>CAKASE010000043.1:10025000-12425000 GCA_916720795.1 Danaus chrysippus
ATACGTTTTCGAGCAAAATTTATTTATATTTTTTATAAACATGTCTTATTTTAAAACACGATGCCAAAACTTCATGTCAATAAAATACTTTTTTAAAGTTCATTTTGTATTTTTGAATCATTGACGTCATACCCTTACCAATGACCGAGTGCATACTGCCAAAGTCTTTGTTTTTAGAATAAAGAACATTGTTTTTATATGCAATGTTTTTATTTAAGTCGACTAATATAGTAAACTTTTTGTAGATATTTACGTAATTAGATATAGCTATAAATGATGTATTCAAACGACATTGTCCCCTCGTGTCTCCGAGTAGCGAGGAAGCAATTCAAATCTTGAGCAGCAATAATTCAATTGATCCCCCACCGATATTAATTATTTCCTTAAATTTTTAGGTAGCAGGTGGTGCAATTAAACTGGAACTGATTAACGACAGTTGGACAGAGCTTCAAGGCGAGATCGCAGGTCCATCTGACACTCCTTACGAGGGAGGGACCTTCATCCTAGAGATCAAAGTACCGGAGACGTATCCATTCAATCCGCCCAAGGTGAGTGTGTGTATATAAGAAAAAAATATTGAAAGCAAACCTGAAATGAAATGTTAAAGCAAATTTATTTCCAGATCCGTTTCGTCACGAAGATCTGGCATCCGAATGTGTCATCGGTGACCGGCGCTATATGCTTGGATATCTTGAAGGATCAGTGGGCGGCGGCGCTGACGCTGCGGACGGTACTGTTGTCTCTGCAGGCTCTGCTCTCGGCAGCGGAACCAAACGACCCACAAGACGCGGTAGTGGCCAAGCAATACAAAGAGAACCCCCAGTTGTTCCACATGACCGCGAGACATTGGACGAACGTGTACGCCGGCGGACCAGCCAGTATTGTGGAGTTCAACCAGAAGGTCCAGCGCTTGTTGGACATGGGAGTAGACGAACACGACGCCCGCGTCGCTCTCTCCACATACGACTGGGAGCTGGAGCGCGCCACCGAGCAACTCTTCAGCTAGTTTAATCTTATTGTATTTAAAACTACCCTCTTAAGATGTAGTTTCTACCCGCAAATATCTACCCAATAGTTATATATTAGCTGTCTCGAAACCTTGTTTTGTCTGTTTTTTTTTGACTTTAAGTAGGTGACTTATTAATATCTCTAATGATGAAAATAAGTTTATCGAATATAAGTTTCTGCCAGCCATAATAATAACAATCTCTCTTCGATTTTAATCCTAAAGATCGAGTACGTATAGATACATTTGTAAACAGGAAATGGTTCTTGCGAACTGCCACGTGGTGATTGAAAAGTTGATTCATAGTATGCGGTGGAGACGTTAACATTAAAAATATTTTTTATGATATGCAATTATTGTTAAAACAGGGGACATTTATTTCATAAAATGTTATTGAGTAGGACGATCGACTGTTGGACAACATTAACTGTGTTATAAATAATAAAGTTCCATTGATTCCGTCAGTCTTATGTTATGCATAAACAATGCGTAGTTTAGGTTAAGTTATCCTAACCTTATTTATGGATGCTAAATATAAATTGCCCTAAAAGTGAGAATAATTTAAAGATTTAGTTCTTCGTCGGCGTAAAATTGTAAGTTTATGTTTTAGTGTAAGGATTATGGGATGAAGTTTGGTATATAAAGAATGTTCTACAAAAGTGCCTGATCCCAGTCACCTGACCTCAAGACCGTCTGTAATATTCAAAGTGCTTCTCATTGAGATCGCTCTTCATGAATTCTATTGTGATATCGCGCACGTCACCCGCCCTGTGTCATAAACATTTCATTGTCGAGCTGACTTTGTCAACGAAAAAGCTTTAACAGAACGCATTAACAGAATTCCATACAATTATATACATAGTATATATCGCAACGATCATCGTATGTAACGTACTGGCATAACGTCCCAGCTGTTGACTGCAGTAATCTTTAACACTCAGTGTGATAAATTAGAATTAATCAGGTGCTTTTGATGTAAGTGGTAGGCGATGATAGAATATTTTAATTAAGTTGATTAAACAAACAAACACAACAGAAAAATATAATACAAAAGTTCAAGTTATAGGATAAATTGTCGTCCGTGTAACGTATGTGACATATCGTTTGGGTGTACTAAAATGTACTTAAATTAGAAAACTAGAAATTCAATGACGTATTTACAGCACCTTATAGAACCGTCAGTAATTTTAGGACAGTACCCTATATGTAAGAACGAATTATTCGTAAAAATGTGGTATAATAATTGACATTTTTTTTTCCTAATTATTGTTGTGGAGTGCTTATAAAGTATTTGTGCGGGCGTTTTGGACAACAAATGAAACATTTCCAGTATATCTATAATAACGACGTTAGTAACTGTTTGATGTTTCCAACAAATGATATGATTGAGAGATTGAATATTTCCAAAAAAAGGTGCATATTTTTTTTTTTTGGTAATTTGGTAGAAGGTCAAATTTTAATACTTTTTTTTTTGATTTCTAGAACAGTAATTTATTACTTGATATAACTTTAGTTTTTGATTTGCTGTAAAGAATTCTTGTACGATTATAAATATTAATAAATATTTATGAAACACTTACCAATTATTTTACTGATTCAAAATACCAATTAAAATTATCATTAAACGTAAACTAGACGCACAATTACAATATTTTTATTTTTAATGAATCAAAAAACAAAATTTAAGGAGGTAACAAAATGAAAAGAGTTAAATGAGATTGTAAATAATAAGCAAATTATAAAGGTTCGTTGCAATAAAAAATAATCATATGTACTGTTACATAATGATCAACGATTATATATGTATGTATAGATTTTGATAACACAAAATAATTGTCAGAACAAGATGAAGAGCCACGAAATATTTTGTTGTATGACTTGTTTTCCGAAAAGATTAAAATTGTGCAAAGCGCCATCTACCGGCGGTGTGTTATATAAGTGTCCGCCAGAAAACCTGCGGCGTGCGCGCAGCGTATCATGCATCAGTAAACAGTAAGTTGATCAACACCGCCAGCGGGCGACGGTGGTTGTATCATTCATCAGTCGCAGTCGCCGCTAGCCCGTGAACGGTGCTCTCGCGCGCCTATCCTCTATGTATTACAACAAATCGGGGAAGGCAGAGTGTAAAATACATCATCAGAATGTAACTGAATTGAAGTGTGTCCTGTATAAAATAATCTGTCTTCGACTTCCCTTATAACTGAACGCCGAGAAACTCTTTATTACTTTCTAAAACGTATTTAATTTTCCGCGTGTGTCTCGTTTCAAGCTCGCGCCAACAAAACGTGTGTGTGTATAAATAAATATTAATTTTATAGTTGTTAAGCTACACCCGACATGACTATATCGTACGCCGGTGAAGTTCCAAATGGCAGCAGTTTTGGATGTTTCTGGCGGATCCTCTGCAAGTAAGTATCGTGTGGAGGCTGCGCCGCCGGTCCGGGCCCGCCTCACGAACAGCTGTTCCGCCGGAGTAGCGCACAACACACACGTACACCCAACACTCCCACACAACACCACACAATGACAATAGCACGTCCAGACGCTATTGTGACGTACTACTTCTGTTTATCGTATTAAGGTTTAATAAAGTTCCAGTGGTGTTGGTATCGCATTGTAATTGTATTATATTCTGTTATAAGTTGTGTAGGGAATGAGTGTTAGCGGCCTTGGCGTCGATGTCGAGGTGATGAACGTCATCTGCAACAACTTAACTTGGCCCTGACAACGAAATGTGGCGAAAGTTGACTGTGACGCATTTGTTGAATGATTAATACTTAGTTGAATCGAATAAAACGCAGCAGCTGGTAATTAGCAAAAAAATTAATCCTTCTTAATTACCATTTACATGCTTAAGTATTTTATCTAAATGCTTTCAAATTGATGTTTCATAAGTAATTGCTCGGTTATATGTGACGTCCGCATCCACTTTTAAGTAACAAGAAACAGCTCTGATACCTATTTGAACCCATGTAGGTACCGCTAGACCAGTTGTTGGTAACTAGGTAGGTATTTATTTGCTTATTTTGCTAACGAATAACCGAACGGTAAACGTAGCAAGTCAAGAATACATATATCATAACATACACCAGTCAGACAAAACCAGTCTGAATCGGCATCAGGCATTTATTACAAACATACTTCTCAAAAGTAAAACAACGCGCTTTATTAGTACAATAAGACAAATGAGTTTCTTATAACAAATAACAAAATAACTATCATTGATTTACACAATTGTCATGTGCATTCTTTCATAGAAATATTTAAAGAAAAAAATTGTGTTAATCATATGTAATTAATTAATAAAGCAAATTATTCCATGGAATTCCACTGTGTCACTTTTTTAATCCATTGATTTACACTATAACACTTTCTATAAAAAGTCAAACAAAAAACATTACCTATAAAAATGATAACTGTTGACATACTGGTCGACACTGGAATCAATAATTAGTAGGGCGTTCAGATGGCTGTCAAGTCTTGATTGGCGGTCTCTCAAGGCTAAGGTATTGACAAATTTTTACAACACCCGAATCTGTATTCAAGTTGTGGAGAAGCTGTTAAAAAATTCAGACTTGATCTCACAAGTTAGTGTAGCGGGGGTTTTATTCTGAATAAACTTTAAGAGAAATACCTAATGAAAAGATAATTATATTTTTTCGAAAAAAATCAACTGTAGATTTTTCATTTTTACTAGGTATAATCTACCGCCTTTATTAGATTAAATAATAAATAAATATCTACCAAAATTTATTTAACAAAGTTTTCAAAATAAAGAGTTGTCTAAAAATAATATATATTTTTTTCGATTTTAATCATTTATTTTGAGTTTCATGTGGATATTTTAAATCTTTGTAAGTTAATCAAGTTATATAGTTATATCTGTGCAGAATTATTTTATCTATTCATATTTATTATGAAGATATATAAATCCGTTTGAATTATTAGTGTTCAAATAAAATTCAAGGACATTGTGTTATTTTACATTCTCATAATAAGTCTGATATTTCAATAATGTCTTCCAAAATATATTTTTTGGATCATCAAAACGACCCGCTCCGACACAGTTAATCTAGTAAGATCGACAAACCAGTATTTTTTTTTGTCCGTCAATAAAACCGTCTCTAATTTAACGTTATAAACCAACATTATGAGACATTTGTACAATACTTGACTATTTAAATTTTAAAAACAATTCTCGGTATCCAGAATATCATGCATGAGTTGTGTAAATCCCCCAAAACTGGTTTCAAAGTTCGTATAAAACTGAAAATTGTATTAAGCCAAATGTATTGTATACATATTTTAATGTTAATATGAGTAACTGACACGGTGTTGACAGAATATTTTTACTTTGCTCTATAAATTTAAAAACTGTCGGTATGTAAGTAAACCTAGGGTAGGTTTACTTTTGTGGGGTATCAGAAATGAGAGGCAGCAAGTCCCTTATTTGTAGATGAAACTGTTCTTTGTTAACTATGGTTTGAAAACTATTTGAAAAAAAAACTCGTTCTTCTCCTTTTCATTGGAAACTTCTTGGAAGTCAATTAATTCTTTTGGTGTATTTGTCTTCACCTTTAGCACGTACTCTCGGGTCAATTAAATATGAATACGTCATTAAACTGTAGTAAACAACTTTAATGTACAAAATTTTGTTTGCTATTTAGATTTTAAACGCAATATAATAAAACGATTTAATTACTGTCGGTATATAAACACCCACTTTGCAACACTGCAGATGTTTGTACCAATATTTTAATTAACTTGTGAAATGTTTTTGTAACGTCTCTTATTGAACACCATTGTCTTCGAAGGACGGAAAATTAGTAAGATGCTTCTATTTTCAGCTCAAAAATGTGATACTCTCCAAAATTTTACGTATTTTAGAGTATACAAAGTAACATCTTAAACAAATAAATTTTATATGGTTCTTGTGACTAAAGTGTGAACACGCGGAATATGTAGTCTCGTTGAACTTATTTATATTTATTCTGGAGACATATATTCTTACTGTTTTTTTTTTGAAGTCAGAGTACTTCTCAACTTTTTATTTTCACGAACAGAAAACAGTTACATGAAGCTTTTTTAATTTTTTTATGAAATACCAAATAATTTTATTATTTTATTTTTTGAGTAAGTATAAATTAAACTTATCATTTAAACTCGTATACACGAAGATGATAAGAAAATTTGGATTTTTAAGCAATCATAACATATATATTTTAGTAATATCCAATCATTATTTTAAAAACTAATAATAAATACTTTAACAGATATATCGATGTTTCATTCAGCAAGTAGTTATATGCCTTATTATATTTCTTAATTATATTTAACATTGTGTTAATTTGACCAGTCATCTAAGTGTCTACATAAGGTCAGTAAAGTTGACATCACCATTTATATTTGTTTATTATATATTTATTTAGCACACTGTGTCGCTACATATTGACAATTAATATTTAATTTCAGTACATACATAATACAGTATATCTAATAAACAAGAATTCATCTGAGCTTTATTAAAATAAATCGAAATTAACACTCACTATAGATTTTATATTACAATAGCTTTTAAATGTACGTAAGATTTTTTTTATTGAAAAGCAATTAATGAATTGTTTATTTTTTTAATATGCAGTATCTAATATGTATTTTTTTTGAAAACTCCATTTAATTAATGAGAAAAAACAAATATGAATTATTAGTTTAATTTTTTTTTGTGAATTTAAGTCTTCCTCGTCTTTATTTGCCTGATAAATGATAATTGATTGTAGAGTTCTGTAACGTCAACACTTATGAAGAATGACATGTGTTTTGATACATTTTAAAACAATTTGTATTATTTTTTATATTTATATAAATTTCCAGGTTTAGTATAAACATTTTATAGATTTTTTTCTCAGCGAACTGAGCCAAACCTAGAACTATTTTTCTATTTCACGAAATCGTTAAAAACATAAAAGTTGGTATAAATTTAGATAATTTATTAAAAATAAAATATTTAAGATTATTAATCCTATATTATTTTATGAATGAAATGTCTTAATATAAAAATAACACCATTTGCTTGTATTCATACATTTTGTATTCTAATGGAATGTTTCAATAGACATTTTATTTATGAATCAGTATACGTAGGTACACAATATTGAGAATATCACTACTTTGCTATTATGAAATTTAATTAAGATAGACTTATGTATCTCTACAAAGGTATATTATTTCAGCTCATACGAGTTCAATGAATTGACTGACGTCTGTTTTGTAATTACTGTTAGGTTATAATCTTCAGGATATGTTACTCCGCTGTCGAAGCAATGCTATTAAATACATAAACTTTACAGAAGTGATATGTATTCATACAATATTCATCGTTACACAATCTTTTTTTTTCGGTGAATGTTCTATTATGCAATATTATTAAGCGTTTTGCATTTCTATAGCGATATAATTTAATTTTCTATCTCCACGTTTATATGAGCTCATAAATAATTTATTTATTCCGATTCGGAATTGCACATTTGAATGAAAATTAATAATTATATCACCATCAAGATTTTAACTTCCCGTGTATTTAATCCGAAAGACGGACATTAACAACATTATACTATTAACAAGCTAATTGTCAATGTTTATATAACAGTATTTGAGGCTATAAAATTTTCGTTATGTTTTCAAATGTTTTATTATGCTAATATGTAGTAAGTATATCCTTTTCAACGTAATTTAAATTTTTTAACAGTTATAAGATATTTCAATTATGAAGATTATAACATCCTTTTTGGAATCTTTTAAAATTATACAATGAAAGTGATGGCTTTCTAACCAGTTGTAGAATTTAAGACTACTTTAAGTTATATTTTATGTGTATAGAGCATGTTATAAGATCTTCTAATATCTTCTATCCGTGTAGATGGCGTGGCAGCGTTTACAAGTTGGTATGGCGGGAGCTGTTGGCGTACCTCACTCTCTACTATACCATCAACTTGCTGTATCGGTTCGCGCTCACCGAGCATCAACAAAGGTACGAATTTATATTTTTTAGAACGTATTTCTTTTTGATTTCCGCGGAGATTACTAGAATTAGAAAGTTATGACATGTTTTAAAATGATGTAGATTTAAGGATTTCGTAATATAATTTTCTCTGTCTTCCATCAAATCATATTGTATATTTTGTTAATATTTTATCATGTATTGTTAAATCACTGAATATCTTAATAATGCGCATCAATAACATAATCTAACCAGCCCAGTTATTCTATTTTATTTGATATTATTTTATGTACCTGTATTGTCATAGTTTTAAATAACTAAGGATATCGAATTGACTATAATTTTACGCTCCATATATTCTGAGTGAAGATAAACTAACTTACAACCACGGTGCATTGTAAGATAATGCAGCGGCTGAAACTATTAAGATGTCGGGAAAGTACCTCAAGACTTCGGTGACTTCGGGAAGTTGAGCGAAACTTATTAAAACTATAAGATATTCCTGTAGTCGCTAGACAATTAGCGAGTGTAAATTTTGTTCATAATAAGTTTACAAACTCGCTAGTCTTGTAAATAATATGAAACAAAATACATAATACATTTTTAAGGATCAAAGAAAAATAAAGAAGAATTTGTTTTTTGACTCTGGAAGTGCAACAATAAGAATGCCTATGTTTAAGCTCGACAAAAAAGGGGATATTATAAGTTTAACGTAAATATTTGTCTGAGTGTGTGTGTTTATATGTTTGTCTGCATATCGGTCTTGGTAACGAAGATCTCAAACGAATTATCGATTTTCAATGCATTTTGTTTTCATTCGAAAGTTCCTCGCAGTGATTCCGGAATTAATACTTGGGAAGATTTTTTAATTGTGATAACTTCGTTTGTATGTAAACGTATTTGCTTAATCTCATTTACAATATTTTTATTATTCCTGATATAATTTTTTTTTATTATTTTGGTCAATACAAATACGGGGCTCATTATTTTTGAAGCGTAAGTCGAATATAAATCTGATGAATATTAATTAAGAATTTTTTTTGATCCAACTCTCAATACTAGCTGCAATTAAAATTATAATTAAAATCTCGTGATCGAAACTTCAGTTCAATTGAAAAAGTCGATGTGACCCAAATTATTTTTAATCATTTATATGCTATGGCTTGATCACTGTCTGAGTCCTGGTTCCATTTTTAAAGATTCATCGATGTAGTTTTCAAAGAATACCTTCTTTTTAATGACTATATATTATTATAGTAAACAAATGTTGATTATTTTTTATTCAATAATAAAAATGTTATAAGTTATGCTATCATGACAGAAGCACTTTGTTTAAGCCTGTCTGTCTGTCACCGTCTCTGTACGTCCGATTTAGCCGCGAAGTTTGATGTAATTCTGATAACAAAGCCGTTGAGCTTAGATAATTTTGGACTATTGTTCGATACTTTCATTAAAATATTAATAGCAATACAATCAAACAAACAACACATAATCTTTTTTTATTGCAGTACGAATCATTTGTCCATTGTTTAAAAACAACATCAATGCTATTGCTGAATAAAATTAACAATTAAAATAATTGGCAAAGCAATTGTTGTTTAGAGATATAACAAAATGTACTCTTTTTATAAAAGCATATATAAAAATTATTTTAAAAGCTATTATAAAGCGTTTCTAAAATTGAGGAAAACCCATATAAATAATTAAAAACCAGTCATATTTTACATTCTGCGAAACATTCAAACGGATAAACTTCACCAACTATTGTGTGACGGAAATCGATCACAGCCAACAATGCTGCTTACGACAACAATGCTTTTCGTTTATGATTCGGCTCATATGACCCACTATATTCTTTACAATGTACTTGTTAAACATTTCTTAACGAAGTTGTTCTACATTTAGATATATTTATTAATCCCACACGAATATGCAAGTTGACTTAACATAGGTATTCAAATATTGTCTTTCTATTCCTCGTATGAATTCCCAGTTTCAGTAGTTTTTTTGTTAAAAGATATTAAACATGCAAATGCACGGAAGACCAATTAAGGGTGGTCCATCGGTGACAAGGGGTTCGGGATACGATTGCCTGTCAAATGCAACGTAGTTCAATTAATTTTCCTAGACAATGTTGTGTACTGTTACAATCTGGCGGCTTTAAGGGGCATTTTGAGGTATACACTACATCATGTAGTGAGTGAAAATGTAATCTTAATATAAAAATATTATCGTTTCTTTAAATATAGGGGATATAGTAGTCTTCTGCTAATAAATTCGTAAAATTTATAAACACTCGACTCAAGCGTGAGAAAAATAAACGGAAAAATAGCGCCATGTTTTGATGTATCACAGACATTGACTGTTCAAAGCAATTTTACGTGGGCAAACGAGCTTAGCTCGCTGTAACGTCTGAGATACAACTTAAAAATAACTTGATTCACAGCTATGGGAAACACAAATTACTAAATTATAATTTTGTGTTTTTACCAATACTAATACGAATAATACCAAATAGTTTTAATGAGGAAAAATGTTAGTTGAAAAAGATCTGAAATAAAAACCAAAGAGTTTTTATTACACATTTTATTGTTTACATGAATAATTAATATAAATATCATTTTACCTCGTATACAGGGAACAGTCATTATTTGCGTAAGTAATACAATGATCAACGGTTTGTGAGACGAGTCATATCACGTTTTCCCCAGTTTCAAGTGATAACGAGGAATACGAAAACCCGTATATCAATAACATGTGTGACTATATTGCAGGTTACTATGGTCAGTTAATTCAATATTTATAATCTTAAAAATTACATGTTTTATTTTTCTTCGTAAGTGTCTTAAATATTTGAACGTTTTAAACTTTATATGTCAGTGGTGGCTCAGTGGTTAAAGGGCCCGCCTCTTGTTGCCGAGGGCGCGGGTTCGATCCTGGCCCGGGCAAGTACCAATGTGATTTTTCCGAATCATATGTACTTTCTAAGAGTATTTAGACACCACTGACATACGGTGAAGGAAAACATCGTGAGGAAACCTGGACTTATAGTTTCACAATTATAAGTTTGAAATCACCAACCCGTCTTGAGCAAGCGTGGTGATTAATGCTCAAAACCTTCTCCACGTGAGAAGAGGCTATGCTCAGCAGTGGGCGTTAATAGGCTGATGACAAACTTTATATGTGTTTAAATGGTAAATATTCCAAAGATTGTTCTTGTCTTAAACTTTACTAATGTAACTGACATCTTAATAGGAAGCTGGGATACTTAATTAGATTTGTACGATAATTAAAAATTACCTAAAGTATGAAGTCTGAAGCGTGAATTCAGATCAATCAGTGATGATCTTTTAAAATAATATAATTATGCGTGTAAATATTTTCTTTAAAACATTTTTGACTAACTGAGAACAAAGACTTCCTTGTCGTATTATCTTTTTAATCGAACTCTAGGGACTGTGACGTGATGTTATATAGCCACTACTCTGTAAATAATCATCATGTTTTTTTTTTCTTACGAAAGACGTGGACTGATTATAGTGGCTGTTTCATAATTTCAAGCATTAAAACTACGAGTACGAAACAATGGTAATATTATATTATAGTTACTAATTTTCAATTTTTTATTAAAGCAGAAGTAATTTGAAAAATAATGAAATATGTTGTACTGATACAATTAATGTGTATTTAGGGGAAAACTAAATATTTGAACTGCAAAATATATGATGCTGTGTTTAATTAAGTAAATAACAAATAAACATTTAATTCACTCTATTTAATTTCGACGACGGAACAAGAATAGTCAGTTCTATTGTTAACATTGTATTTAATTAAAACAATAAAAATATCTCACAGCGCTGACTGTGAGCAGACGTTGGGAGCGACGCTGAAGACGTCTTTAATAAATATCACAAAAGAGACTTTTTTATACAAATACATTTATGTTTTTTGTTGAGTCATGAAAAAGAGGTACACAAAAAAGTGAAAAAAATACATCTGAGTACATTTATGTCTGAAATGTAGTTTTGATTGGTATCGTTGTTTAGTGCTGCATGTGACTGACCCCGTTTCGTTCGACTAGTAGTACTTACATTGATTATCCGTTATTTTATATACACGAGCCGTTTTTATATAACACAATCTGTGTTTGTTACTTCTTAGTCATCAGTTCATAATATTTATGTTAACATAAAAACGTGTTTATTTAAATATTTGCTATTAGGTTTACACATTTCACGATGACGCGAGCTGTATATTTCATTATGTTGAACGTAAATAATTGCAGTCTACAAAATAGTCAGTCAACCAGACATCCAATATAAATTAAGCCTTCATAAATATAGCACCTCCGAGTCGGATTTACATTCTCGTTTCATATTTTAATATATCTTTTGAGTCGACCTTGATGCGATGGCCGTTTTAAAATGTTATTAGTCTTAAGTACGATTGTACATACATAACATTCAAGTTTATTATTTTTTATCTATTAATTCGTTCATCGCAATCACTATTACTCCCGTATAGTTGTTTTGTAATACGTATCTAGGGACCACTGTACATTTTTTGGATAGGAGTTGGATCATAATTTAACAGAGAGCATTATTTTATTATTAGATCTACTATAAGTTATAAGTCTTCCAATGTTTAAATCCTAATTTCTTATTACTCTGAACCATCATTTCATCACTACAATGATTAGTGTAAAGTGTAGGTACCGAAATATCTCATTACTAAAGAATATTTCCCCAAATTACCATTTTTCAGAATATTCGAGAAGGTTCGACAGTACTTCGGCGCTCAGAGCGAGTCTATCCCGATGTCCTTCGTCCTTGGTTTCTACGTAAGCCTGGTAGTGAAGCGTTGGTGGGAGCAGTACAAGTTGCTGCCTTGGCCGGACACACTCGCTCTGTTCATCTCCGCGGGCATCCCCGGAGCGGTCAGTAAAGTAAACGAGACTTTGTTTTCGGTAGACCTTATCTTCTTTCTTCAACCTGGATCTTTATTTTATTATATCTTATTTTCAGCTGGTAACATCTATCACTTTAATATCGCCTATTTCTTCTATTTATACATATTTTCCGTCTTTTCTTTAAATAAATACAAATAGTGTATTTAAGTTTCACAAGTGTAGGAGTAAGCAATCAAATCTCGTGTCGGTTATGGACTAGTGATGTCATGCGAGTGAAAAACAATCATAACTTTATAGCCTTTGATGCGAAACTTTGTATATTTTTAACAGAGCTCTTGCGACCTTTACACACTAATAATTTTTTAAATCTTTTTCAAATATCCTCATACACATTTTGTCTGCAGTTACTAGAAATTTCTATTTAAATGAAAAGTCCCAGTTGTGTTTTTCCACGTTCGATGAATTCCATCTATAACATTTATCCTTATTTTGTTAGTGTATACATTTATTCTTATTAAAAAAAATAATTGTAAACTGCTATTCAGATAAACACGACCCGCATCGTATGTGTTTGTGTGCAACTTTTACCATTAGTCTGACTCTATTATATGTATAAAAAAAGTTATAAGAAACCAAGGGGCCTCATTTCATATAAATAGTTCTTACTATGTGACTAGCATCGTTTTAAAAATTTGAAATCTGAACACTAATGATCAGAGTTTAACATCCCTAATAAAAATATATGAAATCGTAAAGTAAAACGATTTAGAATATCAAAGATATATATTTTATGATTAAATGACTATTTAGTGAAAATATTTCGATTGAAGTTATTTCACTGATTAGTGCGACTCACCGCGGGACCAGAATGGTAACGTAATTATATCGGTGGATATTCAACCAGCTAAAATATTCCACTTTCGTGTTATGTATTGAAATATTCGGCAAATTTGAGTTTGGAAAGCGTTTAGGAAGCCCTGTTCGAGGAATGCTGCCTATGTGCTGCATCAATTTGCGGTCGGATACACGGGTACTTCATTATTCACATAAATGTTCGTGGTAATTCTACCAATATCACAATGCGACTATATTTTATCAAATTTATCTTTTAATTTATCTCTCAAAAGGTTTTTATTCGGACGTCTTGTTTAACATTTTTTCAAAGGAATCAGTAGCCCATTGTAACGCCGCTTTGTTCAATACGGATACGTAATATATTGTTATTGCTAAAGCGTTGCGAATGTTGAAGGTGGCTGAAGTTATTTTTCAATAAAAATATTATAGGTGGTGTGTAGGTAGCGGTGGCTATCCGGTAGCCAGCGATGCGTGTTCAGGAAATACTAACAAGGTAAGGCATAATGAAGGCATTCATTATAACAATTATTTTTGTGTCTTAATTGTGAGATTTTTTTCTGTTTCGCCGGCGATGATCCTTCTTATTTTGTGCTAGTTGTATTACGTAAAGTTTCAAAAGGAATGTTTGCGATTTGCATTTTTTCGTATTAATACAACATTATTATTATTCATAACACACCCATTATTAGTTATGTTTTCGAGACATAATATTATTGTTATTACTGATAATATAACGTACACAAGTAAACATTTTATGTATCTGGTTAGTCATAAAAATGTATTGTCTATTTTAAAACTAACTTGTAAAACATATACGAAAGAAAAGATTTTATCTATTATGTACCTGCACAGATCATGTAATTATTATTTTCCATGATGTGTTTACGTGAACTGCAATGTTTTAACTCTAAAATAATAATATAAAAATATTTTTTTTTATTTTATATAGAACTTAATCAATATTTTTGTAGGCCTGATGAGTATTTTATCTAGTAGCAAAAGAATATGTTGCCAGTAACATTATTATTTTATTTCTATTTCTTTAAGTCACAATTGACTAAAGTTGGGAACTATGAAGAGGTAGGAAGTTCTCCTGTGCTTTCGATGATAGTAATGTGAACTTTACCTAAGATAAAACTAAAATTTAGAAGGGCAAAAAATAGATATACTTCTAAAGGTAAACTTTGATAAGGAAATAATTGTGGTCGGTTTAAGAAATCGCATGCTAGATACTTACTAGCACGGACTAGTAATACTTTAGTATAATAAAATGAAGTAATTAAAAACGAACACCTACTCATTTTATAGTTTCGGTAATGAGAACTACTTGTAGTAAGTGATAACGACTACAAAGGTAATGGAATAGCAAATATGTACGGAATCTTTTTGATATTTTAAAACATGTTAAAAAAAATTACGACTACGATCGACCGTTTCAAAATTCTAATGAAACATTAGAATTTGGCCTGACTGTATTTCAGTTTTGTATACTCGTCAAGTAATTAATAACTGAATTAAGCTGGTCAATGTTATTCATGATTGAATTCATGTACCTATCTAAGGACCGCGTTTTGAATCTATATGTGTAGGGCCTGTCATATTCGTGTTGAGCTTAATGAATTTCGAACGCGACATCTCGTAGTTAGTTGCATAAACAAAAAAAATGTAGCAACATAATAGTCATATTAATTATTTATTTATGGTGCGTCAGTTGGGTTTATATTTTTTAATTACTTTACTTCTCTTTTTCGGGACTATCCGATTTTTCTAAATAGTTGTAGGGACTTAAAAGATTTTGACGGTTACTGTTCATTAGGTTAAAGATCGATGATAGAATTTAGTTATAGTTTAAGTTTCATTAAGACTTCAAATGTGATTTGTAATATAGAATTTGAAATAACGTTTGTCTACGTGTACTAAAAGAAAGAAAATTTGCATGTTGCCGTCCTGTGCTTATTAGGTGCTTAGTAGGTATATTAGTCTGTTCCAAAGCTAACAAAATAAATCGACGCTGTGCAGAAAACTCACCAATTCTTGATTGTCATAATTGTTTGTTATAAATATTTCAAACATTAGATTCAACGATTACTATGTTTTCAACCATTAAACATTTTCCGATACATACCATTCCATTAAATTCTTAACAAAATTAATTGATAAATAATGTGTTAGATTTTATTCATATTACATTAATAGAAGTATTAGGAGTGGTGCTGCCGTGAATGACAAAGGAGACATTATCTCTTATGCTAGTATCGATGCATCAAGATGTCATCTCCTACTAATTTTCATACTTAATGAGAAAATATCAACACAAATTTTTCCAATACCTATGAAACAAGTGTACCTATAGGTTGTTGAATTATATAGAATTATTCTCGTATTTCAATCAGCCGTAATCATTTGATGAATAACATCAACCGTAACTTTAAACGCTCATGCTAGGTTTAGAGAAAATATTATAAAAACTTTTAATTTACATCATTGACGCCGTCACGACACTTACTTATTAGGTTTGATCAACCTTGACCGTAATGCAAAAACTTTACTACAGCTAATATGTTATTAAAAATATTTACAATTACGTGATCTGCATCATTTCCTAGTTGTGTGAATATTGTTGTGTTAAGCTAAAATAATTAAATTAATTATATTATCATATTTATTTGTTTCTGAGATATTTTTTTCTTGAATATGTCTATAATGTTTAGTGTAGTAGACAATGTTGTATTTAGGTTCGAATTTAATGTTCAAGTAGGAGTTAAATTTGATACTTGCAAATCATGTTAAAATAATTTGCAACTTAGTATTAATAATAGTACTTATAAGTCATAAATCAGTAACTGTTTAATTTAGGATAGTGATTAAAATGAATTTTAATTAAATAATTTGGTATATTGATATCCTTCACCCATCTAACAATATACGTTTTTAAGTTGACATTTTACTAATTATTTCCTATAATTTTGTCTTTGAAATGATATTTATCAATATCTATGAAACATTAAATGTTTACTTAATATTTTTATCACAAATTTTACATATTAGTTCCTTGCATTAAACATGAAATAGTAAATAATATTGGAATTACAATTATTATGACTCGTATAAAATAATATATTTATAAAGCTTAAATATTATGATAAAATGAAATTTTCGTGATCATTAAGAATAACCATGAGAAACTATTTATATTCTTTATTCATAAGCGCTTTACGTTTAACCAAGAAGATTTTTTAAGTCATTATGAAAACTATTAAATCGACCTTGTGTTCATTAAAACAATATCATTTCTGTTTATTGTAAGGTTAAAAATCTATCTACAACTGTATAATACGCAAACCTTTTTGAATATTTTTAATTCACAAATCTACACAGACGAAATCACATATGTATTATGAATTGGAAATTTGGAAGTGATAGTTTTTATTTAATAATTCAAACTATCACTTTTTGATTCCACTGAACAATATTATAAACAAAGAAAATATGTACTTTTGATTGTGGTTTCGTGGTTTTATTAACTTTCTTAAGTTATTCTTATATCTAAAACGAGTTTTGTACTTCTATACAAAGCGCCGTTCATTTAACGTGGAACAGATATAGTATTGAATTTGAAAAAAGATCTAAAGAAGTTACATTAAGTACATAATAAATTCAAAAATATATGAAAAAGAGAAGTTTGAAGTATACTGAGAAATAGCTTATATATTTTTAATAATGTTCTGTAATTTGACAGACAGTTTATCCAAAGTTATGTTATGTTCAGGAAATAAATACGCTTTGATTATTGCTTTGAGACTTAAGAAGTAAGTGATATTGTGTAATAAAATCACATCATATGCTCGGCTTTATTAAACAAAAATCATTTTGAAATAATAATTAATTGATAAATTAAACATAGGTAGTTTAAAAATGATGGAAGGTATAAATTAATTTTCCACTACAAACAACATCTTCGAACAATAAGTTGAATCTAATTAACTTTTATCGAAACTCAAAACAAGTAAATGTTTTAATTGATTTTATACGATAATATGAATAAACATTTATAACGGCTGCCTTGCATCATTTTCCTGCTAACAATGATGTCTTGTTATTAAATCCTCGCTGTAATCATACGATTTATTTTAAGATTAACATAAAACTTCCAAGGGTAATAAATACAATTCTCATTTTATCGGTAACTGGTAAAATAATAAAAATTCCGCTATTTATAAACAGTTATAAATTTCTTAGGTCTAAAGTTAGGTATATTAACACATAACATATACAGTATAGAACATTTGTATCAGAATCAATCAATTCAAGTAACAATAAAATAAATTATTGAAATATAGACATGTTAAATTTGCAATACCTTTAAAGTTTTTCGTAAAATCATTAACATTTGAGGCATCCAGCAATTAGTTTCAATGTATTGTTGTTTCGCCCTTGACAGGTTACGAGGGTCAGGCGCCAAACCAGTCAAATATTGTCGGCTCGTTTTGTTACTTTCGATTAAAAACTATTGAAAGTTTAACTTTATTATCAAAGCCCATCAATTTGGATCAAAGGTGTTTATTAAAATAAATATAATATAATTCTACATTTTCTGTATTTCATCTGAATAAAAGTTTAGGTATTGGTTGTTTTATGAGATGTTTGAAATATAGCTAACATCTGAAATTACTCTCTGATCTGAATTTGATCAATTCAATCTCTCATATAAGGGTCTTATAAAGATTTTATTGGAGTGCGACGAAGCGCTGTTTGCACAATTTGTCTGTTTGAGCTACGTAAACCAGACCTAGAATGTGGAGCGACAGAGGCAAGCATTGTTCGAAACAAAACTATTCTCGTAATCCTGCGGTTGGAAATATTTAATTAATGATACCTAATGAGCTCTCCGCCCTTGAAGAGGTCACATCGCCTTTCAGAACAAATAATTCAACAAATATAGGCTACAATAATAAGTTTACCCTTGAACAATTGCGGAGGCGAGAGGACAATCACTCAGTGCAAAAGTCGTAAACTAGTAATTGATGAAGCTAGATAACTTCGTTGACATGAATTTTGTTTGGACAGCTTTGCGTATGTCTTACCTATATCTTACAGAATCACGTAACGTTTGTCGCTCTACATTATCAACTTTAAATAATTTTAATTACTATAGAAGCTTCAAGAGACTTTTATGCAAAAAAAAATGTCCTTATGTTTTTATACAGCCACATTATTTTTGGCTTCTTCCAAGTAACGACCAAAAATAGCAATCATAATCTTTGGGCACAAATATAGCCGACATTTTCCGGTGAATATATAGTATATTAATATAAAGATAATTTAAACACAGCTCGTACAAGATTTTCAACGCTGATTACTTTTCAAGGTGACAATACAATACTGAGATGTATTATTTATTCTGATCCGACTATAGTTTTAATTTTTCAAGGAATTTGCGTCATAATTTAAAATCTCCCCTTTTATTATTATTTAACACTTTTTTTTTCGATAGCACAATGAATTACGAAACGTTCATGACCTCAACCAAATACTTTCTTGTTTACACCAATCTTTTATTTCGGAAGTGAAAGGAATCAGTGAAATTCTGTAGAAACTGTCTCTGATAAATCTTTATAAACCTTTTTTTACAGTATCCAGTAGATTATGTTTCATACACCTCCGACATACGAGAATACCTGTATCAAACACACTATAGAGAAAACAAGCTAACGAATTACAGTATTTAAAATTGTCATTACTCGTTCCCTTATTATATATCTACAAGATTGTCATTATTTTCTTGTTACCTGCAATAAGCAATGACAGCTATTATATGTCGCTTTGAAAAAACTAAAATACTCTATAACTTCATAACATTGATATAAATATTATAATAAAAATATGGTTAAAAATGTAATTCCTTTATACTGAGATCTGAGTCTTACTGATATTTTTATTTATCCTCCTTTTCCTTCTATGTACAATTGAATTTTATTAATATTCTCAGTATCAAGCGGTTATATAACGGATTATTGTAATAATTAATAACCTAACGTATATCTAACTGCATAATATTTTATTTTCTTTACCAATAAATGAGATATGCGAATATTGATCCAATGATGATGTAATTTAAGTATAAAATAATGTAACCTTATGGTTCGAAGAATTCAAATCTGGTAATACTTTAAGCAGTATCCGTTTACGAAAACATAATTCAGTTCATTTGTATCGAGCCGAAGCGAAAGGACCACTACGTCACACGATAAGGTGGCATAGAAAGGATTCGCCACGCTGTGACTGTAATGTTACCCAACCTCGCTCTTACCCCACGTGTAATAAAGGACACAATGCAATACAAATAAGCAGCTAGAAATATTGAAGTTATTGATTATTCATACTTACGCTTTGTTCTTTCGTGTTTAAAACATTTTTTGTTAGAAAACGTACTACGTGCCGTTATTGATTGTGGAGTTGATGACTCCTATCACGACAATCGCTTGTAAAACATTCTATCTATTCTTTAAATATACACTTAATAAAAAAACAAAATCATTCTTATTAAACAACATCAAGGTTTTGTTAGTCTTAAACCGGTCGGCAACAATTATTTTTAAACAATTTTTAATAAAACGAACTTCGGTTAGGATATATAAATTCGCGAGATTAATTATTAAGGTAAAATACGTACCTATACTGTCAATCACATGTTAACGTATGCCAATTTTACATTGAGTTTTAGTATTGAAATTTTAGGATATAATATTTTAACTGAATCCAAAACTGTATATCAGCTATGGTCAAATCAACTTTAAATATCAACAGATTTTTAAATACTAAATAATCCCATATTCTTAAATCTCTTGAGTGGTGAAAGGGATAATGATTTTTACATATTAAAAAGCAATGCAATTCCTATATAGTTATTTAACAAGGTGTTAAACGTATAAGAAATATTCAGCAGTTACTTTTAGCATTTTCTACTTTTATTAATTATGAATTTTAATATAGAAAATTTACTTTAATGTGTATGAGACACCAACCACAATGAGGGTGAGTTTAATGCTTGTGTGTTATTCACCAAACTGATTTTAAAGGTTTTTCCTCTGCCTGTTGTTCGGTAAAAGCGGCATATTTACACTTTGTTATATAACGAGGCATTGTTCAAAGCGTGTTTTAACCGCCTGAATTTCTATTCTACTTCACATTGTTTCGTGCTGCACATATTTCAGCCTGTTAGGTAATCTCACTAACAATATGTGTGAACATCAACATAAACTGAGCTATCTTATATTATAAGGGATGGGCTATTTTTTATAATTAATTATTATTACACGTGCTATGTTTTTGTCTCATTTATTCATTATGTTTTTATATGGGTTTTGATTGGATGGATCTTTCGTTCCATGATTTTTTCACAACAACCCATTACCTATATGCCTCAATAATTATACATATTGTCTCATAAAAGAATGGTTTGAAATATACCCTGCAGAAGTATAAGACCATACAAGAATCAGAACTTATTAGGATAGTAAAGTTATATCTATACCCATACCTACACACCAAAAGTGGAAATCCATAAATATTTTCTCGTCTATATTAGTATGAATTCTTTTATGTCTATTAATCATAATTGTACAATTTATTATATATAATATATATCATTTATAACTGAATTTATTAAACTAGCGGAAATTACTCGGTAACTAGTAACAATAACTTGAGTAAGCCTACACCAGCCGTCAATGTTAGATAGGACAAGGAGTCAGCAGCAAAATATATGTATATAATATTGAACTTGAAGATTTGTTTTAGGAAAAAGAAATACCAATTCAATGACAGCATAATAATATTTTTAAAATTATTTTATTGAACGTCATGTCGTAGTCCAAATTGATAAATCGGATTTTATCTATTTAGTCCCTATCGGTCCCTTCACAGGATTATAAAACAAATAGATTTTATCAAGATCGAGTAATGCTATTCATTTAAGATATTTTAAAACGTCGAATAAATAAGTCGTCGAGTTGAAAGACATTCTCAGAAAAAAAATATTATAAAGTCATGATATTAATAGCATCAACAAAATAAAACACTTGATCTTAACTTTTAAAGTCGTTGGGTTTTCCTACGTTATATGTTAATAAATATAGTATATAGTTTTGATTATATTGCTTCTATCAAATATTATGTACCTATAGCTTCCAACTATATCAACACTTTCCTTGTATATGGTCACAGTCGTTACTATTGTATCAGGTGCGCCGCTTCTGTCCCACAAAACAAGGCTACGTTACTATGTATTGATTAACAATTAATTTAAAATTTGAGTATTGAATAGAGTATACTTTTAATAACAAGTAATGTACACGAACTACATTAATATTGTAAAAGTAGCCAAAAATATTTTATTAGATTTTATTGCCTGGATTTTCTATTTGTTTTTTCTCGTGAAGTCTAATATTTTGGTTAAATAAAAGTAAGTAAAGGTATAAACCATATAACAATACTTATATTTATAAAAATATAAGTATTGTTCTTATATGTAAAAGTAACTTTTGTTTCTTGTAGTTTGCGTCTTTTGGGCTTTGACAATGTAATTCTCTTTATGAACAATCAATTAATTGCACTTTAATTAAATTAATATTGCGACGTTTAAAACATTTGTTGAGTGTTATTTTGCTTTATATAGCTTAAGCATGGCTAGCTAGCTTCTTACTGTGTTTCTTTTTTTTTAACTGTTTTTACTACATATTTTGTAAACGCAAGTATACAAAGCGACTATTTGATCTGCGACATGCGACATGTTTTCTTAATTCCAATTATAATCTTGTTTAAGATAGTGTTTATCAAATTAAATATGTAAATAAATATGCTTACTTGAAAATGTTAATAAAAAATCAAGTATTTAAAGTACGCTTCAAGAAGTTTTTTTATTGTAACTCTATATATAAAAACGATTGTAATTATTATTATAGATTTCCATCTAAATTGCATAACATGTTACATCGCAATATCAAAAAACATTAACCATAAAAGCATACACATTACACATAAATAATAGATAGAAATAAATCAATCAACATATTAAATGGAACTTAAAATTGCTATCGTTATGTAATATAAATTTACGTATACGGCTTTACGAGTATGTTTCCTTGTTTGCAGGACGAAACCGGGCGGCTGATGAGGCGGAATATAGTCAGATACGCCATTTTGGCATACGTGATCACCTTGCAGCGAGTCTCACTCAGGGTCAAGAGACGGTTCCCCACGTGGCAGCACGTTGTGGACTCCGGTGAGTGTGGCCAACCTGGCCCAGCTGGCCAATCTGGCCAAGGTTAATAAGTGGCGAACGCCTTTAACATATTATACCACTACCGGCTATACTCTGATAGGTCTTATGTTACTTCAAAAGTTCAACACAAGATCGTTGCTCCATTTACATAGAGTAAATAAATAGTATTCAAGGTTTGTTATTAATTAAATATGTTGTTAATGATAATGTCATAGACCAATACGCTTCTGATACGTTTTCTGTAGTGGGAAGTACAAAGATATATGTAGTCTATTTAAAATATACATATATTATTATTTTAAATTCTTAAGATATATATATTTTTTATTTGATAGACGAAAAATATATTAATGTTCAAAACAAATATTTCAGGTCTGATGTTGGAGAGTGAGAGGAAGGTATTCGAGAAGATGGACGGTAAGAGCCCAATGTCCAAATACTGGATGCCCCTTGTGTGGGCAACGAATATCATCAACAGGGCGCGGAAGGAAGGCTTGATCACCAGCGACCACATCGTGCAAACTCTCTTGGTCGAGCTATCTGACATCAGACGACGGTTGGGAGCGCTTATCGGGTACGACACTGTGTGCGTGCCTCTCGTCTATACACAGGCTAGTAGATTGCCATATGTGAATTATCGGAACAGTTTCATCTGTTTTCAACGCTAACAAGATGAGCTCATTATAAAGTTAGAAAGCTCATTATGATGTTAAAGCGCTTAAACATTACTATATTTAAACTATTTGAAAACGTTTGGAATATGGAACGCTTCGCCTCATTATTATCTTTTAGTGGTAACCAAACTGTAAGCCGATATGTGAATGTTAACAGAAATGATGACTACAACTCGGAACATTCTGTGCATTCATAAACCCATAATTAGCAGGAAAAGGAAATCGTAATATTTAATATCAGATCTTAGGGAGCCTGCAGATTGATAGAATTTTAAAGACGGTAGCATTTTTAACACCTTAAGTTACCTAATTATCAGTAGATTGAAACAATTGAAAACTCAATTTCTACACACCGTATTTTTTACCAAAACAGTGAGTGTTACAAAAATATTTTTTTTACATAAAGTAACCTACATAATGAAATATAGGTTTTTGTCCGCGTCATCTTGCATCAGCTACGTGGTTGGGGTGATAAGAATTAAACAATAACAAATGAATTATTAATATTTTCCAAGTCATTATAGTTATTATTAGCTTTTTTCTATACTGTCTTTAATATTTACAGATTCAAGGTATATTGTGTATACAGTATATTATATTGAATAGGACAATGAATGAGAGTAACGGTTCACCAACACCCACAGTATTGATGGTTTATATTTATTGGATTAATCCTCTTTATATTATAAATCATGCAACTATCCAGATCTGTTTTAATAGTGATAAAATCAAGTGATTATTCTAGTGACAAACGTCATATTTAATGGATAAATCCTATCTTTTTTGTAATTCAAATGATCAAGATATAATATAAGACACACATACATTAAATATAAGCGAGGTAATATTGAAGTGACGTCATCCGTGTGGACTGTGACTGTAGAAAATAATAAAGTAACGACTAGCGAGTATTACATGTTACGATTATCGTTTGCGGAAACATGCGCTTTGAATGAGCGTGAGCCGATCAACACTCACATATTGGATACCGATTCAAATAATTGTCCCTTTGTTGAAATACAAACAATATCTATTATCTATACACACGTAGTTATGTTAAACAAACATTCTTCAAAAACATTTTAAAATAATCAATATTACTTATTTAATAATTTCACTTGAAAAAACTTTTGGAAGTTATTTTTCAATATAACGTAATTTTTGTCATGAATATGTATATGTAGGCAAGCGAGACACGTTGGCGTATCCAAACTTGTGACACGTGTCTGTTACATTGTGGGAAAATAATCTATAGATGAAAAGGGCTTTTATAGTTGAAAAATAAACGAAGGAAAATTATGAAACAAGTGGTCTTAAACCGTTCAGAGACTAGTCATATTTAGTAAAGTTTTGTTTATTTTGGCTCCAGACTATTATCGTTATGAATTTAATTGCTTTTGAAATTTTTTTGAGAATAAAATCAAAATAACAATTAAAATTTATTAAAGAATCCAGGGCACTATTGAAATGGTAGAGAAAATAATATTGCTCTTTTAATCTTGCTTTCCAGGTTGTGACATTAGCCTTGTACACATACTTTGTGGCAGCACTGATGGGTCGGCAGTTGGTGCCACCTGCTCCTGGTAGTACCTCCAAATACGAACCAGATGTTTACTTCCCGTTATTCACAGCCTTACAAGTGAGTTGTATCTTATAAGGAAGTATCCTAATGATAATCAGATAGTAATTAGTCTTAGGTTTTAAACATAAAACATTGAACAGATATCATGTATGTCAATGTTGCTTTGAATAATGGTTTCTGCCTACAACGAAGTCTTCAAAAAAGTAATATAGCTTTACGTAATACTTAATCTTTGAACACAAAAATAATCGTGTAGGAGTATATTTATTGTAGGTATATATCAGTTGCTGTAGATGAATTACTATTCGATTGTTCTTAAATATTTTGTATTACGCTTCTATGATTTTCTTAAATACATACTCAATATTTAGGTTTTAATATAAATATTTCAAACTGTATAGTGTTTTTGCCTTTTTTTTTCAGTTTTGTTTCTACGTAGGCTGGCTAAAGGTTGCGGAGGTTCTTATTAACCCATTTGGTGAAGATGACGATGACATTGAGCTGAACTGGTTAATCGATAGACACATAAAGGTATTAAATATATAAAAATTTAATTTAATAAAGACTTAATCATATGTTTATCAAAAATACATCTAATTTGTCAGGCGGCATATATGATAGTGGATGAAATGCATGAGGAACATCCAGAACTTCTCAAAGACCAATACTGGGAAGAGGTAGTTCCAAAGGACCTGCCGTACACTGTTGCCTCAGAGCACTATCGCCGTCACGAGCCGCCCTGCTCCGCTGACCACTACAAAGTAAAAGCAGAAGACGCTGTATACGCCAATGTACAAGCACCTAGAAAAAGCCATGACGAAACTTATGCTGATTATGTAAGTCGACAGTTTGTTGCAGTTCATGTACCAAGAAGTGCTTATAATATAACGTTTACAAGCAATACATTGTTTAACTTCATTATTTTCTGTTATTAAATTTCCAAAATCCTTCTTTTATTCGTATCAATTTATATATAAGTAATAACGTTTAACCAATTAATACATATTATAATCTTTGCAATTCATTCATCGCTTGAAAGTTATTTGTTAATTCTCAAGCCTTTCTTTACATAATTTGAACACTGTTCACCTTGCTTCACCATGTAACTAACTAATAACAAGAAACTAACAACTTTTCTAATGCTTTCAGGAGAGTGTAGATACACCATTGGTAGAACGACGAAAAAACTGGTTTCAGAGACAGATATCAAGAATGGGTTCAGTACGATCGGCTTCCACTGATTATTCTTCTGGTGGGCTATTTGGAAGAAACCGACATAATTCTATGGTGTACTCCAGTCCAGAGACGGGCCAGCCCACTGCACCGCCGCAACAACACCATAAGATGTCATTGTACGAGAGACTCGTGGGCAGGAAGTCCGGGAGAGGACAACATCGACAGAATTCTAAGCATGGTGAGTTGAGGGACCATTTTGTCGAGTTTTCTTATAATTATTTATTTTGCTTCTTTTTTATACCATTTGCGTATTTTTTTCTAAACAAATCTTTTAATTTTGTTAAGAATAGAAAATAATATACAAGTCATTGGCTATATTTTTTGTTAAATAAATACAGAACTGTAGTAATAAACGACTTCTCCTAACTTTCTATACAGGCAGTCAAAAGAGTAATGGATCAGCAATACCGATAACATTACGCAATCGCCCACGTATTCCTACTCCGGACGTGACCAAAGAGGTTATGGACCGTGAGAACCGCATCACAATGGGGATGCAGAATATGGGTGTAATTATGGCTCACCAGGGCTACCAAAACGAGGTGCCTGTTTTAGGAGCTCTCGTACTCTCTCCAATCCAAGAGCTTGACAGTGGCTCCGTCAACAACACTTTGCATGCCGGACAGCCTGGGACTACAGCACTAGCACAAGCTGTGCTATCTCCTGGTTTGGCTTCAGGTATTATAAACCAGTTGATCTTGATACACACATATTATCTATTTTAGTTTTAACTCTCATAGGTGCTTCATATATTTCAGGTTTAACACCAATGCTGACAGCAGCGCCTGTGGTGTCGCCGGTGACATTGTCCCCCATGGGGGTGTCACAGCTTCTTGGTAGTTCGACACCATCAACACCTCGCGCAGACCGCACACCGCCTGCTCCACGTGCCACAGTCACTGAGCTACCGTCTGACAGCGAACACAGCGGGTCAGGGACGCCGCCAGAATTCAATAGAAAGCCAAACGGCTCTAAACGAGGAGAAGTCTATGTATAACATACTTGCTTAGACGTATTGCTCCATTGACAGAATTACTGCCTATGAAGGATCTGCGAAGTAGTCCAAGGTGGTTTGAATCTATTACGTTTCATCAAAAGTTTACATTTGCTTTTTCAGTAAATTTTATAGTAAGTCCGCACACAGACTTACAGTAAAATATGAGTGTGAGTGAGTGTTTATTGTTAATTGGGCAGTTAACGTGACGGTAACTGGTTATTAATTAAGTAGGAAGTGTGTATATAAATATAGAAGAATTATATATCGTTCGTGATCGAGCACTAGTTGTCCCTAAACTAATCCGTCCCAGTAGTGCTTGGTATGTGATCACATTTATATGTATGTACAATATTGACTGATATTGAAAGTTTTATTGAGTTACTTATATTGTGTGTTAATTTTATGATCTACCATCATATCTAAAAATATAATTTACGCACAAACAGGGATTGAGTTATATAGCTTTGTATAAATTCTTTTTCATTTATTTTATCTTTTTATTTCTTCTTTTCTAATTTACCCTAAATTTTCCTCATAATAAAAATCCTGAAACAAATATTAACAAATATAAAACGAAATCAAAAATCTAGTAACGACCTGCTTTAATCTTTCAAGGGATTAAACGAAATGAAGATCAAATATGAATAAAAAGACGAATTTGATAAAAATCGTATCTTGTTTCATAAATTTATTTTAAAAATAATTTTTAAATAATTTTCTTTATGAAATGAAGGGAAAAGAAAGAATACAATGAATTAACATATTGTAAGACGTTTTCTTATTCCCACGATTTTTATATATTTAAATTGTTATACAGGTAACGTTTTATCTATGTACGTCCAGGTAGACGATATTTGACGCGATATTATCAAAATTTCTCTTAATAAAATATGAGCTACTTTACACGGATTAGTAAAATGAAACTTTTACATACGATAAGGGTATCTGTTTTCAATTTCAAGACATACCTACATATACATAAATATACACGTCATGAATATGTAAAATAAAAACTTATAACTTTGTTATCAGAATTTTATATATCTCTGATCCTAAAAATAGAAAACTCTGATTTAGTACAATAATATTCTCTAAAGTCAAAATTATCTTCACAACAAAAGACTTTGTAAAATTTTTCCTAACCTTTTATATTCTCTATGAAAGAGAATAACTATTCAGCCGCGCTGTTATTTTTTTCTATACGTTTTGGCACCATACATGTTGTTCCATCTCCTTGTTGTGTTTTTAAAAATCATAGAGGATATATAAACAAAGTATTAAAAAGTTTGAATAATACGTGCGCCTGTTCTATATTGGCATGTTTAATTTTGATCGCTCAGTAAAATATAGAACATTTAAGAAAGTCATACCAAAATAACTCTTTTACGTGTTCGTCTTAAGGCGCTTCCATAAAATTTACATTAGATATAAATTCTCCTTATTATAAATATAACAATAGTCATGAATGAAGTTATGAAGTATTTATAAAGTTATTTATGTGAAATTTGAAATAATAGTCGATCTAAAATTTTACTGTTGATGTTTATTATAATGTATATTGTGTTAAAGTCTAATTAATTATAGTTTCAATGAAAATTCTGACTTTCGTCACCATATCGTAAATATATTTAAATAACTATTAACATATATAATATCAGGTTAATGTAGTCTCAGCCTGTGAGATCTGATGTTTTGTTAATTTGAGACAAAGATTAAATTACTATTCTCATTACCTGTTCTATACCTAATATTCAAAGAAAAATAATAAAATCGACATTAATGATGCAGTCTTGAAATAACTTTAAACAATATAAATTGTGTATTAATTATTTTTAATTTTGATAGACAGAGATTTTATTAATAAATGGATTTGCCGGTTGTCAAACATTTTTCTCGGCACACTAGATTACTATAGATACCTTCAATAGTTTCGCGATGAACCAACAACATTCAAATTCTGGTTCAGAGTTTACGCGAGGCGAAAAATGTATCTTCACTCACCTGGTGCTGACTTTCTGCCTCATATTTGTCTCAGTGATGATATATTTGATACATCTGTATCTGGTCAGTCACACCATCAATACAGTGTTTAATACTAGGAGACGAGCATCCGATATTCGTAAGACATATTTTCGTATCAACTAACTATTTTAGATCATAGTTAAGAAATCCTTTACAGATTTTGAGAATTTTCGTTTCGAAAATAATTTTTATTTGTAATATCTTGATACTTATTCCCTAAATCCTACGTTGAAACATACTGAAACTTAAAATATATTTGTATCAGAAATAATAATAAAATTATATAAAAAAAATTCGTAATACAACCACAAAGTGTTGTAACCAAGATTGGTTACAACCTAGAAGTTATCCTCTTTGTGTTTTCCGAGTTCGTTTAAGCGCCATCTCTAAGAATTTTCCAACACAATACAGTGGACGTAGGTATCTTTCGTCATAGTAATTTGAGAACTGGAAAACAGATGGGACTAGAGGAAAAGTCATGTTGCTTTTATTTCTATTGGTTATGTGTAAGGGTGTTTATGTGTATGATAAATACATAACACAACTGCCATTCACTAAGGGTTCAATAACACTGGGGCTGTTATTGAAATTCAGGAGACTAAATTAATGGAACGCGCTCTTAGAATGCGAAGGAAAATAATTGATAAAAAAACATGCATTCATTTTAAATATTCCTTGCTTTAATCTGTTTAAAAATGTTACCTTCTCTGTATTAATTTTTTTTTCAGCACAATTCGATGCTGTCCCCATCGGAGTAATATATCTAAAGAGTACTCCCGTCCGTCGAATTTGTAATACGCTGCTCCTGAAAAGCAATTGGTCTCTGGGACCTGGTCATTGTGTAGCTCTTATGTCACATCCAGATATGTCTCATCTGTTACTGGATTGGAGATTGAAGTATAGATATAATAACGGTACAATTTACTTTCTGAATTCTCTCCCTCTCTCTTTTGAAAATCCTAATTTTTGATATTTAAATATTAATTATAATATGTATTAGTATTTTATAATTACTTCTAGATAGATATTCTTTATTGTGACATGTTCTAGATTTGTATTCACGTTCACTTGTCATTAAGGACAACTCGCGAGTAAATCTCGAAAATATCTTAAAAAAACAAATTGTTATTAAAATATAGATAAAAGATATTTAACAGGTGTGAAAATTAAGAGAACCGTGGTTCACCCACACTTTGACACCGGCACGTACGAAAACAATATTGGAGTGATACATCATAAAGACTTAACCAGCTTGCAGACGTACATTCGTTAGTAATCAGTTTATCGATATTTAGATTAAATCTCAATTTAATTATCATTAATGTTTCTTTTACGACTGTTAAAGTAGATGTGGCTTACATCCTTAATTGTATTTTAGACTAGTTTAAGGTTTAGATCCGAAATAAAAGGTAAGGTAACGAGTAACATTTAGTGCTCGTAATGAATGGAAGTAGAAACATTTGTGACTGTGGTAGGGGGAGGTGGGGCACATTGATGCAAGGGGCTGCATATAGATATATACATAATATCTATTAATCCTTTGTACGATTGTTTCTGTTTGTTTTTCTAAGTTTTATTTGTTTAATAACAGGGCAGTCTTGGCAATCCTGTTCTGGATAATTGTGATACTCATAATGGTTAATTTGGCTAAGCTACAAGTATTTTGAAAGACTGATTACAATATTTTCGCAATAATAAAGTATCTAATATTTTAATGAAAGCATTATAATTTCAACCAATTTCATACAACCTCCACTTAGTATCAAAGTGTCCCATGTGATGTATCTAAGTGCCCCGTTGGTGGGGCACAATGATTCAAATTAAATTTTTTACAAAACCTATACTAATCCTTTTGTTTCACATCTTAAACGATTTTTATCATTGATATTATAATATTAAAACATATAGCTAAATGCTGACTTGAAAATTAATCAAAAATATGACTTTTATGCACATGTTAAGTATTTCATTTTCAATTTTTATGTATCAATTTACCCCACCTCCCCCTACTCTGTTTAATTTTACTTTCCTTTAATTAATATATTATACCTTTTAAAAATAAATATTATTGTGAAGTATTAAAAGGATTTATAACAAATAATATAAAAAATCCTTAAAAAAGATTTCCTCTTAGCACAAATGGCACGGATAGTTTACGGAGGTACTTTAAGAAGCAATCGAAATGTAGTGTAAACATGTATCCTCTTAGTTGATGCTGTTTGTTGTAACTAGCGACGCCATCCAAACAAATTAAGAAGCAAAAAACTACAAAGCGTTTTGTAACAAAGAAGCAAATTTTTCCCGTTTTCTTCTGGAAGACTAACTCTGTTCTCATTAGCAATCTGTTGGATTTGTTAATACCAAAAAAGACAACTATCATAGACAGAGAGAAAAGAAACTCTCAAAAATTCCTCGCAGAATACGAATATTACAATTTATAAACTAAATAAATCGAGAATGTTCTTCAAAAGAGTAGCTGAGCTGTTCTGAACATCTGACTGTGTCTGTGTCGCTTACAGAAAGCAAGCGTTCTGCCACTAACGATATTCATTTAAATTGTTTGGAAATTTGATGTGAAGTTTTATAACCAATTTTATCACTTTATAACACTTTGTAACAGCTTAGTTCCTGTTACAAAATGTGTTTGTACCTATCTATCTATATGTTTCTAGTCCAATTCAATAAAAATAAACTAGACATTCAGTCCTACCAATTGAAATATTAAAACGAAAGTGTTTTAAATGTATCGGCCCTTTGCAGTTTACGTTCACATAGGTATAGTTTTGATGTTCAAAAGAGAAATTCTTAGAAACACACTTTTGTCCTATAAAAAAGTAACAATGAAAAATAATACATTAATTAATACTCTCTTACATAAAGTAAATATTTTTATTGATAAATAACAATGATGTAGCTTTTTTTTTTTTTTTTTTACTTGGAGGAATCCTATTACGGACTTCCCGTGCCTGGGCAAATTTAGTGACACGGGGGTGTGTGGGGCTCGACCTAAAGGCGTTCAGCCACTACCCACTAAACCTCCAAGGCCCAACCTCTCTCCGCTGAGTGCCGAAGCCACGGGAACAGTCATACGACCGCGACTCCGGCGACGGGTGACCGCTGGCCAGCTGACCAGCCGTCTCCTCTTCGTTCTCTCGTTCTCCGCTACTATTCCGCGGTGCGCAGAGGTGTACGCACCACGGACCGCTCGGGGACTCGTTGCAGTTGCAGTGAGGCGGCGGTGTGCCCACACCGTCACCTCGAGTACTCCAGGCTAAGGCGGAGGGATGTCACGACCAAGGGTGTTGGTGGCCGTACGTCGTCGCCTCCGTCTTCGTCTTGAGGTTTCGAGCGCCTCCCTCTCTCTGCCGCGCTCGTCTTCCTCCTTCGCAGTCATCACCTCCTCGGCGAAGGTGGCGACCGCAGTCCAGTCCGAGTCGCTGCGCAGCATGGCCTTGATGACCGCTGGCAGCGAGGTGTGCAATCCGATGGCGGCTCGTAGAGCCGCACGTTGTCGCGTCCAGTGGGGACAGGCTGAGATGGTATGTTCGGCGGTGTCCCTTTCGTCGCCGCACTGGTGGCATCGCGTAGTGTCTTCTTTTCCCACGACATCACACAGGTACCTGCCGAAACAGCCATGCCCCGTCAGGACCTGAGTGAGTCGGAAGGAGAGCGCGCCGTGTCTTCTGTGCACCCATTCCCGCAGGAGCGGGCGGATGGCCGTCACCAGTGCGACGCTGACTCGGGGCTGCCTGAGTTGGTCAGTCCACAAGTTGATCGCCCAATCCTTGGCCAGGTTTCTCAGCTGACGCACGGCGTCTGGTGGAGGGTGTCTGCCCTCTGCGCGCAGCCGGTCGCAGTGCCAGTACACATCAGCGAGGGACCTGGCGTCTATGTCCCAGGGGACGGTTCCCGCGAGCAGGAATGCCGCATCCGCAGATATTGTGCGGTAGCCGCGGACTGCTCGGGTGGCCATCACCCTCTGCAGCTTCCTTAGTTGTAGCCGGTTCTCTGGGGCCAGTTGTTGTCGGGCCCAGATCGGCGCTCCGTACATTGCCATGGAGCGCACAACAATGATGTAGCTATTTTAATTAATTTCAACTTAGTTTATATAGATAGAACCCAGCACTAAAAACTTACAAAAATGGGGATACATTTATGATAATCGTAAAATAGTGTAGAAATAAAACGTTATCACTTAATAATTATTTGATATCATTTATTTTGACGATTGTCATATCTTCGAAGAACTGTATCTAATTACTCCAATTAAAATTTTTGGTGTATTTATAAAAAGAGTTAGAAAAGGAAGTAATATATGTACTACTGTTTTTATAGAAAAACAAATGTCCATCCTAACTAGGTTTTGATAGGTATATTCATCCGATTCCTTTCGATGTTTTACATCTCGTGGTAAACATTGGAGAATAGTTATGTTATTAACAATAATACAAAACAAAATAATAACAAGATTTTCGGCTAGAAAATTATTATTTTTTTCAATTACTTGAAAATATTAGGTAATTATAACGTGGCATTACACACGACAGATGTAATAATTTTGTAGATTTTTTTTATAAGCATATCAAAAAATGTTACTCTAATATGCAAAGAACCCTAACACACAAATTAACAGGTAGGTATATGAAGCCTAACATTTTTCTATGCAAGCCACTTATTATTTTATTGTCTAACAGTGCTATTTTTATCTTTGCAGTACCTAACATGAATTACGAGAAATTATATGGTGATGTTAACAAAGACAATTTAATGATAGTTACCTGGCAACCTGGGGCCCCTCTATTTGAAGGTACCTTGTTCGTATGAAATACAAATAAAAATTGTTATTAAATTAATTATAAGTGACACAAATTAAGTTCTTCTTAAATTCAGACTGGAGTAATACTGTTGGCGCATTTCCGGTTAAAATATTATCTCAAAAAGATTGTAAAATTGAAATGGCTCCGATAGTGGATATAAGAAGTTATGAAACGTGTGCCGTATTCGAAAAAGCTATTTACACATCAGTTGGTAGGTTGATAGGAGGTTGGAGATGAAGCGTGTGTGGGTAATGGATAAAAAAATAATTAACTTAAACTTAAAAAAAAGATCCTCCTGGCATGAGGAGACTTTCATTTAATATAATATTTTATAAAAGCGAAAATAATGTTTCATGAAAATTTATAAACCAAACTTATTTGTTCTTTATTTTTAAAATCAAGTGAATATTTTTTTTTACTCGATTTTGTTCGAAGCATCAATTACGTAAAGTGAATTAAATACCATGTGGTTGTTTTTTCTGTCATATGTTTAAAACATATATAAAATACATGTTTTACGTACTCAATATATAGACAGAAATATTCTAGCATATAGTAAAGACTGTGCATATTAACTTGCAAACGACATATATGAGGTTTGTTATATTCATTTTTACATTTGGTTTTTCAGAACATGGTTCTTTGGCTCTACATATGGACAGCTTCGATGTATTTGGACTAGTCACCTGGGGAGAGAAATTATATAGAACATATCCTCTTGTTATTCTCAATGTAACTTATTTCAAAGAATGGTTGGATGTCGCCATGGCAACGTAAAAGGATTGAATATTGTACAATACGAGAAAAAAAACATATATATATATATATATATATATATAAATTGTGGTACATACATAATATATACATATTTTAAGAATATATATAAAAAAATTAAAATTCTCAGAAATTACACTATTACTTATATCATTTAGAAATAAATATATGAGTATATTTTTAATAATTAATATTGTTATACAAATTTCATTTCAAGAATGCTGGAACGTCCATTCTAATTATTTCCTGTTTAAAATGATACAATTCATATTATTCTTAAACAGATTTTAGAAAAACGATCTAAAATCAAACTTACACAGAGGTATTTGCAAAAAAGTCAAGTAAAATTGTATTGTTGTAACTTCATGTTTGAAAATCTTCCCGCGTGTTCTTCTTTTCTTTTTATCTTTTAGCAAATTAATATGTCAGCAGATTCACAAGAATGATTTACTTTTATACGAACATGTAGCGATCTATTAAATCCCTTAATAACTTTTATTCACGTACTCTGTACTCATTAACTTCTCATGTATAAAGTTATTGGGCAACAGGGCATCAAATCATGTTCAAATATGTGAAACAGCGAAATGAATCCATTATCTATGATGACCATCGTTGATCTACACTACAGACAGAGAGATGAATACAGTTCCAAATAGCTTTTCCTATAAACTGGTTAAAAGTCTGCTACGCCGAATTTCGATTTCCGTCAAATACGTATTTTAGAAAAGTTATACTAACATTTCGAATCGCTGATGAGATGTTTCAGGAAATGATTTCAAGTCCTGGATAGAACTTAGTTATCAAGGAAATAGTTTGTTCCTATCCTTTAGATAGAAACACGGACATATGCACGCGGATAAAAGTGATTAGCTACTTATATTAAATCTCTCCAGTTCTATAAATGTAAATGTTTGGGTCGGGATTATAAACCAGGGAGACGAAAAAATCTATAGAATTAGGTTTAAATTGTGAAATCGTTTTTCATTCCGTATTTGTGGTTTCGATTTTAATTGAAATGTTTGTTAATGGAATTCAATTTTGAAATTAACTTTGGAAATAATAACCAATACAGGATATTAACCGAAATATTGTTCATAATTCTTGTCGTTACCACATATATATTAAGCTCATACATAGTCCGTGTTGTTTTAACGCTGACGTAATATCAATAACGAGTGTCTGGCCGAGCAAAACTACGGAAATTAAATGTTTTGTCCGATTTTATATTTATTTATTTTAATGGAAACATCGTCAGCGTCATATTTAACTCAAAATTTTTTATTGATTGATTGATATTTACACCTTGATCAATTCTACTTGGAGTTTTAAGGTCAATCATTGTAAAATGTTTCCAAATAAAATTGTTAATGATATTAGTGGTCAAAAGAACTAGATAATTTTTGTTCTGATATAGACATTACTGTTGTACCTTATGAAATTGTATTTCGTTTCGTATTTTTTGACGTAAATAACTCGATTAAAGCAAAACTAATATACGTAATAAATAAAAAGAAACAGCCTCCTACTTTTATCTTAATAAATCACTACACGTATATCTTACTTAAGTATAGGTTTGGCAAATTTCAAACTTATAATTTAAATTTTATATATGTGGATTGAGTCATTGATTGATTGATTGATTTTAGTTAAATTTTGAATAGCTACATCCTTGTAACTGTCAACCTTTAATTTAATAAATTTCTAAATTTTATTGTGACTATAGAAAGGCATGTAAATAGTGAGCTGAAAACAGGGGGACTTGGTAAATAAAAGAATATTATATTACTAGTCAAGGTTTTTTTAATAAGTACTTAATGAGTTTTCTTTCATATTAATTACAAAATATACCTATAATTTCAGTTCTATGAAATAGCGTGCTCAACACTGCAACGAATATAATAATGAGAAATTTAAATAAAAATAATATTTTATTTTTAATAAAATTTCTCCTTATTATATTAAATAATCCATGAAAAATAATTGCACATGTAACATTCATTACTGCTACAAGAGAAACTGTGTTTAATTTAAATCTTGATACTTTTTCCAGAAACTAAAATAAACATGATTCCGAAAGGTTACGTATATGAATAAAAACAAAATTATAATAATAAGTAAAGTTTTCGTACCTATTTATTTAAACAAATGTTGGGAAAACAAAAAGATATGATATATAAGAATATTTTTTACTATTACACATAAATGAATCATTTTATAGAACTCTTATCATATTGAAAAAAATAAATATATTAAATTTTTATATGTTTACTACTGTGCAATCGCATCTTCTTTAAAAGTGGATTTATGTATCTAATCGATAAATTTTACATGATACGCAATCGATTTCAGAATTACCTATAAATGGAGATCAGTCTTTAGTTTGAATGCTCAACAATCAGAATCTTTTAAAAAATCGAAACACAACTCAACTGTTGTGAATGATCAAAGCAAAAATAAAAAAAAATACAATACTAAAATCCTCGCAAAATAACACCGCATTGTAAACTTCTAAATCAAGAATGTCACATAAATGACTTCTAAGCCAACATTGCCATATATAAAAACGAACACTTAAATGTCTTCAATATTACTTTAAGAATTCTTAATCCTCAGAAAATCTTAAATATTAAATATCAATATGTGATATTTTTAAAGAAAATCAAAGCTTCGACTTAACATTATATTTAGTATTTATTGTATAAAATGTCCCTTCGTATCTATCCTCTGTGTAATAATAGCCACTATGAAAATTATGAAAGGCTCAAATAAAGAAAAAACAAATGAACTTATGATTGATTTTCGCCTTTAGACAAAAAACAAGCACAAAATTTTAAAAATTATTTATACTAATAAACTTGCGCGATTGAGTAAATTTTGTAATTATTCAAGTAATATATAAAAGTATTCGTAACTAAATTTAAATAACTTGTATGGCATGATCAAAGGCGCGATTATGTTGACATTCAATATGGCGGTATGTCGTCAGTGCTGTGCTGTGTCGTGGTGAGATTTGTTAATTTAACGGATTGTGTTAATATACTTTCTTAATAATTTGATTCACTTCAGTTCAATTTTCATACCAGTAATAAGTTTTATATGTGATATCCATTTTGTGTTATGTTTAATGAAGTCGAGCGGTAGCGAACGACGTTATAACTTCAATAGTCCGTCGGTCTGGTCGGGCCGCCGATACCTACCTAGATAGCAATAATAAAATGTAGAACGATATTCAGATGCGACGCTTCATTGTATATTACTCATTTTAAAAAGGTTTAACAGTTTTTTAAATAATATTATTGGGAATATCATTAAATATTCAACTAGTTGTCAGCTCTGCATTTTCTAGCGCTCATATTTTATTTCGTTTATCAGTGAGTATTTTCAATCGACTCCGAGTGCTCGTGCGAGACGGACCTCTGTCGAAGCTGTTCGTAAAGTTTATAGGCTTTACTGTGATTTTTACCATCTCGAATGATATCAATTTATTATATATGGTGAATGATTAAAAACTTTATTCTCCGGCGCGTTAGCATTATTTGATTTAACTTTAATTCTATTAAAACTTTTCTTTTTCCGGTTAGAGAATTGACATGTACATTTCGAGACTTTTAGTTTGTGAATATTTTTTTAAATATTTATTTGGTTACTAAATTATTGTTAAAAAGTTAATATATTTTAGTTGATGTTGATAGTGTTATTAATGATAAAATCATTACAGTAGGTAGTTGTGGATAACCAAACCATCATAACATAGAAACAAGCCAATGCACAGCCGAGCTCCGATTCAGCAAGCATTGAAGACATCTGAGGATCTAGTGTAGTTTTTATCAATACCATTTTTGCAAACTTAGTGTTTTGTTTATTAAATTTTTCACATCAGTGTAAAGACTTATTGTGTTGCTAAGACACGAAGAGAAACATGTGATTTGGTTTATAAATTTGTAACTTTTTTAAAAACTTTAAAACACCACTCCTTTTTCTGTGATATATTGGTACACCATTCTGAGATTTTTGACTTATATACAATATTGATACTGTCAAAAAAATGTCAAGCAATCCTCAGTGGAAAATGTTCCAGCCGCCAGATTCACACAACTCCCCTTTACAGGATATTTTAGATCTTCAGCAATCAAACATGCAGGCCAAACAGGTTTATCGTAATGGTGAGTAAGAATTTGCTCAAATCATATCATAATATTAGCCCCAAGTAGCTTATTCCCAGTTTATTTATGCTAAAATTTCTATCTAAAATAATATTAAATAAAGTATCTTAAAGAATCTTATTGTCTGTTTATTTTTATAATATATGATTATCAAAATAAATAAATATAAACCATCTATAATGATGTTCCAATTATTTGAAGGTACCTACAGCGGTGAGTACCCAAGTTCCCCTCGAGATAATTTTAATAATATGGGCAAGTCAAGTGGTGGAAATAGATTTTCTGTTGGTAATTATAATTTGGATGGATGTCCTATGGGAGATTCTGTGGGAGTTTATTCTTCCAGTTCAACCAATAACCAATCTCAGTACGACTCCACGAATCACCCACCTATAAGAGAAACAGGGATTATTGAAAAATTACTTGTAAGTTTTTTTTTAACATTATTCCTATTGGCTTTTTTTATTTTCATATTTTATTCACTAATTGTAACATTCTTAAAAACAAAGTATGTTAAATTACATAATGATCTTCAATATAAAATGTTTAATAGTAGCCACCACTACTACTTATAAATTTATAGTAGAGTAAAACCTGTCATGTGCATGTAACTATAATTATGGATATTGTACAAGGAATAAAAAAAATTGGAGTAAAATATGTATTTTACTCACATACACACATACTATATCTTACAGTAGAATGTGTTCCCAAAATTATTAATATCATGTTAGATTAGTTGTGTAAAGGTATATATTTTGTGTATGTACTAAAAACGCCCTAAACTCGATTAGCTAGAATTTTCAATTATGTTAACACTGGGTAACAGTTTCTGCATTGTTGGGTCGCTAACGGTGTTTTTTTATTTTAGCATTCCTATGGCTTTATACAATGCTGCGAGAGGCAAGCTCGTCTATTCTTCCACTTTAGCCAGTTTGGTGGTAATATAGACCACTTGAAAATAGGTGACCCAGTAGAATTCGAGATGACTTACGACCGTCGTACTGGCAAACCGATTGCGTCTACAGTAACTAAAATAGCCCCCGAGGTTGTATTGAGTGAGGCCCGAGTTACCGGAGTAGTGACCACGGAGGTGAAGGGAGAGGGTTCAGGGGATAACACCGGTCGCATATCGTATGAGAACCGCGGCGAGTGCTTTTTCTTGCCGTATACTAAAGATGATGTCGAAGGAAATGTAACCCTACGTACAGGAGACGCAGTCAGCTTCCAAATCGCAACCAACCAAAGGTGAGAAAAAAATTATATCTTACTGTTTCTAGACATGCTAAGTAAGGGAAGTGACATTGTTTTCTTTTCTGCAGAGGTACTCTTGGAGCGTGTCACGTCCGTTTCGAGAACCCCGCACATCCAGTCAAGTATCACGGCGTAGTGTGCTCTAAGAAGGAGAATTTTGGTTTTATCGAACGGGCTGATGTAGTTAAGGAGATATTCTTCCATTACTCCGAAGCCAAGGTCAAAGAGGAGCTGTCCCTTGGAGATGACGTGGAGTTTATAATACAGACTAGGAATGTAAGTATAAATAGATATGTCAAAGGATAGCAGGAAATCGATGAACTGAAAAAAGTAGGTTCTCGTCAAACACGGACAGACGGATATAAAGGGGTTCGGTTAGTGCCTGTAGCGTTGTAGATTTGTATTTGAATTGATTAAACTGGATGCGGTGAAACGAAACAGCTCGTTCCGAAGGGAACCTTGTTCTTATAATTTGCAGCAATAATAATTTTTGTACCTCAATTTGTATTTATATCAAAGGAATCATCTATTTCTATGAAAATGATTATAATAATATATATGTGTTGGTATTAATAAGATGTAAAAGAAGCATTATTGGGTCACATATTTCAATATATCAATATATGACTGAGGGAAAAAATATATATAATTAATATTTTAACACTAATATTCTTCCGACTGCATTAAAGCGTGCGATTTACACGTGAAACTTCTTACGTACAGGGATAATGTTGAGTAATAAATAATGATGGCATATATGAAATATTTTTATGATTTAATAATATTAAATTTAGTGTTGTTATATGTTTGTATAGGGTAAGGAGGTTGCGTGTAACATCAGTAAGCTGCCGAGTGGGTCGGTAGTGTTCGAAGATGTCAGCCCGGAACAGCTTCGGGGGCAGGTGTTGAAGCCGCTGGAGCGTGGGGCGCGACTCCAGAGCGACCCTCTGCCAGGCAGGATCAGATATAGGGCACCGGACCATTCGGAGGTTGAGGTCAGTATCATCTATAATACATGATTCATGAATAACATGCCGCTGTATACATTCGATATTCAAATGTATGTGTATGTGTGAGTGTGTGTGGAATTTCATTGAGCTCATATTGTGTTGCGATGTATATAAATTTTAAAAATTTTATGATAAAATAACCGTCTTTAAATTCATTATCTCGCTTTTAACCCTTGGTATGTCGTTCGAAAAGATAAAATGTATTTTTTTTTTATAAAAAATAGTCTAAAAATTTAAGTTTAAAACGACGAGACGAGAAAAAAAAAACAAAAATTATGTTTAATTAAAGTTTATAAGGAGAAAATAGAAATTGGATGAGGCATGAGTGTGACCGCAAAGTTAGCGATTGGTAAAAATTTAGAGCCGCGCTTGAGTTGCATATGATGAAAGATGATGTGATGAGAGTGATGATGGTAATGAATGAGAGTAACATTAATAAGTTTAATGAGTATTTATCAAAAAAGTAGCACAACACCATTTTTATTACATAGAAGTATATATTTTTAAATACTTAATTGCGCTAACAGCATTTAAAACCGATATTAAATAATTGATGACTATTAAAAATTAAACTCCAATACCGAAATCCCGACAAAAGGGCTTTTGTTTAAAGACAAAAAGTATTCGACGGCCAGTGTTGCCATTTTGAGGTTTCGGTGTACCTTTATTGTGATGAAATTTTAATAATAAAAACTATTCCATGCTACTTGGAAATGGAGTTGAATATTATTTCGTTTAATTAAATCGTTGTCATTCCTAGAACACAGTTTGCAAGCAGCTTAAAGGATTATATAAACTGTAAATATTATTCAATATCGGATTTAATAGCGTTTATTTTATGTTTAATGGAAATCTCCACTAGTATACATAAGCCGATCGCTTTGTGGGATATCGAACTTGAAAGGGAACTAGTGAGATGTAATTTGTATATACGAATGGAACCTTCAGAAAACCAATTCAATTTAGGATTTGTCAAATTGTGACAGTTACTGGGTCACCTTTGTGCATCCATTTCACATTGACACAAGTGTGCACAGTCTTTTATGATACGTGTATAGACATTGAGATGAAAAACATACGTTTGATAAATACGAGAATATTAATTGTTTTTTTCTTTTGCTTATTTTTGTATCATTTGTATTTAAGTTAATAGGAGTTTTTAAAATCATATTGACGTTGTAAAGTCAAAATATGTCCGTCATTGAGTGATTATATGAGATATCAGATGTATGAATCTCAGTTTAAAATGTATTAAAAGTATTTTATATCCATTTGAGAGAACTTTTAAAGGGAATGAAATAGAGAATAAGCAATTATTCCAATTTACTTGAGCGTAACATTCTTTTTAATAAACATGGGGAAATGTTATCTACAAAATAATAAATTGCTTTCGTATTTTCCTAGAAAGCTCTGGGGCGATTGGATTTCATTGAATAATATTTTAGAAATTAATTTTGCTATTCCGTTTTATACTATTTAGTTATTTAACGAGTGATCCTTATTTAGTTTATTAATTATAAATAAATTGACAGGAATATACAAAAAACTATCTTAGTCGCTCAAAGGAATAGGACGGTGTAAATTTATTAATAAAGTACCGATTCTTTGACGATAATAACACGTATTGAATGTATAATTATGTTGGTAATATAACATGAAACTAAGGTAGTTAATATTAATATATTATCTTGTAATGTTAATAAGCTTCTGATATTCATTGAAAAAGAAAATGTGTGAGAGCAAAGTTCTGTAAAGAAAGCAGCTTTAAAATTGTACAACTAGTACGCCATTTTTACAACATTTACAAAGGATTCCATTGTAAAAGTAACATTAACTTTTTTAAAGTCTAGCTAAGAAAAATTAAATTGAATGGTAGGGGTTATTGTCGTACGGGAAACCCTCTGTACTTGCGATTTTTAGGAGACTAATAGGAATCCTTATAAATTCTTCGCACTCCGCGTAGGTTGAATCAATGGAAAAGCTTATATAAATTTTTCTCTTTGGTAAATATTTCGTGTTTATTTATTCAGGTTTCCGAGACGAATATGCGTTTAAAATTTTTAATAGTGTCGCACGTTCAGTATATAATTTAGGGTTGTGGGGTGGCTAGGTAGTTGGTCCTTCGCTTTGCTTTGATGTCACGTGCCGAGTAACGTTCGCTTCATTGGTCCACAGTCCGCACAGCAAGGGAAATGTTTCGTCTCGTAACCGAGCATATCAATATCACTGCCCTATATTTCGATATTTTGTAATACTATTTTTTATATATCCAATATTTGGACGAAAAATCTTTCGTCTATTTTATATTCAAGAGTGACGTCATCAAAATATAAAATGACCTCATTGTGTGAACGCTCGATCTAATTACAGTAGTAAGTGGACCAACAATATATAGTACAAATATATACATAAATGTAAATTATATTCTAGATATGCATTTAATGATTGACAATTTCGCCGCTGCTTACCAAATCCATTGGGGGCTGTAATTGCTTTAACTGTTTACAAATATTTACAATTTCGTGGTTCATTTAAAAAGACATACTTTGCATCTACGTTGCGTTGTAATTATCAGATGGTGATTTAATTTGTTCTGAGCAAATATAATGAATTTAACAGTTAAATTAGTTTTAATCTGTTATTAATGTATACGGTATATTCCATTGAAACTTGTTAAATTTTATATATTTGTGACGAATTTAATTAAATTTTACTTTATTGTGGCTATAAAAACATGATAATATATAATATAGAGTCAAAAGAAAAATGATATTCCGTCCCAAAATAATGGTTACTTTGTGTCATCAATCCGCCACTTTAATAATAATAATTGCGTATGCTGTTGTTTTAACTGAAATAAAATATAACATTAATTTATGTACATATAAATCTTTCAATTTCAAATATAGCTGATAGTAATTTGAGGTTTGGAGTTGGGTTAGCCCTTTGTGAGCTGATGCATTGGCTAATTATTGTGACAATTGCTTTTTGTTCGTAACTAGCTATTGCCCGCGGTTTAGACTACGTAGATGTTGATTGTGTCTCTTGTGAAGTTAATAAAAACAAAAGCCAATTGTTTCACCAAAGTATTGAGTTTCATTACAACCGTTTATATGTATACAGATTTATTGTGTCAGAAATCCCCGCGGGCATCAACAGAATGTTTATCAAAGGTTTATTACAATTCGATAAATGATTTCAGAGTGCATAGTGAACTAACATACATGTATACAAACAGACGTGGGTGTTTATATAGAATATGTATTTAATATAGAATGTTAAGGTAAAGTTTGTTTCTAAGACATCAAAGGACTTTAATTTTCAAAGTGTGGCACTCTAGGATTCTGTTTTATATTTTCACCTTTTGATAAATAGAAGTGCATTTTTCAGAGAACGCGAACTTTTATTTTACAAATATTTTAATGCTATTTTATTTACACTTGTTTTATTAATTAATTAATTACTTTGTATTAATTACATACACACTGAATCTCAGTTATATGTATAGTATAAAAAAAATAGTTTATCACTGGATGTGATTATCGACCCTAAATGAGACGGTTAATCAGTTTTATGTGTCGTTTACATATACCTTGTATATGTAAAAAGCTTCGTTCAAACTGAGTACCAGTTGGATGTGAAACTCCTTTATCGATTGGGTGCTAACGGCGCGATATTCACAGGTGCCTTTCGGCGACAAAGACCAGTGTGGGGAGTTCACCCTGCGGCACGGGGATTGGGTCCAGTTCCAAGTGGCAACGGACAGACGGGATCAACTCAAACGAGCCACCAATATATCGCTTCTAGATGAGTCATTCAACGTATCGGGCGAAAGGTGAGCTGCTCATACATTATTGTCACTTTTTGTTTTTTTATATCTCCGTTCTTTGTTATCTAGTAGGTATGTTTGTGGCTGAATGGCTAATATTCGACGCCATGTGTAGTGAAGCGTCTCGCTGGAGTGTCATATAGACGACAATGTTAGTTCGCACACAATTTAACACGTACTTAGTTGTACAATGCTTTACTAGTGTTAGTAGGTAGATTTAGAGAATGTTTTTCTCACTTCTGGATTAGAAATATTTATTAACCCTTAATTAGAGGACATATTATAATATTGAAATGCTTATTAAGGCCGCCGTCCTCTTAATCGTGTATCGGTAACCTGTCGTCGGGTCAGATCAATCAAACCTGGGTCAATAAAAGACAATTAACGGGACACTGCTATTCACTGATATTGCAATTTCATCTTATCCTTAAGATACTTCATTAACTATATATATTGAATATCAATGAAAGACAAATTCCAGAATGTAGGTAAATTTTTATATAAGAAAACATTTAATATTCTATTATTCAGAACCGCCGGGCGCTTTTAAATAATAAGATGGTTAATAGTCTCAGCGTTCTCCTTTGACTTAAATAATGCACTTTTGCAAAGCGGAGATTAAATGTATATATCCATACTTTATACTCGAAACCTAATTTATTTTAAGTTAGAAGATGTTGAAGTATATATTTATTAAAATAATTCTATAGCTATCAAACAATTTAATGTATTATAGTTTATAACAAAATGTTTGGACGGTATAAAAAATAAAAATAATTTTCCATTATATTAAGAGGTAAAGTAAACACGATATTTATTTACTCGTTAAAATACATTCTGCGCATCCTAGTTAATGCGATAAAGTTCTGAAAGGGAAATTCCATTAAAAATTACTGTATCGAGTATGGAATAAATGTTTCTCTTGAAAATGGGACTGCTTTACTAACGTGATGCTTTTTCTTTTACACGATACGTGGACTGTTCATGATAAATAAATGACCATCAAATATGATTTCGATTTAATTTTTAAAAGGAAATTTTAATTTTATGTGAAATGATTTCTGAATTACATTCTCAATAAAATCTTTCAATATGAATTTAATATAACATATCAAAGTTTTTAAAAAAACTGAGACTGATAGAGATATATAGAGTTTATTATCGACGATTAGTCTTAAATCTCTTTATATTAGAAAGAAAAGTATTTTGTTTTTTATACAACCATTATAGTGAAGGGATAAACAACACCTGTTCTGATATATTTCTGTTATGTTGGGATTATTAATTATTTATGTAAAATGATGTGTTGTCCATAGTTAAGCCTCTCCCAGACGGTGGTCAATGCAAAATACATTTACATTGAACCGTCCGCAAAACTAAGCGCATTAATATCGCACGTTGGTTATAGGTAAAATTTAATTAATAGAATCCATTCAATATTAAATGATTGCTAACATCACTGAAACTGTAACTGAATATAATTTAACGAAATTTATATCAAATTACATATTCTATTTATATGACAGAACTAATCATGTTTCACCACAATTTAATAAAAAACTATGTATGCGATCGTTTCGTATAGTATGTATTCATTTTGAATATCGAATTCATATACCCAAAAAGTAATTTTGTGGTTACAGTCAAATATTCATTTGATGTATAAAAAAAATTCAATTAATAAAGATTTTTTTCAAAATAAAAAAGATTTTACCATTATTCATACTGTCGGCTCTAAACTTTGATATCAATGCTACGTATATTTGCCTCCTATATGTATTAATTTCTGTAGCCAGTTTGTATTTTACAACTACTCTATATTCGCTAATGGACTGACTTGTTTTCAAAACAATTTACAGTATTAATATGAGAACTAAATGTGATTTGAAAGGGGACTTGCATCTTACATGAATAACTCTTCAAAGTTGTCTCGTAAGTTATTGAAAGCCGATTGCAAATTAATAGTCTTATTCGATGGAGCTTCGTGAAATAGTATTATAATGTTTTGGTTCAACGGCCTAGTTGTTACAATTGGACTAATTGGCATGGAATATTGTTTTGATAACATTTTCATGGTATAATTAATATACGATATTGAGAGCAATAAACTTAGAATAGATGAGGATATTATTATGTATATATATTTTTTTCATTATTGGAATAAGATTTGTCGGTCGATATATCTAATAAGAGATGATTCCAGATTTTAATATAATTGGCAATTTCAATAAATAATTTATAATTTTTAAATAAAGTTACACCACATAATAGTAGGTTTAGATTAATTAACAGTATAAATCTAGATTCTCACATGGAAGTGAGAAATAACATTATCTGATTTATTTATTTAAGCTTTGTAATTAAAATACATTTTTCCAAGAATATAATCGTAAATAAAATTCTAAAGTCTCATCCCCCAATCGTTCAACCCTAACAGGTGAACTTATTTCTTTCGCGTTTCCCGTCAGGAAAGTACGATAATTACCGGACGTTAATACAGATCGAGTGTTTCAGCTAATTTACTAGTATTGTCTTACTTTGTGCAACTGAAATCAAGGTATTATATGAAACTCGGGCTTATACAGAAAAAAAAAGAATTCTTTATATAAAGGACATCTTAAATATTATGTCCTTTATATTTTTATATGTATGGTAGAAAAGAATATTGATTTTGTTAAACGTCTTATTAATAGATTTGCGCCTCGAGCTCCAAGTGTCTTATACGGACCGACAGTACAGATTTATATTTAGAAGTCTTTTGACAGTTCAAAAGTTCTTGTAAAAAAATTATATACTAATACAATACTCATATAATAACTCTATGGACTTAGAAATAGAAATGTAGTTTAGTTGTAAATGTACCCCAGGCAGTGTGAGTGCTTTCGTACTTTGGACGCACTTTACTTGTTCACGTAAATATTGATGACTTTATGTTCAATTAAGATTGACATATTTGAATAATTGGTATAAATTTCAATTAAACTACTATTAAATCGCGTTAAGAGGATTATTTGTACTAGTGATCACCGAGTGGTCGAATACGAGCTTAATTATTTTCGAAACCTTGTTTTGGGAGCTGAATGGAAATGTCATTGAACTCTACAACAGAACAGAACAGATTTCTTATATATTTTTTAATTTCCACTGGAAATTTATGAACTATAATTTCCTCAATGGTAGGTGGAAATAAGGCGTATATATACATATCATCATCCATTGGTTTTATTTATTAATACAAAATGTACCACTTTTAAAACGTATAACTGTATGTTTACCATGCATATACATCATTATTTATTCTTAAAAATTAAGGCTCAAATGTAAAAGGCGAAATATATGAAAAAGCAAAATATCCATACCGAATCGTTTCATATTTGCGTAAATAACATAAATATTAAATAGTCCTTTTGAGCAACAGAAAGATTTTAAGTGAGTTTTTGTCAAAGGTAAAATGTGAATTTTTTAAAATGCATACCAAAAGTTTTAACGTCCATATTAAAATTTTCCACTGTCCGTTAAATTTTTCTTCGTTTTCTAAAACGTTAAAAGGAAAACAAATAACTTCATGTGCAGAATTTGTATCAACAAACGGAACAAATATTACAGGGACGTTTTTGTCAATACACGTACGACTCGCTAGTTCACTGTAGCTAAATTCGAACTTTGAAAGCTGGTCAACAAAAAGTTTTTTAATAAAAAATTACAAGTCACATAAAAACTGAGAGTTTAGTGAATGTTTCCGGAATGTCGTAATGTGCTCAGCATTATTAAATGCAGCAAAAGGATCATAATTTCTAAAACATTTTAGAACAAATATGTATGGAATTTTATTTGTACCCGCGTAAAGGACTTTTACAGGTAATAAAGTGAAGTGAAATATACATACAAACTTGTTAACATTTCACAAATGAAGTCGTACTTTTTCTTTTTCATAAAACTTTGAGTCACCCGTTCTTGTGATGTTTTTTTCTTTTTATTTACATGCATCACGAACAAAAATGTTCATCCTTAAAATCCGAATCTAAAATTGTATGAATTGAAGTTATAACTTGTTTTAACTAGGAGTCTTACATAAGTTAACATTCTCTATTCAATGGAACACCTCAGTTTTATAATAACCCATTGTAAACAAGTCCCTAACAAGGAAAGTATTGAATTAAATTACTAGTACCACTATTCAATTCTTTTCACTCTGTTATAACACTTTAATTAGTTTAACTTTCAATTTATTCTTTTGAATAAGAACGTCTTGAAATACGGTTTTTCCTCTTTACTACTATAGAATTTTTACTTAATGTTTAAAATGTATTTTTATATATAAATAATGAATATTATAAATTTCATTTTGTTCTTGTTTTTCCTTTAAAATATCATCGTAATAATGTGACACGTATGATGCTATCAGTTCCTGTACTGGTTCAATACACTAAACTGTTTTTGAGTACATATTGAAGTTTAGTATTTTAAGAATTCTATAAAAAAAGTTGATTATATCAATTGTCATTAAATTCTCTATATATGATGACCAAGCTAATATTTATATATTTGTTGCTACCAGACGTGAACAGGGCATTGTTTGTTCCTTGAGGGACGGCTTCGGTTTCATCCGATGCGTGGAGCGTGAGCAGACAATGTTCTTTCACTTTGCCGAGGTGTTGCGTCTCGGTCAGGAGCTGAGTGTTGGTGACGAGGTTGGTAACATACACCGAATTGATATTTTGACAAAATGTCATACAAGAAATGTTGGTCCCATTACGTGTGACTTGAGAGTGTAGTAAAGCGGTTATTGTTTGGCAGGTTGAGTTCACGGTGGATCCATTATCATCCTTCTCCAACATGAACAGCCGTCAATCTGCTATACGTATCCAGCACTTGTCTGCTGGTTCCGTACAGTTTGAGTCCCTAGTAGAGCGAGGAGTCCGCGGTGTCGTAACCAAGGAGGCGCATTACACCAATGAGAGCCCCAACAGAAACTCACCGAATGTAAGTACCACTGCATCCATACAAATTTTATAAGTAATCTACAATACGGGCTCATTCATAAACACTTAATCGAATCGATCCTAAAAATAATTCTCGTAGTAAACCTATTTTAAAATTCTAGTTGGAATTTTTAAATTGAGATTTTTTTTTTAAACCTTTACACCATACTGGTCATATTTTTTTTGTGTTAACAACGCGATATGTATCTGAATTCGATATTGAATTGTACAAAATTAGTGTTACTGTATGCATACTTGCATCTAGTATATATGTATGTATTGTAGGTGCCTACAGTCGCCGCTTGATTGGCGTCTTCCTCGTTGGTGATGATAATATAAAGATTGATGCCACCACCAGAATTATGAGTTCATTCTATATAACGGCGGATTATGCAAATTTATTCAATAATACCGAAATACTATCTATGAAATAAACGCTCGAAATCATGTCATATAAATTATTAGTATTCGAAGTCATATGATACTCAAATGTATAATGTCTATCTCAATAAAAAGCTTTTTTCAGCCTTAAATCGTGATACGTTTGATACATTTGATATTTTAAGTGAGTTCATTTTAACGAAAATTGTATGTTTAACAAAGAAATTATTTCGTTCTTAATGTTTTTCTTTTTGAGTGAGCAAGTTTTTAATATATGTAGGATAGGTATTAAAATTTATTGAGTATTTTTATGTATCGATGTCATATTAATAAATAACATAGTCTCAAACTACATCGCTTACATAAACAGAAACCTTAGCTTATTGAATGCAATAAAGAAACAGTTCGAATTATTGTCAAAGATTTATGAAAATTGCTCACGGGTATAACGGATATCTCTTTTATTAAAATTTTTAAAACGACTACGGGAAATATCAAAATACCTTTAATGTAGAATTTAGAATTTAAATTCTAAGCTATCTAGCTCGTGGAGAATACTGGGGCGTTAAGTAATAAGGTTAGGCATTAAAAGCTTTACACCTTTAACGTAATTTACGAATTTCGCTTAGATAATGTTAAAGTGGAAAATACAAATTGGTATTATCACTATAGTAATAATATTAAACATAATAAACTATTTTATATATCTTAAAGTCAAATGAAAGCGTCGCTTTATAACTGGACTATGATAAGAGCTCCCTTATAATTAAATTCTCTGCTGCCTTATTAAACTGTTATAATAAATACCTTCGGGAAAAATGGGGATCAGACATGACAAGCCGCTGCAGCCGAGACTTGGCTGCAATTTCATTAGTCTCTTAAAAATATACTCATATAATGAAATTAAGATTCCATATTTAAAGTGGATTTGATGTTACAATTATTCTACACGTTATATTATTAAAATATCTATAAAGTTTTTACTGTTAATAGTAAATATATACAGGGTGACTGGTGAATTACTATCAATATTTAAGGAGCATACTCGGTACATGATTCTCATTCGAATTATGTAAAAAAATTAGGTACTTAATTTTTGACCAAATTTCCGTATAAATAAATAAAGTGTGTACACGTTCCAAGTGTTCCGAGTGTGGGCGCGTGCGGCGGCGTGCTGATACAACACTACGCCGCCGCCGCGTCTGTGTGAGTGTGTGTGTATACCTAATCTGTAGGGTGTTCATACGATGCGTAATTAATTACATAACTTTTGGTTAACTTTACTTAGAAGTTTATTAATATTTATGTTATATTAATTTTTATTTTGTCATATATGATCGTCAAATATCACGTCCTCAAATATCGATAGTAATTCACCAGTCACCCTGTATAATGATTCCATTATAATTGTGTGAGTGAATTAAGGGTTACAAGATGTATGATGTATGAAGCTCTATTGGGATATTCACATTGAGATAATGGAACACTAGTAGTTTTTAAATGATATTAAAATGTATTAGAAGTGACCCAGCAACAATCTTGTATGAGAACATTTCAATATTAAAGATGATATAAAGCAAAATGAGATGAGAAATAACACCAGATATTTTTAAACTAAATATATGTTTCTCGTAATCTCTGAAATATCGAAGTAGGGAATAATAGTTAATTAGCCCTCACGATTTCAGACTAAATATAAATTTTTATACACACTACGACGTTATAATATTTCTATAAGAAAAAAATCTTCAAATAGAACCTTAATTGTCTTACTTTTCTGTATCCAAGGATACTAGAATGAATTCTCCCCGAGAGTATTAAAAGACAGAGATTACACGGGAGTTTCTTGTCTAAAAGTATTATACTCGTACTTTATTAAATTGTTCAATACATTTGTTCTCTAATATACTTTTATTTGGACATTTTTCTTATTGTACTCAGTGAGCATTGATTTGTTTACAATGTACATTTTTATACCTTTCTAATTACTTTTATTTGACAGAAAAGTTAGTCTTTTCTCTATGTTACCAATAACAATAAAACGAAATTTAATATACATAGCTGAAAGTTTATATAGAATTTCCGGACTGTCTGATTGACGTTGAGGGCAATATTATCAGCCGTTCTACCATCGAGTTAATTAGTTTAAACGACAAAGTGTAATGGTCGACTGGATCAAAGCTTTAGGCAAAACACATTTACGTCATACATCGTAAATATGCTTCAATACTACAGAGCCCGCATGTACACTTGGCTATTGATGATACCGTACAAAGTACATATGTTGTGATATACAGAGGCTCGTATAATTAATCAAATTATATTTTTCTGAAAATGTTATTGTTAAGTACAAGTTCCAAGATTTTTGACTCATTGTCTATCGCATAATCTTAACAATACAAACATTCTCATTGTTCATTAAACATTCAGAACAACTGATAGACATTCTCACCTCGTCTGTCTTTGATCACGGTTGCTGCAAAGTAACCGAAACGTCGGTAGTATGTAGATAAAATAATAAAAAACGCGTAGCAAATACGAAAATGTAACTTTCATTCTAACATTGTCTTTACTATAGATAGTGTTTCAAACAGTTTTGAATGTTACAATAAACATCCTCAAAATATAAAATGTAACTTTAGAATGAGATAGTTAGGTAACATAAATCCGGATATAACAAACTGTGCTTTCATTTAACAAGCATGTTTTACAAACGTCCATGTCCAAACCGACCCACTTGTCTGCTTTAATAATTAAATCGAATGAGAACGAAACAACAAAAACAATCTGAATATGTTTCAGGTAAATCATTTCCATTTTCAGGATAATATTAGTTTTGAAAAGCTAATTTTGAAGTGACGCGAGGAATGCGGAATATTAAAGCTGTTATTCGCTAACGTGTCCGATTTCATTTTGATATCGGATGGTTTTGACGTGGGGTGGGTGAAAGGGAAGGGTTGAACGGCTGCATCAATGTAATCCTTTGAAATTTGGAGAGCGGAGATTTTAGTTGGGAGCTCCCAAAACACAGAACATACATTCCGAAATGCATGAGTACTTAGGACGTTTAGGAACTATATACAAAACTGAGTGCATCTGCCGAGTTAGCCAATGTGATCTCTATTGATAGTAGGATTTAGAGAGGTTATTGTCGTGTCATTCAATAAGCGTCCCCTCGACCCTCGCTAAACTCGTTAATAACAGGTAGCGAATTTGTAACCTACGACGGAAACACAATTGTATGCCACTTGATTTTTTATTGGGGTTTTGGTCCGACAGTTTAGGCCTAATCAATATCCACTGTAGTCTAGCTGCAGAGGGCTTCTACATCTTAATTTAATTACTTCTACTCTAAATAGCGTTGAAGTTTTCATGCGGCAGAACAAATTTGTATACCAAGTCTTTGTATGACCGTTAAAACTTTATTGTGAGGGTGTTTATTACTTAGGACTTGAATGAAAGGAACAAATCAAGTCGTCAGTGAATTTAATGTTATAGAAAGAGACGAGACGAAACCTCTTAGCATTCGATGGATTCACCGTGCGGGTGCCGGGTCCATCGCGTTGCAGGGAGAGGAGCTTCAACAGTGCCTGGGACTTGCGACCCAGGTGTAGGTTTAAGGGGCCCCTTAACTAACGCGCGTTATACGCTCACCTCCACTGTCCAAGTTCCTCTCCCTACCTAACCAAATTTGAAAAGAACCTACTAGGGCTGCCTTCGACGTACGTTCTAAGAATGAATTAATGTTAGTTCTGGACAGGCCCAAGTCTTTTAGTAGGTTATAGAGAGATTTAGCTGTTATACCTCTCGCTCCCACCTCTACCGCGTACAAATCAACGACGAACCTATTTCGAGTTAGTTCGTTAGTGAGCTCGTAATACTTATTGACCTTGATGGCATGGTCTTTGGGGATGTTGGTTTCCCAAGGCACCGTAAGCTCTATCATCACAACGCGCTTTAAAATACGCGAATATAGAAATATGTCTGGTCTGGAGGCCGACGCACAAATATCCTCGGGGATTTTGTATTGTTTCTCATACGTATCCATCATGATAGTCCAATCGGAAGCCGCTTTAAGGATAGAGTAAGGCTTGACGTTTGATTTTATAGCCCTGGTGCCCTCTCTCACAAAACCTATTGATCGCTCGTTTGTGGTTATTTCCCTTTGCGCTCTGGCTACCGAAAGACTAACCGCTTCACGTATGATCTCTAAAACCCTATCGTGGCGACGCGAGTATTGACCGCTGTCCAGGAGAACCTTACATCCCACCAGCAAATGCTTGGCAGTTCCAACTGCCTTTCCGCAGATATAGCAAGTTTTTTCGGTACCTTTACCCCATCTTACTAAATTACTCTGATCTGGGAGAGTCATCTGGAACGCATTGAGATAAAATTTTAGCAAGGCTGGCGACCAGTCATGAATTAGGGTGCGCCATTTTAGTGCTAGTGGAATGCAAAAATCTCCTATGTCTAACCACTCGTTCTGCATTTCTAAACTCATTGCATGGATCTTGTATTTATCGTTCTCGTCTTGCCGAATAAAAGACTTCAATATATCCGTATCTTGGACTTTCCTACTTGATCCTAACCCTACTCTGTTATTTTGCGCTCCGATCATAAATTGTTTATGGAATTGAAGTCGTGACTCTAGCTCTGGGGCATCATTGTCTTTTGGGAGTGATGTAACGACGTCATCATGGGATTTTCCCAGGATATGTCTCTTGGAAACTCTTAGGTGTTTGTAGAGCTCCGATGGTCTTTTTAGATTCATCCCAAAACTATTACGATCCCTGAATAAAGCCGATGAATCAGCCGTTAGCGCGAGCCCGAGCCACAACTTCAACATCTTTATGACGCCTGCATCTAATTTAGATAAAAGGGTTTTACTAAAATCATAGACGAGGAAAGGCCAATTCAAACGTGAAGTTAAGTAATTATCGTAGATCCATGCTTTTTTTACGTTACTGATCTGCTGGCTATCTACCTTGTTGAGATCATTTAAAAAGCTATCTACTATTCCTTCTAAAGATGGAGTACGACCTATATTATCAATCTTACGACCGAGAAACTTGAATGGTGCATTTTCCGTAACCGTAGAAACGCATTGACCGCCTATCGATAGTCCCGGATCGTATGAGGTGTATCTTGTATTCCGCCTACCAAGACACAGACAGTGACATTTACTTGGTTTTGTCCTCAATCCATCCGTCCACTCACAGAATTTATCCACTTCATCCAATAGTACTTGACAGTGTTTGGGGTGACGTGTCAGTATTGCGAGATCGTCAGCGAAGGCTAAAATGGATTCCGTGTATTTGTTATTGAACTTAAACCGATACCCCCATTTTTTCTCATTGCTGATAAGTTTATCTACTAGGATATTGATTACAATATTAAATACTATTGGAGATAAACAGCACCCTTGGAATAGTCCTACATTGTAACTCAAACTTTTTGAAGGGCCTTCTTTAGTTATAATAGAAAACTTTAATTTTGAGTAATACGACGCAATCATATCGCTAACTAAGGGTGGAAAGTTATACCATCTAAGCGCGAATAGCATCAACTCGTGTTGTATCGACCCGAACGCGTTCTCCAAGTCTATCCAACAAACTGTAATTTGCCGCTCGCTTTTCCTAGCATCTTTCAAACTCTCCGACAGCAAGGTGTTGTGTTCTAGGCATCCAGAAATCCCGGGTAGAAACCCTTTCTGGTGATTTGGCCTAAAATACTTATTGCTGAGCATGAATCGCGTCATTCTCGTTTGTAGGACCGAGAAAAAGATTTTAGATATTGTATTTGTTAAGGCTATCGGTCTAGTATCTTTCGGATCGGTAACTCGATCTTTTTTGGGAATGAGGACAAACATTGCTTTCCCGAAACACTCCGGGATTTGCTTCCTTGACCAGATTTTGCCGTATATATTTATGAGGTGTTTACGAACCGATGGACATTTTTTAAAGACTATATATGGGATACCATCGGGGCCCGGTGCAGATTTAGATGATTTCCTCTTTATGTGACTACTTATTTCGTCTAACGTTGGTGGTATGCCGTGAAAATCGATATGAGGAATTTCCGGTTTTTGTTCGTTTGGATCCGTATAGAGCCTTACACTTTTAGGCACTTCGTATGTGCTCTTGAAATGGTCGTAAATTTGATCGTTGGTCAAGAGAAGCTGTCCGCGTTCTTTCTTAAAAATGGTTTTCGAATACTCAAAAGGGTTTTTATCAAAATCTACTTCCTGTTTGGCCCGGTCAAAATTACCGCGATATTCTGCAGTTTGTGCCGATATTCCTTGAATTAATTTAAGGATTGACCTTAACGCCCTAGCTAGCTGATGACTAAGGTGGTTGTCGCCTAGAGCTTTGGCTATACGTAGATTTTTTATTAACTCCCGTTTTTTTCTTCCTCATTTTTATCTTGAACGAATTTTCTTTATTTTTGCGAGCGTAATGATTACGTGGTGGATATTGCTCGTTGAAGTAGTCATAAACGGTATTCTGGAAAGTTTCTACCTGCGAGTTGAATTCCTGCTTCGAGCCCGGATGCTCTAACAGGACCGCTAGATTGTCGTCGTGAACTTTCCAAGTCGATTGTTTCATGTTAGGAATGCTAAGACGTGTCCGGATGTTAATGGACTCCTGGTGGTTTCCAGTTAATGGTTCACCATGGGATACGTGAGGGTCAACTCTATCCGAAGTGATAATTGAAGAACTTACCAACGATTGTCGTGCTTCAACACCATTATGTGTTTTTAGGTGTTTAATGTACCAGGCTCGTCTCTTGTAATTTTTCCCGCACGTAGGGCATTTCAAGTCCGTATTCGCGCCGTTTTCGCCGTTTAAATCGACCGGTGGACAGATCTTCCGCCCCCCCTCTCGGACTGTCCCAGGGGTATTTTTCTTTATAGGACTTTTAGCTTAATAAATCCCGGGCTGGGCTTGCTAGGCCGTTGCCCTCGGCTGTCTTTCCAGCAGTCATCCGTCTTTCCGGCAGTCATCCGTCTTTCCGGCAGTCATCTGTCTTTCCAGAGTCAGCCCGACTCTCCGGGCAGTCGTTTTATATGAGACGAAACCTCTTAGCATTCGATGGATTCACCGTGCGGGTGCCGGGTCCATCGCGTTGCAGGGAGAGGAGCTTCAACAGTGCCTGGGACTTGCGACCCAGGTGTAGGTTTAAGGGGCCCCTTAACTAACGCGCGTTATACGCTCACCTCCACTGTCCAAGTTCCTCTCCCTACCTAACCAAATTTGAAAAGAACCTACTAGGGCTGCCTTCGACGTACGTTCTAAGAATGAATTAATGTTAGTTCTGGACAGGCCCAAGTCTTTTAGTAGGTTATAGAGAGATTTAGCTGTTATACCTCTCGCTCCCACCTCTACCGCGTACAAATCAACGACGAACCTATTTCGAGTTAGTTCGTTAGTGAGCTCGTAATACTTATTGACCTTGATGGCATGGTCTTTGGGGATGTTGGTTTCCCAAGGCACCGTAAGCTCTATCATCACAACGCGCTTTAAAATACGCGAATATAGAAATATGTCTGGTCTGGAGGCCGACGCACAAATATCCTCGGGGATTTTGTATTGTTTCTCATACGTATCCATCATGATAGTCCAATCGGAAGCCGCTTTAAGGATAGAGTAAGGCTTGACGTTTGATTTTATAGCCCTGGTGCCCTCTCTCACAAAACCTATTGATCGCTCGTTTGTGGTTATTTCCCTTTGCGCTCTGGCTACCGAAAGACTAACCGCTTCACGTATGATCTCTAAAACCCTATCGTGGCGACGCGAGTATTGACCGCTGTCCAGGAGAACCTTACATCCCACCAGCAAATGCTTGGCAGTTCCAACTGCCTTTCCGCAGATATAGCAAGTTTTTTCGGTACCTTTACCCCATCTTACTAAATTACTCTGATCTGGGAGAGTCATCTGGAACGCATTGAGATAAAATTTATAAATATTAACAATATAAATATTGTTTGAATATATGTAATTATGGATGTATGTCTGACACTTTACTGTAATGTTGTGTGTGAACTGTTAACGCTGCGAAGGCGTCATGCCATGAAAGGGAGAACCCTCCGTGGGGCTCACCGTCGGACTGGCGGGTTGTGAGTATTGTAGGATACAATTTGTGTTCATTGTAACATGTCGACATCACAATACATCGCTATATACACACATACAGAGACACAGACTACAATGAGATGGCAATATATAATTGACATATTTGTGTTACCATATTGTAAAACACGTTGTACCTTTTAATTTTATTTATATTATACTGTTATTTTATTTTACCATACGATACTGTCATTATACTTTAATGAATGTGAAAATTGACCGTTTAATTTTGTTTCAGGAGTCCGGTATCATAACGTGTCAAATAAACAACATGAAGAAATCTATACCATACACGGTCAAGAAGTGTGAATCAAAGATGCTGCCTCGCGTGGGCGACAAAGTGACCTTCGATCTGTATCAGGTAAATATATCTTTAAGATTATATGCATATACTTATTCTTATAATGGACGTCACACGTTTTAAACAATTAATCTTGGTCCAATGTATGTATGCAACATCAATATTTATAAGATTCACCCCCCAGAGGTATAACAGTCTTATATTATACTAAGATATTTAGTGAGTTTGTTACTTGAAGTATCCGTGATTCCGTATTGAATTTTCTATAATCGTATTGTATTAAAAAAGGACTGAAATTTACATTAATTTATTATTCTCTATTTGTTGTTTTTTAACTTTTGAAGTTCTCGTCGATTGATGTTTAAATTTTGTTTTATTAATAAAAAGTATAGAATAACCCGTCCAATGTTATTGTCATTGGACTTATATAGTTGTGGAATGTTACTGACAAGTTACCAACAAGCTGGTAAATACAAATATAAATGAATTTGTTGTGCTAACGATAGCTTTTATTGAAGTGGAAATAACGTTTGTGCAGGTGAAGAGGACTAAGGAGCTGGTTGCTATGAGTGTCACGATGCAGCACAGCATGACGAACGGGCGGATTGGGGGGGCGGGGTGCGGCGGGGGGTCGGGGGCAGGCACCCAGCAGGGCTTCGTGGCCGCGCTCAAGGATGGCTTCGGCTTCATTGAGACAGCCGACCACACCAGGGAGGTGTTCTTTCATTTCAGGTATGACGTCACAGTGGTAAGTCACTGTCAATGACCAGTGTAGAGAATCCAGCTATATACACCCGAGCACAAAGAAACAATTACGTCCAATAAAAAAATATATGGTATGGATGGTATTCCATCAAAGCAGTGATCGAAAACGTATGAAAGCATTCCATAAAAACGTATACAAATTTTAACTTTTAATACTTTATTTTTTCGTAAATAACGGCTCGGTTAGGAAGGGAATTATTGAAAGCAAATAGCTCGAAATAAATCGCTTTTAGAATAAACAAATGGAAACTTAAAATACACAAAACTTCAGCTAAAACGATATCGCATTGAGTAACGTTTCCATATTGCACTTGTAGTGATTATGCTGTGAAAAAGTTTGCCGCAAAATAAAATTGTACGTTTAATTAAAAGCTGGAGATTAAAGGAGGATATTTCGTTACCTTCAACGACTACGGGGGATGGAACATTGATTTTTACCAATTTGCTTCATTTAGTTGAGTGTTGTGCAATTAAAAAATTCATTTATCTGTATAGGCATTTGAGAGATTTTTATTAACGGGTGTTATGCTTGTGACTCACTGCGAATTTTTTTAATTTTTTTATATTTACACTGAACGCTCTGCGACTGTTTCGTTTGTTTTCTATGCATGTGCCTTTATTATGTTTGTGTTTATTTTGCGTTTATTGTTTTATTTGTATATGTTTTTTTACATTTTATTCTGCTGTGCAATATAATAGCTGCGAATGATAAATTTGTGCGACTGTTTGACTCGGTTATATAATTTTGATCTAGATATTTTGCACGAATTCTAAATTTAAATTAATATTGGATAGTTACAGTTGTTCAGATCGAAGGTCGTACAGCTCAAGTTGAGTTTTTCTTGTCTCGCACATTTCGTAACCTTGGAACAGTCGCTTCTGTGAAGCGTAATTGCGACTTGATTGCTCGCGAGCTATTTGTGATTTAACTACCTTTGTTGAATATCATAACCCCTCTCTGGATGTTTGTCCGTATAATTATATATACTAATGACGAATTGAGCTATTTTTATATATTTTGGTCATTTGTGTTATTGATTTTGGACATCACGTTATCATCAATTCACGTTGCGATGTTATTTTGTATTCGCAATGATATTTGTGTTTTGTAATTTTATCTTATTGTACAGTGGTATGTACCACTTGTATACAAGAACATGAATAGGAAATGTTAAAGTTGCATCCTAAAAAGTACATTTACAAAGTCGTATTGAGTAGAAATTCTAGCTCAGTGATCTTTAAGTATAACACAAAATAGCCGGAAGACACATGTCATTCAATAATGAAGATGCAATCCCATTATCTGATATCGATGGTCCTCACATGTGTTATTAATGGCGTCTAATGAACTGTAACTTATTGAACCGTGTCTGAAATTGATAATTAATTAATGTATCACCTGTACCGTATGCTAGTGATTATTCATTACCGTGTGTGTAGTATGGCAATTTGAGGTGTGCGATGTAATAATATTGTTAATTAGTAATATTAAGGTACTATGTATATGTATTATGGGGTAAAGTGGAATTTGTTTTATATTGTCCAGATAGCTCTTTTTAAATACGTGCGTGTGTGAAGCAAAAATGTCCCGGATTCGACTGAAACCTATACTAGTTTGTTTAATATCAATATATTTCAAAGTCTTTCTTTCTTTACAGTAATCTTGAAGGCAGTCCGGATGTATTGGAGTTGGGTTCAGAAGTTGAGTACACTGTGGGTCGTCAGAGCAGCGCTAGCGGTGGTTGTGCCAGCGCCGAACATGTGCGACCCCTGCCTCGTGGGACTGTGCCCGTTGCACGACCCCTGGAACCTCCTCTCACCGGCACCGTGACACGTACCCTGAGAGCGCTCAACCCCGACCAGGCCAAGTACTCTGGTAAAATAAAACTACTTAATATTTAAATAATCCAATTTTTATCATATGACAATCCCAGTACTACGTTCAAGTGCTACTAAATATCAAGCTTCTTTAAATAGTCAAATTTTATATCACATGAAAACCGCAGCTAAATATTCTCGATATTCTATTCTATCCAAATATATACAGTTTAGTAATGCATCTTAATTATATATTATGTTTAGGTTTAATCCAAGTGGAGGGAGGAATGACCTACGAATTCGGCATCATGGGTCTAGCGAGCAAGCGAGAGATTCTTCAAGTTGGTGATCCGGTCACCTTTCAGTCGGACATGGAAGGTCGCGCTACCAACATAGTGCCTATAAGAAAGAAGAGACGGGCAACCGTAGACGCTATAAAAGGTATAACAATAAAAGCTAATGTTCATGTTACCAACTATATAAGAACAATAGCGTTATTACAATAAGTGCCATGGTCCATTCAATTACATCTCTACTAATTAAAACCACGCGTCTCCACAGTTCTTAGACATGTTATATTACACTTTAAAGATGCTTGAGTCAATTTGTATTGACTTTATATTTAATTATTTATATGAAAGTATTTTTCATAACTTCAAAAAAGGTCAGTTAGAAAGTAATTATGTGTAGTAAGGAGTCCTTTATTACAGTAGTATTAAGTCTGGTGAAGTTAAATTGAATTGCACTATATAATTTTGTCATACATGGACTATCGACAAACCAACAATGTATTTTATTTTGTAGTTTTAATAATTTCAATACATTCCTATTGTGAGCGAAACGGATGTTTTAATACAGAAGTATCTTTTAATATGAATGTATGAATAAATTATAAAATAACTTAACATATTACATCGTCATTTCATAATTGAATTGAGCACCATTAACGCATCCTCAATAATTCGATTGATTAAATCCTTCACTGTTATGCTATTTAAAGTGTTACTATTATTTTATTAATTACTTCGGACAATAAAATGATGCTTGTTATATTATATAATGGCAGTTTAAATATCAATATATTAATGTTCGTTTATTATATATTATAGTGAATTACTTTGAAATTATATTTCCGTGATGTATTAATGTTATTTACTGATCGTCATTGTTCCGGGTAACAAATTCAAACTAGTTTCGCAGCTGTCCTGTTTCCTATTCGGTATTTGAACCAGATTCATCGAACTTAAATTACTTGTCTGTGTTTATACCGCCCATTGATTAAACAAAATCTAACTTTAATATATAAAATAAGCTTGTCGTTTGAAAAGATAGTTATAGAAAAAGTATATAATATGGAATGACATGTTAATGTTTGAAATAAAACTAATATTTTTCGAATTAACTACGTATTTATAATTATTTTTAAATGTTAAATTTTTAAATATTTTCGGTTAATTTTGCATCAGCCGTAGCCACGGGCAGAGATGTCCAAGATCACGGTTGCTAATGAATACTTGCGAAAGTCTTAGATCTCATTATGTACATGTTTATATAATATTATGTATATGATTATTGTAACTGTTTTCATAAGGCGGCTTCGGTTTCCTGTCTCTCGAGGCCGAGGAGGGTCGTCGTCTCTTCTTCCACATGAGCGAGGTCCGCGGGAACCCTTCAGACCTGGCGCCCGGGGACGCCGTCGAGTTTGTGATGCTAACCAATCCAAGGAATGGGAAGTGCTCGGCATGCAACGTCGTCAAAGTCGGGTGAGTCTCCTACCTTTTGTTTGATAGTAATATAGTACCTAGTCTCATAGTTGTTGTTAATTAAATGTCAACGTTCAGAAAATATCTAATGACGTCATCATAATCAGAGAATATTCTTTTCTTTTTATACTAAATAATGTTCACAAAATGGACAGACACTGTATTTTTTTAACAATAACATGACACAGATAATTGAGATGTTCTTTTTGAATACTGCATGCAGTTCCATAACTCGTGAATACTTAGTTCCATTCGCAAATTCCCGCTTTGATATTCGTTCGTTCGAGAAATGTTAACGTGGAGAAAAATTAAAACGTTAAATTCCTTTTCCGAACGAAAGTTTTTTTTATTCTGCAATCCTTTCATTTGTGTTTATTAAAAGGAATGCTTGAAATGCATAATTAATTTAATTGAAATCGGTTTATTGAAAGATCGCGACGGGGAAAGTGATATCGTTTTGAGATTGGAAAAGAAAAAAAAAACATTCTACGTAGAATTTATAACAACTCGTTATTCAACCTTTGTCTTTTATTTTTTGTTGATCAGGAGTTAACGATGAGCATTTTAAAAGGGATATTTCGTTATAAATATTATGATATATGTAGAGTATTTTCAATATTCTATAAATAATATATTTTTTTTAATTAAATTTATACAAATGCCTTTTCAATTTATCTTGATGTTTTATTTAAAGTGAAAATGAACGCACAGCTTTTAATTATTATGGTCGCTATGAAGTGGTCTTGTGTATAAACTCCTGAAAATAAAATATTATTACGAGCTATTCATTCATTCATAACGAAATTGTAAGAGGGACTGCGTTTTTTTTATTTTACCTATGTCCAACGATGATTAAAAATTTTAATATTGTGCTTTTTATGGTAAAATGTAATAATTATTTTTTCCGGTTATAAAAAGCACATATTTTTTGTTGAAAATGTAAAAATACATTTTTCATTTACATCACCCGTCCATTTCATAACTTTTTCTTAATATTTCCGAATTGTATTATGAACTATATTTGGAATGTTGGATGCCTTTCATCACACTAAAAGCACTCTGTTAACGAGATTTGTTTATTTGTTTTACATGTCTGTGGAGCGTCACTGTCCCCTTTGAAATAAAATATTACATTGATTTAATAACCTCCGGAGGATATATGGTTACAAATGGAACGAATAAAAATATTAATCCAATATAAACTTACATATGTATTAGGCATGAAGGTGCATGTAAATTACTATATACTTACATGCAAATACCCTAAGAGATATAAAGAAAAGTTTGTCCCTTTAGTATTTCAACAGTCGACAGGTGTAATGAATGCTTTAAATATCTTCAACGAATCTTTCAGGAGCAACAGCAGCAATATCAAGATATCAAAGCGCGATCGCGAGAGGGAGCGTGAGAGAGAGCGTCCGGAGAGGCCGGAGCGTCTGTTGGCGAGGCTGAGGACGGTGTCACTGGAGGAGCCCGGGCCGCGCGTGCTGGTGCTCCGGCCGCCGCGAGGACCGGACGGCAGCCGCGGCTTCCGTCCGAGGAGACCGCTCGCCGACCAGCTGGCCGACTGAGAGCAGGAGACGCGGACGGCCCGACACCACGCCACCGACACCAGCCGCGCCACCACCCGCCGCAGAGTCTACAGGTTCGGTAAGCAGGCCGCCCGTGACACCGTGACACCGTGACGCGACACACGCACGGTCTCCACATCACATTCGTATAGTTTACTCAATCACGTATTCACCAGAGACTGACTACCACATTTCTTTAGCAGCGTATGTATGAATAATTTTAGGTGACATAAATTTTTTTTTTGTTGTTGTCATCGATCGGTTTAGTTGTATGAGCGATTGACATATCAATTGATGATTCGTTTTGCTTGACGTGTGTTTTTTTTATGAGGTTCTTTTTCGCATAGATACGTTGTTCAAAATTCCATTACTTATTGTCTATCCGAGTCGACACGAAGACGGCCAGTTATATAGGTATTATTTATGCTTCTGTTAATATGAACCGTGTGCGTGCTCAGGATACATAGTGCCTTTACTTTCAAGAACTAATAAATATGTAAGAAATGTCTAAAACTAAAGTGTCTGGTGCCTTATTGTGTTATGAATGAACCGTCAGCTGATAGACATTGTATGGGAGTATGAAACTCTGTATATAATAAACACTTTGTTAAAAGTAATAAAAAAAAAGTTTGTTTGGTGACGACTATACTTATACTGTGCCTCGATGTTACAATAAAACATATAGAAAGTATATTAAAAATGAAATAAATATAATTACAAAAAAATATATATATAGGAGGAAAATTGAAAAGATTCATGCAGTAACTGTATTATTTGTCAGTTCTTCCACTATAACATTGTGGCCACATAAGTGTTTTCGTTGAGTTATATACGTATTGTAAATTTAGTATATATGTATATATATATGGTTTTGTGAAATTTTATACGTTTGTTTTTTACTTTTTTTGCAAAATAATGTACAATTGAATTAATTATAGAACAAATAGAAATAAAAAAAGTATACTTATAAATGATTTGTGTATACAAGTGTCGAACGGTGTATTATAATGTGTTTTATTCTGTTATATAATTCATTGATTTTTTTGAAAAGAGATCTGTTTGTTTTACATAAAATTTAATTTCAGTAATGATTCAAAAATTATCGTATTGGAGAGGTGTCCGTTGTCTTACAAATAAATAAATAAATATAAAATGTTGTATTTACGAAGATTTTTATATATTTAAAAAGTATCTCTTTCATTTTTAATTTTGTACAAAGTCAACATGAGAAATAAATGGAAGCGGATTTATAAATAAAGGAGGCTTCTCCAGTACAGAAAATTGTATATTGAATCCTGTGATCCTGTGATTTGGTAATCGTATGTGCAATAATTGTAACTACAAGTTATCACATAGAGGCCTCGTCAAGTGTCCGACTCGGTTGACGTTAACGAACAAAATGTTATATTAAGCTTATTAAAAATAATCGGAATAGAGCATTCATGCTATGTACTGGAATGGAGCCAAAGACTGAGAAAAAAAAAATATTTATTGCAATAATAATATTGGTATTAGATTATTTTAATTAGCGATATGTTGTAGTCATGCGGTCGGGAGGAGCAGATCACGACCCCGACGCCAACAATATCTGATCTGTACAAAATCGGTGCAAATATAAATTATTGTAACAAGATAGATGTGTTGAATTAGATTTTATCTAAATTTGATTTTACTTTTAGTATTCAGACTGAATGTGGAGCAATACGACATGTGTTCATATCCGGTCGGTGGACTGAGGGGCCTCGTTCGTTCGGAGATTGTGGTCCGTTGTTAACATTAAAGTTTTTTGGTGATATTAAAACGAATTTTTTGTATTACTACGTTTGTTAATGCTGTAGTTATAAGTGTATGAGAGTGTCGGCTGACGACGACGACTAGTCGGACTGTTTATAAACATATTATTTATAGATAGTTTATGAAATTTAATAATGTATTTTCAAATCGTATTCGCGTCTCATATGTACGCGTATGTAGTTATTATATAACGTGAAGCGAGTTAATCTCTTGCTTCTATATCAGACAATCTCAAACGGTTTCCGTGACGACACGCTCCGAAACGGACGAGCTGAGACTCGATGTAATTTATGATTAATTCCAAAGATGGGAATTTTGAACAAACGTTATTATGCTGTACGCTTACAATTATCGTTAGCCTGTAAAAGCCCGTGTAACCATGTGTAGTGATAGTGGCAAAGCGATATATTAATCTGGATTGGTGTTGTAGTGTTGCCCCGGACGAAACGGGGATAGTTATATGTAAAGGTCTCATCTGTAAGGCGACCGTCTCGTTAACCGACCGTCTTAAACGTGTACACGTGCTCTCCTAACGTACGATCGGTGAAGCGAGCGTCGCACATAATAAATGCAGTGCCTAAAAGAACCTCGAGAGGGATACCAAATGTTAACCTTTCAGAATTACAAAACTTTGGAATTATCATAAGAGTTTATTTTATTTTAGTTGTACTCGTATTCATAAGATGTATCTACGCCAATTGTTTACGATCCTTGTACGTGATGCAGTGTGCGCCATCTATCGGCGTACTTCGATAAACTAAGCCCTAAGGTGAGATGAGGCAGTCACGTAATCAGTCGCCTGTATCAATGGTTTGTGTAATGCAGTTGCCGCCGGCGAAAAGACAGCTGCCTACTATATTTATAGCTATATGATACTTGAAATAAAGGTCATTAAACAAATACTAAATATCAAATTCATTATTGTCATTTTAAAACAACCTGCATGCTTTCACCTGGTGGAGATGTGCTTGAACATTACTGGATGCTAAAATAAAGGGGACACATGTTAAAATATTATTATTTTCGTTTATTTTTCACATTTGATCATTATTTCTAATAGTAAAAAAAGTAAACATAGCTCTTTTATTGACTCTCGTACCAGTAATAAAATTGATTTTTTTTTGTGACACATGCATAATTTATTTTATATTTTTTTTAACATGTATTCATAACAATATTTCACGACTCGATATTTTAGAAGAATTGATTGTGATTTTATTACATGTATGAGAAAATGAATTTGTCTACGTAGTTGAAAGAAAATATACAAAACAATGCTTACGGCATAATAATATATTTGAATATAATTAATGTATCTCCTCAAGTAAGGAACAAGGACAGGACCATTGTTGATCTTAGCTTCGTTAAACGAGTAGACTTAATTATATTCAAACATATTCTAACATCACGCTTAGTTTCATTATCAGGTAAAGCTTTAATAACAAGGAAAGGCCATAAAAACATTCAAAAATAAAGAAGTAGCTGATGCGAATGTAAACTATCATTTTCCTTTACTCTTCTATTCCTTCTAGCCTATTCTAATTTCAGTACTAAAGGACTCGATAGTGTTAAATCCAGAGATCACTTTGATAGTGTAAATCTTGCTTGCAGAGATTTGGGTGTTATACAAAAATAGTGTGGTACAATAATAATTTGGAAAAAGCCACTAAAACGTGAACATTTTTATTTAAAATTGTAATCTAGTATTCCTCCTGTGATGAATTCGTTTTTGTAACATTGAAGTCTTTATTTATCACTTACGATCTTTTGTAAAAAAAAATTGTCATGGCACGCATAAACACAAATAATAAAATGAGTGGTTTTTACGTATAAATAGGAAAACTGATCGATTTTTGGCAACCTTTGGTGGTTAAACACGTATGTACTCTATTGATATGATTACTTTTCATCTTTGGGAACTTCGCGTAAAGGTACGTCCTTGAACTTTTCACGTATCTGGTCGCATGTGAGTCCGTTGAACCTGTTTTGATGGTCGTAGTTGGGCCACTGACGGATTGCGTTATAGAGGTTGGAGCCAGGGCTAGCCGAGTCAGTAATATCTCTGGCTCCTACTACTACGAAATCTTTCCGCAAGTGACCGAGCCTCACCCCCTCTGCCAGTATTAATTGAGTTCGGTTCTCTTGTTCGGGAGTTACAACCGCGTGATTTTCCATCTCTCCTCTGTAGTCGCCTGAAAATTATCATTAGATACTATCGTCATTCATTATTAGTCATGACACGAATTACTCTAAATAGATTATAAACAAATTCATGCCACTAATAAATATGTACATCGTTGTCGATTTAAAATTAGAATTATCAGCTAAATAGCTTTTTTTGTTAAATACACTTATAGTAGCAAAATAGAAACTAGTATGTCAATAAATATCGACAGTTCGTCAAAACTTTATTTTAAAAACTTTCTAATGATTTCAAACTTGAAACACGCACACAATAATTTGAAAACGTATATCGATTTTAAGACATTTTACATTTACATTAATTAATTCGTGTTAATTATCAAATCACAATATGGAACATATACTTTTTAAAAAATAAGTGGATATTCTAGCAGGATTCTGAACCTGGTCACGAGAAACGAACTACCCAAGCCAGAATTTAAACAAACTTTTTAAGGACTTCATAAAAGCAAAAGACTGGGCTTTATCTAGCTCTACTCTTTAGTCTTAAAATTATTTTTAGTTTTATAGTAAATGGCCTCCTCTAAATTTGTCTTGTGTCTTATGTCTTAAAAAATGTTTTAAACAAGCGGTGGTAAAATTTCTCTTGGAGACATTTCGTAAATCCACAGGAATGTGGCCAACTAGATTAAAGGTCTGTATGAAAGCCTAAGGTGGCCATTTATTAAGAATATTTTTTATTTGTGGTCGAGACCTTAATAAATATGTAGGCACTGGGTGATGCTCTTTATGCACCTTGTTTTCTTTTTTGTTCGAAAAGAAAAGCTTTCAGTGCAAGTTGAATAACTCAGCGCCTTTTTTATATAAAAACCACCCCAAATGACTAAGCTATCAAACAAAGAAAAACACGATTCGATCGAAAGTTCGGTTGCCGGGATCGTACATGTGGATAAATAAGTCCCCGGTATAGCGTTTTGGTCGTTCACTTAATAAAAAATAAAAAAATGTATTTTCATTTGTAACACAACTTGTAGGACTACATAAATAGTGTAAAAATGTAACATTTATATTTTTTTGTAAATTCTCATTTAATAAACTCCAAATTTCATTTATATAGACACGATGTGTTTAGTCCAACTGTTAAGCTGATGGTAATGCGTATCTTATAAGTTATCAATGTTCATGAAATGGAATAAGTATTTGTCCGTAAAGTGTTAGATTATATAGAGAATTAGGTTATAAAAAATAACGAATTACCAAGGAACCCGATGCCTACAGAGCATCTATTATAGCCACGTGTATGTGCGCCTTCAACTCCCCAGCCACGAAGTTCATACACACGCCCATCGTTGCCAACCGCAAAACTGTAACTGAAAATAAAAATTGTTTCTAATATTAAAATATGACAATAGGTAATAAATGTGAAAAATACACGCTAAATAAAGATGAAGCTAAACTGAAAATAATATCATTCGAAAGTTCCATGTATTAAATATTTACGAAGTGTGCATCACACAAAGAAAAAATTCTTAAAAATATTCTATTACATATTGCCTTATGTTTACGTATTTTAGATCTAGTTCAGGATATTTTTTAACACATAACGGATTGTCTTCCGCTACCTTTAAACATATTTAATAAAAATATGATTGTCATAAAAATGTTTTTACCTTTTTATTTAGTTTTATAATATTGTTCTACTTACGTGTTTAATTTACTTTTTGTATTACAAAATCTAAAAAAGTCAACTGCACTGTGCACAAAGTATAAACAACTTACGGGATGTCATAGCCCATGTCCTTGATGAACCAGCCTTGCAAGTTTCGGAGTTCGGCTGCACAGGCTTGGAAGCGATGACACTGTGGGCCGACTGTGTTTTGTATTACGACCAACAACAGCGGTTCATAATCGTATGTAAAATACGTGTAGTTATACGGCTGTGCGAGCCACATTTCACGAGTGATTCTCCATTCGTGTGGTGCTGTAACCAAATTCAAATGATATATTTATTTAACATGTAAGGTATCAATACACTATTTATAATGTGACTAAAAGCCATATCGGCTTTGACAGCCCACAGGGGATTGGTATTTTAGGTGACAAACCTACAACTATAAATAATACCAATGCACTCGCCCACTGGAAAGGTGATAACCGATTTAGATAAAATATTCGCTAATAGTTGGGAGATTCCATATCTAAAAATTTTTGTATTTTTATTCTTTTTATTTTAATTTATGTTTACTGACGCTTAAAGAAAAGTGTTATTATTCCTAAGTATACTGAAGGATAACAAGTTTAAGAAAACGAACAAAGGGCTTTTTACGACTTAACCATACCGATTGTGTTTTATTTAATCTGGGAGGATTATAACTGAAGTAATTAAAATATGCAAGAATAACTTTGGTCTAATGTTAAAAAGTCATTTCTGATATCTCGTGTCGCAGGAATATAATAATTATTTCATTTTAATGATAGAATAATATAATATTTGTTTTGAGCAATATGAAGAATAAAAAATTATGCCTGATGATTTTTCAAATTGCATTATAGATATATTTTATGATAAATTTGGACAAAATGTGAATCCATTCATTAATGTTTGCTTTAGCTGCTAACAATATTGATGGCGATAAAATATTAATGACTAATCCTTGATAAGTGACTAGGTATTTCATTTGTTAATCAATTCCTCGAAATATATTTACATCATTAATATCTCCGGTCAATTTAATTATTGTCTGATGCGACTGTTTCCAGTATGATCAACCCAGTGAAATAAATATTTACTGCATATATGTATGTAAGTTCAAAATAAATACGACGAATAAAAGACTATTTTCATTATTATCTAAGTAAACAAAATATTAACTTTTTTGTCGTGGGCACATTCGATAAATCTATGGTGAGTATTTAAGTAGAACTGGTAGACAAGAGTAAAAAACGAGAATAAGACTGTATAATATAATTCAAATAATTTTTGACCATTTCAATAATATATTATGACGATATTTGTTCAGTAGTCTTGACATGATAATGAGATGTGGTGACGTTTTTTAAAATATGAATTAGATACTGGGTGTATTACTAGAAAATGTAAGTGGAATAAGCAGGGAATAAATTGAAATATTCAAATTGCTTCACCTCTGTCCTCTTCCCTAGACTTGCTCGTCATAACTGAGAAGTAGGCAATGAGGGCGACGCAGACAATCAACACGATGAGCGCTGCAGCACACGACAGCCGCTCCGTACGCGAACTGTTCTTTATAACCTGCCATATGTACTTCGGTAAGGGCAGCTCTAGAAATATAAAATATTATTTTATTATAACAGCGTTAATTATCACACTTGACAACATTATGTTTATAATAAAAGCAATTGCCACTCTAGTTCATTAATAGTAACTACGCAGTACTCTCTACAGTAAATTAATAAAGTTATTTCATATTCAATCATAGAAGTTTTTTACATTTTTTATATATTTTTTTACCCTCAGCATAAAACAGGATCTTTTTATGACTCCCCTGCCTATCCTCCAATAAACAACCGTTATTATTACACAATTGAACTTTTAAGGAATGATTTTTACAATATTTGTACCAACCAAATAAATTTTTAATTGGGTTCATATACAAAAAACCTTGAAGGTTTTTTTCGTCATTTTAGATAATCGCAGGGAACCCTACTTATCGAGTCACTCTGGTATTTGGCCGGTTTCAAGCTAAGGAGAGTTGTGATTCAATAGAAAAGTTGATATGAAATGTCTGCAGTTTACATCACACCTCAATAGGAGAGTAAGAAATACATTTACAAAAATTGCACTATGTTCAAAAACCTTACATCTTAGATTTTATTTAGGCAGATAATTTAGAAATCATATCGAAAATTTCTTACAAATAATGGTATGTAGTTACATATATTTTATTATTTTTTTGCTTACCAGACAAATGATTCATAGTCTTATCAAAAACCAGATAAATGTGTTTCTTTTCAAATAATTATAGATTGCATTAAAATTTAAACTGTTTGAAAATGTTATCCTTATTTAACTTTTCATTTAGTTATTCTGGCAATTAAAACTTTCCTCGTATCTTCTGTTTAGAAACTAGAAGATTTATAAATATTGATATGCGAAAAACAATTCAATTTCAAAATGAATTTATCATTGTTCTCTATCAGCGTTGTTATCTTGTTAATTTGAAATCGCTAGAGATAAGTCGAAATGCTATATGAAAACAAAATAACAATAGGTAAATCGATTAACAAGGTAAAAATTATGTTTTAACAAAAAAATGTGCTCACAAATTAAGAATAACATTTGTTTGCTAAGAATTCCTTGAATACTATTTATTTTTTATTTTAAGATGTATTGAAGAATCTGGAACCTTACATTATGTTTCAATAATATCAATTCATTTTTAGGTGGTACTACATGTAACTTTATTAAAACACTAACAACTTCGTTGGAAGTATCGTAATTCATTATTTAATTAGATATATTTTGTCTAAAAAAAGGCTTTTTTGAGATCTAGCTTATTTCCCTTGTGTAGAAGACAAGCTGTATACATGTATATACTATGTATACTATGTACTACTGTTGGCTCAATTAAAATTTATTTGAATATTCAGATAACATCTCTTGCAAGTGGTACTGTAGTTGAAGTGGGAATACAGTGGGAAAAAAAATAACATAATTTTTTGGCAATGTGGTTGGAGTAATTGTAAAAAAAGTTGAAAAGAAACATGGCATTTATTGTTCACAATAAAAGATAACTTATGAGTATGCATAAAAATATCCACAATGGAATTAAGAACATCAATTTTTAAAGCATCTACTATACATTTTTCTTTAGTTATATGTATTATATAGAAGAACTCTTTTGGGGTATATTTGAAGTCGCGTTATTGTACCTACCACTTATTAAATAGAAGTCACTTCAGCCGCGAAATCACGTGTGTATATAAAAATACTGAAACACTTACAGATGAAAACACTTATTACATATATTTTTAAATGATTGTTAAACAAATTATTGCAAATTTTATTCAAATGAAACTAATATATCTAATTATTAGTTTTATATATCGTTCCGTATTTATAAAGCTTTGATAAAATATTGCAAGATTATGATGACCTTATTAGAAAACGTTGACACCTACGAGTCACCGATGAAGTTTGTATCATATATTGTTTATCAATAATAAATCTTCTTTATTATAAATTAAATATAAAACATTTTATATTTATTCATTTATCTGGACCCATTTTATAAATTGATAATACATATATTCTATTATCGTATTATGTTCTTTATTTTTGCTATGCATTAGAGCGTAGACTCAAAATGGCAGTCGTGGGATTTATGTGACTTTGAGTGTTAAAAAAGTTTAGGCCGAATTTAACTGAAACAAACCAATATCCGTTACGATACGTTACGATAGTCTTTGTGTACATCTTTATTTAACACAAATAAAAATGAAGTAGATTATAATTGATAAAAATGGCCCTATTGGAGAATATTTTAAGAAGAAAAATATATTTTTTACATTTCAATACAGAATACATGCTATATTTATAATTAATGTGTCAATGGTTTTTCCACTCGTCATTCATTTCCTACAAGGTGACATCGCATGTAGTTAAGTTCAGTATGGTTGGGTTCGACGTATGAAATATTGTAATATTTTAATAAGTATATAGTTCTGAAAGCGTCATTATTTAGAACAAAACAATAAAATTATTTAACAAAGTGAGAAATTTAATGTATTGAAGACTCTATAGTGTTTAAAACGTTAGAATTATTTTTAAATATTCGTTTTTGATACGCAGATGCTGTTTAAACTAAACGCATAATGTTTTTAATGAGTTCAACTGATACAGATAATTAATTGGTATTTGTAATCATTATTATGAAATAAATACTTCAATACTATGTTATTGGAAATTAAAACAAGAATTAAACTAATAAAAAAGCGTCTCGTGATTTATAGTTTATTCGTATAAGTAATAAAAAATGTTTTTACATGTACTCCTTATCAGAAATTTATTTTTACATAGCCTATTAAAAAAAACGACCTATAAATATAATTTCATCAACAATACAACTGTATCTACATTTTTTTATCATTACACTAAAATATCGTCGAGACTTCTTTGAGTTTAATTTTTTTCTTTTATTCTGTTCACTATATCATATTTTTGTTAATTTAAGTGCCTCTTTTTAAATTTCATAATTTCTGATCATTCTTATTCATCTTAATATATCTATAAAATATAATACTATTCTTCATATTAAACGAAAAGTATCACAGTCAATACACTAATCACTAACACAATAATATAATTCTAACCTCTACATTATTTCGTAAAAGAGAGAAATAAAATTTATTTTATTTCAGATTAACAGTCTGTAAACTGTAAAAACTGCCCCTCATAGCAATTACACTATCAGAAAATTAATATAAATACATGATATCAAACCAAAATATCAATCATTTTCAAACATTCGTTGTCTTGGCAGGCAACGACTGGCATTAGCTCGATTCCAATGTAAGAAATGACCTAACTGGGTCATTATATGAGGACCAGGACTGATCGTATCGAAATTAACCTGACAATGGCCAACCAAAGTATAATCTTGTCGCAGAACTCCCTCTCTGACCAGAACGTCCAGAAGAACGTTTAGATGTTCAAATTGCTTCGAGTCTGGTTGGTCGTGGATGTAATTTCCCATGAACATGATCGATATAGCTTTAGAATTTAAAGAGCCGACCATAGCTCCATGGACGTTAGCACCTCTACCCTCAAAAATAAACCCGTTGCCACCGACGAGGAAATTTGGGCCGATGTCAGCAAGCTCTCGTCTTAAATGGTCTTGTTGGATGATGAGCATCTGTTCTATGCATCTGTACCTTTGGTTACAATAATTTGCCGCCGAATGACCAATGATGACTTTAGGGACAGGCAGATGCAAGAAATTTATGGCATAAGGAGCCATCGCTTGCCAGTCACCCCGACGTAAGTACCACGTTTCATTTAGACCTTGGGGAACAAATAATACACTGTAAATATTTTAGTGTTTCTAAATTTTATGTTATTAGAAGAAATGTGTTTTTTTCTCGAGATGTGTGGGACATTAGACTTGAAAATAATTAGAAGAGGTAGGAAAAATGAAAAATCATTTAAGAAGCTCGAATACAATATAAAACATTTGGTTTTTGAATAAGGAAAATTCAATTGGAATAAAGTAAATGCAGAATTGTAAAAATTATTAAAGTTTAAAAAGGGGAGAAAGAATGAAGAGAAACAGTTTGTTTGAAAGTGCTTATCAATATCAATCTGAAGGGGTTATGGTTCTGGGGATCTGGTTACCTATATCAAGACGAAATTGTTGATTCGGCAACGCCACATAGACGAGATAGATGACAAGCGCGGAGGCTACTACTAGCGCCCAACATACAAATACTGCGACGCTGCAACGCAACCTCCGCGCCTGCTTGGTTGATACCAATTCGAGGCCCAGAAAACGGCCTGAAACAAGGAAATACTTAGGTAGAGAAAATCTACTACATACTCAGATATTTTGATTTTGTCTAAATATAAGTCTGCTTCTTATTCTGTTACTTTCGAAATATATGCAATTTATTTTTGTTACCATATTATTAAGAATAGGAACTTTGTATTTGATACATGGGGAAAATAAACAAATTATTTCATATAGCTTCCTATTTGTCAAGGCTTGCGATACTGTTTTAGTTACTATAGTGAGTAGGGAACAAATCTATCGTTTAGTTCTTAGAAATATATGTTTTATGTTATAAATGTGTTATATAATTACCTTGCTTTATGCAATTGTTAAATTTAAAAACTGGATAATGACGAAGATTTATCATAATTAATAATCAAAAATAAATACATTTTGTTTAAGTGGAGTAGAACTAAAAATAATTTTTAAACACATTTACTTCAGTGTTGATAAAAATAAAGTGTTTTACACAGACAATTTAACATAAATTTTTAAAATTATCACTAAATTCCTAGCTATCACATTAGTATTCTTACAACGTAAGATGACACCTATTTTTGGAAAAACCTGTTTGCAGACGGCTATATTTTTAAAGTATGACTTTTCCTGGTTACTTGCAAAGTTTTTTTATGATTAAGGTAACAAATAATTTAATAATAATTCACGAAACAGCTAGCAATAACAGTTTTTTTACGATATTTAATAATGTCAGTTTTTTAAGTCTTCTATAACCGCGAACTGACAAGAAGCGAGAGTTAGTATCTATACAAGAAAATTCCTATACATTTTTGTTTTAGCATATCATTGTTATTTCTATTAAATGATAAGTTTTAAGGTAATGACCATAAAATATTACAATGTCAGAACTCAGAGTAGTCAGTAATTTATGTAAGGTGACAAAATATACGTAAATATACATCATACTTAATAAACTGTTTGTAAGATAAATAAATACTTGTACCTACATCTGGATATATTGAAACGTAATCTTGGATATTTACGTTTTAAGAAGGTATTAGACATAAAATGAAATATCATTGACGTTAGTTAGGATGATTGTTTGTCATTAATTTATGTGTAGTTAGTTGGCTCGTAAAAAGAGTTTCCCTGGGACATCAAAATAAAATAAAATGTGTAGTTAGTTAACCTTCGGAAAAGCGATGTTAAGTTAATGAAGAATTTATAACTTCAAAATGACTTTTGATACTAGGCATATATAATTACTAGTATTTTGTAGCCTGTACTATCGTCTATTGAATGAGTTGTTCAGCATTCGATCGGGAAAACCCAACTGTGTTGTATAAACATCGTTTCTTGTGACAATATACGGAAACATACATAAAATATTTTCTGGCTAGTAAGGTCCAATTTGATACCAATCTTTGTTAAAATGTGATGATTGATAGGAAATGATCACTTTAATAGATGAATTGGGAAAAAAATATGCCCAAAAATGTAACATAGAATGTTGACGTTTTATTTCCGATATTCCGATTGGGAAGTTCATTGAAATTAATTTCATAAAGTTTTATAAAATCATATTTGAAGTATTTTTTTTTAATTGTAGACGGCGATCAAAGAATAAACCTAATAGAATAGGTATAACAGACAAGGAACAGTATACGTATGTATAATGATCATAAGCCATACTTACTCTAAAAATGCAATATTACGCAAATGCTAACAACATGTTAATATTTCAAATAAACACACATGGCACAACACACTTTATTTCGATGTTCTGCAGATATAACTTTATTCTTTATATCTATAACTTTATTCTCAATTTTTCAAGAACTCTCCTAATTACTTTGTAGTTTTTGTCTCTACTTTCAATAAATATAGTCCAAAGAAACACATTTTTCTCAACAGGAATGAAGGCTGATCAATAGTTCAAATGATACCCAAAATGTACGAGACCAAAACTTTTTAATGTATCTTTATACTTTTTAATTGATTTAAGTGATAAGAATAAACATTGAATACTGGGTTAATATTTCATTCATCTGGGTTAATATATCATTATATATGTATGTATATTTATATCTAAAATGTTGTCGCTTTAAGATAACGTATATAGCCATGAACGCTGGTTTACGAATCACAGTATTTAATTATTTTATTTCAAGTAACAACACGTCTTTGGTTACTCGCGACTTCGACTACGGTCACAATGCATTTTACAATTTCATTTTCCTCAATCTCGACTCTAAAGGTATAATCTTTATGATGTCATTTATGAAGAACATGTTATCTTCTGTGATATATTTTTGTTTGTGTACTTATGCATGTTTTTTAATTAGTTACTTTAATCAATTTATTTCATTTGAAACTCGTTAAGAGAATAATATTCATATTAAATTCCCTTAGTTACGAACCTACAGCGTTTAGGAACTATGTACACCGTTATCACTCGTATACAAGTCCGTAAATATTTATAGTTATAATATCTATAAGAGAATTCGCTGTAAGCGTGCCTTAAATTGATAAAGATTTCATATTCTTATTAAAGCGTCGCATTGTGCAGTCGCTAGGCGGTCCTTAAAGTGACGAACATAAAACAACAATGGCGCGCAAACAAAGGATCGCGTTAATTTTACCTTTAAGAGTTTCAGCATTTTGTACATTTTGAGTGACGGAGACGAACTTGGGACCGATGTGGACCTTGGAAGATTTGGTGATATTGAGATTGGCGACGGCGGGTGAGGGGATGGCCGAGGCGATTGCACTTTCGTCCATCACGGACAATTCCGCCGGGACCCTGCCCTGTGCAACCGCCTGTCCCGTATCCTCCCTGCTTCTCCACATCACAAACACAATACGATACAACCGCGAAAACAACAACTCACGACGTCGTCTGACGGCTGACTGAACTCGTTTATTAGTTATTACTGGCCACAGCGAACGAACTGATATGGCTAATCGGAATTTGCGTTCTCCCAATGCAATTTTTTGAGTAATGTCGTGATAATTGCCTATTTGTTGATAAAACTTATATTTATGTTTATCTTATAGACAGTATTTTTAAATATATCGCTAGCATATATATACATCTATAAGATAACAGATAAATGTTGTATATTTTTAAACATAATATGTAAAATATTATCTCACTTAAATTTTTTGCGCCTACAGCTAACAGCTCTAGTTAAACATATTTACTGCGAATCGGTGGGGAAAGTGATTAAGATAACACGATAAGTTTTGAGGTTTAAAGATATGTTAGATACATCATAAAATTGTTTTTGGTATAGTAAAAGATCGTGTTCACTGCAAACTTTTAAAATACTCAAAGTTTTACTTTTAGAAAACGCTATTACTTTAGGTATTTAACTGTGAAACGAAAACACATTCTTGACATTATCTTCGCTTTATATATTAAGTACAAATGTACATATCTTTATTTCATGACGTTATATGAATATGCTTATATTTCACTTGTTCACATATAAAAACAAAAGTATAACTTTGTTTTATCTTCTATTTTCTATTAAGAAAAAACAATTTTTAAGTATAAGCAGTTTTACTAAACACCTATTATTGAGTTTCTAGTCTCGTGTGAAATTACATTTACTGGTGATTGTCAAGTATAATATTTAACACTTAATTAAATCTATAGATTACAAATTACTTTGCTGCAATAACGCACTTTTAAAATCACCTAAAACAAATGTTGACATTGGCATAAAATCCATAAATATCCAAATAGGCATAAATATCTGTATAACATATTAACCTATTATTTAAATGATGAGTACGAGTATATAAAAATGGCAAAATTAACTTTAAGACACAACTTACCACCTAAGAACTCGAAGAATGAAGTAAGTTTAATTTGCAGGTGCATATAACAATAAACGTTGATTGTCTTGGTCACGAGCGAAAAGCCTAGCAAAAGTTTACTTTTAAATATTTTACCCTGCATCTTATAAGACATATTCTACATAGACGAAGTATATGATGGTTTATAGAAAGGAATATAAAATGTTTAATGCCAGTTATATATAGTTTCGTAAAAAAAAAACTTCCAAACTGACAGAAATATGATGGACAATACAGATCCAATTTCATTTTTTAATAACAGGTGTAGTCATTCAAGCTGCCTGTTACAGAAGTGTTGTAATAACTAAATGAAATGAACACGGACAATGTGCGTAAAAATATTTTTAAGTGCGGCGATTAAAACTTTAAGTGAGTGAACGGTCGCTTCATCTCACGCCGTACCTACTGAAGCGTTCCATGTTGAGTTTTCTGGTCTTGGAGTCGGACTGAGTCGTGTAATACATAGATCGTTAGTGAAACCGTCGTTGCTAGATAAATTTCCAATCTCATTGAAGACTTAGACTGCATATAAACTTTTTCAGAGCCCATCAGCTCTACAATTTTCTACTCTTTGGTCATCTTTGGTCATCATCAGTCTATAAATGTCATGTAAAATATTATAATAGTCTTCCAAAAGCTTAGCTGAGCTTAGGGCAGCAGTTATTTAATAGAATATTATACCCCTTTTTGGACAATAAGACGATCAAGCATTTGCCTCTCTCTAGTATATTTATTTACAGGATTAACAAACCTGAATAGCCTTTTGAAGGGTTAATTTTCCACATACCTTCAATAGTTCTTATGTAATTTTATCATAATCTAATGCCTCGTTAAGTTATCTGAAGCTAATTCTGATCACACAGGGATTGTGTCGAGTATTTTCCGGGAATTGTCCGGTTAGTCTGTCTCTAGGATCTTTCGCTAAATTCTCTTGCACTACCTTGTGTAACTGTTTGTAAAATTCGTCTTTCTAAGCCAGTAACGTTGACAATTCTAGAATGACAATTCCTTCAACAACAACAGGCTTCGGCATACAATAACGGGTAATCGCCACAAAATCGAAATTGTATTAATTAACGCAATCGCTGGTTAGGCAGTTTGAACCGAGCTGAACTAGGGACACAATAATGTATTGCTAAAAGAAAACTATAGTCCCTTTGATTAATGCAAGAACGTTTAGTATTTTATAAAATGTTTATTACTTTTAGATTCCATTGAGTCATTTACAAATATAGCATTGTCTCAATTGAAATTATAACGTCGTTGTCATCAGCCTATCAGAGCCTACTCCTGAGCAAAGGCCACTTTCTCACATGGCGAAGGTTTGAGTATAAATCACCACGCTTGCTCAAGACGGGTTGGTGATTTCAAACTTATAATTGTGAAAGTATAAAGTCCAGTTTTCCTCACGATGTTTTTCTTCACCGTATGTCAGTAGTGTCTAAATACTCTCAAAAAGGACATGTGACCCCGAAAAATCACATTGCTCCTTGCCAGGTTTGAACCCGCGATCTCGGCAACGGGAGGCGGGCTCTTTAACCACTAGGCCACCACTGACTTTTTCATTATAAATTATAACGTTTTAATTAATATTATTCATAATATTAACATTATTCTGGAATTAATTAAACTCAACAAAACCTTTAATATTTCCTTACCCTGCTTTTCCTTTATATTCTCTGGTTATAAGATGGTCAACTTTCAAGGACGTACCATCCACTTCCTGTGGCAGATATATTTTTTATCTTATCTTTATTTTTGTCATATTTTATGATTCGAGATTACCGGGATTTACCCTATACATTAAGTTGAAATTAATTAGCCTTGGACCTTGGACCTAAAAGATTATATTAATGTTCTAATTTTTTGGGAAACTCTTTGCATTTTCATTCCAAAAGCATAGTAGAGATGCTTCATTCCCAACCAATGGCTAAGAGGTGTTAAAACTTGAGATAGCCAACTCGATTACCAAATGCAGTCGCATAGATTTAGAATAAGAGTTATCTTTTAGTATTTTTTCCTTATCATTTACGTTCTTAATACCTTAATCAATTTAAAAGTTCCAGGCACTGTTAAAGCTCCTCTCCATGCAACGCGATTGACCCGGAGCGTCATTTATCAAGTATGTAATTTGACAACAACTGAGTCTGTAAATACAAGACATGTTTTTATTTAGCTGGTGCTTACATTAAGTATAAAAAAATTAAATATAAATATATATATTTTTTGTTACTATAATGGTTTTATGACTTAAATTATTTGACATAATACCTATTTGGAATTCTATTTAACATAATTTTACTTCTATGTCGTGTTTTTGTTTTATAAACATACTAGTAAACCTGGCGAACTCCGTTTCGCCACCAGAAGGCTTTTATATAACATTTCGTTTGGTGATTAAAAGATGAAGAATTTTTTGTTTTATATTTGAAAAGGAAAATTTTTATTTCATTTCACAACAATAATGAATTCATTTCGATTACAAAAATGAAGTGTTATTTAGTTGAACTTCTCTTAGTAAATGAAAGTGAATCCAAAGTAGATACCGAATCGAAGCGTTATACGTGTCCGCAAATTATCCGTTTCATTGAGGTGCTCCTTTGTAAACCACATTTTTTGTTTTTTGGTCTAACTTTAACACAAATAAAGCGTATGGTTTCCAAACTCGTGAACACGCAAAATATAACTGCCCATGTGAAAAACAAGGATTTTCTAAATTTATCCCGCAAATACTAAATGGTTTTAAGAGTTCAAACTACAAACACAATACCTAAATATTTTTATTTTCATATAGTAGATTTCTAACAAATATCTAATTGTCATCCATACGTCATTACATATCTGTCATTATACGTCAATTGCATAGCTATCAATTGTGTTATCCCACGTTTTATAGTGACTGACGTTTCATGTCAAGTCCCACGGGAATGCTGTCGAACGGGATAAAAAGTATCCTATCCTTGCAATTCCCTGGTTCTAAACTACCTCCCTGCCAATTTTCAGCTAAATCGGTTCAGCCGTTCTTGGGTTATAAGTGGAGTCACTAACACGACTTTCTTTTATATATATAGATTATTATTATAGCCAAAGGCTATAAAGTTTTTTAAAGTTAGTTTACTTTTAAAAACTATAATGCTTTACGACTGTACATGACTATTTAAGTATATAATTATATTGATCAATATAATTTTAGTAACGTTTATATGTTTTTACATATTTGTTTAATTGGAAAACTGTGTCTAAATAAAATACGTAAGTATTTAAGTTATTAAATGTAAACAAATTTATAGTTTTGGGTCGTGTTATATTAACTAAACACTAGCTGGATAGATGTTCCATTACTCAAAATCAAAAAAACTTGAGTGTGAATGTCTTTGTTATTTCACGCCTTTGGAACAATCGGGAAATATAAAAAAACAATGCATCTGTAATTACATGGCAATCATAGGATTAAGCAGTTTACAGTTATTAATGTTTTTAGGAATTGGAGTTTTAGCAGGGTATCAGGAACTTATTATGTTATAATACATTTTGAGACTATATTTGCTGAATGTTGTCGGTAGTGATTGAATGAATCAATGGACATTTGTTGTGTAAGAGGAATCACAAATATTTTTTAAGTATCCCTGATTTAATACAAATCTTGGAGGAGGAAGTCAATGTAAATTCTGCATGTGCACGACAAAAAAAAGTCTACTCTTCACATTGACGCTTATCACTTCCAACAGTGAGACGGAGAGGAAGCTCACTAGCTGTAGGAAGGAATAATTCACTAATTATCTTCACTTGCTTTGATAAGTCACAAAATATTAGAGGACTTTTAAATTTGAATCTGTCAAAATTATGTAAAGGGTAATTTGTAATAGTGAAAAGTTCAAACTTTAGAGCAAAAAAAAATCTTATTACATTTCAATACGTATGTAATTATCATATTTGTAAATTTTATTCGAGTCTTCTTCTACATTACTGGAGCTGTCTTCAAATTCCGTATCCTTCTCACCAGCTCTACTAGAGTTTCGTTTATGACGTTGTACCCATACTGTTTTTTTGCGTGTTGTCTTTTTTTTGTTTCAGTTATTGTTTGTTTGTACAACGTTTTATTGGTTTTAAAATAAATAACACTTCCATACTCCATTTGAGATTGACTGCTGTGAAAAATTAATATATTTTATACTGGCCTGTTTATATAACGAAGGTAAGTAAATACTTATAACAAACACTATTTTTCTTTATATTCTCTTAATGTTTGACTCTCAACTTTAACGCTTTCTTCTAGTTATAATTATTAACAAATTGTCATAAATATATATTTTTTAATTTAACATACTTTCCTAAAAATAAATTAGTTACCTTGCTAGAAGAAAATTTATTTCGTAATTCTTAAAACAGCTAATTCTCAAGATATTTCATAAAATCATGAAAGCTAATGGATTTTACATTGACAACGGAAAAGTATATAATTGAATTCAAAATATATCTATGACTTCATGTTTTGTAGTAATATCGGTATGGAATGTCTGCAATAAAATCTTCTTTGCGCGCACCCGTAGGCGTCAAAAAGTACAATTCAATGTGCTTTTTTTCCCAGCGTAATAGCATCCAGAGTAATTAATGCTTGACCAAAAAACGCTGGCATAAAACAGAAAAATAAAACAGTACATTTTAAATCCTGTGTTATAATCTCTACATTCGTTTCACTTATAGAGCATTGGCTCACATATAAAAAATTGGATTATTTTTTTTGATAGATGTTGGATCGATTGTGGAAACTTTGTTGTGGTATTGTTAAAAAATCTGATTATAATTGTTACACATACATATATTCCTCTTGCAATATTATGCGTTAGATAAACACCTTAATCTGTGCTACGTTTTTTTTTTCACCACTGTATAATTTCTGATGAACCATATATACAATCCGATTTTTATGCATCAATTCGAAAAAGGTCTACCGTCTATTAATCAGAAATACAGACTCTTACTAAGTCTTGTTTACAAAAATTTTATATTTTTCAGAAATCCCAACTCTCTCTTGGTCTCTTCCAATAACCAAATATCTAAACTTAAAATATTACTTAATATTTATTTTAATGTATATGATATTTTCTTCCTATTGCTCCTAAAATTAAACATTAAAATATTTCTTCCGTATTTGGTAAATCTTGAATAACACGAGTTATATATTATATACGATAAAGTTGCGATCCGGTATCTCTAAATATTGTTGCACATATGCTGTAAAATCTTTTACTATCCAAGTAATAACAATTAGAACCACACTTGTATTTTTTACAAAATATGTAAAAGATTACAGAAATATTCATATTTTTGTAATTATAACTAACGCAATTATTGTTTTTTACGTATTAATTGATAAAATGATAGCAGGGACTTAATGATAATTGCTATCATTTATTTATAAATAGATATATAATTACAAAAAATTATACTTTCCTTGAAGCTCTTAATTTATTTATAAAATAATCATATTCCTTGTTTTTAAATAATTGTATTATAAAAGTAAATATTAATTATCAATTTATTCAGAAGAGTCCTGGCTGTCCTCCTTCTGTGAGACGGTCATGTCCACGAAGGAGGCATCTGAGCGGGAAAGGGAGAGTGCGGCTGATGCACCCTCCCTCCGCAGACGACGTACGGGGGTGCGAAAAAAAAATTTTCAGTAAGCAAAGAAGAGGTGGTAGAGCCTAACTGTGGTTAAGTCATTACAGCTCGAACATGGGTTGGCTCGACCGGGGAAGTACCATCTTCTCACAGAAAATCGGCTTGAAATTTGTATTCTTTAATGGCTGCGTTTCGGCCGGTGAGTGAGAGAGCCGGTTGCCCTTTTTCCTTTCCTACCCTTTCCTTTCCCACCTTTTCCTGCCCCTTTTTCCCAATCAAGGGCGGCAACTCATCCGCAAATCTACGTTACGGATGTCCTTGGACGACTATACAACTTCTGTTGGGTAGGCCGTCTGCTCGGTTGCCCTTTTTTCCCATAAAAAAATCAAAATATCGATCTGATTAACTCGATTCTTTAATAATAATACTTCAAAATCCTATCTAACAGAAAATCATTTTGACTATGATATTTATTAGATATATAATTTTCAATGTGGTAAAAAGTTAAGAAAGTTTAGCGATCAATAATTAACATTAATTGAGAGATTAAAAACAAAAAGATATAATAATCCTTAAAAAAAATCGGAAAACTTATCACATTCGACAATATACATATTAATGTGTTTTAAAAGATAGCAAAATAAATCAACGAGAGATAGCATATCAAGGCTTTAGAAAGAAAACAGAAGTGGTACTAACAATTGTGTAACTGCTATTTTTTTATTCATATTTTCATTTCATTTTTATATTGCTAAATGTTAGAAGACCGTGGAAAGGTAACATACGTGGTGTGTGTGTGTGTGTGTTACTTTGGAATGTGTTTTTGTATAAACCATAAGAGGTTTCCTTATTTTAAAGGAGTGATTTGTCTCGATTAATAAAGATAATAGACCAAACAACTTACTGTTTATTTTCATCACAATTTTCATAATATAACATAATAACCTAATCTAATTAATAAATGTTATTTGAAAAAAAAACAATATTTTTAAGATATAATATGCTTACAATTAACTAAACTACTGAAAATTTAATTTACAATAATGTATATGCTTACGTTTTTATACCTATAATGTTATCACGTGGTTTTTACGCTATCAAATATAAAACATGATAAGCACACTTTTGATATACTTATGAAAGTTTTAAATATATTGAATATTAAGTTTAATAAGTATACAACTGTTCCGGTGTATATTTGAAATATTTTTTTATGACATATCAAAGCTGTGCTTCTCAAATTGCTAATCTAGACTTGTCATCTGTCCATCCGTGACCAACACGAAACAAATAACTCATGGTTAGGGTAACACCCTCATTTATATAAATAACTTACGATAATGTAAGATACCAGTTTTCATATTGAATTTATGTTAAAACCTACTCAATTTGCCCTTTCCATTTGATATCGTGTGAAGACAATAATGTTTAAGACATTTTAAGTTGTGTTGAAACGATAATAATTCTCTAGTACTAACATAGCGACGGGTATATAAACATGTATCTTATTTATATTATTTAACGTATAATATTAATTTATTTGATCTAAGCCTTAAATAAGTGAATTTGCTACAGCTTCATAAATATTATTTATAACAAATTCACTACTGTATGTATATTTATTATAAATTTTCTATAAGATCAGAATAGGCTGTCATTTCTTTGTATTTCAACCTTACGTTTATTCTTATTAAAATATACATTTGTTAAATATTTAGTTATAATTATTTTTATCGTCATTAAAAATAAATATGTGGCTTGATTAAAAAAAGAAGAGAATATGATATCTAATAAAGGTTTTTGGATTAATTTCATTTAACTTAGAATTAAGTTGCCCTCTTAAAATCAATTCAGATTACTTTCGCTTCTTAGACCTTTTCTCAATATTCTAATGTTAAATAGAGTGTTAAAAAAATTAAAACTTGTGTGTGTTATTGATTAAAATATTGATTAAAAGAAATATTGATATAGTGAAAGACAAAGGGACTAATTGCGATTGAATGTTAAAATTAACACAGGTGTTTTTTCATGACAACAAAGTGGCAAATTTTCAATGAGTGGATGTATTTTTTGGTACAGAACTAAAGTAACGACGTTATGAAATAAAACCAATACACATTTTGAAATATAACAAAGAACTCTTAACAGTCTTTTATTTTTTTAAGTAAATAAACGTATAATCATTGAGAAATATTGCCCGCTCAATTATCATCATTGTACTGAATCGTATTGCTTTTACAGCGCAAGCCAGTGTTGATAATTAATTTATTCATATTAAAATGACAGCGAAATTTGATCTGTATAATAATATAATATAACGGCATCGATGGCTTCTGGACATTGTACGAATACTGCACCAAGGTGCTTCGTCAACTTGTTTAACAAAATTCAAGAGTCATATCCGTAGACCTAATTTAATGGAAATGTATCGAGAAAGTGAGACCTTCTTTATATGATGCTCAAAGAAGGCATACGACGAGATGATTTGTACTTGTAGTGTTCATAGCCACTAACTGGTAGTGATAGGTTGTGGTTTGTACCTAATATATTGTATGGCAATGTTTTGTAATCGAATACAACGACTCTCAATCAGTTTAGAGATGAGTGATGATGATTTCATCGTCGATTTCGTCCTTCTCGTCATCTTCTTCCGGAGGCTGCTTGGCGGCTTCGGCGGCAGCGTTTGGATTTTCAGCGATTGCCTTAAGACGACGGGTCTAAAAATAAAGATGAATTGTTAATTTCATTTAATAATTTTTATGCATAATATTTGAATATATCAATTTTTCTGAACTTAATCTTTACTCACCTTTCTGATATGTAATATTTCCACAATGACGTATCCACCAACTCCGATGAGCAGTACTACCATCATGACGTATAACTTCATCCTTGCGCAAAGGTGAGTTGAATAAGCGTATGCCACAACAAAACCAGCGCTCTCCCAAAGTCGATAATTTGAGAAAGCAGCTTCCTTGTTTCGTCGGAAAAGAACACCATATAAACCTGTAAATTTTAGATGGTTAATTGTAATTCTTGAAACAACAGCGTTTTTTTTAGCATATGTTATCATTTATTTTCAATTGTCTATGTTTCAGTAAGTTCAAAAATATTTTGCAGTATTGAAGGACAGTCATATACATATTATTCTTCATCAGCTTATCAAATAAACTGTGATATAATTATAATTTTATGTGGTTTTAACGTACTAATAGTAACTTGTTTAGTAAATGGGAGTATCATTACATTTTATAAATTTACATCAAAGATAAGACAATTAAAAAGGTCGCTTAATAACAGTGGGAAACAATTATAACTAGGAAACAATGACATAGTTCAGAACTACACAAACACAACGCGTAAAACAAGCAAAGAACTCTCCTAACAAGTGTAGTGGGATTTAATTAAAGATGTCTGTAACATATAAACAATTTTAGTATAGTAATAGTTCATGCGTCAATTAATGACCTTTTTCCATGTTATTTTGCATTTTCTTTTATTACTAAACATGGGTTAATGTCTCGAAATGTATTTTTTTTACATATTTTGCTCTCGTGTTTCTTAATAACCACAACCACCTTAAAGGTGTGTATGCAGCTTTCGAGACGTGATCCTGAGGCTATGCGTGACTTAGCAGTGAAACTGTCTAGATAATTATGGATAGATTACCTTACAGTAAGTATTTTTAGACTAATTGGTATGCGATGGATTGAGTTTGGTTACGTACTACTCAATTTATAATTTGATGTATAAGTATGGAAACAACACCTTAAAGAAAATAATCGAAGTGTCCGTATAAACAAGTAATGATGAAATATTAAAAAGGCGAAAGTGAGTGGAACACGGAAAGCCGGTCCATATTAAATGAGCCATGTGGTATTAGTGCAAGGAGACGTACCAGCTTTTATAAGATAAATTTTAATAAAACTTTAAAACCTTTTGTTACGTTATTTAGCGCATATGGCTTGAAAAGCTGTAAAATATATACAATTGTTACGATACGAAAAAATATGTACTCCTCTAATGTACGAACTAAAGTAAATATTTTTTGGACTTAATTTATTTAACCAAAAGTATGGATCTTCATTATAAGGTGTACAAGTCCTCTTTTGTTGCATGGAGTTATTTCTAACAAGCGTTACACGGAAAACCGAAACTAATTCACGTTAAGACAGCGGCCAGAGATGTGCTCACTTGCTCATACTCTACAAAAACATAGTAACTGATAAATTAACTTTGATTGTAATCTTTTTAATGACATACCGCTAAAGAACCGATGACGTCACCCAAACAAAGTAATTAGCCGCTATGACGTAATTGATTTGCCTTATTTTTTCCATCACAAATATAGTAATGAATGTTCGAGAATGTGCCTAAAGGTTTACCCAATACGTTGTATAACATTGTTGCTTTGTCTTTGTGTGATACTTAGAACAACAAGTTGTGTTCATTCCAAGCGGGTGAAAACAATAATTCATTATAAGTATATTTAAGATAATTTTACAAATATAGCTACTAAAGAGTAATTGCTGCATAATTACTTAACTACTTATTATTAAAAAATATAATAAAGTAAGCAAACAATTTTGTTTCTTTCCGTAACTTGTAAGTATAGAAGAATTTAAATTATGGTGGAATTATATTTTCTCCAGCTAAAAATAAATAGCTCATAACATTAAAGGCTATGTTCTGTCTCCGTGGGAACAGACGCCAGCTAAAAATATCCCGCCTGGCTAATGCTCCTAGAACCTGATCGCTTTAGCATCGTCTAATATTTTATTACACAACCGCTTGCTTTTTTGTTTCTTTAAACTGTTTAATACCACCTAGCGTACAACTTCCACACAAAGATTGGGTGAAGAAGTTTTATTAAAAGTATATTTAAACACGCAAGTTATTACACAAACAATACAACTTGCACGAACATTTTTAAAGTGCCGACCTTCTTAAGATTTCCTATATATTTATTTACATATACACACTTGACAGTAATATAACATTTACCGACTACAAAAAAGTCTTCAAACTATTCGGTAATTTGGAAGTTTTATTGATTTGATTACACACTTGTAAAAAACCCTACCTTTAAAATATACGGATATTAGTTGGCGTTAATTAAGTTTTTTGTCTGCCTGTATTATTTTAAGGACAATCAGTGAGTTGCATATCTATTTTAATTTTTTTTTTATTTTGTAAAATAAAGTAGCTAACGTACCGTTAACTTGCGTTTGCCACACAGCATCCCCAACGCCCCAAAGGCCAGAGATCACGAAGAAAGTCATGGGTTTATCAGCGCTCGGTCTCCATATAAGCAGCCATACTATAAGGCCAAGGTGAAGGGCTGCCCCCATCACCAGTATGGGGAATCTTCCAATATACTTCATGGCTGACCCGAAGAGCAGAGAACACAAAGCGTTGACCACCCCGAAGCATATCATCACGTATCCGATGGATCGGATGCCAAGAGCGCAGGATACATAAGCCTGATACAAGAAACTTGAATTACATTAAGATACTAGCACATAATTTATGATAATCCCTTAGCTCTTCATTCTCTATTTGGTTAATACTAAGTAAGAGTATGTAAATAACAGAATAAAATTGAGTTGTATCTGGCTCACCTGGGTGTAATCAGCGCCGATGAAGGCCTGTTCCATGCCAATCCACAGCGTAATGGGAATCAAAAGCTGTTGGTTGGGCTTTTTAAGTTGGTAGGCGGTTGCGGACAAAAGTTGGATGCCGGTGAGTTCTTTGGACGGATCGGTGGTCCTCTGTTTCTCACCATACCTGTGAGGAGATAAAAGAAATATATAAAAAATATGAAAATAATAACATAAACAAATTAAATAAGTTTTTTAATGCTTTCAATTAATATGACACATAAATGGACGTGGTTAAGTTCGCACTTACAAAGTTTAATGTTTGTGATAAAATACATCATTAGGAAATATTATGAATATTATTCAGGAAATAAAACATGTTGTTTCCCAAGAAACGACTATAAAAAGTAATTAAAAATATTTCGTCATATAAAAACATATAGGTATGATTTATACCTTAAACCTGTATGAATTAAGTAATTAGTCAACTATTTGGGTACCGACATTCACAAGAAAGTGTTTCTTAAGTTACAAACTAGTACCCGAAAAACAATTTGCTATACGTTAATAGTTGACAGTCGATTTGTCAAGATCCCACATATGTTAAATAATTATGTTTGATATAGTTTTTGCAGCAATATCAGCTGATTTAAGCAACTCTTAATCGGTATTCTTCCAAGACTTTCAGTGCAAGAAACGAAGCTGCATCAGACTTTTTGTTTGCGAAGGAAAAACCAGGAGGGGGAGGGACTTTAGAGTAGGGCTTTCATTTGTATATCAAACTAGTTTGTTATCAATTTATCGTAAAAATATAAGTTACATTTTCTATCCCTTAATAGGAGTTCATTGGATTTAATGTATAGTATTTTCACCTTGCCTATAATTTTTTTACACCGAAGACTGCAAAATGAACTAAAAGATTTAAAAGAGGAGAGCTACATATATATTGCTATTGATGTACCTTGAGAGAGGATCCACCAGCAGAGCAACCATCAAGACAGCAACCACAACGCAGGCGAGGTAAATGGCGCTGATCTCGTATATCTCACCATCCGGCGGCCGATGCAAGTTGGTGTTATCGTGGTGGCCACCACCGATCATACAAAAGTTCGCTCCACATGATAGCAGTGTGCTGCTGGAGCTTTCGTTAGCTGCGCTTCCACTGTGCACTCCGGATGAAAACACTGCAATGAACGGATAGTTTATACCAATTGGCACCTAGTGTAATATATAATATAATTATAAATTTAAATGTTTTACTATATTTACGTAACTATAATGTAGTGTCTTAAAGAAAACAGAAAAAACGTGACGGAAAACTTTTACTGTGACGGAAGTATTTACTATGACAACTCTGTATTCCTAGTTAAATCTAATAATCTACATATATATAAAAAATCTTACCCATACTGGAGATGAGATTTCCCCATAATTCTGCCGTTTGCCACGCCAAGAAGAAGAATCCAAAAAATCTTACAATGATGCCCTCAACAGCTTGATCTGTTAGCTTAGCGTAAACACTTCCAGCTTGAGTGAGATAAGTAGCTTTGGACGTCCACATAGGCGCTGCTCCTAAGCCAAGAATCACTCCGGAAGGCACAAGTGTATAGAACGCAGGGATAAACTGTGCCGCAATATACGGCGCGTAACAAAGCATGGAAACGCATAGTGTCCATTTTACTGTCAACCTCTTGATGAGAAACGTTGGTACAAATATACAAGAGACTACGAGTGCAGCATATATAGAACTTAAGGAGACTGTGCCAAGGCCGTCGGCTGCGTTTATAGACGACTGAAGATTTGCAGTTCCTTGAAAAGCCGTAAACTGTACCATAAACGCACAGCTGACAGCAGCTACATTTTTTAATATTCTCCATTTTTCGTTCCTTGACAGTTTAACTTTGCCCGAGGCGTAGGAGTCGTCTTCGGTGGGAAGTGGGGGAGGTTTGACAATATCATCGTTTGTGTCGCGGTCATGCTGGTAGCCTTCATTTTTGAAGCCGGTCTTAACCGTGTACACGGAATCCCTGTCCGGCCGGTGGTCTTCACTACCACCACCGTGCGTTGCAGTCATACCTTGTTCTCTTCTTGACCTGTTGAAAATAAATTGTGTTATTTATATTAACGGAACTATTTTAACTAAATATTATTATTATAAAGACGTGTCTTAGGAGTGAACATGGAAGTGAGTAACAATAGCAAAGAGGCCGTATGTTTGCTAATCACATGCACGAGCCTGTGTTCAGTACAATGATAGAGCGTGTAGTGATCAACACGGAGGCAGATTCTGTAACAATTCCGATTTGATTCGCATTCAGAGGCACAATGAACAACTTCGGCTGAGTACATATCATACCATTGTGTCGTGTTTCACATACACCTTCGTTAATACATTATCACAAAAGACTTAACAACCACCCATCAAAATCAAACGGATAAAAAATATTTTACAAATTGAATATTTTACAGTTTTTTATTTATGTGATTATTGGTTTTATAACATTATTAACATGTTATAAAACCAATAATCACTGTATTATCTCCAATAACATAGTAAAATTCTATGTATATGTTTTACTATTATTCTCAAATGTTGTACCGATATGGAGCGAAGTAACCAAAAGTGTCGACACCACTCTATATTCAACAAAGGTTCACAACCAAACCTGCCGGTTAATGTTCTATTGGTCAACTGGAGTCTATACGTGATGATGTGTTGACATCTTTGCCGATAACATTTTAATAACAAACAAGTAACAAAGGGACAGTGACAATGATATTCCTGAGAAAATATTGTTAGATGGTGTTTTGTTTTTAGATTCGACAATATGATACTGTCATTGCGGAACACTGACAATGATTAAACGGTTATGAGATTGTACGAGAAAATAGGAACTGAAATTGATGAAGGCATATTAATTTGTACTATAATCATATTATATTTACTAGCTCTAATTTGCTATATATTTTTTACTAAGCGTAACAAAAGCAAACACGGTGGTTATTTAAAAAATTTCCCACGGTATCATGGATGACTTTCGTCACTTCCTGAGCTGGCATCACGGGCACTTTATAAGCCTTTGGAGGTCATACTTAATTGGCTGCAAAAAATTATTTACGGCAAATTGTGCGTAATGTTAGCTATATGACATGTTCTACTAATTGTTGAAGTAATGCTTAGTACGTCAGTCGAATAATCGTAAAAATTGCGATACAACAATTTGTTTTAATACTAATTAGTAACAAAAAACCTACAAATTAACTTTGCAAAAATTTCAATTAAGGTAAATTAGTAATTAAATGTTCTTCCGATGCAATGAATTTATAAATTGCTTTTAATAGTGTTGCAAATCCGTAAAAATTAACAAATGAACTGAAAAGTATTCTAGAAGTTTATCATGGATGAAAAATCAAAAGAACCAAGAATATATATATATAACCTAAAATTTACAAAAAAGGTAATATACATAATATTACTTTTAAACTTTTAGCCAAGGAGAGTTTCAGTTTTCATATAATATAAATTTTTATATGAAAGCTGAAACCAATGAATGTTCATTTGTATAAATTTTGATTCCGTATTCCGTTAATTAGTTTATATTGCATTTTGTATTCTAATTCAAATGTAATTGTGATTTTTAAAAAAAAAAACAACACTTCTTTTTCGTCTTTAAAAAGAAACTGTATAGTTTCTTTTTAAAGACACAATGGATGTACCTATGTATATAGGTACATCTTAAAATATTATATCTTAAGATTATCTATTTCATTTTTGTTTTAGAACACTTTAAAATCATTGGTAATACAAAAAAAGACATATTAATTTTAATAAGGACAAACACACCTCAAAAATATTTAGAAAACAAAGTTGTTAAAGTATAAAATCGTTTATACATATATATAAAAAAATAGTATTGCGTAAAATCATTTAGGATAATGTTTACAAAACTTACCATCAAAAAACGAAGATGGTAATAAACTAAAATTTACGGCGATTCCATACATAAATGATTATTTTAATTCATTGTTATATCTATGAATCTTCATTTTTTTTAGAATAAGGCAATGATAATGTTCAACTGTTATTCAGTGTTCAATTACCCATCGCCGAAGTGACATCACAATGTAATATGAAAAGATATACATTCAGGAATATCTTATTATTACAAGAGGAATAATTTACAATACAATATTAACATGGTTTACCCAAACCACAATAAGATAATTTTTTTATCTATTAAAGTATATTACGTATTAACTTAAGTACATATGTATATATTTTATTTTTATAAGGATTAAACCCATTTAGGAGTATATTTTACACCTATATTATTAGTATATAGTACATACGGAATCACTTTTAATTGTTGATATTAGTCAGCGTTTCCAATTAATCATTTTGTTTCAAATCACTCACAATTTTCGCCTAAGATCAAAGTTATCACAACATGAATCTCTAGTCACTAACAAACTCATTCATGATACGTACGTTGTATGTAAGAGACTAACAATATTTGTCACACCGTTTGACCCACAATAATATTGAATAGGGTTTTAATAAAGGGTTGAAACTAGTAATTTATACTGGATAATGGATACAAATTTTATTTTATTCCGGAAATAAAGACGATGTACGCTAACCAAGGTCAACCAACAATGGGCGAACAATAGGCGAGTGTAATTTGTGATATACCTATACAGATGTTAATGATGGTTATGAGACCACCTGTGGAGCCAAATACCACCCACCTTTATAGTGCTCCTAATCCTAACTGTCTTTCATAACTTATTTTTTTACTATTATATAAATCATGTACTCCTTTTGATAAACGCGTAATGATGTTGACAACCCTTATCGTCACGTAAACAATAAGAGAGCTCAAACTTCGATACTGTCCTTATTTGGTTGATAATTTAGTAATAAAAGAGTAAATACTAACTATCTTCAATAAGTATTATTGTCCAGATTTTGTCCAGAATTTTTAATCTCTTGACTTCTCAGTGTTGCCAATATTTATGTTTGAGAAAAATTACACGCTCTAGATGGTTGAGTACTAATTTTACTTAGATTACTAATAAGTCCTTATAAATATAAGTCCTAATTTAAGTGCAACTAATAAATTTTTGTTCAGTTACGTTCCTTTAAAATTAATTTGAATTGGTTGTTTCCTCAACTTAAGTAAATTGTGAGGCAATAAAAACTGTACGTAGTTTTTTTAAGTATTTTTATTTATTGTCTTAGTAGAGAATTATTTATAAAGTTCTTTGAAATTTTAAATTCATATTACTGGTTTTATGATAAAATATACAATTAATATAATTTTAAAGTCATTAAATTAACGTGAGTTCCATAATAAGTTACTACATATTATTGAGATATCAGTACATTTTTTTTAAATTCACTTTTATACTTATAAAATTAAACATGAAAATAGAAAACGAAATGTGTCAGGACTTGAAACAAAAAGTTGGGAAAGTCGTTGTTATTCATGTATAACTATTTCATCAAGTCAAAGAGACGGTTAAAAAAAACTGAAACATTTCATAAACGAAGGTATTATTTCTTCCATACGTATAAAGTATAAGGTGTAATTGAGAAACCACAATTTTTTTATCGATTCATAAACTGTGACATCATACACAGAATATTATTTTATTTTAATATTAATATATCTTATGGAAACAACTTTTCAACTGCTACTCTTACTTTAAAGCTTTTTAACCTTCATCGTATAAATGGTTATTTCTTGGTATGTACGTCATAATAATTCAGCTTTTCAACAAATTAATAACAGCTTATAAGCAAAATGACAACAATGAATTAAGGAAACAGCTTTGTATTTAACCAAAAACAAAAATATTTTTTCTATAAACGTACATATATTAATGAAACCGTAGCGCGATATTTATAAAACAGTTGGAAGTATTTGATTTTATTAAATCTGTTACGTTGATTGAGATAGAGTATTCAAAATCTGCATATCAACGGATAAAAACCGGTCCGTGGTTGAAATATAACCAGTCTACAGAGAACTGCAAAAAAAAAGTTTTTTGCAACAGCCTTTAGAATATTAAAGGATATAAAAAATCTAAACGATATAAAGCAATGATAAAAGTTTAAATATTTTAAGCGGTTATTATAACTGTCAGGGAAAAGCCATGATTCGAAGAACTTTATAATTCCATCGCGTGAAATAGCAGTCGTTCTTTAGAACTCGTTCGGACGAGGAAGAAACTATGGAATGCATTTTTTATAAGATAAAAACAGAGCTATATGTCACGTGCGTTGAAACACTCCACTTATTATTTCTAATTCCGGGTTCATATCCACCTGTTTGACATATACATTGAGTATTTTTTATATTACAATATACGTTAATGGTCTTAACAGAAACCTGTAACTCACTTCGTTCGGAAAATACTGATATGCGATATTGGAATGCTAAAGCTTTCGCGTGCTATGAAACGTCTGCATTAGCTGATACGGCACAATTCCATAATATATCATCACGCCACACTGTTAACTCACAACGCCAATTAATCCGGCGGCTGCAGCTGGTTACAACCACATAAATCTGATGCTGATCGAGATGGAAGCGGTACAGAGTCGTTGCTCCCGCTTTTATTTTAAGATCAATCAACAACTACATTGGAACCCACGGCTATTAAACACCAACTGGGAATTAAATCTTACTAACAAAAAGCCTACGTTTAAGCATATCCAAGTAACATTGAGCTTAAGTAGACTTAACTGTTAAATGGTTTATTATTCCTAATGGGTTTGGTGCATGATAAGTTTGTCGTGACGTGTAAACAGTTCTTTACAAATATTTTACTCTCGAACTGTATGCGTACATTGAATGAATGCAATAAATTATTTAATGAATCATTCATAAACTTCATAGACATTATATATGTGTGTGTATATAAAAGTAAATACTTATACATATGCATTGGGGTTTTGAGATTTATGAGATTTACAAATGTCATTGTACAGGCAATATGAATACCAATTTAAATAAGTAATCAATGAAATATTGTCTTCACTTAATTATTATTTAGCTGAGTTCTGCTATTGTTTCACCTTTATGAGTAATTGAAAAGTATAATTTCTAGTATATTGAAGAGTATTGAAACGAATTCATGAAACCTACCGTGTTATAAACGACTAAAGTTTGTTGACACAGCAACAACATCATGATGAATCAGTCGACACATGTGCTAACATATAGGCTTTCATACTTATGGATTATTCCAAGTCTTCCAAGAATAACTTCAGGGGAACTTTAGTTTTTTATATAAATAATTGCTTAACAAATAACAGACTTACTTGTTTGATATTAATTTAAAAGCAATTGTAACTCAATTCTCCTACTGTTTATAGATAATTAATTAAAAAAATGTAATACAATGTGTAAATGAAGGACATTACTTCTACGAGTTTATATACAAGAAAATAAATAGGTAAAAATGTATATAAAAAATGCGTATAATTTTAATCCATATAGTATTTACAAAATAAAAATATAATAATTTAATTGTAAGTTTTTATAATAGCTGTATTACAAGTAATATTATACTTTAATTTACAGACATAAGCGATGCCAGATTATACTAAATAACCGAAATCATTGTTCGAGAAACAAACAAATTATTTAATGATAATTTCAAGAATTTTCCATTCCAGCGAATCGAATCTTCTCGAAGTTTTAAATTGTTTTAGTTCTTAGTTTTTATTTTACACTTTATTTGTAGGAATTTTAATAAATTGAATATTTCACACTCATGATGACACACAAATGTTGGGTATTTATTACCGTGGAATTGTTATTCATTATGAATGGGAACGAAATTGTTGCCATAAATTAGTATGGAACTAAAAATTCTAAAAATATTATAAAATGAAGTATCTTCATTTCAAAATGAATGACTACAATATCTTTTTAAAATATCACCTATAATTTCAGTTTTTAAGAATCTAGTAGGTTCTTTATGACAATGTTGCATATTTCTGATTGTAGTTTGATTGGTAACTATGAGATAAAGTTTAAAACTTATGTAATTTTATTGATTTGAAGCCGAAAATTCTAGAATTTCATAATACACATTGATGTTTTTATAACAATTTCTTACAAATGTATATGGTTTAATATAACAGACATGTTTAAGTGTAGAAATAATACGCGATCAATCCGTTGGACGGAGACATACAGTCAACTTTATAAATAAAAGTAAATTTCAAGCGAAGCAGCTTGAAGGAAACTAGATTGACTTGTTCTGGTGCAGTGACTTTACGCGCAAGAAAGTAATGTAAAAATAGAATAGTTGCTCTGTTATAAATAAATCTTATAAATGATGTTGCTCTCTCAAACGCTATTGAAATAAGCCGTCTATGGCCTGGGAAGAACATGAACATGATATAAAGTCTGGATATGACAAAAAATGTTGTGGATTAAGTTGAATAGCATTATGACTCATTGAATAATGTGTATCGTATTCTCACAAGGACAGGTAAATGATTTGCAACGATATAAGAACCGTTTCTTACGCTAGAATCGTTTAGTGAAAGTAGACCCCAGCGCCGTCCACGAAAGCGTTCGACTTCATCAGTTGATTCAAAAATGAAACTATCGCCTTTATAAATTAAAAATAATTTAATTCATATAAATGATCATATTAAACATTTTGAATAATTAAATGATAATATATTATAACATTTTTTTGGAGCTTCTTTATTAAACAACCTGTTACTGTTTGACAGATTAAGGCTTTTGACATATCACTACACTGAACGCAGTTAAGAAGAATGTTTGTTTAGTGGGGCGAAATACAGTATTTTTGGGCCAGTTTTTTTATCGGAGTCTGTAAGTATGAGGATTACTTTCCATTTTGGCCTACAAAAGTCCGACTGTACCACATGGACAATAATTGATTGATTTATAAAAGTTTTTGTGTTATTTTATTACAAGACAGAAAATATATATGTTTTTGCATTACAAAAGGATAAAAATGATATATCGTTGTTTCACTTTTACCGTTACGTACCAATTAATGCTGTTTCAATTACATTGATTAACATTACTAGTAAATGTATTCAATTGAATTTTTATGGTGTCGTGATACCGCGTTGACTTTGAAATTTCCTTTCAAGTTGTACGCGTCGCGAATCTGAATGGTGATTGATGCTTAGTAATTTACGATTTTAAATATACTTAAGAACCAGTGTAGACATCAGACACCAGTCTCATACCAACAATTTAGGTATAAAATAACGGAAAATGTGTTAATAGTTTTTTTTTTGTAAGAAATGTCTTAGTGACAAGAACTAATCGCTAGGAATATATTATCTGTCGCTTTAAACAATTCTATTTTGCTCATATTCCAAAACGAGCTCAATGAATTGCAAGAAAGACATAGCGAAATGAAATTAATTTGGTAAATTATATTAAAAATATATGTAATATTTTGTGTAAAATTGTATTTCCTATTGTTAATTAATGAATGTAATCAAGGTTTCCATTCAATATCAGGTGCAATCTGTCCATTTGTTAGCGATAAAGTTTATTCATCTGTTACCAATTAGGAAGTTTTGACGTGCTCTGACGTCGAGATGACGTAGGAGCATTAATGAACATCCATTGTATCTAGTGCTTTAGGCTTGTCCGCACACATATAAATAAACACCCACATATACATACACGATATAATATTGAACTGGTTTATTTTGTTGAATTTCAGTCACGGCGGGTTCAAGAACCAGCTATTGTAACGAAACTATTTTTTTTTCTTCATAACATATTTTTTTACTGTTCTGTTTTTAATTAAAATTTTTATTAGCAGGATGTTTTGGGTAATATTTAATTCTTCGTGTTTAATTACCGGAGATGTAAGATTACTAAAACATCTCGGCGACCGTTTTTTATTTCGTGTGTTTGTGTGTGTGTGTGCATATTAACATTGTGAACGCGTACGTTCAATAATCGCATACATTTTCACTTTTAGTCTTAATAGAATTTGCATGATCAAAATGCGTTTTGCGTTGTTAATGTATTTTGTACACGGGGATTATCATACTAAATATGTAAAAGCTGAACTGGCTGTGGGTGATAGGATGACTCCTGTTTGTAACATACGGTACATATTAAGTAACCCTACCAATGAAGTTCGTTTGTGAGAGAAAATAGTTTTGGTGATTTTACATCAAAATTATTACGTATGGAGACTTCTTGGCATAGAACGGATATTATGGGACTTGTACGTAAAGTTTTATAGATCTTCTTTATAACTTTCTACATATCAGCAAATAAACTTTATTTTTATCAAGATTAATTCTATTCTTGGAAGGTATAATGTTCCTTTGTAGATTATTAGTCAGTGTCTTCCTTTGCTTGCTTTGCTCTCTTGTTTAACCCTGTTAGGGTGACCATATTGTATAACTAAAGGCGATCGTCTCTGAATATTTCAACAATAAAAAAATATAAAAATAAAATAAAGATACAAAACACTAGATTAAATTAATATGTAACAATGAGTGTTGTTACTGGTTATGTATATTTTTTACTTGACAGAGTTGATAGTCGATCTAGCCATCTAATCTGTGTTGTTTTAAACGAGCTTGTTTTTATCTAAGCATTCATTGACGTTCTTTACAACATTTACTTTATTGTAAAACGTTTAAGTGAATATGACAACGGAAACGCTTTTTACTCGCTTGCATGATTCTCCATAATGCTGTGTTTATCTGTTTCATTCAACCGCTTTGTACGTTTATAATACTTATTTTATAATGATATAAAATAGGCTCTTATATTTTATACATTAAGAAGATAAGTTTTCTTGATACATACTTTGATAGAGACAAAATTAGTTTCATTTCCATTAAACAACAACTTAAAAAATGTATAAAATAACTGATGTCACAAAAAAGGTTTGGTAAAATTTATAGTCGACTCATAAATATAAGTTTTACAGTAATAATCTCTAGTCATTATAATAATATCAAATTATTAAAAACACCGTTTTGTGATAAAATCATGGTCAATCTATCTAGTAATTGGCCGAAGCCGTGGGGCCATTGTTTTTTTAATTGTGGTAATTTCCGCAGAGCTCGGATCACGCGAGTGCTAAATACGTTGTCTCACAACAGACAGATATTAATAACTCGATAATATTAAGCATTACAAAAATAAAGATACTTTAAAATGTATACTTAGATTAAAATATATATTGGATATTTACTTTACAAATACGTCCATGCAGTTATACATACATATGTATGTTTTTTTATCGTTCTATTTATTATTTAAATTACATACATTCTGAAATAATTCGCGATCGTTCGCTAATTCATTTTAATGTTCGTGTGATAAGACCGTCTTTATCACTAATTTGCACTCAGTAACAGTTATGTGTTTTATTATATTAGAATATTATCAACATTGTGTGCTAATATCATTATAATTATATGTAAATTCATATACATACATACATTTCAACAAACTCGGGAGTTAATTCTTTTGAATTTAATTGCATATTTATGAATGCCAAGCCTTTTTCCCTGTCGTTAAGTAATATTGGTATTATCATATAAGTAAAAGCCAATTATAATCGATTAATTATTTTATATAAAGGAAACTATTATGATTGATTTGCTTGCTCGATCGTTTATTTGCATTATACAATATTTAATTGATAAGGTGAGTTAACGCTGTGGCTTCTGGCAAATTAACAATATGTATAATTGTATGTGTACTGAAATGAAGTATAAAATTACAAATTCAAATCAATAGAATTTTACAAAACCTTATTTAATCCGTTTAATTAGTTGAGACTAAAAACCCGCGGACGTCACAAGATCTCATTGTTTGTTTTTTTTTTGCGAGTTCCAACAAATTTGAAGTGTTTTGAGAATTTGGATGCAAGAAATATATTAAAGCGTAACCGTGACGTGGAATCCATAAATTTTGGTACATACTAGCTTTTTTTCTGACAGAAAAAAAAAGAATAAAAAAGGCGGATTCTTGATTCAAGAACTTATGTGGTTTCTACCATACGTAAGTCTTAAAGTGGACTTTTAATGAGTTGGTTGGTACATGATTTACACAAATCTTAAGAAAGTTGGCCTTTATGAGCGTAATTGTTAGTGAAAATATTCGTCCATCATGGTCTTATATTTCTTGAAACATTTTCTATATTAAGTATACATAGACTGTAGAACTGTGACGTCATGAGTTTAAACTATTAAAAGGTTAAACTATTATATCTCTCATTGTGTTTACATTTATGCGGTTTTCTTTTTGTTTCACATTATTTAGATAATTTATCATCATTGAGCAACCATTTAAGAGATATTACACGGAACAAAGATATGATTAATCTTATCAAATAGATTATCAAGATTATCGAGACATTTAGTATACATAGATTTTTTTCTACTTTTATAAATATACTACTATGTAATGCAAAGCGACTATTTTTAACTTGACTAAAAACTATGCTATCTTTATAGGGGATAAATTTGAATTACTTTAATCTAATAATATATAATGATCAATACAATAATTAATTCTGATACGTACATTAAAACCTATAATGCAAATGCAAGATGTATTCTCAAAATTCGATACCATTTAAATTAAAACAAAAGACACAAGCTTATCATTACCGACTTCCTAGAAAAGATTAATACATAAAGATAAGTAAAATAGTAAATAAAATACATATTTTATGAAAATAAATCACCAAATTGACGGAGCGTACAAAATGTTTATAAACAATACGTACTACGTGTCCGCCAGTCGTAGCAGTGTTGGCGTCCCCGCAGTCCGGGGCGAGGTGGGGGGCAGGGGGCCAGGACGGCTACAACAGACCCAGTAATCAGCTACGATACTCTACGCCCAGCTAGCCGTGCATATGCACTGTACAATCTATGTACATATGTACATTCGCAATGCCCACCAACAATCGCATAGCATAAATAAATTGTAACAAATCACTATTTTGTAACCTCATTAGCTAATCTATATATATATTTATATTGATTTATCGTCTGTTCGTACAACCCGTGTCAAGTCATTGTCGAGGAATCTTTTTATTTACATCATTAATTCATCGACCGACTCTAATGACGTGCTGTTTTAGGATTCCGCAGGTTCTTGAAATAAATATATGTTAATATAAATTTTCATTTTAATTACCATTCAATAATAAAGTGTAGGAAAAATATATATCTTTTTAGTAGTATTTATTTTAAATTTTATAGTAATTATAATGTAATATTGTGTATTTCTATAAATAAAGTTACGGAACACTAGAACGCTTCGTCCTCTCTATAGGTCGTTATTTTCCTCATTCTTTAGTCATGTTATTTTGCATATTAAATTGGAACAAAATTATAATCTCAATAAAGGCAATGATATTAAAGATTTGTCTGAAGTTACGGTACAAAAAGAGACGGGCTTGAAGTGAAGTTCAGAAAACGGCTTAACAAGTTTTTTTATAAATGCAATACACATGAAATATCTTTCAAATTCAGTCGTTTCTGTATGAAGTGTTTGAGACAAATGGTTTTTTTGTATGTTGTATTGTATAACATCTCAAGAAATATCCAGGAATGAAATAATTCGTATACATATTTTGGGATGTATAGCTTGTTGTAATTCATATTTGAAAGCGTGCACGGACAAGTTACATTATTTACGAGAAAGAATCTGCGCCAAAACATGGGAGGGGCATTAATGAATACATGAAATAATAATATTTTATAAATTCGCCATTCCGTATGCATATTTACGACACCAATTAGAATATATAATTTAAAAATCCGGTATAAATTGGTTTTCTGTTGATTGTCCACCGGTTTTGTTTGAAAGTTCACATGTTTGTTTGATAACTGCGAATTACGTCAAAGAAATAGAAAACATTCAAGGCATATTTATTTACGGACATAAATGACATATAAACTAATTGTTCGTGCTTAATAAAAATATTTATTAGCAATTACCTCACTGGATTCCATATTGCCAGCAGTTTTAAAACCAGTGTCTTTGTCAAGGACTGTTCCGTGTGAACGGATCATAGCAAATAGTATTTGTTATGAATATTAAATGTATTGAAATTACAAAACAGTGAGCCTACACGAGCGTTTTAAATAATAAACCACCAGCTAGCTTCAACTACAAGGCCGACCGAGTTACATTCCCTAATAGCTAGTCTCTATTCGGCTGTAATGTGATGTTTACAACATAAAATTCATTAAAACTAACACAAAAACAACAAAATTCATTAAAATAAATCATAAATAATATTATGTATGTTTTTCTCTAAGTAATAAAATGAGTGACGACGAGATTATTTAACCGTCAGACAAGTGTTGATAATAAAACAACATCAATATCCATTGTTATATATATTTATATATAAACATATGTATGTGTATTACTTGTATGAAATTTTTACATCCGAATGACGTTATTTAGGTACATACTAAGATATTCAATTATTGTGCAAAACTTAAAATTTATGGAATGCTGATTTTAATAACTCGCTTTATTGTGTAAATGTAAATGAATGGTTGTAACTATTATTGTTCTGCTAAATGAAATTTTGATTTATTGATACTAGATTCTTGTATCACGTGAGTGATTTTTATCTGATTATTATATATATGTTTTGTTCTTAGTAGGCTTTAGTGAGTTATCTTATATACGGTGAACATATAAATGACCTACTAAATACCATATGATAGTTACATATTACGCGGAAGAACTGAACGGTAACGAGGGGTACAATATTTAATTACAGGTACATGTTATTTTCCCAATGATATTAGGCAACTATAATGTTGCACAAGGAGTCAACAAGCTCGCGGCTTAGCCCGCATGAATGGATTTTTCCGCTGCCCTCGGAAATGACTCTTTTTTGCCTGGATTAAATAGATCTATCTTTATCTTTCACAATTTGTAAGATTAACAATACAGCTGATTTTTGTACTAGATAAGAAAAATAATAAGTTCCATATTGTGTAATCATTATCTACTTAGAGACAGGTGATTTTGTATGTATTTCATTTTTATATGTTTATATTTATATTAGAGGTTGTGTATTTGATGATTATATATTATATGTATGCATCATTGTATGTTTATTAGTAAATATGATCGTTTGCAAATCATTTTTATACTTTGATAAAGATTTTCGTTGTTCCGTATAATATTAGTCAAAATTATTTATATATGAAATCTATTGCGTCGAAAAATTACGTGGATGCCTTAACAAGTTCTGCCGATATAAATTTCCTGAGTCATATAGTTTAAAAGTACATGATTTTATTTGAAAACCATACTCGTAAAAGCACGTATCAAAAACAGATATTTAGTGATGAGGTGTGTAATAGTTTTGCACGTAACGGTTACACGAAGAACCATCTGAGACAGGTCGGTCCTTGCCTCCGACGTTCGTCAAGGTCGCTCATAATTTATTTTAAGTAAAGATAAACCGGATTTAAATGTTAACTTTTTCGGTTGCATCACCCATTCAGAAATATAAACACATATTGATATGAAATTTGCGTTATAAATTAGCAATCCGCTAGTTGTTTCCCTTTCTAAAATGCCAAACTAATAAAGTGTTTTGAAATGTCTCCGATGACGTTGTTTTCAACAAAACTCTGATATAATACGCGCCGGGTCTCTTCCTTCTGACATAATACGTCATATCTATGTCAGTTCATTTTTTGATGAACATATTAACATAAACTGTCGATAATAACCACGAACACCCAGTTTACGAAAGCATAATTCGCAATTGTTCATTTACATTTTAATAGAGATAACAAAAAAAAACGCTTGTAATGAAATCATTTCTATAATAATTGTTATATCTGTTTTAATGCAAATAGCGTTTGCGGAAAACTCAACACCGATGAATAAACACGCCAAGAGCATCTTTGATTCAAGACGTTGTACATCAGTTCCGCAATTTGAGATATAAAGTATACAAAGTGTCACATGAACTGTTGGAATATGTACAACCTATACTTCCGCTGACAAGAGCTTAGCTGTGACGATTTTAAAACACCCTTTATATTCTTGTGTTCTTACCTCATGTTGTCTATTAATGTAAGTAGGTAATTTTATCGAGAGATTTTATCTATTGTTCCTCAAAACTAGTAAACATAATTCTTTTGTTATAAATAAAAAATATGTATAATATCGGAAATCTAATATGATTATAAACACGTAAGAAATTATAGGTACGACATGATCTTAAGATAAACAAAAATTTTAAGACAGAATCAGAAGATTTTTATCGAAATTAAAAAAATATATGTTTTGTTATTAGACTGATCTCATCATATGATAGGTCGTAAGCATTATTTTTTTAAATTCCGTACAACAAAAGGGTCCATTAAGTATTCATCCGACTATTGTGAGGAATGATTTTTGATCGGTAGGAAGAAATATGAATATAGTCATGTAAAGAACGCTAGGACCTTTCTACATATTTCTATCATATCGAGGTTTGAAATGATGAAAATAATTTTTGTGTGGTGTTATTTATATGTTAGTTTGGCCCTATGAAACAAATCTGTCTGTAATATTGCCTGGTACTTTATATAAAGATCTGCTTTGCATCTTAGGTACTTGTTGTCATCATTAGAGTTTTTTGCTCTCAGCACGAAACGTGTCGAGGTGAAGCCACTATATTATAATGAGCTATTGACTGCCGATAATATTGTTACAGAATAGATAACTTTATTTAATCTTAATTAATTTTATAATCACTATTTCTTTATTTTGTGACAGTACAAATCGATTTTATGGTACAACATGTTTTTGTTAAGTAATTAAAAATTTATGAATATAATAGAGCACTTATCTCTATTTTTATGCCAATTAAAAATAGAAATAAAAAGATCTATTTTTATAAAAACCGTTGGATAGTCGTAATACGAGATCTAATTTAACCTATTCTCTATAATTTTCGAAAAAAAAAGTAAAAGTGAAAATAAATATTTTATATCCTAGAGAATGAATAGATAACACATTCGTCACACTTTTACCTTCCAAGTATGTAAATGTAGGATTATAAAATTTGTTCAAACATAAACCAGTTAATGTGTATGCGAAAAGCAAACTTAAACCGTACTCAGTTTCAAAACTATAATATGTGTTATATATTGAATGCGTGTGTTTGTTTAGATGTTGCTCTCGTTCACATGAAAACTCAGAATTCTTTTACTCCACATGAATTGAATAGTCACACGTACATCATCGAAGTTTCTGATGAGCTGCGAAATGTTGCTTGTAGTTTGTATAGAAATATTGATTCCCAGACATTCACTTAGTTTCGTAGAATGACATTGACCGTCTTTTTTATAAATTTGAGACAGTTTAATGTGCACTTAAATTGAATATACGAAGGAAGCAGGTTTGGACACGTTTCAGAGAACGTGTCTCAATGTTGGAGCCGGAATGACGTTTAGTAAGATTAGTGCATTATTGGCTGTTCGGATATTTGTATTTCCAATTACCATTCTGTTTGAAATCCGTTACATGTAACTGTTAACCTAAAACGATTGTTTGTGATCACACACGACGTAATGTAACATTTGCTCCTCAATTTGAACGTACGATCATTTAGAGTTTGTCGAATATTTTATAACCTTTTTTTACTATCGATGATGTTAAATTTTATTTTATTATATCAAACATTCTTATAAAATCAACGGGCAACCTTTAGTCCAATCAAATGTATAATAGTTTATAATTAGTATCATCGCATCATGTTACTAGATGATCAATGAATAAGACCGTGGCAAAACTTACATGGAGGTTTCTCTCGGGAATTCATTGAAACAATTTATTAAGTCGCCCTCGAAGTGACTGTATTATATGTAACTTTAAATATTATGTTATATCATGAACTACATATATGTATGTGTATTATATATATTAAACATTGAAAATAATTCAAGAAAACACAAAATATATAAAATTAATAAAACCTAAATGAAAATAATATTTTATATTCTTTTGTTTTGTTTAAATTTACAAACATGATACGTAATTCAAATATATGGGCATTTAAATTACAAGATCACAAGGTGAATTCGATAAAGCGATACAGATTAATTGGATGGATGCGAATTAATTTGTAATATTAGCCATCTTCAAATAAACGCGGTGTATTTGATGTTGAACTTTGACATATACGTATAGATACATATACATTATGTAATTATTTTGTTACCATTAATCACCATCCGCGGTCTTAAATTTAAGATATTAAAACAGGCTCTGATAAACTCTCATTGAATAATCTGATGACAAATTAAGAATTCTCTTTTATCAAACAACATAGAAAGACTTATAAGAACAATATATCTTTATTTTTATCGTTAATATATATTTTTATAATATTTTCTGCGTTATTATAACAGCATTCAAACAATTAATTTTAAATCTTTAAAATAGTTGTCGTTACTAATATAAAAAAATATTCTTTAACGACTGTGTGTTATCATAGTAGTAATTTTACTGCTTTCTTTATCTATATAGAATTTGCATGTTATGGATAAAATAACAACGGTATTCAAATAATTCGTGATGAATAATAGATTAATAATACCATTAGGAGTTTTTTTTGTTTGGTCTTGTTTAGTAAATATCCAATTCACATACGACGCTACAAAGGAAGTAGGTATATTATTTTCACATCTCGGTTATTATTATTAATTTCATTCAATTATAAGATTAAATTGTTTATGGTATGTCCAATACAGGATTTCCTTTGTTAAGATAACAACAGTTTAAGTTCCCACCGTTAAAATACAACGAAACTACCTTTAGTTTTTACTTATTATTGAATTAAATTAAGTTTTGATTGGTAGATTAAAGCTGATCTCATAGTAAACAAAACTACAAACCACTTTAAAACGGCTGAGCTTCAATTCTGAGAACAACATACACTCGTACAAGTGGTTATTATTGGAGGCTTTTCAATAATGTAATATGAGGAGTGTCCAAACTACGGATAACATTAAAAAAACGTTAATATGGGTATTCTCGGTAATTCAGGAGTACAGATTAGAGGATATAAAAAAACATATTGTCAAGAAAGAGATTAATAATCGACAACTTTGACGTTAATGGTTATTAAAATACCACCTGTATTTGATTTTGTGATACTAAAAACTACTTTTATATATTTTTTTTTCAGATCTGTGATATATTTTGCATATGTTCCACTTATATGAAATACTCATACGGCAATTTGATTACGCTGTTATAGCATGATAAATACAAAGTACTATCCGATAGCATCTAAATACGACCGTAATTACCCACGCTACGATTCTTAGCGCACTAAACAAAATGGAAACTGAAGGATATTGTGCATTGTGTAATACCAAGAAATACACACAAAATAATGTAACAACTGGAAAATTTATTATAAATATAAATAATAATTTAACAAGCTATTTTTCTTTCTATCATGTCATGTCATGAATGATGTCATCCGAAACATTTAGAAAAAAGCCCTTAATGAAACACATCTGGATAAAACAATTCATATAAATTTAATATTACTGTAATGATGATATATTGAAATAGAATCAGAGCTTGATAATAGAATACCAGAAAAGTACTATATATATCATATCTATCATATTTTTCTAAATAAATTTCCAACTCTATGTTTCGGAAGCTATTTCGCATACAGATCTATTATGCATCCTTTGTGCTATTGCAGATGAAAATAGGTATAATTTAACTGTCATTTATGATTATACTAATATACTTTAAGTTCTACAACTGTCATAGAATGAAATAGTAGGTTTTAAATTCTATAGAGATCGGTTAAGTTGTAAAAATATTTAACAATTAATCGTTTATTATTTTAGAAAGTTAAACAGGACTAAATAATGTTTATAACACTATGATTTCTAATGTGGTGTTAATTAAAATTGAGACATTTTTAACGCCTAAAATTTCTTTAGGTAATCCATTAAAAAAATCTTGGCTCATGAAACTTTGTTACTGGCAAAAATGTTAGGTTTAATGATTGTCAAAGTAACTGCTTGGTTTTAAAATTTAAATCAACATCTAATACAGCTACAAATAGAAGTAAAGTTCAAAGCTACTTAATTTTTTTATGTTAAGAAAAATATGTTAATTGATTTGTTTTTATCTTGTGTTCGGTTCTATTGCAGACAAGGTTACTTCTGGCCTTCGAGGCCTTTTCAATAATTTGGATACTTGTCAAATGCTTATACATAAAACTTGACACATTCGGTGTTTTACAATACTATCCATTTGTGTGTATTTCTATAGTGCTACTGTGACTGAGATTGTATTGGAAGTATTTAAGATATTTTATTATGAAATACCATAATATAAATTAGAATGCTATTTGTTTACTAAGAATAGAAGAAGTGGTTCTGCGTCTGACCAATAAGAGAACAGTTCAACGGAGAAAGTAAATGTGAAATTTAAATGAAACTCGATTGTAAAAATATATTTGCCTTCGCTAAAGGACATCGACGCGTAAATGCGAACCTTGTACTCTAAATGACTTTAAATAATACTTAAATTTTACGCTGCTTTCAGAACAACGTTAAATGACATCTATTGTCTTTTATAATGATGAAGGTTTAGCTATTTAAATATTCTCGACTTGATATAAATAAAGCTATAACAATTAGATTTAGAGCAAAAAAACAGACTATAGAAAGACATCAATAGAGACCCTTTAGTATTTATAAATTTAAAATAATGTATCAAATCGATATTGAAATCTTATTATTATTGTATTTAACAGAACGCTTACACGTGTTCGTTGTAGAGGTGTACCCGACCGTCGTCGGTACAATAATTAAAGTAAATAACTTTCCCAGTTACTCAACTATTTATATCGAAATTTGCCGTAATGTGCGAATTGCCTCGCGAATACTAATGCAAATTTATAAAATCTGCTCGTTATTCTAATGAAATCGAACGGGTTTCGTGTTGCATAATAAGAAAGCACTTTACAAAGTCGGATCATCATGGCCGCTGTGGTCTGCGGCAGCTGTTCCCATTCATATTACGACATAGCATTTACTATAACTACCCACAACTGCACCCCACATTCTCGTTCTATTAATTATTTTCATTACATTATTACCTCGACCCTTGTTGAGTTCTGTGACCCTGCAGAAATATTTAATAAAAAAATTACAAATATCTAATAATCGCACGGAAGGAATTGGTTACACGCTTAGTTAACACAAAAAGATTAATCATAGGTATATCGAATGGATTCGACCAGTTCAAGAGGAACTGCACATGCGGATGAAGTCTGCGATTAGTGTAGGGAAATTTTTTGTATTACGCACTGCTCTTGACCATAAATTTTAATCACAAAGACGTTTGGTGGCAGCCATGAATGTCAAACATGTATGTATATTATTGTTATATAGAAACGAAATGACGCAAAAGAATTATCGTACGACTATGTTCGATGTGGCTGAAACAATTCTAGGTTGAGTAATAACTTAAAATTTTCTTAAAGGTTTCATTTTTTATATTTAATTTAATATAAACGTAATAATTTTGAAAAAAAACGTAGCATTTTGAAAACATTCAGTAAACACAGTAAAAGTTAACAGCTAATAAATTCTGTGTTATATTATATTAATAAAAGTAACTAGTTCGGCAACTTTACGCACAAGTCAACAAGTAGCATTAACTAGGAATTTAATTGAACGCGCTTTTAATGTCAAATGTAGTTCTAAAAATATCTGAACGTTTGACTTTAAAACATTCCAATGATCTTATTTAGTAAGGAGATTTCTTTTATTTATTGGCATATAATAATAATCAAAGATGCAAGTTAGATACGTGTTGGAAAGTAGGTTGTTGTTGTAGCGCGGCGCCTGCGTGTTGGACCATCTCAAACGAGTTAGTACCGTTGTCTGCGGGGCGACTGGCGCCGACCGCTCTTAACACCTAACTTCTCAGAATACTAGCGACTTATGACCTGCCCCTACAGAATTTACAACGATTATAAATACCGTGTAATTTGTTTTAAGAATATTTGGTTAAGTACGAGTATTTTTATATGTAATTTACAAAGCCAATCAACTATACTGGCAGCCTTATCAATAATGATTTTTAGGTAATTATAATAAATTTGGACAACTTTTTTACAGTTTAAAATATGTTGGAGAAGCAGTGTTCATCGAAAGAACACATAAAGAAAATCTTAAGTCAGGTTATAAATACATGTTTAATGATCTGATTATTAATTTATCTTAATTTCCTAAATTAACCCTCTTTGGAAAATTAAAAAATCAAGTAATTAATTCTAAATTAGTAAACTAAAATCCACACGGACCATTCAGAGTACAGACACAGTTACTGTGTACAAGGATGTCCTATATACTGTATCATTTGTAAATATCAATCACTACTATCAACAATGTCTTTGTTTTCTAACTTTGTTTATAAAACTGACTCTTATAATGTGTTAAATGAAACAAACTATTTTACATAACAAGACTAGAAATACGATCCAAAAATATATTTAACTATTTTCGCAATAAAAAATATACATATATCTTTGCGTATAGGTAGGTATCGATGAAAGTATTCATTGAATCCACTTATTGATGCCGCAGGACTGCTCAGAGACAATGTTTTATACCTTTTGTTTATGTCAATGCACTTTAGCCCAAATAAATGTCGATACTACATACATGATAAGCCCGTAATTTATTACTTTTTACTTTCTCTGAAATAAATAGCAGTTAAACATTAATAAGAAGTTAGAATTATGTTTGCATGTATAGGTTTATACATGTTAAATGGCGTATACGCGGTCCGGTACGTACATACGTATGTATGTATGTCGCGAAGCAAAACAGCTCCTCACTCCTCAGAGAAACTCGTGTTACATAAAGCTCTTCTGGCCTCATTTGCAAAACTTGTGACGCCAAATTCTTAATTAATTGTAATTTTCAATGTTATTTATAAGCTGTTTGGCCAAGGATACGTACCAGTTTTATGTAAAATGATATGCGTTTTACACTATTATTGATTATTATATTTGAAGTGATATCGATTTATTATTATTTTTAAATTAAATGCGAACTTCTTCCTAATTTAAAGTTATGTCAAAATTTGTATCAGACAAGCATCTAATATTATACTGTCGGTGAACAAAATTAAAGCTAATTTAATAATGAATTTCATGATTAATATCACAAATATTAAAATATCCATCACTTTGCAAATATTGTATAGCAAAGGAAAGGAAAGTTTAGTTTGACACGTCGCAAATTCCAAGCGATGTTTGCCTTTAAACATGGCGTTTTCCTGTTCGCATCTCGAAATAAAAAACCTGTAGTTTTTGATGTTCTTGCAAAACGCACGTGTACACGATCCAGATGGGCAATCAGTGTTAATAACATCCCACGATGCATTTTATAGTGAATGGAATTTATTTTCTCTAAAAATAGACTCACATAAATTATCAAACAATCGTGATCGTCAGAAAGAAAGAACAAAGAATATTTATCTGAACACAGGCTTTTTGTTCCAGTTAAAAAGGCAGTATATTGAAAAGTCGCGCAAATCCTAGGTCACAAATTGCGATGCAGCTCACGCGTGCGACGCAGCCTTGTCACAAGGTTCCATCGGTCGTGTGCTAGCACCGGCTTCATATTTGGATACGTGTTTTAACATTATCTTAATTTTAATTAACCGCTACCATACATAACTATCATTAAGGAACAGGTCTCTTATTTTGTTTACATTTTTATTGTAATTATGAGGTTATTTTTTCATAAAATGTTTCTCCCATAGTCTACATACCATACAACACAAATCTCAGATAAAATCCCTAACGAATTCTTCACTGATAACATTAACTACCGAATATTTCACCGATAACATTAACAATTAGTAACATAATTAGTATACTAAAAACAATAGGAAAATAACTTTAAATACACACATAAACTTGTATCATCAAATTAAAATATGACAATTAAAATAATTATCAGCTAAAAATGACTATTAGAAAATGTTCTAGACTTTGACCGTTTTTGAAAAGAACATTATACATATTATCGGTGTGAAGCTGCCTCAAGGAGTCTTATCTGTCTGGAATATTCTACGAGTGTCATATTATTCGTTTGACCGAGTTTTAAGCGGAGTAATTAAAAGCAACATTAAACTTGCAATTGTAGGATGAATGTCTCGATTGTGTAGGTCGCGGTATTTTGGACAAACAATTCCAGCAATTAATAATATTTTTAAGTGCTGTTAGGCGACCCGAAATAAAACTTACGTATTTATACGAAACATAATTGATTCTAAAAAAAAAATGTGTATGTACTTACAATTCACTTTGTAAAGTAGACGTCATTAAGGCCGATTTCAATGATATCTTAAAACAACTAATGCTTAAGGCTATTATTGACGATTATGAAAATTGTTATAGGAGCTGGTTTCGAAACACATCGCAGAATTCCTCACCTTTACAACTAGTTGTTATGTGCAAATTCATCGAGGCATTATCTGCACCTTAATAAAGTTAGATTCAGATATTCCAATAGTTAATATACACCAATAGTTTATAGAAACTTAAAACGGGAGGCTATTACTAGAAGTCATTGAATGTATTACCAAAAATAGTATTGTTTCGCTAAACAAATTTTGATTGATGTAGATAAAATTCTCAGAATTGTAAGCAAAATAAAGGTTGAAATTGTGTTTTACAAATTCAAAAAAAGGCTATGGAAATACCGGTAACTTGGCATGAGTGATTGATCGTTGGACTTGCAGACCGCTAGAGCCTTAGGAATTATAAAATAAAGAAGAATTACGGTACATACTTGAAATATTGTTAAGAGTTGTGATTTTCATTTTATTGTTCGACCGCAAGACGTCCGTACCATAAATAACAATACTACATCTAGCGAATTTTAAATGAAAAAAATATATTACATCATTTATCTTCCAAATGTACTGCGTGTCCGTTGAGCTATTGTTCTGAGTAAAAAAATAATGATTTGCAATAGCGCTTAATAAGGAATAATATCGCTTATTGCGTATACAAAGGGTCTATAATTCTGCAAATAAAATAACAATAAATCTTGAGTTCCGTTACCTAGTTACAGGTTTATCTATTCCAAACCTGTTACTAACTCAAATGTATGATATTCAAGTTCGAACAACGAACTAACACGAACGTCCGTAAACGCATATTATTAAATAATTGTTGCGATTATTCGATCATGTATTACACCGACGACATTTAAAGTAACTATCGTAGACTTATCTGTACGAATAATTAGAACTTCATACAAATTATAATCATTAAATGCCTTAACTTGCAAATTTTTAACAAGGAACATAAATGACAAAGTGACGAATTACGTATGTACATTTTTAATTCATATTACAACCTATTTTGATAAAATTAATGAAGCGAATATAAAAAAATCAGTCCTTACATCCATTAATATAAAAAAGAATTACAACAATTTTAAACATAATTCCTTCTGCTGTTTAGATTTTCACGTTTCACAAACGTATGGACAAAATATGTTTACATTCGAATAAATTCTATTCAATTCTAATCTGCCTTCAATTTAATAGGAAGGATAGCAAGTGGAGTCGTGACGGAGAAGATGTTGTTATTTAAATAATATTACTTATAAATATATAAAATAACACCGTATTATTATTAACAATTTCTTAAAATGAATAAAATAACAAACTATAAAAAACAACAAATATTGGCAGGCCAAATTGATGTTATAAAGATTTATTCATTTGGGAAGTCCCAAATAATAAACAGTTTGTATGAATTTAACATGAACACATAATTGCATATACAAAACACAAAATTACGTAGTATTCAAATAAAATACGATATAAGTCGATAATTAATAACTCTTTAGAAACGGTTGTTTTGTGATTTTTATTATTGAATATCGGATAACAATCACGTGTGGAAATATTTTCACATGTATTTATTTATATCGCAAAATATTTTAATATAGGATTTACTATAAATGAATCAATAAAATAAAATTGTTTGAAATATTATCTTTTATTTGAATTCTAAGCAGAAGAGAGGTAACGTACAGTTTCAAAACAATAATAGCCTAAACAAAAAAAAATCATAACATTCTTATTATTCTTATTATTTTGATTTTAGCGTTGCGTGTTTAAGAACTAAATAATTAATAAATTCATGCTTGTATTAGCTTTGTTTATCTAATCATATGCTAGCGCGTTATTTACATTACGTAATAATATTACTAGAGTAAGGTACAATTTAAATACACGACCTACTTAAGGTATCCGATATTTGCTTTGACTATTTTTTAATAATATCAAACTGGGGAAAAGCATAGAAGGTCAAGTGCCTTCCATATAGAAACGGTACTTTATGGACGTTTAAACTATCTCTCATAGATCTGACAGAGGAAACTGAAGAGACAGTTTTAAGTAAATAAAACGGTTATTTACAGCAATCCATTGAGACATTTATTGCCCTCGAGCCTCCTGGCATCAGTGGATGCCTTATCTCGCCTTGACACGATCGTAGATCTGACAGTTTATAGCTCGAAGCATATTAAAGTAATATTTACTTATTTTCCTTGTCGTGGTTAATTAAGTGTGTTCATACTATAAAATCTATTGTTAAGCGCACAATAGCGTTTGCGTTTGTGATTCAATTGTATCAGCAGTTTTGGTTTAACTTCACAAATGACATTACGTTTAACCGAGGACGCGGTTATGTTAACAACGGTAAGAACGGTCTGCATAACGATGACTGTATTTTCATTCATGAAAGGATGTTACTAATATGTTTATAATCAGTTGACGAGAATAGAGCTGTACTAGTACTCAATAAATGCATTGACTGAATACGGTCTGAATGAAAACTAATAACGAAAATCAAAGTACTATTTATATATAAAATTCGTATTTCAAATGAAAGAAATTTCAATACAAATATATTCAGGCTAGGATAAGAATTTAATTTTGTTTACTTACAATAATATATATCTATTTTTTATGATAAAAATTATAAATTACAATAAAGACTCGCTAAATATGAAAATAATAAACATGACAGGAAAGCATAAATGACATGAACGGTGATGAGAATTTAAGTGGGATGTAATTCAAATAAAAAGACAAGATGAATCGAAGAAGTTATCATTAAAAAAACCTATAGAATAAAAGAAAACTCGTGAATAAAGAACGCTAAAAATAAACATGGGTTTCCATGTAGCAATTACGTATCCACTTTTGTCAAATCAATTTGTAGCCTGTTTTTATAAAACATAAAATATATTTATAAGTTTTTATCAACGGTATAACGATTAGTCAATTAAACCGATAGCGTGTGTATTTATAATTTTTTTACATCTAATGTTACACGATTCAATGACATTGTTTTTATAGTCACCGCTAATGTAACCATTTGAAACGAGATGTAGATATAGAATCTTAAATACGATTGTCTCAATGGAAACCAAGACTTAATAGAACAGAGTAAAGTGTAATTAAAACGGATAAGAATAAATTATTGTTATTAAAAGAGTTGTTAGTGTCGAGAGCTTATATTGTTGGATAATTTCATTATGGCATTTAAGATATTACATTCAATCTACTTATTCAAAGACTGATTCGTTTAATTGCTGTATTCCGGGATATTAAGGTGAATATTGGATATTCCGATGAAAATAAAACAAGTCCTCTTTATGAATAGACTGGCAATAACATCATTGTAGTTTAAATTATTATGACTCAACTTGCAATGACAAACTAAATATCTGGGCGAATCCAGTATGAAAAAACCTTTAAAAATTTAAAAATATTTCAATGATTAAGTTAAAATATCGTACTTGTTAATAGTTAATAGATAATTATTGAAAATACCTCAGAAGATAAAACAAAACTACCGGCGAGTAGATGGCAAAAAGTTTATTGGCATCATTGACTTCAATTGAACGTCCGATGAGCGAACAAAATAAGCACAATAAGATTTGTAAATGTCTGTCAGGAAGCTAACTGAATATGTTCATTCTAAATTTCTCGAAGCCCCGTTCCATCACGGTTAAACGATGTCAGACGTCTTTATCTATGCCAACTTAACGGTCATCTGTACTTCAGATATTTGCTCTGTCAATTTAAATGAAAGAAACATATTAAACTAAGCCATATATTACTTCTCATAACTCAGAACCTCTTATAAATTTATCTCATCTTTAGCCGCGATGAATACAGAAAACGTATCGACGGAATTAGTCGTAAATAAAATAAGATATGTTTACAAAATTAATGTTCATGTTACAGGAAACAGAGATGAACACATTAGAATATTCATTAGAGGAGTGGTTGACCTCTGGCGACCACTCTCAGACGATATCTCGACGATTGCATCGACTATCTTTTAGTTATATTCGACCCCCATTATATTGGTAATAAATATTGTTAACAATTAAAAAAAAATCATCTCGCAATAATAATATGAATACATAATACCGCGCAATATTTTTTATTGTCGTGTGTTTACGAGTTCTTACATATTGGAAAATGGTGTTCCGTGATAAGAATTTGAGATTTGCGTAATCGACGTTACGAAATCCTTCATTTGAACATTAATACTAACAGTGCTAAAGTACGAGCGGCAAACTTCTATGTCATTATGAAATATATAGCTGTATGGAAACTTTTTCAATTGTTCCAATAGCGCTATACTTATAAAACATTTTGTAATTTAACAACGGCTACTTTAAATATAATATTATACTTTTATTAAAAACAAAGTTGTTTTATAAACCCGTTACTCATATTTTTTTATATTTTTCAGACAAATTACATTGTATTAAAATCTCATAAACATGTTCGGACTATTCACGCTTCGACAGTTGACACCTCTCAATACATTTGCATGCATAAAAAATAAAGGTAACTCTTTTTAACATTGGATTTTAAGGTATTTTAAATAAATACATGAATTATATTTCGTAAAACATACGCTCGTGAGCGTAGGTACAAACATTGATTTGAATTTCATGAATACGTATCGCGAAGTAATTAAAATGCTATAAAAATATGCCACGTGCAACCTTTGACTAACGTGCCTTCAATAGTTTTCGGACTCAGTTTTCCGAAACCTTCGTCTCCATGTCACCGACCTCGAGCTAATCAACACGTCACTGATAGTCATAGTTATATTATAATATTATATAAACAATATATGCGCTTCAAATCAAATGCACATTTTATTATTAAAACTGTAACGAAAGGTCAATCAATACCGTGTACTCATTTAGAGTAATGTGTTTCCCATTTACGGAGACCTTGCATTTTAATAAAGATACATATGAATGAAGATTGCGCTCGTTATTAACATGTTTAAGGAAATAATGGCTGAATCAACTAAGATAAGATAAATTAAAACCATATAAAAATTGCACTTTAATAAAATGCAAAGATCGATTCTGAATAGAAACTTGTATCTCATATTGTTATTGTGTCCTTTATTATACAAAATTCTTATAAATATCGAGGACGTTCTGGAATATTGAATTCATTTCTATACACATCATCGGTTATGAGGAATTATTTACAATTAGCAACAAGTTCACCTCGGACATGTTTCTACAAAACAATATTTCCATAAAAATATATACATATATTATAAGGTTAAGCGAATACCGCAAGGACGTCGTCTCTATAGATAAGGAAGCTGCATCACACTCAACTATTAGACAGGTGATTCTTTAATAATAAACGTTTTTAATTTAACATTAAGGGGATTCGCTGACCACTCTGTACTGTACGTGATTTTATACACATATAAAATAATGAAGCAAGCACAATTTTCTAGTCACATTCCGTAGAGTACCGTCTAGAATCTGTTAGATATATTTAAAGTGAAATTGTAATTGAGCACGCAATTCTTTTCATTTGTAATATTTTATTCAGGCATAATTTTCGATATCGATAAAAAAATATATAGTCTACGTCACTATGAACATAATCTATTGCGATAATACGTATAAAAAAATCTCATATATAAATAGAATTGATATACAACATATTTGAAAATAGATACTAGCGAGGATTTACGTAACAGAAATATCTCGAAAAGTTATTTCACCAGTATTACTTATAACGGAAGTGTGAACAGCGCCTTAAATAAAACTCGACTTTATGTTAGAACATCGTCTAAAATCACTCAAAATACTACCAGTTCTGATGAATGTTACTTTATACACATCCATTCAGTAGTATTCTAATATTAAATAATAACAATCAGAGAAGTCGAAATGCAACTAACAGAAAGTCAATAGTACAGTTGGCATAAGTATATTTATATTTATAAAGGAATTTATTTGCTGTCGCTCCTTATTGTGGATCACGAAATATATATCACTCAAGCATACCGAAGCCATTTCTAATATTGGAACAATTATTTCCTAATCATCTCTTATTACATTTCATAAGATTTATTAATATAATTCACAAGAACTGATACTATGCTAGGTGAAATATATTTGTATATTGTTTAGTATATGTATGTGTAAAAGAACAACTAGCTTATAGGTAATATCTCTAAACAATTGCGTAGATGTGAATCTATAATATAAAGTTTTATTTCGAACCACTGGCCTCCACTTGTAGTAACATCCTCGACTCACATGGCCAATTTTTAAATCAGGCTGAAGGTCGCCCGAAGGCTTTTTGATAATTTAACAGTCCAGCAGATCGCCACACCACTTTTGTCCTTAAGCCCATATCACAAAGCCTACATTTCCCTGGCGCTTAATTGCGTTCTATAGAAAAAGGAAATCGAAAGTAACCATCTATACCGTCTATGTACTATGTCAGGTGTAATGGCGTCTAGGTTTCTTATTAATGAATGTTCGTACAAGTTGATTGATGATATTTGTTAAATTCAATTTAAATTTCTCGAACACTTATCAGACAACGCGAGTGAACGTGACCTCAATGCTTCCTTTACAATGTCACAGACGTTTTTTGTAATTTCTAAGGAAGTCACACAGTCAGAAGTATTGGATATATATAAGGATAGAATTTACGAATTAACAGTAATCTTTATATGTCGTATGTAGCAAGTCGAGTTTTGAACTAGTTTAATGGTTTTTTGCTCAACTGCTTTCAGATTTTTATTATATCTCTTGTTGAAAAACATTGAGAGTTCTTTTATAATATTACACTTATAACATGAATAACGCAAAAAGAATTCATATTTATATGAAGCAATGGTCATATCAATGGTCATAGTTTGAAAACACATTAAATCACAGTATGTAGGTAATTGCTCCTAAATTACGATAAGCAAAATGTAATTGTTAAGATTATAGATAAACGATATATTTTATAATGTTCTAATTAAATCAATACATTTAGGTCTCCATCAATCAACACGTCATGATTTGGGACAGTTTTCGTCATTTCTCTTCGTACGGCCTTGCTAGTGTTTCGCGTGTCGTATTAGAAAGTATACAAGGATCAACCAAAGAACACGCACTGTCGTGTTGGACACCATCTATAAATACTCGGACAACCTGTTCATAGTCATCTCGATATTGTCAAATGAACTCAGCGAGTGGGTTAATTACAGTTTCGTTGGTTAATTTAATGTTTTTTTCCTATACCCATTAAAATATTTCCTCGAACACTAATGCTTTCGGAGAATCAAAGTGTATACTGATTGTTTGTAACGCTAATATAAAACAATCGCACATCTCAAAGACGACATTTATATAATGGATCTGCACTACAATATGTAATTTCTTTTCAATTACATAGAATGAAGCGATTTATTTGTATTTAAACAGCAATTAAATTCATATAACAAATTGAGTGAATTGTTCTTTGTATTGTATTGAGAGATTTCTAGACAAGTGACTATATCAATTAATTTGTATGTATTCAATGGAAAAATTATGTACTGGTGCTGGATGTGAAGTAGTTACATCCGAGATATCACGTCTCAGTCGGTTTAACAACTAAGCTATCATGTCCTCATACAAATAGATGAGTACAAGTTTCCTCATTTTGTTACTATTACCTTAGACAAGAGGTAATAGCACTCATATTATATATATCTATGTATATATAAACTTTAATTTATCTATATCAACTTTCATAAAATATTGAGAAAACTAATTATAGAAATGAACACAATGATTGCAAACAAAAAATAAAATAATATTGTAACTTTTAGTATTTGTAATATTGGAAACTGTTACCTAACGAATAATATAGACCTCGTCCTACATTGACACTAACATTTCATTATTCATTATATGGCTGCTGGGACTTCTAAACATTACAAAGTACTTTTACGATATTATATAGTATAAGTTGTAGATTTAAAATTCACCAACAAACTGTGTTGATGTCTGTACAATACTATCGTATAATTTATAAACACCTTCCTGTACATTCGACATCAACGCGATCCGTTATTTTCTATAGAGTTTGAAATAAGTGTAGCATTAAAATAAATAATAATATGTAATTTTCCATTGATTTATATAAAAATAATCTATCCTTCATAATAGGAAGACTATATTGTGAATAAAACACTCAGTTATTTTTTTTAAGCATGCAAGCATATTCATTACAATTTTTTATATGAAAATCTTGTTTTAATCGATCTTGAAAAAAAGACTTTTTTAATAATATTTTATATATAAAGATATCAGTAATAATAAATAATTATTGTTCTATTAAAAATGATTCATTCATACAAAAAAAAATTATTACAATCACATAACTGCATATTCAATCTATTTATATCTTATGAACCTACGAAATATATTATATAATAATACAGTTAAAAGATACGATGAAAATAAAGATAAAGATAAAATTTATCCTTTTTTAAGGCATCTCGAACATTGACCGTCCTACACTCTCATTAAATATAACGGATTAAAAGCCTCCTTATCTCCTTGTTCCGTTCAATTTAATCTCGTTTCGACCAGGGAAACAGACTCGGTTGAGAGTTTACGAATTACTCGTATACAAGTTATCATATATAATAATTAATTAATTAATCTAATGTCAGAAATAATTAACGTTCAATACCCGTTCATGTATTTCTAAATGTTAACCGCTATACTATGTATCGTATCTTGTAAATTAGTCACGTTCGTTTAATGGGTAGAATCGGATAAATAATTTTAAATGTCGTGTATACATAAAGATGTAATTATAGTTACGAATTTATATTCAAAACTTGTGCATGTTATATACAAGTGCACGTTTGCCAAACCTCTGTAAACAAGTTTTGCTTATCGAGGAATCCGTTAACTCGTGTTTGAAAACTTAAACGATAAAAATCTGATAATCACATGTTAATGATGGCAGGACATCCTGCCATCACCCTGAGATCAAACGGACGGATGAACTAACCTACCTTATAAAATTGAATATATATTAAATACCTACATAGATTTTTATACTACCTCTTATATGCTATAGGAATTATATTTTCATACGATGTTTCATCTCATGCGTAACAAAAATTGTTTGAAGATACCATCTTGAAATATCCTTAAGAAGCGCTTAGATAAAGAACCTATGCTACATGCTGTTCGTAGCTTCTTAAATTAACATTACTTCACATTAAGTCCGTTTTTATTATGAAGAAATGAACAATATTATGTTTATAATTTAATAAAAAAGTATGAAAGCTCATCTAATAATTGTTAATAAATGAAACAGAATCATCGTATAAAAATGTATGTATACGCTAGTTAGTTTCCACGTTTCCTGCCAATAGAAGCGTCTTACGGAACTAGATATAGCCGGTTATAACCGGACCGATTGTACGCATTCTCGGATATATTCTCAAAGTAAAATAATATAATAGTTCCTATTATATGCCAATAAAGAATTATTTCCTTTCCAGTTACTTTATTATATAACTATTATGGAATATATGAATGGTATATTATTTACTTGACATCAACACAAGTGCGATGTTTATTGTTTGTTATTAAAACTTAAAGCTATGTTTTTGAATATATTTATGTTCAAATATGTATTTAGTCTTTATATTATATGTAAGAGGGAATATAATATGTTTGTTTTAATAATTTTATAAATTATAAAGGGACCGAAAGTGGCATGTAACTAGTCGAGATGTCGCAAAAAGTTACGCAAAAACCTATTGCAATGACGATATTTACCGTCACCGTAAACAGTCTATTGGCGTGTTTGAAAAACAATATTTCTAACAGAAAACCAATATAAATAAAAAATATATATGTATAAATTTTAATAAATATATTTTCCTCATCCATAATATTTGATGTATCTCGATAATAATCCCCGAGTCGTTTGCGTCTTCATATATATTTTTTTATCACCGGATATACCAGTTAGAACATTAATATTTTAATAAGACATAATATTGAGGTATTAGATTTTGTTGCGAGTCAAATAAATAAACGGAAATACAATAAATGTTAGAAAATGATCGTTAAAATGAAGAATATTGACGGGTCTGTTAATAAATGTATTATACACTCATTACTGAAGACAATTACAAATAAAGTACGAGATGACTCATATATGTACATGGCAGTCAGAAGTAAAGTTGACGATAAGTCAACCATTCTTATCATGGTACGTACAAACCAATAAAATGTAAGTAATTAAAGCTTAAGCCGTGATTTATATATGTAGTTTACTTCGTTACAATAAGTAAGTGTTATTTTGTAAACTGCCGACGGTCGACGACCAAGTATTTTAAAATAAAAAAATTACTTAAGAATTTTTTGTTTAATTTTTATAATGTTTTTTGTTTCTCATTATAATGTGTTTAGCTTGTAATTATAAAGAGTATCTTTAAGAAAATTCAATGAAGTCGTAGTATGTACCTTATTTTTATTTTACTTTTATGAAGTTTAAATAAATAATAACTATAAGTCGCATTGTAATTAACGAAAATTTGTGATAAAAGTTGTTACTTAATTTAAAAAGTTGTATTTTTTTTTCAATAAGCTACAAATTTAAGAATTTAAAATTTACACGCTTTGAGGATACGGATAAAATAATGTGATATAAAATTCGATTGATAACTTATGCAGATACTAAAATTACTTCACAATATGTGAGCGAGCCTCAGGCACGTTCGTTTGATACGCGCTCAGCAATTACAGATAAAAAAAAACAATTATACAGTCCACTGAAACATACGGCCGAAGAAAAATTTAACTATACTGATACAACAGTGTAGAAGCGACGGTTCCCGTGTTTGAACAACTTGAATTTATTTTTCGTATCAAAACATAAAACAAACATTGCTTGCTAATGTTATATTGTACTAGATAATTAACACAATGTAAACAAATCATACAAATAATTGCAGTCTTGTTTCAGTGGTTCCAGCTTATGGTGGGGAGGAAATGGATCATGTTTTTCATTATTACCCAATGAGTTTACGCCGCTGTAGGTGTTATAATGTGTTTTTGTATTTCATACCTGTCGCGAGTGGATAACACGCGAACAAAAGAATCAAACAAACGCGTCGAATCGAGAACCGCTTTTCACTGTAACATCGATATGGGATATTTAAATATTCTTTGACGAGCGAAAAACAATTTTATTGTGTACGGATACGTTGCAGTGAGGCTCGCCTCGGTCATATTTACAAATACCGCCGAAGCTGTTAACCTTAACAGCATCGCGCCACAGGAGCCCGTCGAAGGGAAGGGCCGAGTGCGAAACGCCAACGTATCTGTGCAAAAACGACGGCTCAAGGCGGAGGCGAGCCGGCAGGCAGTAGTCGCTGTGCTCGCTAGCTAATTGAAAGACTCACCCTTTTGATAAATTCGGCGGTACCGGATTCCTCGATGCGTATGAACAGAGCGGTCCGTATTTGCATTCACGTACTGAATCACGTAACGTCGCACTGCGTGAGAGAAAGGGCGCGCAACCGGCGCGTGTTGCGTGTCAGGCGTGCTGCGGCGAAGTGTGGTCGGTCAGGACTGCAGGCCGCGCGGAGCGGGGGCGCTATATGAACGAGCGCACCCCGCGCCGGCCTGCGCCTGCGCCGGCGCATGCCCACCCAGCCCGCTACACAGACGAATCGATGATCAGTAAATAAAATATACATATAGGTAACATCGTTATTATGACTTAGGTTGAACAATTATCCCCTTATCAATGAATTAAACAGTCCAATCCGATAGCGCAATTCTAGGTGAGTTAAGTAAGGTCCGAGTAATGGTTGCGGAAGTTCATTTTCAATATATGTTCAGCTTGGCCATATGAGACAGACAGGACCGTAAACAAACTTAAGAAACGTTTTGTCTACACACTAAATAAAGACGTACCGAGAAAATCTTCATATATAAATATTTTTTAATTACAAAACAACATCGTAACTTTTACGACGTAAGTTAATGTTGCTCTTCCAACTTAAATCTCTTTTTTCCTTATGTATTTTTTAAGGTAATAATAACAATAATCCTTCCAACCATTGACATCGATAATATAAGATTGTCATAAACACTTTGGGTATATTTTAATAACTGTATCGTTAAATATTTTATGTACATACATGTATGTACGTGGTAGTTTAAGTAAATATTTAAGAGCTAGAAAACTCAATAATTCTTCATATTAAATCTTTAAATAGTATTTAATATTTCTAAGTAATATAATAAGTTCTAAATATCCTGTTTCTAATAACCACAGGTAAATGCCAATAAGAAACAGAATATTCAATAATTAAGTTTTATATGTTTTTTGTTTATGGAACTAAATTTTGCAGTTCTTCACCCTAAAACGATATACATAAAATACTATGACCGATATCTAAGTGAAAAGAAAATTTATACACTATAAAATTATAATACAATATTTATTTGGAATACTAAAATAACTTTTACAAATTAATAATTCTAAATTAATTGATGCATCAAAACATGTTATCACAATTAATAAAACAAGTTTTATAAATTTTTGTACTATATTAATTTGAATAACAGAAGAGTGCTTTATATTATACCTAATACAAATAAGGTAGCTAATATAATAACAAAACTTTTTCCTTATAAAGCTGATTCTGACCTTTCAGTTAGCGACGCAGCCTGCATCAACAACTCAGCCGATTGATATCAATAAATATAAACCTTATAACTTTAGCGTATTACTCTAAACTGTTATTAATAGAAATGAAAATATAACATAAATTTACCTTACAAAAATTGTGAGTTATTTAGAGTTTTTGAAAAAAGTCAAAATGTGTTTATATTTGTAAAAAAGTTGTGTCTGATAAATAATCTTGTATAAACTGAAGAAGCACAATGGATGAAGTTTTGTTTTTTGTTAAGGTAGATCATATGTAAATATTATTTAGTATTTTTATTCCATATATCTATTGCCATATTAAATTATGGAACTATCGACTAACATCAAGAGAGAGGGCAAAGCCGAAGGTAAATAGACGTCATTCTTGTAAATGGAAAATTTAGTCAATGAGGAAAAAAGGATTACAATCGATATTTATACATATATGTATATTTCTATAAAATTGATTTCCTTTGTTAATCTAACCGTATAAGACCAAAAAAATATATTTTGTAGGAATAGTTACAAAGTCAGTGAGTACTGAGTATATTATATTGTCATCTTTAAAATAAATTTATTGTAATAATTATATTGTCATCTTTTAAATAAATGGTTATGGTATGATATTAAAAGTCATTTTTAATGGATAAAACCATGGTAAAAGGCGGTCTATTTCAATACATTCATATAATGTCTGTACTCGAAATCTTGAACAGATTAAATGGCTCTATATAATAAGTTCCTTCAACAGATATTGTTTATAGTAATTGAGAGGTGGGCTACAGTTTTTATTAAACAAGTGTATGAACAGCAGCTGGTCCTCAAGTGTGGTGAATATCATGGAAACGTTATAATTTTCATATTTCGTAAAACGTTGACACAAATGTGTCATAAAATTATTACTTCAACACTTATACAGAAAACACCAAATCTGTTCACAATGTATTAGTAAAAGAAATGTAACCCGGTTTTATCTAAAATTTGTGCTGGTCTAAAAGCATTTCACTTGTTTAGATGAACTTGATTCGACGTCTAATCGGTATTAAAAAAATCCTGAAATATGTATATAACCAAATCTCGAAGATAAAAATTATTAGTCTTGTTTAGCCCCGAAAGATAAGAGTAAAATTATTTTATATTTTTTGCTTCAAAATTTGATCTAAGTTCAACTAATGTTAATGTATTTTTCAGAGAGTAGAACTTAAATAGTTCGGCTTAAAGTAATAAAACTTATTGTATATAAACAATCCATGATGTCAGTCGAATACCTTCTGTCAGTGTAATCTATATATTTTTTGTTTCATTAGATGATCTAGCCGAAAGTATTTCATATGTATTATTATAATATACATTTAAAAAATTACTTTTAAATTTCATAGATATATTCTCTCAGACAGCGCAGTTAAAAGCAAACACAAATAACAGAAAGCCTCTTTAAAGTTTTTAACATGTTCTTTGATAAATACGTGGGTGAGGGTGTAACTATATATGTTATACAGGTTGTATTTACTATATCTGCCTAATAACCACTGAACACTGAATACATCTCACTTTTTGTTATGTGTGTTATAGACATTAATCGAACCTTTTAAAATGAACTGTTAGATATAAGTAACAAAATAAACAAGGAAATTAATATTATTACAGATGACTGACTTGTCGTCAGCCAGTCTGACCCCATTGCTTATTATTTTATTCTTTACGCGATTTTTGCAGTGTCAGTGAATTTACGTCGGGAAATATTTTCCAGCCTATAGGATTTCCTCTAAATAATTGTTGTTTGTTTTCGTTTATAAAAATTCGTTCACCTATTTTTTATATTCCATACTTAATGATTAATTATATAGTTTTTGATACAGAATGTAATTTAGATGATATAATTTTAATTTATTTAAAATAGTTTAGTTTTATTTAGTTTGAGAGTCTGAACCTCATAACATAAAAACCTTTACAAACAATTTGTGAAACACTTCTTCCTTATTATTCCGTTCTTATAGTATTACTTCCAAACTTAATATGTCATATCGTCATCAGCCTATCAGAGCCCACTGCTGAGCAAAGGCCTCTTTCTCACAATATGAAGAAGGTTTGAGCAATAATCACCACGCTTGCTCAAGACGGGTTGGTGACTTCAAACTTATAATTGTAGAAATATAAGTCCAGGTTTCCTCACGATGTTTTCCTTCACCGTCTGTCAGTGGTGTCTAAAGACTCTTAGAAAGTACATATGACTCGGAAAAATCACATTGGTACTTGTATATGTCATATACTTACAATTTATTACGGTTTTTTATACTTTTTCTTAAGAATATCCCAATAAATACAAATCGATCGGTATATGCATTTTAACTTAATGGGATATACATGTTTCATCATACACAAAGATCTAGTATTTTTAACTTCTAATAACCAAAATAACGTGTTTTATTTACATGCATTTTTTATGAATTTTAATTGTTTTTTTATAAAATTTTATCCTTCTGTTCATCTGTTGTTTTTCTTGATAATCTCAAAAAATATAATAAGCAAGTTTTATCAATCTAGTAAAGCATTCTCGACGGATGTAAAACTATGTGTTCTTATTTTCAAATTTCTTAATGCTTCTTAAAAATCCTCATAGATTTTTCATAACCTAAAGATTACATTCACACGAATTAGACAATAACATAAAAATGTTTATAAGAAAAACAAAATTATAACTATCACTTAACTTCTTAAAACTATTATGTTTGTATTTATAAAAATCAATACATTATTGGAAATAAAATTTAGTTGGCTTTATCATCAGGTCAATGTCATTGCAAAAATTGATAGCGGATATGCACAAAATCTCAAGGCTCTTGAAGTAGGTCACAGGCAAGTGGACAAAGTTGATCACAATTGGACAAATATTCGATACAATACATTCTTTAATATCAATTGTTGTTTTATATTTAATTTTATTCTGGTCAACTTTTAATAATAATAATGTGTTTACCAAACTCTTCATGATATTTCTATCGTAACACTGAATAAATGAATCAGTAAAATATTTTTTCAATATTCGCTGTACTTTAATCCATCAAAGAAAGGGTTCAATGTTTATTATTATTGACTATTTTCGAATTAGACAACTACCATTAGACTAGATTAGTTCATTAGACTGCTATCTTAGTAGTCTAATGAACAGATTTTGAGATCAAATAAATATGAAATGTGTTCTGCTATAAATATAATCTGCTATTAACTAATTATATTTATGAGATCACTGTGATGATACAGTAGCGACATGTCATAAAGTACGCCTTAATTGGACATTGAAACTTTATTGTTTTAAGGCCTTGAGGTTTTCAATTATTTACGCTAACTGTTGAGACTTAAAACGTTCGACAAAATAAAGTATTCCTTTGGAGTGAATACTCATATATTATTATATGATGCAAGTTTTAAAGAAATAACTCTCAAAATGTTTTTTTCAAATAGAAATACAAAATTAAAAAAAAATCTTTATATTTTACGGTGTACACTCGAAACAGTAATGAGTGTGCTGATTAACAAAATTATAGAAATATTATATAAAATAAAAACAAAGACATTACTGTTTTTCATCAATTTCTTAAGCTTTATCGAATTGTTTGTTAATGCTATTGAAAAAAACTAGTAATTTTTGTCTAAAATTACACATAATCTTTAGAATGTTAATAGATTATTTACTATAAGAACTGAAAATTCTGTTTGTAATAAAAAAAGTACCTCATGAAGAAAATTACGAAACCAATGTTTGTAATCACGGCGCTGTAGTTTATGGTAATGTTATTTTTCATTCAACTCCACAAGATCAACTTACAGCACCTTCTACAGACATATTAAATGCCGTTATTGAAGATCCTTCATAAAATTAAAAATCCCTTTATATAAAATACATCGAGTTAAAAAATCTCTTCAGTTAGAGCACCTGTTTACTGTATTCCTTATACCTACACAATAGTGAATGAACTCTCATTACATGACACTCGTCCAATACAATAATATATGTACATTGTAAGCTAGTATTTTGTAAAACATCACTTTTAACAAGATAATACTCGTATAATATAATGTTATTAGATAAGAAAGGCGGTGTATGAATTGTATTTGTAGAATAAAAGGTTTTTGCAATATTAACGAATTAGCGTTTCATAAACAAATTTAATAAAGACATTTGATATTTATTTCGTATGTTTTTTATCAGATGTACTTTAACATTACACCATTTCTATTTTGAAAAAGTTCATACTTTATTTTATTCGTATATGGAATATTAAACAACAGAATTTCAAGCTATTATTAGAAACACTGACACAAAACACAATTTAACATTTCATTGAGGTAGTGACATCGGAAGTTCTATGAAATAACAAACATTATTAATGATATGCACGATTTTCGCGAGTATTCATTTAAACAAACGTTACTAGCTCAAGGCCGCAAGGGTTTTTATAGCATTAGTATTAGGTAAATAGAGTGTTTGTTCGTTTGATGTGTAGTAATATTCATTAAACAGTACCGAGACATAAAAAAATCTGTGTATGTATCGTATTTCTGAAAACTTATTAAAACCTAATAATAATTTTTGCATAAATACACTGTGTTAGCCCGCATTCTGTATTATTTTATGACGTAACACAGTCGATAAAAACACATTTATGTTATAACGTACCATATTTGTTTGAATGTCTTACATTTTATCTAAAAGACTAAAAATATTGAATTTAATTAAAAAGTCAATTCAAGAGTTAAGCAAATATAATATTTCATAAAAATAGCTCAAGTTATATTTATGTTTTTAATATTGATATGAATTTGAATGGAACATTTATTTTACTAAGATATTTAGATAACCAGTACCAGGAAGTTTGTAAAATATGTGAATTTTTTTCCTTGACGAAATATTATACGAAGAAATATTAAATAACGAAATATTAGACGATAATTACGAAAGCTCCCTACTTGTGGAGTGGTTTTCTGGATATTTTTTTTTTTTGGAATGGTACCAGAGTATATGATATCTCAACAAGCTATAAGTTATTGAAAGAGCTATATTAATGTAAAATTTATTTAAAATATTGATACTGAAAAAAACTATTCTTCGCACAAAACTTTTATCGTTTACTTTGCTGAATTAGTTAGAAAAATATATTTTTTATATTTTCATTTTTTCATCCTCTATCTTCATATAATAACAAAGGGTACATACAATTTATATATGTATTTTGCCACTACCGTAATATTACATACACTATACGCAAACGTTTCTTGCCATGTTATAATTGGTATACATTAAATTCATATTGTTCGATAAAAATCACTCTTTTAATTATATAATGTCTTTATAGACAAATGATCTTTTTCAGCCATACGTCGTCTACTGTGCAATGAGGGAAGACACACTTCTATTCATATAAAGCCTTAAACGAATAGATTTATTTAGGTGACAAATAAAAACGACTGAAGAGGAAAAATCTCTTATCTCATCCTTAGGAAATTCTACGATGGTTTATATATTTTCGATATTTTTAAGTACAATATGTACTATAACTAAACAAATAATCCCACCTCGAGCACACCAAAGTTATTTTGTTGTTTTTAACCCATCTAGCCTAATTTAAATGCTTAAGCTTTGAATTTCACTAAAATATAGTCGTAAAAAATACATTTTAGTTTTAAAAGTCTTTTGTGAATGAAATTGTGTCATTCTCTTGCATTTCTGTATAGCTAGTTCACTTAAATCTGGTTTATTAATAAAATGATCATTTTATAATCGAAATGTAACCCCATTTGCGAGTGTCAAGGTGTTAACAACATAATTCCAACATCAATGTGGCGTATTACCTAGTATGTAATTATTCTAATTGCTAAGTTTCATTCAACATTATGCTAGAGAGTAACAAACGTCTTTATTTATCCTTGTTTGTCTCCTTGGTTTTTGAATGTTCTAAATTTTCTATTTAGTCTAGTTACTTTATATGATATTAAGGATAACTAATCTAATTCATTTGTAAACTTACTGTTACAGTCAATTAAATTCCGATATGACGTAAAACTGATAGCTAACTCAAGTATTTTTTAACTCCTATACTAAATATGCTCTTGAATATAATATATTGATATCTAAATAACAAAGTTCGTCTCTGATTTATACATAGACGTGGGAAATAACAGTGCTGTAAAGCATGTTTGATTTACAATGATTACATCGTTGACAGCTGTTGATTATTACACATTGTACGACTGGGCGTTCTATTACAGTGATTGGAGCTGAGCAGTGTTTACAGTCCGTTAATGTTCTAATATATGATTTTAGTTCAGGTGGCTTACTATTGTGTCAGTTTGCTGCTATTGATAATTTTCAGAGAACTCCTCCATTGTATATGACTATTTAACGTTGAAAACTGTTTATTTTAGACTTCAGTGTTACATTTTAATATGAATTCTTAATTGAAAGTTAGAAGTTTACTCTTAAAAACTCTTATAAGGCAGAAAAAAAGATTATATGGCTAAAAATAAAGGTACATTTTAAATCCTAACAAATACTCATTTACATTCTTAAGTCTTGTTTTCTACGTGTTATTCAAAATCCGTTTTAAAGAAATACACGTAGTTAATGAAGTCACTAACTCGAAATCGAAAATTTAATAATATTATCAAAGAAATCAAAATACTTCGTCTGATTTGATCCGGTCCATATGTACAGTTACGAATAATAAAAGGAAATTGAAATGGAAGTAGTTATGAGCAATCGAATATCGTTTATTCGTGCTTGTCACATCTTTGTAGCCGTTATATAATTGCAATCTTTTTTATTATTATTATTGATGAAATCTAAAAGTTTTAATTTAAACTTTGATGTTCACAAAGGCCGTTCATATATATATTTAAATTTCAGTTGTATATGAACATCAAAAAAATGTCTAACAGTTTGTAAATTTAACTAATGACTAATTAAAGCCAATAAGTTGTATTAAAATCTAAAATTATACATTAAGAATATTTTTACACATCATGCACTTATAGGCATTGCAACGACACCTTGCCAGATAGTTAGTAAAATAGGTTTGACAAGTGTGATTACTAGACTTCCAAATGAGAGATTCGACGATAGAGATTATAGAGATTCATAATTCACCAAATAAACCAGGCCATATTTTAGCCACACTAGTTTAAATATATTTAGATCCTGTAATTTAATATTACCAGTTTAACTCTAACACTCACTACTTTGCTTAAAACACGATAACGATGTTTAACATTTTATTTTAAATTTTGACCATTCTGTTACGTTTGTTGACAAATAAATATAATGGAATGTTATACTGCATTCCGAGAACTACGCAGAGGTCATCGCTGATAACGTCATTCTATTGATGTTGCAACAAATAGATTTAAGGCTATTAAGATAAAAAAGACAATTAAATAATTTAAAATAATAAAAATTACTCAACATCCTAATACAGTTTACATAAACTAAAGAAACAACATACAAATGAAGGTAATAAATAGCGTGTAAAGAAAAACTAAATGACTTGAATTGAATAAATACATTTCAAATTAAAAATGTATTATTTGTTTTATATAATTATATATTGGTTTTAACTTCGCAACTTTATATAAATAGCTAATATTTAAACACAAAACCCAACGACAAAATACATTAAGTGGAATGTTGGTCTATTTTTTAAAACATCAACTATTATGGAGAACCAAAGTAACAAAAGACGAAGAAAAACAAAATGATATCATGTCATTTGAAAACAAACACGGAGTAGCATTTTCTTTAGTAACTTACTTAACAATGTTACAGTTTCAGTGTTAAATCATATATAACTGTTATTCACTATTTCCACAAAATGTGATAAAAATGTGTCCAACAGCTAGTTTACATCCATGTTATCGCATCATTACACCATAAAACTACAAAACACATTGTCGCATGCTCATAACATCGTTTTAACTTAGTAATTATAGTCTTAACAACTGAGCATTGATAATATGTGTTAATAACAATATCATTTATGGTATAAGATTAATATTATTTTTTAAATTTAATACACAAGGTGAGAATAGATGGTGTTAGTCTTCTCTTACAATCAATTTTTCTTTTATTTTCCTTTCCATTGACTACTCGATGTTCTCTGCCACATTACCGAGTATTATTGACTTAGCTATTAATATGGAACACATTTCGACGCAGACCTTGTTTAAACAATAATTTGTAAATATAAAGTAGGTTATTTCTTGGTAAGAACTGAAGGTCTATTTTGTGTTTACTTATTTCACTTTCGGTTATATGTTCAAAAAAAATATAGGTTTATTCATTCACTTGAAAAAGTGTCGAGTTATCCATTCAACATAGCAGTTGCTTTCTGTAGAAGTTACTGTCGAATTAATCAAATATTTTTTACTCGACATTACTTTATAACTAGATAAATTTAAAACATCTACAATATCACATAAATATAATTAAAAAGAATTGTTGTTTACATAGGTATGAAATGCAAGCATGTAATTTTGCTAAGCACATGATATATTACTCTTTTCTAAGCAATACTTATCCACTTATCTAGTTAGTAATGGTTTAAGAAACTGTCTTATCAACAACGGTCATCACTGATGACGATTCCAAAATTAATCTTTATCATATTAATATTTTTGTGAGGAGGATAATAATCATTTGAGTTATCCTTTTAAATTGTAATCTAGGACCAAATCTTGTTCATATAACAGGATTATTTACGAACAAATACTTTAATATTAGATAATCATATAATATCATTGGAAGGCTAATTTTATTTGCTTCATCATGTATTTAATATTATAAAACTTGATTTTAAAAGGTGGCACGTCATTTAATATGTGTCATTGAGAGATTTGTTTGGGTCAGGTCAAGGTGGCAGAGGGCCAGGTCTTTCGAGTGATGGCACGGAAGAAGCTAGCCATTACTTAATAAATACATTATATTTAAGATATCACCATTTAATTATTAAAAGTATTTAGTATTAATTATTAAATGTATTAAGTATATTCACTAATCAGAAGTTTATTAAAATAGCAATACATATACTTTGTGTTAAAAATAACCGAAGCCGTTTAAAAATTAGAGAATGATCAATTCTTATCAAACGTGTCAAATGCCTCTAGACTACGATATGCAAATATGAAAAAAAAGAGGGAATTTCAAGTGAAACACCCACATATGCTGGTATCCTGGTAAATAAATATTGATTAAATCTTTTGTTATTTATATTTACGAGGTCATAAAATGTTTACGTTGGTTATAATTGTATTTATAGAAACCTTAATTAAAACAACCATCTTTGAAAACAGTATTTTTTGTGTGTTGCTCAGTTAACTTTATATCAAGACCATAATTGATGGCAGCGCAAGAAAACTTCATTTGCGAAATATTTAGGTATATCAGAAAATTTCAACATTTGTTTACCAGCGACGGGTATTTTTTGTTTTTTATTTTTTCGTGTTCTCAGTCCTTTTATATTTTTAGCAATATTACAAACATTTTGATGTATTTAAAGTTGTGAATTTAATAAAATGTATTTTTGTAATGTATTTATGGATCTGTACTTACAGACATACAACATAATTCTTAATTAACGAACTTTCGTTAATTAAGAATTATGTTTTGTATTGACAATCTAAAATGCTACCAAGCACAACAGTTATTATTTTCAATCCTAAAAAAGACTCTATATTCAGATGTATAATCTCTTCTCTTTGAATCTTCAATACCTCCATAGATGCAGTAATGAAAAGTCATACCTGAATAGACAAGACAAATCCTTACAGTAATTCAAGGTTTAATTATTTAATTAATAAATTGACAGGCATACTAAATGAAAGGTTATTGGGCCTTTTCAATTAGAAGGAATTAAAAAATATATTTAAATGTATTACAAATTATTGACTCCAATTATAAAGAGATGTGCCTATTATTGCTTAAGAAATATTTTTTTCATAATTACGTCTCCCCAATATCGTAAACATTGATTCTATTCAAAGAATAGGTATACAGGGAATTATATTCTGCGAGTTAGTCCTATTCCATAGCCAGACTGTTCTCTACACCTGAGAACCCCAAATTTTTGCCTCCTGGACTAAAACTTTTTTTAACACAGATATTATTGTGACCAAAAAAATATTACCCAAGACAAAAAATTATAATGGGATACATATATCTACTATATAAAAATAAGTTTGGTTTTCCTTCCTGACGCTATAACTCCCGAACGAATGAACCGATTTCCACGGTTTTGCATTCACTGGAAAGGTCTCGGGCTCCGTGAGGTTTATAACAAAATAAATCAGGAAAAATTTCAACAGAAAAGCGGAAAAATCTTTTTTTACATGCAGTACCATCTCTGATACATAACATGTACTACAAATCAACATTTTAAGTAGATGGTGCCGGTGCATAATACATTGTTTGACAGCTACTCATAGTTCTCTGCTCAGTTAATTTCATTTCACAAAACCTTATTGTGTTTGTAGTTTAAACTCTTAAAACCATTTAGTATTTGTGGGATAAATTTAGAAAATCATTGTTTTTCACATGGGCAGTTATACTTTGCGTGTTCACGAGTTGGAAAACCATCCGCTTTATTTGTGTTAACGTTAGACCAAAAAACAAAAAATGTGGTTTACAAAGGAGCACTTCAATGAAACAAATAATTTGCGGACACGTATAACGCTTCGATTCGGTATCTACTTTGGATTCACTTTCATTTACTTAGAGAATTTCAACTAAATAACACTTCATTTTTGTAATCGAAATGAATTCATTACTTTTGTGAAATTAAATAAAAATTTTCCTTTTCACATATAAAACGAAAAAACTTCATCTTTTAATCACCAAACGAAATGTTACATTAAACAAAGCCTTCTGGTGGCGAAACGGAGTTCGCCGGGTTTACTAGTGACAGCTAATTATATATTTACCATTAAATTTAATGACAATTTAATTTAAAACTAGCCTGTAAATAAAAAAGAAAAAAGTTTTCATTTTTTATAATCAGTCTTCTAGATATATAAATTCCGTGCTGTTCTTGCACGAATAAGTGGAAATATAAATGATACATGTGGCCTTGGTTGTTCTGCCGAATGTCTTTTACTTATCTATACCTACTCTGCGGCCGTTTGTAATATGACATGCGATAGATGGACGATAATTTCAAGGAAATGAAATGAAAGTCTTATTGTATTGAACAAAATACATATTAAACTATTGTAGATAATGATAGATGTGGCTTCTAATAAAATACTTTAGTTTTATGGTTGCAATTTTTCTTTGTAAGCAATAAATTACATTTATTGTCATCTCTTTTATCATATGAGTTTGTATTTTTTTTTAATTAAACATAAATTGATATAAATATGTATGTAGTACATAATAGTTATTGTATATTTTTTCATTTTATTTCTTTCTATTAGACTACTATTTTGTATTTACACGGTATCTGGTATATTCGATAGACAAGATTAAAGAATTTTTATCTTGTATAACAATGAGTCATATAGTAAGGTTCATTTTGGAAATATAAGCGGTTTCTAATATTATATCCGAATCTTTTAATAATTTCATAACATTAATACATGTATGTATGTTCAATCTATGTTTTTATATGTCTTGATGTAAAAAAAAGTTCTTTGAAAGATTTTTTGAAAAGTAGAGAAACAGAAAATTAATATCTACCTAATAAATTTTGCACCAAATTCTTCGAATGCAACAAGGATAATCGAAAACAGTACTCAGTAGTAATTAAGAGTGCATATGTATGTATGTGCATAAAGAAACATTGTATAACGATATTGAAGACGTAGTAAGTTACTTATAAAAACATCGATTAAAAAACATTAAATAAAATTGTGAACTAATAGGGTACTATGAAGTTATTGAACATCGATGGGATATATAACTGTTTTAAAATAACTCTGAAAATCTATGTTCTTCTTCCCGTATGCAAATTCAGGATCACCATACGTATTTTATAAAATAAAAACACAGCTGGCTGGCGGTTCGAAAAATTAAATGTTTTCTTTTGTATATTTAGAAGTTGGTTCGCGGCGGTCGGGCTCCGGAATTTATTGTCCATTGTTACATCAAAATCGCACGCAGTTAAAATGCAAAAAGGATAATGCGAATTATATAGTGTCACATTATATACAGTCAATTAGTTTTGTGGTCTTGAGTTTTAAACGATTTAGCCAATGAATAGGTGTTGGTTTATCATCACTCGTACCACGGTCATCAAACTGCGAATTCGTGTAGCTTGCGGCCCTCATTATTTTTAGAATTGCTCATGAAGTGAGTTAAAAGGAAACCCTTATATGAAGTGATATATCTTGTGAGTCTATCTGTCAGTACGTGACTACTTATTTATAGCTACTTGATGATAGTTTGTGCTGTGGTAGGACTGTCGTTAACATGTTTTTATATGTAAGTACCTGTACTATATACGTTTGTTTAACATTAAAAAAGAATCTACTGTATGAACGTAAAGCACTCCTTGGTATTTGTCGAAAACTTGCAATATTTTAGGCAGGGACCTATAACGAATACGACGATTATTGTAGTGTAAGATAATAAATTTCGCTAGATCCTCGAGATCAGTTGCCTTGGATATTTATAATTTTGTTTGTAGTTAGTAAATCAGATTATATTATGAACTAAGCACTACAAACTATGTACTTGTTGAATACACTATGATAATTTTACCATTTAAAGAATAAATGAAAGTCTATATAGACTATTAGGGATGATAAGAATCTTTCTAAGTATCTAATGTTGGTTTTCTAACAAGTGCGTATTATTGTAGTAAGTAAGTAAGTATTGTAGTGTTCCATTCAAGTTTAGAGTCATTTCAATGGTTAGTTATAAACCTTATCTTATGTTTTAGTTATGGTGTTGTATATATTTACGAGTCAGTTACATGAACACGTTTTCATACAAATATATGCTAACCGTCACTGAGAAAAAAATAAAACTTAAACTTAAACCAAAGAATGATCTGCATTGATCAGGAATGTACTCGTAACGTCGGACTTAAGAATTGTATAAATACAGTCTCATAATTTTATCAACATCATACATTGTACAAGCTTAGGTACATCGAGTAGGTAGTACGTTATGTTAGATTGTAATATTTATTATAAATAAAATTACCTTCTGCCTTCCGTTTGTAGTTAATGTAAGTTGTGCTTATTTTTTTGTAGACAAGCAAAAACTGCTTGTTAGATATCAAATAATGAGATGACGTAAGTTGTGTTGATAGTGCGACTGTATATAATAAAACATAACATATAAATGGGATGTCCGTTTTTTTTTTCAATTTAAAACTATGGATAATAACAATCTAGTCATGGTTTAAATAATGAAGGTCAAAAATAACCACAAGAAATGTTATGGGGCTTTTTACGAAGTATAACTCCATATGTATAATTTAACGTAAAGCGTTCTTGTTTAGTATCAAACCATTTTATTTATACACTACATGTAATCTAGGTTAATAATGGTATTATATTATGTGCAAAGATTTATGACTGAAAATCTGTTAACACTCCGTATGTAGGTAGTGTGACAAGCAAACTGATTTTAGCAACATTTTATGAAAGAGCTCTATTAAGCATTACTGAATCCTTTTCATAACGTAAAAACAATTATAACAAATTATTTTTAAATCATTTGCAACTTGTAGCGGTAGTAGGAGCTGGCAACAATCGAATATGATAACAAATTCACGTTTATGGAGCTAATTCCATAAACGTGAATTTGTATATAATATCTAAATATACATATATCAGAGATAAATTCGCAACTATATATAAATAAAGAAACAGCGTTATTTAAATAATACAACGTGTACATCCTCTCATAGAAATATTAAAGATCACGTCCGAGACGGCACTGGGAGATGTCAAGACACAGTGAGTTCAGTCTGCGTGCATCCGGAGTAAGACGCGATACAATTAAAAATCATGGGCAGTAGATGACAAATACAAAACAACCTTACAGACAATCTTTATGTTATCTTACTGTGTTAATATATATAATATTATCATAACATTATACATTCACATAATTTTTTTAATACAAAAAAAAATCTTTAGAATTATTTTCATTACACATTAATTAGTTTTAACATAATATATTCTATTGTAATGAGAGATAAAAAATATAATAAGTCAATAGCAGTGTTGATGTCTATAACATCTAACTAACATTTAGATCAATAAATTTGGCTTTAGATTTAAGCACATACTTATCTATGTAGAATATTGATTGTATTTTAAATATATGCACTGAATTGGACTTAAAGTAAAAAATATAAAGAAATATATCATGATAGCCAATTTTCGAACTGTTTCGATAAAAATACAAATGAAGTAAAAACTTAAACAGGTTTTTGTAAAATATAAAATACAATTAATTTATTATTTCATGAAAACTAATTACGATGTATTTGGTTTAATGGTTGACTTACACTGTATATTAAGTTATACCTACATAATAAAAAAATAAGTATTTTATTATTCGTAACGCAACATTATTTTTGTAACTTAATTATATGTCTCCTAAGAATTGTTAAGTATTTTTTAATTTATTATTAATTTCCATCTAAAAATATGAAACTCAGTGAATGCATAAACATCAATGATAGAAAATTTATATCGAAAGAACTATGAATTTAACTTCTACTGTTACTGAAATATCTAAAAGTTACGAAAAAACTGTTGTTATTTAAATATCAGCTTTTTGAAATTTTCTTAAATAGGCTAAAGATATAAAAATAATTACCTACTTATATAGGAAATATATATACAACGTGTAACGTAATTAACGCACACCCTCAAACACCCCAATTAGAATATAATAATACAAACGCAAGGCATACACCAAATATTATTTATATGTGCGTTTGCATTTTTTATTTGTGAAATTAGTTATCCCAATTTTGTTGAAATAATATGCACACTGTGTGTTGCACACACAGACAGACACAATGTACTCGCCGCGCCCGCGCCCCTCTCTCCGAGTGCCGTCCGACAATAATAAGTAGTAGGTAATAATAAGAACACGAAATAACTACATTATGATTTATGATTCTTCTTTCCATCACACTTTTCAGGCTTAAATTTGTCGACATTGAATTTTTTTAAAATGTGAAGCCAATATTTTATAATTACTGATTTGTTAAATTAAATTTGTAAATAAGAATTATTAAACAGCTGATAACGCGTGATTTGATTAGACACCACAAAAAAAAGTCGAGTGGCGTCAAATCAGCTGATCTAGGAGGTCAATGGACACGTGCTTAGGTATTTGATGTGTGCCGACTGTCGCTGTTGGTGTTGCCTGCGTAGGATGACAGTAATTTACTTAGTTCTATCTAAATTTGAGAAAGAAATGACCTTCATAAAAAACTATAAAAATCGATCCAGATACCAATTCTGAACAAACTACTTTCAGGGTGTGCATTAATTATGTTACATGTTGTATAATACTAGAAGACCCGGCGAACTTCGTATCGCGCTATAATCAAGAAATATCTGTTACGTTTTTTTATTGATATTTTTGGAGTTTACCTATTAAAGCCATAAATCTCCGTGTTTTGAAGTGCGACAGAATGATTGACATATTAGTTAGTTGTCAAATCTTATGTCAAAAAAAATACGTTTGTATCAACAACTACTAATAAATTAAAAATTAATTAAAAAAAAACATTGTCCAGCGGACAAAATTGTGAATCTAAACAATTCCCAGATCCGCTTAAACACACACAAAAATTTTCATCAAAATAGGTCCAGTCGTTTGAGCGAAGTTCAGTGACATACACACTCACAGAAGAATTATATATATAAAGGTATATAAATATAAAGACCGTGTGTTTTTAAATAAATTCAAAGACAAAAATTGTAAAGTATAAAATATGTTTTTTCTAATTACAACACGTAGCAACTTCAAAAGTTGATAAAATAGTTGTAGTCACATAATTAAAAGTCAATAAAAAGAGTCCAGGATCTCATGTCCTAAATGAACAGTTAAAAGGAGATAAATTTTCTTTCCGTGACTGACGACAAATGTCACGTCGGATCATCTTGCTTTTAAAAATTACCAACGAAAATTAGTAAAGTTTATTAGAATTTTAACCACTTTCAAATGTTTACAAACAATCTTTTAAATAAGGAGATATAGATAGGTAATTAATATTTTAGGGAAAAAACACATAACCAATAATAGCCAATTGGGTATTACCTACTCTATATCAAATTTAACCGATCAAGTGTATCATCAAAAATACTAAAAACTACAGATGCTTTTTATATACACAAAATGTAAAACTACACTCAGAGAAAGTTGAAAAGATAAATATTAAATAAACAGATATTAACACTAAACTTTTGACGTCAGTTTTTCCAACGAAGGAAGTAAAGCAGTGTGATCGATTAACATCAAAAACTTTTTATCGAAATCACGGAATCAGTTATAAACATTAAACATACTGGACTGGACTTAACGTGATATGAATATCAAGACTAAATACTAGAATCAATGAAGAGCTGCAGACGACCTGGTTTAACTTTTTAAGATAGAAACGAACAGCTTAACAAAATCAGCTAAAGGCTACACAGTAGAATAAATGTCCAAGAGTAACTTGAAATAAAATGTGGGAAGGAAAATTACGCTTTCCTTTTTTCAGCTTCATTTAATACACCTAATAGTTGTGAAATTTAAAAAAAACTTAAATGATTATTTTAGGGTTTTTAAAGAAACTTTATTAATAACCTTGATTGATAGCAACCGAAGAATTAGTATCGAAGTATGCACACAATACAAAATATTAAAATTTCAAGATTTTGAAGTTACAGATATAAGCTTTATTTGGATTATGCTTCGAAACAGAAGATCTAATATCCAATCAACATTACAAGAGATGTACCTATTATTAAAAGTATCGCCCCCATGAAACGCAATATTAAGGTACCACATACAAAATCTCACGAAAATCTAGTCATCCCACATTACTAGAAATGGAAATAAATAGTTTAGGATTACATCTACTTAATCAAAAATATGAAATTATTTCAATTATACGACAGAGATCGCTTTTTAGCTTTAAGACTTACGCTTTTTTTCGTTGTGTTTCTTTTTATTTTTAAGGTAGCACAATAAAGAATATTGTTTAATAGTCATCACTTTTAATAATAAACTTCAATCATGACTCGGCTGTAAATATTAAATATTTATTTTTACACAACATTATTTACGTGTGATTCTCTTCTTCGTGTGATTGTTAATATATATACATATATAAGTTTATAAAACAAGCCTAATGACTCAGAGCGATGTATTAATAAAATATTGCAAAAGTGCAATATCCTTATATTAGTTAGCCTTTAACAATATCCTTACATTAGTTAGCATTTTCAGACGAAACGCAAACTGTTTGAACATTTTCATTCACATGTGTATATGGCATACATTTATGAAACACTAGATATTGTCCTACTATAGTTTGTCTATGTTAAACATGTAGTAAGGGGACAAAAAACGTACACGACTTTTTTTTAAATATTCCTTTTTCAAGCGGAATAATTTTCAAGCGGATCAAAAATCAATAAGTTAATATTATGGTTCAAACAAGAATGATTTAGTTTTGAGGAAGAGTCAATTGTTTTGTATAGAATTAATTTTTTTCGTCTTTAATTGTTTAATGTTATTTTAATTGGCTTACAATTTTAAATTGAATAAGTGGTTTGTGCAAACAATTTTATGACCTATTTTGTGTGGGTTAAGGAAGACTTTTCAAAAGAGAAATTCAGTTATAATGAATGTTATCTATTTAAAATGTATAAATGAGTTAATTTGAAATTCCTTATAACTTATTTGTATAAAACATGAATCCACATGGAAAATGAATTAAAGTACCTACAGTAACTTTTTTAAATGTTTTATTTTAATATTTATATAACAATTTATACGAAGATTTAAGATTGAATATAATTTAAAGCGCGTTGTGTTAATTGAGCATAGGATTCGTTAGGAAACTAACACCACCCAAAGAGCATGCCATCGAGGTCAACAAGTATTACGAACTCACTAACAAACTCATCAGGAATAGGTTCGTCGGAAATTTATACGCGGTAGAAGTAGAAGCAAGAGGACAGCTACATCTCTCTACAAACTACTAATAGACTTGGGTTTGTCCAGAACTAACATCAATTCATTCTTCGAAGGCAGCTCTAGTAGGTTCGTTTCAAATTTGATTAGTTAGAAAGAGAAGCTCGGGCGGTTGAAGCGAACGTATAACGTTCTCTAGATAGGGGCCTCTTATACCTACACCTGGGTCGCAAGTCCCAGGCCCTACTAAAGCTCCTCTCCCTGGACCCGCATCCTCACAGTGAACCCATGGAATGCTGAGAAGTTTTATACAGTTGTGGGTAGGCATTTAGCAATCGTTAATTAAATCAAATTTGTACCGAGGTAAAATAAATAAAATTATAGTTTAGAATCTTCTTTGGCTAATACTTTAGAGAAAATTGTTTCTAGTTTCTAGAAGAATAAACAGAACTGTCAGCTTGTGCCACCGATAAATAGAAGGAGTAAATAAAATATTGTTTTTATTTTTTTTCTATCCTATGTTAAATAAAATTCGTTTCAAACTAATTATTATTAAACAACTTTAAGAACACAAATACAAATAAGCACGTATCGACTTTTACTAAACAAAATTATTAAGGCTTGATGGATTTGAAAAACAAGATGAGCAAATGTTTTCTAAATTTAAATTAATAATAAAACTTTTACTCAATCAATACTATAAAATATGACTCGATAAATTTTTCTTTTTAATGTATGGCTCACACTTCCCAAAAGAGGGTTGATGTCAGGCAGGCGGCCGGTCGTAAAAACAATTAGCCAAAACTATTCACAACATGTAAGGCAGACCCTGGCTATAGCCGGGAAATTGCCAGGTAGAAGAAGAAGAATGTATGGCTCACACGAAAATAATAAAGTAATAAAAACTTAACACATAATTTATAAAATAAAGTAAATAATAAATATAATGTAATTTTAATAAGTTGGTAAACTGTTTGAATTAAATACAATGGTAAAATGTTGCATGCTGAATGCACATTTTGGCACGAATGGGTCCTTCACTTTGAAAAACGAAACTTATTAAATATTTTTTAGACACATTATTATTATAATAAAATGAAATGTAAAAAGACACCACCTTCTGTGGATTATTGATTAAACTGTATATTAATTTTATATGTAAAATTACAGTTTAAAAAATCATTTATGGCTCATAAAGTCTATCTTGGTTAAAGTTTACAAACCCTTATAATTTTGTAACAGACTAAATTTAATAAGATAAACAGATATTAAAAAATTAAAAGAAAATCAGTTTTATATCTTTTAATTAACCTGTTTAACTGAATATAAAAATATTATACATATGTCAATTTGAAATAACAATGTAATTATTTGATCGAAGATCGTATACATAATTATTTTGAAATTGGAACACAAATTTTCTAGAAGTAACTGACGAACCGTGGTACAAAATAAAAGGCCAAGATAATTATGTAAATTATTTGAATATTTATGGGTACTGTTGGAAAATACATTATAAGAACAAACTTAAAACGATAAATCTAAGATTAACATGGCACGTAGGTCTGAAGATGGTAATTAATGTTGTAATCAATATATTTGAGATTCTTATTTACATTTAAAACAACGCAAATGGAAATGTTTAGTTTAAATATTTTTAATTCAGGATAAATAAATAAAACAATACAGTAACAACATTTCTTTATTACAGTGGTTGTCAAGTTCTCAGCCCACAAAAACAAGAACTAGGTCTAAATATATCATTTAAAGGCATTCTAACAATAATGGAACATCTACATTATTACACATTTCATAACAACACAATAATATAAGGAATAAATAGACGTTATCGTATCGTGTCCGTGTCGATGGGTGTCACGTTACGATCACGTCGGTCGACAACAGGAGCTTAGTTACGTGCAAAATGACATACTGAGAAGATGGTAACAGTAGTTGTGTAGAGATGCAGTCATGGTCCCGTTCAATATTGATTATTTATTATTACTACGGAATTATTGTTTAAGGTGTCTTCGTAACGAAGCCTTAGTCGTCAACATTCACAACAAACCATCGCTCCAACTGATTCATCTTCATGAGACACGTATGATAACATTTCAACAGGCGATTCGGCTACGCATAACAAAATCCAGTATCATGATCAAAGAAAACTATTATAAATTATAAATGAACAAAACCGAGCATATACTGTTACAAGCCAAATAGATGACATTATGTGAATAATATTACAGATGGCGCTATTAAAAATATATAGTAAATAACGCAAAAAATTCTAGCTTTTATTTGGTATTAATATAAGAAACATTTGATTTATAAAATTGTTTAGAGTAAAAATCGTTCTTTTTAATTATTTAATAATGAAACATACATATTAGAGACGCATACACACTAAGGCGATCTAGAACATTAACCAAGCCGATGTATTGCGAAACAATTAATAGCAACAAAAATATGTATATAGTAAATTTATAAATGAAACAAAAAATAATTACTTTAATATAATTGTACTATACGTATTTAACTATGTGATGAGCAAGAAGAAATATCTCAATTCCAATTATAAATTTTAAAAATATTTATGTTATTAAAAAAAGTAACTAAATATGTCAAATAAACACACGGAATATATTGTACTAATAATGTATAAACTTTAATAATAATCTATAATAGCCTTATAGTGTTCATATAGGATACATCCTTATAATTACATCTAAAAATATATGGGATTTCTGTAAGGCATAATATATGACTGACTCAATAAAGCTTAACGAAGTTTTAGTTTAATACATTGAAGTAAGTTTTTCTATATAAAGCCAACAAAAAAAAAATGATTTAGAACGCGCGTTGAAGTACATACACAGAAACACTTACTTCCATGTATTAACACGATAACAATAGTTGTATTCGATGAATCAGAATTATGAACAATATATTAATTTTTACAATATTATTAAATGTTCTTATAATACACACTTTGTGTCATAGACACGGTAAATATTACTAATAAAGCTAGCATTTTTATTGCTCTTTATTTAATAATATCGTTTATTTGCATTATTAGATAGTCAACATACGCACTATGAATGTATGCGGAAAGCATTCAATAGTCCAAATATGACAATTTTATATGATCATTATTAAATACGGCCAATGTACAAGGAGATTAAAATGTTCAAAAATTTAATATGTCATTTATAACAATGTATTTTGATTCATATACATAGTTGTATAAAACTTTAATACTATGTATATATTTATGTTCTCGCGATAAGGCAAGGTGAGGCATATTGAAATATTCAATATTAACGCTATGACAAAATATATTCATTTATAATCGACCTATTAAAATATATATTTAAACATCTCTAATGTTACGTAACTATACAGAATCAACACTTGCTAGACGTACAAATCTATTTGTGTTGTATCATCTCACTGTTTTATTATTATGATATATTCATTTCTAATAGATGATGTATGAAAAATTATGAGTGAATGAGAAAGATTTGTGCGTCTTTTATTGTTCTCGTCTGATATATTATGGTGTTCTGTTAATAATTACCATCAATTTGGCGTAAATTTATGTATGGGAGCTGGTCATGACACTTGCTATTTATCTGAAGGGTATGGTATAGATCCACAATTGGTTGTATCGCACTAAATGTCTCTTAAATCGGTCGCAATTAGAGTTCAAAGTTCTCTGGATTTTGTTACACAGCGGCGCGGATTATTTGCGCCTTTTTAGTTTTCAAGATCTGTTCTTTATTCGATGGTCTGAAACAAATGAAGGTCAAATTAATTTAACTCAGAACTTAGTAGTATATAAACACATCTGCAGATATTAAACATATTGGTCTTTGATTTGTAATGTTCATCCTCGATCCTTTCTTAAAGACTGGAGTTACAAATGCTGACTTCCATATTTTTGGGATGTGGTCTTCTAGTATTGATTGCTTGAAAATTATGGTGATTGGAGAGGCAAAAGGTGTGGCACAATCAACAAGTAATATAGCAGGTATATAATCAGGACCCGGCGATTTATCAACATCAAGTTTTTTAAGTTTTTTATCAGATCCTTACAGGTAGCATCAATAGTTTTATTACCGACAGGACCTCCATACTTAATGTCTAGCTAAACAGGCACAGACCTACTAGACCTCCCATAAGTTTGCATGATCAAACTACATACAAGAAGTTACATATAAAGAAATACTAGAAACAATCCATTAGTAGTGTAACAATGAAAACTTGTAGTAATGATGTACATAGTTAAGATTAGTTAAGTTCAACCCAGTATGTTATTGGAAATCAGAGATGCTGACGTTAGTGTATATGTATATGTAATATGAGTGTGCGTTTATGTGTGTGTGTGTGTGTAAATATAATCGACTAGTTTACTAGTTATTTATTAGTAATGAAATTACTGTTGCGTGGCAGTACTAGCGGCTGGTCGTCTGGGACGGTGGCGCGATGCTCGTTCCCGTGGAACATATACAGCACAGTGAGATGTTTGTCTTCACCGACACACGGATCGTAGAAGCCAGGCAGCTCAGACTGAAAAACATAGTTTGAACAACATTATATTTGGTATCATATATTTTAAGCTTTATATAACTGATAACTATTATGTTATATATTAAAATTCAGGTATAATTTCTATCTGTATTTATTGTTATATATTCTACTCGCAAATACCGTTACACTTAAACCAGTTATATAAACAGTAAATGCTATTTCAGTATCGATATTTCGTAAATTGTTCTCATGTTATAAGTACCTGAAACACAAGTTTGCACCGTCACACTGCATACTCAGTGTTTTCAGTTTTTCATTCATAAAACTTCGCACACGACATTATTTAAGTAGATTTATGAATAAAAAAGATAAAATCGATCTGTAATTGGTGTGACGATGCAAGCTTTAGGTGAATGTACGGAAAGTACTAAAAATCCATGATTTAGTGGTTAATTTCATGAGAGTTTCGTAACTATATATTAGATGTATGTTTGTACCTTGCTGGCGTCTAGTAATTCGAGACGACTATCTCTGATGAGGCACTGCATGGGAATAGTGACGTCAATGACCTCAGCGTGACTAACTTCAACCCCATCACCTATCGGCTCACTCGACGCATCGTGATCTGACGCCCCTAAAAATACAACATTGGTAAACAAATATTTCAATTTCTTTTTAAGACATACTGATATATCCTACTAATATTATAATTGCGAAAGTTTGTGAGTGTGTGTGTATGTTTGTTACTTCTTCACGCTCAAACGGCTAAACTGATTTTGATAAAATTTTGTATACAGGAAGCTGACGTCCAGGAATAACACATAGTCTACTTTACATCCCGGAAATCCCGTAACATAATTCTACATAATTCTAGCGTCACTCTAAGACCAGAGATTATATCTACTTTTTGATTTTTAAATCAAATTCAAAATATACCATCTTTAATTTCAAAACTATATTTACATTGTACGGAAACTTATTTACATCGTTTATATAATTAAGTAATGATAATTACTTTTATCAGTACTATAATTAATCAACCACTAACCTTGAGGTAGTTTTCCATACAAAGCTCTTACAATAACCAATCCTTTCTTCTTTTCTTCGTCACTTTTTATTCTAGAATACGTTTCTCTCATCAGCTCTATAGTTGCTCTCGCCTGACGCTGCATTTCTTGTAACCTGACGATTTAAATAAAAAATATTTATAGATTGACTTAAACATAACTTTGTTATTTTAAGCAATCATTTTTAAAGTGGTAAAAGTAAAAAATACTCTGGTTTCATATCAACATACTATCATAATATGTAATATAAGTAGTACAACCTTTAATGGCTGTCATGTTACAAATTTTGAAAGTATTATCTGATATCTATAATTACTCTTAATGACAAACAATTCATGGTTTAAAAATATGTATAACATATAGTACCTTTCAAAGTTAGCCTCCATAGATCTCTGTCGCTCCCTCTCTCTCTTGTCTCTTGCTATAGGGTCCAATAGCAGCTTCTTCAACAATAGCCATGAAATGATGGGTACGGCAGTGGCGTAGAAAACGGGAGATGGCATAACCTCCTCACAAAGATGAATGGGAAGCACCACGCTCTGTGATGAGCACGACCATCTGATGACAAAATTATTTCTATACTTGTAGTACATAATTACATTAACATTTAAACATTTTTACTGAAATGTATTTAACTTGGACAGTAGAAGACATCTTCGATCGATAATACATCAACGATGTGCAATTTTTTTTTGTTTAAAAATTTGTAGTTAAATATAAGTTTAACCTTACAATACGAATATGTTAATCTAAAAAGACATCACTATGTTCATGTTTTATATTTCGTCTCGCTGGACTCAGTGTAAACATTAACTCTATGTTGAAAAAGTGATTATCAAGTTTAATAACTCACTTTAGTTTGAGCATCACACCGCTGGGCACACCTAGCATAACAGCAGCTGACACACTGCTGTTCTGAGACACTTTCTTCTCCGCACCATATTCCACGATCGCACCAAATGTTCCCATTCTAGAGCAATAATGTAATAATTGTTAGATTGTGTTACAAATAGCTCCCATTAAAAATATAAGTTTAAGTACCGTACATGAAAACTTGAGTATGAGATTAACAATTAACTAAATATTTTTTTTTGTAACTTAAGGAAATTCTCATTCGCAACAGTTTAAACTACTTGACTTCTAAAATCGCACAGAAATCAGCCAAGTCATGTGATCACACTACAAAGTAATAGTACAACTCTCATCAGAATTACAGTGTTAATATCTTGATAATACAGAATTTCCTACTACTTTTAGTAATCTTAATTTTCAGAATTATATCAAAAGGTGTTTAAAATAAAGTTCGTATATGAGCATCTATTGGCATGAGCATATAAAACAGTTATAAAAATCACTATCACTCACTAAAATATGAAAATCCATCAGAATAAAGCATAAGCCGACTAATTAGTCCTCTGTCTATACATAATAATACATATTTATTAAGAAATCAATCAAGTACAATCAAAAGATATCACTAATATTTTACATATTCAAAATAAAGCTAATTCTACGGAAACGAATTCGCTAACGAAGGCTTACATTCCACTTAGTTCTTTAATATTCTGAATTTAAAACAAGACGTAATTTTTAATATTCGCATGTAAAAAGTACAGAAGTATAAGCTTAATATTAAAATAGGATAGACTTAAACCAGCTAAAGAGTACAATAAAAACTTCATATCAAGAACCTGCCATTAGGTATTCAAATGGATTTTCCCCTTTAAAAATTATTTTAGAATTTTTAATAGAAGTTATGTAACGAAATACCAAATAACATCCCTCTTTCTTATATAAAATATTTGTACATATTTTTATGTTGAGGGTACATATTGATGGTTAAGCAGTGTTGTACTATGACGTCAAAAATTCAGTACATATATGTATTTGTAATTCAATGACATATAGATTTATTGTATACCAGCTGACCCGGGAAACGTTGTTTAGCCATATAACAAAATAGGGGTTGGTGATAAAAAAGTATAAATAATGGGTTGTGTGTATTTTTTAATGCCCTACATTGTAAAAAACTCAATAATAACAAAAAATTTCGTCCGAAAATAAAAAAACAAAAATTAAGGGTGAACAACCCTTATAGCTTATGGGTATGAAAAATATATGTTATCCGATTCTCAGACTTACTCAATATGCTCACAAATTTTCATCAAAATCGGTTCAGGCGTTTTTGTCTAACACCCCGACACGAGACTTTTATATATGTATAAGACATTAGACAACTAACAGATAATGTGTAATTAAAAAATATTATATATTTTTTTTATTACGCCAGCACCATTAACGTCTGTAAAAATTCAATGGTGAACATTCAAATTTAAACTTTGTCCATTTTTGGAATGCAACTATCTCTAGCCATTGCATTAGCATAAAATAATATTAAAATAGATAAAATCTACCTGAACCACCTTTTTTTTTTTGTGTTTCAGTCATATTAAATATCATACAGTTTTTTTCCATATTTCACTTTTATATATTTATCAAAATATGTATTAGTACAATACAAATACAGACAAGGGTATATAGGATAATCTACGTTTAAGAAAGTCGCTGGCTCAATATACTGTTATAACACCGCTTAATGTGAATTTTGTACAACTTGTAGGAATGTTAAGCAAATTAATATTTTGCTTAAATTTATATAAGCGAGCAAAGCAATAATATACATTAAACACACAAATATAGTCGCACTGCAAAATGTAGGGACAAGAATACACAAAGCTACTGCAACACTTATAAAGAACTTAATCAAAGTATTACAACAATGTTAAATTTAGGTCAAGTAGTAATTTAATTATTATTCACAAAGCTTATTTTAGGTAAAAACAAGTGTTATATTGACTTACTTGAAAGCCAGGCGTAACTTGAGATCGTGGTCTGTTAGTTTGCGGACGAGATGCAGTGACACGAAGGAATGAGGAGAGCCTAGTTGTACCGACGCTGACACGTGGTGGCGCTGCGAGTCACGGACGTATGTACTCGTGAGTGAAGAACCCGCGCCAGACCCCGCCCGGTACGTCAGATAACCAACAGAATGAGCGTCCAACTGAAGGGCCATCGCTGACAGAATTTAATATTCAATCTTAATATTAAAACATAATTTACCAACATCAAATTTAAAGTAAAAAAAAGTAAACCTACTAGATACAAAACTCGGCATAATCCCTCTGGATGTGAACTGCAGACCGGTGCCGCAGTTAACAAACATCAATCTTGATATGGTTCTGAATATTTTGAAGCCAACGACGGGTCCGTTTCCTATACCGCATTCTAATTCCGTCCAGCCTCTCTCGGAACTTAGATGGCGATTTGACACCGTGAGTGACCCCGTGCCTGTAAAAAAGTAAAGGAAAAAAGTTATTCAAATTACTATCAGAAAATAATGAGATTTGTAATAAAAGTTATATATTAATAACATGTGATTTTTTGATAAAAAATATATCAAAATCAATCAATAAAAAATCTACATTGTCATTTTTATTGGAGGTAGAAAATTGTATGTTTATAAAAATCAGGGCCCTGATATATATATAAATTTGGATCCTCACCAATGCCATTCTGTGTGGAGATATTCCCCGACAGTGTTACAGTATTGCGAAGTGTGACCGGAGCATCTATAGACTGTTGGATTGTCATCCCCGAGACTTCCACACTTGGGATCACAGCTGACTCCTCACTAGAAATAAAAGAAAATTGTAATTTTAATAAGGGAATCAATTGATAACTATTGATTAAGTTTAAAGGATGACATTGGAAATTTTATGAACACAAATGTCATAGAATGTATATTACATATATCAGATGGAATAAATAGGACATAAATAATATTAAACCTCATAATCCTTATGGATTATATTTCTATATGTGTAGTTTCATGTGCTCTAGTAAAATACTCACAGAATATCATACTCATCATAGTACTTCATAAACATATCAGTGGCATTTATGGAGAGTGTGATTGTCCCTCGAGGGTTGGCACTCTGCTGTAACCTCCTTTCTTCTCTTTCCCTTTTTAACCTGATAAAAATATTTGATACTATAACTCATCCTTATTTACACTTATAATCTAAGTTCTAAGTGACAACACAGATGAAATCTTATAGTATAAATAAAATTACCTTTCATACTCTTCTCTGATCTCCCGAGGAGTTCGTGTTCTGAATATAACTTCCCACCCATCTACTTCAAGTCCCCTTTTACCTTTTAACATAAAATTAACAAATAAATATTGATGGATATTAATTACATGTATATTACATAAAGATATTTTGCACATACCAAGTGTGTCATAAATAGCTCGTTTGTGTGAATCAGAAAGTACTTCATATGCTTCTTTGATTTTATTAAATATCTGTTCAGCCCATTTCTGCTTATTGGGATCAGTGCTGTGTTTGTCTGGATGAAATATTCTTGAGAAACGACGGTAGGCACTGTTTATTTCTTCTACACTGGCCTAGAAATTAAAATTATAAATAAGGAGTAGTAATAACCAAACATAAATTGTTGTACCAAATATTAAAATATAAATTATAGCTACCTGCATACAGTTTAATAGAAAGAACTGGTTGTATGTCATTGTTTTAAAAATAAGAAAACTTTTTTCAGTAGTTACTTACTATTGAAAAAAGTGCAAAATGTTTGTAAAAAAAATAAATTACGAATTTTGTCTTGAAAACTATATTAATAGTATGACCTTAACTACTACAAGAATATTTCCCTTCCTGTTCTTTTTATTTTAATATAATATGATGAAATCAAAAAAATGTTGAATGGAATAATTATTAAAATTCTAAAGAAGTTATATTTGAAATTTGTATTATATCAACTATATCTTATAAGCATACAAACATACTTTACATTTTATCAAATTTCCTTGAAATAATTTAAATAAAAATATTAAAGTAAACAACTTTATATAAAAAATTTAAGTTATTTCTTTTATATAATATTTTTATGTCGGAAAATACAAAGTCAGTGGAAACAATTAAAGCATATCATACGACCAAGTTATACATTTTAATACAATCGTGGTCCTAACCTATAAAAAACTAGTAAGTTAATAAGATAAATACATATTGAAGTTTAATAATTATAACAAAACAATACTAAGCAAATAAATTGTGTACTATTGTTTATTTCAAATACAAATAAATAGTTATATAATTATACCGCAATATAATGAAATATTGCAATATATAATATCCTTAAATATTTACCGTTTTTGCCACATTTAGTAATTGGTAATAATTATCTTGAAGTAGAATATTATCTCCCTCTTCGTCCATTTCTCGCATTTTTATAAAAAATCCTTAAAAAATTCAATCAGGTACGTTAAATTTCTTTTACCGCCGCACTGACAGCTGACCCGGTCATAGAGTATGTAAATTGAAATTCAAATAAATTATCTAAGTCTATCACTTTATCATTGCAAGTATTGTGACAATTTTAATCTGATATAAGTCGGTTTCCTTAAAATATTAAGTTTAAAATTGTTTTATTACTTATTGCTCTTTCATCGTAGTTATACTGGGCCTCAACTTGATATAAAAACAATTTGGATGTGCAGTGCTCCCTCCTTTTCATTATAAATTATACTATTGCATAAATAAACAGCTATTTTTAGAGTTTAAATACGACTTCTTTTATTAGAATAATAGGTTTATATAACGAAAATTAAGAAAATATGGTGCCACGGTCGTATTATAAATATAATATTGAAATCTTTGATTGCCATGTGTCATTTATTAGTCTCATCCTCCAATGATATATAATATGTTATGTTTGGAATAAAATGCCATCTTAATCATTATAAAATATTTAAGTAGATAACTAGAATAAATTCATATTTTCAGAACTTTCTGTTAATAGACTACCGTTGAAAATCTATTACATACCTTACCATTTTATTTTACATCGATTAAATTATGTCCAATTACACATTTACCAGTTAAAAGTATCGCTTACAAAACTCTTGGTGTATTTTATATATTATCTGTTGAAAAGATATTGTCGGTCTCTCAAAATTTTATATACTGTATAGTCTGTGAGTAGCTCTCTCCGACTTTGAAATGTGGAATAAATTTAGTAATTTCTTTTGCAATGTCCCGTTAAAAATATTGTTGTAAATGTTAGGATTTTTTGTTGTTATTGTGCCCTGTTTGCAGATGTGAATAGATAAATTATTTCAACCGAAGAGGTAAGAATTTAATACTGTATGATTCTTTAATTTTAAGATTGATTACATACTTGTTTTGATATTGGTTTAATATTTTTTATGCGTAACATTTCATTCGCCGAACTATTTAATTCGTTAATTTATTTTATAAACAATAGTGAGATCGTATCTTTATGAGGGAACCGTTTTAAGGCATTAAGTTTTTTTGTAAGTGCGTTACGATCCGAAAAATAAAAATATGACTAATGTTCGGCGAAATTTTAACTCTCTGTTATCTATCGAATTTCTCTTAGTGGCATGTGTTGTGCGTTAGGGATGCACCAATAATTTCGCTAACCATCTTTGTAACACTCAAGTCTTACTAACAACTTAATTTAACATCAGATATAGGGAGTGAAAGTTGACTGTATTGAAATTATTGCATATGTAAACAGCAATTTTACATTGACAAATTAGTTAGGAATTGTCTTAACCAATCTTAATTTTTATGTATCAAGTGTTGCTAAAATAATTGGGAATAATTTTTTTTAATGCATAATGTACAAACAGTGTAATTTTCAATATTTGGCATTACTAGGGAATGTGAATATTTTTTATATGACATCATATCAGTTCAAGTCAATCTATATAAGGGCTTGGGAAGGTAATAAATTTGTAAATCTTTGTGTGGGTTGCCCTAGCTTGAAATGTTAACTGTCCTTATATATAATTGATACAATAAGCTACATAATATCCACATTGATATGCTACCTAGAAAAATTCTTAATAACTATGTGTGTTGGAATTGTAAGGTCAACAATATTTTTTTAAATAATTACATGTCATATATTAAACATGTCATGTAAAATGAGACTAATTTATGCATAGTATCTAAATACTAAAGCCTAAGCTCTTTGTTTTTACCCCAAGTGGATTATGGTTTACTACTAAGTACTGCTACTACTACAAAAAAAAAAGAAACTACAAAACAGACCTTAAATTTTGTTATTATTTCATGTAATTGCTTAAGCTCTGTTAGACTTTAAGATATTATTCAATCACTCGAGAGTAGTCTGGTTAATAGTAATGAAAGAATATTGAACTGCAAAAGTGCTGATTGATGTCATGAATATATGAATGCAGATTATTCATAACTGTTATCACCACAATATTTTTGTATATACATTTCAATATAAATATTAAACTATCAATTCATATATAAAAGAAAATTAGTGATTATGCATAAAATATAGATTATAGAGGTTCATCACTTGAATAATTAAGACAAAAATAGTATGATGGACAATATATTGAAGGAAATAATTTTGATTGGTCCTATTTCAAAAATTTCTCTCAAAATAATGAAGTTGAATTTTGAAAATTTTACATATTTAAAACTAAATTTATTACTCTGCATTAAAATTTCGAAATTCTAATTAAAATTTTGACACAAATATTTGTCTATAAGAATATTTACTATAAGAATATGTAAATTAGAAGTAATATGCATTATTTATGTTTCTTTTCCTAAAAAATTTTTTTTCGTTTCAAATGAGGTTTCTAGAGGAATATATTAATCATTTACTTTAGTGAATTCTATGTTTGAGCTTTAATTGATATTTTTTATATAATTTTATTGTTTTTTTTGAATAAATAATATGTCACACAAAACACTTGACATTATTGTCACACACAAAAATTCTCTTATTTTCAATAGAGTACAAATAAACCCATATACTACACATAGACTGCATGTACTTTAAAATAAATAGAAAAAGTTACAAAGATTTTATTAAGAAACAGGTTATAGTTTATATTGTTCATACTATATATTTTGCATTATGTAAAAGAGGAGCCGTTTTAAATTAGTTCATATTGAATCAATGAGAAATTCATCATGTCATTTCTAATAAGAAATAATTGACAGTAAAATGTCTTAAAAATATATGGTACTTTCAGTTAAATAATTTGCATATTGTATAACATTTTATTTGCGTTATTTCTACAATCTGAATGGTCATAGGAATTTTTTAATTCTAAACATGCTAATTCACCCTTATTTTATGGTGCTCTTAATTTTATATACAAAGTTTTGTTGTCTAATCCTGAATCATGTTAAACCTAATATAATTTATGGGTACAACTCAAAAATATAACACAGACATATAATTGAAGATATTATTAATATTTAGTTAAAATTAATAATAATAAAGATGTTAATATAGAGTATCTATATGTAGTCAAATACAATGCTAACTATTGGGGTGTTCGCTTGACAAACTTATTTTAAAACTTTGTTTTTATACAAATTTGTATGTATGAATCATGCAAAAATGATTTCATGTTCAAAAAATATGACATGTATGTCAGTATGCTTAATAAGTTCTTTACTGAGTGTAAAAAATATAAAGATATAAGTATTTAAACACATTTCTTTATGCACCTTTTACCAAACTACATATATGTATATATACAAGTTTTTAATGGGATCTTAAGTTTTTGTTTCCTCATTTGCTATGGTTGATGGATGTTTGTCTATGAAAAAAATATTTAACCAATATTTATTTATATTGGTTGAATAAAGCTAATTAATCAAAAATATTTTTTTATGAGAAGACATATAGTCTTTAAATATGCTGTTTATTGTTTTAGATTCACTTGTATTATGTATATATATGAAGGTGCTTATTTAATAAACTCAACTTTCGGGGCTTAATTTTCATAAAAATTTTATCATGGGTGGTTGTCAGAATAGTTGGCAAATTGATAGATGCAGGTTATACGAGCCGTGACAATAATGAAATGCTCCAATTCCATTCCATAAACCTGGTACTATTGTTCAATGCACCAAATAGCTTGGATAATATTGCTATTATTAAATTATAAATTCTATTCTTTTGAATATCTGTGCTCACTGCTGTTTTGTTTGTATTATCTTGTTTACGAGCTGATATTTTGATAAAAATTACAATAAATTGTTTTCACACAAACAATACTTATTGTATTACCAAATATTTTATAAAGTGTTCATAGGTACGATAAATTTGACGAACAATAATCGCTTTTCGATTTGACTATGATGACATTTAAATTATGTGTAACATTATTAGAAGTAACATATTTTCGAAAAAGAACAAGTGATTTAAATTTTAATATATACTTATATGTAAGTAAACTAAAACAAATTACCTACCACTTTTTTATTATATCGGATGAGTTTATAATTTGGCACAATTACAGTATATGTGGCAAAAATTGTAACAAGCGTCATTTCATTACATATTATGATTAAAATACGAAGTATTATTATTAACGTTAAAAATAATAAACAAGAAGACGAAGAAAAAAAATTATACTTGTTAACTGAATTGCCTAAAACAATACGAGGAATCATTTTTTTTAAATTTCACATTGATCGACACTATTAAACTAGTAACTATAGATTCAATATTAAATTATGCTCAAATTTAGTTTTCTCCACGACCACTAATACTAATACTACTTTAAGTTTTCTTTTTTTATTGAAATAAATAAATAATAAGGAATAAGAAAAATGCGTATACGAGAGATTTAACTTTTTTTAAAAAATTGGGTGCGTAAAAACCAATTAAATTATAGATGACAAAAAGTGGCGAAAACAATACAGATTATATGTATTATATATCAAACATTTTTTCGTACGTATATTTTTCCATTGTTATGTCTAGTAAAAATAGAAAGATCAAAATACTACAACAATGGTTATAGTAGTAATTTGACATCGAGACCTTTATGCTATTCCAAATAAGACAGTCTTTCAAGGCGGAGAGATAAACAGGATCATTTGAATAAAATATTCTGAGCGGTGACAGAAAGAAGACTGTGCCTGTTACATACTTTATAAACCGTGCATAAGAAGTTGTTTGTGGCTACGTACATCTATGATTAGAAGTCGGTTGGTAGGAAAGTGTATTTCTCTTATAGAAACTCAACGGAGGTTGCAAAGTGTATTAAGTTTATATTGATATATTATAATGCGTTCAAGTTGCGTAAAAACATGGTCATAAAGTAGTATAAATCCTAAATACTTATGTCCAAGTTTCGCATATGTATGAAAGAAAATATAATTATCTTATTTATTTTAAATATTCAAACAATACTTCGAAGGTACTGACTTGATGGTAATTCTATACCATGCTAAAAGAATTATCGAGTTTTTTCATAAAGAAAAATACGAATACAAGATATAATCGAATTTAGAGCCAACTTTTAATTTTAAGTATTTTAACGATATCATAATAACAAGGAGACCTGTGAAACCAAACTCATGACTGGGTACTTGTTTTGAACCGCATCTTTCTTCAACATTTATTGTTACAAGACATGCACGATAGCATTTCAAATGATACATAATTAGTCAAGATAATATTTAAGTGAGCACGTTAAATTTACAAAGAAAAGAGTGTATTGACTGATTGAATCAAATAATTTTATAGTACCGTTAGATGATACATGACAAACACATATGTAGTTACAAAAATATGGCTATGTTTCTTGCGACTTTATAATTTGTTAATTAAGAAAACTGGCTAGTTACATTATTCATCCGCTAATAGTTTGTTAAAACTTTTGCTTTTTTAGTTTTAAGAAATAAAAAAAAAACTCGCACCTAACGAACAATTAAATTACATTCTGGTATAAAGCATGCTTACTTTATTATGTTCAAATAAATGTGTCAAAACTTATATATGAAATTTGTCAGGGCAAAGTTGTGATTTCAGATTAAAATCCCCATGTTATTTAGTGTTTTTTTTGTTAATTAGGTTCAAAAGTCAGAAAAGAATGCCATCGACACACCTCAGCCTCCGCGAAGACGACGTAGTGCGTCTAGCATTGGAGTTCCTGAACCTGCGCGACTTGCACATCACCCAGCTATCACTAGAGCGAGAGACTGGTGTCATCAACGGCAATTACGCTGACGACGTTTTGTTTCTGCGGCAACTGATTCTAGATGGACAGTGGGATGATGTACTCGAATTCATACAACCTCTCAGCGCTCTGAAAGCATTTGAAGCTGATAAATTCAATTACGCTATTCTTAGACATAAGTATATAGAACTTCTTTGCATTAGATCCGAAATAAAGGCTTACAACAATGTTGAAAACATCGTTGATGAAGTCGTCAAGGTCCTTAGCGACTTAGAGAAATTAGCTCCTTCTAAAGAAGAATATTCTAATTTATGTCTTCTGCTTACACTTCCTAGTATAACTGACCATACACAGTTTAAAAAATGGAACCCAAGTAATGCGCGGGTCCAATGTTTTAGAGAAGTATATCCTCTAGTAGAACAATTTTTGCCTTGCGATAAAAAATCCTTTTCAAGTGGAACAGCGCCAAAAAGTGCGAAAAACGATCGACTCATGCAATTACTTATAAAGGGGATTTTATACGAATCTTGCGTTAATTACTGCCAGGCCAAAGCCACTGGATCCAAAGAAGCCCAGACAAATGAAGTAAACTTTTCCCGCTTATTAGATGGTTCCGGTTTTGACGAGTCGGACTTGAGTTTGTTGTCTTGGCTTCAGTCAATCCCGGCGGAGACTTTTAGCGTACCATTTGAGCAACGAATGCTAAATGTTGACGTAGAAAAGTTGGAGCGGCCGTCATTGCATACTTCTTGGACTGAACATATGCTTGTAACACCAATTAAACCCCGCACCTTTCCGCACTTGGCCATGCCATTTAGAAGACCTCGGTCTGCAGCGGATGCGATGACAAGATCTCTCCGACCTCTGCCTGACGGAGCACCTCGTCATCCCGCGGTCATGGCTCTATCTGCAATCGACTACAGCCCCTCTTCATCGTATTTTGCTGGTTTCCATCTGACTGGAATTAAAGGCAACAAGCTTATGAACACGTCAGTGGATAGATTGTTTGATAACAAAAATTGTGACAGTATTTACAACGGGCTAAATGAATCCTTGAAACCGATCGAGGAGCAATTGAAACCCATCGGTGAATATACAAAGACCAATGAGAACAGTAGCATAGGAGCGTCCAACGCTACTACACCAGAGCATAGAGCACACGATTACTCGGCATCTACATCCATATCAACGGCTGCAGTTTCAGAGCGCCCTTCAACTGACGTTCTACCAGGTCCAGACGGTGACTTCCGTAGGGAATTACTCAAAGAATATCAGATGCAGAAGACGCGTGAGTGTGATGACTACCTCCGCAATCTATGTTCTTCTGAAATCAGGACACAGAAACCGTGAGTTAAATTCATATTTATCTAGTATAATGACCTCGACCTCGATAGTTGGTGTTTAATATTTATAGGCAGGAGCAAGTAGGTGACAGTGCATCCGCTTTTCCCTCTACTGTGAAGTATCCTGCGCCGTCTAATGTGGAACAAAATCAACCGTTACCGGACCATACTAAGTACTTAAGGCAAGTAATAAGATGATGGTGGTTTGGATCTTTATAATATCTATTATTTATATATGTATATTATTAATACTATTTAGTACTGAATTTTAAGATGACTGTTGCAATAAACTGAATAATGATTTTTTCGGGTTCGATCCCAGGATGTTCCATTAAGTGGAGCCTCAAAGGAGTCTTAAGACCTATTGAATGGCCATTGCGTTGAAGGAAAAGTTTTTAATGAATACATCTAACAATGCTTTCTTATATAATTCGTCCATATATTTCTTAAAGATACTTGTCAATAATATTCTATAAAAATGTTTTATATGTGTCGTGTATTAAAGTTATTTTTTTGTACAGAAAAAATGAGATCAACGAGTCTATTGAAGTGCCGGAAACCCCTAATGTAAGATTTTTATATATATTTTTTTATCACACACCTGCTTTATACCACAGTAACTTAACATTCATATATAACCAGACACACATATAACACATCAAACACATTTTTTTCCATTTCAGTTACAGTTGAGTGACCGCTCTCCAAATATTTTCTAATCATCACCGTATACAGTGTATCATGTATAGTAATTACTGTTGTATTTTAATTACTTTTTATCACACGACAATGGTGGTGGACTTCAGAAGCAGATATAATTTTACGTATAATTTCATATTGATACAGTTGAATATAAAGTTACCTGGGTGCTAATAATTTTTGATATAGTATATACAATAATTTTATTGATTTCAATTAGCTTTATATTGAGATAGTAATGTTATATTTAAACAAACATTCTTTGATAAGTTAGTTCGGTGAAAGAATGAGTTCAATGACGTATTCCTTTTAAAATAGTTCTTGACCTAAAAATTATACAAAAAATTGCAGTCTGCGAATTTGATTTTCTCTTTCTTTATTTTAATAATGGTTTTATACTAGAAGAAATTTAACTCGAAGCCTCAGCGTAAGCCCATTGTTTTTATGAGATTCGAGAACAGGTTATCGATTTAAAACGACCTTCCTAGTAAGTGCGATTTATGTAAATGTTGCTTTGCGAATGCTTATAACTTATATATGTTGTCTATGAAAATGGTTTCTTACATATTTTTAAAAATAAAAAAGTAATACAAAGTTTTTAATATCCGAGTAACATAAAAGTCGTCATGTTTTAATTAAAAACGCCTGAAGAAAAACAAAGATTGCTAGTGAAACTATAATTGCAATATTTATGCTGTAGGCGACAAAACGTTTGCTAATTATTTTTACGGGGTTTCGCCGGGTTCCGTATTATAAAAAATAAACGGTGTACTGAAAAAATATATAATAATGATTTCGTATGGCTATAAATTCGTTAAAATATTAACACTTCGCTCAATTTACCGATAATATTACATCTTTAGATAAAACAGCCGAAGTTGTGATAGGGTTTATATTGAATAAAATGTAAAGCAAAGGATTTTTCAAGTAATTTTTCAATTTATAATAATAGAAAAACTGTTGTTATTGGCATATCCTTATAGCAAATATCATCCATGTCATGTTTTATTATATTAGATGTTTATTAATATTTTTTTCTCACAATAACTTATATTGTAGGTTCAAAAAAATGTGTAACTACATATTATCTACTTTAAAGATTATATAAAGATATAGTATTTGTGATTTCGGTCTATTAATTTTTATTTAAAACAGTAACATCGTCAACTAAAGACTACTAGGCCAAGATAATTCTCGTGTGTCAGATATTGAGTAAATAGATTTTTATTCATAGAAGTACTTAGTTAACATCGTGGTATGTGATTTTTTATATAGTTATATATTTTGTAAACCTCAAAATTTGAACATGTTACATATATTTCGAGTGTCAGATGCCGTTAGTATTTCGGCATTTGCATTTGCAGCTTTTTAATTCTTACGTGTCTTAAGATGTTTCAACTTTTGAAGTTGTAAGCGCTTGTTACCTTTAAATATAATGTAATAGCAAACCATATCTTTACTATAGGTTACAATTCAAAATTAAATAGTATTTTTTTCTTAGTAAAATTATTACAGTAACAATTATGTTAATTTTTGCAATAACTCGGTAACAAGCTATAATCTACTGTAAACTGTAGTGTTGTGTTGATATCCGTTTGTTATCTTGTTTGAATATTTTATTATATATAAATACATTATTTCCGATTTTTGATAAACCTTATATTGGGTTTGAGCAGTGCTTTGTGAAGAAAATATATGAGAATGTTACGTTTAAGAAATGAGAGCCGTGAAGTGGCCTTTAAAAAAATTTAAATTAATTGGTACTCTGTAAACTGAGCAAACCCAATTCATAATTGAAAAGCCTTGTTTGTTGAGTAAATTAAAATTTATTACTTGATTTTCAATTTATTTTACATCTTTTTTTTTGCGAAAATAGTTCATGAGAAGATTGTATTCAACTGCTTGTTTTTCAGTCCGTATTATTTGTTGACGGTCCTCGACGATTCTCTATCTTCAGTAGTAGGCTTCAGGACACACACTACGCATTGAGATGAATTCTAGAGTATCACAGGGGAAACGAGTAGTGTTTTATATTTTTCATGATATTACATTCACCGGGCGATTGAGATCTTCTCTGTTGCGACTGGAACGTTATTAATTTCAAGGACCTAGTCAATCATTGTTACTATAAATCTATGTTCCTAAATGAGGGACAGCTGTTCATCAAATGTTCTCTAATAGTTGGCACTACCGTATGTTCACAAGACGGTCTTTGGTGGAGTATCTAGTGGTCGAGCTAGATATTGTATGAGTGATATGTATACCACACACATTCAGGCTTGTATTATCCGAGCAAAATTTACCTGCTTGGTCCTTTGCTTGATGTGGTTTGTGACATTGACTGAGGGTTGGATTAAGGCGGTTCTTTGTTCAGCATAACGCTGATGAGGCTGGGCCTTTATTTGTCCGACAAATTGGACATGTCCGCTTAATCAGTTCTGTGTCACCAGTGGTACACTCTTATACAAAGGTCACATGTGCAACGCAAAAACTCCCCTCGGACAGTCGCTTGTGAATATACTGTAGTTGTAATCAGATCTCCAATTATTAGAGACCATTTATGAAACAACTTTCCCCCATTTAGGAATGTACTTTTATAGTAAGAATGGTTGGCAGGCACTTGTTATTAAAACGTATTCCAGTTTTCAACGGAGAATTAGATCCATAGCCTGGGAACCTTTAAAGAAAAATATAAAATGTTATCTCTGTGTCTCATTGTTTTACTCTAGGGTTTCTTATGTGCTCTATAATTTTTAGTTTAGTGTGTGACTTGAACCCCTCGCTGGATTTCGGATTCGTTGACGACTTAGTTTTAAAATATACGAGACTGAAAGACAGGTGCTATGGTATAATCTTCTTTTAAGCTGGATTTTCGTGAAAAATTACAATTTTAATCAATAACAGATGTAATATAAATAGTAGACTAACTTCTCAGTAATCAGTGCTTTTCAAATAAGCAACACAACACTCAGTAAATTAGTTTCATTCCATATAATTTATCGAATATTTCTCTGCAATAATATTGAGAAAATGATAATTTGAATGAAGTTCTAAAGTTCTGTAAAACTTTTTAAAAGAACGTTTCGCAGTCTTCAAGGGTTTGGCCAGGCCAAGTGGAAAATATGTAACTCAGAAGAATACAAGATATGAAGATGAACCTCATAGAAATTTATTGTGAACTGGCTACACTCTTTGAACCGATTTTTAAAATTGATGAATTTCTTAATTATTGCAGTAAAAATATACCTATATTAATACATAATAATGTTACATACTGTTATAGTTTTGATATATTTTTGTCAAAATGGTAGGTAATTGCTTAATATATTAAATACAGTAAGATTATTTATTATTAAATAATAATATAAAACAGAAGAAATCTAAAGATGTAATATTGTGTCTTTGATCTGAAATATTATGTTACGTTACGAATAGTATAAAATTCATTTTAAAGCGATATTTAAAGATGACAACATTTTAAATATTTTACTGAATGGCCTTGAAATTATTATTCATACGCGAAGTGACGCCCTTCAATGTGTTCAACACTTGGAACGTTTAATAAAGTCACTCATATTGAATCAGTTCCAGAAAAATATCTGTTGCTATTCAAATGTTTAATTTAATTAAAAAAAACGCCATTTATAACTTAATTTCTTATTAATTTCGAAACTCACGATATCCGTTGAAATATTGCTATATATTGTTTGCCAGGTAACTAAAATAGTCGCGTATAAAAAATTAATTTTACATATTTTTAGACTGATTTTTTGTTCAAAAATAAATCACGTAAATTGCAATAAAAAGAAAATAATAAGTACTATATAATGGGTGTTTTAGCAGAACTATCTCGATGAAATAATATTTTTATATTTCTATGAAAGTAAAATAAACAGATGAAATACTTTGAACTCATTCTTTCTGAAATTTCGTATAAATTTGATTTTCTGCATAAAAAGTATAAGGTATCGTCATAATATGTTTATCTATATGTCATAAGTCATATACATATTATAGCTTACATACAGCAGTTACGGCGCTAACTTCCATTTAAAAAAGAATTAATCATATCCAAATCTATGATTTTTACAATTTTTGTACCTCAGGACTGTAATATAATTCTTTTTATTACGTTTATTTAAATATGTATACAATACTTATCCGCTTAGATAAAATGTTACAAATGATACAGTACATTACGTCTAGGTAACTAGCCCTAGAAAAAAATAGTTTTGTCTAGTTTAGTTGGTAAAAAATAAGATACTTTGTATGTCCGAGTCGCAGGTAAGTGTAGGAATCTAGATATTAATACCTAGTTATTCTATTATGGTTATATTAATATCCAGGTAAGTTTTATAGGACGGGGGTAAAATACTGGAGAAATTAGTGTGGAGGTAAGTGAGAAAGAATTAAACACCTAAAATAAATGGCGTGTTACTGACAGCTTAACTTTGAATTACTTTTAACGCCATCTATGTGTGTCAGAAGGTATTTGAAATAAATATTTTAACACGTATTTTCAGTTAGTTTGGAAAATTATCGCTAGATGATGCTTATAAAATTACAAACGATATTTTAGTTTTTCGAGCAGTGCAATATAAACCAAAATGCTCTCAAGTACCTACCTATCGCACAACAAGCAAAAACATTTTGTTTAAACTTCTTCAACAGTTTCCAAAACCTAGGTTTTAGTTCCAACAATAGACGCTAGATGCAATCATTATTAAGTATATGAATTTGGTAATGCCGTAGAGAAATTTAGCGACACCTATGAAATAAAATTAGAGAGATTGGTAGATATTTTACAACTTCTATGATACCGCCGTTAGATGCTGTTGAAATAATAGAAATTATTACCTTACGTAATTTCATGTGCCTGCTAGGCTGATTGTGATACATTTATTTTAGCGACATCTATCGGTTGATTTATTTTCTTATTGTGTTTTTGATTATATAAACGCGAGTTTTAGCGCCATCTCTTAGCTATAAAGCTGGTAAATTGTTAGAACAAACGCTGATATTGTAAAATTAACAAAGTCGACAGTAGTGACATCTATGCGTTCGAAATGCTTCGGAAATATTAATTTAATGTAAGCGACATCTATTACTTTCAGTCTTAACTAGTTCAGTTGTGTTATTTCAATTTTATTTTGGATACTATTTTTTTAAGCTGATCGTTTTTATATGTCAGTTTAGTGACATCTAACGGTTTCATTTTAAACTAAAATACTGTTTAACAGGACATTTAGAAATTCATTCAATATTATTCCTTTCAATTTATTTGCAGCGCCATCTGTTTAAAAAATATGAAATTAAATACTCTGCTAAGTTCGTTTCATAACTGCTGGTGGGTTCTGACATTACCTAGTTTAGGAGTTAATAATATTGTAATTTTGTAATAAAATTACCCCTTTAGCACAAAACGCTCAACCAATAAATCCTATATATTAATTTAATAAAGTGACGTAGAACATAATAAAATTTGTTTTAAAATATTTTTCATAGGACTTAATGATGACAAGAAAAAAGTTGAATCTATTAGAAGTACTTTTGATCACAATTGTAATTGTCTTTATATAAAAATTAAGAATAGCTGAAGAAAACCGTTATTGAGAGAATTTAAATTTAGTTATAAATGTTTCTATTAGAATGTTATAAATTCTTAAAAATTTACACATAATTAAAAAACTTTCCTGGAACTTTCTTTTTAGTAAAAGATTCAATTTATATCTACTAATCCAATCTCAAATTAAGTTTATTCTTTCAAAATGTATAAATCTATTTGGGTTTCTCTTTTTCACAGATAATAATAAATTTTGTGGTTATGTGCACTTATTCTTATGTGCGTATACTTATTATTATGTGCGTACTTTAATGCAATGGTAACTATTTTATTAAAAAGCGAATATTTGTATTGTTTTCATCCAAATACATCTTAAAAATATTCAAATATGTCTTTTCCAGAAATTCTTGTGACTTCTTGTAGTATTTTTTTTGTTGTTTGTCACTAAGGATATTTTTTGGTTCATTTTGTCTTATTAACTGCAAGGAGTATTAAAGATTTCTATTTTCAAATAAAACGTCTTAATTATTTGGAGAACGTTTTGAAGCTACTCAATTTTTTTTCTTATTTAATCTATCCGTATTATTGGTATCAAATTATTCATATTTGAGGGTTTGTTTATATAATGTTTTCGAACAGTCTAAATATTTTAACGTCCTATTGTAACTTATGTATATATGTATGTATATAATATGTGTAAGTTTTTTCGCCACTACTTCTTGGTATATTGAAATGTTTTTTTGTTCATTAAATTTAAATTTTTAAATAGAAAAAAATCAATAGTTTAAAAAAGTGACACCTCTCTGCCTCTTAATAAACGAGTTGGAATGTGATACAGGTGACATCTAAACGCTGTCTTTAGTACTTCTATATTATTTGACCTGAGAATACTGATACGTCACCTGACATTTAAATGACATTAACATTTAGAAGAAACTAAATAAAAACCTCACTAGTTGCAGTTGTTAATTGTTATTGTATTTTCGTTAGATAGTAACAGATGACTTTGCCATGATTGTAAGTCGAGATAATGTTTGAGTTTTATAAAAAAATATACATATTTTTTTATTAAATATTATAAAAGAAGGTGTTGTATGATTGTTTATGGAAGGAATTTATAGATTTCAATGTTGTCACTAAGGATAGATTTGATAAGAAAAACAGTTTAAATATATCAGTTTTTTTAATAATATTATTATAATTAAATCTATTAGTGTGTATTCAATAATTTATCTCATTAATATTTCGTCTTATTATTAGGACGAGTATGGTCCATCGAACAGAAGTGGCTCTAAGTAACTTAAGCGCTTCAAGTGTTATTAAAAGCAATGTATTGAGAAATTTAGAGATAACTGTTCTATAACAAGTGATACTTTTTTAAAATAATTTATGAATACAACTAGTGAATAATCTATGCCTACTAATATTATAAATGCGACATTAACTCTGTCTGTCTGTTACGCTTTCACGCCTAAACCAATGAACTGATTTTAATGAAATTTGGTACAGATATAGAATTGACCTTGAGAAAGAACATAGGATAGTTTTTATCCCAGACTTTTGAAAGGTTCTCTTGGAAACGCGATATAACCGAACTCCGCGCTTCCGAAGCCGCGGACGGAAAGCTAGTATAAAATAATATGAAAAAAATAATGCAGAATTAATTAATGAGAAATTATTATAATTTTTACTTCAAAATTTAGACCCATTTTAAAAAATATTGTTTTCACAATTTACAAATACTAATTTTCTAACTTCTCATAACAGTTTTTTATCTAAATGTGCTTTTGATTTAATTCCGATTATTTCAGTTCCGTACAAAGTTTATTTGTTATACGCGGAGGTAACGCAATTTATTTAATTTATAGTGTATTAACATTTTAATTGCGATATTTCATACAATAGTACCGTAACTGGTTTAAATAACTATTCATCTTTAATTTTAGTAGTTTTTGACAGTTGACATTTAAAGGTTGGTTCTCTTTCGTTATATGGAAACATTTTTATATTTCTAAGCAAACTAATATCAATATATGAAGTATGTGGCAATAGGAAATGTGGAGACAATCAGCCAGGAACAAGTTTGTTACAAGAAAGATGAGTTCGTTTAATACTAAGGCTTAGGATACTAAAGATTGCTTCAATCAATCTACTAAGATTTGCCATAAAATAAACCCTAATTATTTATGAATATGTCTTAAAATTGATTACCATCTAAACAATGTTCCAGGATATTCGATAATATTAAGTTATATATTTCTTTTAAATTCTAATAAATTATGATTAAAAAAATATATACATTATATATATTAAAATAATTATTTTATAAATATTTAAATCACATGAATATCATTCGATACTTTCACGTCTGAGTGAATTGATCTTCGGTAGCGGATAAAGGTGAATTAGCACTTACGTAATACATTTTACGTCTTTAGTTTCTACAGTATGTATTTATTTTATGTAATAATAAAATATATTTATTGTCTATAAAGAATATTTATTATTAGTTTGTTATATGGAATGGCAGACATTAGTTTTAGATAGTTTCTTTTTGATGTATTACATTGAAGCGAAACCTTAATGTTTTCGTATTTGTCAGGGGACAAGTATTAAGAACTTGTTGTAAGTTAAATATTTCTAATGTGTAGATATATATAAAGAACAAAACAATGAAACAATGATATTGATCTGATTATTTATGTAGCAGAAACTTCTTTACCAATCGTCTTCTTTTCTCAATATTGTTCTTATCAAACGTCGTGAACTGTTTGCTTTGACGTGTTGAAGCATTTCTTAGTATCAACTTGGAATAAATAAAATAAATTCCTTTAAAATTCCATCGACAGCTATCAGGGTCCTTTTCCTTTATTGAGGTCAGGCCCAATATATCTATTGCATATTGCTGTATGTTTTGGATTACCTTTTCCGATCGTTTTTGTGATAGTAACCCTTATTAGGCTGTCAGGCGGGTTTTCTAATATTTTAAGGGAACGTCATTGTACCTATAGAAAACTATTTTTATTTAAATATTAATTCATATATGTTTATACATATGAAAACAATATCGTTATTTGTTCATATAGTCTCGATTTATAGGCACTTAATGTCATTGGGTTTATATCAAAAGAGCCATTAATTACACGATCGTTAAGCTAATTTCCTAAACAACGTTTAAACTGTGTCAATTTAACGGAAACAAGCCTTATAAGGAACTGTAAAATGGCCAGGTGACCTCTAGCTAACTGGTAATTGGGTAAACGAGACACATCGTCCCCTGTTATATTTAAATCTATGTAGACATGTATGGTTACAACTCGTAAGAAATGCAACAATGTTTCTTTATACATTTTATTTCTAGATATGAGTGTTAGATGAGATACATGATTTAATTTTATAAAGGAATGAAAATATTATTTTAACATTCTTATACTTTCCAAGTATTTTACAGCGAACACATTATTTTATGTGTATATTTATTTGTATGTATGTACTTAACATTGTAATCACAGGTCTAAGTGTGGGTTTGATATTATTTAATGACATAATATATTTAATGTTGCCGCGGTTTTCCTGGCTCGGGCGACCTTCGAGCTCGCTAGGACCGACGCCTACGTCAGACTACCTTTTATCGTTGATTTAATTACCGTTTTGTATTATTTACCTTTTTGTCACCATATTTACATACATCTACGGCGTAATCTTAGGACACGATAATAATTAGCGTTATTGCGCGCGCGCATGCCACTATGACTCACCGGCAGGCATTCTGCGCACAATGCCGTCCGAACAGTCCAGTCGATTCGCGGCATACTTAGAGGACATACGTATCACTTAGTCGCGCTTTTGTATTTACGTTGAGTAAGGAATAGTGAATTAAAACTGTCGTGGATCGCCGTTTTCCGAGATGACAGCGGTGAAGAAGGCACTGGCGATGCGGCAGCTTGATTCTATGTTTGGAAGTATGACTCTAGAAGGAGAAGGCCGACATTCTCCATTAGTCAGTTCCACCATAGAACACGATCCACACTGTGACGTACACGGTCGTTGCAGCACACCCTACAGGTCGTCCCTTTACCTACACAGTCGGGAATCAACACCAGGGTTCAGGGAATGTCTTTCACCGACAAATGGTCTCATTATCAGGTATAATTTAGGACGTTAAACATTATTTTATTCGAAACTATTTACTTAATAGCAATTGTGGTGACAGGAGAAGAGGCTCACTGGGTTTATCCCAAGGTTCTCCAGCGCGGGAGCTGGAGCACCCGTCGTCGTTCCCGAGCATCCTTCGCCGGGATCGCCATAGCCCTTCTCAGACGCCACCTCGCAGAGACACCCCAAGCCCGACACACAGACACAACTCAAAGCGCCATTCCATGGGCTCCTTTCCAAATCTTTCCCGCGGCAATATTGTAAATTACAACAGACGGGATTCTTTGAATACTGGTATTAGAGACATGAAAAGAGACTACGTAAGTCCGCTGAATTTTGTCTCTAGAAAAAGTTCCATTGATACTAAGAAATCTTCAACCGACTCGTTGGACACATGGCATACAAATTGGGAATTCGATCGACACAATTCCATTTCGTCTTTGGCGCCCGACGATGGCTTTTCATATGGATATAATAAGGTAACTGTTTTTAACAGTAGCTCACTATTCTGTGTTCCCGCACAGTCTTCTTCGATACTAATGTATTCATTATAAATTTCTAAACTAATAATACCACTTTGTTTATAAATAAAGCGTCTAATTTATGCTAATGTTCCGTAAAATACTTCGAGTTCCATGGTAAAACTGCGGTCTCACTTTCTTGTTAATTAAATTTAAAACAAAACAGTAAGTAATTTTAAACGGTATTATGTATAACAAAGCAAAACATTGTTATTCAATGACTAGCTTTTAGACAAACCCGTCAAAATATATTTTTTGTTATAATAGCTCACCTCTCAGATTACAGTTCACGACTATGACATCAATTCGTTAGGTTGATTGACAATGGTGTTTTTAAAATGTTATAGAGTAGAATTGTATTCTTTTATGTATTTTATCTATTTAGTTCAATAATCATATTTCATATCTCTTAGTCCTTACGATACATCATTAAATGATAGGTTTGATATTTCTCAATCATAAAATATAGTGTAGTGATAAGTCTATATACTGCTTTGTTAGGTCTTTGAAAGACTCTAAGGTCTTGTGTTCTAGCTAGTCAATATTTATACTAAATATATTACAGTTCAAGGTTGTTTAATTAAGTTCAGATCAAAATATACGTTCAACATTATATTCTAGCGTCAATTTATGTTCCTTTAAATGATAGCATTAAATATTTTGCAATCCTCACATATCTTTTCTATCACGTACTCAAATATTTTTAAGCGTAATATATTTTTGCAGCGATATATATACATTTTTTGTATTAGTCTCAAATCAGACCTTAGATGTCTACAGCTGGTCATAAAAAATTGTTGCAATGTATCAAAACTCAAATAATATTCTACTATATAATATTTATATCTAGTTGCAAAACAAAGTTGTTATAATTCATTTATGACTAGCCTTTGTTCTTCAGAAACATATATTTTTAACAAACTTATAATGGAGTATCTTTGAAAGGGACCATGTTATTTTACTTATATATTGTAAAAAGTTTCGGTATATAGCGTAGTTATACCTATTGTTCTCCCGAAACATTTAATAGCGACAGGCCGGTATCATAATATTTTGTTCGGGTGGTATTGAGAAAACGGTTTAAGTAGGTCAGATGGTATTACATAAGATTTATCTTTGTATTATTAATATTGATTTTTTGATGTTGAAATTATATTATTCTACGAGTCTAATATAAGTGATACTAAAAACACCCACGCGATACCTTCATAATAATTTGCGTCTCATTATAAACGTTATAATGATATTACAATGTTTTTGGTTCGAACCATTATAATGTTTACGTGCTTCGTTAAAAGAAGAAATGAAAGCCCGTAACACATACATAATATTGTAATTTGTAGCGAAAAAATTTGCTCGTTTGCTGTAACTCGTTAGATGCCTGTTTCTAACACAAGTTTCTTTTTTAAATTTAAATTTTTAAATAGTATTCTATTTAAAACACGGTTTCTAAATTGACGTAACGAGTGTTCGTAATTTATTTATGCTGAGAAGGAAGCTGATAATGCACTTAAGTAAATGTAATTAGATTATTTTTTACTTTTTATGAAATTGCATATATGTATAATTTAAGATCGACTTCCTTATTGACATAACATGATAATAATATGACTTTTAGCGCTAAGATGAACAGGGTTTTTCTAGAACAGTATTCATTGTATTTACAGCTCTATTTTCTCTCAAGAAGCTTCATACGCAACTAAAAGGTATTTTTTATACACGCCTTCGTTACTACTTAATTAAAGATAAAATCAACAATAATGTATTACAATAAACATTAATATATTATATTTACTTAAAAGAAAACTAACTGAAATATATTAACAGTAATGAGAATTTTGTTTACATTCTTTATTATTTTCCATCTGAAATATAAAAGAATAGAAAAAATATTTTCACAAAAAAAAATATCCATTTTTATTAAATGAAATAGTATGAAGTAGTGTTGTCGAAATTAAACGTTAGTCAAGTACATAATTGTACACTGCATCATAAATATCTTGATTGACCCGAGACAGATGCAATTTGAATCAATAATACTCAATTGAACAATTTCTTGTAAGTACTTATTTATACAAAGGCACGTTCAGCCTGTAACTGAGGCATAAATAAAAAGTTATGTTAATTTGCTCATTTATTTTGTACTTTTCGTAACAAGTTGCGTCATCGAAATGTAGTTTATTTGAGAACGAAAAAAATGTTATGTTATATTTTAAAGATTTAAGGGAAATTCATATTCTCGTGCGAATATGATCAAAATATTTTGATACTAGAAGAAAAACCAGTTTGAAAGCTATTGTATGGTTTTGAATCCACAATAATATATTTATATATACAAATATTTTGTCAATTATGTTCTCATGCCAAGAAGTAGTTGAATCAATATCAATTTTGTCATTTATTCGTATTTATTTAACAATTATAATAACATTAAACAATTTTGCTCGTTCGTTTGGTGCGTAAATAATAAGTCTTTATATTTCTATTACACTTGGCGACATGTTATTGAATTAATACTATAATATATTACATATTCAAACCAATGTTTACAAAACTCTGTTATTTTTCGCGCAATGACTCATGTATGAAGTCACTTCGGTATGAATCTCACCGGTTCTCGCAATGGCTGTAAATTTTATTTTTTATTTTGTGTAAGTTTTGTATGAAATTTCCTTTTTAGATGCAGAATATTTTTTCGTGGTTCAAAGTGTCTTTCAGATAGAATTTGGTGTTTTATTTGTTTCGAAAATGAAAATGTTCTATTTTATATGGTTGTTTTGAAGTTAAAGCGACATAATTACGCGAGATGTGCGTTACTCTAATTCAATAATGTATTAAGTGTATAATAAATATCTTGTATTAAGTAAAGTTTAAAGATCAAAGCGTCATGTTGATGTTAAGATTGACTTCTCCATTTTATCTAATCTTTATGCATCAGAAGTTTAAACGACTTTGAGCCTTTGACTTGACTTTTTGAATTTAAAAGTTCCAACAGAGGACTAAACTTATTATTTTAATGACTTTTTTCATATTTCAAATCGAATACTTATAAAGAAGTACGATGTGCTCGTGAACTGTTTTTATAATAATTTATTGATCCATAAAATAATCAAGGATTATTTAAATAATAATATTGTAAAATAGTTATTTTACTCGGGGTTTGATAATTACTGAAGCTTATAATGTACTTACAGTTAGTTACTTATGGATCAATTAACGATATTTTTTATCATAATAAACTCATATATAGTTATTTGTTGCATTATAAATAAAAGGTTTCAAGTTTTAATAGAAGAGCTGTTACGTAATAAAATTTATTTAGTACATGTTTCGTCTAATATAACGATTGTAACAATTTTGCTATGCAAACATTCATTAAAATATTTTTTGGTTGCTGCAATTTAAAATGCTGACATCTAATTTGCTTGCTATATAAATGAAAAACTCTCAATTATTTTATATATATATGAGGATATTTTTAAATATTTCTAGTTTATTATTGTTTTAATTTACTAGGTAGGTCAAATTGCAGTAACTTAATTCGCAGCGATTTGTTAATGCGATCGTTCGCTGTTATTATACCGTTTGGACATGTCCGTCATGTTAAGTAATTGCAACAATTCGCATTGCCAGCAATTTCTTTTTTGCTACTCATGATAGCTTTATTAACATTCGCGTATATCATAAAGTAAAAAAAATATATATTGTTATTGTCGTCTGCATGACATAATTAAAATTATGTATTACGTATTGTGTACTGTATTTGCGGTATATTAATTAATAACTTGAGTTAATCACGTAGGAGTCAGATGCTGATCATCACAAGTATGATCTATAAATGGTGCAGCCTTGAGTTGTCCTCGTATATGGCGACTAATTAAATGTTTTTTTCAACATCACCGCGTGGGCCATGAAATTTTCGTGATTTATTGCCATCGACTTACCTGACACCTAATTTATTATCCAAGTTAATAGCGTTATTGTCTTTTTAGTATTATCCGTTGTTCTTATTAATATATATTCAGTCTCATGGTGTGCAGATAAGTTAATAAGAGATGATGTAGATCTGTCATAAGAAGTAATATAAGTGACTTACATCATTATATCATTTGTTACACTTGGCCATATGACATCCGATCTTTCAAGTCGGCGTTATTTAATACTACATCAGGATAATACGTTTTTCATATACATTCTGCCCCCCTCCCTTTGATATATCGTGTCATCTATCTATAGAGGCACTTTATTACAAAAGCGTTTCTATTATTATAATTCGCTTATCGAATTTAATTCTTTATTGCGAAACTTATTATAATTGTGACACTAATTTCACCGATCGCTGAGAGCAGCGAAAGTGTAACAAATGGCGCTAAACGCCGAATGAGATGATTATGTGCGTCTTCATTTAAAAAATATTACATAACCGTTGCGTTGATAACACGGATTTTAATGTTAGCATGTGATTTTTAAAATTTTAACATAACGATGTCCACGAGGTTTCATTTTCATCTCATTGGTAGTAGTAGTCCTTGAAACAAAATATATGGTACTCTGATAAAATACGTGCTTAAGTTATGAAAGAAAAGGTTTACGTAAAATAATTTTGTTTGGGAGAAGTACAATTATACTTTTTGTAAAACTGTTGAGGTAAAACTAAAATAAAAACATTTTTCAAATAACTTAAATTAGTGAAAGAAAATTTTAGAGACGATAAATCCGCGTTGGATTTTCTATTTTATTCTATTAAAAATATAATAATATTTTATGTGTTCCTAATATTGTTGTGTAAAAATTATATTCAATATATTTTCAAAAGATTATGCATTTTTAAATATTAAAATTTTACAATATGATATTTCATTTCGTGTAACGCAAAATGAAAGTGAATTCCGTATTAATATACATAAATAACAAACGTGGAAACTTATTCAGGTTCTTATTTCGTTGACATTGCTTATCATATTATGTTTTCGGCGTGTTTGAGATATTAAAAGAGATATCTGCGTGCGCGCATAAATAGTAACGTTTGAGCGTGTTGACCGCACGCGATACGAGCTAAGTTGCGGGCTTCCCCTTTCACTTGTATTCACATTTAGCGGATCAAGCGGAACGCGTTGAGCCTTTCTCTATGTTCCTGTCTCTCTCCAACGCCGCTCAGTCGAGTGGTGGGTCGCTGCAGGCCGACCACCATCCGCTACAACAGTTGTGAAGCAACATCGGTAACATCCGCACGGAACCAGGCTCGCGCGCTGATGTCCCCTCGAGTTCCGTCATGAAGTCTAAACCGGCACATTACATTGACGCTCCGTTCAGACCATGGCCACCGCTTTCCCGTCAAGCACATCCGAACTTTTACTTTCGGCCTCCCGATCCAATGGACGCAAGAAACTTTAAAACTTCTTCATCCAAAAGTTCAGCGTATTCTGATTTTTCTGGAATGAGTGCGTACAGTAACAAGTCCCGGGACTATTATTTCTTATCGCCTAGTTATCGATCGGCTGGCGCACCTACGCCAAGCAATCACGCGGATTTATACTTGAGCAGAGAAAGATCCAGACAGATTCGAAATGCTAACGCTTCCTCTCCTGCCTGCCCCTGCAGCCGATCTCGATCCCTTGAAGACGTGCGTACAGAAGTGGTAACTGAATGGGAGGACGACGACGAAAATGGAAACCGTATCGTAGCTCCGGCGACCAAATTTAATCGCACAACATACAAAACGAACGCTACATTTGAAAAACAAAATTTTATGACTCGACATTCCATGGAAAATCTAGTAGAAAGATCGCCACAGGTGCCTCCACCAAAACGCATCAGTGCTTTTCAGGTAGGTGATTATGGAACTTTCTACCAAGACATTTCTTTTTGTAGCGTAACGCCAAACTTACGGCGGCAGAGTGTTAAACTGGCCATGTTATTATGTATGTGTGTTACAGACACGAGTCACTTTCTAGTTATATTTTTGTGATTATCTAATTGGTGTTGCTTGAAGTAGAGATGTAGCACGTAACTGTGGCGAATGAAATGTTCTGTGACGGTCATTAGAGGTGGTGTATGTGAGTACATCTCGTTCAGCTCCGGTGGAGACACCTCCCCGCACCCGCACCCCCTTCCATGGTCGCTATGCCCGATAAATAATTTGTATTTGTAGATACAATTGTGTGTTATTGCTTGCTTAACACGTTTTTAGTTTTACCAGTGATTGGAACAGTTTTTACATGATATTGCCTAGTCTAATGCAATGCGTTCTTCAATAATATTATGAATCCGGTTTATTAAACCTTAGAATCTTGTTATTCTGATGTAATGTTATAATTGTCTTGACCGATGCACAAGTCAGGTCTAATTTGCGATTGTTCCGCTCAAGTTGCCATGCGATTTGCATATAAGCTAATATAATATCATGTCTCTTATGATCACTAACTAACAAATTTTCATATGTTCTGTATCATTTTATACAATGTTCTATGTGTTAATATTGTGAATCCAAACTATTTTATTATGATAAAGGAGAAATTTTCATTTAGGTGAGTTAATAACATATTCTTGTATAACGTTCAATAAGAGGTCTCTCAATCTACTTAACCTCTTCATAAAAAACAATTTATAATATCAATTAATATTTAGATTTTAATAAGTGTTCAATGATATTGAAAAATTTCCTCGTATGTTAAAATTTATCTATTTAATATTAATAAGTGTTAAAATGAATGAATTATAAGTGATCGCGGATGTTAGATAATCGACGAATAGTTTGCTGAGAACACGGTTATGTCATTAACATAAAAATCAAATGTTTCACATCAATCGTCTAAAGAAAGCTGCTTGCGTAACAAATATGGTCTTTCTAATTGTGACAGAACTGCTACTTTCTATACAAAATTCTATATAACTAGTGATTGCGCAGTTTACACCTGGCGTTATACTTTCAATCAGAACAACTATAAAACTTAACAACACAATACAATAATATGTATAAAACTTAACAAACGTAATAAAAAGTTAAATAATTGTTATGCATTTTATGTTCTATTAACTACAAGTCTGTCCAAAGATCAAAAATATTTTTCGTAAACAAAATGTTTATAAGGACTGCAGCTGATGTTTCATGTATATACATTTTTTAATTCATAATAATATATTGACTAACGAAAAGAGTATGGTAATTTATGATATAAAATTTAATAATTCTTCTTATCCACCGGAAATAAGTTTTCATATGTAAAGGGAAAATTGTATTACAGAAATGTTTCAAATTTTTTCAAATTTCCCTCAGATATTAAACGGAATAGATTAATAAAATCACATAGAAAAAAGAATTGTGTATAAAAATATATTTTTGTAATATTTTCATGTTACTTAATATCGAGCATTCATCGAACGCTATTGATTCAATCACTATAACTTAATTTAATATCTTCATAATAGTAAATTTCTCTATAAAAAGAAAAGTTGGTTAAATGATTGCGGAGTCATCATGCAGACTAGGGACAATGATGCTTTCTAATCAAATACTCCGAGCATGACGTGCATCGTACGCAACAAAAGGGAAAAAAATGTATCGCATGAGAGTTGTAGCCCATTATAACTCTTAAAACCGTTCCATAGTAATGATGAAACTGTTAAATATTTCTGTCCTATCGTGAAGTGAAGTGGAGACGAAATTGATAGTGGGAATTAATGTTGAAGAATGACACTTATTTATAGGCAGGAATATAAATTTGTTGTATACTCGATCTCATTATTATGCAATGTTTTATCTAATACGGCTGCAATAAAGCAATATCATTGTTTTAAAGTATCACATGGGGAGTCAGTTTGAACTTTTCCGTTTATATTAACATGTTGAAAAGTGATAAAATTACTAGTGCGTTATGACTGTATATGAACCGCACCACTGTGCTCCAGTTACCGCGAACCGGAACGTACGTGCCGCGGCTAACATCCTATATATCGACTCGCCTAATATGAACCTAATATAACTCTTATAGCAGATAATGTTCACTCACCTCCCCTCTCTCTTATACAATCTCATATTCGCCATACGGGTTTAAAAAATATTTATACAAGAATGATAATAATCACATACGACAGGAACAACCGTATGTAAGGATAGGCTATAAAACATAGTTCATTTTGAATAAACTAAAACAATGTGAATCATGCTTTATTTTACTTTATGTGATCGTTTACACAAAGCTACAAATTGTTGACTATTTATTCTAATTTTCTTTCTTTATAACGTAAGTATGAGTTCTTTGCGGTTCTAACTTCCCAAGATTCTCACTAAGAAAACAAACTATTAGCTACAATAAACGTATCTTTTAATCGCACGCACACTCACACAGTGTTCTACAGATTTCTTGCTGACCGACCTTTGATTGTCACGATCAGTAAAAGCGCAATTAAAACAGACCCTTTGTTCACATTTCATGGCTAGCAAATTCTTTGTCTCCCATTGCTAACGCTCTGATTGTCTTACTGTCAATTATTGTACACAAAACACTTTGGTGAAATAGTATTAAAAACAATACTAATGAGACCTTATATAATAAAAGTAGAGTAATTTTATCACACATCGTGTGACTTCTTTAAATTAAGGATAAATGTCAATTAACATAAATTATCTTAGTCTAAATGATATTGCTGAGATCTGTGTATAATCATCTCCAATGGTTGCTCTGTGTTTAATTTCGTGACAATGATCTGGCAAGTTGCGGTTAAGTAAATTACAATCAATCACAGCGTCAGCAATGAGATATTTGACGCATCGTTGATTGTACACAATACTGTTTACATGATGATAATAATTTTCATGAAATGATTTGTTGTGCTAGTCCAACAAGCAAACTTTATGTATGTGATAGCGAAGGGGACGAAGCGTGTAAGCGTCATTAGTTCCATTTATGAAGAGATAGAGCGTCCATAGTCCATACTAACCTAACCTAAACATCGGTCGCATATTGTATTCAGCAACTGTTATTACCATACCCCATGAGGAGTAGAAATTGTCGTATGACCTTTGAATAATATTAAGACATACTCTCGAATAAGATTATTAATTACGATTAAGATTACTAAAGTTCTTTCAAATTCATCGATATATTTTGGGTAAAGTCGTTGTAACAACTAAACTAATACTTATATTATTAAAGTCACAAACACAAATCTACCTATGTTTTATACCAAATTTTCGTGTCCAATAACTACATAAAGATATGTTGTCTAAGAATGTTATAACAACAAGAATAAGGTGTTTGCATTATGTGTTAACATTGTTATACATTTCTGCACAGAAGTAAACAGAAAACTTCGTTTGAACATACTAATAAACGTATGAAATATAAAAATGTGGATATTTTCTTATTAAAATATAAATTAGAACATAAATTAAATTCTATCATATCGTTACTGAAATCCTTGGTAAATAGAATTTCTGTATGAAAGCTTTCGAATTTTGTAGCGAGACGAGGTAATGACATAAAATATAAATTAGAACATTAATTCAGCATATGCATATTGAATAACTATTTAATTAAAAACTAATTTATCTCTAAAATATAAATTCAAATTTTATTACACCATGATTGAATTCCTCTGTAAATAGAATTTCTGTATGAAAGCTCTCGGTTATTAGTTGTGAGATGAGGTTATAACGTTGTCATAATCCTCATAATGTAGTGGCGATACCGTAGAGCTTCGAAATTACAAACTGTATTATGTATTTAATCAGCTCTCATCTCCTCTCTATAAATTCACAGTTCTCCCTACAGTACTCTAATTAAAATTAAATTACATATATAAATATATTGTATTTCAATGCGTTCTAAATGTATATTTTTTATTTTTATTGTAATATAATTCCGAATCCAACGATTCGTGTGGACCATAAATACGATCCGACACATTTTTCCTCGTCTCCTGACATTCACATGTAGGTCATGACTGTCATGAAATTAACGAAATTATTTACACACCTTTTAGGGCCGACATGCACGTAATTCAAATTAATCAATGATATTTAAAATATCTTCAATCCTAAAAATGTTGAACTTGACCCTATGATAATTTTATCAAGAATCTAGACACCCGAGATGTATTTAATTACTTTGATATATTATTTTGTTTATATTCAAACCAAAATGTATATACTGCTTTTTAAATGTAACCTGCAGGTCTACATTTAAATATAAAATTTTCAATATTTCCAGTCGATTTTTTTTTTACATTCTCGTGTTTGTTCGTGTACGATATTCGATGGAAAGACGTTTCGATAAAACTAACTTTAATTAAATTTGTATTTCAATACTTTCTACTTATTGTTATGGTAAAACTAAGTTTACATCAATTCTATTTATTAAGTATTTCTCGATAGCGAATGTCTGCCATTTAGTGGCAATTTATTTGAAAGAAACAAGTTTCTTATGTTACTTTTATTTACGTTTTATTTTAAAAACTGCTTATATCATATAACTTAAAAAAAAGCCTTCGTATGATTTTGTCTGGGGCTTTAATAAATAACGAAATGAAAGAAAAATTATTTATATCTTTAGATATATAGTTGAATTCCTTTAAAATGAATCCTTTAAAATTCCATAATTCCTCCACGAATGAGTATGAATTATGCTAAAGAAGTTCTGTTAATATAATCTACATTGGCTATTGTTCACTGTTTACATTTGATATGTTAATAACGTCTTCAATGTAGAAAGTTGTTCATTTTGTGTTCCTATTTAGAACCCAGGTAACTTTTCTTAAACGTATATGTAGGATAGATAATTATAACATATATTTATTTATTACATTCATACACTTACAACACTTACACTTTGTCAATATATGTGTGCTATTACTAATACATATATATGTTTTGTAGATGTTTATATATTATAGTATAAATATTTATGTACAGTGCCATGTAAGTTTTGTGAGGATTATTTCCTTGGTAATATTAATCATATCACTCTCACGATGACTATAGAAACAATGCTATGCTACATAAATAATGCTATATTCACAGGCGCCAAGCAGGAACGGTAGTCAGAGTGCGCTTGGTACTCCAGCCGTTGCGGAGGTGAACGGCTCCCGGCCGACCTTTAAGCCAGTGACGGTTCTGGAGGATCTTCAGGCAGTGCGTTGTGCTGAATTCCATCCCGGCGGCAGACTGTACGCTGTGGGCTCCAACACCAAGACACTCAGGATATGCAGTTATCCCAAGATCGATGATGTCAAGTGAGCTGTTCATTTTGTTTATCTCTTAAAGATTGCGTCACTTAAAGGATTTTTTGTAGGTTAATGTATGGATTGCCTTATATAAGTAAAGAAGCTAAATATTACAAATGAAAGTATTCCTATCACAATGTTGATAAAATTTTAAGAAAGACAGGTTTTTTGCTATTGGTTCAGATTGCATGTAGATAATCTTACGACAAAATTTGAAAAGATTTGCAGTATAGTTTAGACTAATAAATTATTTAAGTTCTTTTTCATATTTATATTAATCTGTTACGAATGTATAACATTTAGTCTTTCTATAAATAGTTGTACCGGTTTTCATAATGAAATGACAATCGTGCCATCTGCTTTGAAAGGTGTGCAGTCCTTTTTTGGTTACATGTATTATTTTTTTATTGGCATATGCTTCTGGTGCCAGGGGCAAGTTCTACGACTTGGCAAGAGATTATATGGTTTATTTTACTCGAAATTTTCCAGTCTAATTAGACCAGATCTCAAATAAAACTTGACATAAGATGTTCGCAAAATGTTGGCAATGTAACCTTCGTGTGTCGTTCAAGAGCGACCCTGGTCAAGACTGGCTCCGGCAGCCTTTCCCAATTCACGTCCGTGCCTTGTACGTCGATGCCCTTATAACTGATGTAACTTAGCCGCAGTATTATTGCTATTATTAACAATTACATTTGTTGGGTATCAATATCTTTATATTTTTATCCATTATTTTTTATTACTAGAGAATCGGCAATATAAATATCCCTTTGTTTAAATTTGACAAGTATCAAGATTCTTATATGAAAAAAAGACGTATAAATATTTTAATGAAGTTTTTAAGTAACAATGTATTTAATATCCAATACTTCAGATAATGGTGATTCAAGTGTCGTTCCTCAGACCTTTGTTAAATCTTGGAATCTTAAAATGTATAATATGAATTTAGGTTCAAAACTATTTGAGGCACGTTTTAGTATTACATTTAAAATTATACTCCTAAAATTTGATATTATGTGTGAAACATTACGGTCGGTGAACACGTCACCTTTGATTTCATCGACAGTGGCGTCTGTATACATTGATAGGTAACTAAATGAGTTTAATGTGAACGACCTGATATTACGAATCGTATATTCATATAAGGACCACGCTGCCTCAGCCCCCACTCTTGTAAACCCAAAAAGGATTTGGTATTTCTGTCACAATATTTGGATTGAAAGATTACGATAACCTCTTTAGTTATTATATATTTTATAATCGTTATAATACACATGTAAGATCGTATATAATTTTTTTTTTTTAGTTTTCATACAAATAATCTAGTCAATATTGTTTTTGGTTAAGGTGAATGATACAATATTTGCGTTGTGTATATTTTTAAAATTCATGAAAATAAAACCTCATAAATGAATGGGAAATAAGGCTAATGAAAGATGCCTTCTATAAGATCTAAACTGTGAATAAATGTCATACATTATGATGGAACATATGAATGCTATTGAAATTGTATACGAAAATTTTTAATTCTCTCTAAATCTTTATCTATTAAATTCTCATAATGACTGTTAGTTACTATTTATAACATTATTGAGTTCACAATCCTCAGTTGTACATGTATGTTGTTTGTTTAGCGCTAGAAAGCGTATCGTTGTTGTACCAATGCGCAGAGCTAGTTATATTTGATAATTTGTAATTTTCTTTATTCTGGACTCACACAGTTTTATTGATTCTAGCCTGTTTATTATCTATTTCCGTTCATAATGTAGAAAAACCAACTTACAAATTAATTTCTTTGAATATTCTAAAATTATGTAACCTCCAACTAATATTGTGTGAAAAAATTGCTGTTTCACAACAGCAATTAAGTGTGACAAATGGCACGAACAGCACACGTACATTACAAGAACATGGTTATGGTGTTATAGAACGGTTATAGAAAAAGCTTTCTTATGAGTCATGAATTGTGCAAGCAACGCGCAGAGCATGTTAAACACGTTGAAAGTGATGGCTATAGTTATTACTGCACACCTAACGATCAGATAACTCGTGAAACTCTACTAGGAATTATATTTATATCTAAGTAGATGATTCGAGCTCTATTATATTATATTCCTATCATTTTCATACCGTATATTGAAACACTATATTTTATAATAAAGCTGTATTTTATATTCAATGATTAATAATCTTATATCCGATCTAATCAACGAAATGGAATACATTGATTTCTCACGTGGTAGAACTTAAGTTAACCGTTTTGTGAAATAACTGATAGCCTATTAATATAATACAAGTACATATTCAAACTTTACTGATTTAAATGAGAATCATATATTTTTGAGATATCTCTGAAAATATATACGAGTTATTTGAAATATAAAGAATGATATTAATTCCACATAACAAAGCTACCATCGTATAATAATTATTTGTCTTGAATATTTTAGCTTCTTATAAAGGGAATCATAATGGAATTGAATTCCACAAATATTTTTGGTCACAAAATTAAATATTGACAGCTCTCGTTATGGGGGATTTGGAAGAATTTGGAAATATAGACGTGTACATAATGGAAGTTATGACGAACTCGAATCAACAAAGCATTTTTATTTGAAACTGGATCTTCTGTATTTTATTTTGTTTAAATGCTAATGCGACATTCGTATTGTATACGAAGTTATAATGAAAACATCTTTATTTAGACAAAAGTTGAATGTTTATTTTTCCAATATTCAATTGTCTGTCTCGCTATCCGTTACTTAGTGGAATGGTTATTGACTTATGTGACCGCTTCATAGCACACATCGTAGCTTAGTATTAAAATAATTCTCGTATGTAATTTCGCTTATTCACCGTAGTTATAGACAATTTTCTTAAAGTGAAATAAAATCATATATTGCAAGGCATAACGATAAAAGGTATTGAACGTTAGTTTCCAGCATGACCATAATATTTCATGTTAAGCTATTGCGTTATATGTAGTACTTTGAACGTTTAGTTATTATAAAGAAAGTTCAATTTTATAGAATTGTAATATATATGTAACGTTATAGCTTATTACGTAAATATGTAAATTTATTCTTTTTGATGAACCACGGTCTGGCGGGTTTTGCTCTTCGTAAGGGTTCATTTTACTTTTTTATAATTACTTAATATTGAATTCCTATTGATATTCCTGGATCCTCATATCTCTATTGTTATTCAGTACTAACAATTGAAATGAGATATCTCGTAATTACAGTACTCTTGAAAACCCATCTTGTAACTTTTGCTAAAAGGAGAGCACATTTTATAAAATATTTTCGCTCCTACAAATAGTAATTTGTCTTTTACCGCAAGTAATCATAGTTACAGCAACACTAGTAGCTCGCTATTAAGTTAATAGCAATAATAAAACATCAGACAATTGTGATAAGCTAGATACTTGAACATCTTTAATGAAACCTATGCAGCGCATGTTTTCACCAGATAGTAGAGTTGTTAGTTCGTCAGCCTTTCATTCAGATCGATGCAATTGTTCCAGATGTTTTTTATTTGTTAATTAGATACAAAGTTAATAATGCATAATTATGATAAATTCTAAAAAACTAGTTGATGAATCACAATGCAAATATATGTATATATTAAGTAGAAGGTTTTGCTACCATCTAAGCGTCTTTATACTCATAGTACGGGAGTAAAGATAGATCATGTTTAAAATTATTCAAGTTATTATCAATCTTCCCCACAGAGACAATAGTTCACCCACAGCGCCAACTGTTCTGCTAAAACGCACTAAGCACCATAAAGGCAGCATCTATTGCCTGGCCTGGAGCCCGGCCGGAGATCTTCTGGCCACCGGTTCCAATGACAAGACAGTTAAGCTCATGAGATTCAACAGCCACACCTGCAACCTGGAAGGACAGGAGGTGAGGAGGCGATTTATGTATTTAAATAAGAAGCCAATGTTATGTATATTCAATTTTGTGCCTTATACTGATATAACATAAAATTCTAATTTATACGGCACTTAGAGACTTATTCATCGTGCATGCACTTGACTATAATAAAAGGGAACATTCTCTGTATGTTTAACCTTTAGAAGCAATAAATAATAACAATAAATATAAAAAAACGAATGTAAGCTTAACAACAACAAGTCATCACTCACAGTAAAAAATATGATATTAAAATTTTATAAAATTGTCGTCAATAATTGGCAAAACTATTATTAAAATCGGTAAAGCTTTTGAACGTTTAACCCGTTCATCTTAATCAGTGCTGAATATTTGATCAAAACAGATAGACTTTGTCCATAATTTAATGTGTACGTTGTGTGAAACACGAATGGCGCTCTGGATTGAGCGTACTCAAATATTAAACGCGGCTGAGGAATGTATTTCAGTTATAATTATAAATTGTAACACTTCCCGCTTGTACCGAGTGACATTACATGTTTACTTGAATTACTAATAAATGTACCACTAACTGTACGTCTAATGTCTCCTTGACGAGATTTGGTTTGCATCATTTACCTTGTATAGAATTATTCGTCAGCTGTTGTGAATTTTTTCAAAGGACGTTATTATAAACCGCAAATTACAAATTATTTTATATCTTGGTCCAAGTTTAGTGTTCTAGAAAAATCTTACAAAGTACTTTCCATTATGTAAACTATAATGCAGCTTTAAACTTGTAATAAGCGAGCAAAAAGCCAAGGATCAAATGGTACTTAGTTGCGAATTTTCAGAAGGATGACTATAATGCGTGATTCACTTATACCCACGATTTTAATAAATCACTAAAACGTCACGGCCTTAACGTAACATTGTCGTCAACAAGATACATAAAAACATAACCCAATTATAAGAATCAACGATAGACTTGACTCAAATAACGAGTGACCAAATGCAGACGGAATTCTTAGCACATGTCATCATAGTATTTGTAGTCTAAATAAACTATGATATAAATAAGTTAGAGTAAATAGCGTCCTTTCTTAATGAGATAAGATATCGTTCTAGTTAGTGTGTATGTCATCGAGACGTGGGTTGATTGTTGGATGTTCGCATCGTTTCAACATTATCTAAATTGGTTTTTTCCAACGACGATGTCACGTTATGCAAGCCTTATTAAACTGTTGTTTAGTCAGAACGTATTTTGTATTTATTTTTCTCGTCTGTAATGTATGTTTATTTAGCTTTAGTTTATTATTAAGTTAATTGCAATGTACGCTGAGATGATTGGAATATTCCTATGTCATTTATTATACCACGTTCTTGGTAGGTTGAGCTGACTATGCATGACGGCACGGTCCGTGATGTGTGCTTTATAGAGGACACCTCGAACAAAACCAGCCTTCTCGTGAGTGGCGGAGCTGGGGACTGCAAGATATACGTCACAGATTGCGCTACCGGGAAGACTTTCCAGGTACGAACCTGAATTCTATACTCTATTAAGGTTACAGACAAGAAAACTGGTCACTAGCACCAGGTGCATTGTCGCTTTAAAGATTATAAGCTGTTAGTTGAAAAGGGAGCAAAATATAGTGCTATCTTCCAGCACTTCCACACGTCAAAATTAAACACCTGTGCCTGCTACTTCACTTTGCTAAGTGCTACTTAATATAGATGAACCATGCTACAAGCTATATTATCACTTAAATTTTTTTGATCTTATCAAAATTTTTATTTGATTTGTATATAAAGAAAGATATTTTGCTTTTAACGAGCAGGCGCTGAGCGGTCATTCCGGCCACGTGCTGTCTCTATATAGTTGGGGTGGAGCGTTGTTCGTGTCAGGAAGTCAGGATAGGAGTGTTCGCTTCTGGGATCTGAGAACAGCTGGTTGTGTCAACGTGATCGCACCACCGCCGGCTGGACAGCATGCGAAGGTATCACCAAAGACATTATATTATATCAACTACTAGCTGCGTCCCGCGGTGTTACCCGCGGATTTCCGGGATGTAAAGTAGACTATGTGTTATTCGTGGACGTCAGCTTCCTGTATACAAAATTTTATCAAAATCGGTTCAGTCGTTTGAGCGTGAAGAAGTAACAAACATACACACACACTCACAAACTTTCGCAATTATAATATTAGTAGGATATTCATGATTCAAATGATCTATCCAAAATGGTCATATCATTAAAAATCTGCTACATCCATTATTTTTACAATGTACTATTCTGTAGTTATATTTTTAATACGTTTCAATATCCCGAACTGATACTTATATTATGGGGTTTAAATTCACTTTGTCTAAAATTGTTCTAAATTTTTTTGGCATTTAAGAAACGTTATACAATTTCCAATATTATAATATTGTTTATATAATTATTTGATTAAACTATGATGTTAAGAAAATTTAACATATATTCATGTTACGATAAAAAGCGAACCAAATTGAAAAGAATCTTCCTTAGAGTTCAGTAGGGGATTATTGTATAAGTTCAGCTTATTCCTTTAAATGGTTACAAAAAAGATTTTCAAGGTATGAGACTTAAATAAATAACTTCAAAACATAACTCACCACAATGAAATTGACACATCATTTGTACACTTTTCTGTAGTTTGTAATTACGTTGATATTTTATAGTATAAAAAAATATATATAAATATGTTAATATCATAGGTTGGGATCAAGCCATTAAATTTGTTTTATGGATCTATAAAATTTAAATTGACCTGCAATAACATTTTATGTAATAAAAAAGGTAGAACGTCACAAGTTATATTAAAATATAATTAAATAGACAATAATGTTTATAAAATAAATAAAATGTTTTTATAGAGTTATTTTCGAAATCTAAGCTTAGCAAAGCACAATGCTTTCAGAATACTTGTCATTATTCCCAAAAACTTGGGGAAATTTCCCAAATTGTTTGAATAACAATTTTTTATAGCGAAGTCTTTGATGTCTTAAGAGATGTAGGGAGATGTCTCGTCAGCATCTTTTTATTGCCGTTCAGATGACGTCCTCGATATAAATCAATCACGAAAATACCGTCATACGGCTAACATAAATTAAGGATTCAGAAAACTGAAAATCCAATTGTTATATGTTTAAAGACTTTGACTGTGAATTAGATACTTGTTCATTTTGTAGTGTAGCTAACAATAGTAATAGTCTTTATTAGTTATTCAGTTTTATATTATGAGAAATATGACGTGTTTTATATAAATACAACAATGAAATCTCTTCCTAGATGTATGTATGTCATAATTATTTTTATTGCAATGTTGCTCCGTAAACAGAATTTTTACTTGAAAACAATAGATTTGTTAGGTTAGCATAATTTTAGTTTATTGGTGGAGTTATAATAATGTGAATTTTCCTAATAAATTATAAGTGACTCGCTTTCGCTTGCGACTCCATTCACGTTGAATTTGAGAATATTTGTAACGTAAATAAATTAAGCAAGTATTTAAGTACAACATGCTATTACATGTCTTTAGTGTGATATAAAAGTAATTAAAATTAGCCTCTAACTTTGTTCGCAGAAGAACCTTTTTATACCAATAACTATATAGATTTTTTAAATACATTGTTATTGATAAATCTTTTCTCATAGTAATAGCTTAAAAGAATAATTATATAGAAAAGTAAAAAGGATTCTTCGAATTGTTCTCAATATTTCATAAAATTAATATTATGTTTAAACAAATAACTAATCTCGTTTATCAGTATGGGTCGTCGAAAAATATTTTTATATATTCTATGAATAGTATTCCAATAACTGGATAATATAATACAAAAATAACTGTTTGCTATTTCTATAATCTACTTCTTATTATCTCTCAACGTCTTAACTCGTACATACATCTGGATAACTTTGTCCCTATAATAAGTTATATTGAAAACACCTCGCTGCAAACTGTACCACATAAAGTAGATCTAAAAGACGTTTACTGATAGCAAATATAAACTATCTTCTTGTCGCAAGTAACTGAAATGTTTGAGTCTGAAAGATTTGAAATCGTTTATTTTCAATGTGAAGTTAACATGAAGTTATTTGTTTTCGTTTACCCTTAGTTTATTTAAAACGAGTTTGAGCGAATGTTATATAAGCCATCGACATATACTAATGGACATGCCGTACGCATATTATACTAATTATACTAATCTTCATAAATTTTTTTTTGAAAAGAGTGAGAGAGATGGCCTATGCTTTTGGTCTAGCACTCTCTCTTTCCTCATAGATGATTGGCGCTCAGTCAGTACGGTACTGTTTTGAGAGAGATAAAGATAGACCGAAACTTCGTTTCCTCTCTTTCTTTCGGAGTGCCACAATTCTCATCTCTAAGGCATGTCCATTAGTATATGTCGATGATACAAGTAGTATATCTATGTGTGTGTGTGTAGGGGTCAGCAGTGGCGTCTTTAGCAGTGGACCCGAGTGGTCGTCTCTTAGTATCTGGTCATGAAGATGGTTGGTGTGGTCTACACGACGTGCGAGGATCTCGTTCTTTACAGCGGTTCTCGCCACACGCGGGTGATGTACGATCAGTGCGTTTCTCGCCCGGAGCTTACTATTTACTGACAGCAGGATACGATGGACGTGTAGTACTTACAGATCTTCAAGGTATTTATATACTTATATACATATTTTTAAAATATTCGTCGTTTTGTCTCATAAGTTCTGTCATTACAGACGTATCCAACTCGTACATACATTTTAAATTTCATTACAAGACTATATTATGATTAATATGAAATATCTATACATTATTGACAAAAAATTACGCTGTATTAATTGTTTTGTATGTTGTATCGCAATGGTTATTTTACAACTCTGATGTAGGATTTTAATCAATAGTCTTACAAAGGCCGTGGCGCGAGTTGGTTTCTATTGAAATTAATCCAACATAAATCATAGTACACCAGCACTACACCAGTACAATCATTGACTTTCCAGTGCCGTCTGTCTAGTGATGATAAGCCGACAGTGTTATTGATGCTTGATCATGAATAGAGCTTTATATGCTTCTCGTTGTACTGGATATATATTAATGTAGAAATTAATATTAAATACGATCTGTTTTAACTTGGATATATAACATGTTTAAGAATTTTTCTCTTATATATGTAAGTTAGTTGCAGTGTGGTTGATGTGTGTATTGTATTTAGGTGACCTCACGTGCGCACTTCCTAGCGTACCAGTGGCTCGTCATCCTGACAAAGTGATCTCAGCCCGCTGGCATCCAGATGACTTCTCATTCCTTTCAACGTCAGCTGATAAAACAGCTGTTCTATGGACCATACCGCCACTATAAATTGGACTGTGTCGTATATAAACTTGTATAGCGGATTGGATCACATCGAGCTGGTGTGACGTCACACTCGGGCTCGAATCTCGAATAAATGGTACCTACTATTTGTCTCTCCTACTAATTCACGCTCAGCCGTGTCCGATACGTGTCTCGGGGCCTATATGTCATACCCTCTACCTTGTATTACTGTTTCATTGTGCTGAATAATCTGCCTTTGATATTTAGCAAGGAAATAAATGTTTTTTATTTGAAAGATTTTAAACGATGTTGGTTAGTATCGACTGTATTATATTAATCAAGGTGATCGCTAAACTTGATGTTAACGTGCTTTATTAATGTTGAGCTTTATAATCATTGTTATAAGTCACAAAATACATTGACGTCATAAAAAATTATATTTAACACTCACACTCACTGTAAATCCTATTTATTTTAAATGTTTTAATCCATTTAATGTACTTACCGTATTTGTAATGATAGATTAATGTCCGCGACACACCAAGTGCTTTGTATCATTGTTAGTTGATAGCTTTAATGTAGCAATACTGTAACCGTAGCCGAGTAACAAAATTTTCAAACATTCGTATGTTTTTTTTGGTGAATGTATGAGTTTGTGTACGTTTAGTGGTTTTAATTAACACTCGAATTTTATTATAGTATACATTTATATTAAAAACTGTATCCGATATATACTAATAAGTTAATAAAATAGTTTAATTAGATTTCTTTTGTAGTACCAGGATTTATGTAAAACGTACGTTCTAATGTATTCCATAAATTATTTGTACGAAGGCCGTGCAATAGAATGCGGCAACACACACCCTCGTATATAGTACCCGGTATATAACTAACCTATCCATTAAATCATACCCGTCTATATAAACCTGGTTGTAGATCTGTACGTAATATTTATGTAGATGTTGTAGTTTTATCATAACCGGTATTTAATTAAAAATTCAATTATTGGATGCAACTGCAACGTAACAATGTCACACGGCTTGGTTCTTAAGTGAATCACTGCAGTATAATACGCTATAGATAAATTAATGCACTTTTATATCTTGTTATAGCTGTGAAAACTGTTTGTTACGTATAATAAAATGAATGTATCGTTAAGTTAAAAAGTTTGACTGAATTATGTAAATGCTTTAATTGAACGTAATAACAGCACTCTCAATTCTTCGGGTGTATTTGCTTTGAAAAATTTTGTCGGTATATATTTTAATATTTATTATTTCTTTATATATAAATAATATGATAATCTGAAAGATTACGATGCGGTCGCCGTAGTTTCAAATAACTCATTTAAAATGGGATAGCACAAATATATATTGTTTTAGTTCATCGTAATATCAGACTCTGCACAAATAAAATGACATTGAACAAACATAATATATTAAAAAATAATTAACGCGCCTTAATATGTTATTATGTTTGTGCGAAGTCCTCGTCTAAGAGTCGCCGGTGATTGTTTTATTTTATAGGTGGAGTCGAAGCTAACTCTAGTTTTGGTTTACATTTAAAACGAATTTTCCTTAACAATGTATCGACCTAATATAATCTTGTATTGACAGACTTGTTTTATTTGTTTCCCTTTTATTGCTCGGCCGTGAAGTGAATCTGACCAGTGTGTATGACGCGGACTAACTCACAGAATATGTCTTGTATTGAAGACAAAGGACGTTAACTGTAATGTTCTAACAATATCAGTTTTTGATCTAATAATTGTTATAATAACATAAAAAAGAAAAAGTTATAATGTCTCTGTATTATATAGTTAATAGGCAAAGAGTGAATACTGATCGGATTTTAAATTGCTTTATAATTAATTTAGATAATAAAAGAAACAAAAATAATGTGTCGTTAAAATTATAACTGTTATCAAAATCATAGAAGTCTTCTAAAAACTTACAATAATTGATAGCAAGTATTATGAAAACTAGGTATACACTTAGAAACACTAACTAAAGACAGCACATAATTAATTTTCACAAAACTTTTTTCGTAGGATGAAAGAAAAAGCCAACAGAAAACGTTGTCGAATGATTGGAAATTCACTCCGTATAAATAATATCAAATCGAATTAAATATCAATCATAGAATTTTAGCCGGAATTCTCATTAGAAAATAAATTTAGAAAGAAAGTTATGTACCTAGTTTTTCCTTTCATGCAATGATAAGAATATTGAGAATCAAAGAAAATAAGAGAGTATTTTGCATTTCATTCTATCATACTTTTGGTACCACTTAAAGAGACTTATGTTTTTTCCAGACACGTTGCAAAAGTAACTTTTTTGTGGCTAAATAAGATTTCAGTTTATAAGATTTCTTAATTAACAAAACTTTGATCTTTGCAGTTTGCCGATGTAACTTTACTAACTCCTACGTGTAAAGTACTAATACGACAGATTGAACTTCATAATAAGTTCGTTTGAAGTTCATAATTGAGAGGAATGCTTGGTCTATGTTTATTATATTACATTTTGTATGACTTTTTGCATAGCACCTAACAAAAAAGTGTGTGTATTGAAAATGCAAGCGCGTAAATGCTTTTTGCAAGAGACCTGCCGTTTTAATACAATATGTATGCCGAACACAACAAACAATCCTTTCGAATATTCAAATGGAATATGCGAATATATTATGAAAATCGTGAATTTATTTGTACGATGTTCCAGTTAGACATATAGCCAGCGGGTACGTTTTAGAACAGAGAACAATGCTATTTAATGGAACGTTCAAGCATATCAAGAAATAATTCTAAAATACTCCGAAAACAGACGTCGAGTAAATGTATCAGTGAAATTTACTAAAATTAAATGTTCAATTTTAATTAAAATGCACTGTTGCGAAATAAAAAACAGATCAGCTATACACTATTTATTCTGTTTTTAATGTGATTACAGATACACACATAATCTAAAGGGTACATACAACATTTTCGCTTATAACATTGATAATTTTGACACATTAATATTATCATTCACATAGAATAGTATGTATCTTATTTAACATAGAAAATCTTTAAATAAATTTGGCAAAAGAATTACATGAGAAGCGAAAGTTTCAGTTCTTTTTAAATATGTAATTATTAATGCAGAATTTAATTATCCTTACCATTATAATAGTAGTTATTTGATTATGAACTACAATTATAAGCAATAAAACAACATTATTTGCCTTAACAGACCGTAAATCTAAACGATATCATAGGAAATAAAGTCATTTATAATATAATTTTACTACCTTCATAAATAAACTCTGTTATAAGTTAGACAACCATTTTAATTAAACAATATACGATATTGTTATAGTATTTCATAAAACTTTTAATGCTAGATAGAAACAATAATAAACTAACAACACGAATATGACTTAGATTTAATATAACAAGGAGCTTAGCCGGATATAAGAAGTATTTACAAAACACATTTCTTTTAAATTAAAATTCATAAGTTATTATATTATAATCGCTAAACTTACTTCGAAAACTTTCCTTTACCACTCGAGTACCCTGTTCTCTGGCAATACGATCGCCCTATACTTATTTTTTTTTAATATTTTACCCAAATACATAACATTTCACTAGTATTCGACTGCCCAGAGATACAATTTACACGGTACACATCTTGTGGTCCTTTATTTGGTCACCTTATAGTTATTTGAAATAAAATTATAGTTCAAAGCTGACTTCTAATACGAAATTACTCCAAAAATAGTATTTAGAATAGACTTATTATTTGTCACACATAGTCCCTCATCTAATCTTCAATGGAAGTCATCTACAAGTGACAGGGTAATTACGATACTATAGAATTGTAACAGCTTCGTGAAATATAACTAACTTAAAATAGGTTTTATATTTCTTTGCGGCCCTGTTTTTCAAACTATATTAAATGTCTAATTACTGACACTGTATGAAGTGTCAAGTAAAATATATTTTATAAATCATCTTAGTTTATTACAAAAGTGAGGGCAAGACATCAATGTGTACTTCTACATATTAAAACTACAAAACAAACTTGGCCCGACTAAACGTCGTTTCCTTTAATTAATGCTTGTGCACACAGATGTCAGCACACAAGTCTCCCTTATCATGTTTGTATTAAGCTTGACAACTTTGTATGGCTTAAAAGCAAAGAAAATATCCAAGAGATTATGACCCAGAGTTAAATATTAAGCTTGATGGTGTTCTCTGATCAGCTATTTCAGTAATAAATAATAGCAATATATTTTTATAGAACAGGAGTGAGCAATTATTTTCTATACGATTGAACAGCTCCCGTCTCATAATTTACACTGTTAGGAAAAAACGTTACCGCTTCTGTAAAAATAAACAACGAAATCACTCTGCGTACGTGGCTTTGTATTGATTAGGGAATAAATACAGCCATATATCAAAACATAAGGTATTGATGTCATAAATAATGGTGTCGGGATCGTGCCCGTTCGAGCTGGCATTACGAAATAACATCTATTTATTATGATTACATTGACTTTTATAAAAATGATTATGTAAGTAGGGTAAAGGATATAATGCAATTTATGTACCAAAATTGGGCCTGATTAATCTACCCAGTGTTGCATCGTATTTGAGTGACGGATTTCCGATACCGCTATAGTTACCAAGCAACCTTCATTACTGTCAAAAAATTAATTTACTCTTAAAATATCATCAAGGACTTAGCTATAATTAATTAACCTTTAAAATGCAAGGAATTTGACGTTGATTAAAGTTGTGTTATCTAAAATGACATACTTTAACATTTTCAACCATTAAATTTAAATTAGTTAAGTTCGATATTATTGCATGGTGGTCAAATTGAAATTTTTATTAAATCGTATATCAAAATTTTGTGACAAGAAAAGATAAAATGAACTATAACTTTTCACTATGATTTAGGATAATTTTGCTTCTATTTTAAACAACGACAGTACCTAATATTCAGAAAAAACACTTCAAGCTATAATATATCGATGTTAAAATATCGAAAGGGGAACATCATTTGAATCGGGTTATAATTTAGGTATATATGCTTTTAAGACCAAATGACAATTTCACTATTAAGAAAATAGTTCGATGATTTTTCTATCAGACGGATAGAATGTCTTGATGGGATTTACAAATAGGAATCCTTGGTAGCGGGCGGCACCCCTACGGCGGACATCTTGCGTCGTTCGATGCGAGCTCGTGTCACCGGCCGGTGGTACTGCTCGCTTCGCCGCCGTCAGCGCTCCGGTGCAGGCGTTTCAGACTCCAGCTCCATCCACAAAGAGCTGATCACGCGCCGGTCTGCATCACGATTACATATTAATGATAACTGAACATTCTTATATGGTACAATCATGAATATAGCACCAGTTATACAATTGATATTAAGAAATATAGGGGGCTCACTTAACATGCTTATGTTTTTTTATAGTAAAAATGTTAAGTTAGGAACATTGGAAACGTTCTTCTACGAAATAAAGGTACCTACCGACGCGTTTGGAATGGCTTGTCAATATAAATTAGTCGTATCAGATTGGTTATCATTAATGGCAAACATGTCATATAAATATAATAATATTATTATGTTAGTCTATTTAAATGTAAATACTAAATGTTCAAACCAACAGCGGTAATCGACAGATTTGATGATTTATAAACATTTTATTCCAAAGACCGTTTTAAATTTTATTCTTGATGGCTATCGTCCGTACAAAGTTTAGATTTTTAACAACTCTGTCATAAAATCGAGTCTGACGATTGCTGTAAGAATTCTATCTCCGTCAAAGCATTTTCTTAAGATTGTTTCACAAAGAGTAACTGAAAAATAGATTTAGGAATATTGGACAAAAAATATGAAAAAATTATAACACAGTTAAATATAAATGTCATATAGTCATATAATCCTACATACAGGTTTTATATAATTATGTGACATTACTACATAGTTATATCTTCATCACTTTTATTTTATTGATTTGAATTGTGATTTTAATTTATATACTTACGTATACGTTACGTCACACAATATGTAAAACTAAAATATTATTACAGAACTAATTTACTACTTGTAGAAGGATTTCTATTCATGACGGATGTGTTATTTCCTCAGCGGGTAAAGGGATTGACTAGTTAAACGTTATTCAGTCTTCCTTAGGGAGCCGCAAGTAGTTTATTATATACTACCACACCTACATATACATATATAGTACTTTTCATGTGAATTGACAAGAACAGTCAAAAGTTGCTATACACCTCATTAACAAAAAAAATACCACCATTGAAATTTTGCAACAACTGAAAAGAAATACAACGTATTTTTTTGCATCTGCTTGCTCAGTGTTCTCTTGTACTAGTATATCCAATGGAATTTAAGTTCTATATTTTATATTAATTTGGAAGCAATCTCAACGAAAAATGTAAAATAATTTGTTTGTATATTCGATGGCCTATAATTAAAATCACGCAGTAAGCACAGCCTGTTCGTTATTGAATGTATTTTACAATGTTCATGATCGTTGTGATGATTAATTGTGAAAAATTAAGCTTGTGAATCGAAAAATACTTTTATATAAAATACTGGAATTAGTATACATTTATGGCGACACGAGGTCACCTTATACGAACTCTTCTAAAAGGTAAACCCGGGTTTCTAACTTATAATTGGAATTTATAGCTTTTTGAAGCTGAAGGGAAATTAATTCTGAAGAGGCCGAAAACAAAGTACTGCTTCTTAAGGAATATCATATTTCGACACGATCTGAGTATTATTAATTACTAAGATTGTGTCGAAATAAAATCATAACCGAGTAAAATAGTCTTCAAATGATTATGTTAGATACTTAAAGTGATATGAAATGAATACCTTGTTCGCTGAAAAAAGTAAGTTCATAAAAAACAACTTTATACGACAAGAGTGTTAATTTGTATAATAGAATGACTAGCAAAAAAAATAATTAAGAAAATGTTTTAATTAAACCACTTTCTTTGTGTTTATTCGTATATAAACAAAAATATCACATTCGATATTCAATTAAAGAAGAGGAAATTTCCAATTGTGAGTCGTATCTTAATGAGGTAATTCCACTTAATAATATATAATTTGACATAAAAGTCGTCTTTTTAAAGTATTTTCTGATTTTATAATTATTTGACTTATGTAAACTTTGTGATATTTTAAATTTAAGCTAGAATACCTACTTACCTCCTACTTTATTTATATAGGAGCGTTGGTATTAGCAAAATTTTACATCAACGTGAGCATGTAAAATATTGCATATTCTCGAAGATTCTTTCATACTTTGAACTTAAAATTGGTAAAATAAAATTCAAACTAAAACTATCTGAGATATTTCTCTACTTTACATAATTATTTTAATGAATCTCTTCATGGCGAATAAAGAAATTTACATTATAAGAAGTTAAATTAATAAAAGAAGTATGAAACTGATATTATACCGTCATATCATTCCAGATTCAGAAAGTTCTAGATGATTAAAATGCCAAAATTTTTGGGATCAGATACACTGACAAAGTTCTGTCATCAATTAACGAGAAATAGTTTGAAAGTGATCAAGAAGTTTCGATGGAGCTATTACATGAGCGAAATCGGCGCCAACAGACGTCGGGGGAAGGCGGGGGATGTCGGAGAAAATCAGAGGACCACGAACACTGATCAAGGGAAATCGGTTGATCGGAAATAGTTATTTAGTTTACTAACTAGTTTTATCTTTATACACGCTATATGCTACAGATTTATTGATGTCAAGTATAATTGTAATTATCGTGACAAGAAGTGCTCTATTTAAGGTTTGTTTTTAAAATAAGAAAATTAATTATTCACCCTCAAGAAACAGGGATATAATGTTTCGTAAGACGTTCTCTCTTAGCTAACTTCAGAGTCTTCCGTAAATTATCATGCAATTTAAAGTTAAATGAAGTTTCTACACAAAATAGAATAATAAATATGCTTCTGATGTACCTCAATGATACAGATAAATTGACATGGCAAATATTTGCATAATATATTTCTTCGGCTGCAAGGCAACGAATATAGGTATAATTTTATTAGGAAAGGTCTCGCGAAGATTTTTATTGGAACAAAACATTGAGGGCTATTAAGAACAAAATTTCTACAATTATACTAAGGTTAACCCTTGAATATGTTAAACAGGCGTTTTCCCGATACTTCATTACAGTTTTTAATTACTTTTTCGTTTTCTTCTTCATAATTTATATAAACATCTTTGGTTTCTGAAGCAAATGAAGATCAGTATAATTACGCTTGGGAAATTTAATGAAAGTTTAGTCATTGACCTGATTTTTCCTCGGCGGGCACTTCTGACGCTTCTTCGATGCAACTCTGCTCATCAGGGAACTGCACGTGCTTCTTGACCGCAGATCGGCTCGGTTTTGACAAAACGGATGCGGCTGCAAAAATACACTCATCAAAATCGTGCAGAGAAGATTAAGGTACAAAAAGTCATTAAGTTAAAAAAAAAATCAACAATTATTTTCTTAATTTTAAAACTCAGGATTTATACAATAAAGAATTAAATTAAACTTTTTGAAATTGATAAGTGTTCAAATATGTTTTATGCGATAGCAGTTTGTTTCACCACAAATGTGGCTATGGTTTTACCATCGGCAGATGTTGATCACCCACACCCTCGAGCCATGCATGTTACTAAAATGTCAATATTGAAACACAGCACTTGTCATGTGCATACGATATATGCGATTCAAGTGTTATGTGTGTTTACAGTGGCGTAAGGAATTATTATATAATCTCATAATGATTTTTAGACCCATCTTTAAAAAATGCTTATATTATTGAATAAAAAAGAATAGATGTCGGGATAAAAGATTTTTGCGATCATAAATTGACGTGAGAGATCAATAGTATAATATTTAAATATATATCGTAATTAACTTTTTTATATAATATATAGACATTCTTCATACTAAGTTGTTACCATGATCTATATACTCTTCCCGTATTAGTTCTCTCTGGATTGGAATATAAGTGAATGAAGTGGGGATTAGAACTACCACATTTTCTTGAAATGCTGGTTGTATTACGTTCTTCAAGCTTAATATAGGAAAGTTTCACTATCTATGAAAAGGAATCATAAATCTGCTGAAATCTGATGATGTTATATAAGAATAGATGGTATGTAAACAATATGATAAATGTTTTGTGTAATTGTTATTTGTTATGACTTTTAAGCTAAGGGATTTTATTATTGATAACATCCCTTTCGCTATGAAGGTTTTTGATTTTCAGATTATTTTATAAATAATATTGTTACTATTGACAACATCCACAGCGTAAATTGAAGGAACAGTGAAGAATTAAAGAAACCCTTAAGTCAAAACTTTTATTCATAGTTTCAATTTTAATATTGTGAAATATTGTGTAACATTTTCTATGAATATCGTTGTTCATAATGTGACTGTAATTTAACTCCAAGAGAATTATTATATTTTTTTATTAAGCATGAACCCGTAAATCTCTAACAATTCATATTTAACTTATACTTAATGAATTTCCATCATAAGTTTCCTTGTTTTTCCAAAGAGTAAGTATTACTTTCAGAGGCAATTAATAGTACAATTAAGTATCTTACTTGTGCCAGCTTACTCAATAAGTTTAATCCACTGTATTAGTCACCTTTCCAAGACTTAACGCCCAAGTTATATACTTTGTTTGGCCCTTTTCTGTCTTCTAGATTTCTAGGTTTTTTAATCATACTCGTAGTTCATTAAATATAGGTTTAAATTGATATGAACCAAAAATTATATTAGTGAAAATATCAAAGAAATTTTTGAAAGTAATTCATTTAAAACACTGATTTAGTGACTTATATTTTACAACCGTTACATTGTTTACAGTTTATTTTAAAATTTCTGGTACCAGTTCCCTTCTTAATTTAAAGGTATCTCACTTTAGTACTTGGCCTTGGTAATTGTAAGTTTCATTTTCTATTTAACCATATAAATCTATCTTACCTTTTGTCATATTTGATAAAAATATATTAAGCAAACTAATAATAAAATTAAAATAACCGAATAAAGAAATGTATATAGAACACAACTTTGATAATTAAAAGTATTTATGACGATATGAAAAGCGTCGTAGAAAGCTAATTTGCTGGTTACGTCATAACAAACTGCGTTTTGACACATTAATGAACAGATAGGTTAAGTAATATCTTTATAACTTTTCATATAAATAACAAATAATTCAAGTGACTACCATATTAATTACAGTTACTTGTTGATATATAATTAATTAAAAATCCAGTTTCAAAGTTTTACGCATACTAATAGGACAAGTTAATAAAAGCGTCAATAAATGTGGCTTAGCCAAAAATTTGCATATTCCAGCTTTTTCAGGCACTAGGCCTATACGTAATTTTTGTAAATATTCATGATTTTAGAGTACTTCTATACGTTTTGATTTATTAATTTAAAAACAAATTTTCCGGATTCCATATATGACAAACTTATTAATTTTGAAATAAGGTCTGAAAAGTTTTTCTTTTACATCAGATAAAAGTTAGATAGAAGGGAATTTTAAATAAGGCATCGAATCAAACAGCTGACGTGTAAGCCATTAAAATACTGCAATGATCGTTTCGACTGCCATTTCTCTTGTGGGACATAAAACGCAGCTTTTTGTTGCTGGAGGCTGAAAGATAAAAGGCTGAATATTCCCCGTTCAATTAAATTTTTACCAATTTATATACATATATATTTTGCAAGTTATAGTATTAATATCACTTTATGTTCTTATACCTTTTTTAATCTGAAAAGTGTATCTTAAAGATATTTCCTTTCATCTTTATATGTGTCAGTTTAGACTCGTGCCAAAAAAGAACTAAAGGATAATACGAGTATGGTGTACCTATCTGTAGGCACTTTAATGTAATTTGAGGTTTTAACGTTATTGACAATGGCTTTGAAAGTCGATCACCTTAAGTAATTGCTCTATAGGCTCTGAAGGTTTATTCTAACCAGTTGTGTATTTACCTATGCTGTGTATGAACTTTTTTTATTAAAGAAATTGTTTACTTTTGTCAAAATATTGTTTTTTACTAAAAATTGTTTTAATTTTAAAAGTAAAGTAATAAGAGGAATAGCAACATATTTCAGATTGCGTACTTTGACAAGATACACATATTAAATTTTTTCTTATATTTTAAGGCTTCCTTGTACACGATAATAGACATGAGAAGAAATGGTACAATTTATCATTAAGTTTGAAACATCTTATTACTTATACAAGATTACTGAATATAGACAAATTGGTATCATGTATAGTTTTAATAAGAATGACCACGGCTATCAAAAATAAATACAATTTTTAATATTACAATTAGTTTCATTAAAATAGCCATCCTAAATATAATACTAGGTAATTGCCTACTCTAATAATGAAAACAAAACTTTGGATGCAAATTTTTATGATTCCAAAACAAAATGTGGAATTAATGTTTAAATAAAATGTTACATTCCTCGAAGGTATTCAAAGCATAAAATAAGGCTAATTGCCTTTTAATTCCCATTAAAGAGCAGTGTCATTGTGAGCCTTCTACGAAATAAAAGTGTTATATCTTCGATCGTTCGTTCGACATGTCACAAATGAGTTAAATATAAACAGAGGTTTCTACCAGGCCATTGATTAATAGATATAGGATAAATATGCCTTTAAAATAACAAAATAATCTCTATAGTCCGAACACTGATTGAAAAAAGGTACATTATAATATGAATAACCTGTGAAATGTTGTTACTTCAGATTTGTCAAAAGACGCCCAACAAAATAATAATAGAATGTAATTAATCTGTTGCGAAAGTATACACGCCTGATCTGTTTGGAGATTATTGATGGTGTATTAGTGGAACAGACGTTATTGACGGCGAGTGACAATTCGATTCGGAGTTTTTATTGGAACGTGTCTAGTTAACACGACACATCCCGTCCATGATTTTCGCTGGTATGCTATCAAGAGAAGTGACAGTTGTAAGTTATTTTGACTTTAATTGAAGACAATTTATTTATATACTACAGTTAGGACTAAAATCTTTTTTCCACCTTGAAATTATTATTAAATATATTTGATGTCACTAACAACATTTTCTTTAAAACGTTACATTGGCAAAATATTCCACGATTCCAGTGCGAATGAAGTCGTAGCGTAAAAAATAAATTCTTGACATTTTTGAAATTTTACTGTAATTGAAATCAGTCGGATGTTACTAAACAGTTTTAGGTCACATAAATTATACGTTAGAAATTTTTAATATTTAAATATAGGTATGTAAATAAAAACGACATTCAGATTTTAAATGAACTTTCACGCATTCACATGGAAGTAGAGATAAAGGTACCATTTACATGCACTAACATTTTTTTGTATTTTTTATGCTTGAAATTTCTTAATTAGTCAAATACATAAAAAGTCAAATTATAATCCAATGAGGCAAGCTACATTCAAGACAATAGTTTTATTTCAGAATTATTTTACATATTTATAAGTGAATTATAGCATAAACAGAATAACATATTTCGTTATGTCATATGTTTAAGATACCTGTATGATATGATTACCGTCGAAACCTCCGTCTCGATTTCTACTCCATTAAACAGAATCGATACGAAAACTAGCTTTGAATTTCGTATTTAATAAAATTTCTCTAGTCTCTAACTAGTTTTAGTTGTAAGTCACAGTTTGGAATAAATTTAATAATCTTATGAGCGTATAGGATTTAGTTACAAACAAGTCAATTGCGTTGTAAATGGCCTTAGTAACGTGTTCTATAAAAAATTGGGTAGCAGAGAGCAAATGACTAATACAATCGTTTCCTCCTTCTATACATTTCCAATTGTTTTTAATTTACACATATAAAACAGTTTAAATTATTTAAAAAAATGAGTCTTTATCCATTACCTTAAGAAATTATAAATAAGTCAGTAACATTTACAAAACAAAAAAATGCTATAAAATAGAAAAATAAGGTCTTCTATGTTTCTTACTGTATAATGAGTATTAACGACATTAAGTTTTAAGATTATAAGTCACCAAAGTATTTCTAAATTTGACTATAATAATGCCCCCTCTGTTATCTAGACGAAATTCCATGGCCAAATCTGTGGAAAAATAAATAGTATAATATGCTTACAACTATCGGAGCTAATACATATATTTATATGATATACTAGAAGACCCAGCGAACTTCGTAGCGCCCTATAATTTAGAAATATCTGTTTCGTTTTTTTATTGATATTTTTGGAGTTTATCTATTAAAACCATAAATCTCCATATTTTGAAGTGCGACAGAATGATTGACATATTAGTTAGTTGTCAAATCTAATGTCAAAAAAAAACTTTTGTATCAACAACTACTAATAAATTAAAAATTAATTTAAAAAACATTGTCCAGCGGACACGATTGTGAATCTAAACCATTCCCAGATCCCCTTGAACACACACAAAAAAATTCTTCAAAATCGGTCCAGTCGTTTGAGAAAAGTTCAGTGACATACACACTCACAGAAGAACTATATATATAAAGATATTAGTCATTTTTAAATTACATATGTATTTCTTTTATTATTGTTGACTTATCCTTATTGCACATTAAAAACATTTATTAACTACTAGAAGACCTGGCGAACTTCGTATCGCCCTATAATCAAGAAATATCTATTACGTTTTTTTATTTATATTTTTGGAGTTTACCTGTAAGCCATAAATCTCCGTGTTTTGAAGTGCGACAGAATGATTGACATATTGGTTAGTTGTCAAATCTAATGTCAAAAAAAACGTTTGTATGGGAAATAGAAAAGGGCTGTTTTTATGGTTTTCCCAGTGATGAATCAATTTTTTTTAGCTTTTATACCTTCCCTGAACCTCCACGAACATTTCAAGACTAAGATAAGATAAATCCGTTCAGATGTTCTCGAGTTTTAGTGAGACTAAGGAACAGCAATCCATTTTTATATATATAGAAGATTTCTCATAATAACGTTATAACTTATAAGATACGTCTACCGAAACTTCTATACTGTTTTGATGTAAGCTTGTTCTTCACGACTTTTTGAGATGAAATGCAAAACGTCTATGTAAATTTATTTATTTTAATACTAAAACTTTCTGGAACGGGAGCAAAGTCCCTGGCTTAAACTGTCAAGTATATCGATTCACTAGATTTATATCCTCTTTTAAGTTTTATAGTATCATGGACACAAAAATAGTAACCCGAAAATATAACAATATGTGGCCAATATTTCATATAAATAATACATAATTTAATAAAATATTAAATGTAAAATCCTTCTATGGTGTTAGAAAAAAAGTAAGATATGTTACTTTTGAAGTTTATTATAATATAAAAAATATATTGAGATATATATAAAAGATAGACTGTTTTTTTCATATTCTTGTAAAAAGCATACAAGCATTTTAAAAATTAAAGGTTGTTGTTATTAAACTATGGAACGTAATGTCACCGAAAGATATCAAAGATAATCACTTTAAAGGAGAAGTTGCTCTGGAACTGAGAATATTGGAATATTGAATAAGCCGTTGTCATATAGATATTAGATATAAAAAAGATCAGATAATGTAATTAACGAGTGTTGAATTTATTTTATTGATATTTAAATGGATGTATCTCTTATATTCTTCACACAAATAAATCGCGATACTGAATAACTGACAAAAAATAAAAACAGATTGTGGTTAGATTCAAACTCTTACAAATATATGAAATAGAAAGGAACTTTATGGTAAATTTAATCTATAAAATAAAATGAACATCTACATTATGCATTATCTCCTTTTTGAATTCCTTTTAATGGAGACATTTTTTATGGTTATATTCTCAGTACGGCGTCCTCTGTTGATATCATTTTAATTTATCAAATTTTAAAGATACAAAATTACAAATCAGATTCATAATATAAGAAAGCAGAATAAGTAAAATATTTTTTCATAATAGTATGTTTAAAATTACCAATGTGATTTTTCCGAATCATATGTACTTTCTAAGAGTCTTTAGACATCACTGATTAATGTTGATACCCAAAAGAGGGTTGATGTCAGGCAGGCGGCCGGTCGTAAAAACAAATAGCCAAAAAACTATTCACAACATGTAAGGCAGACCCTGGCTATAGCTGGGAAATTGCCAGGTAGAAGAAGAAGAATAGTATGTTTAAAATTACCTAAAGTATAATTTTGTGCAATCTAAACGTATGAATAAAAACGTTATACATACTTTATAACGTATATATAAATATATCCTACATACATATTATAATACAAACCCAACAGGATATAAATTGTAATTGTAATTTTGATATTTCGCAACCATTATTAAATTAAACATAAATAGGAATTTCAAATGCTAAATTAATTCCAATTGCCAGAACACTATTCATTGAAATTATATTATTTTAAGTTATAATAACATAGCTAACATCAATAGTAATTAGTATCAAAGGCTCGAAAAACTTTGAATATTAAAATTTCTTCACATTTTTATTTTTTATACGATTTATATATGGATATGAAAATTTTCAAATGTGTTTGATTTCTAACAAAAATGTGGACGACTATTATACTTTAGTATTTCCTATTCAAAATTTACTAACTATTAGTAAAAAAAACTGTTTTTCATAAAATTTTTAAAATGTCAAATAAACCTAATACAGCTTAAAAACATGTTTTATTAGTCACTTACTTTTATTACCATATAGATCGTCCATTAATGGTGTTGATTAATGGACCAAAAAAACAAGCCACACTTTAGATTGATGACATGCTTTACTGTTAATTTTAAAATATAAGTCTTAATTTTTATATAATTGCTTTTTAACTGATTATTGAAATTTAGGAAATGAGTTTGAAATTACTTTTTTTTATAATTCATCTTTCTAGGTGTTTAAATAGCTTGAATAGACAAATAGATTACGGAAAAATTGGTTGCTTTTATGTGTTACCTACGACTCTGGTGGGTGCTTCAGAAAAATCTTCAGGATCACATCGACTTGGTAGAGGTCGTGGCGCCGAGCGACGACGGCCACTCGGAGCTGAGCTGGTGGTTGTGGTATGTTGGGCTGTGGCAGTATATTGCACCGCTGCTAGCTGCTACAGAAAAAAAACAGATAAGGAATACAAAATAGTACATAAGTGACTACATATGCATTATAACACTATTTTCGGGTTACCTCTCACTTTTATTATTGAACATACCTAACTAAAAATCGAGGAGAAATAATCATTCTGGCTTCAAATAAATATCGCAATTAATATATCCTAAACAAAAAGTTTATTTGAAATATGTACTCAGGAAAACCTTAGAAATTATTAAGAATATCTAAATCATATTTGTGTATTAATTTTACACAATTTTAGTTTTCAACGCAAATTAGTAATGGCAATCAGTTACTTTATGGCAGATTTAGATTGAAATTTTGTTTAATAAGGGAAGAAGGATGAATTATGAAAGCATTCACCCCATTTTCCAACTAGGCTCAGTCCAGATTAATATATTACAGAGAAAAAAGGAGTTGATTAATCGACGTCTACTGGTTTCAAAAGAACGCAATTGGACTTGATGTCGGTTCCTTATTCATCATTGTTGCGGAGAAGGGAACGATTTCTCTATATAGCCTTGCCTCCACATCTAATACCCAACTTTTTGTAGTGTATCATAGTGGCGTTCTTATGTTAATGGTTTAATCATCTAATGGGTAATCATGTCTTACATTGAAAGTACTGACATCAAGGTGTGGTTCGACTATTTTGCTTTATTCTCGAACAGTCATAATCTAGTCATTATCGTTGTAGCAGTTAATTTCTACAAAATGGAAGAAATCTATTAAGTAGGAATTTCACTTTATTTGTTTTTTTTAATTGGATTTTATGTTTTAGATGTGTTTGAAATATTAGAAAAAAAATTTATCACATTGTTTTATCATATCTTCGAGAGTTCTCCTATCAGCACATATCAAGGAATACTTTTGATAACAATTTTTTTTTATAGTTTATGTTACTCTCTGGCACTTAGTACATGTTTCTGTTGGTGACATTAGTTATTAATGTCGATTAGTGCCAATATATATTATTTATGACTAATAGTAGTAGTAATAAGTTATTTTATTGTAGTGTAGATTTGTATTATTCTTTAAAACACTCAGATAAGTTTAAATAAACTTCTAAGTTAGAAGAATATTTTTAAAATTTTAAAGAATTAAGTGATATAAAAGTAAACAGAGCATTTTAAATGACGAAGTTAATTGAAAAAAGGTAAGTGTATCAAAGGCGAGTAAAGCTGATTAAGTTCATCCGAATACATTGGGTTGATTAATCGGATTACTTCACCGTGGCAGTCGGCGATGTGTCCAGTCTGGCAGTGGCTTGTAAAATTACTAGCACTGCTTTTTTACATTTCATAATTATGCAGGGGCGTAAACAAAAAACATTGATTTTCATACATTTATTATGCGAAGTGAAAAGATAAATAAAATTGGCTTTATATTAATTAAAAATTCATCCGTAACATAATAGAAAAATATTATTTTGTTGATGGAGCTTAGAACGAAATATTGATGGCATTTATTGTCCTCAAAATTAATGTGCCGAAAGTAATTATATTTTTGTTTTCTACAACCTCCCGTTATTTAATGCTAATGAATAAACTAAGATTTTTATAAATCACAATCATTTTAAAGGTCTCTAATAGATTTAGACTTTTATTAATAGACCTAACTTAAAGACTATAAGCCCTGACCTGGAAAAAAATGCATTTGTTGTTATAGTTTATTTATATCATATTGCGCCATTGACTTTTTATAGCAGATTGCATTAAATATAAATATACTATCTAAGTAGAAAATAAAATTACCAAATGTATATATTATATTAATTTTTGGGAGCTTTTCCTCCCAATATATCATGGACCGCACAGCGCGTGAAAAATATTATCTATCAAAAAATATTCCAAAGAAATTAATTGTTTTTCGTGTCAAATTAGCCTCAGACCAACGAAGGGTAGGGCGTTTCAGTCTCGATTTTTTTTCTCCTTGCAAGATTTGTGTTTCACTTTCCGGAATAATGGATTTGAGGAGGTATTGAAATAGTATGGAATCGACTGCTTACAAGTTAAGCGATCAAGTGACAAATAGCCAGAAATTGAATTTCTACATTTGTGCCAGTCTATTAATATAAATGTATGCTCAAATGTACCTACTCTTTCTGTCTGTGCCTTTGAATTTTCAACAATAAGTACTTGCATAGATTACATAGCTGGCATAGCACTTGTTCCTGCTAAACATTTCTATGTTATGCCCGTCTATTCTTCTAAATAGGTTTCCTGGTTTTTTAAACTTCCCAAATTAGTTTTACGTGTTCTTGTGGCCTTTAGTACACTATTGCATTTTAAAAATATTATTCCGATGATTTTATTTATAAACTATATACTACATATTATTCGTATAATTATTCTAATAATACCAGTCTTCTGGGTTCAGATTATTATTAACAGATATTGCTAAATTAGGATTTTATCTGCAAAGAGACAAGTTAAGCCTTAATTTTGGGTCACGATTATTTTCACAAGATAAATAAGGAAACTTGCTTCACTTTGAGTGAGAAACAAAAGGAATGAAGGGAAGTAATAATACCGACTGTATATTAAAACAATCATATACTTAAATCAGTTGACACAATAAAATAAATTGCATAAAACAGTTCCATAAATGCCTCTCCATAAGAATTATAAAATTAATTATAAAATAAATTTAAATTATATAAATGAACAGGTGATCTGGGAACTTTTGAATAAGATATGAAAGATAACATAACTATTTATAAGGTATCCGTGGTAAAGAAATAGTCGTTTTAAATTTCAAGAACTGCTTTTGCACATCTCTATTATGAGCACAGATCTGATATTAAGGGAAAGGAGCGTACGAGAAAATCTGTCATAACAAACTAAATAATCCTTTCTTACATTGTATGGGCCACCCATTGGGATATTCCTAAGAAGTAAACCAATTCGAACTTCCATCTTACGAATTTGATCGCAGTCTTCGACTTTAAAGAGAGGTTGTCGTCAAAATTTTTCAAATTATGATTTCAAAAACAAAACAAATAATATTTTGTATAGTTTTCATTGCACTTTATTTATGTCATATTATTAAAATAAATGATAGTGATATAAACGAAACAAACCCAATTCTTATTTGTAAAAAAGTTACTTCACATTGTTTTTATAAAGATAGTAAGTTATTTTCCTCAAATAGTTCGATAAAAGAATTCAAACTGATGTTACAATTTTGAAAAATATATGTTAATTTATAATAGAAATATTATAATTAGAAAATCCATCATTTATTTCATATTTGGTACGAAAAGAATTTCAATACAATTTATGTTATTGTTATCCTCATTTATTCGATTGTATTGGTAACAAATAAATAATTGTCCACATATACATATATATATATATACTAATGCTACGAATTTTTAATGAGATTACGTTATGTAACCATCTTACGAGTTCGTTATATCTCGTATACATGCGAATTTACTCGCAGTCTCAGTACACATTAGATAATTAAGGCTTCTTTGATCCAGCCCTTCTTTGATGGGTGTGCTAAAGTTACTGTGTTTTCTATCTCTTGTCTTAATTTAAAATATGGTTCATTAGGGACTTGAGTGAAGGTGAAACATTAACCGTCCTGGTTATATTTTGAATTGGATAGGATGAGTAATGTGTGTACAGATTTTAAAGTTGAATTTTAAATTAAATTATGTATGAACTATGACTCAAAATTAAGGCTTAACTATATCACTACATGTCTTAAGAATTTAATAATATGTAATATAATAATAGTGCTGTGTACTCGTATCTTTACTTACCCTGTCGGAGTAGTCAAATGCAGCTGTACCTCTTCCCTCGAGGTATTCTTGAAACTGGGAGATCACACACACCATGGCGTAAATCTGAAACAGACAAAATTTATGCAACAAAACTTACAAAGATCATATTTATTAAAATTGCTAAACCACGATTATTTGAAACAAGTTCAAGGACTTCCCAAATTTATATTCGCAGCTACGAGATAATTAAATAACACGATCTTAATTTAAAATGTGTTGACAATTTTGTAATTGCTTAGAATAATATTTAGAAAAGCTTGAATTGAATTAGGTATACAAAAGTAAAATAAATTTCCAGTGACAAATTTCAAGTGTAACTTTTTAATATACTAATTTTCACAGAAACTGTTATACGAAAATTATAGAATGTTGAAAGTCAATTTTATTTTATAAAAAAATAATAGTGATATCAAAGCAGAATACATATAGTAAAGTAGTAAAAAAATGGAATGAAATAAAGACAAAATAATTTAAAACAATACAAAATATAATAAAGGTTTTTGAAATATTCAACGGTCCACTTATTTTATTATACAATTTTTATTATTGGCTTTGAATCTATAAAACAATAACAAAAACACGTGTATTTATATCTAGAACGATTATAATATTTTGAGTACAATTCAGATTCAGTTATTGGCATATCATACCGACCAAAACTACTGGAGTGGAAGCGATTTAAGTGGAAAAGTGTTCAATAGGACCGTGGTGGACATAGTTTGACAAAGCAATTAACGGTTTACAGACATCACAAGTGTATTGACATTGATATTCCATATCAAGTACGTAATTAATCCCAAAGTAACAATGGCCAAATTATTAATTATTTTATATTAAACCATATTTATAATGATAGATTTCTTAATGTAAGATAATTGATGCCTTTCGTTCAAATCATAATACAGTGTTTGATTATAATTAATGGTACAAAAGTTTAATAAAACAAGACAATCTTGGAAGGAAAACTGCCTCCGATTCTCCACATTATAAATTTATCAAGAATTGAAATAATTTCGTCCCAATATAAGTATATTTCACTGGAAGACATGTCATAATAAACACAAAACAGAACCTACAGTCGGACGCTAAGTTGAAAAACTATACTGGCCATTAGGCAGCATTGAAATGCGATGGTTTTGGGACGTTGATAGATCGCGGTTCCACACCAGATGCTAAATGGGTCCCAATAAGACTTAATAGTGCGCTTGCTATTTACTTATTTGATCAATAAAAATATATAGGGCAAAAAGAGTCTCGTTAAGAAAAGGTTTCTACTTAACTTATGCTGTCATGATAAGGTTTTAATTATTATTATTCTTAATAACGTATGGGTAACATTAAAACACGTTTAATTTTGTAAATTTCTATAAAAAATGGATTAATTACATGTATAGCTTTTGGTTTATATTGTGTTCCCTTGTTAGAACATTTCATGCTGGCTACAAAAATGTATCGGCTGCAAACATACAGTGAACAGTAAAGACAGCGAAATTTATGTACGCTATAAATAACACGATGCAGCAAAAATTTTGTATAGTTTAAATGTTTTGTAAGAAAATTAAACTTACAATTATTTAGACGAATCGATATGCTCATTTTGTTATAAATATAATGAAAGGACGTTTGATTTATTTTCTTTACTACGAGTACAACTACAATTAAAAGAAGTTAACTCTAAAACAAAAAAAAATCCACTGCAGAATGCTCTTAATTATTGGTACTGGTAATGGAAACTGGTAAATTCTAATAATAAAATCTGACAATATTCTCGAGTAGTGCCGCTTTTCGAGCAACGGTTTGTGAATTTTGTATTTGTATTATTTGAATATGTATGAACGTAAATTTATGTTTATAAATAAAAAGTAATCGGAAAAGAATTTTTATTAAAGGTGCTATTATTAAGGGATTATTTTTGTTTTACGTAGATGCTATCTTTAGAATTTATGTGCTGACATTCAATGTATTGTAAAGTGATCGATTTGATTTTACGGGGAAATGATTTTTTAGCTCTAGTTATAAATTTAATTTAATGTTCATTTGCCACTATTTTTTAATGTCTTTGTCTTTATAATTTTCACTATTTCTTATAAACGAATAGTTATTGAATTGTAGATTTTAAATCAAAGTGATTACATGTGAGATAGGGTGACATTTTAAGATTTGGTTAAATTTTTTTGTTTACGACACTGAATTGGTAAAGTTAATAAGAACGATATAAAAATATTGAGACATTTATGTCAAAGTGTTATTAAAATTTATTTTATATTGACTGCAATACATACTTACACGGAATATGAAACTTACGCTGGAAAAATAGTTATTCATTTTTATTCGTTTCATTTTAGGTACCAAATATTGGACAAGCCAGCCATTACAAAATCAATTTCTTTTGTTTATATCGTTGAAAGTAAATAGGATATTTTTAAAATTATTTTGTGACTGAAATGCTTTAATTAAATAACATAACATTAAGACTTATTATTAAATAGTAAAAACTCGTCGTTTTCTGTTGAATATTCACTAAAATAACAGTAAAAACATTTAAAAATTTAAATGTTCTATTTTTTTACACTAGAGTTAACATCAAAGATAGTTTCAGATTTCATTAAAAGTTTTGATAAAAATATAATAGTTTTAATATAAATTAAGATAAAGTTAAAAAAAAGGAATTTTTAAAACGGCGAGAAAAACAGTGTTATAAAACCATTAATGTGCACTCACATAAAAATATATATGTGTCACATGCAGTTTAAACACAAACGCTTCGCAGCTATAGAAAAATGCACAATATTTTTCAAATAATAGTATCTATGTGTTAAAAGATATAACAGTTAAGACAACATTTTTTGATACATTCATGGATACCTTGGTATTTATTTACATTATATATGAAATTAAGCATTTATAATTGATAAGCGATTCGCATATCTCAACACTTTTATTCAGAAATGTTTTGGGCACAAATTGTTTCAGGATGTTCATAAAATAAATTTCATGCTTTCTAGGTCGTATGGATTAAATAATTTAGGAATTATTCATTTTATTTACTAGTCAAGTGAAAGTTTATGTAACTTTGTTGTGTTTTTTAGTCATTTGAAAAATAAATTTTTCAGAGATGAAATATGAATAATTGAATTAGCACCTTTACGCTTACAGACAAACAATTATTCAAATAAAATATCAGTTTTAGTATAGGTAGCGTAATTATTTTAAAATTTATGTAAAAAATATAATAACACATTGTTTATTATAAAGATGGTTTTACGCTTAATATAATGAACTATATGTATACATACTGTATGTTTAAAAAATGCTGTGTGTGGAAGAAAAAGAATTCTAAAAAGTAGCACGTGAGCATAACAATATAAATGTAATGAAATCTCGATAGCGAGGAGCATATTGTTATGAAAATTTAAAAAATCGAAAAAGTTTTAACAACTGTTGCCCTGAAAATATGAAAACTGAACTATCTTGATACTTGAAGTTATATTTATAAACTTTCTAGATGAATTTTTGCATCGATCAATAAAAAATTTTGCTTCCAAATTTTATAAATAAAATACAGATTTAACTATAATTTTAACAATTTTTGACTCTTGGAACGAATTAACTTTAATATACGATTACTTTATTGTTAATATTAGTTTATTTCAGATATAGTTATTTATATTTTGTCATTGATTTTAACAATTGCATGAATAGATATTAAAAATTATTATTTGAGAATTATAGCAAAGGTATTTTAAAACCTCGCGTTGCCTGTTATGCATTAAAAGAGATGCTAATAAGTTAATAAGTCTAAAGTCATAGAAATGTGGGTAATAATTACGAACAATTCTAGGTTGTATTGATTAATGATTTCAGGTCTACACGAAAACACAAGCTTTCTTGTTTTCTTTCATCTGAGATGTCCCTAATATTATTTCCGACAAGCCGTATTTTTCCTAATCGATTCTAAATCACTCTCCGTGAAAACAGATCCCATTAGCGGAGCAATTTATTAGTTAAGGTGCTTTTGAAAATTTGTCATAATAATATTAAATTTTTAAGAAACATCGACAAATTCTCATAGCATTAAAAATATAATGAAATCTTCTTTATGATTCCTACGTCTTGTACTTCAAATCATAATAATGGTGACGTCGGCGCATAAACGAGATGCATTTATTTTATGGTCCTAGGAAAACAAAAGCCTTATGACTCAGAGGTAGCAGTTTTCACGACATATGAAAATAACAACCTTTGTTATTAACTCCTTTAACTTTTTTTATAAATATAAAATTACCACGTTATGTAGTTGCTTAAATCAAAAAGATCGGTATTAAAACTTCCAAGTCAAGAATCTAGAGGTTCTAAATAAGAAAATAAGTTATAAAGTACATTGCTTCTACTTATAATAAGTTCTGTTTTGAAATTTTGTTTTAAATTACTTCGTCTTAATAAGCAGAGATCGTAAAGATTTTGTAACTGCTTTTTTAAACTGTCGTAACCGCTTTGTAAGAAATATAAATGAAAAAGTTGGAAGCCATTTACAGTCCAATTTTTAATGTATTTAGAATGAGAATAATTAAATTGAGATATCTAAGATAGAAGAAGAATAAGAAGATATTAAAACTTTGTGACATTATTCACAAAACGTTGTGGTTTTAAAAAAGACATAATAAATAATATTTTGTAAAACCCATGAAACGGTTTCAACGACATTTTTAATTGAGAGAGCAATTTTTCTTTTGAATGCTATTATTTTGTTACTTAGGGAGAGAAAGTGTAAATATCTCTCATGGTTTATCACAAACTTAGAATAATGTATTTTTAGAGTTTCTTATTGTGATAGAAACCTTGACCTGATGTTACATATACATTATACACTCGGTACTTTGAAGAAACTACTTCTTGAATTAATCTGTATATATACAGGAGGTTCATTATCGTGATTTAAAGAATACATTATGAGTATAAAGAAATATCAATAGTGATATCAAATATGGTAAAAGGTTATGGAAGAAAAAGTACTTGGTGATAGATTAGTTTCATTTAATAATAAAAAATATAATGCTAATTTTAAGTAATCACTAACCTAAAGTATCTGCAGAATATTCAAGTCGAAGACATTCGTATATGTGTATCTTAGAGATAAGTTCAAATTTCATAGATCTACATACAAGTTTAAAAACTAACAATAGAAAATAAAATAGTAAATGTTAATTCACATTTATATTTAGGATATGATTCGGTCATTCTGAACTACATAAAATTATATATATCCTCTTCGTTTTTACAATATTTATGTGTTCAATAAAGTACCTATACAAACAAGTAAACCGTGTGGAAGTAATGCAACTAAATTGAAGTACGAAACAGGAAAGAGTATCAGCTGCTTACTTTTTCCATTTTACAATACTCTATTGAAACTGTAGGCTTCATTTGTTCTATGAAATATTTGTTAAAATTGACTCAGTTTCCATATTTCTATAGAAATGAAGGCACCTGCTTTTTGTAGTAGGCCAGGTAATTAGTTTCTAGCGTCTATTATTGTTTGTGAAGTTGTTAAGCGTTTGCTTTACTGACCTCTATTCGTTTTTATTTTATTCAAAAACGATAATGACAAGACCATAGACAATAACATTTATATTAGAGACCAAACCAGAAGCATTACTTCTTTAAAATATAATTAAATTTTTTCTTTCATGAAATATGTATTTAAACCAATTCATTTTACTTATATATTTATTACACTTTCTGTATTAAAATAAAACAAGAATAAACTAAAACTATGATAGTAGATAACATTTAATAAGCAGATCTTGATGTTTATGTAAGAGACTACATAATAAAAAAGTGAGGTGGTCTGATTTGAGGTTTTAAAGCCCCTGAAATATTTACTTATGTTTTTTATTAACCTTATACCTTATACCTGATATATAGCGATATAAGAATACATTTCTGTAACGGTACTCTCTTTTACAGTAAAAAAATCTTTTCTTGTCCTTATTGACAAAACTGGTAAATCAGAAAAATACATTGAATGAAGGTGCGGTATACAAAACATAATGAAATTAAACCATTTATTTTATATTTTTGTTATAGTCTGCTTTAGAAGAGTTCGTCATTTAGACTAAAATTCTTATATGTATAAAAGAAAAACCTTTTCAACAAGGCCACTCATATCAAATCGGATATCAAATATCAAATTTCCATAAGACCTTGCAAGTTGCTTATGAGATGTAATATAACAGGTATAAAAATATTACAAAAGTATTGTAAATTTAAATAAAACTTTCTAACTCTTTGATCTCACCAGCCTTTAGATCGTACTTTGTTAGACATTCGTTATTTATGCATCTTCTGAATATTTCTGTTCATTAGTGTGAGATTCACAACTGGTAATTTTACAAATAGTGAAGCTTAGACTAATAAACATTCAGTTTCTATTTAATTTTATTTTTAGAGAGAGAACAATAAAGATTTAATTGAAGTCATCTAAAACTAGCAGTAAAATTAAGAAAACTTTATAATTTAATATATTAAATTGCTAGGTAGCACGGAATGAATTAAAAATGAGTCATCTATGGAATCCGCCAGACCATTGTTATTATATCAAAGATATTTTTTATGGGTTTTATTTTTTTTGTTTAATGATAGCTAAGTCCGTAAGAAATAAATTAAATAAATATGATTTAAATCTGTTCAAAACTGTAGCCATGAGGCTAATACCACAGCAGTCCTTATTATAATTTGTTACTTTTTACATTAGTATAGAATTTGTTGTTTTATTAAATCACTTTTTAAATTTTACATTGATTAAACTTAACGCTGTTTCGCTTTTTCGACTTTTCATTGCAAAATTAAATCGTCGAAGTAGTAAAAGTCTAGAGTCCATGAAAACGCTAACAAATAAAATATATCAGTCACTTTTGTCAGTCACTTGTTATTTAAAATTTACTTAAGTATTTTTTTCGCATTTATTAAAGACATTATTGGATGTACATTTATATTTAGGCATCGATTTTTTACGTTAACATAAATGAGGAACGTATAACGTGCCCGTATAGCATATATGTAGCTTGTTTAAAAATACATATATAAACATGAAAATGAAAATGACTTGGGTGCAATCAGGTGACAAATCTTATTAGGATTCACAGCTCTTAAGATTAATTTATCCATTCAATGAAATTAATGAACCGTCCCTGAAATAGACTTCAAAGATAGATAAAATTTTTTATTTTCGTTGCATAAGATTTTTCTATCTTGAATTTTTTATTTATGCTATCTTTAATAAAAATAAGGCAGTATTAAAACTAGTTCACTGCTTCACTGCAAGCTAACAGCAATAACATAACACCACATAACTAAATTCTCTGTAAGGCAATAGATAGTTGATGCATTCACATATACATACGTATAAAGGAACGATTTTTTTCTCACAGATATATACATTTACAATTACCTTATTGCTTATCTGTATACTAAGGGTAATAAATAAAAATATTGTTCAGGCTGCTAAATAAAAAAGTAAGAATATGATTAATCCCTCGTAAAAATTTTGTTTATTGCTTTAAGTAGAGGGTACTAGCCGAAACAAAATCCAAAAAAATTGTCACGCGTCTATTAAACGATGATACCTTTCTCTATTTCTCTGTAATATTTTTATTTCAAAACTCGTATCTGTATGTTAGCAAATCGAAGTATTGACATTCGGTTGTGCATATGATTGCTGTAAGTTTTTCTCACAAAAATTTAAGTTGAGAAAGATAATAATTAGAAAGGTTTACTTCAAAATTACAAAATATTAAGAGAAATATTAAGGTCAATGGCTTTTTTCAATAAGTTTTGCATACATGTAACAAAACGGATACATTGTGGCTCAAGCCATAAATTTCATAAAAATCAATACATTTCAAACTGTGCATACTATTTGATTAACTTTTTATAGTTCGATGCATTTATTATAAGGTAGTCGGTTGAAAAATAATAAAGTTCATGAAAAATATTTTTCTACTTGTAAGCCATCGAAACGAAATTGCATTAACTTTATAAAACACTCGTATTTCCAGAATTTTACAAAACTTGTACTATTTATATGGAAAAGTTCATGGTAAAATTTATTTATAAATTTAGTCATATTTTAAACCTCATAGTCTCTTATATATAATTACTTATTGGAATATTAAAAGGTTTATGGAATTTATATTACACATTTAAAAAAAGTTTTTAAATCAACAGAGTAGCGTTTAAATGCGTTTTAAAAGCAGTTGCGGTTTACATATTAAATAGCAACTTAAACTCCATACGTTTATGAAAGTTTATTTTTATGAATATACATATGTGTGTACGGAGAAGGTTGTAAATGTCCTTCATAAAACTTCTTCTAAAATATTTGAAGGGTCTTTAACTATGTTGTTCTTTTCGAGTCTCTAAGGAAATACGTGTCCCAATTTAAGTTCCCATGATACTCATAAAATCTATAGTGACAATACTGTATATTTACTTAAGATGTGATAATTGAAAAATACGCCACCCCAATATCGCGACTGATTCAAGCGTTTCTCAAATATTTCCATTTCACAGATCAGTGATTAGGATAAGTTAAAATTTTCAATCTATATTTATTTCTTATTCCACAGAAAACACAATAACTAAAAATCACGTCGGGCTTTGTTAAAACGTTTTACTATAATAAAGTGAAATTTGATTAAATTATAAAAAAATATGTTTCTATTGTTTGTTTATTTTAATTAAATTTATATAATAATAATTTGTAAAGATAAAATTATATTTCACGGTACATGTGGTTCATGTGGACATGGAATTAAAATTGTGGTTCAATTTTAATTAAATCAATCACTAAAGTATATAAAATTGTTAATTATTAAATGAGATTATAGGGGAAAATCAAAAAGAGATAATAATTATTAAATGTGAATGTTCGGTACGATGATTATTTTAATTGAGTCTTAAATGTGAGGGATAATTACCATATTTGAATGGATATATAATTTAATCGTATTATAAGAAATAAAAATATGTATGGATAGGATAGTAATAGTACTGATTAATTTTTATTTATACTTCTTCGTCTAGAATAGAATAGAAACAAAACATTATCACCAAATGTTTACAAATAAACGTTTGATTTTGAAGTAAGTATAATTTCGATCCACCAGATTTTTTATTTTATAATTACACCATTATTGTTACTCAAAGCTAAACATTTATATTGTAATCCTAAACATTAAATAACTCATTAGTTTTAACACTAAATATTTGCATTAAATATCATAACATTACTACAATGGATTCAATTTACAGGTTGTGAAGTAGCCAACCTTTTTTCTCAAGCGACGCCGCAGGGTAGTGGATTACATTATCTTCCGCTTTTACTTTTAGTTATATGTAAAATATAGTTTGTTCTTGTTTTCTATCTTTTTATTACTCTTTAATTGGAAGAAGCATGCTAAGTATGCTAGAAATTATAATATATAAAACTCACAACGCATTATGATACGGTAACTTTAAGGTACCATTAGGCTGCCTATTTTTCATACAGCAGATAAAAACTTTAGTAACAAAACCATCTTAGGTTATTATACTTAACTGGATATATAAATAACATATATATAAATCTTTTTAGTAGATAAAAAGGTTTTCTGAAAATTATATAAATGCATGCAATGCAATGCAGGGACGTTAAACTATAGTATCATGATTCATGACTATATAATACAACCTCTCTTTAATGAAAAAAAAAGATAAAATTACAACAGTTTCCAGGTAACAGTTCAAATATCTAGGATTTATGTTTTTGTAGAAGCTTGCATGTCGTTTATGTTAAGTGGTAGGAACGACTTTAGTTTTATATTCATTCTGTAAAGTAGTTTTTGCGTAATAAAATATTGAAAAAAATAGAAGGCGTTTTGTTATACAATCTCATATTTTTATTAAAATTCTGTCTAATATAGCCGTCGTAACGTACATGCCTGAAGTGCAGGTTGGCTTTTTAAAATTTTCCAGGGTCATAGGACCTATACTGAAGCCATTATGGATTGGTCCTTGTAATTCGTTCATTCGTATTCACTTCATTATCGTCCATTTTAATTAAAGGTCGTTATAGTCTGGAACACTCGTATGTTTTTATGAAAAAAGAGACATTTTATACCGTTGTATTACCTCTTTTTCCAAAATATAGAAGAAATGTAAGTTTCACTCCGCTTGCTTTTCAGTTGAAATACTTTAGCATATAAGCATAAGTGAGCAGAATGTCTTGATTCACGACCTTTCACAGGAAAGATCCAGCTACTATTAGATGACCGACACTATTTGTATTCGCTTTTTGATTGATTGATTCAATATTGGGAAGGCATTATATAAAAGATAATCAAGATATTAATAAGTATGAAACTGCGTACCTTTTGACTTGTATATAAAATTAAAATAAGTTATTAGCATTATCACAAACTGTGAAATATAAAATATAATAAGTCATCTTTCCTCGTTCTTATCAACATTTTATTCTAAGATAATACTAATAATATCAGACTAAAATTTATTGTTTACAATTAAAGTTAAATGTGTATATAATTGATACAAAATCCTTTGTCTCGTTGCCGTTATATTTCAATTGTTTATTGTTTTCCACCTCATTGTAATCAAAACAAATTAGTACAATCAAAATAAATTTGTATGTTTACATTTTACTGGAATCTACATAAAATTTCCATCACTCTTCAAAACATTATAATTATCGGTAAACATTTATATTTTTAATAAATTTAGAAACATTAAGAGCATTCAGCTCTTTAAGTCGATTCGATTTAGAGCGTAAATAATATTGGAACAAAAATTACTGGAACAAATTGCCGTCGTTATAATTAACTCACGTAGAGGGTAAGTCGGTGGTACACACGCGTGCCACGCGGCCTGGATGGAGGAGGGATTCAATTAAGGCTTAAGCAAAATGAGATTCAAATATAACCAACGAAGCCGGCCAGTATTCAAATTAACTTTTTTCTAAATTGAAAATAAATACTCAGAGACTATCCTTTGATATCACTTCATAAGGAATCACATTGAAAACTTAATCTGAAACTAGCCAGTGTCGTAACGAAATACAGCCGGTGAGAAATGGCTATTATCGAGATATTCTATGTTTTCTTAAGTCATTAATTTCATTTAAAATATATATCTAACACGAAGACACATTTTTATATGTTAAAATACTCACGTTCAGAACAATGATGAAAAAGTCGAGGGTGAACAAAAACGACGTGATTGGATTGAAGTTGAGCTGAAACAAAACAATTATATATTATATTACAGGCTTGACATAAAACAAATCCTTTTCTTATATCAATGTAGGAGCTAACATTTAAGGATGATAAAATTTATATCATAATAATTTAATATGATGAACGGATCGAGAAAGAATGACAGTTATAAGAATTTCAATATCCTACATTTAATAAAAAACGCTTAATTAAAACTATGTTTCAATTCACCGAGTATTTTTTTAGTATCACCCGATGAATAACAATAACTTAATGAAACATAAAATGTAAAATTATCTATAACACAGAATATTTACTCATATAATATTATTAATTATTAATTTTATACATTTAATGACTTATAACTTATCTTTTCATTTCATTAATCATAAATGTTGCTCAAATTTTTCTTTCAAAAAAAATATTATAAGTTGAAACTGTTAATTGAGAATTTTTTTTAATTCATATCTCATTAGCCCAGATGCTGGAAAAGTGGTTTCATGTACACTTTTTCCAATATCCATTATATTAAGCCAGAATTTCTAATGAAACAACGTAAAGTTCAAATAAAAAAAATCCGGAGTCTTTATATACTATTTTCGTTATTGTACATTATTGAAACATTTGCCATTATTCCTTCGTTTAAAATATGTGTTTTATTAGCTATACAGAAAGACATACAGAATATGCGGAATGGCAATTACTTCTCTCTTTGAGGATTTCATCCACCTACTACAACAAAATATTACCGATACCGAAAACTACATTATAACCGATAACTTTTATTTTATCAATCTGCAATACGGTAATGTATTTCCAACAAGACTTTAATTGTATTTTAAGAATATACAATTTAATTTTATTATTTGAATAGTTTATCTATCTCTTTAACAACGTCGATATTCAAGGTCTCTGGAACGTTATGTAACTCATTTGTACAGAGAGGTCGACAGGAGATAAATAGCGAACGTAGGGACTATTGCTCTTCCTTTTACGGAAAGAAGGTCTCATTTATGTAACCTTCATACATTGAATGACACAATTTTGATTAAAATTACTAAACGTACATAGAAATGTTCTTCATTCTTACGATCAAAAGACTATTTTTTATATTTTTAAGACAACTTTAGAATCGGGTAGGTTTCTAAAAATTCTTATGAAACTTTAACCTTTATATAACTCGACTTTATTTTGACGTCTTTTTATAAGAATAATAAAAGCATACGCTCAAGGACCTATTTAGATATGTAGATTTAAATAAACCAAATATGGACCATTACGGATCTGCATAAAAATGGGAAAGTTAAGTATTCTTGCCTCCATGAGCTTCTAACATATTAACTGTCCTTATAATTTGAAAAGGGTTTTGAGCTCGGTTCAAGTAAATAAATATATAATAACGAGCTTTAGTCTGTGACTTCGTTTGATGGAAGTCGAAAGTGGCCTTGTAGGATTTATAATAGCTTTTATATATTTGTAGCACTACGTTCGTTATACATTTGAAACGGAAAAACAATGTTCTGATTAGGACATCGCATAAGTTGGTCGAATGAAACATGAGTAAAAATGAAACAAGAATATTACGTTCTCAAAAGAACGTAACTATGTTCAGCAAATTGAAACATTAAAACGCATTAAAAAAAGCGCTTATCCACAGGAAATAAAACAATTATGATACATGTATAACGCATTCCTAATATTGACTTTTTAACTGTCAACAAAAATATATATTATTTTGGTAACTTATAAAAGATTATTATTAATTTAATGTAAAGGTTTAAAGGTAAAATAAACATAAAAAATAGTACAGTAAACTAGGCCATTTGGTAAAAGTGAATCGAGGGTATTAAAAAAATCTAGATACTGCAGCTAAACAGGCAATACCATTCAATGTTTTTACTTTAATTCTGGTGCTATTGCATATTTTTAAAATTATTTGGTAAAACAGGGTTTGGACGGATGTTTAATATTGTAAACGGTGTTGAGGAAACGGTTTTATACAGATATTCGACCCATTCGAATAATTTTTAAAGTGCTTCACTAATGATTGAATTTTGTTCGTTTTTTGGTGTATTACTATGAAATTTTTGTGAAGGTTTATCATAAATACAATAAATAGCAATTTTTGACATAGTGACTATTTAGAAGATATAACGAATGCTTCTCATTTTATCCAGCGGTAAACTTGATAGAAAAATCTTGTATATTAATAGAAAAATCTTGTATATTCTATTAGAACAGTTCAAACCATTAATAATAAAACTATAACAGACATATCTTTGTTCATTGGTTAGAGAGCCTCCAATACTTAATACCACTTCTGTTAAGGAATTGATATCGGAACTTGTTGCCTTTAAGTAGTCTTGGTTATTGATATAGTATACAGATATAAACTTTCGAGAACGAGGCAACTGTACTTTTTTATGTACTGTACGAGGTTTTTCTTTACTAATATATTACTAGAAAGTCATACCACCTGATGGTGTTTGGAAATGAAGCCGTATATAATAAAGGCACTATCCCAATAAAAAAGGGTCTTTAATTGTTTCGCGTCAGCCATCTATGAGTTTTTTCTTATACTTGTAAAAAAGTGTAAAAGCACTTCTCCAAAAGAAAGGTTTTATCTAACCCTTCTTTTTGGTATATAATGCTTACAATGTCCTTGTGAAAATTAGGTTAAAAAAAAAAAATTTAAATCAAAACAATTTGTAAGTATTGTTACCAACTTTAAAACAAAGCACTTCTTAAGTAATTTCCTATGCCTTCTCATTTCCATTAGAGAATAATTTTTGATAAAATACAAAATGTCTTCCGTCACTTTTATTAAAGAAATTTACGCAAAAATTTTAAGTAATAATAATTTAATTGGCTAAGGTATCGTAAAGCTAAATTTTACTATAAAACAACCAGAAAAACGTCAACTGAAATGACACTAAAAGCTGTTGAATCTTACGATTGTTCTAATTTAAAGATTTTGCACTCGATCCACATCCAATAATTTGACTTCCTCCGATTTGGAACCGAATGTAAAGAAAGACTCTTAATAAATTTCTGAATAGCTTCGCCTGCTTTACTTGTAAATTCTATTCAGGGCTTCATTAAATATTTATTTCATTTTAACATTACGCCCAATATAACGTAAAATATAAATTTATTTTAAAATTACAATCATTATCGAATTAACTTTAGGGATCAGTTAAATATTTTAAAGCGCCCACCGGTATATTAAAGGATTAAACGTAATTAAGACATTTTTAGACATAATATTTTTTACACAAAAATTAATCCACACGTCGCTCGAGATACGTAGGTGAATTGTGTTCGTGGGGTAGTGGAAAGCTTTTGAAACCCTTGAGGAATCTTGTGCTCTTACTTTGTAAATAACGAAGATGATCTATGCACTAATAGAAATATTAATGTGGTTTCAGTTAGACAACCATTTAAGTTAAACAGCACGGAACAACCTAGAATCAAAAGACGAAACCTCTTAGCATCCAATGGATTCACCGTACGGGTGCCGGGTCCACCGCGATGAGTTTGTCTATTTTTTCTGGTGAACAGAAGATTGAGTGAAGAGTATTTTCACTACAGCCATACTAATAAAACTGATTAGTGATGCTTAGCCTCTACTTATACTAAGTTTAAAATTTGGACATTAATCTTAGAATTATTAAAAATAAAAATGTTTTTGAAATAACGCAATGAAGTGAAATCTATAATATTATAAATTTAGAATGTTTATCCTGTAAATTTTTAGCAAATCAACTAAAATATATTGTGTGTTAGAACTCAAGGGGACAACTACATTTAACGCTCATCCTGGGGGACATTCTGATGGTTTCACATTTATTCATCAATCTTCTGTATATTGCCACTATTTACGACATAATATGTATATGTTAAAAATTTTATTTGACTTTGTTACTCGATGAATTTACTGGCAGTTAAAGTTTTTTATTGGTTGATTTTAATATATAACTTTGTTCATAAACTATTACACTTTCAATAAAACTAAGATTTTCGGATATATGTACTACATGTTTTTTATTATTTTAAAACTACATACTTAAAACATTTCGGTTACTTTGCAGCAACAGTGATGACGGCCAGAAGAGATGAAAATTTCTATCAGTTATTTGTCGTCTACCGCTAACGTTTCCTTATTTCTTTGCGTAGGTACCACTCGGGATGCATTCAAAATGTGTTTACTGTGTCTTGAGGTCTTGCGCTGTGGCCATGGATATGGGATTTTATATTTTTATAAGGGTAACATAAATATCAGCGTGTTATATAATTTCACGTCATCTTCTCAATTTAAATTTTGATGTTTTTTAATTTCAAAGCCTCGCGTGTCAGTCTTTGTATGTACCTGTCTGTCATTCCACTTTTTCAACCTTTGTGTTTTTTCGGTTTATGTTGTCGAATGCGTCCTTGTATAGGTACACACGATAGTAAGGTTGTTTCCACTTCATCCCTAAACTCGTCATCTAAACATATTATATCAATATAGTTGGCTTCTCTGTTCGTAATATTGAAGTAACAGTTTTTAACTTCATGTGTATTAAATGCGATACATACACCACAATAAAATATTTTTTAAATTTTTGTCTGCCTGTCTGTTTGTATAAATGGCTAAGCTATAGGCAGAAACTAAATTTATCGCTCGATTTTTAATCATTGGCTTCGATGATTAATCATTGGCTGATACATATATTGAGTCGTCTGTTAAGAAATATTTATATGTGCTTCCAAGCCTCACTGATATTATCAGATACTATACTATACAGAATAAGGAGTTAAGACAAGGATATAAATAAAAAAATAGAAGCTGCCAATTCAGAGTATATTTTGAAGTCAGTATATTGTTAATAATTATAACTGAAAGCAATGTCGTATATAATATATATTTTTAAAATGTGGTTTATTTGCTTTGTTTTAAGTTTTACTATAATTTCTAACAGTAAAGTATATAGTAGCTCGTGAATATTTTTAAGAACTAGAACTCACAACATTAACATTTTCTTTTAGAAATCAAGTTTAAAAGAAAACATGAAGTGAGACTTTTGATGTACAAATATATTATTCAATCATAATTCATATAAAATAGGCAATTTATCAAAATAAAATATATTTTAATAAAAAAAAAAATTATTGTTCAAAGTTATTGAAATATTATAAAAAGCCTATATTACTATGTATCATATTAAATCCAGAAGTTTCAGAGATAAGCTGAACAACCAGACGGACAAACAAAAATTTAAAAATTGGTATTTCAAAATAACAAAAAGGAACCATAATTTAATTTATTTTTATACCTTGTTATTTTAACTGTTACAATAATTATCAATTAATTTCCGTCACGAGGCGTAGAGCAAATTTATAATTTGTTTATTAATTTAAAATTTTCTCAGCAGATTAAAATTGCTTGTTATAATTAAAACTTTTGTTTTTAACCGTTATACTTCATTTATAAAATATGGAATGACGTAGTGACGGATCGTGAAAAACAAATTTTTTCATTGTGGAATGCGGTTGAGAAGAAATGAACTTTTTTTTATCAAATAGCTATCACGTCACACGATGACTCCACGATTGAATAACGAGAGTGACATTGAATGATGGCACGGGGCTTTGTCAATCCGAAAAGCAATATAGTGTACCTCAATTAAAGTCTAACGAAGGTGAAACTTAAAATTTTTTGGAATTTAGCATTCTCCAATATTGAGCAATCTGTGAATAGTTGGCAATCGAAATCGTTACAATATACTTTGTCACCTTAATAGCTTAGGAGTTTACAAATTTGTTTAGATATTTAAAAATATTATATTCGCATTTCCCTTTGACTTTTTTTTATTTAGGCTACGATAAGCAATACGATAGGGGCAAGTGATCATGGATATTAAGATAGGATGCAATTAAGCGAACTCGAAATACTCGTATAATTATTCAAGTAATTGTTAACTTAAATTATTACTATAGTGAAAAACTTTCGTAAAATTTAACTTAGAAAAAAATGAGAGAAATAGCATAAAGTTGCTAGTTTCATAAATAGTTAAATGTAAAAAGAGTGTAGAATAGAACAAAACAAGTAAATGAAAGTAAATTTCAATGAAGAAATCTGGGGTTGGCGACTTGATCGGCTTTGTTAGAACAAGTAGGTCGTTCGGGTCTTACTGAGACTAGGAAAATGTAGCCTCCGGAGACAGGGAAAGACTAATATGAACTATATTAAAACATTCTCCTTTGAAGATGCTTTTATTATAAGATAAAGTCAATAAAATGAATGAACCAGGTTAACTGTTCCTAAGTAATTATAAAACAGACACTTTTATAAAATATTCCATCGAGAATATTTTCCATCATAACTTAAAAATAAGAACTATATAGTCCTTACCTATATGTATCAAGATATATATCGTTACTTTTGTTTTATTATTATTGCCTGTATCTTAAACTATTAGCCACGTTAATGTTACTAGCATAACACGGACGCTTTTTATTCCACGGTGGTTAGCAATGTAAAACCAGAATACAATGGCTGGGATATATAAAAGCCATAGATTGTTGCATACCCTATGACCGACTATAAGCTAGCTATTCCACGGCTAGCATTACTCAAGGGATGATTAATGGACGGTGAGCGGAAAGCTTTATTTATCAACCCTGGTTGGCTCACTTTGATTATGGAATTATAGTCACATTTGTGTCTCCCCGCATTCGTAAAGTATGGTAACATTATATTATAAACAGATATAAAAATTTCAATTTGATCAAGTAGAACATTAACAAAAATGTTATTAGATATAATTAAATAACCACATTCACAAAAACTTCAATCAATTGATGAACTCGTCAGATAGCTATTTGAATAAGTATACAATATTGAGAAATTAATTAAAAAAGTTGAGACAAAGCGGTATAACTATTATTGATCGATGTCCAATAATGATGTCCAATAATCTCGAAGCAAGCTTGTAGTTATGGTACACTGTTACCAAGATTTATGAAACTATCGCAATTTGCAATGTGTGATTATCGATTTCCCATATGTATAAAATTAATGTTTTTCTATAATTGCTGGCTATGATAGAATATGATATATTATGATAAATATTGATAAAAGTCAATTTGTTAAATCTGGCACTAGTATAAAATGTCTCGGTGGATATAATATCACCATAGAAAGAATATTTACAAAACGATATTACTTCACTTTTAAAAATAGCAAGATTGACGTTAAATTTAAGAAAAAGATAACTATCCCTTTGATATCAACAACTGATTTCTCAAAATTGACATACACTTGTAAAAAGAATTTCTGTTTAATAAAAAAATCTATAAAATAAAGCTTCTTTATGAGTAACATTAGGAAAGTAGAATTTGTTTAATAATAAAAAATATCTGAAATTGTGGTGACACTATTCAAATAGAAATTAATGAATTGCACTGTTTATTCACAGTATTATTCACTATTAATGTTAATAGCAGTACAACATAACTATTGCCATCCGTTTCAATACAATTAAGGGAGAAAAACACTAAATACGAAGAGACTAACCACGAAAGATTTTCAATTTATGTGTCTCAACACCTGAATAGTTATTATCTCCTGTAATTAAAGCGGAAACATCCAATTTCTTGCGGAATGACCAATTTGTGTACAAATATTGTGGACTCAATTTCAAGATGTTAAATATTTTAACTCTGTTATTTCGTAGTGTATGAAACTGTGGTTTAAAATATTTGGAAGGTTGGTTATGGGTTGACGACAATTATTTTAAAGTCTCATATTTACTTACATGGATAAGTCGGTATAAATAATCAGGAAATAGAATGACGTTCATAAAGTAACACATACTCTTTGTAATGATTAAATAAAAGAAAAATTCTAGAAGACAAATTTATGCTGTTATGACCATAGTTCTTAATGAAATTTTAAATATTTTTTATCTCATTTGTCCCATTCCCTAAAATATAAAATTGAGAAAATGGTGTTTAATACTTCCAGGAAGTAAAAGAATCCCGTCTCTTTATATGTAGATATCGTATTTACTTAAAATTCAATATTAAATACCGCATCGTGAAGGGATAACTTTTTTATTATTCCCTAGAGGGAAAAACATTTTAAAATTAAGATAACTAAACATCAAATATTTTTATTCAATATATTTTTGAATTCCGAACATTTTATACAGTGCATATTGTATCCACTTTAAAACTTTAGGGACTTGGATTATACTAAAATAATAGCTACAGTTGTAGTTTTATAACATAACCATGTTCATTGAAACATAACTTGTTTTAATCGAATACTGTGGATATCTGTTCGGAACTTATACTTTATAACAATGAAGTTAATCATCTAACAGCGATAGACAATTAACAATAACATAGTTAATATCCCTCATATTATGGAAAATTTACATACAAACATCATGGGAATGAACAAGAATATAAAAATCATTTCTTTCATTAAAACTTTTATTTCACGAAATTGACACGAGTAAAATTTATTTCAGTTATAAAAACTGAAAGTTTACAGACGCTTTCCAAATAAAGAAAAAGAACTCGTAGATCACTGAGTGTACTTAAGATTTAAAATAGTCATTTATCATTTTTTGTGGCGATAACAAAAGTTTTTACTACGTAATCATATTTTATTTTCTTATATTTATGTTTATATTTTCTTATCAATTTCACTATAATATTATCATTTAAATCACTCTTCACTTTTTCTTGATAAATATATAGAATGCAAGGGCTCTTACACCCAACTCGAACACATCCTTTATGTTGATCGACTGAATGAATTCCAGCTTTCGGTAAAACTCGTTTTTCTATCGTTTTTGTTTATTAAAAATAAATATTTCGTTGATTTCCTCATCGTTCCATAGAGACGGTATTTTTTCAATATAACTTTAATGGTAAACGAGTAATAAAGTGTGTTAATGACCAATGTCATTACTTCGATTCATTTTCCGTAACAGAGAACTTTCCTCGACAGTAAAATCAAGCAATCTCTTTAATGTCCATAAAACGATCGTAAATTCGATATAATTAAAATAAATAATATAAAGGTGTATCAAAGAATATAAAAATTAATTAAAACGGTATGACATCTGGTATGTATTAACAAACATGAGATGCAACATTACAACTGCAGTAACTCTAAACAAAAATGAATAAAGTTTTTAGAATTTAAATAATACTTTAGTTATTTTTATATTAGAAAGTTAGAAATAAAGTTTATGAAAAAAAAATTATAGAAGTTAATACACATAACTAGCATTTATCTTTCTGGACATTTTAAAAGTGGAATCTGATCTGCTCAGACAGTCCGTTCGGCGACCATGATTCTTACTTTTCTAATGTTCTCAAACTAATCCAAAGTTTTTTTTTTGGGTTTCAGTTGCTCAATCATATACACAATATATTTAACATATTGTCCATTGCATAGGAAGAGAAGGGTTGGTTTGACAAAAACAAAACACAAACAAATGTGAACTACAATGGTTGTGAATTTTATTTTGCAGGCTAAAGAATTATTATTTTAATAAATACGATATTTGGTGACGAGAATAAAAGGTATTTTTTTTCATAGCCTCTGAATGAATTGTTTTTTTTTATATTCATACCAACTGAAAGGCGATATAAAATCAAAAGAGTCGAGGAATTCCTAAAATTTTATTCATGTTTGACAGTAAAGAGGCGTGATATATAAAAATGCGTTAAGCCTTGGGAAAAAAATATATCGTATCATAAAATATTGACTTTGCCAAAAATATTTTTCCATTTTGATATACATTATTCAATTCAAATTGTTTAGCAGATGCCAGAATAAAGAACGAAGTTTTTAAAACTTTTTCAAACTTTTAAAATTATTAATAAAAAATATACATATGTATGTGCATTTTGTCTAGAAGTAAAACATGCACCTGATTTCTCAATGAACTTATATTTTTCTCTCTGAAAACCAGCCAAAGACAGCCAAACAATTTAAAACGACTTTGTGATCCTGCTTTATGTTGGTATATTGGATTTTATTATTTCCTTATTCCTCAACGTTTTAAGGTATATATAGGGAGAAAATGTTATACATTTTCCGAGATAGTAGACATGTATTCGTTAACGTATTCAAGTTGTTGATATTTTTTTAACTTTTCAGTCAGTTATTCTTCGTTTTGAAATTAAAAATACTCCGAATATTTTTACTCTTTACTTTTACTTGTTTAATATTTTTCTTGTTTGAAGCTTTCGAAAAAAGTGTAGGTATTTTTAGTGAATGATTTTAAGTTAATAACAAGTTTTTTTGTTCTTATTTGATGGTCGTTATTGTTTCATGATATTCTTTAAAATAAATAAAGAACTATAGAATAACCGAGTAGACGAAGAAATCATGGTTGAGGCAATTTAATACATTTCAAGATCTTCTTCTTCTTAATACTTTTTTTTTACACCAATATTGAGAAGTCCCATAGTTGAAGGTAATAAGTATATTCAGAGATTCATTTAATTACGACCACCCATTACATTTATTAAATTTCCTATAAAGTTAACCCTTAAGTTTAATAATCTAGCTTGCATGACAATGGACTGTTTGAATATCTAAATCAGATGGTAAACTTGTAAGGAATTCGGAAGTTAGTTGCTATATTGGTTTGCAGAATGCGAGATTGTTATTCAGAGAAAAGAGGGAATAGGAAATAATACAAGTTATAAATGCAACTAAAAATTTAAAAAATATTCTCCTGTAAGTTCTCTGGCAAAATCCAGACATGTCATATTAGAGGACAATTGTCGACTCTGAGAGTAAAAATAATTTATATATTTTTTAAATTCAAAAACGCGTAAAAATTTTTTACCATTAAAATAGGATTAAAATAAAAGTAGAAATATTTAATTTCATATTATGATTGTTTGAAATTTTCTTTAAAGGTTTTTTTTAGAAGCACATAAAATTAATATTAATATGTCAGTATTAAAAACGAACACGTAATAAGGAATGTGCAGATAATACGAGTAGTTCTAATTACAGCTGGAACTAAGACTTTTTTAGAACATTAAAAACGCCGACATTAAAACGAACTTGAAACTTCAGTTTCCAGATTTTATTTTTATTAGTCCATTGAATTATAAAGCACAAGAAATATTTTATAACAATACCGCTTAAGTAAAGAATCATCCAAATCATATTAATATAGGATTACAAAGTCATGAAAAGGAGACTGAAATAAAATGTTCTATATATAAAATGAATGTATCATAACGGATATATGTAATATGTTTCCTTATACATTTGTCATAGTAATTGACTGGAAAATTATAGATTAATTCAAGAAACACTTTAATAAGAATTTATCAACAATTGTCGATAAAAATGAATTCCGTAATCAAAAATATACTTTTAACAAGTAATTATAGAAACGTTTTCTGGTTTTTACTTTCTATGTTTTAAAACGATATGTTTTCGCACAAGACTTCATTAGGAGTACAAATTCAAATGAAACTTTAGAATCGATCCTGATTAAGTATGTGGAGTTGAAAACCTGAATCAGTACAAAATATATTTCCTGGTACTTATATACATACTTATATGTTACTTATATATTTATATATGTACTTATATACTTACTTGAAGCATAACTCAAACACTTAATAAGAATAATGACGACTGTATCTAAAGATATAATGTATATACATATAATGTTATAAGCTTTTTTAATATTCATAGGAGTTCAAGTATATTGTATTACTTAGTATACTTAGTATATAAAAAATTATCGACTGAAAATTATCCAGTTGTTATCTTTTTAAAATTTCCTTAAAAATTTTATGAAACCTGTAATCCGTATAATCTAAAACATTAATGAAAAATTTCATAATATGTGCTATACATATTTAGGATTTTTTTGTTTAAAAAAATGTCTATTTGTAAAACATGAAAGGTGCAGAAAAATCTTTAATATGCTTAATAGAAAGGAAAAGAACTTGCTATTTTCTAAAAGGAATACAAATCCTTCAAACTTTGTTTCACTACCCCTCTAAGTAGATTTATTAATTACATTTGTCGAATTTATTGAAACTCAACCGGACTTTAGTAGTTACTATCAGAGTAGAATATATTCCAATAACACCAAAGATACATATGTAAACTAGTTTTGTTAAAACAAAGTTTATATCCCAAGAAAAGCATATGACACCTAGATTCAGAATTGTTCAAATACCTATGTCGGATATTGTAATTTAAAAAAAAGTATGGTAAAGACTGTTACGATTAATTTCATGTCCCAATGACAGATTATGCAACAAAAACATGTATACGCGAACTTGTACTTGTGATGGAAATTTTTGTTTCAATGAAAATTATTAATTATTGAGATTTTTTTTATATAATCTTATAAAATGAGGGAAAGTTATAATCAATGTTATATTTGCTTTCAAAATTGTACTTCCGATTCTAAGATATGATGATGCAATTATATTAATTGTGTGTAAACTTTAAATCCCGTGACAGAGCTTAGGTTTTAAAAACATTTTTAATCATCCTGTGAAAGTATGACTATTAAATTTATTACCTGAATCAATTTCTGTAAAGCAATGTTGATAAAATACAATTATAATAATGGAAAACTAAGTAATATAATCTAATAATAAAAGCATAAAATATTGTTTAATAAAACTTTTGAGGTATACTAGAAATAATAGTTTTGTTGGCTTTCCACATTATTTTTTATAAAAATTTGTTGTTAGTTAATATAATCAATGTAAAAAGATTTTAATAAGGGTCTTCAATGAAAATGGTATAAATACAAGCTTAATTTAAGTTATTAACAACTTAAAAATTAACAGATCGCAATTAAAATTTATGATAACGCAAGCATTTTGTATACAGGAGATAAAGAGCATAAATATTTCGCTTGCTTATAATTTTTATAACATTCCGTCTAGCAAGTCGCACTGCGCGCTATCTTATTGATGGCGTAAATGTTAAATTTGTCTATATAACAATTGCTATGAGCCTCACCGTTTGCAGGTAGAACAGGTAGACAAGATTGATAACTTCGACTAGAGTCTCCAGTCCCATAGCGAATACCCACGGCAGCAGCATGAATTTTATATCCTATAAACAATAAATCATTTGTAAGCATTTAAATATAAATAACCCATTAAGTATTAGTTGTAAGTCATATTCTCAAAGTTCTCTTTAATATTTATGAATTGGCAGTACATTATCAACTACTTTTTTAATTAATTGTTTTAAATTGATACGTGTTCTGTGTAGGGTTAATATAATAACGTCATTAGTACATATTTAAGCACGATCCTTATCTGCCGATTTTAATATCGTGAAATAATCTCGGTCAATCGATACATAGAATTCAATGTGTCACAAGTCAAATGTTAGATATTATGGAATACTATTGAATTCTTCTGTCAATAAAACCTAATACACATTGCTGAAAAAAATAGTATTTTGTAGCATCTTTTTCTTTTCTTTTATTTTAACTTGATTTTTTTTATCATAACTAAAAACTAACAAACCTATTTATATCTCATAATCTTTAAGGTTAGCTGTTGCCACCAATTAATTTGCGTAAAAGTTATGGAAATTAGATTTTTATAAAACGTTATATGAAGCTTATAAAAAAACGTTTTGTTTTTGGGATTTACTGGTTGATTTTATTATAGTATATTTTAACCGCCGTTTCGCCTTTTATTTCGGCAGATGAGATGAAAGGTAGACGTAGCTTAATAAAATCTGGCATAAACCCCAAAAATATTATTTTATCTATCCTCCCGAAAGCGTTCAATATCCTTAAAACTAGTTATTTAAAGTTTTTGAAATTTTTTTAATAAAGTTAAAACACTGTTGTTGAAAATAATAAATAAGCTGTATTGATTTGTTTGCGTTATAAGCCCTTGTTTCGGCAATTCATACAAATATAAAGAATTAGAAAAATGTTGCATATTACCTTATGTACGCCGAATATCAGTAGGACGCACGCTATAAGTCCCAGTGTACTGCAAGCCAGCAGAGTGATGTTCAGCGAAACAGTTACTGAAACAAATTGAAAGAATAAAAAACCTCTGTAAAAAAATCTTTTATATTTAGCGTATATATTTTCTTGCATCCTCGTATAAAACACTAAATTAACGCATTCTACTGGCATCCAGAGCGCTACGCCAGAAAACTAAGTAATCGTTGGCGGTATATGATAAAATAACAAAACCGACTGACAGACACTCATATCTCGTCTGCCCGTGATCACGGTTGCTGTGAAGTAACCGAAACGTCGGGAGTATGTAGTTTATAATAAAAAATAAAAAATCGCGTAGTTAATCCGAAAATATTAGTTTCATTTAAATGAGTACTCGAGAAAATCTTAGATCTCATTATTAAATTAGAGCTATCTGTGATGATTTATATGTACATATATTTATTATTTTTTTGATAACACAATAAATAAAATGGGTTTTATTGGAAAATATCTATTTTTTTTTTAGCTTGAAAAATAATTGTAGCTTAAAATATAATAATAGCTTCGCTACTTTAAAAGCATCTTTCTAATCATGTAAGCGAGATGAATATTTTACTGGGTCAGTATGTACGATTCTTAAACATTTCTTTTAGGCCCTGATAAAATTATAAAAAGGAAAATTCTTAATATTGTTTATTAAAATTAATAATATAACATAATATGTATAGTCTTAAATGCTGTTTTAAGATAACTAAATTCAATTAAAATAATTTTTACTTATTTGAATAAAAAACTACTTCTTATTTGAATGATAGATTCACTTCAAGCACAAGTTTACTCACTGCAATTGAAAATATGCCCAAAATCAAGAATTATGACCTTTTATTTCTGGGTGATAAACATTTTCATCAATCGATGTTTCGATCATTGGACTAGACTTAACTAAGACTAGGCTCTCATGTAAACCCAATTTGTACAGCTTGAGTCCTCTCACTTTACGTTCATTATAGTGCAGAGTAGAGAGCTAAGAACGAATTATGTTTAAGAGACTACCACCATTATTTACTTCATATCTTTTCATTTCGCCTCGGTTATTATGATGGAACAGCCTACATCAATCCATTAGGCATTGTTAATTCTCGAACTCGTTACTAACATGCGAAGTCGAAGGCAACAGGTTTTGTGTGTACAACAATATATTATGCGGGCTGTAGTTAAACCGTGTCAAGTGGTTCATTCTTTCAGCGTGACCTGGATGAACACTGTAATACTCACCAAAAAGTTATTCGCTCCAACACAGAAAACGCATTCATTATTTCAACAATGTTATAATTTTTTAAGATATTTCTCGTAAAACCTTTTGTTGCCTACAATAATATGATATTTTATTAAATATATTCCATAGTATGAAAAAAAATGTTAACAAGTCACGTCCATGTGTCTTCCAGTATTAAAATTGCCTGTCGTAATAAAAGAAATAAATTGAATTTCATACTGTGGAAATGATAATTTAATTTAGAAAATAAAATATATATTTTTTATATTTTTTGTTAGTCATTAGTTACTACTGATTTAACTTTAGAAATGGCTGACGAGTGATTCACGTACACACAGCCCGCTCTATTAACAATGAATTTCAGAATGCTGATGATATTACATTGTAATTGTAATCGCTGCCGACATAAATTTGCCAAGAAAACGATTTGATTTTCATTAATAGCACATTTATAATTATACATATATTGGGTTTCATATTGCCTTCGACATTTTTCTTATTTTATTAATGTTTTTATTTTTCTTATAAAAGTTATTGTTAGAGATCATATCTTGAGTCCCACATTTTCGTAATCTTTATGTAATATTATTTCAAAAATTTAAGCCAGTATATAAAAAGTTATTGTTACTATTTAATAACAATGATATGACAACATTTAAAAATAATATTATATTAGAATCGATCGTGTATTTTGTTTCTTGTAAATGCAAAATTTAATATTGATCATTAGCCAGCTACAAAGAGATATTGAAAGTATAATTAACATAGTTTCGTTTAAATATCTCCTATATTATATAACCCGCCCTTAGAGGTAATATTATTTAATTTCAAATTAAATTTGATGTCTACTTTGGCCGTCTTAGTGAAATTAAATTTTCGGGGGCACCACCGATGATATTATCAGAGACCGGTGAATTTTCCCCAAAGAATTCTCCTTTGCTTTCTTAATAAAATTGGTAACTTAAAAAGTTTTCATAAGCTTATTTTGTAAATATTATAGTAATGAAGTGCCATTTGATGATATATTTATATATTTGTTTTTAAAACGGCAAAACATAGTTTTATTTATTGCGATTATTATTTTTTTCACTAGCAACGTAAATGATAAAAATACTAAAATATATCCCATGTTTTTTTTCATTAACTCGGTTAATGGTTTGTAGAAATTCAAGGTAATATTTTTGTTCTACTTCTAAAATTTACAGCTTACTTTATTTAATAACCTGCGAGAAATTTTATCAAATATAGAAATATTTTAGTACACCTGTGTTATAATACCGCATCTTTTTCTTAACCCTCTGTCTATACAAAAGTATTATTATATAATAAAGTAACTAATATGGCAAAACGTAGAGGTAGCGGGTATACACGTGAGGGTAGTTTTCAGGTCATCGCATCCTATCCATCGATCAACAGCGCCCGCTTATTAACTATATGTATATTAGACCGTATAATTAACATGGTAAGTTACTTTGGGAATTCTTTTAAAACGAAATTTTAATATACAGTCAAGACGCCTTCTGAGTCATTGTCTGTGGAGTATAAAGAACCCGTCTTTAGCTGGCCTGATCAATAATCTTACTTACTTGTTTAAAATACACCGCTACTTTGGAGCTTTGTGAGCAAAGTTAACATCAAAGTGATTGCGAAGAATCATGATTTCAACTTTTATTAGACACTCGGATTCACTCTAAAGTAATTAAGTACAATCATGAGTGCGGTTAAGCCAATGCAATGTATAATATAGATTTTCTTTTTCATAAATATTATACGTATAAAATAATTTGATTTATATGTTACCCTAAGTCTGGATAGAAATATATTTTTTTTTCTTTTATATTTTTCTCATATTATATATAATATCACTTCTATATTTTTTTTTGTGTAAGCAGTTTCTTAATATTTTATTTACCTAAATACCTATAGGTTTGCCGAAAGCTATCTGTAATAAACTAAATAAAGACGAATATTTCTACAGGGACTTTCAGTCCAATTTCATATCGTCCATTTACAAAATTTTTACGAACATCTGCTTGTAAATTTTCACGAATATTGTCTTGCCCGGGTTTCTAGTTACGTTTTTTTCCTAAATTCGATGGCTCTAATTGATCAGTAAAAAAGAAAACATACAATATTAACATTACTAGCAATATGTATAATATTCTCCCTAAAAACCTAAATAAAAACTTAATCTTCTTTTTTACATTTAAGGTAAGGAAGAGGTTGGTTGTAAGCTTATGAATAGAACGTGTGAACTAGATAAATCTACGCAAGCCGCCCTTTCACTACTTAGTCTTATACTTTTCGATACCTAATGTTTTATCTTCAAATATCCGTATGATTTCTTAAACGGAAAATTGTCAAAACATCGTGTCCAGAATTTTAGTACTGATACTGAGAAATGAAATAGCTTTTTGGGTATAAAAGCACAGTTTCAGACGTATTGAGTTAATAAAATAACATCCCATCTCTACTCAACTTTTCTTACTCTGTCAAAACTAATATTATGTTCTTCTTGAAGTGAGTGTTGCTAATTTCTACAGTGATAATTAGCTATTAGTTCGTAGATTATTGTTTTATATTTACTTACTGGGTGTAATCTTTTCCGGTTCGAGGAAGCTCTCTGACTCCGGCTCGACCATGTCTCCGTTCAGATACCGCTGCTCTACTTCGATAAAATGACCCATTGTCACTATGGTAACCGAGAAGTAGACCTGTTGAAATACATACATTTATTTAAAGATAAGTGAAAACATTATATGATTTATGAAGGTTTCTATTAGTTTTTGATTTAAAATACATTACTAATAATAATTCACTTAAGAAAGAAATACTAAATTAGAAATATAATAAACTCATTTTTAAAAATAGCTGATAAGTGCAGAAATGAGAAACCAATATTATCTTAGAAAAAAATAGTGTTTTTTTAATTGCTTATTCAAAACTATAAAACAAGTTACTGTTCATTAAAAGTCTAAGATTTTATAAGGTCTCACAAAGTTACATCTCAAAATAACAGTGAAATATTAAGTTTCAGTCGGAAACCCAATTTCGATACGATCTTAAATAAAGAATAAATAAACATAAGAAATAAAAAATCTTTTTTGGGTTAAATAAACCGACAAATGTTTATCAAAGAACCGAGAATAAAAGTAGCGAAATGATTCCGCGAGACATTGTTGAGGAAACAAGCCTTAGATTTGAGGAAATGGAAATTTTTAGTTTGTATTTAAACATATTGGTTTGTATTTATGAATATAAGTAAATATATAAAATATAAAGAGTAAATATATATGTCATATACACCGAATGAAACATATTAAAAGAAAAAGCTATGAAAATAACGTTATATTTATTTATTAATATTCTCACAGTACCCATTTTATTGTTCAAAATTGCGCAAATACCTAAGTTCAAGCAAATTTTAAGTCATGGCCACATGACCTGATTTTGTAAACAGAATGTAATGCAGATTTATTAAATAATTTTCTGTGATAATGCTCTGCGAGTACCAGCACTCAACAAGACCGTTAGTGTGAGAAATATGAAAATAATGTTCATTAATAAGATACCAAATTTAAACATATAACTAAAAAATTTTCTTTAAATTTTGCTTTCTTTTGAATAAAAAATACAATGAAAAACAAATCTTAACATAGGCCATTTCGTTGTGTTAAAAAAAAATTGGCGAAAGCCGTGATAAATCGAGTACAATTTTACGTCGGTCTTGAACAGATCCTGGCGCTTTTCTCTCGTCTCCCCTGAATGTAATTTTTTACTCTGATAGTCTAATAGAAACTCATTCTGCGTGTAAGTCTTACAAACGTATGATTTTCCGTGTTCCCCCAAGTCAATTGAAGACATAAATATATCTTGACGTTATAATGTTATATAAAGCTGTACAAGCTCTGCGGTTAAAATAAATTAAAATACACCCCTTGATATAATTAATTAAAATTTCATTTCATTCTATAAACACACGTTTAGGTTTAAGAATGGTTATCTTTCTTTGATTTTTATTTCCATTAAATAACAATTTAAATATTACATAATACATAATTATTATGATCATCAAATTGTTTTCTTTTTTTTATTCAAATAACTTAAAATTAAATATAAATTGTTAACTTAAATACAACAAGTAGTTAAGAAAGACAGATTGAATACAAACCACATATACATATATGTGGTTTGTATTCATTCATAATCGTAATATCATGTTTATATATATGTATATTAGGATATACATATATATAAACACACATATGACATACTAAAATTATCCTAAGAATGTCAAATAATTTATTGCATTATTAAAAAGAATGTGTTATAAAGAAAAATCTAGAAGGAGATTGAAATAAAAACGAAAAAGTTTAATTGATAATGGAATTTCTATAAATACAATTTAGATTCTAGAAGTGGTGATCGCACATCTCATACAAAAAAAAACTCTGTCATAAAAACTTTAATACTATATATTTCTCGACCAAATGGCCTTTTCAATTTAGTTATTATATTATATTTAATAATTACTATATTTTTACGGAATGGCTTAATATAACTAGCCATTTTCAGTTTGTAATTTTAATACTTATTAAGATTCAACACAATAAAGGTACTTAAAGATAAATGAGCATAAATTAAAGTTTAGAATGGGTTGTTTTGTTAATATCTATTGATAAGGGATAATGTAAATATCTTTCAAATTTTGGTAAAGCTAATAATAGTATTATTAGTGATGTTGGCTTAATTATCTAGTTTTGTTTTAATAAGTCATAAAACTTCTATTAGAATATTCAGTTAAGGATATTTTTGTAATTCTGATTCATACATGAACTTTTTCTACAAGGGGCAAAAGTGGAGACAAAAGTCCCTTTCCTTCTGAGAGGCTGTTGTCACTTGTCAACTTTTAACCGATAATACTTTAATTTCAATTCGTATAATAATATTATCCTTTTTTATTATCGTTAAAATATAATTAATAAAAGTATGCTTTGCGATAAAATACCTTGTTATGCTTTATATGCTATGTAATGTCCGAAATATGTAGTAGTGTAACATTCTTCTAATTTAGAGTTTATTCGGCCATTACATTCCTCAAGTCGATATAACATTTTTTTTAAATGTATCAAATAATCTCATTAAGAAACGCCAATATGAAATAAGACTTAGTATTTTTATATTGTTTGTATATTCTTATAAATATACTAGTTTACTTCAAAGATGTGAAAAATGCACATTTGTATGGTTTTTAAACTGAATCCATAAATGAAAATAGTAACCAAAATGACGTTTTATTATTATAAAGTGATGTAGATTACGAACCACCAAATCATGAAAATATTTTCATAAATCTTTTAACGAGAGTCAAAAAATAAAAACTAATCTTAAACAACATAATATCTATTTGCTTAAATAAAATTTTCAACTAGAGTCCTACGAGTATATGGCCTGGGCTACTCAATATCAAAGTAAAATTCGCTCTTCATCGTTGGTGATGTTAGGGAATCTATATTAAAAAAATCATTCGTTTTTTTGTTTAAAACGTTCATATAAACCCAGTCAATAAAATCAACTCCGAGCGTTTCTCAATATTGACACGTTGTTTCTGATGTATAAAGTAAATCTGTCTACTTTTTATTACTCACGACTTTATTGGACCTTCATGTGTTTACAACATTGTGTATTAAACTCTCAGAATAAGTTTTTTTTACTTGAATACCAAGGTATTAAGTATTTAGCCTTGGCTAAAATTAATTCAGTAACTTAAAATTATATATTTTTTTATGGTATAATATTTTTTTAATATTTTTTTTACGTTACTTTAGTGAACAATAATAACTAAAGCCTATTAATGAAGAAATATAATTATATAGCATATAATTTTGCTACTGATTCTTAAAGGACATTGCTAATTTTTATAAAAAAAGTATAAGTTTGGTTTTCAAGGAAAACTTACTACGAGCGTCGGGTGAAAAAAGTATTAGGAAAAAACCTACGTATTTGAGGATTAAAATAATTATTTAGTATTAAAAAACAACTGTTATTTACATCAGGTAATTAAACAAGAATTTATTGTAATTGATTACTTGCTGATTTTCTTAATTTATAACGAAAAATGTGTTAAAAATACTTATATTTCAATTATTATTTAGATTTATGACAATATAACAATCTTTTTATCTAATCCTACTTATAAATGTTACAATATAATGTATGGTAACAAACTTAACACAGTTTACATAACGTAAAAGCGTTTTGTGAAATTTACTTAGCCAAACGCTCTACCCGCTTCTGTTATTAGGCTGTGAAGAGGCGGTGTTTATATTTTTCTTATATATCAAATGATAGTAAACTTTATATTTTCTGGTACGGTACCTACTTATTAAGTAAACAGCTCACAGAATGAAACTGGACTGACACAGGAACTGTACCGAAAACTATTTTTTCAACATTTTTACTTATCTAGACTTACCATTCATCCGCTGGGATATATAGAACTAGATATCGATGTCATTCTATACTACATTTTAACAATTTGCCCCTACAGGATTTGGACTTAATCAATGTTTCTTCTTTAACAAAAACATGAAGTAATTTCTTCATTTTCAATTTATTACTACTACATATATTCTTTACTTTTTACCAAAATATGGACCAAACCCAGAATAACATCAAAGAATATTTATAAAAAAAACTACGAAATAAAAGGCAGTCTTATCGTTTAAAAATGACTTCTTTCGGGCAACCTTAGAAATCGAGGAATTTTTGATTGTTGATATTCATAATATACTCTAATTATGAAATGTGTGAAAAAATATACCTAGTATAATTAAAAAATAAACATACCAAGTCTAAGAAAAAAAATTGGCACTGTAAAAATTTTAGTTAAAAATTAAAAAATCTTTTTTTATTTAAGATGCTCATTAGAAGTGGAATTCTTATTTTTTATACCTATATAATTACTATTAAAGTCCGTAATTGGAATGTGATAGTGATAACTATGCATTCAAGTTAATCTAAGCAGAAAAACAAGTATTTAAATCAAATTCTTACAGTGAACACTATTTCATTAGGAATAGCAAGCTGTAAGGAAAGCTCGAAGTCCTTTTTGTTCTTGTCACGAATAAACGAGCAGCTCCAATGAGATAAAGTTAAAAAATACATTCTTTTTTATTTTATCCGTAGTTTTTCTTCCATTGGAAGATTCCATAAACATATGTAACATCAAAATAGCCCCCAGGTTGCACTAAAGGTATACTTTCTAAGTACATCCAAGAATTATTCTCAAATCTTAACAAATACCTATCTGATTTGTAATATTTTTTTGAAACAGAATTAATTTTTAAAAATTCATATTTTAAATTCTCTATATTTTTTTTTAATCTTGTCAATTATACACTCACATTCCGCATCATTAAGGAATTATTCCTTTTGTAATTCTTATTAATAACCTATATTATAATAAATATTTAATTTAGGGGCTAGGTTCAGTGAACATTTTAAATGAATATAAGCTTTTGTACTTCTACCCCTCGTATTTACGGCTACTAAACCCGGTTATGAAAAATATTTGTGATACGAGTAGTTATATATTACTTCAATACATCCGGGTTTATATGATAATAAAGGGGACTGTTCAGTTTCAGCTCTTTATAAATAACAATGTCTATTGTTCGTTATTTTGTACCCTAAATTATTATAGTTCTTGGCCTCAACACATCTGCAGTTTCATAAGCATAACTACATACCAACGAGGAGTAAATCGGAAACTCTGTTTTGATGTAACAGATTTATCATAATAATGAAATAATTATATTGTGCTTTATCTTACCATCGTATAAAGAGCAGCGGCGTAACATCCTCGACGAAGGCTCCGCCAGCAGCAACATGACTGTATGATGGGCATATTGTCGGCTTCAGGCTGCAACAATTAAATCATCATTCAAACAATGGAATATTATACATCAAATAACTAAAACTAAGAACTCTTCTAGTTTAACATTTTATGTGTGTGTGTATGTGTGAATATTATATGAGATTTATTTCTTATTCATGATTTAGTTTCGTTCTACGAGTATGATAATATTGTAATGACTATATTATATTATGGTCAATTAAATAAAACAAAAAAAAAACAATATAATCAGTCCAAAATTATTACACTATTTAACCGTCATTAATTTTACCATATATTAATATTTAATTTTCTATTGAGAAAAGAAAACATTACTTTATAAGGATTAAAATCAAAGGGGTCGAAATAGTAATTGAATTTGTCTTATACAGTTAAGAATAAATTTACGAGTTAAAACCTTTAATTATTTCAATATTCATAAGCTAATTGTAGTTAAAAATTATAGAATTGATTTTCTTTCTCTTAATTGAAATTTGTTTAAATTTAACATTCATATGTTCTCTTAATCATACTTAGCTAAATAAAAGCTTACATTTCCCATTAATTAAAGATTATGAGTCCTAACATCTGTAACATTTACAAATTTTAAATTTATTTCTATTCAAGGCTCTATTTGTATCTATTTTTGGTTTTTGGTAAAACACAGACATGAATTTTATATACATTTTTACCCCAAAAAAGTTTCAAAGCGAGCTATAGCAAGTATTATTCATAAAACGTGTTTCCCTGAAAAGCGCTCGAAGGCTTTCATTTAATTTACTGATGGCTTCTTTATCTTCCTCTTTACCCGTAACGTGACATATTTTCTATAGAGATTTAAGACAAAAACTACCTTACTGACTCTTCATCGCTTATTTAATTTGACCTGTAATTTTAAGTCCTTATATTTAAAAATAATAGAGCATTCCAAAACCCCTAATTTAATAAAAATTAAGATACAATTGAGTATTTTAATAATTTTTGACTTGACTCCGTTGTAAATTTTAAATTAAGTTAAATTTAAACTTCCATGAACGCTAAGTAACGAAACTTAGCTAAGAATTTAAGCCCGCTTTCAACTGACAAGCATGATCCCGCATGCATTTTGCGATCGCTTGTAAATCTGCTTTATTCAAGGCACAAAATATACAACATCTGCATTTATTGTCTAATATTGAATTATAATATCAATTTAACTATTACAAAAGTTAATAAGTCTGAGTTTAATTTACTTAAATACTTGATCCAACTTAAGCAAATTTTCACACCGCTTTGAATGCAGAATATCGTGAAATTAGTTTTGGTCACAGTTACGCTTTCATGCATTCTTTAGTAACTTATATACATGTTTGTTTAACTGAAGTATAAATTTGAGATAAACAAAACGTAAAATGAGTACAGAAAATAACTACGACTGTATTATTACAACCATTATTTGACTCCAAAACTTCTGAATACAAAAGTATTCTTTAAGTTACAGAATTACATATATGATTATTCAACAAAGCCTATTCAAAAAGTACCCTTATTTATATATTTTTTATATTAATTTGATTATACCACATGCTACACACTGCACACTTGTGAAACCATTTTTACAATTCTAAAAACATTAAAAAAATATTTTTTGTAATCTTGTTCAACGCCTCTTCAGCTTCTTTATTTTGGCGGCTGCTTCTTTTGAAGCGATTATTTTATAGATACTACATGATATCATAACCCCAAAATCTATCATCGGCTACAATCTTCTAGAGCAAATTTAGGTTTTTGGAGACAGAATTCCATAGTAAGTTAGCAACCGAAAATCAAAATTAAGCAAGGCGATAGGCGATTTAAGGCAACTAAATCATTGGCAACGGCCGAATAACAGGAGACAGTTGATATATTTAGGTCCTCAGCAACTTCTGCAATAGGACTAGCCAACATTACTTTCTTCACCTAAACAATATATTCATCTGTTGTTTCATCCGAGAATTTCCTATTTCATTGATACCGTCACCGTTCTCCGACAATATATACCAATAACAAATGTCAGGTTCGGCCAAGGTACCTTCACAGAATGTCACAGTGAACACCTGTGCACACACAATTTTATTTATGGTAAGTAGGCACAAATAGTTCTTGGTTTCTTATCATGAGAATCACGAGAATATTTGAGCATAGCATGGATGAGCCAAATGGGAAAGGGGAATAAAGTCTTACAGAGCTCTTTCTAGGAAATAAACTATGTATTTCAGCTACAAACGGCAAGACCCATTCAGAATTCTGTAAATATGTATATTCAGAATTCTGTAATACATGTATATTCTTATATATAATGTGAATTATAATATTTAATATAAAAATATATTTTAAAAAGATCATTGAATGGGAGGGATCGAAATGAATTATTTAAAAAATATTTTCAATCCTTAAAGAAAAATTGCTTATGATGAACTAAAGCTGTAATCTTCTATGAATTTACGTTTGATTTCAAAATTCATATCTAAATATATGCAACATATAACACCTATAAATAAATTACTTACTAAAACCTCATTTCCAACACAACAAATAGTGTAGTATTAGAGTAATATGTTTCTTTGTGTATGTAAAGTTAAATAACAAATCTAAAAATATTATATTGTTATTCCATTGCAAACGATAAGAGAAAAATTATTATATACAATCTGAAGTTAAATGCTCATCCGAAGTAACCGCGTAAGCGATATTAATATCCCATAGTAATTTATTAAAGAGGGTGTCAGAAATATTCACATTCATAATAAAAATGGTTTGTAGATGTATTGCAATGAGATTGTTTTCTTTAGCGCTCAAACTAATATTTTCCTCGGAAATATTTAATATGTTTAGGGGATACGAACGCGCGGAATTGCTCGACCTGATTGAATAATAGTCAACATGTCTAGGGATGGCAATTATATGTATTATAAATTTATTTAGAATAATCCCATTATTATACAATTAAATGAAATTATATTTTTGGATTAAACGCTTAATTAGTTGGAGTATGAAAACCTTATGTTGAATAGCAATATTATTCCGAAACTATAACGTATGATTTAGATTTTTATAGATATTATTTAGGACTATAAAACATTGTTAACATGACTCAGGTATTATAACATAACGATATATTCTAATCTAAACTGGATAAGGATAATGTAATCCTAGATAGTTACGTCAATCACTGCCAATTATTGATAAGTCCATGAGTAATCCACCTTTTACCATATTTGCAGGATACTCAACTAATAACTACAAAAGTAAAATATATAGAGTATTTGAACTTTGAAGCATAGTCGATGGCAGCCCTATTAGTTATCCAGTGTGAGAACATACCGAAGTGATTAATAAGAGAATGGGATTATTTTACGAATAACACAAATAAACTTTTTAATATATGAGCATTTCAATAGGTCGTCCTTACTCCCGAAAATAACAACTACGATAACATTGGCATTTTTAGGGAGTTTTGAGTACAATACTAACATTTTGGAATGACATAACTTGCTATATTTGAAACGACAACAAACGAATGTAAATAAATTATTTTAAAAATGGACACTGAACTACCCAGTTACTAAATAATAGATATTTTCCTTTAAAAATTTATTCTTAAAAAAAGGTCACATATCACATAAAAAACAGGATATAATAATAAACCTGCTGTTGCTTCCGTTGCACTTGTGTTAATTTAAGAACAACATTATAAATTCTTCAGTTCTGTATTGCGAAGGAATTGTCTACAATTAATTCAGAGTTGGACCGCGGTAATTAAAATTTAAAAGAACCTTCTATCATATTTCATTCTCTTGTAAATGAGGTTTGTGTTTTATAATAAATATAAAAAATATATGCTGTTACATAGCTTTTAGATCGTGTACTTAACAAAGAGCACCTGATATTCGGGTCAACTAGACAATTTTAGAAAATTTATAACGTACTCGACTACTCGTACTATCTAATAACTTGTCAAATTTTAATTGGCTGCGGTCAGTTTTGGAAGGAGTTTTTTTTGGTAATACAGTTATCAATTGAGTTGTAGAAAGTAAATTAGAATTTTGCTGTTACATTCCCTATTTAAAATAATCAATTTTTATAGTACGGTAGGGTAAATGAATATATTTCAATACGTAAAAAGATTATTTTAAAATTATAGATAAATATGCAACACACAGGTCATTTGAATCCTATTTAAAATAAATACAGTGCCAAGAAACTTGCAGCAAATGAGAAAACCATTCTACATGTTCTGAGAGAAAATTTAAGTTGAAATTTCATTGTAACGAGAATATTGTGTTCGTGAATTTTCAACTTCTCTATTCAAAAAATAATCAAAAATATCTTTGGATAGTAAAGGAGGTGTAAATAAAAGTTTATTTTCACTACAGATATTTTTCATACAACATAGTCGATAAAATTAAGTATCCTACAGCAAGTGAGTGATAAAGTGTTTTAAAGATAGAAAGTCAGATTAAGAGCAAGATGTAACTTGATTTAGAATAACGTTTAAAGGGACATAAACTTTAATTTATATAGTTGGATTTCAAAAAGTTTGAATGGATTTCATATACTTAAACTAAACAAGTAGAATTATCAAAAACATTAAAGTTCCATTCATATCTAAGATGTTTAAATAGTCTTTTTAAAAAGAGATAAATGCGAAAAGTTACTGAAAAGATATCAAAATATACATACATAAATTTATCTTCTAAGATTGGCTTTAGTCTTTAGATTGGCTTTAGCCTTAAAGATAGTGCACGATGAAACCTTTTACTTGGGGTTATTTTATTTGGCCACTTTTAGAAATGCACACATTATATCAGGATAAGCTATACAATTTAATATCCATGATTTTTTTATTGTGAATTCCTTATAAACTCATGTTTCACTTAAAAAAGTAAATTAAAACTGTTTTATGAATGTTGAAACAGGGAAATTATTTTGATGGTTATGAATATTGTGTACTCTGATAAAATTTTAAAATATACTGATTTGTTTTAGACATCAAAAAATTTTTAAATGGTGACCCTTATAATTGTATTGATCGAATATCATACCACGTATCTTTTAATATGCATGTAATCCTGCTATACTAATAATATAGGTAAATACGAAGGTTGTTAGGAATTATGTAAATACGAATGTTGCTCTTTAACCCAAAACTATTCAAGGGATTTTCATGACACTTCACAATAATATACCTTACACATAGATTATAATTAATCCCAGAATTCCGTGTAGTGGCCGAGGGATTAGGGTATTAGAGTTGTATTGTGTTTATGTCACGTGGCACAGACTACAGGAGTAGGTAATTAAAAGTTGTTACTATATCTCTTGCATTAACATAGTTTATACATTATTTTCTTCTTAAACACAACGTAACAAGTCACGGTTCAAAACGAATCTGCTTATAAACTAATGTATGGAATTGTATTTCAAAATGAACAGGCCAAATATTCTTTCCAAAAATGAGAGTGCTTTTCGGTATAAGGGAATTTCTCAATGCAAATCGAATGGGCGGTCGATACAACTTTAACAGCCAGATGTAGACGGTGATTATTTTAAATGTCTAACTTTTGCCTTCAGTTTAACAAATGTTGGTATTCAAGCGATAAGTAGCACGTGTCCTCATACACGAACCCATCTACGAAAATTTTTAAGGTACATTCTGTGTTTTATTTTTCAAAAAGTATTAAATATTATATATAATTTAATATTTAAACAAACTTTAATGGAATGTCTTAAGTAGTAGTAGCATAATTAATAAGTTAATAAAAATTAATTTATTAATCTTTTTATATAATACATTTGAAAACCCTCTTAACTATAATTACTTATAAGGATAGTATATAAAAGTAAACTGCTACATTACCCAGCTAAATTAATTTCAAATATAATTAAGACCGGGTTAGACGTGTTTTCGAGGCGTAGACAAAGAGCGTTAAACTCATTTATAATTTTTAACATTTATAAGTATAATGATGACTTCTAACATTATTCAAAAATATTTTGACTTAAGTATTAAACTTGCATTAACTTTAATTATTAATGAATTGTTTCATACACACACTTATAACTGTATATGTATGTATACACCCCATAAGATTTGATATAACACTTTAGAACCCCGATTGGCTAAAAGCAACATCTATAATAATTGTTGATAGGATTTTCACTGATTTAAAAATGCTATTGAATATAAATAGTTGACACATAGTAGTACATTCGTCACTTAAGAAGATAATGGACCAGTTCCGTCTGAACGTAACAGTGCAAGAGTAAGATAATAGCGAGGCGGACTTTATTATTGCTACTAATGGCCTGGGTTGATATACAATGTAGGCACTAAACGGCGAGGTGGTTCCGACACACTTCAATATCACGTTATTACCAATAAAAAAAGAGTTATATTATATCTTCAGTCTTGTGTATAATACATATATGTCTCGTCTTTAATTCCACCTATCTTAATATTAATCAGATTTAATAAACATAAATGTGGATCTACGTACTTAAAGGTTACCTCTATTTGTATGAAGTATCGATGTTGAAACGATTAATTTTTTTAATAATAAAATATATATTTTATGAAATTTAGACCAAGCGTTAATTTGACTTTATACTAATAAGCAATAAATTTGACACGTTTCCTATATACTATAACGAATGCTGTTGCAACAACTGAGTTCTTATACCTACTTAGTTATTCATTAATATGTATATCCCTATTTATTGTTTGTATTTGGTGAAGACCGCTAATTAAAACAGGTCGTCTCTTCAAACAGACACTCTGACGACAAGTGCCAACCCTCGACCTTCGCACAAATCAATCCTTGTAATATAAATAACAATCAAAAGTAAATCTAATTTTTATTATAAAGACCTATTTGAAAAGGATAAATTAGCATTGTCTGTAATTTATTCTCATCTCCCCCCTTTAGTCCATCCCAATAAGTAACCGTTATTTATTGCATATTTTTCTTAAGTTGTTCAACAGAAAAAAAATCTTATTTGTTATTACAACTTTGAAAATATAAACATATCTTTTAATAAACCTATATATGCAGGAACGGGTTCCAAACCGAGTGTATAGAGTTATTTTAAATAGAAATAATTTTTACACATAACACAGTATTTTTGTTTAATGGAAGGCTCTATGAATATCGAAGTTACAAACCAATATAATAAACGATAGCTGGACAAAGCGCTTTTCATTCATTTAAACATAAAATGAATATTTTACCGTCGGTTTAAGAGACGTCTGCGATACATAAAATTATATGAAATGTTAGGAATTCACCTAAAATTTGCTTTGGAACAGAAAAGAATTTCTAATATTATAATTTCTGAAATGTATTATAAATTAATTATTTAATACGAGTAGGTATAGTAATATATTCTGAGAATGATATTTTGAAACATAAATTATCCAATATTTAACAGATGAATACAATTCATTTCCTTTAAGTAAACGGGATGGATTCTCCAATAAAATTAAAAGTGATTTGTACGTAATGATTATTGACATAGTCACTGTATCATGTTTCCATACACATAGTAACATGTTATAACGATCGAAAACGGTCTTCGGTAATAAATTAAACGTTCGCTTGTCAACAGTCCTGATCTCTTTCGGTTTAAATTCAAAATTGTAGGTCGATTTATATTTACCCTCTCCGCGATAACGTCCCCCTCCATTGCCTTTTTTACTCTTCCCCTAAGTGTTAAATTGAGTTTCGTTTCGACTTTACCCCACTCTCGCAATAATATAATCGCTGATTTTTCACAATACAGGTTATCAGATTTTAAATTGCAAATAAAAAGACAATAATATTCGACATCATAATTTTAATGTTCACATTAATCTAATATATAACTCTCGTAACACATAAAACACAAATGTAGTCATTGTAATTCAAATCCCTTGATACGTACAAAGGAGTCATTCAGACCACATTCAGAAACTTTCAACCTTTCACCTTGAAATTGTACGCAGCTATGTGTGTCAGAAGCCTATTTTTTGTCTTTGTCTTTTACCAACGAGTAGCGCAGCTGTTTCTGTCCTCGCTCCCCTTAGAACTCACAGCCCCATAACGTAAGCCATACGAAGCACGAGTTCCCCTAAGATAATAAACACACTCGGTTTTATGTGGAAACTTCTGAAATTTTGAAGTTATAAGCAACTAAACAACTTTAATAGATTATAATAGAAATTTGTAACGCAATTGGGTTCCTATGATTGGTTTTAAAACAACAATTTCAACGTAAATTTTATATCAATGTTCAACATATATTTTCTTATATTATACACATAAAATTTTACGTTTAATATTAAGATCTGACATAACCAATCTCTTTGGCAACCATCCAGTGATGAAGGTCCCGGATATTCGTTGAACTTGCAATAGATTAGGGAAAATAGGTCTGTAAAGAACAACTTTTAAGGAATATTAAATAAAAATTAATAAAGTTTCGTGTTCATATTCCTTAACCTTAAAAATTATTATAAATCTTAACGGAGTAGACCTACACCGTAGGGTTTAAGTGCAGATAAACTGTTAACCATTTTTACACATATGTACTCGTACTTTATAATTTTATAATGATAATATTAATTATACAGAAAACATGTGCTTCTACCTCTACTTTTTCAGACCATAAATTAAGATATAAAGAATTATAAATCTATATTTATACTAACTATTAAATAAGCCATCTCTCAGACTTTACGATTCCAATCCTTGTTAAATCGTAAACCATCACGTTTCCCTAATTCTCACAAAATCCTCCAGCAGATTTCAACACGGGGTGTATTGTGTTAAATATAAATATTTCACCTATTTTTACTAACATCTGTTATCGAAAAAGTGAACAGTCTTACATTGCCTATTATTATTACTGCTACGTAGAGTTGAATTGTATAACACAATAAAAAGCTCCAATCAATACCTAACAAACGTGGAAGTGACCAAAATATATAGCAATCAAACAGTACTGTATATTAAGAGGCAGCTTAACTTTCGTATTAATTACATTTTATTGACAGAAATGAATATTGAATTTCTGTTTAATAGAAACTAATTAATAATTCCGTTTGAAACTATTATTGCTTTTAATAATTAAAATTAAAATACAGAAGATAGAAAATATTAAATGACGGAAATAAAACAAGTACCTACATAAGTAGCGGTAGTTATTTGAATATACTTTTTTACATTTAATTTGATACATCATAAACTTACAGTTATTAAAACCAAAATTTCTTGTGACCTTTATAATAAGTACGTCATATTCAATAAAATCACTTTTATTTTCATATATAGATATACATTGACAGAGTCAATAAACGAACATCACTACTAAGTGTAATTTTTTATACAGTTGTCTGTAGAGCACGCAGCAAACTGCTTAATCAAAACGAACAGCTGAAGACGAACGGTAACACGTACCAAGCGTTACTATACATATTTTCAGTAGATTTCGGTTCGATATTCTCCCATTATAATATATTACGTGTTTGAATTAGAATGTGCCATCAAGAATTCAGTTTCCTTTTTCAACGAACTACTTCAAGAACTCAAGGATCTTTCAAGGATCTAGGAAGAAAATTAAATAAAAACTAATTTATTTGTTAGACATCGATTGTCATAAAACAATAATAATAATTATTATTAATTTCACTTTGCATATTGCCATACTTAGGACTCGAGATATTTTTCTGTGGTTCGCATGATACTCACATGGATGTATGTATTATATTTTTTTAAGTAAATCTTCGAAACAATATTATAAATTATGTGGTTACTTTGAACATATTAACATAAATCTAATACGATTTAGAGGATTTGTTAATATTTATCGGGTCGAAAAGCCCTCGCCTTAGTTCTCGGTCAGTCACCCCAAATGCCAGTCTCACCTGACAGTAGTTCATTTTGCTTAATAATCCTTAAATGCGTATTAATGTATTAAGATTTTGATTATTTATTTTTATTCGGCTCACATTTATATGCAATGTATTTTAAATATATCGGCGTTATAGAATAGATTGAATATTAACAAAACACGACCCAACAAAAAAAATTAAAAGACACAAATATACATACTACTGTAAATTAAACACGATTTTTAAAATAATAATTGATAGAAAAGAAAAAAACAGAGATTATCCACTAAACTTAGGATAAAATCGCAGGATAAATGTGCTCGCAAAACAAAAGTTGAAGGTGACCTAATAATCCTATAAAATTTAATAAATTACGATGGTAATAAAAAACAGGCAAATTACGAAAAATTTCTTCCATTTAGGGATTTTAAAAACATAAAAACAGTCTATGCTAAACTCTATGCCTTTGGTCATAATAATTTATTAAAGCCCCAATCGCCTCCCGAATACAGGCAGATAATATATAATTTATACGCACTTCGACACTGAAGAAAATTCACGTCGAAAAACGCTCAATAACTTACCATATAAAGGTAAGACATAAAATAAATTACAATTCAATAGATAACATTTAGAATAAAGGAATCTTGCGTTCATGATAAAACCTAGGTAATTTTAGTAAAATTACAAATTAGTGTATTGTATACCAACTAGGGTAAAAGATCCCTAATAGTTCTTAAATAAATAAAACACATGTAAGATAGTATCCAAAGTGTAATTTTTAATACCTAAACTGTATATGCTTTTTAGCAGATTTTACCGTCTAAAAAGTAACACGGTTGCGTGAAATCCAAACGTTTCTAAGTTACTTGCTATATACTTTACGAAACAAAGGCCTACTGACTAATGTGTCTGGGGACTGAGCTACTATATTATAGTTTAACCATTTACATTATTTACAACGTTTTATAAAATCAATATTTTTCAGTAGTTATAAAAAAATCCATAATATTGAAGCGGAAAACGGATATAATTTTAAGGAAAATCATTAAGAGACGCAATACTCACGATCATTTTGCTATTTTGCTACGATATTCAGATTGTGATAATTTTGATATGCTCTTATAAGTGCGATATATAAATTTATGTATGTTGTTTCTGTACCTGTCTGTTTGTCTGAGTGTTGGTTTGTTTAAACTGAATTCAAGAACATCGGAATGCATATAGGTTCCTGTCTACCTGCATTCCAACTTGGTAATCAACAACAACTAAGTTTCTGTTTACTAATACTAGGACATGAGTTACTTTTTGGCAGAGAATGGAACTGTAAGACACATATACTTTGAAATAGTTTTTTTCACATTTATATCGACTTACATATAAGAGTTAAAAAGCTATTTTGAAAATCACTTTATCCTGAGTAGGTATACGAAAAATTAGTACTTATAAAATAAAATTTAATGTTGATCTAATTTATATAAAATATATTTCAAGTCTGCTTCAGAAAATCTATGAAATATTTTATAAAAGAAAAGTAAAAATTTACTGAAGTTTCTATTTCTTATTAAGTGCCATTTAGTAAATTTTACATTTTGTATTTTAAGACTAAGAAACGTAATGAATATCGCGGAAAAAATATATTTCTAAGAGTTTTACCTAAAAATATTTCTAACTATATTTCTTTTGAACAATTTGTTATCATTTTTTGTGTAAAATATAATTTAATTTGATTTTCTCACACCTGATTACCATAAGTTCTTTGATATAAAAGTTTTCATTAACAAATTGTTCATATACGTAAGACGCGAAGTAAAATTACATAAAAAGTACAAAATTCGATAGAAATTGAGACAAGAAAAGGGTTAAACTTTTAGATAACAGGAATCTTAGCCAATTTAAAAGATGGTTTTTAAACAAATCCTTAACTTAAGCAACTGTCCAGACAAATTTCAAATGGTTTTAAGTAGCATCTTTTCATCAAAGTTGTTTAAGTGTTTTAATTAAATTGAAAAAAATATCAAGTAGGCTTCGAAATGTTAAATTAAATAAACAACAGTGTTTTATCCTACTTCGAATAAAGTCGAAAATATTTAGTGTTACTTACCTTTACACAAAATCACTTTAAACTCATAATTAAGTTTTTTTATTTCATGTCCAAAGTTTATCATTAAAAAACTGATATTATTTATTTCGATGTTCTCGCGCGTGTACGTTTTCAGGGGCTAGAGGTGTACGACCTCTCGGTTCAGATTCCGACGCTGGACTGACAACTGCCTTTGCCCACGGTTTCCAAGTTCTCGGCTGTAGTGACGTACGCATTTTTATATCATTCACAGACCCCCGGTGTGGAGTCTCCCTCACGCACCTATTTTATTTGTGTTTTATTCCCTCCTCTTTTAATATACACGTGAATACTTTTAGAGTATTTATTACTTAAGAAATGTACATCTGATGTGATTTGCATTTACAATTGAACCTTAAACTGAAATTAAGAATGTAATTCCTGATTACTTTTTATATTAACACTGCCATTAAATTCGTAATACACTTTAGTCTGAGTTTTATATACATTTTACATCAAAGCAAGTGAACTATAAAGACTATGATATGATAGAAAATTTCATGGTATCTTTTCTTAAAATGTCCAATTACCTAGGATATAATCCCAACTCTATTCGTAAAGATACCGACCCATTATTCCTTCATCCCTCACGGGAGGAACGGCTGTCGGCTTTGGATATACAATTGTATATATCCCATACTCCCTTCGCTGATCAAATGAAAAGCGACCTTACACCTCTTACAAATGTTGTTTAAAATAGTGAATTTCAGTGAACCAAAAAACCTTTATGATAAAAGTGTAAATAATGAAAGGACGATTTATTAACCCGCCGTGGGTAACGAACCATCGTACTGTGGTCTACTTTAATGGGTTAACCCATAACACAACCCTACTTTTGGAACCACACGGTAATTAGGTAAAAATATAAATGTTCTTGTCATTTGCAAAATTGTTATAATAGATGACAAAAATCCATTTTATTGGAAACAGCGCATAGCTTTTTTATATGTATTTAACGGAACCGCATCAACTTTAGCAATATATGTATATATAAGTTATAATATATTATTAATAATGTATTAATATTACGTCATTTATAAAATCCCTTAATTTTCAGTATTGCTTTTTATCCTAGAAATAGAAAAAAATAAAAGAAGTCGCTTTTATTCTTTGATAATAATTTTGCTATTACAGACTTAGTACTGTTCTGACAAGAAGCTTATATGAACTAGTTTTTTAGTTCTCGAATCTTCCTATATTTAGTGTTTTCAGTAAAATTAGTCTGTTTTGTATATTTGACATCTAGACTTAAAGTTTTTCAAGTAAAACCAAAAAAAAACCATTAAATTGAATTTTTCAATGGATGAGAATTTGTATTATTTGTTTAGAGATAATTTAATTAAGAATCATAAAATATCAGAGAATGTAAGTTTTGGCCTGTATATAATAAACCATAAAAGATTAGAAGATTAACATGAAACCATTAAAAAACTTCATCAAAGTTGACCACGATTGGCTTCAGTAAGACACATAAAAATTTATTAAGATAATCATGTAGGTATATATGTAGTTCACTACATCCGAGTTTACCTACTTCAAATTTATTCATCTGAAACTAACAACACATACAAATAGTTCGCTCAAAATTTTATAAATTTTGCATACTATGAATACATTACGTATATACATTACGTATATATATCAAGGTATACCTGTCTGAAAATAATTTAACTCAAAGATCATGCTAATAGATTATATCAAGATGGAGGACAAATAACGTCTCGTCCTATACTATTTTCAAGGAAACTTTTTCAAACTTGATGCCTTATAATCCCTTTGATGAATAGGTTGAGGATTGAGACATTTTTATGTAGTACAGACAATGATGTTACACTTTCCTAAAAAAACGAATTAGACGGAATTTTCAATTTCCATCTCTATAACTAACTAACTTGTAAGTACTTTGTTGAACTCTATTATCTACCATGTACTATGTAGTAAAATAAGACTGCTACAGTACAATATTGAAATAAGGCTTTTCTAAAGTATTTTTAAAGATACAAATATCTAGAGATAATTATAGCTATCTTGTCACAGGTGGACGGAGAGTCGTTGTTTGCACTAGTTGTGCCTCGCTGTGTACCAGGCAGTGTTCAGATGACCCAATGGGTGCCTTGACGGACACCTGAAACAGTCCTCCAGTAATAAGTGCTCAAGTCTGTAATCGGCGTAATGCAGATACGATGTATCACCAGGAATAACAACGACCGCTTCTCTAGATGATAATTGACGGCATTGAGATTGGAAGAGTCTTAATTGGAATATGTTGCAATAGGCCACTATAAAAATGGAACTGTATAATCCTTTAAAACCTCCGCTGAAAAAGTTCGGTGCACCGTACTACCAGCGGTACTGAATATATGTAGTTTTAAAGTAACTAAAGCGGACAAGATAATCATTCAACAAGTTAAATGTAATATATGATTTTCGCGTGTATTCCTTTAAATAGAACTAAGATTTTATGATATAGTAGGCGTTTTTTATTATACTTAATAGACAAACGCGAAGTGTATTCGAAAATCTTAATCTTATTTAAATTCAACTTTTCTCAAGAGTTGTACAAATTTCAAATTCTTTTTAAAATCAATTTATAAGTTAGCAAAATTAATTTTTTTTATATATTTTTTAGGTATACATTTTGAAACTGATGCACATTCTAAACAAGTAGCTTCATGAGTAATTAACAACAAAAGGCGCTTCGATTTTCAAAATGAACTGCACTACTTTGTTCCAGTTACTCGATTTCTATACTTTTTATAAAAAAATTACTCCACGTTCGTATTTCACTCTTCGTCCTTTCCCGAGGACTGTCAAAGCTGCAAGCTTAAAAGCATTTGTGCATTTAAAATCACCTTTTTGGGGGATAAGACCAGAGTATGTACATACATAAAAGTATAGCAGCTTAAAATTTTTATCTTGGGTAGTCTCCGTTTTTTTTAAATATACCGTATCATAGTGTTTTGATTCGGCTTCAGATTATAAGGTCTTTAAAAAAAATTTAAAAGGTCAATGTGATAACAATATTTGATGATCGATGTCATTTTGTCTAACGATTTTATCTCTTTTGATCACAATACTTGTATTTATTTCTTAATTGCATGTCAAACGATAAGTATCGATCAAAAACATACATTAATAATTTTACTTATATTAACAATGAACCTTATTTCCAACAAAATAAATGGTTTTGGAAAAAATATTTCCTTGCCAATAAATATACTTTTTAGAAGTTTTCATAGAAGCTACTATCCTAAATCGTCGTCTTTGGAGAAATTAAAATGGTTACTGTCGTGGTGGCCCATCTAAGAACTTGAAAAAACCACCTCTCTTGATATATATTTTTATCTCCAATCTTTTGCCATCGTAACCATTTACCATGGTTATACTGTCCAAGTATATGTATATGAAAAAAAAAACAAATAAAAACCTTTACTTTTATACGTTTCTCATTTTTCCGACCCTAATTACGGAATATTTGCTGGGGTGGAATTTTTCCGGCCTAATTGTATCACATTAGCATTTTGCACTCTTTTGATACATTCAGAATTAGGTTAGATTATTTCGAGTACAGTCTACACATACTACAAATTCATATTCAAGTGAGATAGTATAATACATTCTAATTGAAAGACTAGCTATGACTATACTAGCCAACTAGCGAGCTAGTTTATGAATCAAGCTGAAATTTGTGAATCATGCCGCTTTTCTGGAAATCTAACAGTTTCTACTGGAACTTCTTTAGCAAAATCTTAAATGAATTACTGAAAATGAAACTACATAATTATCAAACAAAATGTCGTTTTTAGTTCTATGAAATTGATATAATATTACATGGTAATACTTTTTACCACAATAAAAAATTTGGTACAATGTACCTACTCAAAAGCAATAAATATAAAGCTGTTATTACTAAGGTAATAACCCACTGTTAATAAATGTATGATTTGTGTATAAAGTCCACATAAGCCTACAATATATTTTTTATAATTTAAATGCACACTCTTTCAATTTCCTTCTTCAGTATTTGCACTAAAACATACAAAAAAATATTATAGTTTCATATATACATATGTATAATGTTTAACCATTCACTTAAACATAAGTCTGTTAATTTTATTTTTTTTAAATAGTTTCAAATACTTGCGTACAATGTAAATAAAATTTATTACGTAAAAGTAATTGTGTTTCACAAACTTCAAGCCTCCTTCGTGATACTGAAGTACTTTAATTTTATTTGCTACTTTCATTATTTGAATATCCTATTCTCCATCGTAAAACACACTTGGAAGTGACCATACCTTCCTTTTATTTTTACTGCAACATAGCTACAAACGAAACTCGACTCTAATTGTACTTAACCTTAAATAGTTATTTGGCAAGGAGTACGAAAACAGCTTTTGCGGCAATGGGGGAGAGTGGGTTACTAACAGCACGTTAACAAAGTGAGGTTTTGTACCTCCTCCGGCAATTCCAATACTCCAGTAGGTGCTTTTAAATGTTTTTAGGTGCACAACAGAGCCTGTATTGGTTTAAGTGAAAGTTTTTTTGTACCCCACAAAAAACTTTTGAATGCGTTTCCATTAAGACACCTAATAATTCGTTTTATATCAATCAATTTCCCATTAATTTGAAAACCGAGTAAAATTACCACATAAAATTACGGTCTTCTATTGTAACAGCTATTCTGTAACAGCAGCGGTTGTGATTTTCCGCGACATGAGTTAATATAAATGTTAGGTACATAGTTACACTGTATACAAGTAAAAAACTATTGTAGAAATTATTATATTCAATTCCTTATTTTACTTTTATTGATACACTTTTATATTCGCTAACAATAAACAAATTCTATAACTCTGCGTGTATCAAAATGGTAACAAGCTACAATTATTATTTACTTCTTTCTGTTTCCTATATCGTAAGCCAGTACTTAAGAACGCAGTCTCATAGGAATTATTTTTAAATGTATAAGAGAATATAAAAATTTTAAAAACTGATCCGGATACTTTAAGCGATAATTATTTCATAAAACATGTTTTCTAAATACATATGACACCATGATACAACAATTAATAATAACTCTCGTTTAATAATGTCTAATATCTAAATTTGGCTAAAAAGTGTCCCTTTCTTTATTTTGAATTCGGTTTGAGGATTCCTTAAGGGCTGCTATTGTTTTTGTAATTTCATATAATACTTTTAAAGAAAAAAAGTATTTGAAGTCTTTAGCATTTTATTCACACTAACAAAATAGAGCGAGTAAGTATATAACTACAGAAAATTTCTATCTCATTATGATAAAAGGGTCTCCTTTGTACTGATATCAACCCTGGACCGAAGTCTCCAACGTGATCAGATTCAATAATACAAAACAATTAATTGCGAGATGTATCCCATACCGATCTACTATTTACTCAATATTAATTTGCTGTCCACAAAGGATTGACTTAATATTATAATAAATCTTATTTTATTTTAAACGTATTTGTTATTATAAACGTGCCACTTTTGGTTGTCTTGTTAAAGTATCTCACAATCAATACTGCTCATAGGTTTCCATAAACTAATACTTTATTAAGATATTTATACAAAAAGTAAAATTTTTATACACCTTTTAATATTCTTCACTTATGAAGGACTTAATTAAGCTCAATTAAAAAAAGAAATTCTGAAGTAGAAATTTATGATATTTAATAATTTCTTCAGTAAACATTTAAATAAAATGTATGATTTATTAAGCGCCATATTTCCCCACGTTTCCACTGCTGTGCAGTAACAGTAATCTTGAGCAGGTGAGTTGGTACAGTCTCAAATTTCGTCATCTACCCTTAACGATTTCTTAATTTGTGTCAGACAATGATTTATCTATGGTAGTGGAGTCGCGGACAAGGGTTTTATATTTTTATAGAGGTAATTCCAAGTGTTATACAATTGGTAGCGGTCAACTTTATTGGAAATTGAATTTATGTAGCTTATCTTCGGTATATATTTGTCTTTACGAAACAGGATCTATGGTATATCAACGGATGTAATTGCTTCACTTGTCTATCGTATGTTCACAGGCTACTGATTTCAAGAAACGCCTATATTTATTATCTGATATATGTTACCTTACTCTATATTACCGTTTTTCGCTCTTCTTCGTCTGAGACTAGTCACAGTCACAATTAAGTTTATCACCAATTTATCGTAAAGGTAGGATACTCGTAATTAGATTAAATATTTTTCTTACTTTTTTGTGCTTCTCGTATTGTTTTAGTTGAAACTTTGTTTAAAATGTTGCCTATTCTGTCAGTACCTCACTTCACGTACGGTGATATGGCAGGTTGTCGCTGGCAGGTTCTAGCTAAAACGGGCGAGTTTATAAATATAGGCCTTTATACATACAGCATAACAAAGGTGTTAGGGCCTTTGAAACAAATATTTGCCGACGATAGCTAAATGGCTGGGGCGTTGGATAAGGATACCTATTAGCATTTATGGTCTTCCTATATTCCCACACAGTCAGGGTTCGTAAGAACCGGTGTATATATTTGTGTCTAATTCTCTATTTCCACTTTAAAAAATATTTAATATATATACTTTTAAGGTTCTTTAAAGTGTAGGTCATAAAGAGTTTATAAAAAAAGTTACATAACATTTATACAGCGTACTTATTTTATAAATAATAATTTAGTACTAGAGTATAAAACGTAACCTGAAAAAGATCTACCAATTTTTTTTTTATATTTAATCATGACACATTAAAAAGCTTTAATATTATCAAATATCATTTAATAATAATATTATACAATCGATTATAAATCGAAGTGTGTATTACCTGTGAACTTTAATAAGTAGAAAATAATATTATGACGTCCACGCCATCGGTATGTTTTCACTAATAAAACTATTAAATAGCCCAAATGTATATATTATTCAATGAAGTATTATTTAAATTAAGCTAATATTTTTCGGATATATTACGCGTGCTTTACTTTTGTAGAATACTACATACTCCCGACGTGTTTTGTTACTTTTCAGCAAGCGTGATTTTCAGTACTGCTCTTTTTGTTAGCATCGAGAACGGTACGCCAGAAATTAAAAAAATCTATGGCAATCGATAATAAATTACTAGACCGAATGACAGACATTCACATCTCGTCTGCCCTTTCATCACGGTTGTTGAAAAGTAACCGAAGTGTCGGGAGTATATAGTTTTTTACAAAAGTAAAGCACGCGTAGTATATCCGAAAAATACAAGTTTCATTTTCATGAATTATTATATTTTATGACAACCTCTTTACAAAGGTGCATAGGTACATATTACTCCTAATTTAATAGAAGTAATCACTATAACAAGTTAAATCAATAGTTTAATTTGAGGTTTTCGCCCGTTCCGAATGTGTATGCCAATGCCACGTACACTGCAGAAGACACGGAGTAGATTGCGCAGTATAATGAGTTCACTTCAACATTGTCGACTGAAGTCCCAGTGAGGAGTTTATTACTATTTCCAAAACAACACTCAGTAAACCAAAGTTTTATTGAAATTTTGTCAAACCAACAAGTTTAAATTATGTGCCATACTATTTCTATTAAATAAAAGATAAATTGTGTTTATTTAAAAAGTACTTTTTTAAAAGTTGCATACACTAATTTTACTTGTATTTTAAACGTATCTATTAACATAGCTGTCTCATGTATCTACAATGTACAAAATATGCAGACATGTTATGTTTTAATTACTTAGATATTAGAAGTCTCTAGGAATAGATACCTCTTATAGACGCGACTCTTTGACATGCAGGTAATTATAGTTTAATGTAAATTTTGTACTTATAATATTAATAACTTAGCAATACATTTTGCAATATATTTTTATCGATATTCGGCTTTTATTTTTCATCTTGCAGTGCTCTGTTCTCAGTTCAGATAAAATTACTATGTAAAACTGAAAGTTTTAATGATATTTGTAATTCCTAGAATTGTTCAACCGGAAAAAATTGTTTGTCTTCAGATTTATAACAATAGTCTAGAATTTTATATATCCATTCTGGGTGTACATTCTTGTTAATGAGGTAATAACGCTGACATAAATAAACTTTTCTTAAACTAGTAATAAAGCTAAATAAATTTCATAACTATTCAATTATTTTAATTAAGTGTGCAAAGAGTATTCAATTTTAGTTTATCTTTATTCAAAGATTAACTTTCCTTTATGTTATAGAGCAGACAAGGAAATAGGAAAAGCTATTATAGCTTTTTGTTTGTCGGACGCTGAACCGATATCGTACTCATAAATTGTACTAGATATTAGGTAATTTATAAGCTGCGAAGCAGATTGTCTCAAAGTTAATTAAAGTCATTAGTTACAGTAAAATCATAAAAATAAATATATTCAAAAATGTTCATCATCATGTATAAATAATATAAAAGTTTTTCAAAGAATTGAAAACTTAAATAAACATAATAGAAGGTAGAAAGAGTTTTTCAAATGATATCAAAAAGTAAATTTTATACAAAGTTAGTAATGCAGTATCGTAATAGGGCTTTACTTATTGTAATATACATAATTGTTTAGTTCTCATTTCCTTGATGTCCATTGCCTTCAGCAAAAATGTTTATGAGAAAATGAATGAAAAATAGTTTATGAGACATTGCAAAGAGGCCATCCCTAACGCCTCGGAACGTCTGAGATAGCTGACATACATTTAAAAACAACGATCTACTTTTAAATATTCTTTAATGAATGCTAAATATCACTATTTTAAAATAATGAACTTATTTCGATACAAATTAATAAACACTTTTGACTACCATCGGATAGAGTACAATAATTTAGGAAGAAAATTATACTTATACATAGTTACATTGTAGAGTTTTTTCACTGCTTTATACTATACTCATTTAGTTGCTGAAATGGTGTTTATAGATTAAAAAGTATATTACTTTACAAGCTTTTATAAAAATAATTGATTAATAATAAGACGTATGAAAATATTACAAGCTATATTCGAGATTTTTGTGTTGAATCCAAATGATTTTATTGAAAGTGATTTTCTTTTCATGTTTCTCTAACTGATAAATAAAAGATTACTGCATTCAACTTATCAAGGTATAAATAAGACTTCTTTTCACTTTTTGTTCCATCTTTCGAATTTATCTATATTTAGTAAATAATATTCAAGTGAATGGAAGACAAATAAGGATAGTTAATTATTAACACTTATTATTTTCTTATAATTCTTTCCTAACATATGTGTCTTTTATAAGCAATATCTTATTTACGCTGCTTATTAAATTCTTTGCTAAAAAGTGGATATGCTTATAACTTGGACGTATTACGCCCATGTTATTAGGCATTGTTGTTAAATAACATTAACGTCTTAAGAAATCTTAGCAGTGTTACATTAAAAAGCTGATATTTTGAACTTACACAGTTGACAAACAAATTTTTATTTGCCAAACAACTTTGCAGCCGATAACTATTTTAAAACGGCATACGAAGTACAACTGTATTTATAATCAGTATTCCCCTTGCTGTTGCTAAAAATGATCAAGTTAACCGCTGTGGTGATTTTTATATTTCTTACTGGGAACGTTGTAAGTATTTCTTACATTCATTGGTTTATGTGGTTGCAGGTTGGCTATTATAACTTTATTAAAACTGTTTCTCAGTCTTTAATAGGATTACGCATGTGTTGAAGTCGGCTTAAACATACAAGGGACATTCTCGTACTCCTGTCTTATAAAATGGAAAATAACTTATATGTCTTAAAATTTATAAATAGATATAGGTAGTCGTGTACGATAAATAAAATTTAAAAAAAAAAATAGACGTACATAACAATTCAACTTTCATCATATCGTTAAAAAGGCAAAACATTCGTGGTCTAAAAGGACTAGCTTGATTAAAATATACATTAAAATTCCGACTAATCGACGTCTACGTATATTATTCCTTTTATTTATGAAGTAGTATAATTATTTACATTCACAAAAATATAACTCTTGCATTTAAAATGAATTCTATGTAAAAATATTACGAAGGTTAATAGTATATTAATATATAGGATTTATCTATCTGTGAAAGATACCAAAATTATGTTGGTAAATGAAACTAATATTTTCGGATTACTACATGTTGTTTTATTATTTTTAAAACAACATACTCGCGATATTGATAAGACATAGTAGATTATCCGAAGTAATCCGAAAATATTAGTTCCATTTAAATGAATACTCGCGAAAATCTTACATTTCATTAGTATCTAGGTACAATTTCCTAAATGAAATCTTTTTACACAGATTTCAAAAATAATCCTCCCGCACAAACTGCGATATCTGGAGAATATGTTGAACGCGGAAGTGGTTGCTAAGGCGGCCAAGATACGCCAGCGGCTGGAGGCAAACCCTGGCACGGCAGACAGTGACAAGAGCTGGCCCCTTCTACTAGCCCAGTACCACGACGAAGACAAACAATCCTATGCCCACAACGGCTTCTACGTACGAAGACCACCCAATCTATAAACTTATTCATAGATATTCGTATAAGTTAATTTGAAAAACAACAAAGTATATATGACATGTTTTTAATTTAAATATAGTAATTAAGACAAAATTATAGTTGTATTTATCATTGCTCAAAATGTAATATGGCTACAAATGACATATGTAGCTAATTACCTTTTTACCTTACTGGCTAGAAAGCAAGAAACTACAATATTAGAAGTAATTACCTACTGTGCGCCTTTTTCAAATGACTGTAATATTATTGAAAGTTAGATTTAATCCTACTCACAATATCGATTTTTTTAACTTAAGCGTAACAGAATAATGGAAAAAATATTTTGATCAACTGTCTAACTATAAAACAAAAAAGAAAAAAATAAATTTATAACCTGATTGAAAGTTTGCAAAATTTTAAACTAATTCAAATTAGGCGATAAATTTATTTTAAAATTACATTCTTTTTCTCTATAAGTAACTTTGTTCTACATACTATACTCAGCAATTTCTCTCAACTTACGAATTGAAAATTCTCTCGCAATAAGTTTGATATTTACAAAAATAGGTAAAAAACCGTTTGAGTTGACAATATAACTGTTACACACGAAGTTTGTAAGACTTTTCAAGCGATCATTACCGTCTTATGGCCATGTAGGTAACGATTACAGAATTAAAATACAACGAAAAAGAATTCCCTCTACAGCGACATTTCCATAAAGAACTAACACCTGCGTACTATTAATTTTTATAGAACCAATTTTCTTAATGAAAATCTATATCTAATTTACTCGAAAATTATAAAACCTGTTAGGTAAATATTTAGAGCAGTAATGTTCTAAACTTTGCCAATTACGTCAACATCTGACACTATCCGTATATTTATAGACAACACAGTCAGTACTTTTTTGACTTTAAAGACTGTCCGACTTTAAGATGTGGATGTCTGTTTTAGTACGTTAGTGTATACGAGTTGTCTAATGACCCATTTATGTGTAAGTCGAAATATACATCCAAGTATATGTAAAACCGTAGGGACAATGTAACTCCATTTAATTAATTTTCCAAGCCCCAGGGATCTTAACAAACACAACATATAATGTTTGAAGTATATTTATTACAATATATTATATTAGACATCTTTTCAATCCATTTGCACATGATTGTCAAATTTCGGTTGCCGCCATTTTCTGCTCCGTATTTTGACAAGAGATCAATTCATTATTAATTTATATAACAATCTAATTTTGCGTGTAGAAACCTACAGCTGTCTCAAAATTAGGAGAACAGATTTTAGGGTAACTATGAATTTCATAACAATAAATCAAAATAAAACATTTTTATTGGCATCTAGGTTGGCAGGCTGACCACATTCGAGATACCTACTATAAAAATAGGCCGTAATGTAATATGTTCACTAAACAATTTTGATGAATCCGTAAGCTTTATATTACGATACAGCACCTTACAAAAATATAATTTATATTCTCACATTAATTTCCAGACAGACAACGATATACAATATATTTATAAAATAAATAATTGTACTTCGAATTTATTACATTTAAAAAATATCAAAAATTCATCTTACAAATCTGTCTCTGATCATGTATTATGCTTGAATATTTAACAAATAAAATTGTTAACAAAAACATCCATTACTAAAAAGAATCCAATTGTGATGACAAATTAATTTGAATTTAATTAAAAACATAACTAGTATTAAAAAAAATATGCTAATTAATGAGGTATAAGAGAGTTAAATAAAAATGCTGTTTTAATTACAAAAAAATATTAAAACCAATCAATCAACGCACGAAAAAGGCATCATAACCTCTTCGATACGAGGCACAAGCATAAAACATAACCCACAATGCGATTCAATACGGTAACAAATTACATAAAAAATATTATTATAACAAATAGGAAGAACTAATAGCACATTGCGCTAAGTAAAAATACTTACTTTATATTACAAAAACAATATAATCTCTAGACCAGATGAACACGTACCGACAATAATTCCAAAGCATTTCTGCTTGGAAGCAAACTGTCGCTAAGTATCCCACTGAACATACAACATACTTACACTAATATACATATATTTTTTTCCTTTGCGAAATATACAATTTGATATGTAACATTATGTACAATACAAAAAAGAAATAAACTAAAGGAAAACCTCGCAAAATAAATAACATAACTCGTTTCGCGTTTTTACTATTTTACATATTTATGCGCCAACGACAGTCACAGCCCAATCAGCTTTCATAATAAATATACGTAATTAGCGACGTGTTTACATTCAGTAGACGAAATGCTTGAGATGTTTGTGCTAAACCAGAATACATTGAGCTCTCAGTTGAAGGTTGTCCATCCTTCGTGTGTGCTGGCCTGTGGAGCGGACAGTTCAGATAAGCCGAACTGACCGAAGTCTAATCCGTACTCATGTAGGAGTGCACTATCCGCGGAAGTTTTGATAGTTTGTTTGTCGTCTTTATCCCGATACTTGAGAGGATCGAAATGGTCGAGGCCGGTCGGTGAATCGTCTAGCTGTATGAGATCTGTGCCACATGACTGAAACAGAATTACCAGATTAGTCCGGTCGTGGATTCTGGTGCAGTCTGATGCTCCTAACTATGCAACTTTCTGTGGCACCGGGGTCATGGCGGCCGTCACTCGACACTAACTACTAATACATAATTTATTTGGAAACTTACCATCGATCATAGAACAGGTGGAGATGTTTATATTATTTTAATTTCTCAAAAATAACTACTGTCGCCGTTTCGTATTTCCCAAGTAAAATTTTTCAAGAGTGTCTGAAAAAAAACGGTCAAGTGCGAAATGGCATCGCACGATTAGTGTTCCGTACTCCTTATTAAATTAATATTTTATATGTAAATCGTTTTACAAAGTGTCACCGGCTCATAAAGTTGATCTCTTTATAACCTTGTGTTATATGATTATTTATTAAAAATATGTAAGGCATGTTTATTACTATATTTACTAAATTCTTTCATTTACAGTGTTATTTACCATTAAGAAGTTTCAAAAGCAACTTACACTTTTTTGTAAGTACCAGTTAATTTGAACCAGCAAGCGGTCTTTGCCCACATTAGTTCATTTAATCGTCATCAAATAAAAGCATTAATCATTTTGCATCGAAGGTCAACGTGAATTTTACCTCAGTATAACCCCACATTGTACTAACAATGAGTGAAAATACATCACAATTAAGAAATATAAAACAGTTGGTAACACTAACACAAAACACTCGTAAAAAAACACAGTGTTAAACCAAACGGGTGATGTAAGATTTGAAAACAAAACGGATAGGAACATCGCAGTTAAATATCAGCAACGGACAAAGAATGACATGTTTACATCATATTGCATACAAGCATAAAGTGTGTACGGAACTCATCGTGTACCCTTGACCGCTTTTGAATATTATAAATACTTATAACGGTACCCAAGAAATGTTGCAGAATCAGGAACTTAGTTTAAACTTTGATATTCATTTAAAATTATCTGAGTAATAAAAAAAAATATAACGGGGTTATGTAAATAAAATAGAACAAAATGATCGTCACTTTTTAATATTGTATATATATGTATATAAATTATAAATGGTCACAGTCGACGTGTCCTTATAAATAAATAGTGAGGTTTACTGAGTGTAGCTAATGATTGATAGACAAATGTGAGATTTAGTTGGACAGTGTTAAATTATCGTAACTAAACATTAGTGAGTACATGCAGAGTTAAACGTGCCTCTAAGTATACAGGGCAGCACTTGCTGCTACCAGTACTAGGACATACCTACTTCTATAACAGAATCGCTTGACTGACAATCGATTCATTAACACCAGACAGGGTTGCCATTTCTTAACATACAAACGGATTTTAAAATAAAACGTTTTGTTATAATTAAAATGGAAACCGTGTTATTCAGACTATTAAATTAAAATGAAATTATTGTAGAATCGCCGCGAATGTATTGGTACCAGAATCCATTTAGTATTATAAAAATTTCACACATTAGGAAGCAATTATATTTGAATATCTATCGCTAGTGTCTTTGAATGATATTTATAGAGATCTAGATATTAATGTTAGTTTTTCTTTCTCATGTTAACAATCACCATTTACCTATGAACGTGATTCAGCTGTGTTGTTTTACATTCGCTAAGACTATTCCACATTAATTCATAATGCATAAAGCTAGTGGGAAGACATGCTCTATAAACAAAAACATTGTACAAAACATTCCATACAAAATGTATACGAAAAAATAAAACATAAAAAGCGTCGTGAAGCGATTCCAAGTATCATTTTGTCCAATAATTACTGAAGTTATTGCATTACCGAATGTCTTTCTCCATTTACCTAGTGCCATATACAAGTGTACTTCCACAGTGATAATTCTCATACATTTGTATAGGATGGATGTCGTTTCTTGGGGACACTCCTTGTGGTCATTGGAGGGGGGGAGCGCTCGTGAACGCTATGTACATAATTGATAGTACAACAACGCAGATGAGTATTACCTCTTGGGTCCGGCTCTTGGAGGGTCGAGGTCGGTGCTCGGTGCGAGCGGGCGCGGGCGCGGGCGGCGGAGCGGGAGCGGGTGCGGGGAGCGACCGCGCATGTGCTGATAGAGTCAGTTTGAGTTTTGCCTTATCGTTATCCTCCGTGAATCGGATGGCGCTAGTGTGAAACTCTGTTGGGACCTCGTGCTTAGTTATGTTCGTTGTAAAGTTTGATACGGGTATAGCTCGCGGCGGGGGTGCTGGCGCATCTGACAGATCTATGAGCTTCCTGGTGGATACGATGGGGTACCTGAGGGGAGGGTGGGGGCGTTGCGGTAACCGCGGTGGATTTAATGTCTTCTGCAAACAAATACAACATGATGGGCGTAATGCGCGGCTAGATCATTCCAAAACCCTAAATATTATCAATTGACGTTACAAAACATTAAATTAATAAAATTACAACACACCGCTAAATGCATTGCTAGAATGACAATAACTTTTAAATGTTTCTATTCATCTATTCTGGGTGTACCATGCCAAAAATATATCTAGCTACGTTCTCACACGATGCTATCCACTATTAATGTAATGAAATGTTAAACACGGATACAAGATAAAATTTAAATACACTAAATGACCAACAACTAATTTAAAACTATACATAGATGTTCATGACAAAAGTCTAAAGTTTATAAGCACAAAAAAAAAACAAGCAGAGGAATTTTTTTTAATTCACACATTTAAAAAGCTAAAACACCCGGCCAGAACAACTTACATGACATGACATGACATCTTGATTAAAGCAACACAAACAATGAAAGTTCTAATGTGGTTTAGTATAGTCCGATGATAATGAAACGTAGGTACGTGTAGTGATAGTGGTAGTGAGAGGTCTTGTGAGGACTCACCGCCTTATCGGTTTCTCTTGGTGGAGATCTTCGCTCAGGGAACAAGAGCTCCATCTCAGTGAGCAGATCCAGAGGCAAGGGTACGGGGGGCGGGGGCGCTCGTGGGACTACCGTGAGGGGGACGAGGGGGGAGGGCGCCGGCGAGGGGGGAGGGGACGGCGACCGCGATGTAGATGATGAGTCAGATGACACCGGCGTCCCGGAGCCACAGGAATACCTTGAAGATAAAATTAACCAATGATATATAATAGTTCTATTGAGACACAAACCTAAAATTGATAAAACCAATGGGACCTAATCCATGCTAGGTCTTTACATGGAAAATTCTCATGATGCGAACTAATCACTACGTGCTGACTTTGGTATTAGGCTAGGAATTGCATTTTTTTAATGTAAGGTACATAACGTTTTAGATTTGGGTTTTTTTTTGGTTCAGTTATTCATTTGGTTTGTTTTTTTTTTTTTTGGCATACTTCTTTAAATCAAAGGAGAACCTGATATATCGCATTAATTATGATTAGTGCCATTCTATCATCGGCGTTGCAGAAACAATTCAATGCTGCCTCGTGCAATGCCAGACTACGCCTAGTGCCGCATGACAATGCCAGACTCCATATATGAAATTGAAGTAAACATGTTTCCATAAATAATTAACACCTTGAAAATTTACCAAAATTTTTAGGACAAATTCTGTCTCTATTTATTACGTACATATGTATCATGGTATCTTAATAAAAGATATTTCCACCTAATTTCATATATTCTAGAATGTATCAGGCCAGGTATATGATTTCGAATTAATAATTACCTATTTTCCAAACAAAAACGTATACACGTTCGAAAATATTAGACATTTTTATGCATATTTATAGGATCACTGTTTTTGGAATTTCTAATACCTAATCTTTGAACGCTATAGTCCTTTTGTATGCACTCAACATTACCAGATTTTCTGTTTTGATTTCAGAGTTGTTTCACTTGTCACATATACTAGTCATTAGTTTCTATTAGTTACCTGCTATCATCTGTAGTGTTTATGGAAGAGGGACGCGATCCCGTCTTAGGCATTTTATTCTTCAAACCTTTTACAGCCGATTTCATGTTCTTACCGCCCTGTCGCACCTTCGAATCAAAAAATAATTATTCGGCATCACTCATAAATTGCATGGTATTAAACACGTCATATAGTTATCAAGTAACCTTTATAATTGTAAATAGTTAATAGTTTGAAACCTTCCAAAATAAGCTACTTTTACTATTTATATCATGATATAAAATTTATAATTTTATTTTACAAATAAATACAAATTAATTGCTTTTCTGAAACTCAATGAATTATTTTTGAGATTCAACTCGATTGGATTTAAACAAACAAAAATGTTATTTATCAAATATCGCGAAAGAGGAAGAGATGTTCTTATTTATACATTTTATTAAATAAAAAATTGGATACTTTCTTATCTTATAAGGTAATCTTCATAATGTTCTTACCACGTAACAAGAGAAAAACCCTGTAAACCAGTACAAAGAAAGCCAAAGTAGATAAAGCTAACAGATGTTAAGGAAGCGCGTGATTTTAAGCGATTAGTTTCATTGTTATTCAATATTTCAATAAGCGTTGATAAGAAGCAGACCAAACGAGATTTCTATCAGTATTATACATAAAAACGACTTTGCAATTTAATTCAATCATAATTTTATTTATAATACAGTTATTGTTATTTATGTTAGTGATAATTGCACATTTGAGTGTTAAATCAACTTTCGTAATTAAAACGTAGCAGTGAGGATATATATTATTGCCTGCCATTTGATTCATACATTTAATACATCGTCTATCGCATGTCGCGATGTAATTATCGAACTAAATAACTGAAGTGAAGATTGTGAAGACAGAGTTGAATATATTTAAATATTCCAATCATTATTTAAAAACAAGACGGTTTCAACCGCAACAAGAATTGAAAAAAAACAATGAGACTAGTTACTCTGAAAACAAAAGAAAATTTTTCCTTATGATATTATAATAATCATTAAATTTGACAGCCCTATAATATTTTACATCTATTACACATTGCCTAGAAACTTTTTAATTTATTTCTGGCAATTTCTACTATTGCAGAGACATTTTTTGACAAATCCATGATATCAAATCAAAACTATGATCAAAATAAAGCCATATTTCCGATTTTGTAATAACGAATACTTTATATGTCAGGAAGAAACAACGCTGGCTTCAAAAACTAACACCGAACGGCTTATGATGAGAAAAGACGAGTCATGAAATCCTGATTACATATAAAAAAATAGTTCAAACTTAAAAAGGTATGAATTTAGATAATAATAAAAGGTGCTCAGATCTTTGACGGTCAGCGCTTCATTATATATAACAAGAAAACGTCTCTTGTGTAGAGACATCTGGTGCTTAAGAATTTTGATATCTTTCATATTCACTACTTAGTGGAATTTTGTGCACTACGTAAGCTATACTACAGTTGTCCTACTATTAATATAAAAAAAAAATAATTGCTTAACCCGAAAAGAATTTTAAATACTTAATTTATATAAATACTTTATATAATATATGAAAAATAAAACAAATATTACAATAAAAACAAATAAAAAACATATCACTCTTATTATTATATTATATTAAGAATAAGTATAAAACTATATAAACTCCGTGCCGCTGACATAACTATTCAAAACTAATATTTCATAAAGATTTATCGATAAATACATAAACGGACATATACAGCATGTATATAAATGAATATATGTATGTATATAATGTTACATGAACAATGATCAACAAAGCTTCTACTGCCACAAGTAGTGAACAGGTAAGAGTGCGTACACTAACTGTCTGACTCACCGTCTTGACGGCCGACTGTACCGCGGGATTCGCCTGTAAATATTAACAGGTTAAAGCAATCTGTCCAGCGGCAAGCGAGCCCTCAGTGAATTGACTACATGACATTAACGACGCCCCGCAAGCGAAGCGAGGCACTAGCCTTGTATTAATACTATATGCAAGAAGCCATGGGATGACAGCTGACCGAATCATTAGTTAGCAAAAGTTACATAGTCTCGCGAAGGCCATTGGAACGCGATACAAACAAGTCGGGTTTTAATCACAGATTATTAAATTAGTTTCATTAAAAGCGACCGTAGTCAAAGTTAAATGAGTTTTACCTAGACGATACTAGGACTCAATTTGTATTGACACAGAAGCTCATGTGGTCAGTGGAAATGAATTACGAAATAGGGTACAGTTACGTGTTTTCTTTGAGATTTAAAATTTTTTTGTACATTTTTACAATATATAAAACGTACAATGACCTTCAACAATTTATACAAACGGCGTCATATATCATATCTTAATGGAGGCTCACAACTCGTATGCAGCGACCCATCTAATGTAAGATCATTTCGCAGTACGAGGGCTGTTAACATATCCGTATATACATAGCAAGTGCTCGTTCCCTTTGTCTCCTCGTACCTTATCTTTGACTGTTTTGAAGAAGGCGCCCCCCTCCCTCTTCACCCCCCGCGCCCACTCGCGGTACTGTTGTTTGAGTGTGTTCACCCCCCCTCCGCCAGCCCCCGCTCCCGCCAGACCCGCCCGCTCCGCCTGTCGCGTACACTCTAGCTCGAACTCATCGGAGAAACCACGGCCGGAGTTCAACAACTCCAGCCGCTCATCTATAAACTGAAAGTAAGAATATTTACCACAGTTATTTTTATATTCAAAAGAAACTTTACTGACAACGATGAACATTGAAATATGTCTACGTATTTACGTATATACAGCTAGGTACATTGCATCTAGTATGTATACTATATATAGAGTTTCAGTGTGTAAATATAGAATACCAATTTATGGCCAGTTTCTTTCAAACTTCCAGAGAATTATACAAACATAACGTATATGTAAATGTTATTCCACTGTTCCGAAAAAATTAAGTACAAACGGGTTCAATTGCGTGATTTACGAAATGAAATCAATATATATTTAAATATATTTTAGCTCGGATTTCAGTAGGATGTATTGAATCCTCAAACTTGGCTTTATAAAAGAAACAATAAGTATTGATATATAATAAATAGGAAGATGCTATAAGATGATATTTTTTAAGTAGGCCACTGCACTGTATCTCTCTGAGGTATATAGTAATGGCGAGGGTATTTATAGTTTATGTATATTGTTTTGTGTAATCAATGAAATATTAAGTATAAGTTTTGTTTTATTGGAAACGTTATCACAAAAAAAAATTATAAAAAAGTATAGCATACACATTTATATATATGGAATGTTTAAACATATGTTTGAATTTGAAATAATTTACATAGTATATATTTGGAATGATAAATTATCCCCGTATAAAAACTATCATTGTCTCATACTGTGCCTAAATAAATTGTTCTTTACGAAATAGTACACTATTTAAAAACATTAAATAAGACATAATATTAAATAGAACATAGAACCATATGATCATATCGTAAACATATTTGTTGCATATGTACAAGCATTTTGATTTGGCAAATTATTTTTACGACGCACGATTTCAAGACTTTCTCCAATTAATATAAATGGAATAAGTGCATTCATATTCTATATATTAATTATATTTCAGCTGTCTCTTCATACCTGTTGAAATATTTGAGACTGAAGTATTTTGCGGAGAAAAGGCTGCATATTTTTCCTGGTTTTCACAAAAGCCTCTGGATTAAATGTGATTAATTGACCTTTTTCAATTCTGGAATGTAAAATAGAAAAAACCTTTAGTCCTTACGATTGGTGGAACAAACATGACACATCTATTCAATTTAAAATTATACATTGTCTTCTTCCTTTGATAAAGATTCTATACTGAATTTTGAATAATGAATAGGATGTTAATATATGAAGATAACAACTTATTATAAATATCAGAGAAAACTTTACATTGAATAACGGAACAGACAAAATGAATATCCATAGTCGTATATGACTAAACGCCTTAATATAGAATAAAATATATATAAAAAAAATCAAAGCCACAACAAGATGTATATGTGAGGTGGAGGAATGATTTTTACTTTTCATGCAAAAACCAATAGTTAAAGGGCATTGAGAGAGAAGGAATTGTTTATCACGAGCGTTATAATACCTGATAGCGTCCCGGTACCCCCCGATGAGTGCGACCAGCGCCCGCAGGAAGGCACGGGATACCGCGTCACCTAGCGCCTGGCGGTCAGCGAGCGACCGTCTGAGGGCACCCACCACCTCAGCAGGAAGACTTTCAAGATCACGGAACGGACTCTTCAGCTCGTTGGAGTCCGCGTCTAACACCACCACGTCCCCGACTTCCGACATCCGGACCGTCTCCATCACGCTCCTAGGAACACCGATCAAGAACGGCATCGGTGCTAACAAGTAGTCCACCAAGTGAGGCGGTAGGATCGGAATGAAAATATGCTGCCACGACATCGGGAACAACGTGTCGTTAGCGGCTTGAACGCACGCAGCGAGCCGCGCCGGCTTGGACGCGACCACCGCCACCCGCCGCTCGTGCAACAAAGCCGCCCACAGCGCAGCCATACGTCCGGCCTCTAGCGCGCTGAAGTACTCCGTCAGATTGCACTGCAAAACGAATATTGATATAAATTGAGGCGCTTTGATAGAAATAGTTGCTGTGGTCGTAGATGCTCACGTTGTCAGGGATGCTGGGCAATCCGTTCCCAGGACAGCGGCATGTGAAGGCTCCACGGCCGGCGTCGTATGTTACTCGCAGTGTGTGACCCGGAGCCGGCGGGCGGATGCGACACGCAGCTAGAAACGCGGTCAGCTCGCCACGCTCCGGTCCATTCTCTAAGGTCGCGATGCAGTTCAACAACCTACGGCCGTTCAGAAATCACAAACTGAAGACATTTAAACATCCAAACCATAAGATTATAATAAAGTTTTGTACAAAAATATTACATATGTTAATTTTTGCAATGACTTTTGCAATATTAGCTAATACAAGCAATAGCGAAGAAATATTTGCTTCAAAAATTAAAACAACACTTCGGGAAATTGCAGACGTAAATCTTTTACAAACTGTATATTTCATCCTGTATCAGTCAGTAATATCCTACTGCATAAAGGCCTGGTTGGGGCAGCTCAAACATACATACGTAATCAATCTGGAGAGAGCTCAACGTTCTCTAATAAGTCAGGTTAAAAAAACCGTATTATTACCTCCACCACAAACTGATACACAGAAGTGAAAATTCTAAGCGTACGACACCTTTATATTAGCCACTCACAAAAATTGTATTAAAACCCCCCGCATATAAAAATACAACAAACTGCAGAGTTAAGGTACCAAGTATTACAGTAAAAACCGTGATTTTCCTTTTCTCTTTCCTTATACATATTTACAACAAAATTAATAAAATTTCTGACCTCATTAACCCCTCATTTAGTAAATTTATTAATAAATTGGTCTTACAATGATACCATACACTTTATAAAAATAGTCAAATAAAAAACTAAATAACGGCAATGGTACGTTTCCTTTCGATTAGGTAAGTATAGACACATGCTCGCAGGGAAGCACACACGCATACACCCACACATACACACTCAACTTCTTCACTTCACTTGCAAATCATACTTTCGAATGATTGACTAGTTATCTTTTTTCTTTTATAATAGAATTTTTAACTGTTGTAATACTATAATATCATAAAACTTGTTTAAAATCGTTAACGACTGAAATACAGAAGGAAATCACAAATATTTTATGGATATACCACTTTATCTGTTTCAATACAGACCTAGCCTAGTGTGGACGTCAACATAGACTGTAAATTGCATTGTAAAGTGTTCTACATATTAAAAAATGTATAAATATTCGCGTTTAAACAATATAAACATAATAGAACAGAAATAAGTATTGTAATCAAATCTATAACCTAATTGTGTATACTTTAAAAAACTTTGCACAGCACAACTAAACTAGTTTTTAAAGTAAAATAGAAGGTATGAAAAAAATTAAATATAGTACAATTAATTAAAGTAGATAACAAATAAGAAAATCGCTCAGAGTTAAATCATCACAAGCATCAATAGTTACAATGTACCAAGGTCAAATAAACTAGAAGCAAACGGTCTCTATTAAACATTGTGCATTGCATCAATTGCTATAGTTAAGGATGAGGGGAATAAATCTTCATGGAATTCAATACAGGAAGTGCTTATTCATTTATGTAATACATTAGATTTTATTCGCAATGCTATAAGGAATAAAGTAAATTATTATATAACTATTTTATATGTAAACTCTATATCCTGCATTCTTTTTAGTTCATTCAGATCAATTCAAATATTGGTATTCAATTAAGGTACTCTCAGCATATAGTACCCAAATATATTAATAATTCCTGGTCATTTTATATATATACTATAATTAAATACTAAATAAAAATAATGATTTTTCTCTTTTATCGCCTAAATAGTTGAAACATAAAATAGTACTTTTGTTGTAGATTTAACCACTTTAAATAAGATTTCAATGATTATATCCATCGAGCAAACTTTAAAACAGTTATACAATATAAAGCCTGTCTATGTAAATTATGCTATTTATTTAGATTTAATCATAATTTGTATCCCAGAATTGCATAGAAAAATGAAAAATTAAATAGTAATGTTATAAATAAAAATTAAATAGTAATAGTATACCGTAAAAAATACTTAATATTATATTTTAAAATTACTTATATTGAAAATGACAACATACTTGTAAAATATATCGTGCCATGGTAGATGTGACAACAAAACCAGGGCTGTGTTGGTTTTTGGATCGTAACGGCAAAAACAGAATGTATATTTGGAATCCACTGAAGTCAGCACAAATGAATAATGTTGGATGAATGTACTGAAACAAAAATATTACATTTTAACATGAACTACATTATTTTCAATCAACCATGAATAATTTGCATTTTATACAATGAATACATTGAATTCAGGAAGCAATTAGTCACTATGTACTATAGAGACTAGTTGTATTATGCTATAATAAAACATTTTGAATGTCCTAATTTCCTGTATAACTAATAATTACATCAAATTATTACTTACTTTTCCAATTTACAAGGAAATGTAAACTTAGGTACATTTTTTAACTCTTCCTCATTTTTGTATGACTCAGGATATTTTCTGATAATGTAAGGCTCTCTTGTTTGGTCACCGGGGGAAACTTCACAGAATAATTCAAAAAGGAAGCGCACAGTATCTCTAAAAAACATGAGTTTAAATTATTTTTGATAATATTAAAATTCACATATTACTTAAGTAACACAAATTCCTAGACCTTTGATAGTAATGAGAGACTCTAGATTTATAATGATATCATCATAGCACACTTATTACTTACACTCTTGAAATTGAATAGATTACACTCATGTTAAATACTACAAACAAACCAATAAGCACATCTACAGGAGAGTTGAAAGTTACATAGTCAATAAAAGGGGAGTAATCAAATACACTCCAGGCTATTGCCTGTAATGTGCAGACGGTTTTGATCACACACAGGAAGCTAGCGTCAGTATAATAGTGTCGAACTAAGAAAAGGATTGAAGTTAAACATCACAATCTGACATAGGTTAGGTGATTTGGCAGTATTCTAGAGTACTTTTAAAAAGAAAGCTTAAAAATGTATAGTTTTTTTCAAAGTTCTTGTGAAGTATTATTTTTACCTTAATCTGGAACCCATATCTAGACTTGGACCTTCTAAATTTTGATTACATTTTATTGTGATTATTCTTTAGCAATTATTCTAAAATTATTCATTTTATGAAACATCGCAGGCCATAGATCACTGTCCTAACATAAGGTACATATTTTTATAAATTTAATTTATATATCATTTCAAACTAATGAAAAAGACTAGTGTTATTGATACAATCTTTTAAGACTTAAAGTAATATGTTTCACTTTGCGCAGAAGTCAGAAGTCGAAACGTTCATGAAACAATCATCTTACCACAGACTAAAAAATTTGAAAAATAATGATAAAAATAAACAGGCTTTTAGTAAAACAAATAAATATACACAAAATAGTATTTGTTATTTCAAAAAAGATATAAAAACGGTATCAACAAAATTAAAATAAGTATAGGATTTTCTTAAATATAAAACATAATTTATAAAGTTACCTAAAATATGACGTTTCATGTTTATAATGTCAAAACTCGAGGCGTATGTAGCTAATAGAAATAAAATTTAATCTGTCAACGACATCACTTTCACATTTTTTCTTTCCGTTAGAAAGTTTATTTCCAGAGGTTTGATCAAAAAATAAAGTATTTTCACAATTTCTTTACCTATAACATGTAAAAAGTACGACTATACATTAAAATATTTAATGAATAAATGTGATTTTTTTTTTCATTTTTTGTTACTGTTTTTGTTGAACTACAATTACATTAAAAATACGTATTATACCATTGCAGACACTACATAGTCTTCGCAAAGTTTTTTATTTTTTACCCAACTTTCTGCCGACGAAAGCAAACCCAACGTCGAAACCACAGAAGTGGAAGAAAAAATTCGTGAACGATATCTTAGAGCCATATTTAGGGCTGAATAGTCATGGTCCATATTTTATGCCAGAACTGTACCTAAAGGTAGATTTACTAACGGGTCCAAGCCTTGTCCATGACAGACGACGGAAAAACCTTAAACGGTAAATTTACAGCCAGACTCATAAAAAACACCGTTTAGTTTATTTTGACTACAAAATATGATTATCCACCAGTACTAGTAATCACAACGGTACAACCTTCCTGATAATGGAATGTAACGCTTCTTGTTTTAACTCTTATTCAGTTTGTACATGGAAGACATTACGATGTTGAATTCTATAACTCATCGGATTTATGGCGATACTGTGGGATCCTGCAAGCTTGGACTACCTCTACCTTTGAGCGGGCTTTAATGTCGGCTCCCCTGTAGTGTTAGGAAGACGAATTAGAACACGCAAATATGGAACCATTACTCCGTGAGTTGGTGGAGAAGCCAAGTGTAGCACCGACGAGGTTGTCCCCAGAAACAGTGCTGGCTGAATACCACCAGGAAGGGTGGCGAGGCGAAGAAGTAAGTTGTTTCGTCTCACAAGCATCCTTCCTCGCCTGCGAAGTGACGGAGCGAAAAGGTCTTCCTCCCGCTCTCTCTCCGCCTTCTACTTCAGAGGGATAACATCTTCACACAAGGAGGAAACTGCCAGATAGACCTCTACACTTCCGATCATAACGTAGATGACGCTTTGAAGTGAGAAGTTGGCCCTCACCACAAATTTCAATTCGTACCGCTGTGTGGCCCATGACGGCACGCAATACTATCTCAGTGCCTGCTTATTTATAAAAAACTCTCATTAAGTGGTCTTTTGTTTGAGGTATAGTTTCAGTCTTAATTTTTATGTTCAGCGTTTATTCCAGTAATATCCTACAAAATGGTGAAGCCATTATTTACAATTTTCATATTCAAATTGATACTTAAATGTTGCCATTAGAAAATTACAATGGTTCAGTAATTTTATTAATTATAATGAACTGCTTCGTAAAAGAAATGCATTTAAAACTAAACTCTTTTCAAAAACATAGTTCCAAAGAGCTTTTTAAAGTATGCATTTGTTAATGCAAATTTAATTAATAAACACAACGTCCACTGCACATTTTCACATCACATTTATAACAATCTGCTAATCTCTAGTCCTCTTAATATATTTACTATATAATATAATTAATTACTTTGCCCTATACTTTTTGAATATTCATTTTTTTGTCACTGTTTTGGTCTGTAAGCTTTTGATTAGTGAGAATTCGTTTAAACAGTTTATTAATGTAATAGTATTACTCATCTTTTAAATTAATTCAGCATAAAAAAGAAGTACATTTTTTTACCTCTCAAGAAAAGGGAAGATTATCACAAGAAAATTAAAGCCATTTTGACTAGTGGACAAGCCAGCATGCTTTATCGTAATTAAAACGGCAAAGAACGTCGACGGCTTAGTGAGAGCTAAGTTCCCTACTAGTTTCCTAGATATAATGAATGTGTAGTCCTTACTTACTTAAATCCTAACTAGTTTCATACAATTTTGTACAGATAGGTGACAGATTACTTAAGATAGGAAGAAGGGATTTAATGCGAGGCACTAAAAACTACGGAATACAATAACTTCATTTTTTGGAATTATAATACATACTTTCATGCTATGCCTATACATTTTTTTAGCCTATCAGATCCCACCTCTGAGCATAGGCCTCTTTCTGTCATGGAGAAGGTTTGGCCTAAACACATATATCATAACGCTTGCTCAAGTCGGGTTGGTGATTTCAAACTTATAATTGTGAAATTATAAGTCCAGGTTTCCTTACGATGTTTTCCTTTACCGTCTGTGAGTGGTGTCTAAATACTCATAGAAAGTACAAATGATCGACCCCACGCCCTCCGCAACGAGAGGCGGGCCCTTTAACCACTTCGCCTCCACTTGTGTCCATACATAGCCTACTAAATATGTTACATATTTCATTCCAATACGTTTTTATACCAGTGCCGTAACTAGGGCGGTGCCAGCAGTGCCCAGGCACAGGGCACAGACCCTGGAGGGGCGCAGAAATTACCAGAGTAGTATCTAGTTTTATCTCATGCATTTTAGCTATATACTTATATACTTTGGTACTTTGGTAAACAACAAATAGGTAGATTTATTTGTATGCACATTTGTCAATTTTATTTTTAGAGCCTGGTTAGAGCTTTTTCAGGGGCGCAGTTTTGAAAGCTCGCACCGGATGCATAAAAGCCTAGTTACAACACTGTTTTAGATATATTAAAGACGCAGCCCGGATTTTGCAGTAACAATTATTATGACTATTGCTTTAAACATTTTCATAATATGGGGCCCATCAGGTACTTCTAATTGCATATTTTTCTTGCAAAATATCAGATTTTCAATATTAATTAAATTTCTTTTTTGTAACTCGAGTAACCATTTCCGAGCTACGGGATAAAAGATTTAACTTATATAAAACTTTTTACTTACGTACACTGAAACAAATTTCTGCTTTCGTTCAGAAGTGTAGGGAGTAACATTGAAAAATATGAATAAAAATATAGAGTTTCTTCATAGTAATGGTAGACGTATTTTAGTTCATTATTTTTTTACTGAAACTGCTGTCAATGTAAAGATGGGTGGTATGCCCTATTTTTGAATTTTATAATCTTTATTTTAATTGATTTTAGAGTCTTCACCTTATATGTAAAGCAATATATTTATTTCTAAAACTTGGAAATTCCGTTCCATCTTTGTAATCCCCATATTTTTACGTACATAAAAATCTTACTATTTTATAATAAACAACATGTTCTTGAGGTAAATCATAATTTTATACAAACTTAAACGTAGTTACATTTTTAGAAATAATTAGATATTTTTTTAATAGCCATCTTAAATTATAATAATATAATGTGTATTCTGAAAAATATTTATATAGTCGACAATAAAAGTTTTACAACGGTTTCGTTGATTTCTTGAATAATAATATAAACTCCTATATTAAACAAACATTATCATACATAATTACCCAGTATAATGATGTGAAACATTTATATAGCAAAATTAAAAATACATAATTAAGTTTTAACGTAAATCTCGACGTTATAACACTACCCAGAATAGAGCAGATTTGAGATTCCTAAACGTTGTGTGTTCCTGAGCGCGTGCAGTGTGTTTCAACTTGAACCAAACGAAGGGATGATATTAGACTCGCGAAGGGTTCTTGGGCATCAATAAGTGCTAAAGAGAGAGGCCGTAAAGCTTCTCTTATCGCGCCAGCAGTCTGTGCCACACACACCAGAGGTGGACGGAGTACAGAGTTGAAGGCGAGCGCCAATAATGGCTTCACCAGCACGTCAACTGTAGTCTGTACTGCCCCTGTCACTGCCTCGCGTAAACTGAGCAGCAAGCATCTATAATAATAGACAAACGAAATGAAATTTACAAATTTATCTATCGCGTTACATAGCCACTACAGCTTTTAATAACTACAGGATGGAAATGAATGCTGTCAATAAGGTACATTATTATTTCTGAGAATGTACTGTTTCAAAGAATCGAAACAATCAATTTCAGTTAAACGTAAATAAAAGCACTAAAACATGTTAGGGAAACTATCCCAAAAAGACCAGACATAATCCCGACAAGTATTGAATAGATAGGAATGTAAATACCTTTGCAGCTGAAGGGCAACGTGAAGGACACCGCTAAATGCTAGTCGTGGTATAGCAAGTAATTCGTTGAGAAAAATGGCTGCAGGACGTGCGGCTTTCCGAACTCCACGTTCCAAACGAGATACGTGTCCCGTTCCTCGAGACACGAGCGCCCCACAACCGCTCTCAAACGCATATACCTCCACGCAATCCGGACCTTACGGACAACAACTACTGTTACATACATGGCCAATTCTTAGTGACATAGTAAACCATTAAAATATTACGTGGACTTGAAAATACTGTCTTAATGATACATTTTTTTTAATAAAAATACAAAGGTATAAAAGAAAATTTTACTCACCTTCATCGTAATCGTCAACTTGATGCTTACAGGTCCGTTGCATTTTCTGCCAGAAGTAAAGCTTCTTTATATTCTGCACGTTTTACAAAAAGGTTATGAAACTTTTTTTAACCTGATGTTAAACGAAATGAAAAAAAATAATTTATAAATCAACCTCATCGGGAGTCTCGAGGAGTTCCTGTACGTCGTTTTTTTCTTTCCTTATCGCAGTCTCATTGATCTGGCCACCAGATTCACCTAAGCCGCGTGCTCCATTCCAGCTTTTAGTTACATTATAAAAAATAACATATGGTTCATAGTTTATTTTTAGTAAGACAATTTAAAAGAAAAACAAACGAGATTTAATCCAACTGAAAAGGGTCACAAAAAAGTTAAAGTAACTGGTAATATAATAGTGTGGAATTTATATAAAGTTAGAAAATGTAGGACAATTTTCAACTTACGAGTGTTGATGAAGGGCTGCGAAAGCCGGACAGGCAAGCAAAACCGTTGCGGGTAAAGTCTTATTGTCTAAACTAGCAATCTATAAAGAAAACAAATGATTTTATAATAGTTATCATCGAAATAAGGTATTTCTGTAGTTATTTTTCACTTGCATTAGATTTATTTAGTATTGAAAATATTATAAATTATATCAGGTAGCATCCGTATTTCAAATTATTATTTAAAAGTAAGAAGAGTGTGCACCTATCTGATATAGTATATATTAGACATGGGGGCTAAGTTTTTTCCGAACTGTTAGTTATATACGGGGTGGCCCAGAAAGACCGAAGTGGTGTGAATTCCTTATAACTTTTTTATTATAATTTTTTTTTTTTTTTCTTTTCAGTATTTTGTAAAGAAGACTTGGATAATTTATAATGGAGCAATACACAATTGAACAACGTGCCCAAATTGTTGAAATTTACTTTTCAAATCAACGGTCCATTCTGTTGACTCAGCGTGCATACCGTCGTCAATTTAATGTGCGGGTTGCACCCTCTCAGTCAACAATAAACCGTCTGGTTGCAAATTTTCGAGAACAAGGAGCAGTAAGGAACCTTCTTGGTTCCGGCAGACACCGAACTGTCCACAAGGCTGACAATATTCAAGTGGTACAGGAGAGTATTCGGGAGGATCCAGAAACATCAACCAGGAGACGTTCGTTACAACTGGGCCTCTCAAGAACGTCGCTGCAGCGAATTTTGCACACCATAGGATTGTTTCCATACAAAATTCAACTTGTCCAAGAATTGAAACCAACAGATTACCAGCAACGACTTGACTATGCAATTTATTTCCAGCAAAAAGCACAAGAGCACAGCACAGCAATTTTAATTGGCCTCCGCGGTCCCCGGATTTAACCGCTCCAGACTGTTTTCTTTGGGGCTATTTAAAAGGAAAAGTTTATGTTAATAAGCCTAGGACTATTGAGGAGTTAAAAACCAATATTCGAGAAGAAATTAACAACATACCACCGGAAATTTTGCGAAATGTCATGGAAAATGTGTTGGAAAGAGCACATTTGTGCGAAGCAGAATATGGCCACCACTTGCGGGATATCATTTTTAATAACTAATCCAAAACTATTCCCCATAAATTTAATGTATTAAAAAAAAAAAATTAAAAAAATATCTCTTAAATAAAAAGTTATAAGCAATTCACACCACTTCGGTCTTTCTGGGCCACCCTGTATTATGACTAGCTAAACTTAAGGTTGCAAGAGCCCGAGTTAAGGACAGTTATTACTGCTTTATAGTATTAAAAGTAAAGAGACACAATTTCTTACAGGTAAACCAGATCGCACTGGCTCTGTATGCAAGGGGCTGGATGCTACCGGATGACGAGATCCAACTCGTCGTTGTTTCTGCACTACCACCTAAAAAAATTTACAATTATAAATATTTGTAAAATCACAACATAAAAACTGGGACATAATAGATTCCTTACATGAGATGCTGCGGGTGTAGGACTTATCAAGGAAAATATTACATACATCATATTTTATTGTTATTGTACATTATTGCATAGTTTGAGGTCATATAAATAGTTTGAAATCGTACCTGTACGTAAGAGGCTGACTGATCAGTGGAAGGTGATGTGAGAGGAGGAGGAGCTCCTGGTGCGTCGCCGGCAGCCATTACTCCTCCACCTCTTGCGGCTTCAGGGGCACCAGCTCGGCCCCAATGTTCCCCAGCCCAATCACCACTGTCAGTGGCTCCGCGGTCTGAACTTATCACTTCAGCGTCTGCAACATAAATTTTGTCAATATACATTTGACATTCCAATAGATACGTTTAAGGAACGATTATTATACCCAAACGAATGTTTGCAATTTCCGTTTCTCTTGCTTCCACTCCTTTATTCACAGTTGAGTTAGTTACAGTTGAAACAAATTTTCTTGGAGAAAGCGGCATTTTGATATATTTCTTCAGCACTTGTATACAAATAAAATGTTATAATGGCCTGTAAATGTCTTAAAATGTCAAGTTAGTTATTTTTTTAAATATTTGTAACCATGCGGACAGGTTGTGAATTTATTTGATTTTAATTAAGTTAAATTGAAAAATTCTTTTTGCTTTTATTTTTAATAAAAATACTGACACAACTTCTGTAATTAAGTTTAATACGAATAAATTTTCATCAGTCCAGCGTGGCAATTGTAATAAATATATAACTGGATTTATATTTGGTATGTATTACATCGTAAATAAACTCTAAGGTCTTCGATGAGGTTTGTTAGGTAACTTAATACTCTCACTTCAATTCATTGGCTGGTTTATATGTTAGGTTTTTATCATAATATGTATTAATGGCAATTATTAAATCAGCTATATCAGTTCTGATGGCCAATCCTTCTTTTTTGTTTCATGGCTGAAACGGTGAAGTGTTTTGAAAGTTTTATAATAAAGTAAGCAGATATTTGGTAAATTATAGACATATGCCTCAAGCAACATCTGATTAGCTGGAACCGCTGGTAATTGGCTGTAATATTTGGCTAATAAAAGCAATAATAAGATATGATATTGTCAAAATCTGATTGAAGATCTAAAGAAATAAAGTCCACTTAGAGGTACTGATATATAATCATAAATTTAAACATCAATCGTAATAGTATTAAGAAATGTTTAAATTGTTGGAATTTATTTGTCATCCTTTAAACTAAGCAAACCGTTTTTTTATATAAATATTTACCGTTTATTTCCATATTGAATTCTATTGTTTGTTCACGGTTCTATTATTTAAGTTCAATTTCCCTGAAATAAGTATTTTGAAAATTAGCATTCAGCCAAAGAAGTAACAGCGTAACAAAGATACAGGCGAATTGAAAACCTCATCTTATTTTAAAGTTGCTTAAAAATCTTGAATATTTGTTCCTTATGACATCACCTATTTGCAGTAGCAGTCTTGTCAAATCAGTGCAGTCATACCAAAGTTTTCGATAATCAAAAGGCAGACAGAAAAAAAAAGAATTTTTGATGTAATGATCTTATACCCATACTTTCAAATGAGTAATGCTAATCTGCTAAACTTAAATTAGAAACATACATACACTTGAACTTGTTTATAAGTATAATCTATAAATTTCATGAACAAAATATATGGAGAGGATATACATATTGTCAATTTTAATTTTCCTATATTATATATTTTTTTATTGAGCGATTTGGTTATCTGGTCTCACATTTATATTAATAAATTGTTATAATACAATCTATTAAAATGTCACAACTTTATTATATGTGCGTTGCAATTTAATATTATAAATTAGTTATACATATTTCTTGAAGTTTTTGAAGTTGCACCACGTCTTGGCCATTAAGTGTACATTCAGTGTTGCTTATCGCTTAGGTGAATTCCGAAATGATAAATTATTTGACAATAACTTTAAACAAATATAATTAATAATACCACGAACTGCTATCAATGTGTACATTTAATTTTATCTCTTGTTATATTTGTGAGCTTGGCTTCAGGCGAAGATGTTAAGGGAAAGTTATTTTAGGGTTTAATCTCCTGCTCGTCTTCCCCGGTTTCCGTAAAATATTTAAGTATAATCCGCATTTGGCAACGTGAGAAATAACAAAAATGTTGTTTAATTCTTTACTAATTCGATGATGAAAGTCAAAATTATTATTTTTTTTAATAATCCGTCTTATTATAATTTTTATCTTCCATTTAAAAAAGATAATATTTTATGTTTACACATTACAAAGTACCTTATATATAAACAAATTAATGACGGTAATAAAATAAGACGATTTTGTTTATGTTAAAAGTGTTGTAAATTTCATTAACATTCTTTTTTTCTTTAAAATTACTACCACCACCACCAAGATCGGATCTTCAGTTATATTTTAAAAGTCGATAATTTCGCTGCAGTGAGTATAAAAAGCTTACATACCATATTTAGAATAAGAAGTTTGCAAATAATATTTAGTTCAGGAAAAAAAAGATAAAATATTTCGTCATGTAGGCATATAAAAAACATTTTGAAAGACACACCAAGTCTCCATCCGTTGAATATTTTTATTTTAACCGTTTATTACAACTAACTAAAAGTTAAAATAAAATGCTTCATCAAAATTTCAAAGTATTATTACTGATTATGAATAATTATTTATTGGGAAATCAGTCGACTTATATGTATATTTTACTTTACGATTTTAAGAGCATTTCATTTCGAAGTACTAAAACATGGAAAAAAGACCTTCATTACGAATTCATTTTTAACTCGCAATATTAACACGATTGCACTGCGCTTAAATAATTGCTCACAAAGCTTTACATTAATTTTAAAGAAGTTATTTCTCATTATTCCAGAACAAGATTATCAACATATTATAATAAAAGGTATGTCATAGAATTAGCATAAAAAGAAGTAACGCGTTAGGTATTAACTATTTTATTGTAGATATATCACATAGAGAAATATAATAGAGGCAGTTTGGATAGTATTTACTGCTTGTTGGCGGCTTCGTGCAGCTTCTTCTGTACATCTTCAGCCTGTTTCACGAAGTCGTCGTAGGCCTCCTTGATCTTAGGGGTCAGCTTCTGGTTGGTTTGTTCGATGTTCGCTGACACTTCCTTCACCAACTTCTGGGTCTCCTGTTCATTAAATAAATCTATGATTAGTTGTACTCTTAACTGGCAGCAACGTTGTGCTTGCAGTTGGAATAAGAATAGTGTTACTTAATAACTTAATTAATTATACTTAAATGTTAAATGAATTATAAGTAAAGATATGGCTACATACAGCAACGGTCTTGGAAACGGCATCCTGGAGTTTTGCCTTGAGAGCGTTGGCTTGCTGTTCTACCTCTGGGTGGGATTTGCGCAGTTCCTCGGCGGTACGTTGCAGGTTAGCCTGGGCTTGCTCAAGAGCTTCCTTGGCCTTGCCATTAGCTTCCTTCAGCTATTTATAAATGAAAAATGATATCAATGTAAAAAAGTTATGTAATGTATATTTGATTTTCTTTAATAAAATCCTTTCGAATAAGTAAGACCACCTAACGTAGGTGATAATAATTATATGACATCGTTATGTTAAGTTTTTGTTAACCTTGACACTGGCTGATTTAATATCCAATGTCAACATTCGGTAAGATAAATAAAGGTTAAACGTTACTCACAGCAGATTGCACGCTGCCGGACAAAGCGGAGATCTGGGAGAGTACAGAGTCTGAACCTTCCTTCAACACCTTGTTGAACTCCTCGGTGTTCTTGGAGCTGGTGAGAGCGTTCAATTGATCGTTGAAAATCTTCTGGAACTCTTGGGCGTGCTTTTGCCACTCATCAAACATGTTAGGAGCATCGCGACGCACCAATCCAGCTGAGGCCTGCCAAAATTAAAGTTAAAAAAATATATGAACATTATGATCAGGAAGCTGTTAAAATTTTTATAATTATATGTATTTTAATGTTACTCACTAAAGCCAAGCAGGCGAAGATTACTACGATGAATTTGGCCATATTGATTTTCTCTTAGTGGTCGTTGGTGTTGTAAGGTCGAGAGCTAGTGAAGCTATGTCAGAATTGTCCTCCAGCTCAGTATATAAGAGCGGCACCGGTGGACTAGGGGTGGGGAATGGCGGAGAGGAGACGGGCTTGCGGGGAGCAGTTGTAAGAGGGATGGCGAATGATAACGCTTCACTGGGTAAAAATTCCTTTCACACGGTAAACACTGTCGTACTATGCCCTGTTGACAAAGTACAAACTATGTAATAATTATGAAAATTAACGTTATCTTTCCGTAATGTAGCCCTGACCTTACATTATGTGATGTTTAAGGTGACTACGTTTATTATTAATTAGTTCCAATAATTTCTATTAGTGCTATAAATTCATATGACTAAGTCTATCTAATTCTTGGTTTTTTAGGTAGGTAGCTATTTTAGAAACATTGAATTGCAAAGTATACATTTTTTTAAATATAATATTAATTTGACGTATGTAAAGTATATTAATATTTTTACTTAATGAATCTTTGATTAATATATAAATTGGTATAAGTTATACAAAGGTGATGACATATTTCATATCTGCACATTATCATTTATAAAACTGACTGACTACTTTTAAATTTTTTGTTACTAAGTAGATAAAATTTCAGGGCAACGTTGAAGATTTTTTTTATGACTGATGTTATATTTTACATACTATATTTTTAGATTATTTTTCAAACGCTTATTTCAGTAGTAATTTGATTAAATTTGCATTAATTAGTAGTACTGAATAATACTATTTTTTGCTAAAGTAATGAAGCAAAACTTACCGGAATCTTTATAAACAAATGACGTATGAATCATCCATCCAATGAGCACAAATTCTATCATATAGAATATGTCGGAACTAAACAAAGCATAGTGAGAAAAATATCCCATTTAAAACAATATTGCATTAAACATACAAATAAATCCAGAAATAAAAAAGTTTCATATTAGTATTTTTTTTATGCATTTGATTTTTACTTAGGCATACCTACTGCAGCCAGTTTTTTTTGTTGTTCTTAATGTTTTATATTTTGGTAAATACCTTCCTAACCAACGAGTTTTTCCCATAAAAGGGTATAAAATTGCCATACTTAATAAGTTATATTAATATATAAGTATACTACACTTGTTTTAATACACTTACCCAAATATATTACCAAATTACTCTAATCAATGGTGTGAGAATATTTTATACATTTTTTAATGACCTAATGAATTTTACATAACATATTTTTTTATAGCTCCTTCATATATAATCATCAAATAGTAGTTTTTATTTATTTAAGATCTAATTTATACTTTTCTCAAACATGATACGAGACAAAGTTGAAAGTAGCCTTTTCACTATCTGACTCAATCAAATATTATACGGAATCAGACAAATAACAATAGCACAATATAATAATATTATTCATCGATCATACATAGATACCTGCATACAAGTGTTTTATAACAAGTGGTTTGAGCTAGGATTCTCAATGTGTAGATTCCAATTTAAAAATCTATATTTTGTCTCGAAAAACGTAGTTGTGTAGGAAAAAATCCCTTAGAGAGAAAAATTATCGGCAGTCAACATTCTCCTCATATACTTTTAGATAAATAATCTTCTAATATTAATCACATTTCGATTCAAAAAAAGATTACCTCATATAAAACCTTCATTTTGACTAAACATTATTTTATTTTAAGTGAGTGATTGAACATTATTCTGGTTTAGGCATAAATTATAAAGAAGTGCTGAGATAACATTATCAGCGGTGAGCAACATTATACGAAATTAGTACGTAAAGAAAAGTTCAAGAATTGACCTAGAGTTGACGGTTAAAAAAATATTATATAAATTGGATAAGACAATCACTTCAGCTCACTCTCGGATGCAGGACAAAAAGCCAATTAAGTAATAAAAATTATATTGTCACATAAAAGAAATATATAAATTCTATACAAACTACTATACAATGATTATTTTCTGATGTCTAAAACAATTATTTTCTGATGTCTAAAACTCACTTAAACTTGGATGGTTATAAAATTTTCACAGGAATTCTCTCTTGCTTGAATCTAGTTGAATATAAGGGGACATGTTATAACAATTGCAATGTAAGCTCCAATTATATTTATTACGAACTATTATTCAATAATAAATGGTATTCGTCAGTATAAACCTACATTTTAGCCTATACATAACTTTACGATTGTAGTTATTATTACGATGTACCAGATAAATATTTTTATTAGTTATTAAAAAAATCTGGCGGGCTAAGAAACATTATGTTTACTTAAATCATGTAGATTTTAATCATTTCTATATAGATTCTGATCATTTCTATATCGCCAGAGTCGTGATTGAACCATGATGAGGATACAATGTACGTTATCACAATCACTAATTAATTACAAACAAAGTGTATACACAAACATACGTGACAGCGAATAGATGTTATTGTTGTTCCAAACAAAAACAAATAGTCATTACTTAAAGTACAACTATTAAAATATGTATTTTTGTTAAAACAAACACATTAATTAGGTGTGGCTAGTTAAAGGAGACCCTTTTTATAGACCAAAGCAAATGAAACATATTTCAATACACACTGTTCAATTTCAAAGGTCTTTATTGTTGTCGACAATATAATTGAAGCTTGTTTTAGTATATTTTTGAAACTTACTTACGATATAGATGCTTATACAATGATGTCAGGACCAAAAATACATATAAGATCTGAATGATGCTCCCCGTTCAGTAGTCTGCACTAAGTCTGCTTCCTCATTAAGCGCTGGACTCCATACATATAGAGCCTATAGGGTTGTCGCAATCTTTTGACTAAAAATAATACTCTTTTTAAGAAATTACAAAAAAGAATATAAAAGATTAAATATTTTATTTACAATAAATATTATATAAATATTGTATAGGCCATATAGACAGGTTTCTTTTTATAAAAATACTAAGTGAGTTTAATTGCTAGGAAAACTGTTAGAAGTAGTGGAAAAGTTATGTTAATAAAACGGAATTTGCATAAAATTGTCTTCTTCCTGAATCATGCCATCGTCTGTTTAGGAAAAAACGAATAACTATCTAATACTTAAGTTCACGTTCCAAGTTTTAACCTGGAGAATAGTGATTCTGCTTATGCATTCAATATTTTCGCATACTTACTTAAAGCCATCCAATATTTAATATAGTTCATAGTAACACAAGCCAATTATATTGTAATATAAAATATTTCCGATTGAAAGCAAACAGTGTTATCAGCGCGCCCCGAGAGCCGGATCTAAAGTCTTCGTCATTTTAATGAGCTGTTTATTTTCTAAATATTGCTTATCTTTATTTTCTATGTTATATAGTATTTGAAGTAAATAAGTCATCAAAATTTCCTGAAGCTGTTTATACTAATATTAGTAAAATACCAAATTTTTACTGATTATACATACCATCGACAATGTCCCGACGCCATGGTGTGACATGCCTATATGAGTTATGTAAATGCCTAAGTTGTGTGCAGTAAGTATTATTGGAGCATTTTAAAATTGTATAGATTTCGATAAAAAAATCAAATCTGTTTAAAAAAAATTGCAAGGAAGTTGAAGATGTGTTTAAACAACTTCATATCCTTATGTGTATCCATCATATCCGTTGTGCTCGGTTTAAATGTTATAATTAAACATATATATTGTTCCGAGAAAACCCTCATCTATGTCCAACAAAGCAATAAATGATTATTTAATAGTATGCTAGCAGTGACCTGATAATATAAAAAAAATCCATAACCATATGAGCAACTATAAAAAACACAGGGACCATTTCTCTATTTCATTAACCAGAACCAATTATTTCAACATTCAAAGATTTTATACAGTTCGAAGTTATATTACTGTTGATAAATTTTTAATTAAGCTAATTATGTATAAATATTTTTATAATAAATATCATATTTACTTTCACTACCTTGTGTTTTAAACTTCTTGGCAAAATGTTGACATGTCCTTAGATTTTATACGGAGTGTGACTCTATTTTGTCTATCAATAAATAGACCTGAATGAAGATATTTGGAATATTGTAAATTTTAGTTTTTTTTATTTATAAACCTACATCCGACAACCCTACGTTCGACCTATGATATGAATACCAACTATTCACGCCTTAAGCGCCATGAATGATGTTTTTGAATACAACTGAAGACAATAAACATTAATGATAGATAGATCCCATATTAATATTCCATACAACACCCGCGTTGTTAAACTCTTCATATGTACTTGTTATTAATTTCCGATGAACTATAAACAGAACATATTCATTTATTTGTTATGTTTGAAACAAAAATCTTAGAAAATTTGATGTTCGTTTGTTTCAAAAGTATTTAATTTCAAACACGATAAAAGTGTATAAATCATGAATGTAATTATATTGTTTCACTTATTGATTACTAATTAAAGCAAAAAACAAAATAATCAATTTCGTATATAATTATTGTAGTTCGATATTTCCATTTTTCTCAGATTCGATGTACGTATTCTTAAGTCAATGTCAGTTTAAATTATTTGTATCTGATATCAAACCCATACTTTTTAAAAGTATATAAGTGTATATCTACTGTAATTCTTACTTCTTGTACTCAGAAACCTTTCGGAAATCGGAGACATAAATAAAATTATAATATTCATTAATCTAAAAAATAATAGATAAAACCACATTCCCGCTACATGAGAAAATTTTATTAAGATATTATTAATTCTATTTATTATATACTTCTTATGTTTATTGATGGAGTGTACATTAATAACATCTATAAAACACATAAAAATTAATCCCTACTACTCTTTTAGTCGCAATATTTTGGGAATCCTATAGGAATTTCATTACTTTTCATGTTTTCTAATAGTTCCTTGGGATTTAAGTCCTCAATGAATTTTAGCAGACAAAAAAAAGACAGACAATACATCATTCTTAATACACTTTTTGTTGTGAAATATTATATATATCGTAACTTTTATGTCAGTATCAGTTTTTTACCTAATTGGATAATCGAACTATTTTTTAAACAGTTTCACAGTTATAAAATAACTTATATAAACCAAAGAGTATCTCTTGTTTTTAAATACTTTAACAAGTAATTAAGTTTTATTAATGAGTAATATAGTTATTACAGTAAACATAAATGTTGTTTATATAATGTATTCAATGAAATTCGTAGAATAAGATAAAAATATTTTATATAATAAACATTTTAAGTACCTAAATGAATAGAAAAATTAGTTTATAAGTCAGATACTATTAGGTCCCGAATCTCGAATATATGCTAAAGTGCCTGGATTTTATATATTTTCCAAAAAAATTCCCCTATAACATGGATACAAACTAAAGCGACCCTTTAAAACTGATAATATTCGTTTTATATTACACATTAATTTATTTAAACCCCTACATCTTTCGAATAGCAATGCCGCAGATACATGTTAAATTGTAATATCAAAGAAGGAACTATAATGTAAAATTGTTATGGAAATTATTCTAATACTGTTTTATTTAACAAAAATTGTTATACTTTAAAGTATCACTATATTCATTTTGTGGCCTTCAGGTTATAGGCCCGCCTCTAGAGTATGAGGGCGCGAGTTCAAAATCTGGCAAGTACAAATGTGATTTTTCCGAGTCATATGTAGGTACTCTCTAAGAGCATTTAGACACCACTGACCGACGGTGAAGAAAAACCTGGACCTGGATCTGGAAACCTGGACTTATACTTTCAAATTATATGTTCGAAATCACCAACCCATCTTGAGGAACCGTGATGTTAATGCTTAAACCTTCTTCATGTGAGAAAGAGGACTTTGTTTAGCAGCGGGCTCTGATAGTCTGATGATGATGATGTTGATTCATTTTTTGTTACAATATTAATTTTTATGTGTACTATTTACTAAAGTTTTATCGCAGATCCTATGCTTGCTGTTCGTAAGTAATCAGCTGATAAGTGTTATTAATCAAAATATATTTCGACGAAACACTCCTAAATCGCTCTGTTTATTTATTGGTTGTTAGACTGGACAGCGTGTATTTTATCTAAGTAATTAAGTTTTTTCGGAAAAATTATGAGTATTCCTATACCTTGACATATCTAATATATTTAATATTCCTACGTTTTGACATCATATGAATCTTGGAATACATATTTCAAAAGTATAAAATATATTTTTTTATAGACGTTACTAAAATATTTCCTTTCCTATTTCAAGTTACCGTATTTTGATAATTGGTTGAAATCCAGTGGAATAATGAATTTTTGCATTTTTGATAATTCATGAGATTGGGAAGGATAAACTTTATTGAGATTTTGAAACACTGTTTCAATTAACTTACTTGTAAAGTAATAAGTAGATCCAAAATAGTTTCACAAAATAAATACATATATAATATTTATACTGCTTATTCAAAATTTGTTATTTGATTCATGTCTTTTATAAAAGAAATTGTATAGAGATTTATGACTATAGGCCTTCTTTATAGGTTAAAGCTTTAGAGAAAGAAACAAGTAATAGTTTTTTTCTAATTTATTTATTACATTTTTAAACAATACAATACTTATTACATACAATTTAGGCAGATGGAATAAATATTCATTAAAAATTAAATTTATAAGCCACTCAAAAGTAAAAGTACATTGAGCCATTACATAAAGACAAATATTTATCTAATTATATATTAGCTTAACGACTATAAAATTTTAAGCACTACAATCTACAAAGTGACTAAGATCCCGCTTTTGAACCACTTGATTTACGGAATAGGTTATTCTTGAATTTAATTTTATAAAATTTTAAGTTTAACAATATCACCTATTATATCTATATTTAAGGGTAATTTACAGATATTCCTTTTCATAAGTAAGCAGGAAAATTAATAGGCAGTTTATCCTCTATAAACAAATAGAAATTTGGCCAATTTTATAGGGATTGCCCTTGTTTAGAGCTCTTATATGAGAATTACTTCGTTGATATTCTTTGAGGGAATTAAAAAAAATAAATTTAGAATAAAGTGTTTCTATTTTAAATTTATGTAGCTTTTGTTACAACATGCTTTAATTGAAAATGAAGTTCTTCTTTCATGATTGTTTTGTGAAGAAATAGGAAATTAGTCTGAAATGGAATCTTGAGAAAGTTAATGTTTATTTATTTTTTCCTTGGCCTTATTGCTGAATACTAGTGTATATATCTTGCTGAATACTAGTCGCATGAAAGGCTGTACTAAACACCTTTTCAGCTCCTAATGATCTATAGTGTATTCAAACTAAACTACGAGAAGCACATTGCCTGCTAAGGCCTCTAGGTTTTAACCCGATTTCCCGAAGGGCGAAAATAATATTTCGTAGCGTTGTAATTTTGTCACATTGTTATTTGGGTTGAAAGGTTCTTATTCTAGCAGGTCGCTGGATCAACAATATTGGAGCTCTATTCTTGCAATTTCTGCATAGTATTCTTTGAATATAAAGTATAGTTCTTTGAATTAATACCATGGAAAAGAAACTTGTCTTGTTAGGCCTTGATGCTTTAATGAGTATTGAATAAAATACTTTATAATATTTCTTATATTATAAGAAATTATGGAGCTTAATCGAAAGCAGATCTCGAATATCAGATTGTATACAGGGGTTTTTCCACATAGGTAATTTCACTTAATTCTTCTATTACCTTCTCTTCAACAAAAAGACTATCGCAATTCACATTTCTTATTAAAACTTCGGTGCTGCTACCGTTTGGAAATTAGAAGTTTTCTATTTATCATTTGTATGTAAATTTTTTTACAAAGAATTTTTTTTTTTCATTATTTCGGAAGAAGTTTAACATTTTGATACTAAAGAAATTTTATATTTAATATGTGTTAAGACATAAATTATATCTAAGGATGTGCTCATGTGTGGTTTAGAAGCAAGTTATATCTCAATAATGAAGAAACTTATACAGCATACATTTGATTTTGATTTATTTTGTAATCACAATCCTATTGCCAATCTCTTCTTGTCGCATGTAAACTCTGAGGACAAGGGAGAAGGCGACTCGCTTATTACTGACTTAAAGAACACGAAAAGCTTAAGGAACAAATAAATTTGTCGATCACCAAATAGGAATAAGTCTTAACTATTTCAATGCATAAATTGTAATATCTTTATATTAAATTTATCTGGATAAACAAAAATATATAAATACATATTTACAAGTAATGACCAAATTTATTATATCGCAATAAGTAAATTAAAATTTTACTTTCCTATATATTATTATAAGTACTACAAGATTAATCCATGTATTTTTCTATCATTTTTTTTTATTTTAAAGGATACGTCTTGAAATTCCATAGTCTCTTCAGATTTAGTCTTGTTGACCAGGCTCAATACCATCTAATCTATCACATTGTCACAACTTGGATGACAACCCGAATATTTGTTTTTAACGTTTTTCATGTGTTTAACACATTTCTCTTATAATTTTAGAGAAAATTCCAAAAATCGTTTCATGATTGAAATTTAGTCGTCCATGACATAAATTGTATTCTTATTATTTAAATTAACTTTAATATCAGATTCCACAAACATCTTGGCTCTAAATTCGATTTAGGAGAAAGAGTGTAAGGTAAAGGACCACATGACATGCATGACGCTTCCTCAAAGGAAACCATTTCTTCGGCTTGAATTTTGTGCCCGAATTATAAAAATACGGCTTTAGTTTCTTCCAGTTTTAATACAGTATATTGTTAGGGGGACCAAACTACTTCTCGATTTTATATTTTAAATTTTTATTATGTATGTATTCCTGCCAGCTTTTGTTGGACAAATATCTGCTAATTGCATTTTTCATTATTTGTGATATTGACGTACCCTTCACTGGATATTATTCGTTTACATTTTGAACAAACATGCTCGAACAATTAAATCATGAAACAGTCAATGTGTTCGAAGGAAAAATGTTAGTTAGATGGATATGTGAAATTCTCACCCGTCCTGCCATCTACAAATCTCAGGGTGTGACTAGTATTGGCGCGACGCCCATAAAATAAATTCTTTGACATTCTTTCAATTACCGATCTTGGTCAGCTAAACTTCTTAGCTGTGGTCATATTATGAGGAATTAATATGTAATAAAAATCGATATAAAAACCTTTTCCGATTTTATTATACATATTTTACACTATAAGAAACTTTCATACATCTACAATAAAATAGATTTTATAAGATGAGTTTATATCTGAATATAAAAGACATGAAAGTTTTATTATTTTATTTACAAAAAAAAGTCATAAATAAAATACACACCATCTATAAAAATACGTTTAATACTAGCATTTAATAGTTATAGAGGACTAAGCGTATAAGGCGGCGCGCGACTTGGCGGCGAGGCACGGACGGGGGTCACCGGTGAGGGGTGGAGGGAGTAGGTTGCGTGTTAGGCAGAAAACCTAGCGCTGTTAGTGCAGCATCCGCACGCGCTATTAAAGGCGTCCGCCAGCGCCACAACGCCGTATCTCGTACGGGCTGGGCGCGTAACTCTGCACAGGACTTGCTGAGTGCGGTGACGCAGTCTGCGCGGTAGTGCTGGAGCCGTGCGTGTTGGGTCTCTATTGCGTACGAGGAGCATACGCCTCCGAGACATGCCAGAGGAAAGTGATTGTGCAAAGCCAGTACCCTTTCAGTCTCATGGAACGCTTTTACATACTGACCAGGCTTAGTAAAATTGCGGGTACGATAGACATGCTGCAACATGTGTAGATATCGTGGCACACCCTCTTCCCAACCATGTTCGTGTCGCAGCGAATCCAGATAGTACAAATTAGAAGCATGATATGAAGATCGCGGTGGTTTGCCCGGAACCGGCTTTGACAATGGCAAAATCCGCTTCATCAGCGAACTCCAGTCCCTATCTTCCAAGGGCACTATAACTTCGTCGATATCGAGCAGTGCCAGCCATCGATATTGGTACATGTGGCGATACAAGCAGTCATTATATGGTATCAGCTCCATTTGTCGTTTGTGCGTCGTTTTCTTTTTTAAATACATGTGTTGCAATCCCGGCAGATTCGGTTGACCACCAGGAAGAGTAATAGGCGTGACTTCGGTCACTCCAAGTGCGTTATAATAATTTAAAACCTTTGTTATATTTGGATGTACCTGTAGTTCATAAAAGAATATTTTGTCTGCTCCTAGCAAACGTATTATTTCTATCCACTCAACGAGACGGACCGAAAGATCTTCGTGTAGAAAATCTAGTCCCTTAACACAAACGGCAAATTCTTTCTGTGTAGCCGGTGGTTGTGGACGATCGTTGTGTACTCTCAAATTGTTTGTTGCCCGATCACAAGGGTCAGCCACAATGGATACAGAAGCAGGCACAAGGTGCCTCACCTCAGCCGGTAATACACACGCCATTAAATACGGCTGAAGAACTCCGTCTCTATAATTTCCCCACTTACTATTCCACACGTATTTATACTCCAGGTTACGGACAACCACGGGGGCATCTCTTTCTTCGAACCACAGCTGACAGTGTGTAGCCAACGTTGGCTTGATGCGATCATGAACTGCCAAAACCCGGACCGCGGGGCCAATACGTGATGTGTTCCGAGCATCCATGTAAGCTCCATAGAAATGGAAAACATCAGTTTTTACACGCAGTGTTTGCCAATAGGTATTGTGAAACTCAAGGTCATATATTGAGGGAAACGGGGCGCAGTCCTTTTTCTTGTAAAATTTGTTTTTATCATTTCTATGACGATGCCAGTAGGCGAGTGGGAGAGACGGGAGACGACGCTCGGCATCGGCTCGCAGTTCGTCCTCGGAAAGTACGCGTGTGTCGGTGGCGGGGCGCAGGACCGGCGCTGGAGTGGATGGCGGCGCCGCCGTGGACCCCGATTCAGACTGGAGCAGGAGACGCCCAGGTGGGGCAGGGGGTACAGGTCGAGCACGTGGGGGTGCGGGATGCAGACGCGGCAACGCAAGTGCTGCCAGCGCGCCCCAGCATACGAGTGCCGCCAGCCAGCGCAGCCTCGCGCGCCCTGATCCGCTCCACCGCGCGCACCACCCCCGCATGGCCTGAAAATCACATAAAACATTTTGTTATAAGATATTCACAAATACATTTCCTTATAATTAGTTAGCATGTTAGGTATTACAAAATATCATTAGTATTTACATGTTTGATACAATCCAACAACTGCCTAGCTTCGCATGAAAACTAGAAGTCTGCAAGCGATACCGGGACATTCTATTAGCATAGCAAACAGGTTACAGAAATAATGAATAACAGGAGTCTAATAATATATATCTTTTCATCGTACAGAAAATTTTGTCAGAAGTAAAACTATTCTAAATAAACTATTAAAAATAAAACATTTCCCAAGTTTTACACAACAAGATCACATTCTCGGGACTTGAACTTTAATATCAATATGACATCTGACAGTTCACAGATTATGCTATATTTTAGTAACTTTCATTGCATCCTTTATAAAAACAACGTGAAAATAAACAATTGTATACACATAAACAAATATTAGAAGTATCCAGTTATCGAGGTGTTTCATTATGCAAATCCTACACTGTTCCCTTTCATATTTAAATACATACATTGTGGCATAATAACATGATTTTTATATTTAGAAACAAGACACGGCGTTCATTTTCCAAATATGTTATAAGTATTCGGTATGTATATAAATTAAAATTCCACGAGCTTGGCAGTGGAATGGTCAGCGGTCACGACCGAGGCGCCGATTCCAGGCCTGCTTTAATACTTCTCACCTATAAGGACTATACAGTCACCGTTACTTCATTATTAAATACTATTCATTTAAATTGTTTATCATTTAACGGAAAGTTGTCCTGTAGTGAGTATTACCGTTGATGAGTTGACTTGCAACCACAATTTTATCATAAACCATTGAGTAATTTTGCACGGCTTTAATATTTAAAGCACTATCTATACTTATTCAATATGAATTCTTAGCCATAGAAATAAGATAATATTTTGTGGGTATATTACATTATAAATGTGTCTTCCTTATTATTGTGCAATACATAATGAGATTAATAATTTAGAATAAACCAAAAACAAAAAAAAACATAATCGATGTAATGTAGCCCAGAGAAACTTGAAGAAAGAAGTAAACAAATTATATTTATGTAATGAATATTATAACAAACAAAACATTGTTAGAAAAGGTTAATTAACATGGAGGTTAGTTGATGACCTCGCCTGTCACCCGGGGACTGAAACCTGGTACACTTTCTAATACATAACAAACACTAAGACTTTAACAATGTTATAAATTAAATTAGAAGTATTGTTTTAATTGCCATATGTTAGAATAATCCAAACATCGTAGTCATTCATTCAAATTTTATCTCGACATTTTGAGACGTGTTTGTGACAACAATCTTTCTACAATCACCACTATTGTCTATGCGACGGTCACACGATATCATCACAGTTACTGTATAGCCTTAACATGAATATTAATAATAACCTTATATTCGTCTTGCTTTGATAAAAAAAAAAAAACAGATATATTTGGCTATTCGTTAAAGATTATATATGTATATGAGATGAGAAATTTTTATAATAAATCCAGTATGTTAGATTTCTTATATATTAAACCATATTCGTCTTAGATACACACATATATAAAATCCTTTAAGTATAATTTACACAGGAAAAAAAATTAATACACTCATTGTTAAATGTTGGAATTTACGATTGACTAAGCCTTTTCTCAGACTCGCTGTAGTGCTATTTTATTTATAACAGGATTTTTGTTTCTTAAAAGTTTAAATATGATTAAAATTAGAAAAAAGATACAACAATTATTTAAAAGTTTAAACAAATTTTTTAACATAAAAACTTTTTTTTGTTTTAATCATCTTTACCTTGAAATCAGGAGTTATTTTGCCGTTCAAATTTAAAAAGTGATTAAATCTTTACTAATTTTATAAAGGTGGTGAATTTTTTTTTTTAGTTTAACAAAATAATTATAAAATTCTAGTGATATTAGAAAAAAAAATGATATTTAAATAGTTAATTGAGGTAAATTATAAATGTTTTCGTCATTTCGTTATTGAGGATAATCATAAGTACGCAATCGTTAAAGAGGAAAAATAGTTTATTTATATTAATCAGTTTTATAGGTTGCAAAAACTGTTCGCTAAACTTCTGAAATATTAACTAAGTATATTGTTAATTCTTACTAACAGAAAAGAAATTACTAACAACTAAGGATAGTTGGCTATGACTAAAAGATGAGAGATGACCTTTATTGAATAGCTCGCTTGGAACGGTCACGGTCGTCAGGCAAGGAATGGCAAAAATATTTGTAAAGGAAAATCTAACGCGCTTAAGCATCCGATACTTTTTACTTTACAAAGATTACATTGAACGCAACCCATTAGAAAACTCACCAGCTTTGTACGTAACTATACAATCAATCACTAACAGGCAAAATAATAGATACACTTTATATAAAAAATATTCAGATCATATTGTTTATTTGTAATAGGTTTTCTTATGACTCTAAGCGAGTAATAATCTTCTTATATTTCTTATAACAAACATCTTTAGACGGACACTAACGGTGTTTAAAAGACATTGATGTCAAAGAGAATGAGTTATATTTCCTCAGCATGAATCGAAGTAAGTTCCGCAATTGACCGGTTATGGCTGCTTATAAATAACTGTTGTTTATAAGCAGATGAATTTATGCCATAAAGACTTCACATCTCAAACTTAATACTGTACATATGTGAGCGAGTGAATAATTTTACGTACTGATTTATAAACTGTAATTTATTGGCATAGTGAACAAAGTAATATGTACATATAATGTACATATTATATATTTTTAAATAATGTACAATATACAAAAACGGTGTTCAAGATGTTTTTAATAACCATCGTTAATAGGTATGTTTATCCATTTATTTCTGTGAATAGCCACGTTTTTGTTGAAACACAATAATTTTAAAATAAAATAGAAACACAATTTACATCAATATTGAAAACACTGATGTCGGTATTAAAAACTTTAAGGAATATAATGTTGATAAAACCCACCGAGGCTACTAAAAAACATGACCTTTCGAATATCAAGGTTCTAGAAGCAGAATTGAAAGAGATTTTTAAAGAATGTAATAAGCGATGATCACATATGTCGTGATGTTCACTATAGAAGATCAAGTTGTGACGTCACTACTCGCAGCAGGATGAAGCAGCGGTGATATCATACCAGCGTATATACTTTTTTGTGTCATGACTGTGTTCATGCACATGCAAGAAAACCAAGTATCAATTCTAAAAACTAACGTATTTTACCGTGTAATGGGCAGGAAACAACGAATTTAAAAAAAATAGATGAATACGCTGTATATTTTATTTTATAAGTAAATATATCAAGCTAAATAAGTTAACAGAATGACCATAAAACTGAGTAAATTATAGCGGTGTACAGGAAGCAGGGTCAACGTCCGGGCGGGGGCTGACGGCATGTCTGCATTTCGCATTCGACTCATCAATGAGCCTTATAAACACTAGCCTTTAGCACATTAGTGACAGGATAGTTATACATATTTCCAAGAACAATACATTCCGTTTAGGTTAGAATAAAAATTAGTTAATTAATAAAAAGGTCGATTATAGACAACAGTGTAATTAGAAAAAAATTAATCCCTTCGATGGTGCCAATGTTACAATGACGTATGTATAAGATACGATATGTCTTATCAGCCATATCTATGAGCATACGAACAGTAGTTAGAAGCAGTGTTATGACGTAGTGATTTACGAAGTTTTCACTTTTACACGCTAGTATATTATTTGCTTACCTATGTCCGTTTGATTATTAAGTATTTTTTAACAACACCTTCACTAAACTGATGGGAAAGTAGAATATTCGATAGACTATTATATGACACTATTATATTCAGACCACCGCGTCGTGAGAATGTAACAAGATATATTTAAATAGTTACTCATGATTATAAACTTATATATTTCTTATGTAATTTCAAATTCCTAAGTATACATTTATATTACGCATTGCATTTAATAAGTAATAAACTCAGTGAGATCTCTTCGTTTCTATCAATATTGAATGAAAGGTTTTATCGAAGAAATTTCAACAAAATAGATGGTGAGTAATGTTTGTTATTTGTGCTGTGCTATCCTCTCCCCTCCGTTCCCTACCTCCCACTCCTTTGTGTACAAACACGTCAGACTGGATATTCCAGGTTGGTGGTTAGCGAGTGAGACAGCCGAGCGGGCAGTTTTATTGTATAGCATCGGCTTCCGACAATCATTGATGTTGTAAATGAAACACTAAACATAGAAACTTAATATTTGAAAAGTATTTCATTTTTATAAAGATATTTCGATAACAGCATCAAAAGAAATTTATACTAAAATGGTTTTAGGGAATAATCGGTTTAATTCTGGGATCAAACAAAAAAGTAAATTAAGATCTAGTATGAGCGTCTGGGGATGTGAGGAGTTAGTATTATTGTCCGGGGTTAGAGATCACGGAATACTGTTCTGCGTCCTAAGCTTCAGACGTCTTGGCGAAGGTCCAGAGGTATAATAGGTTTAGAAAAGGATAGAGAAGACTGCCGGAGCTCTGACAATAAACTATTCTTCAATCACTCTTCGAGATCATTATCAGTGGATTTAGCGGCAGCATTAATTTGCACACAATAGCATCTCGAAACGATGCTGCACAGTGAAGACTGCACGCTCCACGAGCTATTGAACTAGATGACTACAATATGGAAAACGTTATAATCCGACTTTTACGACTAATTATTTATGTTGAAAGTTAATAGACGGCTATGTAATAGTTTTATCACTTCAAGCAATGAAAAGGACTTATAATATAGTCTTCATTAATAGTGCCTTAGAGCAATTTATTCTTTTATAATTTATTGCAAGGCTATCTCTTGGTCAAAGCGACTGCCTCCTTATTTTATTGTTTAACACTAACGTCACGGATGTTGATATTAAAAATAATTTATGTATTTGGGTAATATAAATTTTAATATGGCATAAATCTAGCTCGCTTAATATATTAACTAAATATGAATGGATTGCAGAAATGCTAAATGTTTGTTTGTTTTTAAATACTGATTAGTATACAAAATCAGTTTCTTTAGAAATGTTGGGACAGTTAAAGCTATAGAATAAGAGTTAAAGCAGCAAGGCTTTCTATAAGTTTGAAGAAGCATGTGCCGAGCGCCCGCGGCCGGCCGACGACACAGTTAGAAAAAGACGTGCCATTAGCGAGAGATCGATGACGATGGAGAAATTACGGTATAAGTCGCCTTGGAGAAACTACGCCTACTAAAAACAAAGCTATAATACCAATAAAGAAATTAAACCTAGGTATTTGACGCCACTAAAACTCACGTTCTTTGGCTTTAAAATGCGTCTAGACTTTCATAAGCTAACAGAGATATGACTGCCATACGTTTCACAGCGGATTATGGGTCAGAAACAAAGCCCGTCCGTCTGGTTGTTAGGCCCTTAACCAGGTTACGGGATGACCGCAATAGTCGAGAGAGTTGTTCTTCAATGATATTTAAACAACACTCTACAGAATAGTTTGTTACTGTTGCTGTTTATGTTATTTATTTTGCTTTTTGAATACAAATGGAAAGACCACAAAAAATATCTTTTATTTTAAATATTATATATTTTTAGTAATGTGAATACAAAGCTTTACAATATTTTGACCTACAATTTCAATCGCAAATGGCAAGCAAATCAATGTTTTCTATAAGAAATGGTCAGGATTATCTTATCACCGCTGATGCCAAGATCTCTTTAATTCTGGGGGTGTGTTAAGGGAAAGAAATACCTACATTGTCAAAAGTTTTGAAAGATATTTCACAGTGTATGGAAAGAACATATTAATTTATTTAATATGTGGGGACGATCGGTCTAAGATTGAGTATCTGACTGTTGGGCGTTATTTGGACGGTACGAATATATTTTTCTTTTCCAATGAACATTCCTTTAAAACATTGAATTAATTCACTCTTTTTAACAGATATTCAAAATATTTTTTGTACAGATATGATAATATTTTGGACAAATATTAATCAATTGTACTTGATATCTGATTCTCGAGTTCTGTACCCAGTTTGTATTGATTAAGTTTGTATCGTCAAAATACATAGAAAAGAAGAAAAGTTTCCCATTCCTGATTCAAAAGCTTATGTTAATGGAGTTAAAACTTGAAAGAGTTATTCATAGTCTAATTAAACATTCATAGTATCGTTTGACATACATATTTCAATATGAATCACATAAAATTTGATACGATTTGAAAACAAACATAATAAATATCGTTATTAGATGGACGATAAAAACAGATGCTAAGAAAATCTATAGCCGGTCGTGGTCATCAAATCTACGTTACATGTACACGCTACTTACATAAATATTACGACTGCATTACAAGCGAATCGAGGTCGATGGCTGTCTCTTTGAACTGTACTCTTTAAAAAAACACAAAAGAAAAACGAACGGCGACTCTCATTCTAACACTACGGTCCATCATCTCACAGCTCACTGTTACGACAATATCTTTACATTGTTAACACGATTTGTGAAAGTCGAACTTTTAAATCGAAGGGTCACTTTAAATAACTATAAACTAAATGTATTCAATTGTATCAAGGTCAATAGCTGCGGGCCGCGAGTTGCTGCAGGGGATTTGATTATTACTTTTTATGGACAGCCCCGTCCAGAAGTGATTCATACCTGTTCTGGTTTTATATTAATGGTAATATGAGTTCTATCGTATTGAAAGAACTCATATTACCATTATATCTATGAACCTTATTTTACGAACGCCAGTACTGAATGTCTTCAAAATTAAAGAGGGATTTTTAATAGTTATCAAAAAAAAGTTGATTAAATATTAATTATATCGTGATCCCGTTTTGAACTTAAAATGTCTTCATTTATTTTGAATGAATAAACGAGAAGATAGGGGGCTTATTCACTGAAAAGATTTCTATAAATACTACAAATAATTGAAATTTTATTTTGTATTTATTTGACTATTAGTCGATGAATATAAAGAGATCTCGTATACCCAATAATATACGTGTTTAAACCTTGTTTGTCGTTTACTTTATATGTATAAACAAATTTATAAACAAATCTACATAGGTAGTGAAAATCTGAGAGTATTTGTTCATTTTAACCGAGAAATCATCTGTAACGCGTAAGTGAAGTGCAGTTTCTATGATATTCGCAACACTGTGATCATTCATGACAGCCGATTTCAGTGCCAATATCTAAACATAATATACATTCATCTTATATACCATTTGGAGTTATTACTATCCAATAATGTAACAATATAATAACATTGCATACACTGTTCAAACGACGCGTCATTGAAATCCAAGTATACTGCAAAAAATGTATAATGTTGTTGAATGTGTTGCAGTTGTCGAGGTAACAGATTTCGTAACAGAAGGCCCGTGCCAGCAACGGTCAGTCAGTGCCAGAGCCAAGTGGGTCACTGGCTCGTTGACTTACGATTATGAATCGTAACATTATCGCCTATATTGCAATTCATTAGCACCAAGAAACAGTATACTTTCAAAATTTCATATCAATTCAACACGCCATATTTTTCAATATCTCGTTCATATCTACAAATATATTCGTATCACGTTTTATAGAAGACGCCACTGGGTTTTTTGTATGAAAATCAAAGTCTAGAGTTGAAGGACGTATCATCAATTGAATAATACTTCGTCATAATTCTTAAACATTATTTAAAACAAAATTCTAACGATCTTACGCTTAATGATTCTCCTTGATATTATATATTTTTTTAAATATAAGAATAAAATATATTTATTATATAATTATAAGAATTATTATCATTTATACTTTTTTATATTTTCTGAAACATCATTTATTTAATTTAATACGAATTAATTAATAAACAAGAAAAATAAATCGTCTTTAGCATAACTGAAGATATCCTTCACAATATTTTTAATATTTGATATTAATAAATTAATATGTAAGATTTCGTCATGACGTATAAATAATATATTAGTTTAGTTGTTTTTATTTAACACATACAAATGCATAGGATCTTCAAAGTCGGTCAATGAGACTAAAATTGATTCATGACTTATATTTACGAAACTTCGTCTCCTGTATATATTATCACAACGAATGCAACGCTATAATTACATATTATTTTAACATTTCATTTCAACGTAATGAATCGTGAGCGAATCGTGAGAAAAACTAGTTACTTCCGCTTCACCACCGCTAAAACAATGACACAACCTTCTTAGTGACACCGATTGTAATTCAGATATCTGTCTCATATAATGTTTTTAAAACTTCTCTCATCGCCTTTCTCAAAATATTTTATTTCCGTGATATACTTATTTGAAATTATATAAATTCTGTTTGATCACCACATCACATCACAATACATTACGGACACACTCAAAATCACAATGGCACACATGCTTACAAAAACACCATCATACATGCACACATACACACACACATATACAACAAACAAACTAGCTGTGAACTTTCACAGAGCTTAGGGCTTCGCAGCTGTGACTTATATAAGTTGAAAGCTATGAGATTTAGCTTTTAAGTTACACAACTCCACAATAAGCTCATAATACTCGTATATGACCTTATTGTCAAGCACTTGTGACTCTTATGATATCGTGACTCAACGCTGACTCACTCCATAATTATAAATTTAGTTTCATAATGTTCATTGAAAAATCAAATAATTTTTAACAATTTATTATTATTGCAGTATAAATAATTTTGTTCGAACATTTATTACTCTACACCAGTCATCCATATTATATAAAACTAAAAAGTTAAATAGCCGATACAAAAAAAAACGAAGAACATGAGTATCGTCTGCAGAAAACATTACCTTTTTGAGATTTTCTAAAATGTATCGGTTTAAACTATAGAAAAAAAACATATTTTATTTCTAGCGTTTTTAAAAACAAAACTACTATCTAAAAATTTGTTTCAGTATACATAAAAAAATGTTTTATCTTGAGACCTGACTTAAGAAAAACTTTCTTTTGCATCACAAGTAATAAAAAACAAATCACTACTGTTTAGCCATTACTATTAAAAACCATTACTATTTCAATAAACTATTTTTCAAATAATAAATAAATGTATAAAATATTCTATAAATATAAATAGGAACCTTGTGGTTGTTTTATTAAAGTCGATTTTTTAAAATAACAATTAAAATGAATTGTTACAGTTAGGCCCACATCGCGCTGCAACGGTACTTGCTCTAACTCATTTCGCTTGCAAATTGTATGTTCAACAATTAAAATAAAATCAAGTTACATGCAATCCACGTTATAGAGTGAAGCACAATTCGGGACACGTCATTACGTGTAAATGGCCTTTAATTTGTAATACCATTGTAAAAACAGAGTCAAGGAAGATCACATAAGTATAAACGAAGCAAAACAATTTTACTGTTAACCAAAATCTATTTAAACTAATCGAGATACTTATTAAACAATTCTATTCACTAACAAGAACATATTGAACTTAGCACAACTTAATTAATAACAGCATATAGAAAATATATAATATGTATAAATAAAAATTCGCCGAGATACATACAAGCACATATTATGTATAAAATAAAAATTCGCATAGAATATAAATAATTTGCTAACATAAAATCGCTCGCAGCCTATAAAAAGGTTTTACTGAGAGACATCTGAGGAGATTAAAAAGTTGAAGAAATTGGTACATCGTAGATCTGGTGGTATTAAGTGTACTTCATAAGGTTGGAAGGAAAAACTATGGCTGCAATTTTATGTGACATACCACCTTATAAACAATGACAGTTCTGTCAGGTGACATTTTGTATAAGTAAATTTATAATAACTATTATCAACTATGTTTACCACAAGATTGCACTGTGACTGCATATTAAGGGTTTCCCATTTTTAAATTAATACCCTACAAGAAGATTTATGAATAAGAAACTGTAATCGCACCATATAGTGTGACAAACTAGAGGTAAGCATAATCTTCAAAGCATATCTCGTTTCAGTCACGTTCAACGGAGGTTAAACAAATGTCTTTATTCTAGTTTTGCATCCGAACTGAGAACATAGAGTAATATATGTGTTATCCCAAAGTTAGAACTACACACATAAATCCAGTAATAGTCATGATGGAGTGACAATATAACGTACAAATTACTCAGACTAGTGATAAGTTAGAAAACGAGACTATCTTCTTATTCGGATGATATCATTAAATATTTCCTCATATTTTTTTTTCTAAAACAAATAGAAACTACCCTATCTTCGTTGTAAAATGATAATGCAATTAAAAACATTTGATATCTCAAAAAATATAGTTATAATTAACAGAAATTCATCGATCTTTAAAGCATTGTTTTACATACGAGTATAATTAAACTGAATGAGATTCACTCATAAGGTGGCTCAGTGGTTAAAGGGCCCGCCTCTCGTCGCCGAGGGCGCGGGTTCGATCCTGGCCCGGGCAAGTACCAATGTGATTTTTCCGAATCATAATATGTACTTTCTAAGAGTATTTAGACATCACTGATTAATGTTGATTCCCAAAAAGAGGGTTGATGTCAGGCAGGCGGCCGGTCTTAAAAACAAATAGCCAAAAACTTTTCACAACATGTAAGGCAGACCCTGGCTATAGCTGGGAAATTGCCAGGTAGAAGAAGAAGAAGAGAAATTATTTGTCATATCGAAGGCCTTAATACTCGCCTTTAAAAATTATAATTAATATCATTATAGTACTAAAAAGTTAAATATATGTTTATAAAGTCTGAGTAATATTTATTAACAACAAGTAACACTTATTGCACATAATTATTTTTATGAATAATTTATACGAAATTCGTTTCACTAAAATTTTGTGTGTCTGTCAACTTGTTAAAAGAAGGCTGAACTTTTACAAGATGAAGCCTGTATTTATTTGATGTGAGATCTATTAATTTGTATATAAAAATCTTATTATTAAAATAATGTTTAATATAACATTTAATGTATTAAACATAAATCATCCTGAATGTGAATAGACAATTTCTATTCCTCCTTTCACTTCTGATTTAGTCGTGAAGGTGATATTAACAAAATTGAAGATATTTTTATTAAATTTAAATTGTTTCACTACGAAAACTGTTTTAAATAAAGCTTTTTCGTCATCAAACATTATTGACTAGTTTCATATTTATATCTGTAGCGTAGTACGAGTTTTAATCGTTAACTTAACACCAACGGTATCAACGTTTTTCATACATACAACATTCATATAGACACAAAAATACTTTAGTCTTACTCTAGTAATTAAAAAAAAAGGGTTTACTTTGCCCGTAAAGTTACACGTAATTATACTATATATTATTCTAATGTATAACAGTGCTGAACCTACGTTCATAATTGGGGTATGAAGTTCGTGAAAGGTAGCTTGTGTTGCGAGACTATTGCGAAGTAATGATATAATAAGATAAGTGCTACAGATTGGAGCTTTCAGTGAAACGAGCGCATTCGAGATATTCCGATAACGCCTTGGAAGGACGATATGACTCAAGAAAAGTCTCAAGATATTGGTGCGAATTTAAATCGTATTATGACCATTTTAAACAGTAGTAACTACACGAATGAAAAGAATATTTGACTGGCCCCCTGTCTACTGCATTTCCGTATACACATACATAGCCATCCAAGCTCACACATACGCTCACGCTCGCTAATATGCACACGCAACTACACTATAGAAAAAAATCTGGAATGTTCGCTCAAAAATCCTCTATGTTCGTTTACATCGTGACAGAATTCCAAGATACCATTATTTCTTCAATCAAAGCCAATTATTGAAATTAAATTAAAATACGAACCGAACGGCTATTATATTAATTGTGGCGTTTTTTGTCTTTATAATAAAGAAATGTAAACTCGACCTATTTGTTATTCCTTCATTAAAAATTCAGAGATGATCAAGTCAAATGTCAATAGATCAATCAATGTTATATGAAGGCTCCAGATATTTTTATTACCCGAAGTGAATGTCGTACAAAATAAATATTTAAAGGTTAAATGCGTATAAGTTATACCAATTAGCTATAATAGAGACGAGTTTGTCAAGATATTGATCCTCAAATATAGATCGGTTCAATAAGTCACCGGTTGACATTTGAGTCGACGCCGGCCACGGTCATTAATAGACATTGACAATAATTTTAAGGCTAACCAGACTTCCTCGTTGGACAATCAATAAAAATTTTGATACATCTAGTTAATTAATATAATTTAACAATGCGGCGCAGACTTTGATGATATTCGAAAAAATCTAAACCTGAACAAAGTATGTAATAATACAAATTGAGCATTTATTATCATAATTGAATGTAGACGGCAATGTGATGTTACCATAATTGGTTCATTTTTTTAAATTCCTCTTCAATTATAGTAATAATTTCCGTTTATATAACACACGCCTGTTTCATGCAAAATATTATAATTATTGGTTGTTCGTTGTAACACAGAATAGCAGTTCCACAATTACGAATGTAAAGCGACTCCGGACGTGACGCGTCACAACGCCGCACTTGAAGTACTTACGTATACTTGATACCTATTAAAGCACTTGCTCCAATGTACTTTATTGTATCCTAGTACTTTAGCATGGCCTTCAATGTTAGTAATTGCATCTAATCCCTCTAATAAAACATATCCTATCTCTTTTTGTTGTACTATATTAAAGAGTAACAAACATGTTTATTATCACATAATTCAATATATTTTTTTTCATATAATACATAACTAAACTGTACCCATCACCTTGAACAGTGTAGCTAATACAGAGTAATTCTAACCAGTAATTATAATTAGCGCGTGTTATGACTACAAAGATCGCATTAGTCTCAACATGGCGGCCGGTCCGCGGTCGCAGCTGCAGCGAATGTGCGCTAAAATTATTGTTTTAACTTACTTCCCTCGTTTACAATTAACTTAGGAAAATAAAATATAATCGTTACCCACAATTTATGATACAGAATCATCAAGTTCTCTTTCCCGATTGATTTTGCTTGATGAAGCGAAAAGGAATGCTTAAAACCATTAATATTTTATTATTCTTGAATAAATTACCCGTCTAACTAATGCTAGGTATTTTACTGTCACGAGTTTGTTGAATAAAAGTATTAATATAGAGAATATGTAAATAGTATATAAATATAAACTAACACATCCAAGAGAGTACAATGGAAGTTAATATTAAAATCTAATCAAAACAAATTAAAATTTCACGAAAAATGTACTTTCGTTGATTAATATTGAACCAATTATTTATGATTTATATTATAATGTCAAAACATAGAAATCTGATAAACATTATGATAACAATTGTTTGGTCTGTATATGTAATTTTATACAAGTATATTCTATAACTGTCAATGTAAACAGATCTCAGCGATATCCGAGCGATTTCAATGATATTGTAAACATATGTGATAACACGATGCTAAAACACATTTAACTTCATTTGAAAAGGTGCGACATTTGTTCCGATCCGTATCGGATTCATAGAATTATTTAAATTATTTTAAATGTACATTGATAATATTTGTTGTATGATTGTTAATTTTCAAAATATCACTAATGAGTGAAAAGTAACGGTTTACGTATTATGTCGAAGTATTCAAAGTAAATAATTTCGTAAGGACATAAAATTTACTATTATACATTTGTATATAATCGGACAGACGTCATCAAAAACCAATCTATCACTAAGGCATTCATCAAACTTGAGCAACCTTTACAATGACAACCAATTTTTTTTTTACAATTATTATTTAACTTCGTACAAATGTTTCATTATATTTTTAACCTTTAATACTTCGATGAATCCGTAATACCGTTGCACAACAAGGTCACTTAAAGAATTTTTGTATTTCCTACAAATAAACATTTTAGTTTAATTTTTAGGAATTAACTATGAAATATACGGAATACCCTAGAAACGAAATTTTAATGAGTTTTAAAATATTATCTGAATATTTAAGAAAATTAATTAGGTAGAAGCTATTAAAAAGATCTTCACGAGAAAGTATATCAGAAAGTTAGTGTTATTGCTAATTTATTTAATTATTAAAATGTATCCTGATATGCCTATACCGAATTTCATCAAGGCTATATTCAAATAACAGTTTCATCATTTTATTGCCCCTTGAATGTTAAACAATTTGATAATTTGAAATTAAATCAAAACATCTTGCTGCAAGATATAAATTGTACTTAAGTTTCCATTCCAACGTTTGTTCGGATGCTTCACGCTCTTCTTAAGAAATAACACATCATACATATTTGGGTCACATTAAACATCAGCATTAAAACCATCATTTACATAATGAGTGAGTCGCTAATGATGTTTAATTACAAACCGAGAGGTGTTCAGTTGGTCATTTAGCTACTGTTCACGAAGAGAAAATAAGAAGTTAATATTCAACGAGACTCGTCTGAAATAAAAGGCTGCAGTGATATAATGAAACGTCGACAATAGATAATGGTATACGAATAAGTACTTTCTCAACTTATTGTGATCCTTCCATACTAAGGTTACATTAGAAATCTCAATACGGACTTATAGTAAATATATACAAATTATAAATATATATTAAATAAGAAAACGCTTGAATAAGTTTAATATCGTTTCAGTTTCGGTATTTTTAATATAAACAATTTTATAGTGTATTGTTTAATAAATATATTATTTCAATGAGCTAGTAACTTTATAGAATATATGCTGCCGGTGAAAATATATTTTTTTAATTCCAAACGTTGAGTTGTTTCATTAAAATTATTTACATATTTATATTTTCGAAAGTGCCATAAAATGATGCTAGTTTTTTAACGTTAAATTAGTTTCAACTCTAAAAACGAAATGTTTAGTTGCTTAAACAAAAAATGTATATATCTTACCAAATGTTCTAAATGAAAATTAGTACGTAGATTAAATTTTATTTATATTATTATATATATTATAATTAATAACGGTAACTTACAGTTCGTCCGTCCCTCGGCATCACTTCTCATATAACTAGTAGTTGCGATATGCCGCGTGTCGCTGCCGGCTTCGTCTCCTGCCGACTGAACTACATCAACGCTATCAGTCCTTATCAAATCTAATTCGGTTTGCTAATGAAACTGATCGAGATCTCACACTATCTATAATTAACGTTATATGCATATTAATTTCTTTAAAAAACTAAAATATATATTTTTATTAATTAATTGTCTTAAAAACAGTTTCTTAGATTTGATAATTTTTTATTATTATTATAAGTTCAAATGCATTTTGGAATAAGTGAATAATTTTTATGAATCTGACAACGATATATGGATCAATGGTCATTACAAATTTATATTTAGTTCAATTCTTTTATATGGAACGCTGATGTTTTTCATTTAAACAAGATACAGACACGCGTAACGTACTTTATAGAGAATTTATAGGTCAAAATGCCTGACATCATATAAGGAGAAAAGGTGATACTCTTTTAAGGCTAGGTTATAAACCCAGCATACCTAAGAACCACCGCATGGAAACGGCTTTTCAAATAAAAAGACAGCATCACAATTCGTCGACCCATTTAAAAGCTGGAGTCACATACACAAACAAACACATAAAGACATAATATATATGCCTTTTTTAGAATCGGGCCTAAAAATCCCTTTCATGAAAATAATTTTCATTAAAGTGTTGTAAGAGGTATAAGTATTGTTCAGTGATTTAAGAGGAACAAATTTAACCGACTTGTTTATTTGAGATGTTTTATAAGGTTTATAAATCAATCATCTCAATTTAGCTAACAAAGTTGTCGAATGTGAAACGGTTGCCAAGATCCACTCGTCTTCGAGATGTATACAGCGTGAAAGTATATTATAAAGACAATGATATTGTATTAGTTATATAGCTGGGTAACTACAGACGTTAAGAAAGCTTAGATGAGGTCTGATTCAAAACATTAAACATCTCTCGTCTCATTTAATTCATGACGCGTATTACAATAGGAAATTTATCTACCATTGAAAAGATTTTGGGCCGTATTAAACGTGATCGAACAGGCCTTTTACAACAAATTCTATGTCAATTGTATATTCAATATAATGTTGTTCCCATTTGTGACTCACCAGTGGACTGTTACTTGTAATTAATAACTGAAACTCGATGCTAGATGTAGAGCATACCAGGGCTGTCACTTGATAGTTTTTTAAAAATAAATAACGGTATTCTTCAATTCAGAATTATTTTAATTACAATTGTTTTATACATAAAAAAATTTTTGTTCTGATTCAATACTATCAAAAACGTATGCATTTCGTTACAAACTTAAGTATAAAAAAAATTAATCTGCTTTGCGTTTATTAAATATTATTATAAAAATAAAGTATAAGAATATATTGAATTAAAATGGTATTTAAGATGATCTGCAGTTCTTAACCCTATTGCTGGTAGACCGGTGATACTACAATCGCTGACGATCTATGAAGGTCCGAACGTGAAGGGACAAAACAATGAACACGCTGGCAGCTAGCTATTGAAGAATCTTAAAAAAAACTATTTGGTTTAAACATATAGATATATATACGTAGATATTAAGGTTGTAAAAATCGTCTTAAGACTTGAATTGTTTCAAAATTTCTCCATAAAAAAGCTTTTTCTACTTAAAACAATCTTCTTGATACATTTTTATTGCAAAATAAAATAAATGACACGTTTATATTCAAATACGACACAAGCAGACGTAGCTACAGTCCCAAGAGATGAACAAACAAAACGAATAATTGATGATCATTGTTATATATCACACTAAATATACAAATAAGAAATCGACTTAACTTTTAACTGTTCAATTAAAATATATAGAATAGATTAAAATGTATCTAATCATACCATTAAATAGAGCTGTTGCAATTTAACGAAGGAATAAGTGTTAATGTTGTTAATCCAGAAGAACAGTAGTGAATATTCAGGTAGAAAAACGTGTTACGATCCTATACTCGTGTATATCAATAATACATAATAGTCAATGTTTCTAGAATAAATCTTTGAATAATAAAAATATAATAATATATTCATAAAAAAATATATAATTAGCCCATTAATTATAACGAATTGTTACAACGATAAAATGTATAAGGTCATATTTTAATTATGAATAAACCAGTTTTCAAAAGTTTTTTTTGCGTTTTTAATAACAATTTGGCTATTTGTGCCCTATTATTATGTGTCGTAAAGATTCATGTTGTTTATTTCTTTAGATAAAATATTTACATGAGTAAAACGCATTTTAAAATACCTATTGTCACGGTTTTGTTCCATTAATAATTATTATTTTTAACGACATTCGGTCCGCAGAACCGAACAATATAATACATATTTGTTCCACTCTCGTATTACAGAACGTAGTAAATACTGATTTCATACTCATTACAATTTTATTGGCAGTCGAGAGCACGGAATATTGCTGGTTTATTATTTTAGTGTACTCTATTGTCATAACCACATCATGATAAATAAATACCGTAATAAATGTTTTCATTTTCTTGTTTCTTTACTAAAATAACATGCGTTACCATAGAGCTGACTGGGCATACAACTGCATTATTATTAGGCGGAGGGTAGGCTGAGCGTCGCGCGTCACTCGACACTGAAACATACGGATACCCGCCTATATACTTCACCATTTATATGCAAATGATATAATTATGCCACACGCTATCAGTTCATGATACACGATGTGGGTACTTTTAAATCCACTCAACGAGTCAGTCCCAATGTATCATGACGATGAATTAGAAATGATTTCATTTCGTATAATCGTGTGCTCGTAAAATGTTAACCGGTCGATTGTTTTCTCTGGAGGAATTGTCTCGTGACTGTGTGAGGACGACGATACACGGTGCGTGGTGTAGTGGAGATTGTTGTCGACCTAATAACTGAGACAGTCGCGTTGTAATCGCACGACGAGAGATAATTCTCTTGATAGGCGTTTCGCACCGGGCTTAATTATTTCATAACTGATGGCGACGGACAATTCAATCAACAGTTGGATCGCATACGAAAACAGAAACTACTGTTATGATTTGTTTCGCTAATGTTCACCGTTTGAATGATGCTTAGTTTTTAAAAATATATATAAAATTATGCTTCTGCTTCATGTCCATAAACGTGAACAATACCAGCATCATTTTGTTTATTAGTGACCGGTGTGATTTCATTTCATGTAACTACTTGTAAGAAGCAATTTATCAATTCAATTCAATTTAAAACGCTTTGGTACCGTTCTCTATTTATAAATTCGGTCATCTGAAGTTCATTTATTTTTGCATTTTATGTTTGAATTTTATAAAATAATTCCACTTGTATTTATTTCTTGCCTTTGTATTTTAAGTCCATCCGCTATGTTTCTGTGAGTAGGAACAATGAAGCGTCGCTCATCTCACAATGCCACAGCCTCTCATCTTAAGCCTTCGCCCACCGCTTTCATTATACCATCTCTTACATCACCACTTATGATACCAGCATTCTCTGTCACTGTTAAGTGTACAAGTCCAATACAAAAACCTAAAAAAAATTACCTACCAAAGCTTTCAATTTTCGTTTGAGGAATATAAACAAGAGCTTATCCAAAGTTTTAGTGAATATTAAAATTGTCTTAATTATATTTTAATAAATGAATATATATACAAAATGCGCTAAGCTGATATATTTACTAAGTGACAAGAAAATACACTTAATGAGCTTGCATTACCTTGAGCTTTCCAAGACCGTCAACAATAAACATGACGATCTATTGGTTCGGGCCAAAAGAGTATATGAATGGGATACAGGATACTGTTTATTGTATGTTACAAGAGTCATATCGAGGATCTGGCAACTCACCTAGTGGGTTTCGGTCAAATCTGTGCAAGGGCAATCGGCGGGCGCGCGTTCATGCTCGCGCGGTCGTCGACCTACGGCTAACTGTTTAGTAAGCAAGAAAGCACTCACACCGTCACTTTTGCCACGTCCGGCAGGGTCGATGGTTGGGGGCAAACTGAACTGAACGTTTCGCCGCCATAGCCGCGTGCGCTGCGGCCTTGACCGCCCCCCGGCCCCCGCAGCCCGCACCACTCTCCGCCCGCGCCCCCCGAACCGCCGCCTTCCATCCAGGAAACCCGACTGCACAGGGATAGGGATCAACGCTTGCGCATCTCTATACATGAAACCTACCACACTCTTTCATACAAACATTTAGACTCAGGTATAAAACCCCCATTCGATTTCAATTCTAGCGTCGTCCGAAGGATTTATTGTTGTATTGATTTAACAGACTCGTTAATGCCAACGTTTAAAAAAAATGAAAGTTTATTTGTCCATTCAGTTGTAGATAATTAAAATGTTATATAATACGTGAAACGGTTTGTCATTGAGAAGCTTAGAATTTGAACGTTAAAGAACATTACAAGGTAGTTTTACTTTAATATTTTATATAATAATTGCTTGTTTAAAGACTGAGAAATATGTATTATCAAAATTATAATTTAAAGTTTGTCTGTTTCATGTAACACGCCACTCAAAACGTTCGCTGCAAGTTGCAGCCGACGGGTTCATTTCTGTATTCAATGTTTTTTTATTAACTCCGCAGACTGGTGAACATATTAAAAGTCTGTTTATTTTTTATTTACCCTTGCAAACAAATAAATGTCACACATATTTTCTACAGAACATAAGTCAAATGAGCATCGAGAACATTAGAAAATTGACAATGGAGTAAAAATATAGGTATATGAACAAATAATATTCAAGACCTTCCCAGAAAGTGTTTTGCAAAACCTTCTTTCAATTCGGTTCAGGATTTTTAAGCCCTCATTAAGCGTATGCATATCTTAACCGGTTTTATTTTTGAGTCCTTAAAAACTCAATGTGTAAGTATCCATCGAAGCTCTACATGTAATTGTAATTTTGAATACAAACATTTATTATAATTAGTTATACTCATTTTACTTTTCCGTACATCTTAAATTACATTTAAATACTAAAATAGGTCTTAAAGAAAATAAACAAAATAGAATAAGTCGAATCAAAAAAGACCAACTCTATTTCGGGAATGATCACAAACAAAACGAATTTTATTACATAATTCATACATTTAATATTCATATTATAATAAAATATATAATAAATAAAATAAAAACAAAATATATATATAAATAGCGTTGTTTTGATGCACGTGTATCATTTCGAAAGTATGTCTATAAATATAATGTTAAATCGTTAAACCAACGCAACGGTGACCTCAAAATAGGTTAAAAGTTTGAAATGGTTCAGTCAAATAAAGCGTTTATTTATATAGACACATTTATAATAGACGGCTGTCTACCGTGCCAGTTGAAATGGATTTGTATGGTGTTACTAGGGCTCAATTTCTACCTGCTGCTAATATGATGATTATATATTTTTTATCTTCCTAACTAAGATCATATTGTTTATTTACGCTTTTAACTTGAAATTTGTGTGAGAAGTTTAATTTTTAAGAGACGTCGTATTATTTTCATTTATTTATCCTAGACATTACATATTATATGCACTTTTTAGGGCGTTATAGAAAAAATGTAATATAAGCGAATTTTGATATAGAATCTATCTATTGGCTATCTATCTATCTATCTTTTTCTTAATTTCACATCGCTAATGGTTTTGGTTCCTTGACTATTGTATATGTTATACTAATCTAGAGGTTTTTTCTCTAAAGAATAAATAACATTTCCGTATTAAAATTTTCAAATAATTAATATTTCAATTTAATAATATGTATAACAAAGCCGAAGGGCTGGTCACAACTCATACGCCGGATGGCGGATGGGAAATATAAATAGCCATGTAAATAGAAAGTACACTTTACGTAGAGTGAGTACAGCTAGAAGATGCCGTATTTACATACAAATAAAATTTATTTTAAGGTAATTAACTTCTAGAACTTACGAGAACACGTCGTCACAGCAAGATTCTATTTTAAAACCAAAACATTATATTAAATATAAAAATTGGAAGAATAATTTTAATGTCGCTTCAAAGTTAGACGGTGTATATTTATATGAAGCATCACGTTAAATTAGCGCCAACAAAGTGTGTATTTTATTCTTGTAGCGGAGTTGCAAACAACCGGTTCACACGAACCACAACAACCACCAAGATGGCGTCAATTTTATAACTATGACATAAATCCTGGACTTAAGATTTTGTGTTCCCATTGTATACCCTAAAAAGACAATGTAACAAGTCAATATTATATTTGAATAATACTATGTCCTAAAAAATTTTACTAATATAAAAAGTCAAAAGTATTATATAAATGAAAAACAATACAGTACAAAAATTTAAGTCATAAGTACTATCATACTTGACGCTCACGGCTCACCCTAAATTAGTCATAAAAATTCTAACTAACCAAAAACTAATGACCTTCTGTTTGACGGTCTTCGTTGAACGTAGTTAATATCACGATAAATGGTCTCTTATTTCTGTATTTATTTTAGCATGTATTGATGTTCCGGAACAGCGGATCGCTGGTCTTAGATGGAGAAGACGAAGAGGGGGGACACGTCCCACTTCCAAGAAAACAGCTAATAGCGGCAACTGGCAACACTTTACAGTTACCACTTAGCACGTACATAGCATCGGACTAAATATACTGAGACTTTACATTTAGTATTTCAGTGCTAAATCACTTTGTTGTGTCGTCTGTTTTATCATATAGAGATATGTAAATACTATATTTTCCATCTACGACGATGGGTCATTGATAAACCAAATAAAAGATTTTTCTATATGAACATCACCATCTAAAAACTTAGCCCATTTTTATCATAACTCTGGTACATCGTCACTGAAAATATCTTTAAACGATGAAGTTTGTTTAATGGAGTAAATTAATAAATCACGCTATTTTTATTAAAAACAAATCAACGCTTGAATAAACGTCCATGGAATAAAAATATACTTAAATATTATTGAAGTATAAGAAGATTAAAACTAACATAATCTAGGTTATCTTTTAAGATGAACTTCCGGTTCACTGGTGTTTATTATCGAAACGCTTTGGATGCTCTGATTTTAACGGCTGGCTGCAGTTTTATAAAGTTTTTATATTAAACACATTATATTCAAGCTTCAAACAAATGAAGAACTTCCATGATATTAATATTGCTAATAATAGTAGTATTAATGTTAATATATAATCCATTTTTGTGCCTAAATGTATGAAAAAACGTTTTTTTCTAATATAAATTATATATCGTATGCAAAAAAAAAAATTAAATACTTTTGTATGAAAAAAAAAAACAAAATCGTAAAACATATTTATAGAAGTAATTTCGTTTAATATCTCAAATATTTACAGAATTACAGAAGCCATTATAGATTAAGCTCAGTCAGATGTTTCTGGTTCACGATATCTACTACAGCAAACCCTGATTATGTTAAATCATTATCTTGTTTACATGTTCAACAAAAAGCAGCGATTAATTCGGAAGATTCTCTAGTAAAATCTAAAATTAACTCGACTGACCTAAATATAACGCACGTCTTCTACCTGTTATCGGGTGATAATCTTTTTTAAATATGTGAAATATACAATGTAAACATGTACGTACAGCTACGTACGATTTAACAATTTAATTAATTAGTCTCTTCATCGTAGGTATTTTATGTTATACAGCTTAGCTTATTCTTATGTAAGATAACGTTTAACACTTATTTACCGATTATAATTTTGCGGTATATAATATTTATACCAGCCATATCTCCACTCAGCAATATTTAATATTTTTTGATAAGCATACCTCTAAACTCCTTTAAATCAAATAATCATTTCTCATAAAATTTCTGTCAAAAACTATTACAATTCAATTCTGCAGTTTATCTACAGTTATTCTGTTACTATCCATGGAAGACCATCACAAAACGGATTTAATATTTTTAATCCCTGACACTTACAAAAAAATAGATGACAAAAATTAGATTCCGAGCAAGTTGATAAGATCTCACGATCAACGATGCCTTTATTTAGTCACTCATTTGAAGTAATTAACAACTCTCAGGAAAAAGAAGCTTCCTCCAATGTTTGTTATAAAAACAACTTGACTCTTAACTACTTATTTTGCGACCGGTCCAAATAGACCTACTAATCTATTAATAGTGGTTCGTGTTCGCTGCCAGAGAGTTCATTAACTCTAAATTTTGTTACTACGTCCTCTCACACTTTCATACACACAATTTATCATAGTGATCCGCTACGTTTGATTAATTTGAGTAACATCTGTATTACTACATGTCTGTACAGTGGATGGTAAGCCGCTATTCATACATATGATTACGTTACATATGAGTCTAACCACTTCCTGCTTCCAAATTTAACTCCATATTTAATAGCGTTAATCATAAAATTGCTTAACCTTTGTCATAGAATTCTATTGATGGGATGCAATAGCAACTCTCAAATATTATTTGATTTTTTTCAATTCGTACTGAAAATAGATTAGTAGTCATTCGAAACTACATGAAAGTTTATCACCTTTTAAGAGTATGTCTACATCTTGGATTGTGGAAAAGGTATATTTTAATTTCACGCCAGTATATTTTTAATGAGTTAGTATACGAGATTAAAATCGTTTAACTATTTTGTATTTGGCCATTGTGTTGAATATTGGTTAATAAATGGAAATTACATACTATTTATACTACGAATTCAATTATTCTTTTTTAATCTATTCTTTTCTACGTATCTTAATCGGCGTAAACTGAGCCCTTGTATGAACCCTTAATCCATCTGCCTGATCCTTTAAAACTTTTTCTCAGGCTCGAGTCTAAATATATTACTCAAAATTCTAAAGTCCATATAGTCATATCTTAATGAAAATTCTGAAATCCAAATATCGTACTAAAAATAGTAAGAGAAGGCACTTCAAGAACAATTTCGTTAATCATTCAGCATATTTTCAAAATTCGACCAGAAACTTAAACTAGCTTTAGGAAATATCAATTTGACTTGTAATCGTAGAATTGTTAAAGAATGTATGAAGCTAATGAGATCTCAGTAATTCTCACCTCATCTACCCGTAACCATAGTTGCTGCGAAGAAACCGAAACGTCGGTAGTATGTAGTTGATATATAAATAAATAACTTATAATAATATGAAAATATACTGTAATTAAGCTGTAACTAAGAAATAAAATAAACAGCTATATAAACTTATTCGCACAATTAAACTAACTGCAAACCGTATCGTGTAAGTACCAGAGCAAAAGTAAATTTAAATTATATTCCTCAGTTCTTGTGTTAGATATTTACAATTGTCTAAATATTTCATCATATAATTACCCAGCACTTACCTTTAACATTTTTGAACATGCAGATTTCAAATCAGTCTTGCATTTGTCCGTCTTAAATATAAATTTTTAAAGATGAGGGGTAAATTAAAATTTAAATGTTACCGAGATAAATGACGTTGGTATTTTGCCACATGAAGATTTCTATAAACTAAAAAAAATTCAATTATTATTTGGATGTTTGTTTTAATATTATCTTTCCTTTAATTAAACACCCTGACATTTCAAGTAGGTAACTAATTGATGAAAAACAACACCAACTACAAAATGTAAATTAACGTGTCGATAGTTTTCGATAATATGTCTTCAATGATTTATTACTTAATCCGTGTCCTCCAGCACCTTCAATAGTTTATGGTATAAGAATCTCAAAGGCTACAAGAATTATAAGGGATTTTGACACATAGGTATAATATTTACATATTATGTACACTATGATTACAAGTCTTTTTAACTAAGAAATGAAGTTAAAACTATATATTTTTTATAAATAGTATTATTAACACGTATTATTTTAAGGTTTGTTTATACTTATCTTTATATATGTGTGAGATTGGAATTTTTGACACTAACTAATATATAGGACCTAACCGTCGGACAAGTTTGGATCCTCAAAATTACCTCTTACGAATATTTAGAGTCGGAATTAATAAATACTCCTATAAACACATGATAATAACACATCGAAGATATGATTGTCGTGATTGAGCAATCTTCTCGTCGTGCTCTGGGAGTTTACTTAAACTTCGTAAGAATTCTGTGATATTCCAAAACGTTCAATTCAAAATTGAAGTGAATCACGTTATGTATGAACCTTGATGTAATTAATGTTACAATGTTTTAGCATAATGTTTGATAATCGTCATTGAACTGATGAGGCAAGTTAGCTTTATTCCAAATTTAATAAACTAAATAGACTTCTTTATATCTTATTTAAATCATGATAAATATTGTGAATATAAATAAAATCTTTATATTTTAAGTTTCAATAATAAGATCTATTTTTAATTTAAAAGAATATTCCATCCAGCATCATCGTGTTTTTTTATTTCATCTGTTTCCGTACACTGTAGCCCTCAACACGACGGCCAAGGCTACAAGGTCGTCACGATCTTATAATATAAAATTTACCTGTAAGTAATTGTTGGATTCGTATATTTTATATTAATGAAATATTTAAAAGACACACAATGATTACAGTTTTGTTATATTTCGTTCCAAAGTTTTACTGTAAGAGTGTTCTTGATTCTCTACAGATTTAGGGTCAAATATGAAAATGAAGGATTATATGAGGATGGCTAATACAATCCTTCTTTATGGCAAATCTTTGAGTTTTTCTAGGACTTCGACAGTTTATCTAACGTTTCTCTGACCACAGCTGCTATAATGAAGTTGAAAAAATATCTAATGGGAATTTTTGTGTTTTATTTATAAGCGATGCTATTCTTATTCAACCATTAAAACCATTATAAATTAAAATCACAAGTCTGTACCGCAGTGATTAAAAAAAATATTGTTACGTTTGATTCTAAGGGAATCGTAAGATACAAATACTATTTAAAGATATATTTATAAACACTTAATGACACTTGAAACAACCATAAACTTATTGAATATTACTATATGATATATTGACAGTTGTAATTAGAGGTATTGAGTGTGTTGCATACAATGATTCATCACAAGTAGGTCAACGTCCCTCACAGAACAACATAGTTGGAGACAAGTTTTATATTACGCATGAACAAACATTCATTGTTATTATATTTTGAAAACATTATTATTATATTACGTTTCATAAACATTTTCATAATAATACTTACCAACACATCACTGTAGTCAAATATCATATGGTATGTAGTTTTGATGTCATTTATCAACTTGTGACACGTTTAGGTACATTATTTTTAACTTCTATTTATTAGATAATCATGATTATGTCATAATAAAAGTACATACCACTTTATGTTATGTAGAACAAATATGAAGATAAATTTGTTCCTTAGTCTATAGTTCAATATCTAGCTTTGTCAACATTATAGTTTAAGCCAATACCACAGACCCATATACATATATATATTTCTTGATGTCAACTATAGAACATCGTAACCAACTCCCTATGAACACCGACATGTGTGTATCATCTGTGTCGGTTTAGAGCCACTGTTAGTTCTTATTTTAATAATGATTAACAAGTTCACTAAAAATATATAACTATTATATTACAAACATACTTATAATTATAAGATAAAAAGAATCAGAACTAGATAAAGCTTAAATAACAAATTAGTTCGATGATTTTAGAGTCAATTCAATAGTAACTTTCTTAACCAATAGGAAGCTGTTTCATCTTCGCTCTTCTAATCGTATGTGTCTACTCTAAGAAATAATCACGATATGAACATACTACATAAATAATCGCCTGCTATCGAATCCTGCTGACATGTGTACGCTTAGCTATATGTATGGTACTAATACGGTAAGAATGCTTTGAAATACATTGAGTACAAATCAGACATTGTAATCATCATGACAACATGCCCATCTGGCTAATACTCAATGCAGTTCCATACACTATGAATGCATACTTAGTTTTCCCATTCACCTTGGGTAATAAGTACTAGAAAACTATGGAATGATATCTTGATGCAGTTGCAGCTACTATTCCGTATAGAATGTTTAAATCCCAAGGCAGCCTAGTATGATATAAGTAATTTATAAGCTAATACCTCTTTAATAAGTTATTAGCCTTAGAACCAGTTGTAAAAAGACAGTTATGAATTGCTATACCATCACCGAACCTACTAACGAGCCGGAACATTCCTCAAAAGCATAGCAAAGGTCTCGTCATTTACAGACAAATAATTTATAAAATATAACTTAACCAAAATTTAGGTTAGTACAATCAGGAGTTTTGGAATCGGTTGAAAAGCTTTTCAAACAAAGTTAAGATCCGAGACATTTGAACAATAGGTGAAACAATTTGAACATCCCTCGAGAATGACCAAGTACTATAAAATGGATACTTCGATTGATTCAAATACACAATAACATCGAAGCACTCTACATTTAAATACTAAGTTATGTACAGTAAACAGTAAAAGTATTTATAAGAAAAAACTAAATATATCTAATAATGTAACAAGCTTCTCTGCAAACTATCATAAGATTGTGACGGATATTTGTAAGGCTAGATATTGTATTCAACTTTTAACAATTTCCATGATATCTTCAATCAAAAGACTATCACAACAAAGTCCTTTAGTCTTTTGTATTTTGTATTGTCCATTTATTCTTAGGTCTTTAAATAAAAATATCGCTAAATTACAACAAAATATTCATTAATAACTTATGATAAATAAGTATGAAAATGGAAATGAGACAATTTTATTAAATGTCTTTTCTCGTGCATTTATTCAATTTAAATGCAAATAACTTGGTTTATCGATAGTCACTATAAAGGATGCTTACATTGCACTTTAAAGTTTAATAGTACCTTAAAGTTACCTCATATACCAGTTGCCTTTATAAATGAAATTGGTATATAAAAATTAGCCTTTCACATAACAAATACGGTGATGCAATAGAGAAGGTTATTAATTAAATTCGATTACACGGAAAGACAAATGAAAGAAACTCAATTTCAGTATACGTTTTGCCATCAATAAAGTAAATTTTGGAGTAAATATACATACATTAAAATGAAATGAACAAAAATAAACACACGAACCTGGAAATTCTTCGTTTTATTCAAGTTATAATATCCATGCAAATTAAAACACTCGCAGGTCAAAGACGACCACAACCACATGCCGTTGTATAACACAATACTTTAATATTAATTTTAATGTTAATTGCGTATATTAAATTAGTATAAACTAACTACAGTAACACGAAATACCAATTTTGCATATTTTTTGTGTCCCCATTTATCGTATATTTATATAAGGTACATATATTTACAAAACAATGACCATGTACGTTTATTTATAGTAAATAATCGTCTAAACGACGTAACCTCTAACTGCACGGTTAATTTATAAAATTTGTGTAACCATTAACCAATAAAAGATTCATCTTACCCTTTAATACAGTATTGTTACTTCAGACGCGTCCCCAATTATGATTATGTAATTTGTTTGCTTAACACTTGTATAAAAGACATCTAGTGAACTGTTTACTTACCTACAATATTAGCCAATTAGAGAAAATTTATTGAGAAGGTCAAAAAAACAAAAGCATATGCATGGAATTCCAATATTGTAATATAATACTAATTATATCTATAGAGGACAGTCGAAGAATCTATTCAACGAAACCTTGCCGTCCATTTTTAAATCTACATATAATCAATTATTATGCGATGTCAACATGTTCTAGAACTGGTCAATACAGCATCGTCTGCCCCAGCCATGACCTCTGATCTGATTTCAACTTTTTTTTACAACAGAGCCTAATAATCATATTAAGCAAATAGGAGAAACTTTGATTGCAAGATTAACATAAGAGCGAATTAACTCGAAAAATGAAAGGAAATATTTATAGACAATTCTAGAAGAAAAAAATAAATTAATTGATGTATGTAAATGTCACTCGATGTTCCACACAAAAATCAATTTTATTTTAATATATTTCTGTAACTTAACAAGTAAATGAATGAACAGAGAATATAAAATATTGAAAATATAAAAAAAACGCAATTTTTGTAATACGTTTTGTACAGAAATAAAACTTATTGTCGCTTTGTATCTGCCCACGTATCATATGTCACACGTTGTTTCCAGATAACTTTTGCAGCCTCCCATTACAGTTGTGTAGTCATTGAAAGGCAACACGATCCCAGCACATACGACATTGAGGGATGTATTATGTTAGCAACAAGAATAGATTACTATAATATATGTAATCAATACACGATTGTAAGTGAGGAGAATTCAGATGAAGTCTAATATGTTATTAGAAATGTTATCACGTATTAAAGTCAAGCTACAAACGGAGGAATATCTGTCACATGTGTCTCGCTAGCTACAACGTCCTGGAGTTAGCTGAACGCCACTCACGCCACATAACGGCAACGCACACGCATTCAACAAACGGGTTAGTCGAGGTCGAGCGAAAAAGAATGTTTACTTTAAAGGATCAAACCTTACAGACAGACGAGATATTTAAATAAAAAACTCGAACAATAAGCTTTTGTTGTGTTTTTATCTAGAAGGCTTACGTCGAAACCGGCATAAATCTACCCAGACGAGATAATATGTTGTTATGTGACATTTTCTGTTTCTCTTTCAAATATTTTTTTTCTTTTATTTAAATTAGTAATATAGTGATCATTTTTAATTCATACAAATATCAAAACGAGTATTTTATATGATTAAAATTTATTGCTATAAAATAAAATAAATTCGTGGTGTTACAGTAAATAATTCTCATACTATTATCTGGTACAATATCATACTCAACATTTCCTCAAGTAATTAATAAGTATGAACAACATATTCCAAGGTCGTTGTTCGTTAAAATAGCCGTATTTATTTTTATTAGTATAAAGATCATCAATAGACAATAACTCAAGAACTATTCTTGCGCCACAGCTATCTGTCGGTAATGTTACGCGGTCGCATCCTTGACGACATAACTACAGCCTGTATAATAAATACCCTTATTGTTTTGTTTACTTAATTTACTACTCACTGAGCGTAGAATTCGTAAATGTCAGGTTCATATAATTTATGTTTTTGATTGTTAATAAATCATTAGTGCGAGCGATCAGCATAAGAAATGTCAATCCTTAAATTAGCTATACGTATATCAGTGATACGCCTTAATCGCTTTTATAATGAAAAGAAAATATTACAAAGGTTTCTAAACAAAAGTTGTATTTTTCTCTAATCATAATACATGTTCCATGTGCTGGTCCATTGTATAGATGTAGCGTCGGTTCTCTAACCCAGTGACAGTGATATTGTAAGTTTTTTTACTGAATGTTTCGCTTTCACGCATTGTTCTTCATCGAACCTCCAACCTGACTGTTGATTACATCATGACATTTTGTCAAAACACAGCATTCAGTCTTCAGATGTTATTAGAGTATACGTGTGATTTCCATTAAAATTATATTGGAACCTCGGTCACATTGACAGTTTACGTAATTTCAAATGTATTTATCCTTTGTTTTGGTTATTAAGATATTTATTGAAGGATGAATAGACGATGATTGCGACATGTACTGGAAAACAACTTAAATAAAATTTATAAATGTGACTATTGCTCTATTTGTAACGTTCACTTCACACTAACATATCGCAATAGTTAATAAGTTGTAATAGACGTCCAATTGGCTTTATGCTCCTGACCTGAATATTATCTGGCAGCCGTGCTCTCTGTATCTGTGAGGATGTGTTTGATTTTAACATTTAATTGATAATCATAACATTGTCTCGACACGAAATTGAAGAAATGTTATCATTGTTTTCATATAAAACGTATTCTAACTGATTTTATAGAATATTTTATAAGAAACACTTGTCACATCTTTTTGTTATAAATTATGATTACATACTACCAAACCGAAGTTAATGCATATTATGTATAAATATAGTTAGTATATAGTAGGTCAAAGTTTCTTAAAATTAATATTATCTTCAAGATCTATAAAAAGACACAGTCACATTGGTCTGAAGGTTAGAACTCTTCCTTCCTTAATTCACTTTCCTCGTAGCTTATTGTCTAATTTATTATTATTCAAGGTGCTACTAATCCTATTAAAGGTTGAAAGAGGGATTCAAACTTAGTAATCTCTAAAAATAGACTAAAATATTACTGAATTATTAAATTTTACAAGGGTAATAAATTATAATGATATTAAATTAACCACGTCTATATTTTGAACCGAAAAGCACTATTTAAACTATACAAAATATAAATATTAAATACATGTATATTTTGTTTATTTATTATAAGTTTAAAATAACAAAAGCGTAAGTTCCTTATTACAGTTTAGAGGAATTTCTTAAAATAGTAGTAACGTGAGTGTACAAACGTTTTGTTATGTTCAGTTTTAAACTTATCTTAAACAAATATGAGTATAAACTAGATATTGGAGGTTAGAAGCATAATTATGTTCTTGTTCAAATAATTCCAATATAAACTTGCACTTCAGTATTGCAAATATTAGATGTCTGTGCTATTTATTTGAAATTATGAAATGTTTTAGGTTGAAATACGATCGCGTGCTGTCAAAATTACCGTTTGATTAGAGCATTCATATTGTCAATGATTGTCATATTATTTTGCATTATTATCCTATTATGTACTTACTATTGTTAACTTAAATGGCATTAAGCACTCAATTTTCTTTTATATTTATACTGATGGGGTAATAACGTTAAATGGTTAAAAAGCGCAATTGCATCATGCATGTTCAATACCTATTTAACCTATAACTACGCAGATAGCGCCCCTCGTGTAAGCGCGACATCTACAGACATTTCATAGTTCATAGTTAAAACATTCTCGATATCCATTAAGTAAAGATTTATGTGGCATAACTACTTCAAGTATGAAAATGAGAAGAAAAGAATAACCTTATATTTATTTTTTTTATTATTTGGATAGTTTTATTTAAATACGATATTTTTAAAATTGTATATAAAGACCAGACTTATTGTTATTAATAAAGACAAAATAGAGGCCAAGCAAGATATCCGATAAATTAAACAAAACAACACAATAAGCTTATTAAATTGTCATTCTTTACAATAAAAATATATTGAAATATAAGAAGTGTCACAATATTTCGCAACGAAAATTCGTAAGGAGCAATGACACTTGGCGCTTTAAACAATAAAACTAAAAAGCTTCAATGACTACCTGTGTGTGATTGACGATTGTTAACTTAACTGCACTTTGGAAAATCATTATAAGCTGTATATATGAATAGTAATAACTAATCAACGAAAAAGTTTGTCTGTGTACGAGAAAAATGCTCCAAATTTCCCTAAGTTACCAAATCTATTCCATAAGTTTATAATAAGAGTGTATGTATTTTAGCGACAACCTCGGAATTGATTTTGTCTCAGTAAGGAGCCAAGATATAATAGTTGTTTTGTTAGTTCCATAACGCACTATTAATCGACATATTGTATGAAATAATTATTTTTTGCTTCTTACGATATGTTCTCTCTTACAAAAAGACCATCAAATTATTATAGTTAGTATTTTTTCTATGCTTATTTCTGTACAGACCTTTGGTATGTACGTTTGTACGTACTTAAGGATATCTCTTCTAAATATTTACATTTATTCACTCATCGTGCTATCAAGAGTTGTCGAAATAACATAACAAATATATATAATTGTGAAATGTCATGGATTATTATCCAATATATAATAGTTGCAGTATAAAATGATAATTTGCATATTTTTTTAATATATTATTAACTTTCATATAATATATCAATGAATATTGTATTTATAACATAATATATATCATTGTTATATAATATTATAATCTCTTTACGTCGTTATATAATAATATGTAACATTCGCATCACGATGACCTCACGTCCGTTCCCAGACCTCTGTCGCATACAATGTTATCAACACCCAAAAAAATCACATTGACAATCATGCAATTGTGTGTATTGTAAGCGACCACCATGACGTACTGTAATAAAACTCATTAAAATACTAATACTATCTACCAGTAGATCATATTTGATATGCTTTTCACTATAGTTAGAACAATTCTTGCGCCGCCAATCACACCAGTGACTTCTATTGTTAATTTGACAACCGTAACCAGCCTTAGTATAAGTTCCACATATAATTAACTTTGAATAATAAAGTTGTATTATAATATATTTTTGTTCACTGACAAACGAGTAGGTTGCGTTGACTAGAAGATCCATAAGCAAACTTATTTAATTATATTCATACTTATGTAAATATGTATATTTGTTCTTTTCGTCATTTTATTTGATATATTTTTTACTCCAGGTTCAAAATTTGATCTTTTCAGAACTATTTCGCATTGTATAAATGGACTCTTACACCACCTTTAGAGTAATGTCCACAACAACATTATTGCAAAACAAATAACATGTAATACAAAGCACATCTCTTTTGATCGGATGAACGCATGAAACATCTCTCGCAATCCGTCCCAATGACATGACGAGCCGACGTGACAACCAATCTCAAATTCTGGGGCTTCGAATGCAGTAATGAATAGGAGTGGATAAATAACTATAGATCTTAAACGAGACTCAGTGAGTCTGCCTCTTCGATCCATCAATACATTTATAACAAAAATTCTTCACACGTCTTAGTAAACTCGAGTTCACAAAGACTTGAACGGACTTGTAAATGGTAAACATTACTCTGTCTCTATTGCTACATCCATAACGTTCTTATTTACTATTTGTAGAACAAGACGAATTGCAAATACAAACATACTATAGAACTTTAAAACAACAAATGTCACAAACAAAAAAAAAAATATTATGCAATAGAAAAACATTCGATGCGGAATATTTTGTAATCATACTGTATTGAAACAGTCATACACTTGTAACTATCAACATATCCACTAAGCACGTCCTTGCGACTGGCTGTTTAATATTTTAAGTGCATCTCTGCGTGACCTTATCAAGGCGATTATAACTGAGACGCGTGCGCAGCCGTCAGGGCGAATCAATTGTAAAACCGGTTGAAATATTCGGAGTAATCTCGAAAAGCTAGAATATTATTTTACCTTAAATGTATATTGTACCAAAAAAAGTACTTCAATCTTCTGCTATACCTATTCCATTTTATTTTGTCCAATCTGTCAGTTCAAGTTAATATGACGAATGTACAAAATTATAAAAAATACCTAGTAATATTATGAATACAAATTCTCTTTAGTATGGTTGAAGAATGACGGATTTCTATTACTCTTTCACACATTAAACTGCTGGACTGTTTTTTTAGGTAAGCTCCTACGTCGCTATAGCTATAGCTTTCTACGTCATTATTAAAAAAAATATCACAAAATTCCACATTGTTCCCGTGGAAAACAGGGCAAAAGAAATGTATTTTATAAGGAGTTAGAAGGATTTTAATTAAAAATATAGGATTTCAAGTCAACTCTGTATAAAATAACTGCTATGTTGTATGACCATTGTGAAATTGTATAGATACATTCTCGATTCATATTATATGCATTTCCAAACACTATTGGACATTTTTATAAACAGTCGCTTGCACTGTACAGCCTGCTATCTTGTAAATGTAAATGATGAAATGAGAAGCTTGTCTTTTGATTATGTAAGCATCGATAAATAAATACAAAAATTTTATAAAATTCAAATATCGTTGTATCGAAAATGGTTGCTTGTCACATTTTGTTGAGAACTTCGTTGCGAGATTTCTAAATGTAACAGACCGATAAACTCAAGTATCATTCATTAGTAAAGTGTAAAATAAAACATCTTGAATCAATATCTAAAGCAGTGATGAAGATACGTAATAAAACATACCTGCATATCTTTTGGAAGTTACCTTCCTCACTTTATTAGAAATTGTGATTATTAACAAAATTCAAATATTTAAATTTTATTTGATTAACAACGAAACTAACGACCCGAGAGCACAATATCTTGTAAGCCATATTTAAGCCATACAAATCGCTGGGAAATAGATACAGACTAAAATGCATAATGATAAAATATAAATGATCGTTTTTATGTGAAGTATCCTTTTATTTCGTTTATATTTACTTTTTTTTATAAGAAGTCAGTGGTGGCCTAGTGGTCAAAGGCCCGCCTCTCATGCATGAGGGCGTGGGTTTGATACTGGCAAGTGGCAAGTACCAATGTGATTTTTCCAAGTCATATGTACTTTCTGAGAGTATTTAGACACCACTGACAGACGGTGGAGAAAAATATCGTAGGGAAACCTGGACTTATAATTTCACAATTATAAGTTTGAAATTACCAACCCGTCTTGAGCAAGCGTGGTGATTAACTCCAAGTGAGGAAGGGCCTTTGCTCGGTAGTGGGCTCTGATAGGCTGATGATGATTATTATTACCTATTTATTTCTTCAATATATCACCTACTCTAATTAACAGATAAAGTTAAGGAACATCTCTTTCAACAACATTCGCTATTGTTATTCGTTAGTCAAGACGTCAAGGTGTATAGTTAAAGAACAATACACACAGACCTACGCAATTTCAATAGTAGTATTTTGACTATAACGTTTATCTAGTTAAAACAGTAAACCACTTAAAAAATTTACATGTAAATAATTTGTATAACATCAAAAAAGTTATTTTTGTTAGAAGGTAGATATTATATATTGAAAATTATTTTTTAAAAATATCAGATGAATCCGGTTCTCTTTGAGCATTTTTTAAACTTATTACAAAATAATCTATAATCACCAAGATCATATTTCAGTAACACACATTTTTACCTTTTTGAACAAACAGTATAATTATAAGAACATACGAGTATATCAAAATTTTATAAAAGTCATCTAACTAAATGTGAAAAATACTCGTACTGTAGCTAAACTAGGGCTCCTTAGTAAAATCTTACCAAAATACTATAAATAATGCTTCACCTAGCCACATTTCCGAAATATATAGTGTTCGAATACATGCTGAAGAAGTCACAAAATGTATTTTAACTTTAATAAGACGAAACTTTAATAGGACGAAACATTGTATACAAGTAAAATACCAGAATAATTTCAATGTGCTATTTCAGAAGGCGAGTATAACATACTTTTATTTATATGTTCTTTATAGCACCGAGGCTTATGAAATAAAATATTATCAAAAATCTTTTGAAGTATAAAATTAATCTCTTATAATTCTAAGATCAGTTTGTGAATATCAATAACGCTTTATACAATAATTTTTCAGGATGACATACAAACAGTTTGACCATATAACAGTTAGTAGTAGTAGTAGTTAGTATAAAAAGCACTAATGTTACTAAAGCCTACTTTAAAAAATGGGATACTACTCTTTGTTGTCTAAGTATTAAATATTTTCAATTTGAAATATATTTTTTTGTATTAGTTGATTATTAATAATAAATATATGAGTGATAATAGAAAAGAACAACATAAAACGAAAATATTTTTTTCGAATTTTTAGAATTTTACGTCCATAAATATCTTCACAACATTTAAAGCAAATGAACCAAGGTCGAAATGAACAACTGTCAAACAGTTATTGATTGTAACAGTAAACAAAATGTATTGTTTTTGTAGTTTAGGATATTATTAAAGTAACATTAATTTTTATTTATATATTGACAACATTAATAAAAAAAATACATTTATTTGAATATAAGATGTATGTGTGGCCATATATATAATTTAGCTGCTTACGTAACATCAGCTGATTGACACAAAGCTGTCAAAAAATTAAACAACCATCGTAGGTTATATTTCCTATATTTGAAGGAAACTGAATGCCATAAATAATAAAATACATAAGAATGTTAACCTTAAATGTACTTCGAAATAGCACAATTAGGTCGCTATTCCAACAGCTTCCTAAAAAAATTACCACTGAATGCAGTTCGGAGAAGCTTTTGTCCGAAAAAATTGAAGGTTTGTGATTAATCCAAAAAAGATAGATACTTTTATATTTAAAGTAACTGGGATAAACGTTGAAAACATTATGTTATATGGAAGTGAATTATCACAATACCAATCTCATCTGGTTATTTTCATATGTACTACCTATTTCAAGTATTTTAGAAAACTTTGTTACTTTCAAAGATAAACCTTATAAAAGCATAATTTGTATATATTATAAGGTTTATATAACTTCTCCAAGTTTTAAAAGTCTGTCACTATTATGTATGAGTAAAATTACCCCTTGAAAACAATATGCATCTTCTTGTATCGTTAGAATTACTGTAACACTGCAAAGAATCCAAAGGTGAAAATTATAGATGGTTTGTGACACAAAGCAAAGACTGATAGTACAACCTGAAAACTAACAATGTGGCTCAAACAGCAACCATAAGTAACTCTCATGTTACTTGTCTTATTCATTCATTGGTTTAAAGATACTTTTAACAGGATTTTAACATACTTAAAAGCACCTATAATAAAAAATTTACATTATTTAATTTACATGAAACAAAGATAAAATAAGTCTTGATCTAAATGTTATATAACAAGACAATTGGTGCTTCTTTAAGGCCAATTAAATTATTTGAATTTCAATTATGTTGAGATATTTATTGTTTTAAAATTAATGTAACTTCCTGGTCAAGACTACTAGAAAAAAACTGATATAAACATTTGTAACTGTGTGAGTAAATACTCTAACAAAATAAATCAATGGATTTTAAAATACTTTTTTTATTATCTTATCAAAATTTAATTGTTAATATAGTAAATGTATACGGCCTCAGGTGACCCTAACTATATTGAGTTCCTCCCATCGTGGAGTCCAGATGAAGAAGTGGATCTCCGTGCGGAAGTGTTGAGGCACATGCGGGTAATACCGGGCTTCGTAAATGAAGCAGAAGAAGCAGCACTCCTGGCTGACGTTGAACCGAAGCTCAAAAGAATGCGCTATGAATATGACCACTGGGATAATGTATGTCCAGGTTTTATTGTATACACACTGATAGACAAACACAAGGTCCATTTAGTAGCACATATTGTCCTAGTAAGCGCAGCTAAGTATCCCATTACCACACGCCTAACAATTACATGTGAATGGAAAGGAAATTTGGAACTTTTTTGGGTGTTCTCATACATGCAACAACAGCATCTGTAACAGCTAATACACTTAAATGTTTAATGATCTAGAATAGAAGAACCCATATTTGTAACATGCGGTCCATCCACTACATTCAAGTTCTGTTTTTGTTTAGAGATTACGAGTATGTAAGTACACAACTTTGACTTGTAGTTATGAACTCTGAATAAAAAGTTAGGATTCAGTGATAACATTTATATTATAACATTATAATTGACATCAATTTATGACCATAAATCAGAATTTTGGATAGGGAGGCTATAATTTTTGATAGATTCTGTAATTGTTTATTCGTAGGCGATAGAAGGCTACCGTGAAACGGAGCGAGATTCTTGGAGCCCCCTGTGTTCAGAGGTGTTGTCTCGAGTGCGAAGTTTGTTTCCCGCTGGAGCATCACTGCTGCCGCAAGCGCATGTCCTCGATTTGGCCGCTGCCGGACATATTAAACCCCACATTGACGCTGTTAGAGTGTGTACTGAATGACTGTATTTACATTGTCAATTAATCAATTAGTTTCCTTTTATGTTAAAACAGGAAAACCTTGTAATTTTTGATATTTAGTATGACCATGTTCATTCATAACAAATTTAATATTGAGATGCAACTTGCAAGACTTTCGTGAGTATTTAGTAAAATAGAATTAATATTTCTCAGTTACTTGTAGCAAACGTGATGACGGGCAGATGGTTGCTGCAAAGTTAAATAACAGTTTTATTTCAAGTACAATATTCCATTATAGTTTTGCGGTAACACTATTGCGGGGTTATGTTTGCTGTCGAGCGCCGTGATGCGTCTTACACACGAAAAGAAACCACATATTCAGTTCGACGCGCTGCTGGAACGGCGAGCTCTCTACGTTATGAGGTAAAGAATACAGCCAATAAACTAGGTTATGTATACAAAATAAATTTAAATTAAGGACTAGTGTGACATATCTATGTAATTAGGTCTAATTTTCGCGAGTCTTATTCATTTACATGACACAAATATTTTTCAGATGTACTAAGCGCCTTTATTTTTGATGAAAACTGCATACTCCCGATGATCTTTCATGATTTCATCTCGTCTGCCCGTGATCACGGTTAGACGAGATGAGTATAGTTTTTTATCAAAAATTTGGTCGCGTAGTACATCCGAAAAATATTAGTTTCATATCTGTGTTTAATTATTAGCGGTGTGGCTCGCTACGAATTCACTCATGCGGTTTTGGGTGGTGAGCCCAGTATGTTTCGTGGTAAACGCGTCATCCGCGGACGAAGAGTCGCCGTGATCTGCAGAGAACAACCCGACAACTCTAGATCTGGGTAGTAGAAGTCCCAATTATTATCGAGTTATGAATGTATTTTCCCCCTCATTTCATTTACTTTAATTTACTGTAATTCAAAGAACTTAAATTTTAAACTAAAACCATCATTCTATTTATATATTCGTCAAAATATAAGTTTTTTATTTCCTCTACTAATTTTAGTGTCAGTATTATAGACAAAATTTAAGTAGTGATTTATAAATTAAGATAGTTCATAAATATACTCATATTGTTTGTACAGATAATAAATTTTTATAAATGTTGACCAAAACATGTTGTTTTCTTTCTATCAATTAAAAGTATCATGTAGTTTAACAATTTTATTTAATCAAAAATAGATCTTCATATGTTTATATAATTTTCTGCAGTCATTTGGTCTATATATGAAGTCTGTAATCAATCTTGTATAGAGGTTGCTAGTTTTCTTCGTATTCGTCGAGGGTCTCCAGCTCGAGGTACTCCACGTCTCCATCGAGCTCCCCCTCCTCTACTCCCTCCCCAGTCTCCATAGTGATGGTCCATTCTGGCTCCTCCTGCTGCGTGTCCCGGCGATGAACACGAGCGTGACGCTTTAGAGCCGCCACTGACCCGAAACTGAAATAGCAAAGATAGATTTTTACTTATCAAGATTCTCAAATTCTTGAATTTATGCACAACAAATATAAATAGTTAATGAATGGATATCATAATATATGAATTTATCTAATTGAGAACACTTATAACAAACCATTAATTTGAGAAATAGGCATTTACACCATACAAAAAATATTATAAACAATAGTACAGTAATTCATCCTAAGTATTAATAAAATGTAAATATTATGATATATATTTTACATGAACAAAGACTTTAAATTAATAACAAAATTGAGAAAAATAAATCTCCATATAATAGTAGCAGTAGAAGTGTTGTCACGTCATAGGTAGATAAGGAAATCCATAAAAAAGTAGCCTTTAACAATACAACATTTTTACAAGAAAGTGGATTGTTAGGTAAGGAACAAGGAAAACGTTAACTATTACACAAGAACACTTAGGGTTGTCTCTAAATATAAATATATAAACATATGATGTAAGAATACAATTAATTAAATTAAAGCAGTATGTAAAGACATTAAACATGGTTAATGGCAATTTATAAATGTATTTTTACACACAATAAAATAAAGGTTTGAGTTACAACTATAATAACAATATGAAAGCGTGACATATAATATTTATATGCAAGGAAAATATTCCTATATTAATAAATAAGACTGTGCAAATACTTACATGCGTCCACAGTGACAAGTGGTGGATGGTGGTTGCTCAGAGGTTGGGTCAGGAATGGAACCTGCATGCTGCTTGCGGATGTGAGACAACAAGTCTCCTCTGGGAATATTACAAAAAGCAATTGAACATCATTTAAAAATAAGTTGAGAAACTACATAAGCCAATGGACAATAACTTATATCTGATATGAGTAAGTTTTATATTTTTGATCCAATGGATTTATCTTCCATACCAGGACTATTTAGTTTATGAAAGGCAGTAAACACTAAATGTTTCTAAACCAATGAATAGCCTGAATTACTTGAACTACCTACCTATTAGCGAAGCGCAATATACAAGCATCATAGCCGCAGACGAATCGCTCGGCACAGCGGTGAGACAGCGTGTGGGATGCCATCTGAGCCCGAGTTGAGCATTGCACGAAACATTGCGGGCAGAGCAGTGGCGGCTCCCTAGCGTGGGAAGCCGAGGCGTGTGATGACAACGAGCTGCGCGACATACACCTCACACCACACCCTGGGATCGGACAACGAGACGGACAAGACTCATCTGACTCGTGACGACGCAGCTCGGAGGCACTCTAATACAGAAATCATTACATTAAATTCAAACATAAATACTACACACTATTATATGCTAACTATTAGAGATTCCAGCTCAGAGCCAAGAAACTTATAGTGGAGGAAAAGTTAAAGATAAATAATAGTCATTCAAAGTCGCAATATGATAGATCAAATGTTCCAACTAATATAACAAAGTAATCTACCTAAATTACACTTGACATCATATTATTATTTTAACAATACCAAGCGAGCATAACTTACACAAAACATAATCTTAATCATCACTTTTGTTTTTATTGTATTTTATATAAACTATTTTTGTATTGTAATTGTATCATACAAAATAACCAGACATATAAAATACCAAATCTGATAATAATCTGACCATAGCTATAGTTTAGTTGTAAATTATATTTTTTATTACATATATGCATTAACAAGTGGTAAGTATAACCCTTAACAGATGTTAAATATGTATCATTATATGGGGATATACTTGGAATCTGCTCCGACAGAGTTGGCAAGTGAGTCCGGGAGTTGAGTGTTCAGCTGAATGGTCTCGGAGAGCATCTCGTCGTGCAAACTGTGCACCACAAGTCCAGCACGAGTGACGACCACCGCCTGGGTGACTTGCTACATGTGATCGATACTCTGCTGCATGCTAATCAAGCATAAAATGAAATGTTATCTTCAATGAACTTTAAAAAATGATCTCATTCTTTTTATAGTTTTTTCTTTCTATACAAACCTCATTACTTCATATTTCTTCCAAGTAAATGTTAATTTAATAGTTCTTTTTGGTTTAAAAGCATCCAATTATAGAGAAAGACATGAAGAAGGGAAAATTTTAAGTATCATTTTATGTCTTAATAGGGGAGGAATGTCACTTAGGAGTTCAGAAATCTAACTAAGTACAAATAAGCTTATAAACAACACCAAGAAATATAATTTTAGCTGTACAATATTATAGCAGTAACCTTTATTATCAATCCAGTTACACATTACATTACAAATTCATTTTTACTTCAAGTCATTATAGTATGGTTATTGCTTTAAAAGGTTAAGCTAATGCTATTTAAAGAACATAAATTACCTGGAAAGACATGGGACATATTGAGCATTGATATACTGAGTCCCCACAGGCATTTCTAGCTTTTTCAAGATCCTCATCATCAGCAGCAGCAGCTGCAGCCAAGGCGTCTCGTTCTACCATTATAATATCGTCCTCACTATATGCACCCCCCGAGTTCACGCCTGGTCCACCGACCACAATGAAAACATCTACCTTCTGCGTCAAATCATGTAGTCTTCTCCTCAAAGTACGGATTTTCTCACTTAATGGAGGAGCTGTTCTGGATCCTAAGGCAGAACTAAACTCATACGCTTCAATGGCGCGACGTATGCAACTAATGCAAAACCTCCCTTCGGGAACAACCTACAGAGCGGATAATCCATTTAAATTTAAAGTTTTTGATTTTTTTTTAATATAGGAAACTTTAAATCATACCTTATAATTATTAATTTGCAATAGCATAGTCCGTAAAGACACTTGCATTGGCGGAGCGCCGGCATCGTGTTCTTCGGGCGTGAATAAATCTCCGCCTCCACCGCACACCGAACATGCTTCCGCTTCTGCTTCGACTTTCAATACCGTTGTATTCATTTTTTATCAAACAATGTTATTAAACTAAGCTTAAAATTAACTTTTGTAGCATAATTCTTATAACGCTCTCACGACACCTATCCACTGACGCCTTTACAATTCAAAATGACATATTACAGCTCATATATCTAGCTATGGCGATTAAGCACTCACAGACTATATAAAAAACTGTATACAAACACGCATCAGTGTCGTCAGTTAAACTTTTAATGATATTAATTTTTATATTCCATTTGTAAATAATAACTGCAAATATTTTTTCCAGGAAAAACATTACACAAGAAACCAACTAAAGATTATACTGAATTATCCATAGATATTATGACTATTACAAAAGTAAACTTAAGTTTCCTTAGGGCCCACACTTATGTATTTTACATATAGGTATCTTTAAAAAAAAATCTTATTCTTTTTTATTTGAACGATGTTAACAGTAAGTTGTGTTGCGAAGCACTCAGTTTTGGATTGAACTGTTATCTCCACAACAAAACCCAAATGATAGTTTTAAAATTATTAAACCCAATGTTTTATTTACAGGATTTTTTTAAGACAGACAAATATATCTTTTTTAAGACAGACAAATATATCTCTCGAAACAAAAAGTTATTACAAGTTACAAGAGAAAGAAAATAATGAAGCTTTAATAGGTCATAACGATCATTTTACGATTTAGAAACTATGTATATTATTATTGTACAATGTACACTGTACATTGTTAAATGTAGGAGAGTCATAATTAAAATTTGTGTAAATGTAAGTTATTTAACGAATTTACCATACTTATGTAAATAATTATTGTACTATAGACAACTGGATAGGAATTAACTATTAAGTGATAAACAAGTTTCAAGTTAATATATGAATACATATTAGTTATTAGGTATATGAGTACACATTTTGCTTTTATTAAAATCAATCTAGTGTAAATGTTATTCTGTGCTCACTACAATAGGTTATTATTACTATACTTCTTATATTTTTTGTTTTTAAAAACTATTAGGCATTGTAAAAAAAATTGTTACTCTTTATGAGTACTGCTGTGCCGAGAATACAAATAGCCTATGTTATTTTATAACCAGAGATTACAGAAATAATATAGCAAAACAAACTTAGTTTAAGATCGCTTCGTTTGACATATTATGAAAATTGTCGTGTCTTTGACATGTTGCAGACTGACATCTGCCCGCCATTATTTGTTTGTAGTTTGTGCTAAACATTGGCGTCGGTTCAGAACTAAAAATTTTATCCTTTTCCATCTGAAAATTTGCGGATATTAATTAATATTTTATTTGTTACTGTGATATTTCACCATTAAATATGTCTATTGGTGTTCCTATTAAAGTACTTCACGAAGCTGAAGGCCATGTAGTGACTTGTGAAACAAATACCGGTGAAGTTTACAGAGGGAAGCTAATAGAAGCTGAGGATAATATGAATTGTCAAATGACTTTGGTAACTGTTACCTACAGAGACGGGCGAGTGGCACAGCTAGAAAATGTTTATATAAGAGGTTCTAAGATACGTTTTCTTATACTACCGGATATGTTAAAAAACGCGCCGATGTTTAAACGACAAGGAAACAAACCAACCGCTGGTCGCGGTAAAAGTGCTATACTACGAGCTCAAGGTATCTCAGAAATAGTTTTGTTTATAGATCTTTCCTTGTTGAGTTGTTTAGCAATAACTTTACCGCCCGTTATTTTGAATGTTTTCGATTTGTTTGCATGTTAGTCGATAACCCTTTCCACCACAAATTTATTGTTTATCCACTAAACATGAGCTCTTTTCATCTTGAAACGTATCTAAAGTACAAAATTCCTTTATTATGTAACTGATTATTTAAAAGCATTGTTATATAAATTCTGTAAACTTATCTCAACAGCTCTTATGGTCTTTTTCTTCTGCCATGTAATATCCTTCAAACTTATTGATTACTTATATTGATATGTTGCTTGCTCTAATATGGTAAAAAAAAAACAATAAAGCTGCCTTTAAGTTGGTTATGTGTCTTACATCAAGATTTTAGTTTATGTAGTTTCTATAATAGCATATTTTTATTCTAGCAGCGGGTAGAGGTCGTGCTAGCGGTAGAGGCGGAGGACATCGTGGAGGCTGGCAGGGTGGCTCCGGCCCATCAAGACGGTAGAATTTGTAATCACACTGCCCCTACTGCAGTTTTAGAAGCTACATTTATAAAAGAGCATGGAATATTTATTAGCTATGTATAATAAATAGTGAAAATGTTTTGTTGTTGTAAGTTTGTAACAATGATAAAAAGGAAAGTTGCCTTCTAAGTACTTCTTTACATAAGTTAAATAACAAACTTTCAAATTTTAATTATACATAAATGACTGTTTCCTTATTATAGGAATTTATAAAGTATACAGGTCAGTTTCTAAGATAATGTATGAGGTGTGAGTGAGTTTTCAATAAAAAATAATATAAGTATTTATTTTTTATTTCCACCAACCTTGTCTGCACCACACATTTTTGCAAATGCAAATATTCTAGTTTAATCTTAATATTAAATACATTTGAAAAATATTCTCAAATCTATTTAATATTACAGTTTTATGATAGTAAATCTCTTGCAATATGTCAAGCTTAGCGATATTATTTCCTCAATAACATGTTAGCTTTCATTTTCGCTTAAATAATATTATAGATCATGACACTACTACTTAATAAGTTTATTTATTACAATGTTCAGTCGAACAAAATTCTGTCTTATCCAAGGATGATATTTTGTTATTGTTGTGTGAACTCGGTGGTTTCTTCCGGATCATGAGGGTCAATTCTTTGTAGAGTCGTTGCACTGGCAGCTCTACGAGCAGAGCTAGTGGTAAAGCAGCTGCATACGACACCACCGCGACACCAAACCACCCATATATCTAATTAGATAAATTATTATAAACATCACACAAGTTTATGTGCTTAATTCCATACACAAATATAGAATGAAATGGAATTAATATTTTTCGACCTAAGACTGCAGCGAAGGTTGGAATATGAACATGTGTTTTTTTTGTATTTCCTTCTACAAGTTATTAAAATGAAAACTATTATTCACTTCAAATGTACTAAATTATTTCTTGATTGTTAGATATATGTAACAACCAAAGAATTGCTATCATTAGTTTCTATTATGCAGATTCTTGTTGAGAATAGGTCCTTATTAAATAGACTGTACCGCGTAGTGTCTGTCGAGCTGTGTGGGAGTGAGTCTTGACCCCAACAGAGCTTTGTTCAGCGGCATGTGTAGTAGCAGCGCCCCGAAAGACAGACGAGCTAACGCCGCCGAGGAATGAGACAGCCACGTTCGCCATGGAGCTAGAATAAGGAGAAGCAAAGAGTGACACTGTTGGTAATTTTGTAAGATGAACAATAGCGCTGCGACAATATGTATGACCATTGCTACGTACTACTACATTTGAAACTGAGAAAATTTAGGAGTGTTTTGGATGCGAAATTATTTCCTACTATTATTAATAACTTAATGTATGAATTTTTTTATCATTACAAATATTACATTATGGTGGCAGGTTTGGTAAAACTATGCTTACACTTGATTCCGTGTATAGCTCCGAGGAGTGCCACAGTGACGCAGAGCAGAAAAATGGGTCGCTCCCAGGCTGCCAGCAACGCCGCTACGAGTCTGTTAGGTGGACCAGCTCCTAAAGATATCGGAGATAACGCCGCCCAGCACAGAGCAGCCGGTGCCCCCGCCACCGACAGCCATCGAAATAACTGATGGAAACACACTTTTCTTTAGCAGAGCAAACAGAGCAAAAATGGCATCCCAGTTAGATAAATGTTTTTCATAGACATGTACCGTAAAGAAAAAAATTAAAAGACAGCCCGAATTTTTTAAACTTTTCAATATTTATTTTCGTAGATGATGGCAGATGATATATTTAAGACTAAATGGTGAATAATATGTATGAATATACGTACCTACATACACAAAGTCACAAACATAGGATCCCAAATGTCATATTTCAAAAATATATAGGTATAATAAAATCAATGTTATCTCAACGTTTCGTTTCACAATAGCTAACCAATCAGCCCTAATTGAGCGCAGTTAGATTTCCTTGGTCGTATTACCCGCAAATCAAGTAATAATCTAATATAATCTTTTCATTATTAAACAAAACAATAGAATATGCAACCAAATAATTTGTATATATTATTTATAAAATATTACAAACTACTACATACTTACTACATGAAAAATAAAATATTAAATATTATCATCAACAAAAACTTATCTTCCATTACTTTTTGTGGTTTGGAAACAATAAGACTTTTGCACTAATAATTGCACTTTTCGGATTAACTTATGTATTTTTCGTCAAAATCATATACTCGTAGGCTAATTTACAAAAACTGTCATAGCCAAAAGATAATTAAAAACTTAAGCATGCCTATTTTTTTTCTAATTTTCATTGATATTGATATATAGTGGTTACAGTAATAAGCGAGGATATGAGTAACACATATAAGTAATTAATTTATTTATCAGATAGCGGTAAAGCTTTCCTTCATATAACTACCACCATAAAACTAAATTTATACTACAATAAACATCATCTGTTTATTTTTTATTAGATTTATGAAAAAATTGAAACTGTCTATGTTAAGTTTGACGATGCAAACTCATCTTAAAGGAGTTATACAGTTATTTAATATAAACACCCGGCCTTAAGCTCGTGTAATATAATAAGCGAGTAATGTACCGTGAAAGGTAAAATTTACGGAAAATCTAACTATTGGTTACGATGGAGCCACTTCCTTGTGACAACTACGCACAGATTACATTAAAGAAAATTTCCATTACTTAAATAATTTAAACCGAATATGTTATGAAAAGTAAAAGTATTTTAGGTTGAGAAGACAACAATATTAACGAAAAGTTATTTTGTAATGTACCTATTAAGAAAATCTAGCTCTTAAATGTGTTGCCCAATACATAAGCAACTTTAATAGTCGTTACAAGCAGCCATCCGCGTGACGCAATACAGCTCGAGTGAAAGTACCTAGAGACTGGTACAAGCTGGACCTACATCCCTACAGACCTAAACGGTACAAACTATATTAAATGGAATAAATTTCATGAAAGAAGTTTTGTTTCAATGTATAAATAATAATCGACATAAATGCACCCTTATACTCAATAACTGTAATTGAATAAATACAAAGGGCAAGTATAATGTACATAATATGTACAATGAAAGACTTCACGCAATTTCAGTTTTTAAAAAAAGTAAAATAATTTATATAATAACGATATTACAAAGAACCCTATTCATGATTACATGATAATTGTGGGTTACCATTCGGTACTTGTTGTTTTGAATAGTTCATTGGAAAGGGCTAATTCGGCTGGAGATAGAAGGTTCAGTGACCCCAGCAAGACAAGCACGTGTTAGTAGGTCGATCAACTCGTTGATACCTGGTGTTCGAGTAGGCCGGAGCGTGGCAGTCGGCGTTGAGCATGTGCCAACAGCAGGCCGGCTAGCGCTCCTGGCGCATTACCCAAAGGAGACTGATATAACCAGTTAAAAGATGCCTCTCCGCTGTACTGCAGACGAACGGACCTTATAACAGAAAGAAGGGAACTCATTATATTGTTTCAGAGAATATACGTACTTTGTGTTATATTTTCAACAATCGGTTTTGTAATAATAAATAATCAGCATTAAGTAATCCAAGATCACCTCTTATCATCATGCGTTTGGTACATTAACTAGTAATTTGTTTTTTATTTATGTGCTTACTCTGGATTGTGTAGGACGAAGGTGGGCACGAGTTTCCACATATAAGCTAGTATCGCCAACGTTGCAGAGACGACACCGAAGAGTACAATCAGCAATCGAACAGCACAACGTCGACCTCGTAATAGAAGTGTCAATGCCAGTGACAGAGCATACAACTGCATGTCGGCTGCCAGATACCTAGTATCCATTCTGATTTTATTGAATATTTTGTACTTTAATTATATTACATAGAAGACTAAAATATGTATCAAAATATTGTTCTCACAAAGTGGGTCTTGAGTAAATGAATGAATTTATTCATCCTACTAACCAGGTCTGTATAAGACACTTGTCGTCCTTCATGACAACATTGTTGAGGTATAGAAGGTGAGTCCACCATTTTTTGCGACAGATTTGAGCTTCAGCGGTGACAAGAGGCGTCCACATCGGGCCACGTCCAAGCCGCCACCACCACGACGACGCAAACCATAAAACCATGAAATAACTGGGACTCACCCTGGATCATAACCCCCAAAAGAACACTTATTAATGAATTAATTTTATGAATTTATAGATTTGGAATGTTTACTATAATTTATAATTAACCACAGTTTATGTATTCATTTAGTAAATATCACAAAGAAATATTGTAGTTTAATTGAAAATCATGCCTATACATTTTCTTCTATTAATATTATAAATATAATGCAAATGTTCTTGTGATTTTTTTACTGATAATTAATTGATAAATATTGAATTAACACAATGCCAGACTTTTTTGAATTACTTAAGATATTCGTAAATAAAACGGCGATTGGTACAAACCTAATGATCCTGTTAATCATAGTGTCGAAAAATGTGCTGAACGGTGGTAGATGGTTCTTTTGTTCCAATATTTTGTGGGCGAGAAGGAAGCTTGCCATCAAGAAAAATATCTGGACTACCAGCGTACTGTTTGTCATCAGGATCACATCACCCTCATGACGCAACTATATTCATTTTAACATATATACAAATTAAAACATTATAAAACAGCATCAACAAGTTACACAGAGATGTTCTAGTATACTAACCTGTTCAAATATCCTCGTATCTTCAACATAAGATATAGTTCCGAGCCAACAAACGTGTTCGATGATGACGCATAGCATACAGAAGACCCGTAGACCGTCAAAGGATCGAAGGTCCAGGTCCCGGGTCACTGGTGCAGGTGTTACTAGGGATCGCCACGATTGACGTAATGACCACGACAAAGCCCAACCACAACCTGTCATCATAGTTAACATTTTACCATGTAAATATTATTACACTGTTAATTATGTATAAGACTAGTATAAAAGTAAATGACTATTAAGTGTTTTATACTGGCTAACTACTATTTGATGTTTAAAATTTTCAGATTTTGTATTTTTTTCTATTTATTAAAGAGCTAGACGGCTTGAAATAGAAATGTGTATATTTGATAATTTTTTTAGATATCGGACAATCTTCAGAGGGTTTCCGCAATTTGAAAAAATCCTAATAATTTACAACTCTTTTTTGAATAAATTTAATTTTTTTTTTTACTATAAATGGCATATTGACCATTAGTAATTTTCTTAATAATTTTCTTGTGGCGTGTACTTTGATAACTTCAAAAATCCTACGTCATAAGTACTAATTTAAACTATTTTTAGGGATAAATGAAAAAAGAAACACAACAAAAAGTTATAACTAGATCTTGTAGAAAATGTGTTTGATATGATCATTCTTATCAAAGTTTCGGAAATTAAAAAAAAGTAAACTTTTTACATTAGGGTACTGTTACTCTTCGTTCGAATTTGATAATATTTACCAACGCAATTAACAAGTATTGCAATGGTAATATATCCATAGTAGTAATCTTACTTCCTATATTATATATTTTCTCGTGTAGTACACGTTTTGCTCTGACTTTTCTCTCGTCACGGTCAGTGGGAAAAGAATGGTTTACGCAATCGATGTGCCGTCTGCCGCTCGCGTAACAATTTATGATGATATACTATTGATATTCAACTAAAGATATATTCATTTAATATTTATTTTTCTTCTTCGTTGGTTCTCAAATTTATAAACAATATATAGGAACGTGACTATTGACTCATAAAAATTTTAATTGATTATTTAGCGCTACAAGTTGATCCTATAAAGTAAATGAATTGCTCTGAACTTTTTTTAATAATTGTGCTTTGTTATAGGCTTACCTTTCTTGACATGAGATGAGAGTGTCAGGTCAAGAACAGTACTGATGATCGTAAAGGCTAAGAGAGCCGCGAACACAGCAGCGAACGCTTGTTCATTCCCACTCAGAGGTGTATATTCGGTACCTCTAGTGCAGTATTCCAATTTATATAACCTGGCGGACAGGTTGTAAGAAGATGTGGTGCTTGCATTCACACAAGTTTCGAACCTGGAGCCAATGAAATAAAGATAGCAAGCTGTATTCTAACAAATGTTGGACTATTTATTACTCCTTTACATGAAAAATACTTACCACATCTCCAAGGAAGAACTCTGATATTGTTGACATGATCGTGGCAGACATACACCTCGATGAAGGCGAGTATGGTTAAAGTTGTCCACCCAGTTAGCTGAATATTGCTGTAAAAGTATTCTTTTCTAGTGATTCTTGATAAGTGCAACCTTTTAAAGGCATATTACATTATAATGTTAACATAAGTTCCTAAATGAAATAATTCTTCGCAATCGCAACAATCGATAATAATGCATTCCAACGCATACATCGCGACCCTTACAATCGGAGCGGAACTTCGCTGATGAAATTATTTTCTATCTATTAACATATTTTCGTTTTTAGCTTGATCACACTTTATATATAGATTCTGACAATAACAAACAAGAATAGGTTTCTAGTTATAATAAGCATTATAAATTATTTGCATTTTTGCGTATCAATGAGGTACAATCTGTCATAAAAAAAAATGAAACTACAATACAGTAATGCGGAAAGGGAAATCGCAATCACAAAATATATCAAATTCTCTTAGATTCGCTGTAAAAGTGACTGTTTAATATTGAAATAAATCTTAGATACATTAAGTCTCACACTTTTCCGCGATATTTAGAATTTTGTTTATCGCTGCTAGTCCTGAGGCTTTGACAGCGTTACCGAGGGAGATTAAATTTATTACGACGTCCAGCATTGCGATCAACTATGATAAAAAATTTGATGCATAAATAATATGCAATGTACAATGTTTCAGCTGCAATAGATTGCTTTAACATGTTATAGTCATTGTGTCCCTAAACCCTAGGTTCATTTAAAAGTTCTATAGGTCATTAGTTCTTGATTTTTTTTACCTTCATGGTCCGAAATAGAGGATGGTCAGTGGTGGCGGTGAGCTCAAAGCTGCCAAGACAGTAAGCTCCTCGTGTTGCCAGACATCCTGGGAACTCGTCAAGGTCAAACAGACGCGGCATGGCGTAGTATTCTTCATCTGAATAACAATAAGCAAGTATATTTTCCCCTATATTTAGTGCATTAAATTCACATCAGTAGAAATTGTAGGTAAAATCCAGAAACTATGTTTATTTTATATATCTATCATTTATTAGATATTTAAGTGGCAATTAACTTTTACGTAACAAATTTTATTTCCCTTAGAAGTTAACTTACGCTAATATTACATGTATGATAATCTTCAACTATATATTAAATGGTTTTCGAAGACAATAATGTTTTAGGTAAAATAGATGTTAATATAAAATAGCTTCATCATATAAGTATATTTTTCTTGAATAAATAAATTGTATTCCCTTTTAATTCCCTATTAAAGTCAAATACTTGTATATATAGATCACGAGGGCAAAATATAGTTATGGAGTTTGTGAAATGCAAACATAAATTTTTGAATAATTTTATTCTAATCAAAAGTAAAAAGTAGCTTAAGTAATTACTTATTAACTATGTATAACTAAACGCTTTAAATACAAGTACTTCACTACAGATGTATACACTATTTCTTTTTTAATATAACGAATAAAAAGTGATGCCTTATATAAAAATATTCTATTCATTTTCCTAAAACAGTAGTTACTTTCAATAAAATTAAAGAGTTTTATTTCAAAATTAATTAAGATAGTGTTGTTGTGTTTGAAACATTTAAAAAATTATATTGTTGATATAAACATGTGAATAAAATCAATATTTTAGTCTAAAACAGGTAAGAAATGAAAAAAATACATTTTAATATATATGTAATTGATTGATTTCCACACTTGAATGTTATGATAAAATAAACAAAACCTACCACTGAGATGGTATATAACATCTCCATTCGTCCCATCAACATCTTTTTCTGTGGCTAGAGTATTATCGTCATCATTAGTATGTATCGTGCTATTTGTTGCGTACAGACTCTCCGGTTTTATATCTGTATTTTGTATTATATCTTCTGTGTTTTGGTCGTTACAGTAGGCGCAAGCGGCGCACGCAAGCACGAGGTAGAACGAGCGCACCGACATCGCACTGAATGCACACTGCCGGAGTTTGCATAACTGAGTGACTTCTTACTTTTTCGTGGTGTGGTTGCTTGTGGAAGTAGACACCGAATAGGAAAATTAACTTCTAACTATCACAATTTCCTCTCCCACATAAAAAAATTACATACTTCTAATAATGGGTTTTAAAAACTTATATAAATGTATATGACTAAGCGAACAGCACTAGTTACCGATAATTGCTAAAATCAATAATTAAGAATCAGACTTTTTTATTATAATCAGAGTAACGTAATCCAGATTTATGGGTCCTTAAAATATATTGTAGTTAAGTTTCGTGAAAAAGTTCTTCGGAGATATTGTTGCTGATGTTCTTTCTTTCACATATAACTTTGTCATTCGGAATATTATAAAAAAATTATGCTGAAACTAAATACTAAAATTTTTAAGTTTAACATATTCTGATATTAACAGATATGGTTAAGAAAATACGACATTAGGTATCTATTTAGATGAGGAGTTCAAAGACCTCAAAACGTTCTTATATTTAGATAAATATAGTCTTAACAAGTTCACTATAGCAGTGGTTACCAATTTAAAAGTCTTTAGTAATGTTATCCTGAATTTCAGTCATAACTTGAGTAAATCTGAAGAATACGATAATTTGGAAAACTATAACATTTGCTTCGAGAGATACGTATAGAGATGCGTATACAGATTTCAATAATTATCAAAGTTTTTCTATGAATCCATATAAAAGTAATCAATAATTTCTTTGCCCAAAATCACAAATAATATTTATTATTTCATTTAATTGTTGCTCCACAAAATCGTTTCCGGAATCGAGTGACGGAGATGTGAAATTATAATCTGACTGATATTGTAATATAATCTACTAAAACAAACATGACGTAATGAGAAGGGCTCGCATAAACCTCATTAACACAATTTATCTCCCTTTCTACCAGCTGTTGAGCTACAAAACACACGGAATTATATAACTTCATATTGTAGGCGATGTAACTCCACGACACAATACACCAATATCTAATCTAAGAATTTAGCGATGTTAAGAAATTAATGCTGAAAATAAAAACAAACTGATCTGTATTTACAAAGCTTTATGTATTGTTACTAAAAAGTAAAATAATAATGTAAAAATATTTTTATGAAATAACAGTTTTTTTTGTAATTTACTTACTAATGGAGTATAAAACTTTTTTTATCAATTGGTTTTACACGAAAATTTATTGTTGAGTAATTTCGTTTAAGTACAGCTTTCCATAATTTAAGTTTAATATATCTTTTGTATATGACTTATAAAGTCTAACCTATTTTGAATTTCAAACTATCAATGAAGTAGCTGTATTACAACACTGTTAATGAATGACATTCATATTAAAAAAAGTTTAGTAGACACAGAAATATAAGTGATTGACAGTTTCTCCTAAAACTTTTATTGTGAATGAAGGTAGGATTGCTGAAAGATCTTCTGGTATTCCTAAATCAAATTAATAAAGCTGTTATAATCAAAGCATATGCAGCACCTGATATACATAAAAAACTAATAATTCTAATGGAAAGGTAAAAACAATAGAAAGAAAATCAATTCAATATATTTCCTAAACTTCTCCGCTGGTGGCGTGACCCGTTCTGTTACACGGTGGTTAGGCTAGTTTAGAGTTATCGCAACCGCGCGTCGCCGGCGCGGTGGCCGCTTCACAAACCAGTCCTATTTCCATTGCTTTTACTATTTTGCACTAAAATAACAACTAGTTTATACATTTATTGATAAAACAATAACTAATTTCCTTAGATTTTAAATAAAACGTAATAGAAAAATAGTAATTCAGATTATGTTTAAAAAGTCAACAATAGATCATAGATGGCAAGACTAAGAGAATTGTTTTTAATAAAACATAATTGATATTATTTGAGAAGTAATTATTAATGTACCAGATTAGAAATAAAACTAAGGTCAGGAGCATTATTCAATCATTACGTATATTATGATCAATATTATTCATAATGATTATAATCTCGGATTAATCTTGGCTAGACTTTTGAACTTCTGGCTCTATTTTAGTGTCGCCTTTTGCGACCGAGTTGAAGGATACAATAATAGTTGTAGTAAAGGAGCTCTAATTTTCTTATTAATTTTTATTCTTTCTAAGTGTTTTAATATATCATCTTACTCGAATGAAATACAAGTCTTTTGTATTATTTTAGTTGTAAATTATAAAGTATACTTGATCGGGAAAAAAACAGTAAATAAAATTAATGTTATCGTATAATCTTATTTATTCCTTTCGTGTTCTAAAGTTATGTGACATTTTAAAATTGATATTTATTTATTAATCTAACAATTTCATAAAATATGCCCCATTCTTGAGTGAGTCTTAAGCTAAGCGTACTTACTACTTTTCCAAAAATAAAAAGTAACTATTAAATTTAAAAAAAGTTTCATATATACAAAAAATATAAACTTATACATATTGGAAATACTTTAATAATAATCAGTAACTATAATTATAAGGCAATAAAATATCGCATTTTTTTATGAATATTCACATACTTGAAATATCACACATAATATTCAACAACTCCATATGTAAGCGCATAGTTAAAAATATAATTTACTTTTTTGGCGCGGATATCATTGAATAATTTCAAAGTCAAAACACTTCTCCCCTGAAACCGATGTGATACTAAAATTCTGTCGAATTACACTTGGTGAATGCTTAGCAAGAAGACAGCAATTTTTTACATCAGAAATTTTATAACTTGGAAAATAGATACGTCGGGAAGAGAGACAAAAGTGTCAAGTACGGAAGGCCATGAACTTCCTTCCGAAATTAAGTAACTGCTAAAGAGTGAAAACGTTTTTATCAAAGCCGCTTTTCGCAACCAAATTGTCAGTGAGATATAATGATTAGTTTGTCTTTCTGCTATGTTAAAGGTTCTGACATCTCACCTCACTCGTCGCTCTAGATGTCTGGCTAAGGGCTAGAGTCTCTTCCAATTCCACTCTTTTTCCCTTTATTTACGAGTGACATTCGGTTTCCGGGAACATTTAACCTTCTTCGTGTTCCTGGAACATATCGAAGAACGTCTTCAAAAAACGGCCAATGCCGTAACTAAATAGTGTAATAGAGGAGAAAGCAGCACAGCCCTGATTAATTATTTCTGGCTTTCGAACTAGATTAATTAATTGTCTGACAACTATATCTTCTTTTAACCACATAAAAAAGATAATTCATAAACGATTCACTTATTTTCTAGGTCTCACTCAGATCGTCCTCTCCAAACATCGTCCTAAACATTAGTAACCTTGAAATGGATAAATTACCAGGTTTTACTTTCCAAAGTTGAAAGAGGCCTACAGCTACAATATGGGTCGGATACTTTTGGCTACATTACATTAAAAATCTGAAAAGTATTATAAGAGAATGTTAATTCTTTTTAATATATAAAATGTGTTTTTCATCAGAATAATAAAATTAATTACCTTTTTAGCATCAAGGATATAAGGGATTAAATTTAACACTACTACACTACACTACACTATAAAATGTAACGCTCCAAAGTCGCCCTAGGACCACTGCCATTTCATCTAAAGGAAATCCATTCAAAACTTTGGAATCAGTACAACAATAGTAGGCAGAATTCTTTCTTAAATTTTACAAATTATACTTAATCTGGAGCCGTTATTATATTCTTATATGTACATACATATATGTTTTTAAGTTAATGTGATTAAAACACGCGTTGGAAAATTTCATAAGTTGGCTTGTGATCCAATATACGTAGGTTCTTTTATTAAAAATATATTTTTGGGTTACAACAATGACATCACTACAGCAGCATCCAAATTCTTACCTGTTATAAAATAGCCAGACTTAGAGAAAAGGACAAAAAAAGAAAAATTATTTAAGATGAAACAGTAACAATAAAAGTTACAGATATCCTTTGAACCTCTGGATATACAACAACAAACACTACATTTTTAAGAACTATTATACGAGTACTTTAAGTTCTACTTTTATTTAGTTCTATATTTTCTGTTTAATATTTTTTGCATACTTATGATCGAAACGATGATACACCATCAATTATCATGTTAATATTATTATAAGTTTATAACTTACGAATATTATATATTGCACTAACGTTTATAAACGTTGTTTTAGCCATAATTAAAATATTAATTAATCCATTATATAAATTTATTTATAATGCTGATACCTAGGTATATTACGTAATTTAAAGTTTTCTATTATTTAAAATTATTTGTTAAGCCAGTCTTTATGCGTGTTTATGTAAGTTTGACAAAAACAATGTTGTTTACTTATTAATATAAATCATTAAATATTACAGTAGCGTTTCCTACAATTTGTGTACTACATGCTATTATATTAATATTTCTAAGATTTGCAACTCATATAAAATATTTCTTTATTGAGCTATAGGTAATTTTATATTTTCGCTACCGTATGTCATCTTAAATTATTACAGGTAATAAAAAGATTATTTCATCGTAATAGTTAGTGTAGAGCTAGAAATATTTCTAGCTTCCCTTTTTGTATAATATAATTATTTTGAGTAACGTTTATATTTCCTTTTTGAAGGGCCACAATCGAGACTTATTAGTAGCAAAGTTGTCATCTAAATTAGTTTGTTTTTGTCACTTTAGTATATTCAAAAAAGAAGTATGTGTTTGGAAAATTCTTATGTCGTTAATTACTTGTTCAAGCTTACGAAATTTATAATTAGAACAACAGCCCACGTGGTATTTCGTAAACAACTATTGTAATAATATTATCGTGGAAAATTATAGAGTTTTTTTTATAAGAGCTTCTCAAGTAAATACAATAGTATTGATTTGAAAAAATTACGTGGTACTGTGACAGTTGTTATCACAGGAATAAGTCTGTTTTGGTTGTATGGGACGTTATGGAAAGTTTCCGTGAATATGATTTTTCATATCAATATTTATAATTAATTCTCAGTTTCGAGATTTATGTAATAAGTAAAGAAGTATGTAACTATCTTCACACCCCATAACGGTATATACCTATCTATGAAAAATCTCTTATTTACTTTCAGGATGTAATTACTATGTTACTAATCAATCTATGGTACCTTTTTCTTTCTTTAATCTTTATATGTTTTAAAATTATATTTAAGTTCCTAACAGTACTTTTGAAGCAAATATGGTCTAATGAAGATTTGTTGTTTTGCTATGTTAAAAAAATCAGGCATATATATTATTTTCAAAATACCACCCTAATTATATGAAAATTTTAAATAGATCAAAATTAAAATTGCTCAATCAATAACAAATCCAAAAAGAAACTATTCTTCTCTTGTTCCTCGTAAAATATAGAAGTAAACGTAAAAGAGGTTTCATAAAACAAAATAATTAAATTATTCAAAGAAACGACCGTTGAATTTTGAATGATTGATTGAAACACCCTTCTGTAATCTTCTATATATATAAAAATGAATTGCTGTTCCTTAGTCTCGTTAAAACTCGAGAACAGCTGAACGGATTTATCATATCTTAGTCTTGAAATGTTCGTGGAGGTTCAGGGAAGGTATAAAAGCTGAAAAAATTTTATTCATTACTGGGAAAACCATAAAAACAGCCCTTTTCTATTTCCCATACAAACGTTTTTTTTGACATTAAATTTGACAACTAACTAATATGTCAATCATTCTGTCGCACTTCAAAACACGGAGATTTATGGCTTACAGGTAAACTCCAAAAATATAAATAAAAAAACGTAATAGATATTTCTTGATTATAGGGCGATACGGAGTTCGCCAGGTCTTCTAGTTAAAAATATAAATTAATTATAAATATTTCAAACAAGATATCGTGCTGTATAAAGCTGGTCTCTCACTGAATACCAGGAAAATTATTCCATAGTAATATTTTATAGAATATAAGTTATACGATTATATATTTATTCAATAATTAATTCCTACGCCACTTGAATATAAATTTTGATTTACATGGTTTTGTGTTTAATAATTTTTTTTCAAAAAATATTTATATGTTATCAATTTTTTTTTCACCTTAATTTACATTTGAGATAAATTTGTTAGCTTTAATAATTAATTATGCAAATGACATTCTTATGTCGACGTCATAAGTTGTCTTACGCAATAACAGTAACTCGCCCTATTTATATCACTTTATAGTTTCCTCGTTTCTTATCTTCCCAATGTGGATCTGGTTTTTTTTATTATTTATTCCGAGCGAATCGGTATGACCTGCCGGTAACGAAATGCCACCATGGATCCGCGATTTCCTTTTCTTTCCTAAAAACATTTTTTATTTTGTTATATTCGCTGAAAAATTTTTCACAGACCGTCATATTTTCTCTTATATCTAAAGATTAACTAGGGAAAACTAAATTTTATAATTAATCTCGATTTTCGTGGATAGTTTTTAAGTAAAAAGTTATAAATAAATTGAGAACTATGTGCTTATGTTTTACACGTAACGTTTTTAATATAAAGTAGTATAATATGATATATAAGCCTTGAACTACAAACAGACGAATTGACAGCAAGTTAATGGACTAACTTACACTGCCCTTCTGTGTGGAAATATATATTTATACTTGTATGTCATATAATTTTGTTACTTTTAATAGAAGTTTACAAACTGGACACTGACTGAAAACTGAAAATTATTAATATTTTAATAAGATTTTTTATCTAATATTAGATTAATTCAGCAACTTTGTAACCTAACAACAATCAAGTCAAGCCATTGAATGTATTTGTTATTCTCTCCTTCATTGTTCATTTTTATCTTACTGCTCTACAAAGAGATACGTTTCGCTCGCCAATTAACAACAACCTTGTGTTGATATAGTAAAGTTCGCCTGATTTCACACAATAAAAGTACAAAGAAATAATAAGCATAACATTATAAAGGTTGTAATTTCTTGAACTTTACGACAGTCATAAGGTCGGGGTTGCGATCTGTACGTCACATTGACTCCATTAGCTGGGGTACAAGCTTCCTTAACTTAAAAGTTCATTCAAATATCACTCTTCATTTGTACAAAGTATTTTACTTAAGCGAAGGTTGTGTTGTTATGAAAATATCGAGCAAATCATAAAAATAACTTTCCTTTATCTTTCGCTTAAACGGGATTACATTGTGACTGTATAAATCCATTATTACTTGCCGAAGACGTCTTACAATGCTGCTAAAATTTACTTTTAACAAATTGTAGACTTTATTTGTCATTCTTCAGTCAACAAAATTGTATACATTTAGAAGGCATGTAATTGTATCTTTAGTTTAAACATCATAAATCATCAAATCATTAATTTTGTGGAATAGTTAGAAGCCGGCAGTAAACAACAAGTCTTGTAAATGCCAGAACGCTAAGCTATTGATATGTCACCGAAGGATTTATAGAATGGAAATTGACATTTAATTGGCGGCTATTTTATACTGATTATGGCATAATGTTATGTGATTGCTATTGGTTTTTATATAATGTATGTTGAGCGGAACGACTTTACAATGTACAAAAAATTTATATGACTAAGCAATTATGTCAGTTAATAGTTCAGTTACAAATGTTAAAAGTGAATATTTTTTTTACTAATTAATAAATAAATTTAAATAGATCATGTATAAATATTTCCTTAACTAATCTAACGTCCATTTGTTTAGTTTAGTTTATTTACGAAATACATTTTTTCAGTTTGTTTTGAAAAAATATATAATACTCTCTAAAATTAATACTGTTAAAGTAAATTGGTTTAATATGTAATAATTTATATAAATCTAACGATGTCTTACATTGAAATATATTCAATAGTGTGTGTGTGCATGTATGGATATAAATTGCACAGATTTATGAACTAAGCATATTGCATAACTAGTAAGAGTATGTATCATTAAACTATGTAAAAATCATTCTCCGTTTTTTTTCCTTAATATTTCTCACACTATATTTTTTGTATTGGTTATTGGATGATCAACGGGAAACGCTTCGTATGTACGTGCAATACAAACCTTTTTTTTTTTGATGTCGCAGGGAAACTCTTTTTACGAGCCGTCCAACCGGCCTTGATGGGCCCGGAAGGGATGTGTGAGGCTCGGCCTGGGCAGGCCCCTACTCACTAAAACCACTGCGAAAGCCATCGGCCGCTATGGCGGTGTACGCGGGATCTGTCAGCGACAGGGCACACCAGCGACTGGCCGGTCCTGGCAAAGACCGGACTTACTCCCTCGGAGAATGGGGGCGATCCTGGCAATTAGGACCACCCTGACGACGCCAGGCTTTCAATATGTGCAATACAAACCTGTGATAAACATGTTGTTATTTCTCTAATATAACTTAATTAGTGACATTGTTGTATTGTAAAAGTAACTGCTGAAAAGGTAATGGTAAGTTATGCCTTTTATAATTTTGAAGCCTATGATATATATATTTTTAATAAAATACTAAACAATTTATTACGGTTTATATAATACCTTCTCTTTACAAATGTATATAAGATTTTATTAAAATCTTTGAATGCTGATATCTATTTCAACTTTTATTTAAATTTATATTTAAACTTTCATTTAAGTGAAATTGTATTAGAGTTCGTTTTAACTTACAATTACATTTTTTTTTCATATCTTCTTAAAGTAAGTACATGGATGAGACGAAAATTTCTCAACAATTTCAGTATTCACCGTGCGGTTGCCGGGTCCATTGCGTTGCAGGGAGAGGAGCTTTCACAGTGCCTGGGACTTGTGACCCAGGTGTAAGTTTAAGAGGCTCTCCAATCTAACGCGCTTTAAACACTCACCTCCACCGGCCGAGCTCCTCTCTCTAACTAACTAAATTTGAAACGAACCTACTAGAGCTACCTTTAGCACGTTCTAAGAATGTTAAATAGGATGTTATTAAGAATAGAAAATACTTATAAAAGTAGATTATTTAAGATATAAAACATAATATTTGAAATTATAATTTATGACTATTGACACCTTCATTCATACGATGTGTTGTAAAATAATACAATTATAATAAATTAATTAATGCAGTACATCTAAAGTGGTGTCTCAATCATTCGATAAGCTCTATATACTATGACATAATTAATTTATTATAATATGTTCTAGAACTTACCTTTTTATTCTCGTATTCTCATAAATATATACAAACACATTAATACATTTATTCATTTCACACGGTTTAAAAAAACCGGACAAAATGAAGTTCTACTAGTTATTTAATGACAAACATATAATATTATGACTAACTGCTGCCTGCCGCTTCGCCCGCATATTAAATAAACCCCATTTGAGATACGCGTTTACGTCAGAACGAGGTTGCTCGCAGATCCCTTAATTTGATCGTTACTTGACAATAATGGATTTATTATTATTTGGAATTATATTATTTTATTACATTAGGATAACAACCTGTTTAAAATAAAGCATTAATTGAAAGAGTGAAAACACTTTGCCGAATGGATAACTTCCCTATGAATGTGGGTAAATGTAGATCCAGTTACTCGGTTCAGGCTTTTCAGAGATTAGACTTAACAAACAGAGAGACAGACAACTATTTTCAAAATTGTAGTTTAGAGATAGGTATATGCCTTTAGTGGAAAGCTGTTAATTTAAAATTACAAACAGACACTTCAATTTTATCTCTTAGTATATATTTGCGAACTCTTTAAATACAGAATGTTTAAGAATCCAATTAAAAGTCTAGTTTAGTAAGTTTGTTTAAGACTTTGGCGATTGTTTATGATGGAAGGTCATGGAAGCATTCTAATCGAAAGAAGCAGTAGAATGGAATATATTGAAATGAATAAAAATAAAATATGAGCTTTAACGAACAAAATATTTATAAGATTAGCTTTAAGTTGAATTTTTTCATTTCCTGAGTTCTTAACAGGTTTAGATATTTTTATATTGTATTTACAACATAATAAACGTAGTCTAAATAAAAAACAAATTTACATTGGCTAATGAATTTACAGATTTTATATATAACCATCACCATCAGACTATTGATTCCCACTGATGAGCAAAGATCTCTTCTGACATTAAGAAGGTCAGAGCATTAATCATCGAGTGCTTAAGGTGGATTGGTGACTTTAAACTTCTAATTTGATAGAGTCTATTTGATTTGTCTATATACTCTAAGGAAGTACATATAACTAGGAAAAAGTCACATTGACACTTGCCAAGTATCGAATCTACCCCCTCATACACGAATGGTGTACTTTAACCTCTACTTCACGTTCATTACGGAGAAATATTTTATACCAATAATGTTCTCGTACCTTAGATTCAAAAACAGTTAATTTACATATACCTTCTAGGAAAATAGAAAATATCTCACATAAAATAAAATCACGTATTTTTTAATTTTTAAACTCTATTTTAAATTTTGGTATCATGTCTAGTGTCATTTGATTAATTGATAAGTTTGTACCTTTTTACATTAAAGTCAGTTATTATCACAATATTTTTATTTTATTTGAATAATACATGTAATATCATCAGTTATTTCATTTATCATTTTATTGCATTCGATATTTTTTTATTGGAATATTTAAAAAAATTGTAAGAGAACAAGAAACTTTTTTTATACTAAAGGGGGAACCGAGCAGGCGGCCTACCTCATTGAGGATACCCAGGTCGCTCCTGGACATCCGTTACGTAAGAGATGTTGCGTATGTGTAGCCACCCTTGATTAGGGAAGAAGAGGAGGAAAAAGTGGGATAACGAGGAGTTGGAGGAGAAAAAAAGGAAGGGGTAGGGACAGAAAAGGGAAAAGGGAAAGGGCAACCGGCACTTTCATTCATCGGACGAAACGCAGCGGCTAGAAGCTATTTCACGCCTTTTTTCTGTGAAAAGGCAAGGGTGGTATCTCCCCGGTCGAGCCAGCCCATATTCGAGCTACAATAATTTGACCACAACTAGGCTCTAGCTATCACCAACAAAGCTATTGGATATTTACTTGTATTTAAAAAAAAAATGTCTTATTTTTATTGTATTAAGTTCACGAACGAAACAAAAACTCAAATTTGAGTGCAAGAAAGTTCAATTCAAGCTCAAAATTGAGACAATTTCTTGTCATTAATATCTACTTAGGGATAATCACAAATATTTTTTTAGTATTTAATCGCATTAATATTAAAGCCTTGACATTATAGCGACAGAGTAACACACTTCCTATGCGTGAATTGTTTTAGAACTCTATTATTAAGATAAATGGAATATTTTGGTCAAAAGATATTAATAGTTTTTCACTTTATTCTGATAGACATAACAAATTTATATTTTCATAATATTCTTTTAATGCATCTAAAGCCAGTATAATTATAGTTAGGCCTCATAAAATGAAAAAAATCCTTCTTTTTCTGGAATAATCCATCTTGTTTCTGGAATAATTAAGATTATTAGACATAATATACAAAAAACTGGTATTCAAATAATTATATGAAAGAACGCTAATTATTATTAATATACCAGCAAATAGCTGTGAGAAAAAAATCTCGAGTAAAGACAATGTGTTCTTAACGAAATTGTTTCCAATAATGATAACTTGATTGGTTGCTTCTATTGAGAAATAATAACAGATTACTTTGTTTTACACTCTTTTAGTAATTCAGGTGCGATCTCTGAAATACTTTTTAATCATATATTTGGTTGAATTTCTCTAGATAATTAATTAATGTGTTATCAAAATAAATTAGTGTCTGTTCATTAAACCTGATACTCTATTTCAGTTTAGCATATAAAATTTTAGTATATAAAGTTTGCCTATAAAATTATGGAGGGCATTAACTTTTATGTCTTAAAAAACTGTTGCTAATAGTTTCCTAATTTTTATAAATATATTGATTATATTTTCAACTTACCCAATTGGCTTTAGTAAGTCTGAGGTCCTTTAGACGAGCAACAAAAAATGCTTATAATAAGAAATATTTATTGTATCATGAATACAAAGTCTTGTTACTTGTAATAATTTTAACATATCTGTTTGCTGATACGTTCTGTAAAACTAGACTCATTTATTCAGTTCTTTATTCATTTATCCTAAAAGATAAATTATTATTAGTATTATATAAGTATTGACAGATCCAAGATTTTCCAACTAATAATTTATTCTTATATACCATATTTTTCTTATAATACAATATTCTAAAGTAAAAATTATGTTAAAGGAAACAATCCATTCGTATGTTTAAGATCCAAGGCATAAGTGCCTTGAAAAAATGCGGTAAAAAATTTATAGATAAAATTTTAGGCCTAGTATGCAAATATATCTACGTATACAAAAAAAAAATTGGCTTAATAAAAATCGCTACTAGTAGTTGTTCTGTGATTCTGAATGCCAATAGCGTGTTATTTAAGTGTGTGCGGTCGCCAGAGGCGGTTGTGACTGTGAAGGACCATGGTGCCGATGCTGATGCTAGTACTTGGAGTAGTCGCGGCTACCGACAGAGACTTCACTGGTAAATATAATACAGTAGCTTTTATAAAAAAAATACCACCAAGGAGCTAGATAGCGTCAGCAATTAACGATTTGTCACCACAAAGAAACAGATTCCTACTATTTACAAGAATTACAACCGTAATTACCGAGTCTTAATTATTGATTTATCTCATTAATATGTGATGTGAAATAAAGCATCATTAGAATTATTGAGCGGGACAATCACTGAAGAGTTTGTATCTACTTTAAAAAGAATGTAATTGTTTGCCATATGAAAAAAAATTCAAAGATATGAGGTTGTTAAAAAGAACAAAGACCTATGACGATGACACTATTTTTATTTAATTTATATTAGTTTTATTTGCATTTATTACATAATTTTGCTATTCACAATCGAACTAACAATTGTTATATGGAATACTTGGTTAAATATGTAGACACGTTTTGTTTTTCGTTTAAAATGACTAACATTTATTTTGCTGTTGACAATAGATACTATTAATATAACATACTGCCGTTAATATACATATTTTAATTGTAATTAAAAGTAGAATTATGTAATATATATAACAATGAAGTAGAATTTAATTACAAAAAAATATATTTTAAATATAACACGCTTAAGTTGCGAATCTACTAAAATTTTCATTTTTTACTTTAGTCTGCTGCGAAATAACTTTACAGATTTTCATAATTTTAAAAACATTAAAGCGTATAGATACAAATATAAACTTCTCTATTGGATACATTTTTCTTTTAAAGTCAACCTTTTACAAAAAAGGCACTTGATTTCGTACATTAAAATAGAGGATTTTCTTTTTGCTTTGTTACATATTTGAATGATTTCCAATTTATTTTTTATTTAATTTATTTATATATATATATAATTAGCTTGTGTGATCTTTTTGATTATATTATTTTTAAAATGAACTGACCTTACTTTGTTTTAATGGACTTCCAAATTGAATTCCTATATATTATCAATAAGTAATGACAATGTAAAATTATTCATTAATTTCTTTTTTCACTATTCATATTACACATTATGTTTTATAATCGATTTCATGTTTAAACATACTAACTTAATTAGTGAGATATTTAGTCATTTACCAAAAAAATAAGCTTTATTTATGCTAAGCGAATAAAGATTGAGATTTGAGGCCTAATATCATATTTTATAGGGCGATATATTTGTATTCATCGTAATTATGACTCTTACCTACTATTAAAATTGAATCCTTTGAAAAATGATGTTGTCAAAGCTTCTTAGATAATTCTGTCTAGCACTACATATATGTCGGCTGTATACATTTTGTTTTAATTTCGACAATATAACAAGGTATATTAAGAATAATGAAAATGGGAGTTTAGACAGCTATAATGATGTTCTTATTCTAATTCAAAAATAGTACAATACTATAGCGAATAAACAGTATCACAAACGGAGTACAGGGTGAAAATGAATAAGTTTTAAAGTGTATAACAAAAATACAGAAATGCTTAAACGAAACATCGAGTGACGAATGGTTATAAAAAAATGACCTGTCTGATCAAAATAAATGTATAATTAACACATAATATATTGATAATTCATAAAATGCGAATTGAAAAATAAAGTAAGCTGTTGTATAAAATACCATCTTTTTTCGGGGAAAAGTAGTAAAAATTTTATTTCGTTTTTTGTTTATGGAAACTTCAAGATCAGATCATATAAGGTATTTCTTAAGGCGATAGAAATAATTTAATATATGGTAAACACCTTGAAATTCTGCAAACAAATTAGTAGTTCAAGATTATTGTCCTTTTTTGTTTAATATATTTAGACTTTAACAATGACTTTCGCCCACGATCTAATTTGTAGCAACCTTAATCATCATTATGTAATATAACGAATGATATATGACATTTTATTTACGCGCTTGTGAGTAAATTATACTATTTATGACCATCGAAATACATTTTTTATGTTTTTTGGGACCTTTTCTTTGTAGAATTACTTAATAACGATTATTCTTAGTTATAATAAATGTATTGACTATGAATTTGTATTACTTTATTTATCACTGGTAAAGATCGTTTCAAGTTAAGTATGAATTGAATGAATGAAAGGTATTTATATACAATTACGATACGTATCTGGATCCGAACCTTAATTATTGATTCCTTTAATAAACATATTGTTTATCCGAAATAATTATATCGTCCCATAATTAATTAATACTAATTTATCATTTCAAAGATAATACATAAGGTTCTTGCGCAAAAAGATTTGAGAATTAGCTTCCTTATAACATATAGGTACGTATGTATGTTAGAATTTTGTTCCTTTACGACAAAAAATCGTTCGTCGGGTCATATATTATAAAAATAAACAATATGCTAGTTGACGCTAAACCATTATCTCCTGTTTAGTATTACATAATTTTATAAAGGAAAACTTAGTGGAAGAGTTATAAACACATATGTACATCCGGAATCTGCTTCATTTATAATTATAATAACAAATGGAATATCCGAAATTTCAGCAGATATTTTAAAAAGAACGTAAATATTCGCCAACTTTCAAAATCACAGATGTTAACCATAAAAAATATTTCTATGTTACAATAACTGCCGAAATTATTTTAAAAGGAAAAACAATAATTTATTAACAAAAAAGTTTTGTATCATTTTATTATTTATCCAACTTATCCAATGGTTGTAACATTCAAAGTTACGTAGAACAACCAATAATTTATAATATCCTGTTACTAAACGTAACAATTATTTGTTGTAATTCATTATTTCATAACAATGAAATCTATACCTTTATAATTTATTCAATGTACGGACCATGGCATCTATTATTATTAATCATCTCGCCTGTATTGTTATAAAATCAGTTTAATAACAATCATAAAAAAGATGTAAACACAAAATAACATTCACCTGTTAGTACACATTTATTGCATAATGAGAATCAGTTTCCTTTTATCGCTCACAGCCCACGTATAATAGTAGAGACGCATTATGATCACATATTTAATCCCATACAAGGTTTAACATGCAGCTTTGCTTATATAATTTAAAAGATTATTAATCTTTAAAAAAAACCAATCGGTAGATTTTTTTAAATGTTGGGTTTTCCATAAGGATAATAAAATACTTTGACGAAACAAATATAGGCCATTTTAATGTCTTTTTGCACGTTATATTTTGATGATTATACCATAGTATGAATAAAATATATAAAATTAAACACATTAAGGAAATCTTGTTTTTTTTTAACTATATATTTTTATAGTAAATTACTAATAAAATAGCAATTAAGTTACGTTCCATATGTAATTTATTCAAGAATTCTATAATTAATACAGTTAATTCAAACTAATTAATGTACTATGTTCGCAATTCATACGGATATGTTTGATATAAATGAATTTATTTACTTTTATAGTTCAATAGAGTACTGTGAGAAGTACGCGAAATTATTTAATCTAAAATGTTTTCTGCAACCTTAATTTATTGACTATTTGTTTTAATTCCAAATTAAATTAAATAATATTAAGGACAGTTAAATTAAAATATCTTAATGTACATGTTAAGGTACATAATATCTATTTAAATAAATTTAAATAAAAAGTAAATAAAATATTCCCATTCCGAGATGATAAAAAAGGACTTGAAAACGAGCGATTTACCGTTGTTAGTTTGCATTTAATAGTTTTTGTTTTGTTTAGTATATAACGATATTTCTATAGAAAATCTCATTAATAATACACACGCATAATAATTAAATAGTAATAAAAATATGTTTTAAAATAACCGACGTCTATTTAAAAAATTAATTAATAATGCACGCAAAATGTTATAAATAAAAATCTATTTCAGGCATGCTATAACAAAAATGACAAATGATTTAAGATCAAATCAGGAAAATCTTGTAAATCTCAAGCTACTGCTAAATCGTTTTCCATTTACATAGCAATTAACCTTTTAAGGATGTATAATATTTAAAACATACTTCTTGTATACTGCTTGATATAGTTTAAAAGAAATAAATCTAAACTTAAAAATCGTGTAAGAGTTTTCATTTGTGTATTTATATAAAACAAGTTGAGAAATTTAATAAGAATCGTAATATAGTAAATTAATATTAATCTTTATTTTATTATATTGACGTCAAAGGGTATTCCGGACTTTATTAGCATTTTTACGTATCACATAGCAACAGCTTCTTAAACGGTAAATCATTTACAACCATTTCCAAAAATGTAGTGTTGTCTATCTACTAATTAATCATTATATATCTATAATATTTACATATTATTTATACATGTATTATTTTTTGTCTAGGGAGTCCAAGTATAACCAAAGACATAATGGGCTTAAAAGAGCTGAGCTAAAATTTATTTATCTTAATTGTTCTCGTACTAGACTATTGTTACTTTTAGTACTAATATACTATTTAACTCAAATTTACATCCTCGAAATCCTCGAGTATACTTTTCATTATAAATTATCCACGGACAAGACATCTAGTTGAATCATTTCAAACACAAAATGTTTGAAAAGAAAGTTGTTTGAAAAAAGAGACTATATAATTATTTTTTTTAGTAAAATTTAAAAAACAAATTGTTATGCTTAAGAAACTTACAGGAACAAAAAATTAATAAACAAGTGAGCTATTTAACGGACAGAGATTTGTTGTTTACAGATTAGTAATTAGAATAAATTACTTCATATTAGTCTTTAAAGGTAACTTGCTTTTCTCATGTTTATAACTCGTTATTCGGGAAATTGATAATTAGATGAAGGACAATCTAAAACTTTGATCCAAATTTGGGATTAGAGATTATTTCTCACTAAGAAATATACTTTATACTGAAATGGGTATAATCCAAATAATAAATATTTTGACATGATACAATAAATTTAAGCATAATTTCTATTCCGCCATGTTTATAAGCTTTGTTCTTCCGTGGGTTACCGAGAACTGTAACCGCTATTTTAATAACTGCCTATCTTCTGACAAAACTAGCTTACAAAAATCTATACTTGCAGTAATGTGATCACAACTTGTAAAGATTGTATAGGAGCCAATGATGTTTTAAACCAGGTTCTGTAAATCGTCTTTTGATATATTATTAAATATTTATTTCAAATACATATTGTGTTTGTATCCGGTATTTCTATGTCCAAGCAATTTCTGTGTAAATATTTTTATTTAGACTTTTTCATTATTTGTCAGGTTTATTTCTTAAATCACTTTCACAATTTATTACTTATGAGGCCAGTACCGTATTTTCTCAGATTCAAATTAAGTATAAGAGATGAGCTTTTATTGGGGAACTTTTTTAAATCTGGATTGACGATCCCACCAGAGGAAATACTATGCAAATGATTTAAAGGACGTAAATGTTGATCCTTTTTTACTTCTGGCATTGAAGAATCTAAAAGAAAATAAAAATAATTTAAAAGGCTGCGTTTTGTAAAATAATTAATTAATATACATATTTTGGTATAATATGACGTTAATGTTAGGATAACAAAGTAATGAATAATTCATCAAATTAAAATGGATGGAAGATTTATCTACTTTAAAAATACATTTGTTGTCTTATGCAAATTATTTAATTTAATTTTATTGATTGTAGGATCTTAAAAATTGGAATAGATATATATATCGGATTTATTACAAATTCATTGTTTTTAAAGAGAGACACTAATGTCATTTCTTCTAGAACGTTCCATGAAATTTTAAAATAAACCTTCAGTTGTTCTAAATTTCCTTGTATTTCTCGAAGGTTCTTCATAATCACATTCTTATAAGATCCGCACTAACTGCACTCTGAACTCTGCCACCGTGCGTTCAGACGTCATATTTATATCAAGATTTAAACGTAGTTCTATTCTCCATTTAAACGAAAGCTGATATGTAAATAGTCACAAATAACATTTAAAAAAAATCACGATTTGACAGTAAAGTTTCTGAAGCGATCTTAAAAATATCCTTAAAAGGGAAACATTTTTAATCAGACGATGAGCTTTATGTAATATAAAATATTATTATTTGTAAATAATGAAGTGAAGTCTATAATTACGAAATATATCTCTATAAATATAAGCTTTTATAATATCTCCACTCATCTGTTTAGTGGTGCTTAAACTTTGATACGATATACATTAAAATTATGTAGGTATATTACTGAAAAGGGCTGCATTTGGAGCCACATAAATAGTTGACCGCTGAATCACTCTTTCACTTGGCATTCAGAATGTTTACACAGTATTATTATATTAGTCGATGAACATATAATTTCAGGAATTTAATTTAACTATGAAAATAACCATAATATATGTGAATACATATTTACATATATTTTACTAAACACTTTGTTTTCTTATTATCTTATTATACGATTCATCGAATCAAAAATTAATATGAGGACGTAAAAATCTTCTTTTAATGCCTATAGTTGAGTCAAAAAACCGGCTTCTATATGAGCCTATTAATAAAATGTAAATTTGTTTCTGTGATCTATTTTAATATTAAATAAATTATGTAGTCAGATCTCGCAAATACTATTTTGTTCACAAAGACTTTTTCATATTCAGATGTAGAGCAACTTCGGCTACCACGTCTGTTTCACTTGGATAATTACGAGCGATGCCTGGCGCAGCGCGGCGGACAGTACTGCTTGGGCAGCTTCCGCGTGAGTGCAGACCAGGAAAACCCAAAATATGAATTCATTAAGGTATCACCATACAAATAAACCTTAAATTTAAGTTCTGCTATATATTATAAAAAAAAACATCTTGTATTTTTATTATAAAGCAACAACTTTAACAGTAATCAATAATTATATAAAATTTTTATATATAAAAAATATTATTTGTATATCTAATATGAATTAAAAAAGCTTGTTCGATTATACAAAAAATAGATATTCAAATTTTTCACTCTGAGCTACTTAGCATAATATATTTCATCAACCACAAACCTATAGAGTCTTAAAAAATTATAATATGAATACATTCCATTGATGATAAACAACATAACTGAAGTCTTTTTATTTTTTCTTTTCTCTTAGACAAAAAAGATGCCTAAAATAATCTCCAGAAATCAAATGGCATCTAATGCAAGTTTCTTAGTGCTCCAAACTTTGATATTCTTATTTCAGGAATACTCCTCCAGTCCACATAACTTCGATCGCACTCTGCTACATCGCGGGTATTGTGTATCTTCGCGTTGCCCATCAGAAGCCAACATCACCCTTCGGTTTGAGCGCTGCATACAACAACATGTGCTGCCTCCTGGTTTCACTGCAGCCTTGCAAACTTATTCATGCGAAACAAACAGAGAAGTGGATTTCAAAATGGATTTTCCACAGTTTGCGTTTCTGCTTGTGATTGGATTTATTTTATTCTTGAACTTGATGGGCACGTTGTACGATTTCTTAATAGGAGGAGAAGCAAGTAAGATTTTTTTAATTATTTATTTAAATACCGTTAACTACTTTATAGTTTAAGTGTACTGTCGGTAAAATTTTGATTGTTGATATAAGGCAAATCTAGTATTATTTATTTAAAGAATAATAAGTTTTCAGTCCTACCGTTAAAACCACACCTACCGCCTTAATTTATTATGTACCAAGTTTTCTTTGTTCAGTGATATGCTTTGAATTACGACAAGTTTTTAATTTAATACACATCTAAATGGAATGTTGCTTTTAATAAGACTAACAACTGGCTCTATTTCCTATGTCTTATAGTTGAGCTGACAGTCATAATATCAAGTAGAAATCAAGATTACGTGTAACAATTTGTTTATTTAAATAAGTTGCTACCATAAAGTATAATTTTAATTGAGATTCACTTTATGTAATTGCACTGTCGAGACAATGCAGATATACGACATTATCTTGAATTATGAGCTTGCAGAAACAGGCTTTGTATAACTTGGCTTTACATATATATATTAGTAGTAATATTTATTGGACAATTGAATTTAACGAGCAAAACTAGCAGTACCAGCAAATATTTGCGACATCGCTACCGACCAAATATACCTTTTTAAGGGTTAAGTATATAAATATACTTATCATTAAAAAAGGCTTTATTTTGTATACATTATAGTACTCATTTAAAAATGATAAGCTTTATATCTGAGTCATGCAAGTAAATTGTAATCATTCACTCGCGTGCTGGTATTACTAATATCACGCACCTGAGAATTGTGTTTATTTATTTTCCGTGTTCGTATCAATATTGAAAATTTAGATTTTTGTTAATGTATTCAGTTAAAACTACACTTTTTATGATCTAACGAAGGACTGGTTTTCTTTTTCTTCCTTAATTTCCTTAGTACTTTATCGACCAAATAGCCTAAAGAGAAGTATTAATGATTTCAGAGAACAAGTTACTGATGTCATGGTCATTACGAGTAAATTGGAATCGTCTTACAAGCACGCATGATGATGGAGACCCTCGATTAACAGCATTAGCGCCCATACAGGGTGTCAGGTATTGAAATTTTTTTGTTACAACAGAGACAGCTGCGTGAACCTAATAAATATAGTAAGCCTCTACTGCTTAATTAACCTATATTTAGGATTCAAACAAAATCATTAAAAAATATTGTTGTCTTATAAAAATACAACTTTAAATAACAAACAAAACCCTTTAACGGGAACAAACTTATTTTACAGAGTTTTAACTAATTATTATCTTAAAATACAATATCCTTAAACAATTTAAATTTAATTTACAAAGACACTGCGAAATCGCGTCAACAAATACTTTCCCGCGCAAAAGTGAATAAATAAATGTCATCGCTTCAGGTTCATTCCTTATAATAAATTGTGTGCTCCCTAAAGCTTTGTTGAAAATGCACTCCTGGGTATGACCGCTTTTAAAACAATAAAGAACATTATCAATCACAATATAAATTATCAATTAATGTTGTTACCGTTTATCAGTATATCTTGGTTGTATTAAAATATGCGGCCTAATTGAATAAATCAGTATTATATCCATTTATATTATTACTAACTTGTCAGGGAAATAAAAATAATTAATCTTCATAAATCTTAAATAAACTGTCTCAGTGAAGTAATACCAATTAAATTTAAGTACATTCAATTGAATTTACTGCTGCATTGTGTGTAGTTAAATAAGTGAGTAGTTACATTTATTAAAAAAAGAAATTTACTAATGAATGTACCATCGTTCTAATCATATGTTATTTGAGACTTATTTGAGAGCTTTTCTATAAAAAAGACGATAAAATTAAACATTGTTTTTGAATGAAGGAAAATCAAACTTGAAGGCGAAAATGGTAAATGATTTTAAGGCGTAGATACATTAGAAATTATATACATGAGCGACATTTTTGGAGTCACTGCTACCCAGCTACAGTTCGAATGTTAACACCAAGAATCCAATACTAGTTTCATTTTATGTGCACTTCTTCTTCTACCTGGCAATTTCCCAGCTATAGCCAGGGTCTGCCTTACATGTTGTGAATAGTTTTTGGCTATTTGTTTTTACGACCAGTAGCCTGCCTGACATCGACCCTCTTTTGGGAATCAACATTAATGTGCACTATAGATATCTAAATGTTAATTCAACTAGTTATACTTTCACTGATAATTGATACTTGAGAAGAGTATTTTACTTATTATAAGATTGATAAATTATTTAATTCTTAACAATGTATCGCGATGATCAGAATTATATTACAGCCATAATAAATATATGGTCTCTGTGGTAATAAAATAGATTAATTATTATTCATAGTTTTAAAATTTATGATACAGCAACTACACAAGACAACGCAACAGGATAAAATTTACTTGATTTACATAATCCTAATAATAATATAATAAATAAATCATAATAATAATATAATAATAATTATATATGAATACAAAGGCAAATATTGTATCTAAGTATTTAATTGACTAGATAGACTTAAATTAATAACAATTATATAAAAAAAAACAGAACCAAATTGTTCAAAATATAATTTATTTCAACAAGATATATTATTGGTTTAAATTTATCCTCCAGAGTTCTGCTGCTAGCACTTGTGATGATGACCCACGCTTCTGAAATACAACATAAGGTCTACCTCTACAATCCTGAGTTTTTTGAGAAGGTAATAATATAATCAAAGAAAAATTTAAAAAAAAAACAAAAAATATATTTTTTCTACTTTATGAATTTCGAATATAAATTCATCTTTTTCTACGGAACTTACTTCATAAAATTCTCCAATATCCAGGTGCTGACTTATCCCATCACAATGTTAATCAAGAACGGTTCGTCGATAACTCAGATCTTCATCGTGTTATCAAACTTTCTTTTCGGGTATAGCCTTTTAATATACGCCAAAAACAAGCAACTAGGGTTGGCCCAGCTACCCGCCTGTATATTGCATCGAATTGCTAGGTAAGTTATTAAAATAAATTACGAGAACCCACACACACATCGTCCATAGACAGCCTTTCTATTTTTTATTTCTTAATATCTTATATTCTTCTTAATTGAAAAGGATAGTTCCATTTTTCAAAATATTCAATTATTTATATATTTTTTATAAGTCTCTATCAGTTTTAACCTTTATATTAATATTGATCTAGAAAATTGTTTTCTTTGCAGGATAACTCCAATCCATATGTTAGTAGTAGGGTTCGCTGCAACATGGTGGCAAGAGTCGGGTTCTGGACCGCAGTGGGCCGCCACCATCGGAACAGAAAGCCAAATTTGCCGCAAAAAGTTTTGGGCGCACTTTTTCTTCCTTCATAACTTTATATATAAAGACGAACATTGCTTACTGCAAACATGGTAAGGCTTTATATTTTAGTTTCTATTCAAATTCTTATATATTTTTTTAAAGCTTCAATAGTAATTAATTTTTACAATTCAGGTTTTTAGCAGTTGATATGCAAGTGTATATTGTGGCATCAGCACTTATGCTATATATGATACAGAACAAGAAGAGTCGAATACAGATATTGACCTGCTTATTTATTCTGTCTTGCCTTTTAAATGCAGGACTTGCATATATAAATGACTGGAAATCGCTTCTATACATCATGTTACCAGAGTAAGTGATCTTATTAATTTTAAGCTACGATGTCTCTGCAAGGTAGTCTGTTTTTATTAAACTTAAAAAAAATAAACCAATAAAACTATACCTTGTCAAAGAAAATTTATCAGAAAATACTAAAGTTTGAAAACCACATTTTAATTATAATGCTTCTTGGATTGAAATATGTACATATATGGGTTTATTAATAAAATATTATTATTAACAAGGAACGTGCGCACCACTTTCCATGGAATCCCATCGTTTAGTCAATACTATATCTCTCCCTGGGGAAGCTTGCCATCCTGTTTCATAGGTCTCATCACAGCCTGTGTACACTTCGATATGCAAGAAAACGGATACAAGATTGCCAAGCACAGAGTATGATACTTTTATTATTTAACACCGATTATATCTCATAAATCATAATACAGTCAGTGAACTTTTTATACGCGGTATTATTTTTTAACTTTTCCCTTTTTTTTCTCCCTTTTCTCCCTTACAGTCTTGAAGACTCTAATTATAATTCTTTTCCTATTTATCTTTAGTGGTTCACGACGATCTACCACATGTCCATTCCTCTCATCGTGGTGTGTTTGTTGGCTGGAAACGTGATGTTGGAACACACATCTCGCGGAGCAGTTTCCTCTTTCCTCGCCGCTGAACGACCAACTGTCGCACTTCTCTCTGCCATATGTCTTCTGGGCATTGCCAATAATGTAGATAGTAAGGAATTTGTCACTAAAATTATCGTAGTAATAGTATATTATTCTTAGTTTAAAAATAATGTTATATTAAATGGTCATCTATTGTTGAATATAAGATAGATATCGTCGTTCTGCCCTCGTAATATTATGTGTATAAAAAGAAGCAAATCTTTCTTTAAGGTCCTACAATAGTTTAACTTTTCATTAGATATTTTCCGTCGAGTAATGGGTTGGCGAGGCTGGACAGTGTTAGGACGTATGTCGCTGTCGGTGTTGATGCTGCATTGGGTCATAAACATGAGACTCGTCGCTTCGAAACGAACGCTCTTGGAAGCTTCAGTTTTTACCATTGTATGTATTCACACTTTTTAACTTAAAAGGCAATAAACAATAATACATCTTTCATATTTCGTTGGAAACATGGCATTAATATCAGCGGTGCAGCACATGTACTTTTGTGATTTAGCTTAATGATTTCATTTAAATGAAACAAATATTTTTCGGATTGTACAACCCAACTTTATTTTGGACAAAAACTACATACTCCCGATTTTTCGGCTACTTTTCAGTAACTATGATCACGGTTGTTGAAAAGTAGGAACGTCAGGAGTATGTAGTTTTTTCCAAATCAAAGTCGCTTCGTATGATCCGAAACACATTTGTTTCATTCAAAAGTTTAAAACTCGCGAAATTCATAGATCTCATTAATGATTTATTTATTTATGCTTGGAATATATTTACAAATACATAATTAACAATGTTAACGAACTTTTCCCAGGCGGCTGACCTGTTATCGACCATATGGTGGACGTACTGCGCTGCGCTGCCACTTACTCTTCTGGTTGAGGCGCCGCTGCAGCGAACGGTCAACACGCTGCTTTCCTAATATCTTACGCTGTGATAATACACTTGTGGACTGATTAGGAGTTATAGTTGATAAGCTGCGAGGAATAACCTAGAAGAACATACACTGCGCTCTCATAATATTTGGATGCCAATATTTGTGAGCAACTGGATGGAAAGCTAGATAGAAAATGTTTTGTTTTAATTGATATTAATATGCAAGTTTTGTTTAATATCTGTATGCTCTGAATGTAGTAACAGTATATTAATTTATAGCAAAGCTTTTCAAAACAGGAACCTTGATGTGATAGTTAACTGTTATGGCGGCATAATATTAAGATTTAATTTAAGATGATGGAGTACGGGGTAAAATGTTATGACATTTCTTTTTATTGTAAAAGAACGTTATAATGTGTAGTTTTATAATTATCAGTAATTAAACATATTTATAATATGCTGAGTTATTATTTTTTATTTTTAAGCAAATTTTTGTTATAAAGAAAAGGTGCCTGGAATTTAAACGACATTTTATTGACAACAACGCTTACCTCCAACAAGGTCGATCGGCTTCAAAACTCAGGCCCTTTCTAAATAGAGAGGAAAAAAATTAACTTATAATCTTGTTTTTTATTAGGAACAAAGTTTTCATAGTAATTAATTTCAAAATTACAACACTTGAATACAGAAAGTTAGGCAGATTTTCTTATATGTATGCCATCTTATTTCTTTCCTGTATTTTTTATACCTACAATATTTCGTTTAACCATTCTTATTCTTACTTCATATTACTTTTTAAGATTACTTTTTCTTTTTTTTTCACTACTACAAAAAATTTATCAGGTAGAGCAAAGATCAGAATTATAAAGCTTTAAAGTTAACTAACATTTCCCATCCAAGTCTAACACTACATTATTAATTTATGTCCCAATTTTAATTGCGAAAAATGAAAATTATTATTAATATATTTATTTGAAGGAAGACTATTTTCATTGTTTATAGAGAAAAGAAAATATTTTACTGAAATGTCGAGCCACGATTATTGTCCTATATCGTGTTTCATTTCGTTTTATTAGTCTTAAGTTGTTTTCTAAAATGCGTTCTTAAAGCCTTCAGAAACCTTCTTCGTCATTACCGCTCAGTTATCAAAATGTTTTTATTTTTTTTAAACCATTACATCATTTTAAAAACATTTTCTAGCGAGACGAAATCCATTGAAATGCAAGATAATAAAAAAATTCACTTTCAACAAAAAGTTCTAATTTTCAAAGTGATTCTTTAAAACTAAAATGACATATTAACACATTTCCTTAATATTATATTATTATCAACAATAAAATATTATAGTGCAGTATTCCGTTAATAGTTAATCCGTTGCATATAATGGAACTTTTAAACATAAATCAATAACTCATAAACAGCTTTACAAAACTGTAACTCCTTTCGTCTTTGTGACACTTTTATTACTGAGTACACATAATATTTAATAATATATCCTGTAATACCGAGTCCTTTTCAATAGGCCCCACGTTGGGCGCCAGTGTAATACAGAAGGCTTTTCAATAGGCCCCACGTTGGGCGCCAGTGTAATACAGAGGGCTTTGACGTGAAGGTTGGTTTACAATAAGACGGCTAGGCCTCTAACGTCGACACCAGGGAGCTATCCCACACAGTGGAAGTAGCCAACGGAAGTCGAACTTAGAAGAGTGATTTTCCTCGGTAGCTTTCAAAATACAGTCCCAACCAGGTGGAAGCAGTATCTTTGCCACTATCGAGGTCCCTGTGACTCGATACAATACAATTATATTCTGGGTTATTTATTCACTATACAAAGCTATAACATTAGCGTGATTTAGAATACAAGTAACGTCATCTATTATCATAAAGATGAACTAATGTAATGTTAGGAGTAGAGACATTGCTGTTACAGTCTCCCCCTCTGTCTACGAAGTCGCCTCGACGAGAAAGACAGGGAAGAAAACTAGTTGTCCTTCTTCTTCGGTGGTCTACCTCGTGGTTTTGGTTCCATCTATGTAGCCTCTGAATTTATTGACTGCCCACACCACTGCCAAAGTTTCTCTCTCAGTAGTTGAATAGTTCCGTTCAGATTTATTCAACAATCGACTAGCGAACTCAACTGGGTGTTCATTCTCACCCTCCCCCTGCACTAAGACCGCTCCAATAGCAAAGTTGCTAGCATCAGTTTTGATGATATAGGGCTTAGTCTCGTCAGCCTGTGCGAGTACAGGAATAGTAGTTAACAGGGTTCTCAGAGTTTCAAATGCAAATGTCTGTTCTTTGTTCCAAGTCCACTCGGTGTCTATCTTAGTGAGACGCGTCAAGGGCTCTGCAACCTTAGCAAAATCGGGAATGAACCTCCTGTACCAGGAACACATTTGTATAAACCTCATTAAGTGCTTCAAATTACGAGGTCGAGGTACGTTCATTATTGCTCATTGGTTATTTGAACAGTCATTTGTTTAGTTGATCGGTCAAGGGGTTGGTCTTCTTTGTCGTAGTAACTCTTCCGTACTTAGTGACAACGTAGCCGAGACTTTGCCTCGTCGTATTGTGCTCTTCACTTGTGTCAAAGAACTGTTCCCTACTACTCATAAGTTCGTCGTGGTAGTCCTTTAATAGGCCAGACGTTCGGGCGCCAGTGTAATACAGAGGCCTTTTCAATAGGCACCACGTTGGGCGCCAGTGTAATACCGAGTCCTTTTCAATAGGCCCCACGTTGGGCGCCAGTGTAATACAGAAGGCTTTTCAATAGGCCCCACGTTGGGCGCCAGTGTAATACAGAGGGCTTTGACGTGAAGGTTGGTTTACAATAAGACGGCTAGGCCTCTAACGTCGACACCAGGGAGCTATCCCACACAGTGGAAGTAGCCAACGGAAGTCGAACTTAGAAGAGTGATTTTCCTCGGTAGCTTTCAAAATGCAGTCCCAACCAGGTGGAAGCAGTATCTTTGCCACTATCGAGGTCCCTGTGACTCGATACAATACAATTATATTCTGGGTTATTTATTCACTATACAAAGCTATAACATTAGCGTGATTTAGAATACAAGTAACGTCATCTATTATCATAAAGATGAACTAATGTAATGTTAGGAGTAGAGACATTGCTGTTACAATCCTTAAATTGTATAAGCTGTGTATGACTAAACTTAAGCGAATAATCGCTTATTGTTGTTATTACAATAATGTAATAACAGTAATTTTAAAGTGTTTTAATATGCGACATTCCTAAGTCAAGCTTTAGGGAATGAACTTGTAAGTCTTATATTAAATTTGTTTGTTATTCTTATTATGATTATATGTTGACTGGGCTTGATGAAAGATTTCAGATGAAAAGAAGATATGACGAGGGTCGGAGCTAATATCGAATATATCTTCTATTTCATAAGTAATAAAAGAAATTTGCGGAGTTAAAAATAAATATATATTTTAGGACAATGAGTATATTAACACTTATGTTGTATTTTTTTTATTGTAACAAAACATAGTCACTTAAAAAACTTCCTTGGTTTTGAAGTACGTTCAAAATTATTAGCCGAAGTCACTTCTGACAGTAGTACCTAACTATAAATGAAATCCCGTCGAAATAGATCACACCTTTTATTTCTACACGAGCCCAAACAAAGAGACCGATTAGAAATCCTTTTTGATGAAGGAATCCTATATACAGGGTGACTGGTGAATTACTATCAATATTTAAGGAGAATACTCGGTACATGATTCTCATTCGAATTATGTAAAAAAAATAGGCACTTAACTTTTGACCAAATTTCCATATGAATAAATAAAGTGTTGACACGTTCCAAGTGTTCAAGTGTGGACGCGTGCGGCGGCGTGCTGATACAACACTACGTCACGACACGCGTATGTGTGAGTTTCAGTGTATACCTAATCTGTAGGGTGTTCACACGATGCGTAATTAATTACATAACTTTTGGTTAACTTTACTTAGAAGGTTATTAATATTTATGTTATATTAATTTTTATTTTGTCATATATTATCGTCAAATATCACGTCCTCAAATATCAATAGTAATTCACCAGTCACCCTGTATAATACTTACATATACTTTCCTATAAATTTGTTAATTTAAAACTAAAAACAGCCATAAAGTTTTCTATTACTATTGATTATGTCATATTTATTCATGTTTATGTTCCTTTATAAGAGACGATTATGATTGATAAATAATAAAAATACAAGATATCAATAACCTCTGACCTATGCCTGTTAATATAATAATAGGGTTAATTCTAAGGTATCTGAGTCATATGAATTGCAATGATAAAAACTTAACGTTATCTTCAGTTGGCTAGAACCGTAGGATAAAATAAAAGGAATTACAAGAAAACCAAAATATTTTTTATCCAAATCAGTTGAATTTTCTGTTGAAGTTGAACCGCTTTTCATTTGGTACAAGTGTGACAGTATTGTGTGTTAAATTAATCGATAGATGGTGAGTCTTACTATTGTATATCGTAAAACGTGTCTCTTTAAAGATATTTAAAAAATAAATTGTAGATAAGTTTTTCAACAAATTGTTTTAAACGTAGGTACAGAAAATACCAATCAAGAATGTATAAATATACATTGAATTAATATATGATTTATTAGCACCGATATTATGAACCAGCATCTTAAATGTTTACAATTTGCATGCATAGCGCAAGTTTGAATCATCACACTACATAGGAAGCGTTTCCCGTCTTTAATTGAATAACCTACGTTGATGCTTTAATTTAAGAAGATTTATGAATAAAAAACGGTTAAAAGTTGGAGCATGACGATGCCACTTAACCTAAGGATACTGGTTTTCATTATTGTTTATTAGAACCGTACCTATTGAAAATCATTAATTATATAAAATATCAATAAGGAAGTCTAGTCTATTGAATTATAAGAGTATAAGAAAAATAAAAAGCATTCCTAACTGGCATAATTACGCTGAATATACTGAAGATGGACGTACTTCCTAGTTTAGGTATTTTTAAATGTAGTATTTCATTTTTAATTCGTTTTGATATATATTATGTTATTCATTATAACAAATATTCAAGTATTAATATTCTATAAAGTCATTTAAATGAATGAATGCCCTTAACCACGGTTGCTGCAAAGTAACTGAAACGTAATGAGTACATATTCAGTTTTTAAAAATAATAAAATATACGAAGTAATCCAAAAATATTAGTTTCATTTTTAAATGAATACTCTCGAAAGTATTAGATCTATCTCTCTATGAAATCATACTATCAATTATAATAAAGACAATTATTTTTTATAGTTTTTTTGAACTTTAGAACTGTTCTTAAATGTTTCATGAGTAAATATATGAAAATGATGCTCTGATGATAATTAATTTATATGTTTTTTGGGTCCTTTTTTTACTAATTTCTGGCTTTAAAACACTTCCTTTATCAGTACATTTTCTAATATAAATCACATTATATGAGATTTATTTCAAATTATAAATTCTAGGTCATTACCAAATAAAAAATATACCTTTTTTTACATTTAACCATATTGGTAAAATTCTCTTTAATTACAAAGTTCGACAGACCGTAAAAATGAATGTGATAAACGTTGCAAGTCCTACAATTATAAACTAAAAGGAATATATGGTTTTCTTGGCTAAGGTTAAGTTATAATATTATATAAAAACACAACCGGTTAAAAAATAATTTAAAATATAAGAATATATTTACTAATAATAACAAATTATATTATACTTAACGTAAGTATATTATGTTAAATTGTTCATAATGTGCTGCAACATATAACATATCTATAATGAATAAAATTAATAAATTGAAGTAACGGGTAATTTAACCAATTGGTTTATAAAGTGCTGATCATTGAGCGTATAAAAGGGTTTATAATTAACGTACCTGTTATTAAAAAAAACAGTATTAATAGAAACCTATTACCATATATGACCCTAACGAACCATTTTTTTTAATTTCCCTAAAGTCTTTGGTAACTTTTACTATTATCACCTGGAAAATTTGTCACTGTTGCAGTTTTCATTTATATTTATATGTTTAATTTAAGTTAATTTTATGTGGAATAAAAACTATGGATATTGCTTATAGTTCACGTATAAAGAATATTACTACGTATTTTTCTGATGATATTCTGCAGTACAAAATAAGCTTACTATTTTTAGGTTTTGCAATCAATTTAAATATTAATTATTAGGCTAAAGGTCGTTCTATTCAAGATCGTCCCCATTTGGAAAAACCACTTTTTTTTTAGTTTTCAATGTTATAACTTATAAGTTGCACTTTTATGGTAATTTATGGTTAGTTAATAGTTTATTTACGTAATCAGAGTAGTTAATCACCCACCACAACTAATGTTATGGTATAAACAAGACTTTAAAGATTTAAGAAGTAATAAAAATTAATATCGATATATACCGCTATAATTATGTTAATAAAAACTCAAATATAACTTAATAAATTAACAACATACATCTTTTCTTACTAAATTTTCTTTTGCAAAAAATTTAATTTATTTTAAAATACAAAATTCTGAAAGAAAAAATAACAAATTTTAGTTTTCAATTATATAAATTAAATTTGAAATTAATTTTAAAATAATGATATAACTCTATAAATGTTACTACTTTATATACATACTACTCTTATATACTTCGATAATTATAAGTATCAATTATTAATAGGAACTAGCCAGAACATAACCACATGAATAAATAAGTAGTTTTAAATGGAAGATATGGTACTCATAAAGTTCTTTGTCGCAATAGCTGAAACTGGCGACTTAAATGGAAAAAAACAAAAGAATGGGAAAAATATGAATGATTTAAAACATTTACCAGTTTAATATTAGTTTTACGTGTCTAAAATGCTGATTGACATTTTTAAACATACGAGTAAAAGTATACTTTTGATATTAGTTATTAATTACAAATTTAAAAATTACTTATAAGCCTCCACATAAATGTGTTACGATACAGAGTTCTACATAAATACATGATCTAGTTTATAAAACCGAGTATTGGTAAGAATATAGTTAAATAAAAAACATTTCATTCGCTTGTTAAAAATTGATTATGATTACATAATTAGTACGCTGACGACACTGAAAAATGAGAAGTCACTGAACTTGTAACAAACGACATAATAAAATCATAAAGCATGTTACTACTGTTCTTGAAATATTCGTACGCTTTCTACATTTGCAAAATTAAGAAAATTACAAACATGTGTTTTCGCTCATACAAATCGACCTAATATTCAATTTATACTTTAGTAAACATTTTTCTCGTCACGGTGTGTCATTTGTATTTATCATTGTTAATTACGAATTAATTTGTGCTGCAATGCAAAAAAATTGTCATGATCTGTTATTTAAACTTATACAACGAGTGATAATTATTATTTGTGACAAAGAGTTATGAAAAACATGTAATCGTTTGTGAGAAATCAAATGTAGAATGTTTATTGTAGTTTGGTTAGCAAGGGTGGTTGCTGTCTAAGGCGTTGAAGGTCAATTGAATATTTTATATAAAGGACCTCAGGCCCAGACGTGTTAGTGTTCTAGCGAGTGATAGTGATGATAGTGCTATGTTTAGTGATGGCCGTCGGGGCGACTGCTCTCGACTTAACCGGTAAGGTATTAGACCTGTTTAAAGGAATCCTTTATAATTTCCAATTTCATTTAATTTTTTTTTTTAATAACTTATTAGTTAAAAGAAATAAAATAAAAATAGTGGTACATATATATATTTATACATAATTTCTAGGTATATTCTTAAATTTTTAGAGCAATTTGTCGTGATTTCAGAACAATGCTGTGGTTATTATACATATATGTAACATGAAAAAATGTCTTGGTTCTTTTATTCAAACGACAATTTTTAATAAAATACAAAGTGCTCAATAGCACAGTTGTGAATAGATAAAGAAGTAGAGCTAAATTAGGAAAAAATGCCCATTCGAGATAAAATACTTAGAATGCAATGCTATAAAACAAAAACAACATAATATCATTTTATTTATATTATTTATTTTTCATTTAAATTACTACGTAATTGAATCAGATAAATTCGTTTTATTTCATAACTCAAAATAAAAATTAATCATTTTTGAAAAATATTCCCTTGCTGATTTCAATAATTACATATTTTTTATCTACATATATTAAACATTTGTTTGGTTTTTTAAAAATAATTATCTGAAACAGAACTAGCAGTTGTCGTATAAGATAATTAATTAATTATTGAACAATGAGATTATTGTACACATAATAACTGTTTGACGTCACGGATGCAATCTTTGTTCCATTATTCAATACATCTGTAATTTCCGCGAGTTGCAAAACTCGAAGACCGCACTTTGCATATTCGAAGAATCTCGTTTCATGCTATTTATTCTTGAAAGAATGCTTGCGGTTGTCTTCTTAGTGGAATCGACATTCCAAGCAGTGCTCATTACGTATTTGATACAAAAAATCTTAAATCTTTAAAATAAACGTATTAGCAATTAAATTGTTACATTGTCGATGCAAATTGTCCTCAGCCCACGCATACTAGGTAATTAACTAATTATAAGATTTATTCATTAAATCTACGATTAATATGTACAAATTTAATGAAAAAGATATGACAAAAGTCTGCAAATAATTTGTAATTAAACTTAAATCACTACAATACTATATTTGTAAGGAATTTGTGAATAGTTTTTTAACGAAATTATAATAAGATAGACTACCACAAGAATATATTGATTTTTAACAAGTACAAAATCGAATTACATATCACACTAAAAAAGAAAGTATTCTATTGCGTAAGTTTATTAATAAACAAAAGTAAGTTTATTAACTCATATAATCTAAGAAATTAATGGAATATTGTTTACATTGTATAAAAACATATTTCGTCACCGACTCCTATTTATCAATGGAAATTACCAATTCCATGGAAACTTACCTACATGTGATACTAACTCTTATACAATCATAAATAGAGATTTAAATTGAACAATAATAAAAAATGTAACAGAGTATAAGGATATAAATGAATAATGTCGTAAAGTAAAATGGAAACAGAGAGAGCACCTAGTCTCAGGGGCTTAGTATAAATCATCAAAGGAACAAGCTTTTGTCTTAAATATCAAGCTTGAATAATGAAATATATTATTTAAAAATATATAACAATAAAAGAAATACGCTGATTTCTTTATTTCAAATATCCCTATATACAAAACATTAAATAATATACGTGTCAAACCAATATACCCTTATTTTATCCGATACCAGGATCCAAAGAGCTAAATCAGTAGGTATAATAAAAATACTTCACACCATACTGGCATTGCAAAATTTTAATGGTTATTAGATAAAAAAAACTATGTAATTACTAATTAGTAAAGAAATACCTCTTTGCTTTTAAACTATATACCATATCTGAACCAGTTCTGTCGCAATCAAGTAACAAGTTCATTGTTACTACTAACTATTAACAAGTTTATCTTGGAAAAAGCAGCCTGTACTAAATCCAAGGTTTTTCTTAGAATAAACACTTTATTATTAGATTTTAATAAATGCTGAAGTGCAATAAAAGTAATATACCTAACTTCAAATCGTTATTTATCTAACAGTAACTGTGCGGATCTAAAATGTTTTCTGATATATTATAACTCACTTAAATTTTACGTTAAATTTTTACATTAGTCAATTAATAGAATTAAATAATATTAAACGCGATAAAGATTTAGGATTTATATGATAAGGCGTCTTATTATATTTTATAATTTTTAAATCTTTTTATTCTGTGATCCGTCACAGTATATCTGTTTGTAAACACCGATAAGATTTAAATTTATTAAATTTAATATTAATTACATAAAATTTAATTAAATTAAATTTTAATTCAAGAATATTTTCCACCATGAACGCAACTCTCTATAAATATTTCCATGATCCCATAAAATTCCATGGTTCAGAGACATTTATAAATTAAACTGTATCGATTGAAGAATTTATGTAGTCGTTTTAAACTTATTTCATTTAAAATCCACTATTTTTTACACATACATAAAGAAAATACCGTTTAAAAAACATTATATCACGGAAGATACTTAAATCAGAATAAAAATAGTCTACTGGATTTAACATCATATGCACATATTACCATAAAACCATCTAAACCTAGAATTGTTACAAGAAAATGTAAATGAAAAATAATGATAGGGCATAGATCACATTTATTATTTTCGTTATTGATAGAACATTATTATAGTCTTAGAAAATCGTATAACAACCTAATCATTTCAGAGGAGCAATACTATAAATTGCCGCAGCTATTCGAATTGGACAACTACGATCAATGCTTGTCTCAACATGGGACCTTCTGCCTCGGTTCCTTCCACCTACATTCCTCTCGAACCAATCAGCTGCTTCGCTTGCTTCAGGTTTGAAAGAAAATAGTAATTCATAGTAAAAGTTGCTATATCACCTACCTTAAAAAGTTTCTCCTTAAACTGTTTATCGTAAACCCATAATAATTTTACATAATATATTCAGAGATTCAGTGATCAGAATTAAGCTATTAAGAGCCTTATTGGTCTATTATAAAATGAACAAAAAATAAACATAAACAAAAATTTTAAGCGTAATTTTATCCATTGGAAAACTACGCTAAATCATATAATTATTCTTAAGAATATCAAAACAATAGATTGTCTATTTAACTGCATTTTTTAAAGTCCGTTACCTAATAATTTTCCTGTAAATGGACAATTGGTTATTATAATCTAGGTTTCCATAAACTTTTGACATAATATTGTTTCTTGAGTAGATTTAAAAACTAAGTTAGAATATCGAAATAACGAAAACTGTATACGCAAGGTAGCAGAAAAGAGCGGATATGTGTGAAATAAATTCTCTTAAAACGCTTCATGTTATTCATACATTCTTATTGAATTTATTTACATTGTATACTAATTTTAATTTTATTCATGAATGATGGGTTTTATAAAGGAAACATCAGCTGAGACACATCGATTCAACCACAAGGTTATCCACCGAGGTTATTGTCTTAAAAGCACGTGTGCCCATATTCTGGGCGTGTCCCATCCACAAATCTTCAAGGACTGTGTTCACAATATAACTAAACTCAAATATGATCTTGGGGCTGATCTTATCCATCTGGAGTACTGTAAATCCGAGGAGACATCGAAACCTATAGATAATCTGGATATTATAATTGCTTCTGTTCTTACGCTAATACTATTAGCAAATATCATTGGCACAGCCTATGACTTCTTTCGAGACTCGAATAGCAAACGTAAGGTTTTTTAATTTCTTTATAAATTGTCGTTAAGTTTAACAAACTCGTCTTAATTTAGTTACCGATCCTCTTACCCACTAATTATTGAATATTGTATAAAAGGTTTAATTCTTTTAGCCAACCGTTATCTGATGACATTCTCATTTTTTGCAAATTGGAACAGGCTGACAGCCACTTACGAGAAGGAAGACCAGAGACGCTCTGCACTTAGCCCAATACATGGAATGAAGTCAGTTCAGCCTTTTAAATTTCGAATCAGTATATGTTTTTTTTTATTTTCTAAATTTCCTATTACAATTTCTTTAATAGTGTTTTCTATGTAACGTTTATTCAAATTTCTTTTTTCAGGGTGTTGACTCTAATGGCAGTTGTGTTAGCGCATTCTATAATGGCCTATCATATGACATATCTTTATAACCCATCGTTTTTTGAAAAGGTATATTTAAAAATATAGAAGTATGTAGACATTTCAGAGTATGCAATTAAAATATCTTTTCCTAGGCCAATCTCCATCCACTATCGGCGATATTCAACAACGGCACGGCGACTGTACAAACATTCATTCTCTTCTCAACATTCCTACTGGCTCACAACTTGTTGCTCTTACTAGAACGTGAGAAAGAAAAGAAATTGAATTTTAGTTTCTGGTGCAAGATAATTCTTCATCGGCTAATCAGGTAAAGAACTGAAAATAAATTAAATAATAAAAGTGTTTCTGTTTTTCATAAAATATATGCCTGAAGTCCCTAATTTGCATATTATTTAAATTCCATTACGAACTTTTCGTTTTTCAAAGATTTTTAATAAATATATGTATCTAAAATTACAACTATATGGCTAAGAGTATGTCTATCACACTCACCAGTGGTGAACCATAAGGTTTTCTGTCTATATTATAAGGACCCTGTTAACAAAAAAACTCCACAGAATCAGTCCAACCTATCTAGTCGTGTTGGGTATAACAGCTACATGGCGTTTTCATTTCGGCAACGGTCCATTGTGGTGGTTAGCAGAAAACGAGGCAGAGAAGTGTCGACGCTCTGGCTGGACTAATGCACTGTACATCAACAACTTTTTGCGGTTTGATGACTCTTGCCTCATACAGAGCTGGTGAGCTGTTTTAGTTTAATAGAAGACTTTTTAATTTAGATCCTCAAATGAGTTTGAATTTTTTAAATAATAATTCTGTTATTTACGGTGAACAAATAAAATACAGAAATTTATTTGATGCAAATTATTTTATCCCCCAAAGGATGTTCTGCAGATAATTTAATATGGTCCGATAATAACTTGTATGTGTACTTGTTACTTGTTGTTAATAAACAATGACATTTCTCTAGTTTTAGTTTTCTCTAATTAAACGTTATATCATTATATTAAAAAGAAAAATACGACATTTTACATTATTTAATTGACTGCTTGAGATCTGCCTATTTTGTTCCTTAAATAAAGTGTTTTAATAACTACTAAAAGTATTAAACAACTTTTGGCACAAACAAAGGTCATGTTTGCTCAATTTGACACATTTAAAGTTTTATTAGTTAAACCCAATACCTATTTGTGACAATCATATTTATATTTGTGTACATATTTCAGGTTCTTGGCAGTAGATATGCAGCTGTATGTAATATCATCGCTGTTGCTACTATTTCTCGCCCGGAGGCCGCGAACAGCCATCAGTGTTTTAGGAGGACTGTTCGTTATATCTGTTATTGGCAACTTTTTAGCGTCTTACTACTTAGATCTCAAGACACTCGTTTACATAGCTCATCCTGAGTGAGTATTTAAAAATTAATCACTATGAATACAAGTTATCGCAACGGTAACACTCTTTTCCACATATATGTATAAAAAGAACAATCATTCCTAATCTAGAATTGTATAGATCCTTATTTAATTTTATCCCTTCTAGATACATCCGTATTCAATACAGCGGAGTCATTTCTTTCTGGCGTCAATATGCTGCACCGAGCTCGTCAGCACCAGCAGCACTGCTGGGTCTACTGCTGGCTTTCCTCTATCACCTTCTGAAGGAAAATAATTTCGACGCCAGTACTAACACGGTGTGTAGATAAACGCCTTAATTTTAATGACCTATGTATATTTATAAAAAGTTTTTTAGCACTGCTATTTTTTTACTTTAAACAATTTATTTGGAATAAGAAGTTTTGAATCACATTTACAAAAAATTTTCACTTGCATAAATCTCGGAGTAGTAGAGATTAAAGGTTATACTATTGCTAACTATAAAAATAATTTCATAGTATAATGAATCGTTTTTAAAATTGTTACCAGAACTTACTTCTTTAAACTGTTTACATCCAATCAATTGACAGTAATTTAACATAAATTTTCTCTTTACTGTTTTAAAAAATATTAATAATGTCTTTGTTAACTTGTATCAGCCTCTTCTCATTCTATACCGTCTGTCGGTTCCATCCATGCTGGCATGGATCCTAAGCGGCCACCTTCTCAAGGATGCCACATCACCAGTAATTGTTTCACTCTACACAGCCCTTGATCGACCAGTGTTCACAATACTAGTTACTGTGGCTAGCATTGGTTTCTTCTTCAAAATAGATAGTGAGTTCAAACCAGACCATGTTATTAAGCTTTAGCTATACACATTTTCTAAAAAAAGTACCTATTAATAAGATTCCTTTGAATACTCTCTACTAAATTAAACCACTATACAATCAAATCAAAGTTATAAGGATTATTATATTCAAACGTCAATAATAATATTTATGTGTATTCTTATATTTGTATGGTTTAAACAATATTCCTATGAATACATTTTTAAAATTATAATAGTAAAATTAATTATAGTCAGGCATTTATTGTTAAATAAGAAGACTATTGCAATGTTCTTAATAATATAAATAAAGACTAACAGAATAAATATTTGTATCAGAAATATGGTGGCAGTTTCTGTCATGGCGTGGTTGGCATCCTCTGTCCCGCATGTCACTATGTGTACTTCTGACACACTGGGACCTAAGTCTGGCGCTAATCGCACTACGCACCACCCTATCACAGGCTTCTGTACTAGAGATTGTTAGTACCAGTTTATATTATTTAGTTTACTATTTAAATCATTGATTTGTGGAAAAATCTCTTAATTTATCTCTTATCCACTTGTAATATATCATTAAATTATAAATGATACTCTTACTATTGATAATTACTATTTCTACTGGATGATGTCTCATTGCTATAATTATTTATTTACTACTGAAAATAAAAGACAAAGTTTTATTTAAAATTTAATTCTTTTACCAATTTTATTTACAGGGTTGCCACTGGCTGGGGTCATTATTTCTTACATATTGTGTCTCTGTGCCTCTACATCTCATGGTTGAACTTCCAATGCAAAAATTCTTGCAGGCTGTATTTTTGTGAAAATTATTAATATAGTACAACTACATCAATTAGATTACATGTTTTTGATAACAAATTATGCAATACAAATTACTACAATATTAAACATTGATATTAGTTTTTATAACAAACTGTGATATTTTAATTAAGTATTTGTAAACATATAGTAAACCAATTGAAAAAAATATCCTTGTGTTATTCCAACCAGTCCAATTCTTAAAAGAAATTCATTTAAAATAATATTCACAAGTATGCCCAAAACACTAACTAGTAACTTAAATAAATTCTGCCAGAACACATTTCCAAGTAAAAATCAATTAAATATAATGGCAACAATGATATCCTATTAGAATGTCATTTTCTAAATGGGGAATAAATAATCAAAATAATTAAATTATCAAAAATTTAAAAAAGCAGAGGGTTTGAGTAAAAAATATATGAATAAGTAGTTTTAAGAGCAATAGCATCTTTTTTTTTGTGCGCACTGGGAAAAAATGCTTTACGCATCCCCTTTCCATCAAGGGACGGAGAGGGGTATGTGGGACTCCTCGGGAAAAAGATTCCCGGTATACCCACTAAAAGAACCCAGTGGCGCTCCGACCTCGCCTGACTGACAGGGGGCTGGGAATCCGGTTGCATCCAGCCCCCCGCCGGCGATTGCCCCCCTTGTGGGGGAGGGCTCTGTTGTGGCCGGAGCGCACGGCCATCTGTGGCCGTCGCAGGGGCGGGTGAAAGCGGACGCTGTGTGCGCCGCCTTCCGCCCCTCCTTCTTCTGCGGAGCTCTGGCGCGGAGGGATCGTCCTCGTGCTCTCGCTCCGCCGCCTCCTTCTGTGACATTACGTCTTCGCAGAAGGAGGCTACCGCAGTCCACGCCTCCTCGCTCCCTAGCATTGCGATGATCAGACCAGGGAGCGAGAGGTCGTTTCCGACAGCTGCCACCAGTGCTTGGCGGGGCTCGGCCCACGATGGACACACATCAAGAGTGTGCTCTGCCGTGTCCTTCGCAGCTCCACACTGGTGGCACGACGGGGACTCCTCCCTCCTGGGGACGGGCCCAATCCCGTCCAGCGTCCTTCGACCGAACGTTGCAGTAGCGAGGTCCTCTGTCCAGTGTTGGACGACCGCGTCCCTCGCCTCCTCACAAACGGCCTGCCGTTCTGCCCCGTCGGGGCGTTGGCCTAGCTGCCTTTGCTCCGCCGTCCACTCGTAGAGTCTGACGAGCACCCACGCCTCGAGCTCCCAAGGAGGGGTCCCCGCCAGAACACACGCCGCCGCGAAGCTTACCGTGCGGTAAGCCTTCACCACCCGCTGCGCAATGGCCCTTTGGGACCTCCGGAGGGTAGCTGCGTTTTCCCTCCTATGGAGGGAGTCCGCTCAGATTGGGGCCCCGTAAAGGGCCATACTTTTCAGTATGCCGGCATATAATCGCCGACATCGATTCCGGCAGTTGGCGTTGCCGAGACCTGTGAAAGAAGACGGCCTCTGTCTTGGACAACGCCACCGTCAGCCCCAAACGGGAGATCCTGTCAGCGACCAAGGATCCTCCCGCCGAGGCCAGGCTGGCCGCCGACTCGAATTTTCTCCCCCGAGCAATCAGGAGGGTGCTTGACGTGGTCAGACGTACTTCGGGGGAGGTTTCCTCGCAGGAGCCAATCGAATCCGATGTTCCATAGAAGCGGTCCTAGAACAGAACCCTGTGAGATGCCGGACTCGACGCTGTACCGCCGCAGTCGGCCCGCCCTATTTGCGACGAGTAACCGCGTCTCGTTGGACGTAGTGCGCTGCGAAAGTTCCTTAACGATGCCGATTAGGCTGGCTGCCAGACATTTAAGAGCCTTCTGGAAGGTCCCCTTTAGATTTGAGGACTTGGAGGCGACCTCAAGAATCTCCCCCTGGTCCTCGAGAGCCATGCGCTCCATCTCCTCTACGGAGTGGTCCGCACAGCGGACGGTAGCTGCGCCGTAGCCGGCCTTGGCTCTGGTCGTCCGCGCGAGCTTCTCCTTAGAGGCAACCATTTCCTCCAGATCCGCCTCTACTATGGCCCGTTTTGCGGGTTTCCTGATAGTGTCGGGAGATCCCCCGGACTTCTGTCGCAGGAATCGCTTCCTGGACTCAGGGCGAATCGAACCACAGTCCGACACGCTCATGATGGACTCGGTGTCCGAGTAGTTCGTCCCTTGATCCACACAATGAAGGCTTGCCGACGAAGGTGCGCGGCTAGCTTCAGACTCTGAATGGCCCTGAGAAAGACCTTTGGGTTGGCCCTGAGAAGGGCCTTGGGGTTGGCCCTGAGAAGGGCCTTCTGGGAGGCACCGTCTGGAGGCGCCCCTGGGTTGTTTGGAACTCATGTTCTCAAAACACAGATCACGATCAATAGTCGCGAAGGATCACCAACCACGGGCCACTGCGTTACCGCGCACCAAGTGGGATAGGATACCTTTCGATTTCGAAGCACAGACAATTTTAAAGCTTCGAAGCACAGTGTTCGTTAGCCGCCGGCCTGCCACTCCGTTACGGTGGTCAGGCGCGACGTTGCCCAGGGATCACTACGAGGAAGTCAACACTGTGGGGGGACCCCCAGCAATAGCATCTGGTCAACTAAATACAATATTATTATAACATAGACAATATTTGAAATTATTTTGTTTAATTTTATTACAAAATCATACATTTATACCAAAATGAAAACCAAAACAATTAATATTAATAATAATTTAATTAAATTCTTTGATTTCTAAGAAACCTTTTTGCTCTATTATAAAATATTAATTGTATTGATTAGATTTTATTGATCTTTATTGTACAGAATTGGAGTAGTACAGAAGTTTAAAGAACTTCTTAAGTAACATTTCAATGAAAACGTTTCTGTTATATTTGTTGCTTCAAAATATGTACCAGGGGTTCGTGAAACGAAATACATGTGAATTAACAAATCATTTAAATGAGTTAAATCTTTCTCGAATAGTAACCAGAATTTAAACAAAACCATTGTGTGATTCAATGTGTTTTACTTCATAGTATGATTTAATTCACACTGAAATTGTGGTATAATTAGCCAATGTCAACATTTTAATTTTTTGAAAAAATTATAATTTTGAATACTGTTTGCAGAAAACATGAAAGGGTTTGTCAAATGGTATAAAGGCTGTTTTTAAAAGACTAATTATATTTTTAGCACCACCTAGACTTACAAACAATACATGAATGTAATGTTAGCAACTGTGTTGATTTTTAAAAGGAACTTGTGTTTTGTTCTTCTTCTTCCTGGCAATTTCCCAGCTTTAGACAGGTTCTGCCTTCCTACTTAAACTTCTCCACTTTGCACGGTCTTTGGCATCCTCGGTGGTTAGTCCGTTGGCTCTCATGTCCTGCTTCACGGTGTCCAGCCATCGCTTCTTAGGGTGTCCTGGGGGTCTTGCTCCAGGAACAGACATATTAAGGCAAATTCTTCCGACGTAGTTCTCAGGAATTATATGGAAGAACTTCGTATGAGATATAAGTTGTTTTTGTACAAGAAGACGTAAGGAATTTATTCCTCATCCAACGACAGTCACACAATGAGAGATCTGTTATTCTAGCTTTAGAGTTTACCATACTGGAGCACTAGCATGGCCAATCTTTAAACGACATATTGTGGATGTTATTGAGCGAGCAGCTTTTTTGTAAAGGAAATACCAATGATTATAAGAAATATTTGATTGAGATTTAATATTTTGGTTGTCTTTGTTATGTCACTTTGACACATGTTATTTCGTCTATGTCATATGAATGAAAAAACTCTGGAGCAAAAATTATGCAAAGTTGTAACAGACAACAGTTACACTCTTCTCAAGTCTACATTTTATTTTATATCATTTATATGTTATAATCTTGGTATCACAACTAAGCTATTTTCTATATTGTCTGCCTAAAGAAAGATGATGAAAAATTTGGCACTTTTAATAAAAATTAAAAAAACTAATATACTAATTATTATTAACTAAGTTAGGGAACTCTTTCTCTCAAGTTTTTGCTTTCATATAATATATTGCTTTGCTTTTGAAATACTTTGCGACATGTTATTGAATTTTTATAAGGACAAAAATGGAGTTATTGAAAAATATATCAATGTTTTAATACCCCAAATACTTCGATTGATAATTTCAAACCAAGGTTAGATAAAATTAAATTCACTGCATGCAACAAATGGAATTACCAATGACATATTTCTTTTTGTGGTTTGCTCTTTTATCAAATAATCTTCTAATCAACACTAAATTGATAAGCTAATACAAAGGAAAATCTTTGTACCAGATAATTTTTATCATAACAACAATATTATCACAGAAAGTAAGTATAATTTTCACATGAAATTTATTAGCATAATATTTATCGACTGCTAAGAAAAGTTAACCTGAATTAAATCACGATATTATGCCAAAAAATAATTCATAGATACCACGATAATAATACTTGTTACTTATATATTTAGGCGTCAATAATAGTAAGATAAATAAGTTAAAGAATTTAGAATTTTTAGAATTCATGTATATTATACAGGTAATACATTTCCTGTCAACAGTCACAAATTGACAGTGACAGTATACGCTAAACTTAAAATTACATTTTATCTGTGACTGCATGCTGATTGTACGAGTAGGAGCTGTTTTTTATTTAGAATCCACGTAAAGTCTTTAAACAGCTGTGCTGTGTAGACTCGATAAGATACGATGGGAAACAATAATTCACACGGAAAGAGTGAGATAAAAGACGGTAGTGGCATGAGCACTCCTAGGGGTTCAACCCGAAGCACGAGATCGGGGTCCAACGGAGAAGTGCAAGATCAGCCAGAAAAGTCTGAACAACAGACAACCTCCTTAGTTCCCGTTGAAAAACTTGGCAAGGTGAGGTAGTATATTTCGCATATTTTGTGTAAACTAAGTTATTCCGAACCTGCATTGAAGAAGTCGTCCGTAAAATTTGCTCCGCCATACTATTTGCTTTGCTTGGCCTTGAATAGTGATTACAGATGTCGTTAACGTAAGTGATAAGAAATATAAATATTTGATTTAAGAAAATTGTTTGAGCTGTAGTTTTCCAAAAAGTTTTGATATAAGTGTAAAAATGATAATTTTGATAACAATTCTAAGAATAAGTCTTTAGATCAGTAAATAAAAATAGTAATCTCACTACATTGATAATTAGAGGAATGACTCACTTTTCCAGTATTTATGAATAGAGATTCAAATTTTTTAGTACTAACTGATACTGTTTAATAAATGTTCTAGTGTATGTGTATGTTTCCATGCTTAAGACTCCTTTTTATTTACAACCTTGTTTGAAATATTTAAGGAAAACGATTGATTATATACATACACATTAATTATTATTCATGTCTGTTAGACCATATATGTGTTGAGGAAGGTTATGTTTTGCTATATCATTGTCACTTAACTTGCTATATTTTAAACCTTGTTATGACTTCTATGAAAAAAAAAAAAATATTATTATTATGACAAGCCAAAAAAAAGTAATATTGAACTATAAAAATGGATAAATAAATTAAATATTGTTGTGTATATATGCCTTTCATATAATTTATTTATTCAAAATGATACAGTTTTTAATATTTTTGTTGATTCAAATCTATTTCTATAATTTTCCGAAATTAACATTTCTTAATAGAACTTCAATTAATTTTGTGATCTGCTAAGTAATTTGCACATGCCAAAGTGTTTTTATTCTATGAAGGTTGACCATATCTGAATTTTGATGTTAGTGGTTTCAATTTAGAACTGCAAATAATACAGAGAGCAACGAAATTTTAACTGAATATCAAGTACAGGTCATATTGACTTACCTTATTTTATGCATGTTTCAAAACCATGTATTTACTTATTAAAATTATTTGAATTTTCTTGTTTCTTTAATATTTTTTTTACAATTTGAGACTTTAAAGTATATTTATATATACAATAACATATTAGTCTATATTTGGTAACAAACATGCTGCATGATAATCATTCCTTACAATGTTTACTAAGATTTGCATCTCAATTCCCTACAATAATTCCAACAATGCAAGACAAAATCATTGTATCTAACAAATAAATAGTGGTTTGCTAAGACAATTTATAGATAGTTAGTCCATAGTAATGGGTATTCATTTAATTCATTCAATTTCACCTTATGCTTAACCGATGTAAACATAAAGTATATTTTAGTATGCCTTCTTATTTGGCAACTTAATATTATTTTTTGACCATGACAATTATTAAAACAAACAAAAATTATCAGTTGTATAAAGTAACTTTTGTTTATAGTCTGGAGTCACATGACAGAATAAATTGTCACTAATACTTCATTGGCATAATATATTGTTTCAATACAATATACATTTACTATATCCTGACCCGTGCAGTTGCCAGCACAAGTTCTTGAATTGTATATGGTTGAAATATTTGACATATGCTTTATTTATAATTTAATAAATACCTTTAAAGGGTATCTTTTTGTTCCATGAAAACTTATTATTGGAAAACAGCAATGATATTTTACAAGTTGTAAAATATCTGATTGTCTGTTTTTATAAAATAGTAAAAATAAAAAATTTTAATAATAAGATTCTATTTCAAGGGCTTAATTCCTTTTAAATAAATTCTAAACCGTCTCAAGAATTGTATTGACGGTATAAGTTAAAAAAAACTATTGCAAATATATCTAGAATATCTATCACCTTAAATTTCATGATGTGTGTTTTTGTGCTATTTAACTATAAAATTATAACATGTATACCTTAAAATACAAAATAGAAATTTCATTAAGGTATTACATAACTATTTAAGTATGTAATGAAAATTCCACAAAACGATTGCTTTATTTCTTTTATTGCTTCACCAATTAAGTGGTTAAAATCATAAATGGAAATCCCATAATTTAATACCATTTAAAAACGATTCATTGAACATTATATAAGAACACTATCTCATAAACAGTCGGTGACAATCTTATCCAAAATATGACGATAAATCACTGGTTATGAATCACATAGTAAATGTGTTGTGGCATCGTAAAGCAAACGTGTGTATATTGATTATGGACAGATTTGTTGATTTGTTAGTAAAAGATTTGCGCTTTACTATCGTCGGTCTAAAAGAAAGACGAAAAGTTAAGAAAGTTCTGAGAATTGATTACAAGGTGAGAGAATGAATTATAAACGTTCACTAAAAATTAGAAGTTATTTTAGACTTCTATTAAATTGTTTTGTTACAAACAGTTGAGATGTTTCGAAACTTTCGACTGTTTTGATATTATACAAAAATATTTCTTGTTATGATATATCTATTATATTTTCACCCGTCCGTTAATACCTACTTGAATTGAAAAGTCTCTGGTGACTTATTTTAGGTTTTCAATCTGGTTTTGAAGGCTAGTTTATTGAGTGAAAATAAAATTATAAAAACTCTTAAATCAAATACAAATTAATTTCGAAAAAACACAATGATAGAAATGTCAGATTTGTTTTATATATTCGGCTTATTTATTTACACACCTTTTCTTATTTGACTTATATATTATAATTTGCTCTCCAAAATCGCCTTTTCTCGTTTGATATTGAAATTAGATAATTACTTCCGAAACTTACACTGACCCCTTAAAATCCCCGTTGTAAATACTACCAAACTAAGTAAAAAAGAAGTATAGATTACATAGAGCCAAATTTTATATATATATACTATATCGACTAATAATACTAAATTGAATTCATTTTGTTGAAATTAATAAATCTTAAAAGTATATTATTACTACCGTCGGAAATAAACTGAGATGTCTTGCTCTATCAATCAATAGGTACTTAAGGAAAATAATAAAATGCGGAAGCAAAATATTACGTTTTCCATTTATTAGACGATAAATATTCGTCAACATTAAACGATACCGATATGTTCAGAAGAGAGTCCAAGATAAACAAGAACTGTTTGGTTATTTTTTAATAATTATATAACTAAATGGCTTTCTGTACTTATTACGTATTCTTGATACTAGTGACAATAATTTATTATTAATTTAAATTTAAAGGGAAGCTCATATTTTATAATTTAAGTCAAAATGCAATAGTCACTGAATAAAATTGGTGACTTTTTTATGCTTTAGTCATACTTAAAACCGTCTATTATTTATTAAAGATGGCATTCCACTGTCCACTGAATATATTGTTATATTTATATGAAATCGTTGATAAATAATGATACAATATATATCAAATTAATAAAAAACAATAACTTACATACATGTAGAAGTTGCGTGTTTTATAAATTATTAATATTAAAATATATTTCACGGTCATCTTTCAGTTTTTGTCGGATTCATCGATCATGATTATTTTTCATTTGATAATAATTAGCCCGTCACTTATACTAATCGGTCAAGTTTGTAATGAAACCTTTGTTAGAGAATGTATGAAGCAAATATGATTTACAACATCGTTTTATCATAGATATAAGCTTCAATTCTTTTATTAATATTAAACAAAAAAAACGCTAATTACTTTGGGCAATTTCAATTCTTTTGGAAAATTTGGTCGAGTGTCATCGTTATACGCGATGTTGTTTAGAAAATGTATAATTGTATATTCATAAAAAACTTCGTTGTGTCATGAGTTAATATAGTAATAATAAATAGTTTATACATAAATATAACATTATAATTATTATAATACACTTGATTATATATTTTTTAAAAGTAAAATCATATTTAAACAATCTAATCAACATGAATGTCAATTCCATAAAACAAAATGCAATTTTTTGTGTATATTGTTGACGTTAATAAAAAAACGACTGTCCACGCAATATTTACTTTACTTTTATTATTTTTCTTTTCGCTAGCATTAAAAACTTCCCATATACCTTAAGGGATACAAAAAAATAAATTAGCCGTATTGATCGAGCCATTTTCAAGTTACGCCCTTAAACACATCCATTTTATTCATATGGATTTTTTAATAACGTTTTAACTGGGTCTACAGCAATTCAGTTTCTAATTTATTAAAACAAAAAGCTTTTGAAGATATTCTTGTTTACACATTTGCATAAGAAGATCGATACTCAAGAAAATTTATATGTCGATGGCGGTAGATAACAAACAAGACTATAAAGTGACCGACACTTTAACTCGTCTAGCATTGAGGCCTGAACACGTTTTCCAGTAAATAACCTAAAGATAGGGTTAGTTAAAATTAAAATATGTAAACAAATACTTGGATTTTATCCTCGGATAATTTTATTTATTCCAAAAGTTGTTTATCTCTAAATAAACTTGATAGTTGACGTAAAATATCAAAGCAAATCCGTGATTTTAGCAAAGAAAATAATACGGAAACAAACAAGAGTATGCAACTTATGCAATCTATATCATTGATATTTATTGTCTTTATTTATGAAGTGCTTTATATCGAGTAATACCGATGATTGTAATTTACGATGTCTAATTAAGTCGTCCTTGTATCGTATAGTACCTATACTAATAGAATGCAGTCTGGCAGTCGAAAACTTATCCGGGGAAAGAAATTTCGTGATAATTGTTAATTAATTATCACGTAATATGGTAATTAATTAATAATGAACAATTATAAAACTGATATATAAAGTGATTTATTAACACGTTTCCCTATATGTTAAATCACGAAAACATTAATTCAAGTCAATGAAATGTATAACTCAGTACATTTTCCCGAACATAATTATTTATGCAATTAATGCTTTTAAATTATTAATCTTAAATGTCTCGTTTTATGAATGCTGGCCAGTTTTAAATTACACATATGTAAGCTATAACTATAAAAATATAAGTTCTTAAACGTATTATGAATTCTCCTAATGAGTTACTTCAATCAAAGCAATGTGAGGATGTTTTTTAAAAATTTTCTTTTATCTTCAGCTCCTTGCGCATCGATCGCAGAAGGAAGATGGAGTCAATGGTGTTACGGAAAAATCTTTTACCGTAAGTTTTTACAAAATTGCAGTATATTTACTTTATTTTTTTCAAATACTATACAGGGTGACTGGTGAATTACTATCAATATTTAAGGAGAATACTCGGTACATGATTCTCATTCGAATTATGTAAAAAAAATAGGCACTTAATTTTTGACAAAATTTCCGTATAAATAAATAAAGTGTTGACACGTTCCAAGTGTTCCAAGTGTGGACGCGTGCGGCGGCGTGCTGATACAACACCACGCCGCTGCACGCGTATGTGTGTGTGTGTGTGTATACCTAATCTGTAGGGTGTTCACACGATGCGTAATTAATTACAAAACTTTTGGTTAACTTTACTTAGAAGTTTATTAATATTTATGTTATATTAATTTTTATTTTGTCATATATGATCGTCAAATATCACGTCCTCAAGTATCGATAGTAATTCACCAGTCACCCTGTATATTTATCTATTTTTTTTAACAACTACCTGAAATCCGCGACACATACGGAATAAAAAGTATCCTAGTCACTTCTTATTACATCGGCTATCTGCCAACAAAAATCTCATCAAAATCAGTCCAGCCATTGTAGAGATAAGCCGGAACAAAGAGACAAAAATTTAAAAATAAAATGTTATTTTGGTGTATGTACTGTATAATATACATATACATATTTATATGCTTGTAGTAAAAAAGTTATATCAACATTATAAACGAACACTCAAATTTTATGTGTATGTATCAATATTATAATATAATTTTTTAGAAAATTTTGCTGTGGTATGGACATAAAAGAACGAGTAAAATCTCTAATCTTAGTCTGTATGATCACACTATAGACGGAGAGTCTCTCATTTCTCGTTCAATAACTTATGCTAATACTTTAATGTACGAAAATTCCGAATAAAAAATAATTCACTATTCAGTGTGATGTTGCGAACTTAGGAAAACTATAGTCAGTTTACTAATATCGATATAACGAAAAGATGTTTGGGAGAAATACAAATTGTTTTACTGTGAAGTTTACATAGTAAGTCCGTCTAAACGAGGGCGTCATCATCGCATACCGCTGACTTAGCACTCAGAGCCGTTCCAGGGCGCTTATTCTAAAGAATTATACACGATACCTTTATCAGTGGCCGCCTTTCTTAGAATTAGAATAAGCACGCTTTGTTGTAAGAAAAAGCCCTCTTGGGTTGCATCAATATTTATATTTTAACATTGTATTAATATTAAGCTAAATCTGCAATTGGCAGTCTAAGCAATTTGTTCTCAAATTAAATAACCTTGAACTTGACTACTTGTTATTTGTTTCCTATTTTGTTATAAATCCTTTGTTAGCAGATATCGTTTTATGTAAAAATATTCCAGCCCTTACCACACTAGACTTCTTTTACAAAATAGTTACATCTTTATAAAAAACAAAAGACTGTTGTGAAGTTTATCAAAATGGAATGTAATTTATTTCCAAAACGCTATTTTCTAAAATTTAAAAAAACTAAATCTTAAAAAAATACGAGTGTTTTTTTAAATATTATTAATTCGAATGTAGTCGAGATACGACGTAAATTTCTCTCGAATATAACACTCGGTCAATAAACAATAATAAAGCACATATGTATTCGGTAACACACAGTGCTAAATAACGTCGCGTATAATTTGTGGCAATCACGCACATACTCTCGATTGTTTAATTGACTGTTGAGACCTTACTTAAGTACAGCCACGGGCAAAAGTATTAGGCACCCTACAGTAAGACAAGTTTTAGGGTGTTTTAGCATAGCGAGTGTAAATAAAACTGCATTTATGATTACAATGGTTTATTTTAAGAAAATAATTAATATTTTGTAGGTCCACCTTTTGACTTAATAACCGCAGCCACTCTTTTTGGCATTGACTCTACCAGCCTGAAACATTCTTCTCTTGATATATTTTTCCATTCCTGCTGTAACGCGGCCAATAGAGCTTGTTTATTGCTAATCGAGTGCCTGCGGATATTTTTCTTTAAAATGGACCAAATATGCTCAATCCGGTTGAGGTCTGGTGATTGTGGTGGCCAGTCCAAGAGATCAATATGATTTTCAGCAAACCACTTCATGGTATGCGCGGACTTGTGGCAAGTGGCGTTGTCTTGCTGAAATTTCAGGCCATCGGTGTTTGTATCACCGAAAATTTGCGTTATCGACGTTGCTAGTGCTGTTTCCAGAACTTCAGTGTATTTAACACTATTCATTCGTCCCTCACACAACACCATTTCGCCCACTCCGTCGGCAGCCATGCAGCCCCAGATCATTATTGAGCCTCCACCATGCTTAACAGTGGGAACCACACATTCTGGGTTGTATTCTTCGCCAACCCTTCGCCTAACATAAGTCACACCGGGTGTTCCAAACACCTATGCCAAACGAAAAAAACACATTTATTTTCAAAGTTATTATTTTTTCTTGCAGTACGTTATTTTAAAAACATTTATGTGTTTTAATATTGTACATAAAATAAATAACAATACCTCAAAGTTAGATTCGTCTGACCACAGCATGTTGGACCAATCTTCCACTGACCAATCTCTATGTTTGAGTGCCCACTCCAACCGATTTTTCTTATTGTGTTCTGACAGCCACGGCTTCTTCCTTGCTTTACATCCTTTTAATCCAGCTTTAAGAAGTCTTCTTCTCACAGTATAAACACTCACTGAGCTGCCTTTTGCCTCAGATAATGCTGCAGCGAGCTCTAAAGCAGTTTTTTTCCTGTTTTGTAGAGACTGCCTAATCAACAATCGATCTTCCCGTTCAGTAGTAACTTTTCTTCTGCCTGTTCTTGGTCTATTTTCTTGGGTGCCAGTCTCTTTGAAGCGATTTATAGCATATTGAACTGCACATCGCGAGCACTTCACTTCTCGGGATATTTTAACCTGAGACATGCCTTGTTCATGTAAAATCTTAATTCTTAGACGCTGTTCAGCACTAAGTTCAGATTTTTTCGGCATGATTAACACGTTAAATGTTAGTCTTTAGAATTGTGATAGGAATAGTTGCGTAGAAGACGTGTATGTTCACTGCAAGCACTGATAACACACTATAACCCGAAACGCAAAAAAAGCAAATTCGAAGAAACACCGCTTAGGAGCACACCTGGATGTCATAAATATTTTCTTTTATCTTAATTTGGTTAAAAATTGCCGCTAATACAATAGCTAAACCATAAAACACACACTTGACCGCAATATAATGAGATAGTGACTAACAATAGGGGTGCCTAATACTTTTGCACGCAGCTGTACAATTAATAATGCATATAATGATATTTATAAAATCTGTTATTTTCTGTTTTATTAAAAAGAACTGTATTAATGTTTCAGAAATATCTATTTCCGATGTATCCAGAATTGGCGCGCCACTTTTACAACTACGTTCACAGGACAGCTAAGTGTAAGAACAATCACATTCCACTGTCTGCGTTCAGACAACAGTGCGAAAAGATACTGGCCATGCTAGATGACAATGCCATCATTGAAACGTATATAAGGTAAGAAGCACTTGTCTTTTGATCCCAAATCTAACGAAAATATATACATTTTTAAACTAGTAACTACGTTAAAGTGAATTGTGGTATTCTCAACATATTTTCTTCCAAACAGAATGTTCAGCTCTGAACCCGAAGAAGGCAATGTAACTCCTAACGATCTCCGCGGTCTTCTTTACATCAGCTACAAATTATCGATGGACCACTATCCCGAGGGTCCGCAAGCATGTCCAATGGTGAGATAATGTTTTAAATAGGTTTATAAATAGAAGACCCGGCGAACTTCGTATTGCTCTATAATCAAGGAATATCTGTTACGTTTTTTTATTTATATTTTTGGAGTTTAACTTTAAGCCATAAATCTCCGTGTTTTAAAGTGCGACAGAATGATTGACATATTAGTTAGTTGTCAAATCTAATGTCAAAAAAAACGTTTGTATCAACAACTACTAATAAATTCAAAATTAATTTAAAAAACATTGTCCAGCGGACAAAATTGTGAATCTAAATCATTCCCAGATCCCCTTGAACACACACAAAAAAAATCATCAAAATCGGTCCAGTCGTTTGAGAGAGTCGTTTCAGTGACATACAAACTCACAGAAGAACTATAATATTTTCATCTTCTATAAAGATTAATTCGACTGCTTTCAGATAAATAAGACGCTCTCAGCAGTTATCCGAGGTTGCTTCAACAATAAAGATTCCCACAGCGTCGGATTTGTGGTACGCTGGCTAGAGGAGCATTGTCATCGACTTATATTCCCCATACACAGGTGAAAGTTGCTTTCATCCCATATTTATTACAGTGAGACCTAAGGATATCATTTGTATTAAGCTTCAAAACCAATCTATGTATAATTAATGCTTCTTGTTTAAACACGTTGCATGACCTTTTTTTTAGAAAAGTCCAGATAGTGTTTAATCATACCTTATGGTACGTAGAAATGTAACTGAGGATGATAAGTGCACTATTTCAGTAATAACCTATGTATTAACTTTAGCTTCAAAGCAAGACTTTCAAATTGTGACTGGTAAGGAACACAGATGCAGCCAGAATATTAGAAACCATTATCATATACTCATGAGAAGGGCAGAAGCGTATCGGTTAATCCAGTTGTGAGGAATGTATCAATAAAAGTACTACATATATTGTAAAGTTACTCTTTCTTTTTTACAGATACTGCGTGCACATCCTAGCGACTCGTCACCGCGACATCGAGTCTCTCAGCAGCAGCAGTAGCAGCAGTGGTTCGCTGGAGCTCGGTACTCCGGTTCTGGAGCGTGGTTCCTGGGCTGGCGGTTCGGGTACTGGTTCCGGTGGAAGTGGACTCCTGCCGGTCTCAGCAGCTTGGCTGCTAGCAGCAACGGCACCACCGCTCTACTCCAGACCAGCCAAACCACCGCCTCACCCAGGTATACTGGAAGCAAATACACCGATGAAATATATATAGTTACATATACATATACATGACACACACTCATAACATACTGTCACACAACCACGAAGTTATAGAAGTGGGTTAATTAAGCAAAAAATTACAAATTCAAGTGGTTATTACTAACCTTATAGGAAAATTTCGTTAACTTCGTTGTTAAACTTATAAACTTAGTAGTAGTAGTTCTTTTGTATTATGCAGTATAACACAAAAGAACTACTCTCTTATGGTAAAATGGTAGCAAAGCGTCTCGCTAAGACTTTAGCTTTAATTTCTTTCTAGTTATATTCAGCCGATATGTTTTGAGATCAGGAAGGAACAAAACGTTGATCTAAGAAGAGGTAAATTTTATTACTCCCCAATCCGTTACGTACTCATATACATATGTGGAAAGAAAATTACAAATAAAAGGAAGGAAAAATACAATTAGTAAAATATTTTAATAATATTTGTGCACACAAAACTGTTCCAAGAAAATATATAAATTAAAAAAGGATAAAATCTAGGATAGGTCGTCCCATATATAATAATAACAATAATTATATATAACATTCACATAATAAATATATAACAACATTCCTGTCACAAAATGATATAGGCGAAAAAATAATGAAAGGATACAAATACACCTTTCGTATCTTATCTTATATAGCTTTTATAACAAATATATTATCAATATCTTACGCCACTATATATTTCAGTTTAATCCACATATTCCAAACATATAGAAGTAGTATCCAAATTTAAGTACTTTAACAAAATTTTAAGTTTAAATAAGTTATGTTAATTTATTACTTTGTATTGCATATAGCTCTACTAACTTTGGTTAAGTTGGACTCCTTATAAGTACGAAACTAGATGTAAATTTGCTTCAGACTACGCGATGCGATCTTTAGTTTTGCTTATTTTATCGATTAAAATACATAATTTTTTGAAATCAAAATGTCACGTTCATGATTTTATTAAAATACGAGTACTTAACATTTATTAAATTACTAGCTTTCCGCCTGCAGCTTCGCCCGCGTGGGGTTTGGTGATATCGCATTTCCAAGAGAATCTTTTAACAGTCTGGGAAAAAACTATCCTATGTTCTTTATCAAGGTCAACTCTATCTCTGTACCAAATTTCATTAAAATCAGTTCAGTGGTTTAGGCGTGAAAGCGTAACAGACAGACAGACAGAGTTACTTTCGCATTTGTATTATTAGTAGGGATGCTCTAAATGATTAGAGATCAGATTTTTTTTTTCTATAATTATACTTTTTATTTATTAATATAAATTTTGCTCCAAGCGAATATTATGCCTCGAGCGATGAATTTTCACGTGTTTTTACGTTTTTGTTCATAAAATAACTTTTATTAATATAATTTATGCTTTAAGCGGTGAATGTTCACGTGTTTTTATCTTTTTGTTCATAAAACAACTTTTATTGATATAAATTATGCTCCAGGCGATCAATGTACCTTTACCTTGGTATAAAAACGTTTTGCTTTTCTAACAATTTTAATTCTTATAAATCTTTATATTTATTTTTGATGCATTTTACCTTTTAATTTAGAGATATTTTTTTATATGTTTTGCTTTAGACATTTGCTCTGTAGACAGTTGTTTAAATTCTTATTAATGAAAAAAACTTTTATTAATATAAATTATGCTGCAAGCGATCAGTGTAAATATTTGTTTATCTTTTCATAACTATTTTTTAATTATAAAATAACTTTTAGATTTCTCCAACAAATTCGATTACATTTCTTCAACTTTTTGTAATGAAACTCTTATTTACGAACAAGTTCTGCTAAAGTAATTTGTGTTCTAGTAGTCTATATTTGCACATTTGTCTTATAATCTTACTGTGAAAGTTCAAAGCTGTTAATGCGCCATGCAAACATAAATTTTATGTCATGAAAATTGTATTTTTTGGTGCTTAATATGTATATTTGGTATTAAGAGTGATTTTTTGCGAATTGTGATATTAATGTGTATCTACATTTATAATTTAAAGGTTAATGCTTTTGTTAAAGCTTAACATAATCTCCGAAACTACTGAGTCGATTTTTTAACGGTGTAAACCTGACAATAAAACTCCATGAATTATGGTAATTATAATCAATTTTCTGGCATACATACATATATAAAAGAAAGTCGAGTTAATGACACTATTTATAACTCAAGAACGGTTGTACATACGGATTTGGCTTGAAATTTGTGAAGGGGTAGGTTGGAATCAGGATATAGGATACTTTTGAATAAGTTCAGCCGAAATAAAATCCAAAATCTGCTTACTTAGTGACTCTAAAGCGAAACAGTTTGTTTGGTCGGCTACACATACATTTATTATTATAAAATTAACTCGGACAAAGTCGAGAGCAAGTATATATATAAGGGTAAATTTAATTAAAGGTAGGTGCTATAGACATTACTATTCGCTAATATTAATGACAAACTATAGTGAAAATTGGAGTTAAGTGTGTTATGTTACATATTATATGAGGACATGTATTTCGTAAACTACTGAACCGATTGTGATAAACTAAAGAACAGGTAAAACCAAACAGCGAATTGAGTATTATTATTTTTTCATTTCTTATTATTATTTTTAATAATTCACTAGAACAAGTTTTCGTTGTGATCCGTTTTTTGTTAAGAACTTTCACTTACGCGAATTTAACGGGATATTTTCCTACGAATACTTCTTTTCCTAAAATTGTATGATACATAAACGATATTATTTTATGTCTTAGCTAAAAGCGAATTGTATTGCTTTTAAAGACTTACGAATTTTGCAGGAGAAATTTATATACATGTATTTTATGTTATTATGCGAACTATGAGATGTTAGAGTTATCGTTAAATTATATTTGACTAATAAAACTGAATTCAAATAAAAAAAATATATACCATGGATATTCCTACTTATAATACAGTAACCATATGGAAAATGCTCAGCAATTTATGTGTATTTTTACAAATCAGTTCTTATTTATTCGATCTCTGCCTTGCGCGACCTGTATCTTGGAGTCATGTTTATTTTCTTTATGTATGTCTTGCAATAGTTCTTTTAAATAATATATGGAGAAACGAATGTTTTTTTTGTTTGTTGCTCTTTTAAGCAAAAATTACAGAACGGTTTTTGTTGAAGCTCTGTAATAATGTAGCTAAGGCGTCACAATAAGGCATAAGCTAATATTAAATTCCGAATTCCTTGTGATGCCTCTTGCTCAAATACCAAATCTTTTGTTTTATTACATTTTGTTTGTTTGTTTTAATACACTTTCACATTTCTCTGTGATTCTATTTCAAAAATTCCACGAGGACGGAGTCGCTGGCAAAGACTAGTTTATCAATAAAGAATTATAAAATAATTCTTTTAAATTGTATTCAGTGTACCTGTGCGTTTTGCTAATTATAAATGTATTTGAAATGGGCACACTTAGGTCTAGCTTACATTGTATTCTATTTTATACAATATAGGTCATTGGTTGTGAAATACTGGACAAATATTAAAAATAACTTGATCATTAAGACTATTCTTAATTATCTTTCCATTTCAATTACATACTGATTTTATAAATTTTTGGCCTATGCCTTTTATGCGAAGTACCATAAAGAAGTGTACATTTTTTGCGATGTTAATTTTAAATTGAATAAGAGTATTTTATATCTACTGAACTAAATCATGCGTTAAAAGCCCATTAGCGATTTTTCATATTTAAAAAGAAATGTTGGCGAAATACTTGAATATATTTCTTAGATAAAATGTAATCTCTACGTTTTATTACAAGATCATAAATGCTTTAAGTTTCACTCAAATCTATTTACACGTTTTAAAGATTAACTTTGACAATCAGAAAGGATGATATAGAGACTTAAAATATAAAGTAAGCCAAAAGTTTGTTTATTTGTTTGTTTCTTTATACCTTGTAAATAATAAAAAGATCTTAATACATAAAAAAGAATTTTTAATATTTCAACAAAGTTCTATTTATAATACTTCAGATACAAATTCTCATTGTTTTCTATGCACAGTTAATAGCTCTGGCGAAATGAATGTATCTTATTGTTATTGTTGTATTTTACAATGATTTTTAAAACTAAATGCACTCAACAAATATGCGATATTCCATTGACTAAATGTCAAGGTTATGGGGGTTATTTAAGCAAAAAAAAAAATACTGCACCTAGTGAATATTCATAAAGCGTTGTTTGACAGAAATTAATTTATTATAATTGTACTTACATATTTTATTATGTTTGATGTTCTTTGCTAGAATATCCGTACAACGCAATGGCAATATTTTAATTTATATGAGAGATTATTTTACTATTTATATTATAAGCAATATGCTTCGCGTCCTATGCTCTATTATGGTAATGAATTATATTATTAAAGTATCATATAAATAGCAAAAAAGTTGTTGATATGTTTATTTGTTTTACAATTTCGCGATTATTTAAAGTGTATTATTGTCTAAGCTATCTGTCACGTGCACTAATCTCATCCCATTGATTTTTGTTTCATTATAGTGTCTATAAGCATTTGTATGATGGTTATAAATTTTATTGATTACTTACAATTTATTTAAAATATTATGTAGGCAAAATAAGCGCTGTCACATATTTTTTATGTTCCTAATACTTTTATTGTTGTTTTTACAAATAATCATAAGGTTTTGAATTTTTTCGAAGGAAATCTGACCGAAGTATTGATATGATTGTTATTTGTAGAAGTTGTACTGCTTTTGCTTTTCTCTTATTATGCTTAAACTTTGTTGACTGCTCTTTTGCTTGCTTGCGAAATTACTTAAAACTTCATTTTAAGTATTTATCAGAGCTGAATATATAGTGGTGTTTTTAAAGTCAACCAAAAAGATATTTTGTTTCCTTATGCTGATAAGAAAAATAAGATGAAAAGTAAAATTCATAGAAATTAATTATTAAAACTAAAAAAATATGTATATACACGAATGTCAATGAAATGACGTTTATTGGTGCAATAAAATTTGATTAATTGTTATATTACCTTCTGTACGTGAGAATTACTATTAAAGTTTGAAAAAAAAATAATTTAGGAGTCTTAAAAGGAATATAGAAATATAAAGCTATATTTTACATCTCTGACAAGTACGGAAGGCAACGAATAATAGGCCCAAGTATTCATACAAGTCTAGAATAATTTACAAATTTCATACAAGATTACATATTTTAAATCACGACGTCATAGTATTTATCGATAACCATAATAAGTACCACGATTGGTTAATGATTTTTGAAATGGTTATTTTATAACTATAGATCGTTTTTACTAATTTTGGTTTCAAAATTCAATACGGCTATTAATAGAGTGACACTTAACAATGCAAAAACCAAAAAAAAAAAAATACTTTTATAACCAATTCATTATTTTCACCAACAATGTTTCTACAATTATATTAGTGTTACCATTGTTAACAATATGATTACTCTAAAATACCCGAATTATTTAAAAAATGAAGTGCCTAGTTATTGAATGTAAGGAGATGAATCTAAACTTACAACGTACAAACCCATTGCACTTCTTTTACAAACAAATCTCTTTTACAGACAATATTTTTATAATTCGTACAATATTATTATAAAAAGTAACATAATATTATAATAAATTAAATAGTATAATATGATTAAAATTCGCTTTTTCCAAATTCTATGATAGCTTGATAAAGTTTTCAGGACACTTAACTTTTAGAACTAGTTATAAATTTAACGATCCTCAGTTTTGTTTTAGACTAATTGCAATATAATTTTCATTATGTATAGAATAAGGATAACATTGCTGCTCAATAAACAGACCCATTTGGATTCTATACAATTTAACTTCAACCATGTTCTTTGCATGTAAAGCTCTTATTGGTGCGTATTAGGACTGTATGGACCGTCATTTTCCAAATAGGTTTCCTTAAGCTGTTCCCCAAATAACAACTTATAAAGCCAGCTAACTACGAACGATAAAATCCATTTCTAATGAGGTTGATGATTTTCTAAAGTATCCTTTCGTATAGTAAGTGAGGTTTCGTAAACCTCATTTTCTGATATGCGTTATGAAATTACCATTTTAGTTATAATTTCTTCTATTACCTAAAAATGTTTTTCCTAGACCTACTTATTAATTTTAAATAACATATGGTTGGTTATTCAGAAGACATTTGCAGTTTTATATTTAGCTGTACGGTAACCTATATTATAGTATTTATATTTTGGTAGAGTGGTTTGCAAAACCTCCAGTAAATCTAAACTCAAGGGCCCAAATACTAGTTTAGGCTGCGTCTAAAAGTCGTTTTTCCTTACGCCTTCACAGTGATCTCGCTTTGTCGAGTTGAGTCATGTGGACAGTTTGTAACAACAGCCTCTCCAAAATACAAATCGTAGCTATATATTCATTAGTCACGTTAGATATATTACTTGGTAATATTGGCTCAATAAACACTATACTAAGCTCCTTACATAATGAGAAATCCGTGTTTCTATTACGACCACATGTCAGATATAAACTAATTTCTGTAGTTAATTAAATACCTGTTAGTTTGGACCTGGCGTCTTCGGAAAAGAACTTGTAATAGTGAAACCGACTCTTTGTCATTAACGTAGGAGGCTATGATATTAGGTTTTTGCGTTTTGTCTACAGAGGGTTTATCCCATTGTATCGCTAATCTTTGATATTGCGTAATGTACAACCTAAAAATATGAGTATTCCCATTGTGTTATTTGTGTATTTTTAATGCCAATATTGGATATATTTTTCGTTATAATTTTAACACAATTATCAACTCTTCACGTGTTAGTAGTATACATTTAATGAGATCGATTTTTGATCTAAATTATAATAATTAATTTAATTTGATTTATAAAAGAACAAAGTATTAAAACAAAAGCAAAAGTAGGCATACGTAATTTATACCGTAATAATTTAGGTAAGTATTAAATAAAGTATAAGACATACTAAGGATACAGACAAAAACTAATTTCAATATAAAATGTCAAAAGGAATGAAGGGGATTATTTTAAGGTATATCTACTCATAAGGGCGGTGAAAAATAGCTTTCTTCGCTATATACTCATAGGCAAATGTCTTGTGAGGCTCCAATTTCTTAGTGAAAATAAGCTTACAAGTTTAGTCTAAGAGATAGCCAAGACACTGTCAGGTCTAGTTAGTATGTTAGTCAGAAACTTATGTCTGAGTTTATAAGTCATAATACACATCCCCATTTTACACACAACATAAATATTACTCCACAATTATCAACACTTAATAGTCCTAATGAGTTAAATATAGACAAACGCAGATATAGTTCACAGTAGCAATTCACTCTATGATATTAACGTCAGGTGGTACAACTGCTTCGACTGCGTGGATGGCTCGTCTGGTGTGCGCGCTGCCCTCACATTGGGTGCCCTTGTACGCCTCCAACGAGCACGGACTCGGAGCCAACAGGTTCCTTCATCACACGCTAGCATACCGGTGTGTTGCTCAATGTAAAAAATAACTTCATACATTAAACATACTTCATTAAGACAACCTCTCTGTCCATTAATACGAATTTACTGAGCTTACTCCTGAAATTAAAGCTTTCATGTATCATCGAAATAATTTTTAATATAAAAAATATTTCTATGAAATTCTAATTTTTAGGTTTTTCCCGTAACCTTTTTTAACCAATTAATATATTATTTTCGACTGTTACTAACAATTTCAATAGCCGACACTTGATATAATTTTCTGATTCCCAAAACTTACTTTCTTCAATATTTTAGATTGTAAAAGATTGCTGTTTATCCTTAAGACGTAATTTCAAATATGTTCGCATTCTACCTAAATTTGACTAGGATTACCATTTAATGCACCTGTTTTTCTAAACTAATTTAAAGGAATCATTACTTTTTTTCCACGGTGACCATAATTTTACGTCAAAGTCAAACATTCTTAATCTGTCGTCTCCTACCTAATCGGTTACCTATAGCCATCCATAGTCACTAAATTTTTTTGTTAACTTTTATAAATAAAGTTTTGACGTCAGTAACATTTAAATTATCATTTTCTTTTTGTAGGTAGTAAATAATAAATAAGCCTTTTAATTTCGATTATACGATATTATTAAGTAAAGACAACAATATAAATTACAAAAGTAGCATTACAGTTTGTAATTGAAAAAGCTGGAAATGCATTGAATGAAATTTTTGATAAATAATTAATAAATTTTTTGTTGTGATTCACATTCTTAAAGACCATCGTGCAATGCAAGTATATATTTCTTTTTAATATTCCGATGACCCTCCAATGGATGAATAAAATTAATAAAAAAAAACTAAATGTTCGCTTACCAAAGTAATACTATAAAATAATATTCAATAGACTCATACATTTTTTGAGATAAAACTTTTGCTTTGACGTCATGGCATTTTCATTTCAGGGGTCCAACACTAGTGGTTATAGAGGGCAAGTGTGCGGGTGAGGAATCTTCGGAATCGGAGAGGGTCACTGTAGTGGTGTGCGCTCCTCAGGAATGGCGTGACACACACCAATACTGGGGCGGACCACAGGGAGCCCTTGTGCAACTATATCCCACGTGAGTACACTCACATCACTAAACTCTGTGTAATGCCGGCCACACAAGTTACAGTATACTTAAGAGAACCCAGACTTGCACATATTCACGTATTACAGAGGCGTACACATACGACTTAAGGTTGCTTGCACATGTCATTTCTGAGATAATTCTTCAAGTGTGCGTACAGGATGCGAGCTTCTTATGCTATGGATGAAGCAATGCCGTAGTTAGCTTCATTTTAGCGAGAAAGGAAGTGAAAATTCAGAAAAGACACGGAATTATATTGACTTTTTTTTGTTGTCTCGTTCATTTTGGCTCTAAAATGACGTGCACATGTAAACAAGCAATATAACAAACTTAAAAAATGCAATATTGCTCAAGTTGGGAATTAAAATATGGAACTTTTTCAAGAACTTGTGCATGTTGGAAACTTTAACAGTTTTCTTCCAATACACGTTACAGTATAGGTACTTGTTTAAGTCATGCCCAAGGATACTGTAACATGCTTGGCTGGCATGAAGAAGTACAGCAAAGCCAACTAGAGAAGACAATTTTCAAAAATACAATGACTTGCAGTAAATTCTGTTTAGTCAGTAACGGATTTATTCCCATGTCAAACATAACGTAGATGTCGCTGATCATAAATATAATTTTTTATGGTCATACAACCATTACCTGTTCGGGGCTAAAAATTAAATAAACATTCAAAACTTCTCTCGTACGCCCTTCTTTCCGTAGTGTTAATATTAACGAAATAGCAACATTATTAATTTCTAAATTTCTTTCATCCACAGGTTGTCTTTAGTGGAGTGCGGGCCGAAGCTGTTATATCTTAACTCTCATATTCGCGGGTACCCACGTGGTCTTCGATCTGGCTCGGACCCACGTCACCCGCTTCTGTCTGTAAACGAAGGTTTCGATTCATTCACCTTCAAGGGAGTGCCGTACACTCTTTGCGCTGTCGAGGTGAGATAGACATAAATCTACGTAACTAGATAACCATATAGTTTTACATTTTCAATTTGATGTTATTGCCAGTCTTGGTTATGTGGTAACATAAAATCTAGGATATGACGTAGCAAGGGCGATAGTGATATTAAAATAATATTGTTAAGACTTTAAAAAAGCTTTTATATTAAAAATATTGTTTTTTTTTTTAGTTTCTTTCAAACATATGATGAATATATTTTATTAATTAATTGTGACATGTAAAAATTGTGTTATATGCACTTACATCTGTAAAAAAATATCCTCAAAGGCTGTGACATACATCTTGTATAATAGTCATCAGCAATTGGATTAGACTTACTAACATTTAAATTTTAATAGTAACATTGATACCACATTACACTCTTCTCTAATTATCATCTATGTTTAGTAACAATGTCTTCTTCACATCCCAATATAGTATGACAATAACCACGAGATCAAAAAATATAATTCGTGTATTTATTGTGTTATTGATGATAGTTGTGTGTATAAAGGTATGGGGTTGTGGTGAGCAGGCCTTAAGGGAAGCACAGCTTGAGGTCAAGAAGTGGCAGGTCCGGGAGGCTGAGAGACAACGACAGGTATACACACAGAAAAAATATCATAATATATCATGAATAAAACTTATATGTGGTTCAATTAAGTGATATAAATATGAAATAGTAATGAGTATTAATAACACTGCGTTACAAATGAAAAAAAAAATTGAGTACCCGCTTTGAAATGTCATGTTTTCTTATGAATACTTATAGTTTATTAAAAATGAATACAAATTAAAGACCGCAAAACCTTAACTTTTTCTTTAGCGGTTGTGACGACCGCTTAGTCCAGTATTCATAATGGATTTCCAAAGAAATATGTACGAATATATCGACGTTATTGAATGAAAATGACTACTAAACAAAACAAAATAAAAAAGTACAACACATCAAAAATGGTAACTATTTCGTTTACGCCTAAAGTGAGGGTTATAGAAAAAATTATTTGACATGTACCTCGAAAACTAGATGTGATAGATACCACATATGTTTGGAACATTTAATCTGTGACTCATTAGCTATTCATTCTAGCTAACACTTTCGTGGGTACCAAAATCGTGTGACGCAGTGTAATTACATATACACTTAAATTTAATCTCATCAAAACCTCAACACTATAGTATTGTTTTTGATGAATTAAATGTTTGCTTCTTTGATTACTTTCATATTATAGACTTGGAAGAACTAAATAACAAATATCTTTATGGTATTGTATTCAACCAGAAGTTTGTTTTTTATTCGAATAAAGTGATAGAATTAAAAATATAAGTGGCACCGGTTCAAAGTTCCATATGTAACATTTGTGTTCTAGGTCAAGATATCAGCTGCAGACTGGATAGAACATCCCGATCGATACTTACTAGAGCTGGCAGGCCGGCCGCAGTACAACAATACTGCCACATAGTCAACAATACCACAGCAAATAGCACTTTATTTCACACCAACATTCACTGGATGGAGAATAAATACCAAAGGAATTGAGCTCATTTTTTCAATTGCAACACTCAAATAAATGTCCTTATTAATATAGTGATGAGCTATTTTGAAACACCAACTGATGTAAAAATAAATACATAAAATGCTTTGCTGTAAACTGAAATTGTGTAATGTTAATGAGAATTCCTGTAAATTTTATTCTAGAACTCAATTTATTATACAAAATACTTAGAAAAATATTTTTATCAGCTTACAATGTTGCTTTATTTACAGATGGTTTAGAATCTAGAAGTATGGATGACAACTATTATACATGTATTACAGTAAAAGTATTAATAGTTAAAATATTCTATGTCACTCCTTTCTTTGGTGTAGTATTGTTTTTTTTCTTACAAACAGCTGTGATATTTTGTAATCCAATACAAGCACATCCCAGTTGGTGATACTTAGAAACAATTGGTTATATGCATGTTAGATTAATTGTCTGAAAATATTTTATCAATATTAAGTTATCATATCGCCATAATTCAAGTTATGGTTTTATATTTAATCACAATAAAAAAGTTACTTAAAATTTCCTCAATACTTTGTAACTTAAATGTAGTTAAGGAAATTTCATTTAAAAATTAAAATCACGAAATATTATTGTATCAAAGATTTGTTCGACTAACACTATTTATTTTGCTCAAATATTTGAATATTCATGAAAACTGAATTTGAGTCATTTATTACAAATAATTTTAGTCTTGTAAATCTTAATGTCTATTCACACCTACTATATTATGAGAAGTTCCATTTCTTTTCACAACAATTAATAAGTCAAAAAAGACAATATTTTATTGACAGTATTTATACAGTTGTTGCTAGCATTTGTGATTGTTTATATAAATAAATGAATATAATATTTAGGACCAATTTTATATATATCATATTTTGCTTTTGCTTTGCACAATATATATTGCGAGCTTATTTGTATTAAGAAAAAAATATAAAAAAAACATTTGGCGCCATGAAATACTTTAAACATTTATACGTACTTGCAGTCTCAAAATACATTATTTTTTATATTGGCTGCCAAATGAACAATGCTTTGAGAGACTTTAGAATAGAAGAAAATGGTTGCCTTAACTATATTATAATTGCTTTTAATAATGATATTGAAGTGTATGTACACTTGTAATATAATGTAAAATATAGATATAAGATAATAAAATACTTCAAATAAACAATTGATTTTATTGTCACTTCTATGGACGAATCTTAGTCTTTTCGGTTTGATATGATTAATATACGTAGGTATATAGATTTATGTATAAATTGAATAAGAAAAGTGAGTCGTGCAGCTAGTTGTCTTGTTCTCATCTAAGACTTGTAAATTGTATGGAATATTTATAATATGGAGTCCTAAAAAAAATATATAATACTAGCTTTTCGCCCCGCGTGGAGTTCGGTTATAACGCGAACTTTTCAAAAGTCTGGGATAAAAATTATCCTGTTCTTTCTCAAGGTCAACTCTATCTCTGTACCAAATTTCATTAAAATCAGTTCAATGGTTTCAAAGCATAACAGACAGACAGAGTTACTTTCGCATTTATAATATTAGTAGGAATAAACTACTTTTTATGATTCTCCTATTCCTCGTTTAGTCATTCTTAACATCATGAATGCATTGCCATTCATATGAACTAGAATTTTCCAAAGCAGTCCCAAATCCATAATAAAAAAAAATGTAGTGGTAACTGATCGGCATCAACGTCTAAAGTTTGCGTCAAGTGATTTCATACACAATACTACTATGTGCCTTAAATTATTCTGAAATTCGGGATAATAATAGCTTGTCTTATTCGGAAGTCGATTCCACATTACTTAAGAATTTATTCCAAATACGTTATGTAATACTTTTAGTGTTAGGCCAAAACATTCGTTATGATTTGTTAACACTTAAGTTTTTATAATTAAATTTAATAGGTCTAATATATTTTTCTGGAATATAAATTAATTTAAAAAAACGATATTGTGTTAGAATTTGTAACGTTACGTGTTTATTTTTAATATAATTAAACATAATATTTGGTAACTTAAAAGTTACGAATTATTATTTTTAGTAAAATCGATAAGATTCGTTTTGTCACTCCCTAGTTCTACAAAAATCTGTATATTTTTTATTTGTTCAAACTCTAAATTCATTATCATCAGTATCGTTGAAGATTGAATTTAAATTTTGAGGTCTACAAAATATATATTTTTCAAGAAAATTATTTTTTACGATTAATAAACATTCTATGTAATTGGATTTTGAAATGTCATAGAAAAGTCAACTGTCAGCTTCGTTTTTAACATTGACAATTGTCATTATCAGATGATATATGAAGTCGTGTTTTTTAAGGAAATTAATTTAATAAATCAAATTTGGTTAGATATTGAAAAATAGAAGCGTATATAAGAAATCGAATACAATCATAGTGTAACTATGGCAGTTTACGCTGCGCATTTGACCCGCACTTTACAGGGGACACCGTCGGTCTTTCAGGTGACTGCGCAAGAGGCCCTCGGGTCTACAGTAAAGCCCGCGCTACGAAAACTTGTCGAAGTAAGTTCTACCAAGTGTTCTTAATTTCAAACATATGTTAACATTACTATGGTTATATAAATACAAGATTTAATATACATTACGGCTGTGTGTTTTAAATGTGAATTAAAACTATGTATGTTCAAATTGCAGTATTTAGCAGCAGTATATCCTGACAAGCTTAGCTGGAGTGAGCGGTGGTATGATGAGCTGTACCTACTGTTGGACTGTATAGTTCAATACCATTATCTCAAACATTACGGTACAGTAACATTACTTATACCATGCACAATACCAACTTGTTTTCGTTTATATATATATTTTTATATTTAACAGGCATTCGAGACAAAGTATTTTTTCGTAAAATAAAAGTTTTTATTTTCTTACGTTTTATTCTTCTAAAAAATATCAGAGATGAGCAACTAAGTACACCAATGAAATACATTTCAATCATTAATGCATCACTGGTTGTAACTTTCAACATGTTTATTACTGTTGTTGTTGTACTTTTATTTTTAAAATATTATAATACTTTGTATATAAGTATGTATTTTTATGTATTTGAATTTATTTATAAAACATATGTATTATTTCGTTTATACACATATTTATATGTTATATATAACATTTATTAATCATAATATGTATGTATGTCAAGTAAATATGTTATGTTTGTGTATATATGATTTACCTAAAAGGTGTACACCACCGAACCCCTTTCTTATTGTATTCAATGTCCTCTATCCAAAGGTTGTCTAGAAGAGATCGCTCTTTTTAGTGATGAGACCACCTTTTGTACCGTGTTTTCTATTTTGTTGTGTTGCTTCTTGTATTTTTTTGTTTCGGTGTACAGTAAAGTATATTTATCTTATTACAGCTGCTTCGTTTTCTGAGAGCTTCTATGGCTTGGTGAGGTCGCCAATAAATCCAAATCATGAGTTCAATTCGGGCCCACGTTTACCACATAACCTTGAGCAAGCCTCACTATTATTCCTAGTAGGACTACCTTATATGAAGGATAAGATTGATAAAATATTAGAGAGATGGAGAGAAGAACTTGATGAAGGACGCCTTGGTAAGGTAATAGTGTTTACTACTTGAAAATTTTCTTACATTTCAATATATAAAAATAAACATACCTATATGCTTTATCTTTTTCATATTCATATTTTCATCTGACAGTTACAAAAATATTGTGCTCAGTAAATTCCCTAATTTTATTGATAATAATCAATAATTTTATGTAGGAATAGCTTAGAAATAAAAGTATTTATTTATAGAGTAAAGCAGATCAAGCTCGTAAAGCAGCCATCAGACTGTACATGATATCAAATTTTGTGAGTGAGGTCAGCAAATTGGTGGTATTGGCTCGATACTTGACTGGCAAGAGCCTGTCTCCTACATTGTCACTGCAACTTTTAGGGTTGACATTAAAAGATGCACCCCCAGAAGAGCCTGATGATAATACATGGGGGGATTTGTTTAGAAATGTATTGACGGGACAGTTTAGGTAAGTGTAATGCTGTTGAATTCTAGCTAAGAAATATATCATTGTTTTTTTATAGTTTTACTTTTGGTATAATTATCGCAGTATTGTGCAGTGATAAAACTTTAAAAGAGTCTCAATTTTATGACTAATATAGTAATTTGGTATTAAATATGAGAGAATGATAATAATAACTTTTTTAGTTCCTAATTCATTAATTATCTCACTGAGGTACCTCTAATTGAATGAAATGTGATGCCAAAAATTAGAATATAGAAATAATAACACTTTGTAATGACTAATTGACCTTGGATAAATGTTTTTGTACTATTGCCTATATAGAAATTGCTTGGTTGGCATTTAAATGTATGACCTTGCCGTCAAGTGAAATTCTGTCAACAATGTGGTGTCTGTAAATCCAATATGTCTTCCTTTCACAGCAGTGCGGTGTTATCCTTTCGAATGTGTGTCTCAGCGTGTAGACTTCTTATGGAACGTGGTGCGTTCGTGGTGCAACTGCTCAGATGGTGGGAGTCACGTGCCCCCGCAGCTAGTGCTGCGCTACCACCACCACCGCCACCTCAAGGAAGGGTAAGCCACACACACACATACACACAAAACACACACATACACACACAATATAATAATAATTTGACATGCCCTAAACATTATCAAAAAGAGTTTGTTATTATATCTTTTTGTTTGTTTACTAATTTATCAAAAAACTATGTATGTGGATATTTGAATGCTGTCAGAATAAAATTGACATTTAGTTACAACGGCTGATTCTGAAATAAAATACAGTGGAGATATACAGGGTGACTGGTGAATTACTATCAATATTTAAGGAGCATACTCGGTACATGATTCTCATTCGAATTATGTAAAAAAAATAGGTACTTAATTTTTGACCAAATTTCCGTATAAATAAATAAAGTTTATACACGTTCCAAGTGTTCCAAGTGTGAACGCGTGCGGCGGCGTGCTGATACAACAAGACGCCGCCGCGCGCGAGTGTGTGTGTGTGTGTATACCTAATCTGTAGGGTGTTCATACGATGCGTAATTAATTACATAACTTTTGGTTAACTTTACTTAGAAGTTTATTAATATTTATGTTATATTAATTTTTATTTTGTCATATATGATCGTCAAATATCACGTCCTCAAATATCGATAGTAATTCACCAGTCACCCTGTATATTTTTGAATACATGTAATAAGTGTTTCAAAGTTCTTTGAAAATGAATTGACCAAATTCGGTTGAATTGTGTAATTGTAATAGTTAATTGGTTTTTGTCAAAATTTATTTATGGACAGCTTAATATTATTTTCAATATAATAAATAGAATAATAGGAACTTTTTAAAATGGATATCACAATATCTTTAAGCAATTATTAAGCTGCAATCTCAATACATAAGTGTCAGTAGAAAGACTGTTAATGTAGGCCTATACAGGGTGACTGGTGAATTACTATCAATATTTAAGGAGCATACTCGGTACATGATTCTCATTCGAATTATGTAAAAAAAATAGGTACTTAATTTTTTGACCAAATTTCCGTATAAATAAATAAAGTGTGTAACGTTCCAAGTGTTCCAAGTGTGAACGCGTACGGCGGCGTGCTGATACAACACTACGCCGCCGCACGCGCGTGTGTGTGTGTGTGTGTATACCTAATCTGTAGGGTGTTCACACGATGCGTAATTAATTACATAACTTTTGGTTAACTTTACTTAGAAGTTTATTAATATTTATGTTATATTAATTTTTATTTTGTCATATATGATCGTCAAATATCACGTCCTCAAGTATCGATAGTAATTCACCAGTCACCCTGTATAAGAAATTCCATTAAGAGGCGGCATCTAGAGAAAACAATTTTATAAAAATTTTAATAACCCAACAACTCTTAGGATAGATTTAGATAAATGAATGTAGTAGATAAGTGAATGAAAAGGCTTAATGTTTTTGAAAACATAAAACAGCTTGATTAATTCATATTTTGTATATTCATATTCTGGTGCTGACAAATAGGGACTGGCTAGGTTAGAGGTCGTAAATAAGATATGTGATCGAAATTCCTCACCCGAAGATAAATCACATGTACAAATTTAAAGGCGACATAATTTATTAAGTAGCTCTTAAATGCAACCGCACACATATGCATCATGCAACATTTTTAACACTTTACTATAATAGTATAATGGGTGATATGCTAAACATGCGATTTACAAACTTCTTCTTTAGTAAAATTGTGTGCTATCAGTAATTGATATTTTTTGCCATTTACAATCTGACTGAAAATCAAACCATACCTTGACTTCTTGGGGGTCACAGTATGGATTGTAAAATTCAGGTCTTTAAGAGACGTCCAGAAGCCAAAACATGTCTTCACATAGAACATAAGCAGAAGAGATTATTTTGGTTTTGAGGAGAGTTTTTATTTCATTGTCTATTAGATGTGAAATGAGAAGATCTACATCAAAATACTTTTCATATACAATGGTACAAAATGCTTAAGAATTAAATATGAAATTTTAGCCTTTTATTGTGATATAAAGTACCCCTTTGAAATTTTATGTAATTGTATTAAAGTACGAAAAATAAAACCCCCAACGTATTTAAAAGCTAAATGATTTCTCGTTTATGCTATACTAGCTGCGCCCCGCGGTGTCACCCGCGGATTTCCGGGATGTAAAGTAGCCTATCTGTTATTCTTGGACGTCAGCTTCCTGTATACAAAATTTTATCAAAATCAGTTCAGCCGTTTCAGTGTGAAGAAGTAACAAACATACACACACACTCACAAACTTTCGCAATTATAATATTATAGGATAAATATGATTAAAATATTAAATATCACTTTACCAGTAGGTAGAATGCTATAATTTCACACTTTGTTCTCAAACAATCAGTTTCCTTAAGTTCAGTTACACAAAGTACATAAATAAGATTATTTATTTAGTGATAACTTTTATTACATTGCATTGCGACGTGATTAAAAAACTATTATAAAAACCACGTGGATGTTTGCCAACATTATAATATTTTATGTATTTTTTTATTATACATGTATTAAAGTAATATCCGATTTTTTTCAGAGAGATGAGTCCCGTTGGTTGAACGCATGTCCTATTTGTCATCAATCGTGGAGGGTGCCGACTGTGTTGCCAGTGTCAGGGTCAGTATTAACATAATAGAAAATAATCTTTCTATAAAATGATATCTATGAAGATAAACTATCATTATCTGTATTTGAAGATAATGTTCCCTAACTTATTGATTACGTAGGTAATTTAATTAATAGTTACTTAATGAATTTTACTAAAAAGATTGTATATCTTCAAAATACGAAAAAATATATATCCGTACTTTACACAAACAATACTAGATTATTATTATATATAAGTAATTACAAACGTAACTGTCATTAACCTTAACACCCCACACTTTTTTTATATTATTTACAATTACATAGCATAATTGGTAAATCAACTCAAACATGCTACGTAATATTCCAGAGGAGTCAGGTTCGATTCCTGGTCGTGACGAATTATTAATTATATATTGTCTATTCTAATTTCAATTCAAGTTATTATCAGGTTTGTCATAATATATATTTCTATGCTCCAGTTATGTGTTCTGCTACACGTGTATCTCCCGTCATTTACGTCGCTCGGGTTCGTGTCCCGTAACGAGGCTGCCAGCCAGCGAGCGATCACTGGTCAGGCTATACCTGGACTTGTGACGTCAATAATAAACCCTTTCTATTGTAATATAGTGATTTTATTATTGTATACATGTGCTAGGTGATGTAGACACAAAAAGAAGCAATCCATATGACTCGTGATTCTTTTAGAACGGGTGTTGTGTCATGAAAACGTAATTGTTACTAAAATTTGGCCAAAATATCGCTTTTCACTATCAAAATGATTGAGAACTTCGCATTTTAAACGGTGTTTAAAAACTTATTTTCATTCTAAGAAGACATAGTCCTTGTTATGTCTTAAAACAATTCCCTCGAGTACTTGGGTCAGATGTTAATTAACTGGACTGTACTTCCACGATTAAAAGAATACAATTTACCGTTATACTTACACATAGATTGTACTAATTTCCCTTTTATCATGCTTAAAGCCTCCCTCCCATCCTCGAAGTTCATGGGATAATGGAATAGAGATATCAATAAAAAACTGGATATCAGTTTCGAAAAATTCACAATCTGGTTCCAATTTTCTCTGTACAGTAAATCTTTGATGCCCTTTGGATTGCCATATAAATAAGTTCCTTATAATAACTATAATTCATTCTGTAACAAATGGCTTATATCTCATTTATTTTTTGCTTTATTATCATCTTCTGTAATACTGTGCTTCACCTACAATTTAAATCGTTTTAGTTTTTTGGAATTCTTAAAGACAATTTTAGTTCCTAATATTAAACAAAGAATCATTCCGATGGTTACGTAGAGGTTTGTCCTATTGTCTTTATAATTGCTAGGTTTGACAACTAAACACGTTTGCTTGCTATCTTACTTGCTAGTATCACAGGTTTTCTTACATAAAGACTAATAATATATTAGGAATTTTAAAGGATTAGTATGAGTCTAATTAATTACACATCATAAAGGAGATCTTAATGGTTGACCTTGTTCTAAGCCTGATTAGATAACACCGGATAACTCAGATTGAAGCTAGGTAACATTTGCTTGGCCCAAATTATTATAATTCACTTTCAAAACAGCAGTAAATTCTAAGCTTATATACTGTATTTTGATGTCATCCTGTTATTACTCTTCTAAGTCAAAGTTTCAAATATATTCAACTTTTTTACTTTACATATATTTGTGTACCTATATATATTTTGATTTTTTTTCTTTGATATTGAAAATGTGTTATAATAAACCCAAAAAGGTATCAATTTCATGATGATTATAGAAATAAAAAACTGACATTTAGAAAAAAGGGTTGTGGGTTAAAATAAACTAAAAAAACAACTGATTGTAATTGAATTAAGTGACACTTCTACAAAGAGACTGATACTTATTGCCTGGTCAAACCACTCTGTTCTATAATTTATGATTTAAAAGCATATTTAAATAATAACTCGGAATCATAAGGATTGCTTCTTCATTCCGTTATTGTGAATACAACTTTCTTGCCTCTTCAAATGACGTCAATAAAACGAAGGCATCACTTGTATATTATTAAGTAAAATTTATAAACTATAGCTTAGCTTATCTTTAGTTATATGACCCAGCCGCACTTTTAAATTTGTGATGTTACAAATGGTAACCAATGCATTTATGTAATTATATATAAAGGACCAATTATGAATTATATTTTGAATCAAATTAAATTAATTTAGAATATACCAAATACGTATAAATATGTTTAGGGATTCAAATTCTTCCAGCGTCGGGACGTGCGAACCCCATCGCCCACTGGTGTATTCCAGTGCAATCAGTCACAGGGGGGGGGGGCCTGGTGGTACAGCCCTGGGAGTCGGATGGTCACGGATCCGGCAGGAGGCCGTCCGTGGCTGTCTTGGGGGGGAGGGGATACTCGGGTCTCTCAAGAGGCCTGAGTTCCCTTGTGGTCGGTCGGTTTCCGCTCTGTCCGCCGTCGGGCGCTTGCGCTCGTCGGTGGGTGGTTGGAGACTGGCCGCGTGGGCTTGGGTGGGAGGGGTAAGGGGTTAACCCTCTCGCGATTAAGCAAGCCCGCCAGGCGGGGGGACCCTCCTGGTCACTTGGAGTGAGCCCTCTGCCGCCGGATCGTCGCGGATGTATGCTTCGGCGATTCCCGTGGCGATCCACGAGGCGGCGCCAGAAGTGACCGCTGGTGTTTTAGTGGGTAGCATGTAGTGTTGAGTAGGACATACATGAGGCGCTTCATTTGTCCCGGACATGACGTCAAAATGTAAGAGTGCCTCGAAATTTAAAATTGTACTACTTCAATTTTTTTGTCGCGGTCGAGCGAGGCAGAGAAACGTCAAACGACAAACACGTCTGACGTCACGGTCGTCGCGTCTGACATTATGAGCGAGAGAGAAATATATTGTCTTTCATGCGAGGCGAGGCGCCAGCCAGGAGGCGCGTATTTAAAAATTGAAATAGTAATAATCTTATCGTTACATTTTGGATAATTAATTAAAAAATTTGTTATTCTGATGCAAGTATAAGTTATATTCTTGTAAATTTTGATTAAAATCCATTTAGTAGTTTTTGAGTGAAAGAATAACAAACATACATCCATCCATCCATCCCACATCCATCCTCACAAACTTTCCCGTTTAGTTTTAATAGGTATATTAGGTTAGAAATTTCATATTCGTAATCATTTGGTTAGAGTACCTAACAGACTATAAACACATAAAATTCATTTTTTATACTTGTAAGATTTAAAATATTTGTACTAAACATAAAACAAACAAACGACATGACAAAAGCACGTCGCGTCTGACATTTGAGGCGCCAGTATATTTCGTACTATAACTTCATATGGTTCAATTCGCCTCGCCTCATTTGAAGTGGGACATTGTACTGGCTCAGGACAAAAAAGAGGCTACTCTTACAAACTCTGTTTGAAGTCGTGTCCTACTCAACACTAGTAGCATGGGACCTTCTGGCCCGTGAATCCCACATGACCGCCTCTGTCTCCCCTAGACGGAGGGGTAGGTATAAAACCTTTCACCACGTTAACAAAAAAAAAAGGGATTCAAATTCTATACATCAGGTTGGAGATTGTTTTTACCGTAACTTAAAATGTTCTTGAATTATCTTTATTTTTTAATTTGGTGTTTATTTATTTGTATAAGTCTGAACATTGGTTTTGATTGACTATCTTTTTTTGATTTAATAATAAAAATTACATGACTGTTTTCAATATCTCCATTCATTTATTAATTGTTCTAAGGGAATAAGGAATTTGTTACTTTAATAACTATGTAACCAAAGGTGCTAAATACATGTAAATATGTTTGTTGTGTTTTTAAGTTTTAAGGTGAAGGATATACTTACATAATATATTTTATAAAATTGTTACTAATTCTGATGTCAATGTTTATAATTTATAAAGAAATTAAATAAATGACAGTAATAAAACAGAGCTTTTTGTTTTTTTATCGTTTAATGATATCAATTGACCAGTTTACATATAAAAGTGTTATACAGACTATATAATAATGATTAATATTGGTGAAATAAAAAGACATAACATTGGATTCTCTCGCCTACAAATATTCAACATCGGTTATCAAGTTGGAGGAGATATATTGATGTGATATTTGTCTCCCGTTCTCGGCAACTAAAATGATCCTGGGTTTTTTGCCTCTCAATAGTATAGGTTGCGGCGGGGCAGTTGAGTTCACATCTAGAGGAGGCAGGTTCTGAACGTAAGCTCTCAGCTCATCGCGACTGGTAAAGGACTTATTCCCGTAATAAAGACGGCCTTCTTCCATGTCTTTTATCTCCCAAGGCTTGGATGTTTCAAAGTAGCCGCCATCACCCTGCGTTTTATGATACACTTTATTTTGATATACAAAAACGAGAGCTTGAAAAAATAAATATTTTTTTGACAACTATTTAATGACAGACATTATTTGTACCAGTATACTAGGCTAAACTAATATGGTACCTAGGTTCTGTGGCTCTACCGATTTTATTTTTACCTCAAGCTGCAGTACTAATTAAATTCAAAATATAAAAACCTGAAATTCCAAAAAAATCTATTGGACGCTACAAAATAACTTCTTCGAGGTTTAGCGTCTTAGAAACATCTGAATTACTTACTTCAACTAAAATTATAACGACTTTCATACTGACAGAATTACCCAAATGGTTTTCATCTTTATCGCTTTGGTTGCATCTAAATCTAATGAAACAACAGATGACGAACTCTGTTCATATTACACTTTGAAACATTGTTTATTTTTGGATCTTTATATAATTAGAGTTTGGACAAGACAAATGCTTCGTCAGTCTCTTGGTGTAAATTATGTGAAAGAATAGTAATTAAGAAGAAGATTAACATATCTCAGCTTTTACTAAAAATACATTCTATAACGCAGTAGACGAGTTCGTATTTTAAACACATAGTTTCGATACTTTACGATCGTCAACTGCCATAACAATAGAAGAAGTCACCTCTAAGTGGGAGACAGCATAGTGGTTTCCATGTTTTGCCGTCAACAGTGACACCACCTGACCGTCACGTCCCACCAACGGAGTTCCAGCCATAAACTTGTTAAGAGACTCCAAGGTCGGGGCACACCGCCAGCTGGCCACCACACCGTCACTTGATGTCAGAAACAAACGCTTATGACGGTTCAGGAACACCTGGCAGACAAACCTCACGTAATGTACATGTACATCATGTTGTATTGAGGAACTTTATTACCATTTCTATTTCGTGGATGGTTAATTTATATATGGAAGTAAGTTTTTTGGTTTCTTGTTTCAATGGCCAAGAACTATGTGTAACACATAAAATGTCCCCTATTCTTGTCTCATTGGAAATTCCATAAAGCCCTGTATATAACACAAAAATGTTCTTCTAAATACCTTTTCGGCTTTGTTCTCGTCGAGTCTGACAAACACAAGTTCTTCCAGCGGCGCGAACAGCTTGTCCGTGAACAGGTCACAGTAGTGGTGCGTCGTCTTGGATAGCAACTCTTTCTAAACACATCAACCAAACACAGATTTATTAACCGTAACTTAATTTATAACCGGCACAAGAAAAACAAATGGAACTACATATATAAAATTTAACATAGTCTATTGATCCCTTTCATTAATTATTTCCAAAAGAGATGTTTTGATAATCAACCCGTATATAATCCATTCTCGTTATCTGTACCAAAAAATATTTTTAAATAATATTATAAATATTTAAAGATGATAAGACCGAGCTCATTAATAGCAATAATAAATTCAAGATCACAAGAAGTATAATATTTTTGCACGAAAATGTATTAAAGACTTACCTCCTCCTGCGTAGCACAATGTATAGGCATTGCATTCCCCACCTTTGAATATGGTTTACCATTATATTCGTGCAGAGTGGCAGGAATAGATACGTTCTCCACTAGTCCGTAGTACTTTTCATTCAATGCTGTGCTTTTCAACATGATGTGCTGTTTACAATATATTTATTATTTTTTTTTCTATCGATCTGTTTAAATAAATTTAATTATACGAGACCAGAAGCGTAAAAATCTCGTGCATGTTACATTTTACCATAAAATGTTACACTCTTGAAATTAGAAGATAGCTGTAATTTATTTACTTATTATAAGTAGATACTTAGAAACATAGATATGTTTCGTATAATTCACCTGTAGCTTGACTTAAACCAAATAATACGATCTTAAAATTCAGCATTAGGTAACTTGAAATTGATGTGATAACCAGATTACGACTATTTATTAAAGTAGATACAAAGAGTTATAAATATTCCAGACATTATATATATCACAAAATCTTATTCCATTAAATATACAAAAATGTTGCAATTATTGTCATCATAATCAGAATCCTTGGTACAATTCTTCCGTTTCCATCTTTACACATTTTTATAAAGAAAAATCAACACTATGTAGGTACAATTAATCACGATAAGGTAAAAACAATAATTGTCTCCATGTTGATAATAACTCAGATAAATGTATTTATGTATTAAAGTATCGTTACATAAATTGCTTAACAGATTTCACATTTTTTATTAAGTAAGTATATAACTTTTAGTTAGTAAATAAACTATTATACTCTCACTGAAATGAGACATTGCCAACATTTTAATTAGATAATAAATTATTTCAGCTTATATATCTACATCAAAATCGAAATATAATTGACGTTATAAGCGATAGTGAGATAAAATGCAAGAAAGAGAATTAAGAGTAATGAATTAGTACTGATTGTATTAATATGGGCTTATAACTACAAATCATTTGTAGTAACTATCGTGTTACATTTTAGTAAAATGATAAAGAATACTAATAAGATGTCCTCAAAATTAAATATATATACTACTTAAGAATAGTATTCCTAGATATAACCTCTTAAGTTTATTATATTTATAACCAAACATCCACAACATTATACCAGCGCCTTCATCGACGTGGGAGTTATTATTTAGACGAAGGTAATATTTTAAAAGTTCCTATTACACCATGTACCTATTTGTCACCAAAGTTTCGTTTCGAAGGTTAACGGAATAAACTCACAGGCGGAGAAAAAAAGGTTTATTTTGGTATTTGTATTATCCATTTAATACAAAACAGTTTCTTTGATATTAAAATCAACCTCAAATTATTTTATTTTTATGAAAATGAATCACACTTACTGCAGTCAATCTTATAACAGAATAAGTAAGGACTTTATAAAACGTAAATTTTAAAGCGTTAAGCTATTTACACTATAACTGTATGAAAATAATCACAAACATAAATTACTCCACACCCGACGATATATTACTATCATATTAACTCGAAGATTTCGTACGTCTCTTGTCTTTGATAACGCTTATCAGTCATTAATTTTATCAATGCATACATTCTACATATAAACTTTCTCTGGTCAAAAATGTATTTAAAATAATTATAATGTAATAATTATTACGCCTTTTGAATATGTTGTGGTGAGATTATCGACATGTGTTGGAAAAGTATATCCACATAGCTTTTTTTTTGGGATGCAATGCGAATGAATGTGAAAAGCATTGTATTAAAAAAACTTAATCTAAATTAACTGTTTAATCCTACTTCTACATACCTAGCTATAATTTATAAACGGTATTTTGTTCATATTTAAAACAGAAATACCGTAAAACGAATATCCTTTTTGGATGTGAGACAAAAATATAGTTAACACTTATTAATATAGTGCGATTTCTTTATTAATAGAATATATACTATAATTTCAGAAATAATCTTGACAAAAGCATCTCTGGTAGGCAGAAAGTCAAGGGATTTGAATACACTGTAACACAGTCCATATAAACTTACTCAAATTTTTTAAGAGAGTTTGGTCAAAGAATAAATCACAATATACATTACTTTGTGAGTATCTCATTAGTTATGTTATTAGTGGCAAGCTTAAAATAGTCTTAAGAAAGTAGCTTTAGGACTTGTAATAAATGTTCTAAATATATGTACAAACAATAAATGTCCTTGTCCTAGCTTCATAGAAACTAATGAGGGCCTTAATATTATAGAGAATATTATGTTAGTAATTGATTTTATACGTACTTGAAATTTTGAACTGATATTTTTACTTGAAGAATAAAATCTCTACAAATAAACGTAGACACAATGTGTGCTTAATACGATTAATAAAATTAGATAGAACTTTGGACTTGCAATTCAACACTTAATGACTTTATCTACATCAATTGGCTATAAATATTCAATTCTCTGTAAGTACCTAACTAAAAGGCATTCTAAATAACTTAACCTTATTATTTACACTATACACAATAGAGCTGAATAATAGCGAAACACAAGATTTGATTAACAAAACGGGGAGTTCCCAACCATAGGCAACAAATAATAAACGTGAAATAAAAGAAGTTATACATAGTGTATAATATATTATATATTTAATTATTTATTCTTTTGGAATAATTAAAGATTATTTTTTTACAAATAATAATAATTATTATTATTACTATTATAGATATATAACCATATTCATGCAAAAAAGGCACAACAAGCAGAGGTCGCCCATGGACAGCCACAACATAGTTTTGTGGATGCATTGTCACCCCTGATTGGGAAAGAGGGAGACGAAAGGTTGGCAAAAGAGTAATGGTAGGAAAGAGTAGGAAAAGGGAATGGGCAATTAGCTGAGGAAAAGGGAAAGAGCATTTAAAGTGTTCTGGTATTTATTCTACTTTTTTCTTATATTCTAGTTCCCTCTCTTCAACACATCCGTCTCAGCTTCACCCCGGCAGTCTCTATTTCCGATAAATTATAATTACATGCATATTGCTTTTCCTTTATATTGTTTGTTATTTACTTATTTCTATTAATTTATTTAATTTTGTATGGCTGTTTTTGAGGCTTAGCAAGATTATTAATGCGAAATATTTGTACTAATCCGGGGGGGATATCGTCTTTCGTCAATACATATATGTATATATCATTAGTGAAGGTCATTGACTTCATTAACGAATAATTGTACAATCTCTCCTTCAATTCTAGTATTTCCATATATTTTACAAAAGAGCATGTGTATTGGATTATAAAGCGACATAAATCTCTACAAAACATAAAGGAACATTAACAACTTATAACTACAATCCAAAGCAAAATCACGTTTATTACATTTATAGCTAATTTACACTAAAACATAAGACAACTTGAATTTAGTATCACCGTAGGTGTACAATAAATCATTTAGATATCTAAATAAAAATAAGTATTCAATATTGTTTGTTAATCGTCTTGCACATAATAGGTTTTGATATAATTTGTAAGAACGCTGCTAAAAGAAAAAAAACTTGGATCATGCCAATTTTTTTTATAATTGCCTTTCATCCAATAAAAAAAAAATCATGCTGACCGAAGACGAAAAATTTATATAATATTGATATTTTTTTTTTTATTAAAACTGTTAAATTTATGTACTTAGATATCTTCTTACCAACACACTTTTACCAATTTGTAGACAAGAACGATCTGTGCCTGTAAAGAATTTACCATGACTTTGGAACAAGAGCCGTTGTTAATCATTGCGATTTTGTTTTTCACTATAGTCTAAAAATTTGTTTTAGTTAATACATAAGCTGTACGATAAAAAATTTATGGTCCAACATTACTAAATATCGAAGTTTTTTTAGAAATATATGTCATGTGTGTCATGTGTACGAGTTTTTTTTTTACCTTGGGAAAATTCATTTACGCATCCCCGCCGTTTTTGAGGACAGCGGGGTATGTGGGACTCGTTTCCACCACCCGCTAAAACCCAAGCGGGGGGTCACTTTCGCATTTCACCGGCTTATGTTTACGAGTAATTTAACCCTATAATGAGTAAATATCTTTTTTTACTTATTTGAGTAGTGATAAGACTACATAAATCTGCTTCTATTATTTTTTCTGTGACAAAATTAATTAATAAAAACTCGTAGTGATGTTGATACATATCGTTACTGTAGTTTAAGTATATATGTAGTTTTTTATGTTAAAGGTGGCAAACAAGCAGACGGCCCACTTGATGTAAGGTAGGTACCGTGGCACATGGACATCCGCAACATCTTTGTTGCCAACCTTGTTTTTTAGGGATAGGGAGGGGAGGGAATAAGAAAATGGTAGGAAAGGGTGGGAATAAGGAAATTGCAATCGGCTCTCTCACTCATCGGACGAAAAGCAGCCATTAAAGGCTACTTCACGTAGATCTTCTGTGAGAGGGTGGTACTTCCCCGGTCGAGCCAGCGCATGTTCGAGCTGTAGTAACTAACCACAACTAAGCTCTACCACCTAAAAATTTATTGCAGCAGTTAGTGTCATACCATCCTTAGCGAACCAGGTTATTATTAGAAAGTAATGAAAATTGGGTATTTTATACAATGTGAATTATGAATATAGTTTAATTATCAAAACAGGTATTAATATTTATTATCAATAAGGATAACATCGCAATCTGTATATGGTACCATTCTAGCAGCATTCAATCTTCGTGGTGTTGTGGCGCAGATCGATGCCGATCGAGCTGGATCACGGTACAGCAACTTGCAGCCTCCCCCAGGAAAACTCACCACCTCCACTACCAACACGTAGTGGCCGCGATATCGGCCACCGAAAACACGCCTATAAGTTCAACAGTTTTTAGCTAAAGAATTCTTAACTTCGTTGACTTTCATGCTTGCATAAAAATAATAATAGTTCAATCTCTTCTTACACTTAATGTGAAGGTTACGAACCGTTTGATCGGGTAGAGTGAATGATAGTTGAGAGCAAGAAATATGATTTAGCAAAGATAAAAAGATATGAAGTCACTTTCATTTATTACTGTAGGGCCGAAAAAGATCGGTGAGAGTACATGTTTCTTTTCTATCTTTAACTCATACGTTGAGTTGGGAAAAAAGAAGTTTTACTCCAGTAGTTTGGTTTAAAGGACCTAATTCGTTTTTTAAGTCTTTCATCAATTGTCATCTATTGAATAGGCAGAAAAACAAAGGAAAAATATTACCAACCTAATTTCAGAAGACAGCTTGTTATGTTTACACAAGTCGCAGGACAATAAGGCTTCGTCTACAAGCACCAGAGCTGGTCCAGTTCTGGCTACGTGGTCCATTAATGCCTTTGTGGAGAGAGCGCCGTCAACGATGATAATGTCATTAGCGGCTGCCTTGACAAATCTAATTTTGACGCGATCTGCATCCTGTTCTTTTAAAAATATTAGTAATACTCGGTAATGAGTAATTTATTTTTTCATTTATTTATCATGATTATGTTTATACAAATAATGACTTACATTTATAGTCACCCTGTTTCCGCTGCTACCAGCTTTACAATTAGGAGCACGTCTGGTAGTGTAAAAGCGATGATTGACGTCAAACCTAAAATCATTTGGTTGAGATTTATGTGGTTCAAAAAAAACAATGAAGCTGCAATATAATTTATCGTTCTTAAAGACGTTCTAATACAATTTTATTAACTACTCTTAGCTATAACATTTAAGTAACGACCTTTTCTTAAGTTATTTGCTTTTATTGATATGTTGCAATTAAAATATTTCTTTAATAGGTGTCATTAACTTGCAAGTAAGTTAAAATACACATAACAGGAGCACAAGTTGACCTGCAAACTGTCGTCAAAAGAAGTCGTGCAAGATGCGAACACGACTCCAACTAAGAATATTACATGCCCGTGCAAAGTTGTATAGAATTATAATTTATGACCAAAAGTTTCCCTGCGCTGGTGAGAATAGTCACAGGTTAACATTAGAAAACAGGCCACGAAATCTATTGTAGTCTAAAATAGATTGAATACCTCTTACCGTTTTAATAAATACGATATATCAATTGTCCAAGTATTAGTACCAAATCCCTCCTGTTGACATATTTCAAAAAAATGTTTATTAAAATAATTTCTCTGCTTTTCTGACAACAACATCAAAACGCAGGCTATGCCGCAATCCCAGTCGAATCTTTGTTTGATATGGGGAATGTTGTATTTTACGAACTTAACCATATTCTCTACATGAAAATGTTAAAGGCATAATTTTTAACTCAAATTTGCCTTGTTTTCAACAAGACATTATATGATATTTGTTCTCATAACTTTATGCACACATACCACTAGACTTTTCTTATACTTAACGCTACATATCGGTTCTTATCATTATCACTAGTCAATAATAATATCAATCGTATGCTTATCACCATAATTTCCTCGTAAAAATAAGTAGGCTATTCGAGGTGTTGGATAAACATTACTTTTTCAATGTTTTATAAATGTGAAGGGATTAAAAAAATAAAAAAAAACGTTAATTCTTTTATGCTATTCAATAGAATGGTGATTCTTTTTACAGAAAAGACAATTATACTCTTTTTGACATAAGCAAGATATCAAAAATCTCAAAGTGAACGAATCCACGGCATAAAAAAAGTATCTGAAAGTGTCAAATGTCATTTATATATGTCATTAGTACAGGAATCATCTGCACGAAAATTGAAATTTATTATTAACATTAAGTAAGAGCTGACTAAAAAAGTAGTGTTTGAAGATGGCACTAAGAAGATCTATATTCCGGTTAATCTCTACTACAAAAACAAGCAACGGTCTTTGTAAAGTGAGGTATTACAGCTCCCAAGCCGATACCCAAACTGAAGGTGAAAAGAAGAAGACTCATTTTGGTTTCGAAACAGTAGATGAAGATGAAAAAACCAAAAAAGGTAGAAAAAACCAAAAAAGATCCTCCTATCGTAAAAACTCGACTTTTAAATTGTACTATTTTGTTATAGTAAAAAAATAACTTTAAATTATGAGTATGTCACAATTTTTACTACATTGTTTCAGTGCATAAGGTGTTTGAGACGGTAGCAGATAAATATGATCTTATGAATGATGTAATGTCTTTTGGTGTCCATCGACTTTGGAAGGACATGTTCATGATGATGTTGGCTCCAACTCCTGGTACTAAGTTATTAGACATGGCTGGAGGAACAGGTGAGACCCATAAAATTATTTATATTTCTTTATATCAAACCAAAGATATTTAAATAGATAAATTGTTTGGAAAAGAAATAAATAAATAAGGGTTAACAATTAAGAAAATGCCTGCATATTTTTTAATATATAATAATAAGTTTTAAATAGATTTTCATCTTTTTTTCTCTCTTGTATCAACCTGTTTGATTATTTTACTTCTTACATGCATTATTAGTGTTCTTTAACACACTAAAGAGAATAAATAGCTTTTAGGTAGTTGACAAATATTTTTGTGATCTTATTTATTACATAAAATTGATTTTCTATTATAGAATTTCACAGATGCTATAAATCAACAATTGATTAAACGAAAACTATTACACATGTCTAGAGAATATAAGGTATTAATGCTGAATTAACAAAAAAAAAATTGAATCATAAATATTGTTCTTGCGATAGGTCATAAACAGTTAAAATATTGTTTTTTTTCATAGAATTATGAGAGGAATATTCTTTATTGATGTTTTATTTTAAAGGAATTAGGTGATTATTTATGAATCTATGGAAATGGATTTACTTTCATAAAACATTTCTAATAGTTATGAACTATAGTAAAATTTTCTATATTTTTTTGTCTAAACAGACACAAAGTATTTTATATGTAGATTTTCAATGCATTGTTTAGTTTGATGAATTTTAAGGTAGACAAGTTAAGTTACAATAATGAAGGTATAAATTTCTTGGTCTATTATTATTAAAATTATCCATTATTTAGTTTGAGTTTTATACAAGATGTAGCTTTTAGAAAGAGGTCTATAGTTCCCTGTACAATGTTGCACTATTAGGGACTTACAGCAAATTTCTCTCATCCAAGACATGTGAATAAATGGAATGTTTAATTTTATTAATAAAATTTAAATTTCAGGTGACATAGCATTCAGATATATTAATTATTTGAAGAATCAAGCTGGTCCAAATGATGTTCGTAGTAGTGTGACAATAAGTGACATTAACCAGTCCATGTTGGATGTCGGGAAGATAAGGGCCGAAAGGTACTTAATATTTAATATAGTTTATCACTGCATGCAACAATAATAAAAAAATCCAGTTTGTTCCAGTTTAAAAAATATGCTTGCATGTTCTACTCCAAATCAGCATTCATCATATAATCATAGCCTATTTTGCTAATTTCAATTCATAAATGTTATCATATTGAAGAAAAATCAATGTTTTTTGCCAGATAAACGTTTGTAATTTGATGTTGAAGTCTTTATTGTTTTCATTTATGGGCTTTGCTATAGAAACCATGACATTCTATTTGTTCTAACTTTGTTAAGAACAAACTTGTCTATTTACAATTAAATATTTAGACTAAAATATTTAGTCTAAAGTGCAAATGTAAAAAATATATGTTTTAATTATCACTTTGGCCCTATAAAATAAAATAACTTTTTTATGGCGCTATTCAAATGGTCTGTTAAAAGTAATATAAAATTTAATGAATTGAGAAAATTGTTTATCAATTATTTATTATAATGTGACCAATTTTATATATACTCTTTTAAATAAATAGATAGATAGACGCACTGAAGAAACATACGTCGTCTCCATAAATTTGGACATTATCAAAATCTATGTGCACTGTATATTACTAAAAATAAAGAGACCCCCAATAAAAAAGTCATTAAAGACAATCTAAACTTTCAACTAAAAATAGATTGAGCATACAAAATAGCTCTAGATATATGTATTTAAGTAATATATTGAAATTTACAGTAGTTTTTTTTGAAATATTCTAATAAAAATTTAATATTCTAGGCTGGGTTACATGAAGGACAGTATGGTTGACATAGATTGGGTGTGTGCTGATGCTGAAAAACTTCCTTTACCCGACGACAGTTACAATGCCTACACTATCGCTTTTGGTATAAGAAACTGTACACATATTGATAAGGTATACTTTTTTTTCTATTTGGAGAAAAATTAGGTAAGATTCTGTACTCAACTGCATCTGAAGTTTATGGACTAACTACTTGACAATGATATTTATAATATTAACTTCATCTTTCGTTGAGATATATTTAAATCGGATCTAATCCTTCCTCTTCTAATGCTAAGGTCCTTGAGGAGGCGTACCGCGTTCTACGTCCGGGTGGTCGATTTCTGTGTCTGGAATTCAGTCAGCTAACAAATGGAGCCCTGCAGTGGTGTGTTAAACCTTTTATGATATTAACTGTTGTTGTGTTACATTTACTACATAGGTAATACTGGTATCGAAATCCATAATTTGCAGGTTGTATGACCAATATTCTTTCCAAGTTATCCCAGTCATGGGCCAAATAGTTGCTGGACAGTGGCAACCCTACCAATATCTTGTAGAGAGCATCCGACAGTTCCCTGATCAGGTACATACATACATATGTATGTTTTTAAGATTTTTTTTGTATCCATATATAAAGGTTCAGTTACTGATTCAATTTTTTTTTCAAGGAAAAATTCAAAACGATGATAGAAAATGCTGGCTTCAGACAAGTGACTTATGTAAACATCAGCTTTGGTGTTGTTGCTATACACTCGGGGTTCAAAATCTAGATATTATAGGATTTTGTATTAGTTTAGAGTTGTGTAAATATTATTTAAATAAAACAACATCAAATTATTAATATGTAATTTATTAAATCCATCAAACTGTGTTGGTCTTTGGAATGCAGATCCAGTACCTAAATTACATTCATATACACTACATCGGGTTGACGTTTCGAAATCTAATACAATCCATATCGATACAGTCGTGGCACGCACACACACACACACATGCATCTCACACACAACTCAGCCACACTGTATATAACGAGGCAAAGCTCGAGGGCCGTAATCGGTTAGCTCGTAGTTGGGAGTGCATGTTATTGCAAAAAATCAAAATCATACCCAGAGATCCGACAATATCCGGTCCGGGTCGGGTCCCAAGTCCGTCCATCCGGTCCGGTCCCCGCAGCCCTCTAGCTACGTCCGTCCTATCCTATCCTCTAACACCTCCCAGCCAAGCATCCATCGAGTCCAATCCACAGAGGATGAAACAAAAGAAAATACTTTTAATTATAACTATCAACACTCGTCTGTATATACAACGGCCACTCCCCGTGCTAACGACGATCGACTGACATCTGTCTAAGAGTCTAGACTCACTAAACTATTATAATATTATGAACATTTCAACATTATTCCGGTTGTGATTTGAACATTAACTTATCTAAATCTAAGAGGATCATAAACGATATGTAGTGTAATGTTATATTTCATACAGTTAAAATTCAATACATTATGTTCATGTCAATAAAAAATATTATTACTAGACAATTGTACATGTATTCATAAAAAGCAGTAAAACATAATTAATAATATTCCTTAGCTTCGATCTCTAGGACATACATGCAGAGACAATCAGCCAATAAATATTTACATAAACATAACATACTACAATCATTGTTACATTACAATGTAAAAAAGGATAATAATTAAAATTTAATTAAAACCACCATCTTAACTAACTTAAAAACTAGGACGCGATAACTCCCATCACACAAAACTCTCACATCGCCGAAGTACGGGGAGCGAATTGATCATAATACACTCCATTAGGTTGTGGTATACAAGCGACACATTTGACAATAGTACACGCATGTCTGCCATCTTCGCGTCATATAGGCATATAAAGGGTTGTGTATTGTTGTCAAAGGGTCGACGGGTCGCCGCCGCCACCGCCGCCGCGTTCTGCAGAAAACATTAGTTCAGTGACACACAAACACACGGACAACACCGACCACACCCGCTCTAATTTGGACTTCCTTATATATATGTCCTCACTGTCATCACTCAATAGTTTAATGTCTTCGTTAATATAAAATTGTTAATTTAAATTTTTTCGTCTGTTATGAACATCCAAAACTATTAATTAGTAACTATATTCCTTTTTAGTTTCTATTTGAGGAACTTCACTAGTGCAAAACACGTGTTATTAAAGCACTCCATTAGTATTTTGTGAACTATTATTAAACACTATTAAACCACTAAGACAGTTGAGCTAACTTTTTAACAGAAAATAAAAACAAAAAAAAAAACAGTGTAAATTTTGTATCCCTCCTGTGTCCAAATATGAATCTTAATCCTGTGTATTCCTTTCCATGCAATCTGACTTAAGTTACTTATTGTTTTTTTTCCTAAATCCTGTCCAATCCTGAATTATCCAAATTATTGAGTGTAATCCGAGTGTCCATTATCCAGCTTATAAAATAAATAAGATCCAACATGTAAATAAAAAATCCAAGGAAACTGTGAAAAGGACCTGTTGTTACGGACAATTATGATCACTTTCAAATTAATGTGAAACAAATATTTTATATGGACCTTAAAATATATACAGGGTGACTGGTGAATTACTATCAATATTTAAGGAGCATACTCCGTACATGATTCTCATTCGAATTATGTAAAAAAATAGGTACTTAATTTTTGCCCAAATTTCCGTATAAATAAATAAAGTGTGGACCCGTTCCAAGTGTACGAAGTGTGGACGCGTGCGGCGACGTGCTGATACAACACCACGCCGCCGCACGCGTATGTGTGTGTGTGTGTGTATACCTAATCTGTAGGGTGTTCACACGATGCGTAATTAATTACATAACTTTTGGTTAACTTTACTTAGAAGTTTATTAATATTTATGTTATACATATTAATTTTTATTTTGTCATATATGATCGTCAAATATCACGTCCTCAAGTATCGATAGTAATTCACCAGTCACCCTGTATAGCCTTTTAAATATCATTTGTATCATGTAAATGATTGTGTTGTGTTATTTAAAGAAGCTGAGTGTAATTTTTGTATTAATTTTCTTCCAAAAGTAATAAATCTAAAGGTAAATAAAATAAAAGTGTTCAGATATTACATTCAATCAAATTACTCACAATTGCCCCATAGTTAATATTTAATGTAACATTAATATTAAATATTTAACAAGTATTAATATGTCCAATACTCTTTTAACAACAATTTTGTTCATTCAAATCTATTTCCAAGTAATAATCGATTTAAATAAATAACATCTTACAACAAACACATTTATCAGTTGCTCAGCATAGTATTTCAATCATGACCATCTAATTTATTTTTACAATAAAAAACTCAAAGAAAGTTGATTAAATTATCAAAATATACTTAAATATTAATGCTTTCCATTAAATATTATACATAATTTCAATTCGCAAAGTAAATTAAATTATTGAGTATGGTAAATTCAGCTAGCAATTAAATAATTATGAAGTGCTGTGAAAATAGTTTTGTGTCTTTTATATAGATGCTATTTCATTAAGTAGTTTAAAATTTGTGTTTGATGCTTGTGTTGTGTTTGCCTTACTGTAATGTTCATGTGTATGTGTGTATATAAATGTGCACATTTCTTCATACCTCAGTAGTTTCGTGGGCGGGAGGCTACAGGCGAGCGAGAACGGGAGCGAGAACGTGAGCGCGAATAAGAACGCCGCACCGGAGAGTATGATGGAGATCCCCGACGAGTGTACGATGGTGACGTGGTCGGATATGTAGGGGATCTGTAGGAACAAATTATGTATAATGACAATTTAATTCTGTCAATTGATAATATAAGACTAGCTTTCATGTTAGCTATATGCAACCATCGCCCACCTGTCCCTCAGCCCGCCGCCGCCGCCACTGCCGTAGTCTTCCTTAACGCGGATGTAAGACACCTCCCCCTCGTGGCTCCTAAAACGCGAGTCATCCAGCTTTTTGACGGCGTACTTCATGTCCTCGTGTCGTAGGAATTCCACTACACCGGTGCCGTCTTTGAAAGTGTCTGCGAAGCACACGTCTCCCGCTTCACGCATGTGATCCTTCAGATCCTGGGAATATGGTATGAGACAGGATATTAGTACCATTTAAAATTATAATCTTTAAATACAGGCTGTATTTAAGTGTGTGTCATCGCACCTGCCAGGAGCCGGATGGCGGTAGTCCTGTGACTAGCACCCTGTACTCCGAGCGACGTGCTGGAGGGCCTCGTGCTGCCGGACGCGGCCCGAAGCGATCGGGCTGCGAGCGTCCTCCACGCGCACCACCGCCGCCCCCACGAGGGAACTCTACACGCAGCCTATACCCATCGTAGTCATAGCCATCGCGAGCACGAACTGCATCATCTGCATCACTGAAAAATAAATAACATATAAGAAACACTTAAACAAACCCCTGAAACATAACTTTTTTTTTTACATACTAACATCCGTTTCTAGACTAAGCTAAGCGCTCCCCTTGTTAGTGTTCCATAAGCAGAAAATTCAGGAATTTAAAATACTTTTTATAAGGAAACTGATTTGTACAGAAATGTTTCTTTATTCGTTTTTTATAAACATAAATTATTATTTGACCTTACATTTAAACTAGTATTATTATAGATTTATGCTTTGTAGTACCTTTACTGTTTAAATTTACCAATTATGTTGCCGAGCAGTTAAAGTATAAATATAAAAAAAAAACATATGTGTAATGTTTCAATGAATATAGTAATTATATTGTTGATTAAAACATGCCAGTAATTCCCCTGTACTCATTACATATCATACTATTATCACTAAACAACTGGCTGATAACACAATCAAGTTTTATTAGAAATGATAACAATTATTGCCACAGAAAATAACAATAAAAGATTAGAGGATATCTTTAGAGAGAAGCCACAAGTTGGAAGTTTTGGCCAATATCCAACAAGTACATCAATGGAACATGAAAACATTTCAAAGTATTTATAAATTTAAAAGTAGAGTACAATTGTATTCATATTGTTTCATGTGAGGTGAATATACAGTACATTCATTGAAAATAATTATATATATATAAATAGCATTTCACCAATAATCAATTTCAGATCTTTTCTTTCAAAATTCAAATTAATTATTAATTTGTTTGATAACAATTTGTGCGGGTTATAAAAATATAATGAAAGTGAAGGGAAAAGAAAAATTTCAATAATTTTATTTCCATTAACTAATTGCTTGGGTCATTTAAATGAGGTCAAATATAGGATACTAAATATTAATAAATTTTAACTATAAGGAAAGGATAAGTTCAAAAAAATCATATATTGTAGAAGTAAAAGTTGCGCATCTTATATAATTTTCGTATAATAAATATAAAGATAAAAATGTATGAACCCAAACCGCCAAAGCAATTTGTATTTAAGATTTAGGTCATTATGGTCATGAAGCATCTAATTATATATATTTGGTACTATGAAACAGTCAATTTTACCTTCTTTAAATGTTATAGAATATTTCATGCGAATTAATGCTTACAGACTTATTGATTTTGTATTCAACACAAAAAAATAATGTACAGGTTTTCAAAGTAATAATTATAAATTGGTAGAGTAAAATAATTACCAATTAATGTAAAATAATACCCACCGAGGATCTTCAAATTCGACGAACGCAAACGGTGGTCCTTTTCTGTTCTTCAAATCAACGAACGTGACTTTACCAAATTTGTAAAAAAGGTCTTGGATGTCCTTTGTCCTAATATCTGGAGGCAGATTACCAACGTATATTCTGCATTCATTCCTGCTACCGCCACTACCTCCGGACATATTTGAGAGATTTTTAAAAGAATGAAGTTAAAAGTTATAGTAAGTAATTACACTTCAACAGAATTTATTTAAATATTTTAAAAGTGGGCCGTCAGCGTTTACTGAAAATTACACATCTGACAAATCAAAATGGCGACTCGGGCACGTAGTAGAATGTGGGCGAGACGAGCGTTCTCCGTTCGGATATGTTTCTTAAAAATAAATTTTATGTTGTGGTATTTTTATTTATTTCCTTATTTTATGTATTTTATTAAACAACAATGAAATTTTATATTTAAATTATATGCTATGAAATTATTTGTTTTATTGTAATAAACAAAATTCGTCAACATAGGATTGTTGGTTTTACTTTTTCTGTTTATTAAAAACTGAAAAAATCTAAATTATGTTGTAATTTATAAATTCTTTGACCAGTTATATACGTTTAAAAATGTATTTATAATTTTTTTTGATCTTAGAACATATTCAAATTTAGAACGCCCCCTAGCGCGACACGAAGCAATATTCATTGAAAGAAGCCTTTGAAAGAATCCTCTAGAAAGTAGGCAAAGAATCTCCGGTATCAAAATCATTACGTGAGAAATTGTTCATAGTCCGACGTTAATGTAAGTAAAATTTAAATTATTTCGTGAAATATGAAGAGTTTTTAATATCCTGCGGATTCTAAATATTATTTTATTCTTTAATAATTGTTTTAGCTTAAAAAATGTGTGAAAACCTTTTGTCGTTTAACATGATTTTTTATAACATTACCGAAAATGTTTAGTAAAGTTATAGTTATTGATTAAATTTCCATGTTTCTATGGTGATAACCCATGTAATGGTGGAAGTATTTTTTTTTTGTATTTTATTATCCTTTTTGTAGAGCCTTTTTAGCCGCTGTTTTATTTTATTTCATGACGGGTATTAAGGCATTCGCTTCTGTAAAGATAACCACTAGAAAATCTATAGTAAAATTGTGTAAATCAAGGTATTATTAGAAATATTTTTCGACTTCTATATTAAAAATTAGAATTCATTTTTGTTCGGGGTGGGTAAGGTAATTTGTAAAAGTGCGCGCGGGGATGGATTCACGCCTGACCTTTTAAGTTATTTATAGCTCCTGTTATTGAACATAAACAATCAATGGTTCGGTTTACGCATGTGGAAAATCAATTAACTAGTCGAGATTATGATAACCTTTTTGTAAGGGTTGTCGGAAGTGTCTAGTACTTAAATCGGACTTATTTGGCGCGAGTCGAGTATGTGGTGCTAAAAGAAGTCATGAGCGGAAATATGAATCCAAATTCTTTGACTTAAAAATCATTTCAGAGTGCTGTCGTCTTTTGCGTACTTAGCCTATTTTGTTTTAGGACGTAGGTTTGAATAAGCTAAAAGAAAACATTCTCTAGTTTCTCGTTTTTTGTTGAACGTTTTGTAAGGAGTCAGGAAATCTAAAAGGGGCCATTTCTATAACATATTTTCTTTCATAGCAACCAAACTGACAAGATGTGTGACCGCAAGGCGGTGATCAAGAATGCTGACATGAGCGAAGAAATGCAGCAGGATGCTGTTGACTGTGCAACGCAGGCTCTTGAAAAATTCAATATTGAAAAGGTAATTAAGTTATTTCTTGCTATATTACTAAAACAGTTCAAAATCAAATGTAGTTTCTGGACACATTATCTATTTAATTATAACTAAGATTCACCATTTGTACAAGTTTCATAATATATTTGTAAGTCAATTGTCATAAATAGATTCAGGAATTTCAATATCATATCAGTCACACTTATTCTTAAGTACCTACAATTGTCACCATGTGGTAAGTAATATCTATGAAATATTATTTTCTTTGTCAACAAAATAATTAAATATGGGTACAGTTCACATGGAAGTATGGTTTTTGATTGCAGGATATAGCAGCATTCATCAAGAAGGAGTTTGATAAGAAGTACAACCCGACATGGCACTGCATTGTGGGCCGAAACTTCGGGTCGTATGTGACGCACGAGACGCGCCACTTCATCTACTTCTACCTGGGCCAGGTGGCCATCTTGCTATTCAAGAGCGGCTAATGGTCTAAGGCTGGCTAAACCACTTTTATTGTATTTATATTGAAAAATTTTAGTTAAATCCTAGACTTATTACCTAGCATAGTATCATATGTTAGTACTTATCTAAATTTATTGTTTTACTTTGTTGACACATTGCATGCGATATTTTCCATACTTCTATAATTATTAAACTTTCTTACAAACTGTGGTTTTGTTTTATTTGGAACTGTCATAGTTGAGAACTTTAATGGTTTCCAATTATATTTTATGTGGGCTATATAAAGAGATTTGTATGTGTATGGTTAAAATTTGTTATACTTTATACATTTATTTTTTAATTGCACTTGCAGCTGCACATTAAATGTAATCTTCTGTCTTAAATGTGTAAAATAAAAATTAAACCCAAATGTTTTCTTTTTATTTTTAAAAAAACCTAAGGTGCATTCTAGTGATTCAACAATAGAAAATAGATGCATTTGTAAGAAATTTTGCATGGTTATTCATACATTCATGTGAATGAATATAATTATTTCTCAATGTGCTGATTTCGCAATTGTACATTACTTTGATTCTAGCTGAATAAACTTATAGGGTGGCAAATATGAAATTAAAAACTGGACAGCTAAATAATCCCATGAGTTGGACAAATTTGGGTATTAAATGAAAGACAGCCACCAGAACATAGACTACCCAGCCAGAAAATTTCTAAAATACTTAACATCCAAATTGTGATAACAATAATGTCTAAAGATTAAAATTGACAATTGATATCCCACAAAATTTATATTTGTTTTTAAACCCATTAAGTGGTTATTTATAGAAAAAGGGCTAGACTATAGAATAACATGCCAAGATAAGAATAATATGGAATAACATTAACTTTAAAAACAACAGATGACAAAGGGTTTTGCAAGTAGATGAAGTTCCTAGAACTAAATAGGTAGCATCCGTCAGATGAGGTTACAGTGTATATAGGGTTATATTGTTGTTGATATATAATTGATGCAATTGCAAAAACTTCCATAATGTGCAGAAACAATGATTTTTTTTTTATTATCCGATTATAACATGGCTGGTGTATGTTGTCTCTAATAATTCATGACTAATATTGCGATTACATAAAATTTAATATTAATTCTACTAGGTATATTTTAGAAAATATTCTACAATAATAAAGGGCAAGTTTTCTCCGTCGTTCATTCAATAGATTCACACTGAATATTTAATGTTATTTGTGACTTTTGGGTACCTATATTTTATACGACACAAGTTTATTTCAAGGTCTTTACAAAGCCTAACGTTTTGGTTTAGATCCTTGAATCTTAACCGTTGTTTGATTAGCATCTGACCTCCCGTCAAGGACGATCAATCAACATTGCGCATTGATTCATATCCAAACTGCCAGCAGTCACGGCACTAACAAACTGTTATATAGGTTCTACATCCTTTAGCAACAATATATATTTATGAGATATTATAATGAAGTTAGGTGGAAGGGGTCTTGTTGATTTAGTTTTGGCAAATGGTTTTGTTTTTCCTATAGTTTGTTTATGTACTTATTTTGATAAGGACCTAGTAATTATTAGTAATGTTTTTTATTTAATACTAGTTTTTGCCCGCGACTTCGTCCGTGTTAATTTCGTCATTAATATATGTAGGTATAGCTGACCGGGCGAACTCTATTCCGTCTTAAATAACCAGGTATTAGTATTTATTAAATTTTTCCTGTTTCAATCGAACAGAATGATTGACATATTATGTAGTTAGTTGTCAAATCTAATGTCAAAAAAACGTTTGTATGGGAAATAGAAAAGGGCTGTTTATAGGGTTTTCTCGGAAATGAATCAATTTTTTTCAGCTTTCAAAATCTTCCCTGAACCTCCACGAACATTTCAAGACTAAGATAAGTTAAATCCGTTCAGCCGTTCTCGAGTTTTAGTGAGACTAACGAACAATAATTCATTTATGTATATACATATATAGAATATATATAGATAAATCTTAAATCGCACTCTTGTTAGGCATCTTTTTGTTATATCTTAAATATTAAGTAATTCAACTAATTTGTCAATATTTGTTCGTTTTGATATTTTGCTGAAATATGTATAGATATACTACCTTTTGTTAAGTTTGTATTGCAGAGAAAGAGAAGGAAATGTGTAACAAATTACGCGCATATGCATTATTTATGTAGAAACTAAGGCATTGGTTCCGATTGATCTAAGATACGACATTTAAAAAAAAATAAAAAACTATGGCGAAATTTACGATCTATCTTTGGTATAATTCTATTTTATTAAATCAATTTATCTACAATTTAGTGATAAGTAATATGATTGCTACTTTGGCTTAACAAGACATGTTGTTTTAAGAAGTGATAATACTTTCTACTTAAAGTTTTACATACAGTTAAGTAGGTAATATTTTAAAATCAGTAAGTTGTATTATAAAAACACCGGATTTTTTTTATATATATTCTAATTGGATCAGAAATAATACATATGATATAATTTTACCATGTTTTAGAAATAATTAAAAATAACATTTTAAACAACCGGATGGATTTAGGTATAGCATTAAATAAATTTCATAATCGTATATACTTAGAAGAGGCATCAATTATTCAACTGGTAATATCTAATATTTCAGCGTATACTTTTTTAAATGAAACTATTTTTTTAATAAAAACACTTTCATCTCGTCTGCCCTTAATCATGGTTTCTGTAAAGGAACCGAAACGTAGGGATTACGTAGTAATAAAATAATAAAAAACGCTTAGTATTCTAAAAACTTTGTTTTATTCAATTGTTGTAATCCTCAAAGTTATACATTTTATCACTTTATTTTTAAGAGTATTATTAAAATTATGTTCTAGTTAAATAATAAGATATCATAGCTTTAACTATGTCAGTGGTTTCCAAATTTTATCATGATATGTAAACCGCAGCTTGCACACGAATTCGAGTGCAAAACTTTTGGCCTATTATATATTTGGTGTTCTGTTAGTAACGTTACAGTTGGCCGTATTAATTACGGCTATCGGGAAGTTTTATTATTATTATTTTTGTGCTATTATAAATTATTTTTATCAAGGTCTTTTGTCTGTAAAATTGTAAAGGTAAGTTACTTACATATATTATAAGAAAACAATTGAAAGCGTTCTTTCGTATTAAATTGTTTTTAGTTTTATTTATAAAAATATAAATTGTTAATTTGATATTTGGTTTGATTTGATTAATTATTAATTATTATCACGGTTGGTTAACCTGTTCAAGGCCAACGATTTACTTTAGAATTGTTACAATATTCAGTGATAAATGTGTATTTTTATAATAACAGATTAAAAGACAATTCCCATAATACAACCACGATGTCAAACGCCAAAGAAAACCTCCTACTTTTCTTTGACCGCCCCACCGAGCCCTGCTTTATGCAGAAAGGTGAAGAAAAGGCTACCTTCGATTTGCCTGCTAACTACTACGTAAGATTATTTTATGTTCCTTCTATGAATTCTTTAATATATATTTAAAATATACCTACTTTACTTGAAACTTAATAATTTCATTTCGATTTTTACATATGAAAATTTTATAAAGTAAGAATGAAAGAGAAAATTACATTTCATTATTTAATGAATATGTTAATTTGATTTCAGCCGGATAAATACAAGTCTGCGAGTTCGACTTTGGCCAATCGCTTTGGTTCAGAGTCGAGTCGACGTATTCCAGTAAGAAACATAGCGCTGCCCAACCTTTCTCTGCCCATGGAACTGCCTTACAATGACCAGTTCTCACTCTTCGTGCCTAAACATAGGCAGATGGCTGGCAAACTCATTGATATTTTTATGAGTTAGTGATACGATTACTTACAGATTCATTACAGTTTTAATATATACATATAATAACATAGTTTTCGTACTCAGCTAAATACTTATAATAGAAGTACTTTTAATCAGTTCTTTTATTTTCTAATGTTTATATCATAGTTGACAGCAACTTTTATATAGTGCGATTACTTACAATGTATTTTTTGTATAATTACTTATTATTTTCTTTTATTTTTTTAGGTATGCGTAACGTTGAAGACCTTATGTCAGTATGCTCCTACTGTCAGTTGAGGATAAATCCTTACATGTTCAACTACTGCCTCTCAGTCGCCATATTGCATAGGTATGTTTTATTTTTATTTTTTATTTATTTATTTATTTTGGAAATACCATCGGCATATTCACAAACCATATGTGGAAAAAAATATAAAAAAGTAAACTTGTTCAGTGTGATACACCATTACAGGTATTTACATTATTACTAACATGATAACAAAAGTACCTAAAGGTAAGGTAAACACTACACTAAGACATTTAAAGAATCTGAATACAATAAGATAACAAACATTTAAATATCAATTACTACCTAAAACAGTATTTATTATTTTTTAGTTTATTTTTTTTTATTTTGGTATTGATATATTGAATATATAAAAAATACATTACGAATGTATAATTTTATTAATAAAAACGTAATTAAGCGGGTTTTTGAATGTTCATTGCCTTATTATAAAATAATTCCATTAATATCTAAATTTAAAACAAGCAACGATATCTTCAATTCGCCTCTTCTTTTAATTCGATTCCGTCTAACTTATAATAATTCCATATACTACTTTTTTACCATTCATTCTTTCAAAGAAAAAATATTCATTCTTTTAGGGATGACACCAAGGGCCTGAATATACCAACATTCGCGGAGACCTTCCCCGATAAATTCATGGATCCGCGTGTCTTCAGGAAAGCTCGTGAGGTCAGCACCGTTGTGCAGCCAGGAAACAGAGTAAGAATAATTAAAATTTTAAGTATCCTTCGATATTGTCATACTCCTCCAGTAGAATATACTTTAAATATATTTAAAACGGTTGGACGCCTAAAAACAGTAGGTATATGAATTCTAACGTGTATCTTTTTACTTTATTCTCGCTTATTTTGTTTGTTAACTTGTTTTGTAAAATCATTTTGTTACAAATACATTTATTAACGAACCACAGCGTCAGTAAATCAAGGCACTATATTTTGAAAGAATACTTGTATATTTATAAATAAAAAAAAACAATGCTACAAGAAATAACAAATTAATCTTACGCTCCAGCTGCCAGTAGTGATCCCCCAAAACTACACAGCAGCCGAGTTTGAGCCGGAACAGCGAGTGGCGTACTTCCGAGAGGATATCGGCTTGAACCTACACCACTGGCACTGGCATCTTGTTTACCCATTTGATGCAGCAGACAGAAACATTGTTAACAAGGACCGCAGGGGAGAACTGTTCTACTACATGCATCAGCAGATTATAGCAAGGTACCTGTCTAGTAGGCGATGGTATTATATGCAATATATAAATGGGGCCTCCTTGATATGATAAAAATATGTATAATAAACCTGGGATGTAACGGAGGTAGTTTTATCGGAACCGAAATCGGAATCGGAGTTTCCAAATTTGGTTTATCGGAATCGGAATCGAAATCGGAGGCGGGGTCAGTTTGTTTAAAGACAAATAAAACATGATTTATAGCCAATCCTTTTCATTTTTATTTTTTATTATGAAATAAAAAACAACTGTGAAAAAAATTGGCATATTTCCAAATAAACAAAAGATAAAATTAATGAATTTAAAGTTTAATTAAAATTAAAACCCAAAGTAGTGTGTTACATTACAATATATGAACAAAAGCTAAAACAAATTAAATGAAAATTGTCTCCAAAAGTAATGTATTGTACTTTATGAACAAAAGCATTGATGCTTTGTCCCCATCCAATCTATTTCTTAAAGAGTCGTAAATTAGGCCAGCACCACTAAAAAGTTGCTCGCTAGCTACCGAGCCCGGTGGACATGACAAATACTGCCGGGCAATTGATTGTAGGGGCTGAAATTTTGTATTTCTTGTACTCACAAACGTGTCGTGGGCGTAACAAATAATAACAAGTGAAAAATTAATTGATGATAGAGTGAACGTAGTGGGGGTCTAAGGATTCCCCGCGCGACTTGTATGAACCTGTTCGGCACAGATTTCGTTCGACCTCCGATTAACATCCGATAAAAAAGTATCGGAACCGAAGTCGGAACCGAAAGTGTAATAATTATCGGAAGTTCCGACTTAACGGAACCGGAATCGAAGCTCCGTTACATCTCTGTAATAAACTACAAATTATTAGGACATCTGCAATTACATTTTTTTGCTACGACACATGGATATTTTATTGAAAATTAATAGGGATATATGTCACTATCATACTCCTACATGTAATTCAGACCATAGGCCATTTCCTTAATCTCAATCTAGAGAGAGTGCTCATTCATATAAAATGACATGTTTTTTTTGGTAAACCGATATCTTTCATCAGGTACAGCGTGGAGCGCATGTGCAACGATCTTTCTCGACCAAAACGCTACAGTAACTTCCGCGAGCCCATCGAAGAGGGATATTTCCCCAAACTGGACTCGCAGGTCGCTAGTAGAGCATGGCCACCGCGGTAAGGAGCTTGTTATTTGGCAGAATTATAATTTATTTCCAAACAAAGTTACAAAATGTTACAAGTCACATAAATAATATAGTCCTAATAGTAGTTCGATTTTCGTTTCAGTTTCGCTGGTACAAAAATCCGTGACCTGGACCGTCCAGTGGATTTGATCGCAGCGGATGTGTCCCAATTAGAAACTTGGAGGGATAGGTTTCTACAAGCCATCGAGGATATGGCCGTTTTACTTGTGAGTATTTTCAATTTCTGAAGTCACATTTATAAACTTGTTTAGTTAATAATAAAATTGTCTAGTATGAATATGGTTTTGTTTAAATGTGAAAAGTTACATTAAATTTATATTATAGCATATAATGTGAGAAACAAACAAATAATTTTCAGCCTAACGGTCGTAAAATGACTTTGGATGAGGACACCGGGATTGACGTTCTTGGTAACCTGATGGAATCATCCATTATCAGTCGTAACCGACCTTTCTATGGGGACCTTCACAATATGGGACACGTATTCATCAGTTATTCCCATGATCCAGACCATAGGAATCTGGTAAGAAATTTGTTTACCATAAAATGAGAAGTGGATAATTAATGTGGCATTTTCGTAAAAATATATAAACCACTCATATGAAATTATTTATCATGGTAACTTCTATCTGATGGATGTAAGGATTGCCACAATTTGGAGTTTGTTTAAGATGTGCTTCTATTAAATATACATACATGAATGAAATGCTTATTCCATCTCATATGTTACTTGTTTCTAGTACAATTAAACACTAATATAAGCAAACTTCATAATTCAAAGTCTTTGGTAAAGCGTTTAAAGCTCAGGATTACTGATAGCAAAAAAAGTCCTATTTACTATTCATTGTTATACCACAGTAATTTCTACGTCGTAGTAAGATTTACCTTTACTATATGTGCCACATCAGTTGAAAATTAGTTTATTATATCGTATTAGAATATAAACTATAAAGTATTTATTATTGGTAGGAACAATTTGGAGTGATGGGTGACTCCGCAACAGCGATGCGTGATCCTGTATTCTATCGCTGGCACGCGTACATCGATGACATCTTCCAGCTCTACAAGAACAAACTGCCACCATATCCAAATGACAGAGTAACAATATTTATACCATTATAACACTTAATGTTTGGTATTAGTCATACTAGTCTACTAGCATTAGTGGTTAAAAGGCCCGCCTCTCATGCACGAGGGCCCGGGTTCGATCCTGGCCCTGGCAAGTACCAATGTGATTTTTTCGAGTCATATGTACTTTCTAAGAGTATTTAGACATCACTGATTAATGCATTCCCAAAGAGGGTTAATGTCAGGCAGGCAGCCGGTAAAATAATTAGCCAAAACTATTCACAACATGTAAGGCAGACCCTGGCTAAAGCTGGGAAATTGCCAGGAAGAAGAAGAAGATTAGTCATACTAGCATGCATATGCTGGTTATATTTACCTTAACATAACCTTGAAGGTGCTTCACACTTTCATAGATATCTTTTGAGATTTTTATGTTGGCAACGAATTTAAGATGAAAAGATATATTGTTCTCCCTCCGTGCCATCAAATTATGGTAGCAATCTATTGGCTTTCATGTTCATAACATAAAAACGGACAAATTCTGATAACTTTGTCATTACATTGCTTTCATTTTTTATTCCAGCTCGATTTCCCCGGTATCCAAGTGCTCTCTGTTAGCGCTGTGTCGGGCGCGGGACCTGACCGACTATTAACGCAATGGGAACAGAGTACAATGGAGCTAGGGCGAGGTCTAGACTTTACACCACGTGGCTCAGTTCTGGCAACGTTCACACATCTACAACATGACGAGTTTAATTATATGTGAGTTGTATGTCCTAAGGGATCAAAATATGTTCCTGTATAAATATTTCTAGGTACTGTTACTTTATTCCCTACTCTCATGTTTTGTGTACAAGTAATGATCATGTTATAATAATTACAAGTAAATCTAAAGATATTGATTCTAAGGGTAGATGAGGAATGAGTGTTATGAAATTCCGAAATTTTGTATGACTAAAGAAATTATTAAAAAAATTACATATAGATTTTTTTTTAAATACTTTTTGTTCTATTATAAAAAGTTTTCGGTTTCCAGCATCGAGGTTAATAACGCAAGTGGAGCAGGCGTAATGGGTACAGTGCGTTTGTTCATGGCGCCGGTCGTCGATGAAAATGGAACTCCCCTCAGCTTCGATGAACAGCGGAAGTTGATGATAGAGTTAGACAAGTTCACACACGCCAGTTAGTATAGTTGCATATACATAATACTCATGTTAAATGTTGATAATGTTTTCTTAATGTTACCTCGCTCTCAGATTCATCATTATAATCTTCTATAATGCTAGTGTTTACATGTAACATATGTATATATTTTACATGTACTATATGTTTCACTTGATTATCATATTTCCTGTCACTTTACGGTGTTAAATTCTTGTTAGATGTCCTGTTTTTATTTTGCAGTACCATCCGGTTCTTCAACCATTCGTCGCTCGAGCACGGAGTCATCTGTAACTATCCCATACGAGCGTACTTTCCGCTCTCAGGGTTCTCGGCCCGGCGATCCTGGTTCCGCAGAGGCTGCCGAGTTTGACTTCTGCGGCTGCGGTTGGCCGCACCACTTGCTGCTGCCGAAGGGAACCACAAGGGGATACCCAGTTGTACTGTTCTGTATGATCTCCAATTGGAGTGATGACGGAGTGAGTATAATTCGATAGTCTTATTCTAACTTGAAATTAAAACTAAATCTGAACTTAACGTCAAATTGTTGTTAATGTAGGGAATTGTTATTCAGGCTGCAAAAACTAGCTTTTTGGCCGTGGCTTCGTCCGCGTCTGGGATAAAAACTACCCTATGTTCTATCTCAAGGTCAACTTTATCTTTGTACCAAATTTGATTAAAATCAGTTCAGTTTTTTAAGTGTGAAAGTGTAACAGATAGACAGACAGACAGACAGACAGAGTTACTTTCGCATTTATAATATTAGTAGGGATAACGTGAAATCATTGATGATAATTCTTCTAATTTACTGTCCATAATTTTCAGGTATCTCAAGATCTAGTGGGTAAATGTAATGATGCAGCCTCCTATTGTGGCATCCGTGACCGCAAGTACCCTGACCGCCGTGCCATGGGCTTCCCCTTCGATCGTCCTTCCCCTGCCAGCTCGCTTCAGGATTTCCTTACTCCTAACATGGCCACCAGACCCTGTACCATCATTTTCAATGACAACGTCAGGGTCCGTTCCGCACGATAACGACTTAGACTAGCAGATGAATACACTAGAACTTCTATAAATTCTTCCACTTCGCACTATGGGAAAATCGCGTATGTTTCGTCTTAAAACTCCGTATCTCAATGATTTCAAAACTAAACGATCTGTAATTTAACACACATATACGTGAAAGTATAAGGTTTAATAGAAAAAATTATCATTTTGAAAATTATGTTTATTGATTTATTAAAAAACTAAAACTAAAAAAAATACATTCATTTATTAGAATAAATACTTTCTTTTTATAATTTAGTCACATAAAATAGAATTAAATATCATTGTATAAACAGTGTCTAACGAGAAAAAATAATGTATAAAATTCAACAAGCTCCAACAGATTTTCGTTGATAGCAAGAAAGGATTCGGCTTCATCGAAAAGTTCTTTCGATATTAATTCTGACGTATTTCTTAAACTTGATATATTATATGGATCCGAAGTATACAATAAGATATGAAACACGGCTGTATTAGTAGCCGCTCTTGAACACTTTTTAGAATGATGAAGTCTAAACTTTTTGTAATCCTTGTTGCGGGATTCTTGAGCGTCTTCTCGTTTTTAATAGGTAAAATAACATAATACTCAATGACTTTTTCTCCGTGAATAAGTATTTTATGTACGGAGGAATGCATATAATTCCAATTATAAATATTTACGTACCGTTGGGCGGTACTATATGCATATTCACCGAACTTTTTTTGAATCAATAGGCATTGCAGATGACATAGTTTGTGGTATAATGTACATCCGTTTCATAAATTCTACGTCTGCACTAGTAATGTCTGCAGAGCAAGAGTAATTCAGGGAAAAATTCCGAGCTGTGTTTCCATCATTACTATTTCTAGTGCCTTGTTGAGGTTTATCGATATGCCCTCCCATTTCCTCCCAAAGCGGCTTTTGTACCAGTTTTTCTTTTTGTCTTTGTTTTTTTTCTGGATTAGTGGCTGATCACTTTTGGAAAGACTAGTTATAGGAAATGTGTAAAATCATCTCCATACTTCTAATCCAAGCGTCTAGCATTGACAGTCCACATTGAAATTAACTTTCATTCAAATCTCGTGTCCTAACTGCCTCTACTCGTAAGTTATTAATTTGCCGAGGAATAGCATCACAAATTGTACAAAAAGCGTTCGAAGGAACTAAAGTTGGATAAGAAGGAAACACTGAGCAGTTTTTGTCCGCCAAACAAATACGAAGTTTCCCATACTGTTCTTTGTTACGGTCTAAGTCAATAAATGTTCGTAGTGCTTCTGACTTTGTAAAAGATGTAATGTCTTCAGGGTTCTCAGTTATGAATTTAAGACACTTTTTCTTATAGTTTTTTGACTCAGTACGTATAATATTAACAATTGTGGCCTCCTTCGTCACACCCATAGACCGCAAATCCTCAACATATGCACATAGTCCAATCCGTACTCTTGTATTAATTCCATGTCGTTTCGTTTATTTGATTTTTTTGAAGATGCTCCATATAGTTTCGTTGGTCTGCCACTTACACTGCTTCCAGACGTATTAGGGTCATTAACTGTGACTCTACACTCCAGTGGAACATGAAATTCACAATTTAATCATGTTTCTTTGAATGTAGGAGACCACAGTAGCCATATCATCTGACAAATTGAAATTTTTTGCAAGTAGTCTTCTATATTATTCCCATTTATCAACAAATTGCACAACTCTCGTTTACTACAAATTAATCGATTGAGTGAATATTTGAAAATAGGTATTAACTACTTTTTTAAGTAAACTGAATTTCTGACGAATAACTGTTGATGTTTCGAGTTTTGCCTTTCTTTTATAGGCCAATGAAATAGTACTAGGTATATGCAAAAAGATGAGAAACTAATTTTTGCACTTTTTTTTTCTCCTTGTGTAAAACTAATGTAAAAAATCGTAATACAACAAATATCTCGACAACGGCATACAGTAGCAAACGGATACGTCTCTTTAAAAAGATTACCCGAAAATTACCACCTTAAACTGTTAACTTTAATTAATTTATTATACTTAAAAACTTACCAACTTAAAAACTTTCGAGTAAGGTGGCTTTGATGCCTTTTATATACATCATGGTCAGCCAAAAATAATAAAACATATAGAAAGGAAAGCTTATTTGTAAGATTAAATTAATTAATTAATTCTCCATAACATCGACTTTCACGTGAAATGGTTTTGAGACGGCCTTGTATGGCGCTTTCCCATAGTGCTTCGTGGGACCCATCTCAACCAAGTAATTAATTAACATCATGCATTGTACGCTTCTCTTTGCCAACAGTTGACAATAATTCTTTGATCAGAAAACAATATAACCTGCGAGAACAAACAATGTATTGTGTCCAACATTACATATGTAATTTGTGTTCTCTAGAAACACTATTACCAAATTTTTGCACCAATCATTGAGGACTTGACTTGCAAATGGATACCGGATTCAATCTAATTATAGTTATTCTTAGGTCGTTTTAATCTTAATAAATCAGATTTTCACCAGTGTCTTGTATCATTTCCTTCTTATTTATGTATTTCCCTACGTATTTATGTACATGCCAATACGAAAGTACCCAAAGATCTTTTTTTTTCAAAAAATTCTTTCAGAATTTATCACGAACATATCTTTATCATACATTTAATAAATATATTTCACAATTAATTTTTCTTGTCTTGTTATTGCATGCTACTGTAGCATTTTGTTATGCAGCCGACTCATTATTTCCTTTTGTATTATTCCAAATATTTATTTTTTACCACACGTTATTGGATTCTATTGTTGAGGAAATTATAATTAACATTGATCTATCCTGTTCAAATACTAAAAAGTGAATAACGATTTTAATCTCATTACATAATCCCAAAAACAAAACTTGGTGCCGGTGAAAACCTCGTTGCTGAGATGTGGCATATAGTGGGATACAAAAGTTCTAAGGCTCATTGAAATAGAAGAACTTATGATTACATTAAGTTGGTTGAATGTAATTCGTTAATTTTGTCTATTTTTCATTTATTCTTAAGATCACACGTGTTTTGCCTGTCAAACAATTTGCAATGTATGTATATTTAATATTCTACATCCATTATACATTATACTGTTATTATAAAAGAATTAACTATTCACTTATCATGTCTGTGTTAAGTTTGATAATTTAAAGTGATTAAGATGATTTGATGTTCTATTATAACGTTCGCATATTTAACATCTTCGAGGTTACTTAGCCTTGAACCATTTTAAATTTCATTTTTAGTATTTCCTATACTTAAAAGTAATTAGTCATTCTATAAAGAAATATTCACACTTTAATCCGTATAAAAATGTTAAGTAAAAAAAACACATGAAGGCCCGGAGTACATGTTTTTTCATTTATTTTGTAGCGTCAAATAAACGTGGCTGTATTAAGTCATTATTCGAACAAAGACTACTAAATGATTACATTTATACGATATTTAAATTAGAAAATCATAACTAATTATCGACACGTAAAAATTATTACGAAAAGATGCTTATTTATAGAGAACCCGACCTGAGTTGAACAGATTTAGTGTGTTCTTCGTATGTACTACTTTAAAATGAAGGTTCATTATTTGGTATGTATAATATTGAATTATGTTATATGTTTAATTTTTAAAGATTTTCATAGCGAAAAAGGGTTATGTTAAAGTTTATATTAGGATTTTAATGTGCAAGCAATGCCAAAGATTATATTTTTTGTGATATAATGTCTTTGAAACTCGTTTTTATTTCATTGGAAACGGCTATTTCGCTCTATTAATATTCATAATCAGCCAATTATCAAGTTTTCAGTATAGAAAACATTAAAGCGTTAATTTCAGTACCTCTTGGGTACATAAAAACTTGACAATTCCGTGGCTGAATACATCAAGACATCGTTTGTCAAAAAAAGTGAATGTCAAGACTGTAGTGCTGTTTCAGATATACATTAAATTAACGAAATGTTGCGGTGGTGATTATTATTGAAAAGCTGCTGTTTTGTAAAGATTTTCATATGTGAACTGAAAATAAAAATAATAATATGCTTTGAGGAAATGTTGCAATCAGTAAAATTTTCTGTAAAACAAGAGAAGCCATGATATCTTTTATTCTGTTTAAATATTATTGTAATGCTCCTTTTAACAAACCACAAATCAATTTTTTTGCAGATGCTGGTCTCTTTGTTTCTCAGCATAGACGCAAAGGACTCCAAGGTTGTTAAGAGTGTAAGGGATGTTAAGGGTGTAAAGGATGTTAAGGATGCAAAGAAAATAATTCCAGAGGCATCTGCTTCAAATCCGATTTATGGATCAGAGCAAAAGGGAAACTATGGTGTTGGAGAAAACAGAGGATATAAATCAAGGGAAAGGAACAGAAATGGAGGTTTGCTATCCCAAAATTATGGTAATAACTATGGGTATGGCAACAATAATGGTAAAAATAACTACGAATATGGGAATAACTATGGAAATGGCAACAATAATTATGGTTATGGGAATAATTATGAATATGGAAACAATAACTACAGATCTGGTAATAACAAGAATTATGGAGACGATTATGGATATGGCAACGACAATATCGGATATGGTATCAACAAAAATGGATACGGTTTGAATGATTACGGGTACGGTGGCTATAATTATGGATTTGGAAATAATAATTATGGATATGGAAATAACAATTATGGATTTGGCAATTATAATTATGGAGACGGCATTAGAAATAATGGATACGGCAATTATAATTATGGAAACAGCTATAAAAATAATGGATATGGCAATAATGATTATGGATATGGGAATAATAATTATGGATACGGCAACAATGATTACGATCGTGACAACAACAATCACGGAGACGATGACTATAGAAGAAAATTGCGAGGACCAGATGAGATTGGTTATTTTGCCAGAGACCCAGCAAGTAGACGTCTCTATGGCAGACGAAATTACCAATATAGATTGATCGGCAGGAATGGACTAGGATTTGACAAGCGGACCGTTAACTCCTACAGCTACGTGGCTCCTATAACTCCTGAGCGGTTGGAAGTAATTGGATACCCTTATACACATTACAGAGGGAATAATTATGACAGGAACTAAAACTTATATAGCAAAAATAATAACAGGATATCAATCCTGTTCCAACAATGCTTCACCTTTTATTTCATTAAATTGACAACACTATGACTGCTTTTAATTAATGTTACTTTTATTAACGGTCTCAAATAGGGATATTTGTAAAATATACCCAAGCACTCTTTAAATTGAAATAAATATAAAATTTATTTTCCAAATTACTATAAAACTGGCAAATATGGAAGCTATAAAATAGTTTATATAAACAATAATAGTTCTGTTACTTGCATTCTAATTTTATTAAGCATATTTTTATGATCTATTAAACTAAGTTTAACAAGCAGAGTCTAGAACATGTCTGCTTTACTGACCAAAGATTTGTCGATAGACACACATCCACTTTGTCGTTTCTTTTTTGAATTATTAATATTAAACCTTGCGAGAACCTTTTTACACAAGAAAATAAATTTTTATAATATGTAGAAAGGAACGTTATAAAATAGATATATAAATATTTAATGTTTTTCTAATTCGCTAATAGTTGCGCAGACTACTTCGGAAACAGCTTAATCTTCCCATATATTATGTTTCCGTGGCGGCAGACCTTTCAATGGACCTTTTAATTTAATAGAAAAATTTTATTTTTAATAGTACTTGATTTGTTGTTTGATATATTTGTTTTTATATTATCAAAGGAATTCCATTTTTTTTTAATATACAGAGATAATGCGATTATGTATTATTAACATTCTTTGTCGTAGAGGCCAGGTTGCACTGGCCGTGGTCACAAACTTACCAAACATGATTACTTTAGTCCTAATAGTTTTTTATTATATTTGTGATCAAGTGACGTGAAATTCCATAGTCCTAATTAATAACCTTCCATTTGAAGAACTTATGAAAATCTTATACGTGTATACTTCTGATCTATAAGATCTGTTGAGGGTTTTTTTATTATCCGTGTATGTTGGTAACTAAATCTAGAAGGTTATTGTACTAAAAGGAAAATTATTCCTTGGTAAATTTAGGTATTTTTGAATGTATTCTCTCAGACTCTGCTGAGGAAGGAAGAACTGCTTTCCAAACGAAGTTTTTAAGGCTTATCGAGTTTAGTATTAAAAAAATATATAAACTCTACAGTTTTTTCACAATCTCATGTATGAATAAATAATAAAAGATTTTTATCGTTTGATACATCGGTGATATATGTATTAGAACAATTCCAAAGCATCTATACAGCACTAACTATTGATTGAGTTGTGTAAAATTTTCTTACGAAACCATCATCAGCCCTAAATCTGTAAATATATACAGGGTGACTGGTGAATTACTATCGATACTTGAGGACGTGATATTTGACGATCATATATGACAAAATAAAAATTAATATAACATAAATATTAATAAACTTCTAAGTAAAGTTAACCAAAAGTTATGTAATTAATTACGCATCGTGTGAACACCCTACAGATTAGGTATACACACACACTCACACATACGCGTGCGGCGTCGTGGTGTTGTATCAGCACGCCGCCGCACGCGTCCACACTTGGAACACTTGGAACGTGTCAACACTTTATTTATTTATACGGAAATTTTGTCAAAAATTAAGTGCCTATTTTTTTACATAATTCGAATGAGAATCATGTACCGAGTATTCTCCTTAAATATTGATAGTAATTCACCAGTCACCCTGTATAACTTTTAAACACACTTTTACTATAATAAAGTGTCAATTCTTTTATGGACAGCAACATGATCAGAAGTCACAACATGGAAGTGGTTTCATTTAAATACGAGCATGTAATATTGCAAGAGAGCTTTAGAAAGGTATAAATATCAAAATGGGATTAGAAAATTGCTTCTAGTCATCGACAAATATCGGACAACAGATTTTATAGCTGCATATCACATCAACTCAACAACGTACGTTGCTATGTATGACATAGCTACTTCTGACGTTCATTTCTTTTTATGCTAAGAACGGTAAATCCTCATTTGTTAAGGGAAAGACTAATGTGGTTATGTGGAATACGCCTGCCCAGGTAATTAGAATAACCATTACATCCCTGTGTTACACACACACTTAGCTTTTTCATTACTTAATGTACGATAGCGATATGTTCCAGGAACTCAATGTCACTCAGTGTCTCTCTAAATCTTATACCTTATAAATTATAGTATCTAAAGTATAGTAGTAAGATACATCTTACACCCGCTCACTGGGCTACTTATTCACCTCAACCTTCAAGCCGCGGTCAGCTTTGTACTAGAGGATGTTTTATCTATTTAGCAATGAGAAATGTTAAAGGTTTTTATGTTATTTAAATACTTTTATAGATTTTGATAATGTTATATATGTAAGCAGCATAATTTTAAGTTATAATTTACAGTTAGTTTCTACAATATTTTTTTTTACTTATTCAAAATTAACTACCAAAATTAATTATGTAATAATTAAATATCAATTAAAATAGATCGTTAAATTCCGTTGCGTGTGGTTTTTCCAATGTTCAGTACGTTTGTTAATTGCTTATAATGGCTAGTGGAATCATTAAAGCATTATAAGCTTTAACACTTTTAGTTAAGGTTATAAGTGCAATATAATATTTCATTAATGATGTCCCTGTTTGTCACTGTCCAATTTCTTTATAATAATAGAGTGCTGTAATTTTTTATCACTAAGCATATCATCATGGCCTTGCGAGCACAGGTAAGAGTTTTATTAGTGACTTATATTACTTTTATTTCTTGTATAACTTTAATATTTGAAGTCATTTATTCTAAGAGTATCCTAAAATTTAGAACGTTCCATAGATTTTTTTATTTTCTACAAACAGTCTTTTTGCTATCTTTTCTCTTTGAAACTTAAAGACATGATGTTATAGTATGCTAAAACGGAATACAGGCTTATTTTCGTTTTGATTAAAATATATAAGTCATTCCTTCAATTCAAGTGAACTGTTCAAGCAAAGGAGATTTTTACAACATTTTTTAAATTTGAAAGGAGTTCATTTTAACGTTTAAAATATTTCTTGTTACAATAATATTCTTTGATTTTTATATTCACTATATCTAGATATCTTTTATATAAGTGTGTTTTATTACAGATTGCTACGTTGTACATCATTTTAGGCACAGTCAGTGCCAGTGTCTTCATGAATCGCCACCATCACCGCGGTCCTCCAGAAATGAAAGATTTTCAACAAATCTTGGCTGATATGTTCAATCCCACGTCTATGCAAGGAATTTTACAAATAAAGCCGATGAATCATCCTGGTATATTAGGATTTGGAAGCTTTGGGGGTCCAGGAATAGGAGATTACAGCAACGCAATGGTTGGATCAAACCAAGGCAGATACGGGTTTGATGATTCCCCTCCAATTGAATCTCCATCAGTAGAAAGGGAAAACGGTGTCGGTCAAGGTCCAGTTTATAACTTTGATCAATCAACACAGGATTTACCTGATTATAAAAATGAAGGTAGAGATCAAAACAAAGAAGCTGAAAATAAGTCAATAAAGGAAGTTGGTGAACCAGAAGCTAAAGAAGGCGAACAGAAATCAGATAATTCACCAGATAAAGCAAAGGATTCTCTAAAGAAAGAATCAGATGATGAATCCATCAACAAACATAGAGATAAGGACGCTATAATCTTCCCTGACAAAGTAAAACAAGCAAAGGATAAAATTGCTAAAGAATCAAACTTTTATGTAAGTCCACAAGGCTCCAATGAATATGCAAGCACAGGGCCGCAAATTATATATGCTGTTAGTTTAGGTCCGAATGGGCCAACATCAAACCAAGCTCCTTTTCTTTCTAATACTGGTGCTAGTTCTATTCAAAGTCAGCCCTCAGAAAACGTTCCGAATTACCCATCAAACAACGTCAACATCCAAAATGCTCAGCCGCAATATCAATCTAATGGAAATATACCAAATGGTAATAATATCCCTAAAAATCCTGCTTACACCCTTGTTACTCTTCCCAGCAATGGCAATAACGGTATCAATAGCAATAACCCAACATATGTAACCAATAATCCTTCGTATACATATCCTTCTCAGCAACTGACATATCAGCCTGTTAACAATGCAGTACAGTATTATATGGTGTCAATGAATGGCCAAAATGTCTTGATTCCCGTTAGCAACGTCCAGACTCCAACTGATCAAACAACTGGTGAAAATAAACGTTTTAATTTAGTGCCAATTAATCCAGGTAATTTAATACCTAATAATGGTCAAGTCAATTATGGATCAACAAATAGCCCTAATACGCCTCCAGCACAACCTAATGGACAAATTCAATATATAGCTGTCCAATTGCAACCTCAGAATAATCTGCAAAATAACAACCAAGTCCATTATGTACCAATTAACCAAGGAGTGGTCCAAAAGCCAGCACCAAGTACGGCACAAGAACAAGTCAATTATGTGCCCGTAAATGCACAAACTGTTATACAAATGCCACTACAAAACAACCCTCCAGATGGTCAAGTATCGTACTTGTCAGGAAACACTCCGCAACTTGTTCAAGTCGCTCAGCAGAATGGACCACTGGGTAGTAACCAAGTAACGTACGTGCCAGTAAGTTCTCAATCAGTACTTCAAGGGGCATCCAACAGTCGTACAAATCCTGGACCAATTTCTTATATGCCACTTAATTCTCAGAATCCTTCTACTACAAGCCAATTCAACTTGGTTCCGTTAAATACTCAGAACAACGGACAAAATAATATAGTAGCTTTAACGCCTGCAAATTTAGTGTCAGATGGTAACGTACCTTTGATAGTATTTAAAGAAAAGGCTGAAGTTACTAAAAAAGATGGTAAACACAAGAAAAATTAAATATATTTTTTGTATTGTCGATATAGTAGCTAATTAAAAAGGTTAAAATTAAATCAGTAATCGTTTTTATTTTTCCCTTTATTATGTATTAATAGTTTCAACAAAAATAATTTTCTTTCCATTTTTTATCTAAAGTCCTCAATATTATTGCTTTTCTTCAAATATTCAGTAAAAACGTAAAACGTGTTACGTAAAATGTATTCCGTAATTCAACGTCTATATCCAAATTGGAGTTTTAATTATTAAGGCAATTAATCAAACTGCCAGGCCCATAAACGTAATGAAAACTTTTCCGTCAAGTCAGATTTAAAATTCTGATTGGATGTCACATCATGTCAACTTTGATTTCGAGGTTGCTAATGGCTGTCAAACATTTTTTTGGTACATTGTATTATAATAAAGAAACATTAAATACAGTGTAATATGTCATTTATATACGGAATAACGTTTTAATATTAATTCAGTTGAACTTTAAAATATGTTTTAAATTTATAACGACATCAACACAGGAGTAAATTCATGACATTATTTCATATATCAAAACTAGACTTAGTCTGTAGTACTTACACTAATGATAGTTACCTTTTGCAATATGTGAGTTTTGAGAACATGTTTGACAAGACTGAGATATTTGAGGACAAATAAATATCTTCCAACAAATCACAATGTCTTTAAGTATAAATTAAATGATATTTAAGTATAAATTCTTATTTTAAAGTATCTATGAAATTTCATGTTTTCATTACAACTTCCCCTTTAGACGCTCGGCAGGCATTTCATCTTTTCGCTGTGATTTTTTGCATCCCCGAAGACATGATACAGTTTCTCATTTTTTATGCACATAGCAAAGGTGTGACTAGTGCTTCTTTTTAATTACAATTTGGGGAGTCTAAAAGGCTAGAAATGATAGACTCTTAAAACTCGTATCATTTGATCCAATTTTTGCAATTTAATTAGAATGAATTACGAGAATAACCGCGTGGAGAAAGTTTTGCTGTTTAATATAGAAATTATATGATTAGCCTTTCAATTGTTTTTTATCTTGGCCATCACAACTTCCATGGAATCAAAATCAGGATAAAAAAAGAGTAGGGTGAACATGGATACACCCCGGATCTTATAACATTTCGTAGATGGTAGGAATTTTTCCACTGGAGTTCCATAATTAAGTTCAGTTTAGTGTTTATTAGAAATCGTGTTCTTATTACCACACTGTCAGATTTCTTTTTTCACTTCTAGCATAAGTAATTTTAAAAGATTTTTGTCAGCGTTTCTTTTAAGACAAAAAAATGAACACTGTAAATAAATCTTTTCGCTGACTTTGTGGTTTTAGCAGATCATTTGTTTTTTAATAGAGAGTGTGTGCTTTATATGTTCTGAACCCCGCGGGGATAAAATCATGATTATGTGGGGATGGGGAAAGAAACAAATATTACGGATTAAAATTTATTTATTGACTTTGATTTCAAATTTTTAAATTAACTAAATTCACAATAAAATTCAGGTTATACTTAATTCTGCGAAGGTTCTAGTTTCAGTTATACATTCGATAAATAACATCAATTAACTATCTCAAATAGTTTTGTGCTTTTTTTTTTGAATATACTTCAGCCGGACGGAAGAATATTTCTACAGACCACTACAGGGATAACCTTCACAGAATATAGATAACTGTTAGCACAGGCTGCACAAGCATCCAATTTTCAAAATACATGTGATTTAAAACTACATGATCCATATAGAATAGAGCATTACATTAACCACCTATCACAACTTGTAAAGGCAAATATATAATTGGACCATTCGCTTGCAAAGACAGACGCAAAAATTACTACATCCTAAATCTAATGACGAAAAGTCCACACAGACCCTGTTATAGCCTAAGCTCAAGGGAAGCTGGCAGGAAGAGGTTACAAAATGAACAGGGACCATACAATTACATTAAATTACAGATAAATTGGTCAAGGTTCATAATACATTTCTATTATACAAGATAATATTAAGTTAACATTTAATTCTGCTATTAAGATATTAAAATGTTGTTTTATTAATTCTTGTAAAACGGTTCTAGGGATACAGGTGCCCTTTATGAGGCTTCTTCTGAACCTGTTATTGGTTTCAAGATAGCGACAATTTTTCAAATATCTATAAAAAAAGTGACTCATGATTATATTCTTAATTTTCGTTGTCACGACGTCAATATTAAGCAGTGTTTTAGAAGTGGTATATTCACTACATTATAACTGCCTTATCTGAATTGGATTAAATTAGAGAATATTTTTATTGAAAATGCTCAATATTACCATGGTTCACATTTTTAAAACATTCATATATCGTAAATAACTACGTTCGGTGCCTATATGTATTTTGTAACATTAAAATACTATAGCGAGACATACAGATTTCTTTGTTCATTTGTACTCAGATCATAAACTGTGGAAAATGAATAGTTAATTTTCCTTCCATGTCGTACGAACTAGCTTGCCTTTGTAAGCTTAAGAAATATGAAAATTTTAAACTCTATTTACATTTCGCGAGATAAATTACAGTTAAGAGAATCTAAAAACCTTAAATCTTAATTGTTTATAAATACTATACATTTTAATATAAAAAACTGCCCTATTCATGTGAGTTAATAAATATTTGAGTAATGTGATAACACGGTAACAGACATCATTGATGAAATAATAAGAACAAAATTGTTTTATTAATTCTTTTCAAATTATTCTACAATATTATGCTATTTCCTTCCTAGTCAAGGTGTTGTGCAAAGATATTACGACTCATATGTGCAATCTTATGTATACAGCGGCCAGGTGTGTTCATGTGTGTGATAGCTAAACAGCGTTTTAGTATGGGAAAAAGTAAACAATCCCCCCCCTCTTTACCTTTTACCCACCCCATGGGTTAGAACTCAGATACGTGGTTTACTTTTAGTTCAGAAAATCCCAAAAAACCTTTACCTTTAAAGTTAATATCATTTAAAAATTCTCAAATATAATAATAATAATATCAATTCTAAGCTGTTAGAGTTGAAAATGTTTCTTTTATCGACATTTTTTAGATTGTTTAGATATTTTATTGTTATGAAATAGGGCAGTATATCATTCGATGTTATAAAATCAGGAACAACATTGGGACATGTGCTGTTTTCCAAAAGGGAATTAATAAAAATACTAGCTACCATCTTACAACTAAATATAGCATAAAAAATTTGAAGTATAATATTTACGTAATATCAAGATAAAACTGTGCTTTGAGCCTTTTCATTTTTTTATGTTTATATAAAAATAATATTGACATATATTATCCTAATGTTAAATATCATAAAAGATTTTTCAAATTACATATAAATATTTATATACCTAACTAATCTTAGGTGATTTAATAATTAAAGGAATTTAGGTATAAAGTCAAAGTGCATTTTATAAGAGAGAAGTTATAAAAATATTAAGATCTAGGTACACTAAAGTTATATAATCGTTATTTTTTAAGACATTAAATCTAAGATAGTCGAAAAACATTTCAATAATATTTTTGTGATTTTTTTTGTTACATTAAAAATTTTCGTTTTAATATTGTGTTATTAAATATAATTAATCTATTTGATGACACTTTAACATTTTATTTTAATTAAACACAAAATATCTCTAAAATTTTAACGAAAAATTTGCAACAGAGACAATATATTACAGCAATTTGTTAAAAGTAACAATAGAATATACATAACATATTATACTAATAGACTTAATATTTGTTTGACTATTACATAATATTTTTTGTAAGTTATAAATATTTTAGACAGTGTAAAGTGGGTACATATTTTCTAAAAACTGTGCGGCCATCTCTTCTACGTTAAAAGTAAATCACTAACCACAGTCCAACCGACGCGGACGATTAAAATTTAAGAAATCACGTCCTTATAAATGTCTGTATAAATTTCTATACCAATCTTCTAATTGGTCTTACATAATAAGTCAGATCTCTATTAACTATTCATTTAAAGTATTATATTTATAAAAATAAAGCTGAAAATTGAAGCAGAATTGAAATTGATATTATTTGAAAAATATCAAATTGTTAAGGGTTTTAACTAGATATTACTTATATTCAAATGTGACAAAAAGGGATACTATTCATGTCGATGTAATATATCTCAAGTAGACTGACTTTTATCCAGTTCGCTTGGCAGTTTGATGTCCGATTGTTGACTGGCCTTTCATCTGGTCGTTCGAAGATTCTGGGAGAAGTTCTGGCGATTCGCATCATCTTGCCTTACTTTGCTTTTGATTTGCGCTTCCACTTCCACTTTCACCTCCACTTCCATTCACTTTATTTTCTTTATTCTCTGATTTAACATCTGGATTTGGATTGTTCGGCGATGTTGCAGTTTGCTCTTTAAACTCTTCAACCGATTCGAGGGCCACGTCAAATGATGGTTGTCTATAAAAACAATTACATTTATTTAGAAAAAATGGACCTATTCTGTCTATGATTAAACATAAAACTAGGTGTATTGGCCAACAAAAACCTTATAGCTCGTCATGATGATAATTTGGAAGCACCTATAACGAGCTCAATATAATTTTACGCTTAACTGGGATCACTTCATCATCAAAAATGTACATACTTATTGGTAAGGTAGTTCCCTGGAGCTGACAAAGATCTACCGGCACGGGCGAAGCCTTTCCTGCCTCGGCCGTAGCCCACATCAGCATTCAGTGCGGATCCTTCAGCTTCCGGGTCCCTCGCAGCGCCACAGTCATCTCGTCTTTGGGGCTCCCCTGCATCACTCGATTCACGGCGAGTGCTGCCCTCACGACTTCGTAAGAATGGGTTCTGAAATTTTTATTCAATTGTAAAAAAGTATGTACAATTAGTAACGGATAAAACTACTTATAACTTACTGATTTACTGTTAAATATGGGGCTATTGGGGTCTTCTACGACTGTAAGGGGAGTTTTGATCAGTATTTCGAATCTGGGTTTTTGTTTAAGAGGTACCGATTGGTAAAGATTTGTAACTAAGAATCTTTTCTTTAACATAATTAAATTATAACTATTGTAAAAAAAGTTCTAATCATATTCAACTAAATATGTAGATATATTTAATTAAGCCGATTTTCTCTTAACTTTTACTGTTAAGGACAGGATAGAAATGTCTATTATGCTATACTTATTATTGTGTTAATTGATCGTATACATGGGATAAATAACAATAGCTTTTTGCACTTATTTAAAAATTCCATATACAAATTAAATTTATGAGACCAAAGATATTTACTGCTGATGAGCAAAAATTGTATAAACAATAAATGATTATTTTTACTTATAAAATTAAAAAGAATCTTTCTTTAGGCTGTCCGGTTATTACTGTTTGTATCAGGTACTGAATCGAAATTGATGAAAGTAAATTTAATGTATCTTTATAGTTGAGGCCAGTAGCGCTTAAATAAATTATTAATGCTGAATTAACATGAAAATATCCCGACTCAAATGTTCAATTTTTATGTACGATTACATTGTGGGTGATTCAAAACAAAGTTTTTTGGATTATAACTAACTTGCTACTTATAATGACATATATAACCCAGACTTACTAATAAAAAATAACAAATTATATAAAATATATTAAATGCTTGCTGTATTTTAAATAAATAATGTAGAACTGTAATTACTTTAATCAAATAAACTCAGTTAACTGAAAACTAAAAGTTTCGATTGAGGGCTTTTTCAAATTGATTGATATGTCATTATACGTAAGCATCAAATTCGTTCCTTTTTTCTTTGAAATTTCTATTTGGTACAAAATCAATATATCATATGGGACAATCAGGGTATACCGAAGCAGAAGTAAAACGGAAGAAATTTTTTTTCTAATGGTGAATTTAATTTCAATGACAATTAGCAATATGTACCTTGAAGATTAACCGTTTCATTATTAATCTAATAATTATAATTTCAGAAGGTAACTGACCTGGAAGCTGTGCTTCTTCAGCATGGTCTTTATGAGTATGAGGGTTGATAAGTTGGGGATGGAGGTGACAACACGTGCCACATCTTCATCTGTCACTTCTACCAAACGGCAATTCTCTTGCTCTGAGGGCAGAGGATCCTTTCCACCAGCTGTTACCCACTCGTGTTCCTAGAGAATATATTAATAGTATGAAGTATATGCATATACATAGGTACATGTTTATAAACTTGATTAATTATATTATTCAGACGGAACTCACATATTTATTATTGATGCACTTTCGAAATATAGGTATACGTTATAGAAAGAGATATTGAAATGATTTTTTTTCAGTAATATTACAGGATAATATGTATATTAAATTTGCTTACTTTTATCAAGTTTAAAAGTATAATCCAACTATGAATTGAGATTTTTTTTAACTTTATAATGTAAATGACAAAATAAACCACATAACAAAAAAATTACTTGAAATAGTATTATTTCAAAATGTACAACTGTTGTACAAAGTCACTGTTGTGAATAGCAGTTATTCTTATTTTATGTAATCTTCCTAAAACATTACCGTAAACGATTTTTGCAGTGTTGAAATATGCCGTGCGATTCTATTAGCTATTTAAACAAACACCACCGCAACCTTCAAAGCTCTGTAAATACTGGAAGTGTCCGCGGTCTATCCGTTTTGTTGACTCTGGTAACTAACTACTTTGGATATTAAACTTTGAGTTCACCGTCACAAACTGAAGTGCTGTATATTTAGTCCAAGTTAATAGTTTTTCATTCATAAATATAAGCACGTTAAAGTACCTTCCGTATTGAATGAGAAATGAGGAAACTTACGTATTTAGTTTGACAATAGAAACTTTACACTACGCAGCCTAATATAAACGTAATCGTTAAATAAATGTATTTTAAAAATATTTAGAAAATATACCTATTAATAATTAACTGATACAATAGATAAATGTATCTAATTGTAAATATCCAACGCTATTAAGATTAACGTCTAAAAATTTCTGACATTAAGTAAATAGTAAAAACTAAAAATTGTAAAAGTGGGTCTCCGAATAATATAACTATGTATATCTTTGATAAGAATCTCTCTTGTCCGGGATATTGTAATAGCTGAAATATACCAAGATTTAATAGGGATACCTCGATAAAATTTAACTAACCTTTATTTCTTTCATAGTCAACCTCGTTGCGGGGTTCTTTTCTAGCATTTTTGTGAGCAATCTCTTTAATGGCTGCGAGAGTTGCGGCCTAGCGGGAAAAGTCAAAGGCTCGGTGAGAACCCCTCGCTGGAGATCGCTGGCTGTAGCCGCCACCCACGGGACCCGACCAGTCACCATCGCATATAAAGTCACTCCCAGAGACCAGATATCTGCCGCCTAGATGTAAATAACGAAAGGAAATATGTCACTATATAAAAAATTAAATACCAATGTGCTTCAGACCACTTGACCGAAAATAAACTTTTTCAACTCCATCTATTTGCATATAAAAATATATAAAGAAGTTTCATTGGTGAATTAATATTTTTTAATAGTAGGTATGTCAATTTGAGAGAAATAAAAAAGTACTAGTTTCCTCTCTTTAGTCCTTTCCGTCATATATAATACATAACACACTTCATGTCACACGCGTTTCACATTCTCTAGGTAACTCCCAAAGTCAAGCGTGCGTAAAGAAGTCTTACTTGAAAAATCTTTGCTCAGCCAATTTATATTTAAACCTTAACTTTTTATTCACTCAATTTAAAATACTGTTTTTTTTTTATTCAAAAATAACAGAGCCAGTATTTGTTTTGGGCTTATACTCTGTTATAATAATCATATCAAGAATAAAATGTGCTGCATACTTTCCAAACAGCCTATATTTTTGTTCACAAAAAGTGAATGGATAGAAATCAATAACTATGGAAAACTGATATCGAAAGTTTCTCTCCATTGTTTTAGGCGATTATTTATGAAATTTAATTATTTGTCCAATGTCATTACACGAATGTTTATTAATTTCATTATTTATTGACGATTTAGGTAATTGGGTTACGGATAGCGCTCGTTTATATATGCAATTAAAGCCAGAATTTATGGTTTTGGATACGACAATTATATCATTTAAAGTATGAATTTAATCGCTCTTGTTGCGGTTTTGTTGTTGCTAGTGATTTTATATAAACGTGTAATTTGATACGTTTGATAAAATATATATTTTAAAACCTAGGATTTATTTTTTTATATTTACCACTCACTATTCCTTGTTTATACATATTTTATTGGCGATAAAAGCTCCATGGTTGTCATATCAAACAATGTTACTTGATATCTCTGTCGACTGAGTGTATTCGTTTATGTCGTCAGCAATACGATAGTTAGTAAAAAGTTACTTGTCTTAATTTTCATTATTCTTTACACATTAGTTCAGAGCAACGTTACCTCTCCAACATATTTGTCAGCGCCGTCAGTGGTTTCGGGTGCCCGGAAGGCCGGAGTGCCAACAGCTCCTGACAATCGACCTGCGCCCTCCAATTCTCCGCAAGCGCCCAGGTCTGCAACTTGCACTCGACCGTCACCAAGAAGAAGGTTCGCTGGCTTTAGATCGCGATGAGCGATCCGCTGGAAGTGCACTGTGGGCGATTTCATGGTTTTTAATAAATACATAGTACTTTATTGTGAATAATATTCGAGTGATAATTTAAAAACGTACTATTTAAAAGTACATTTTATGATAATTATAAAGTAAAGAAATTTATTTACAGTATTCCACTCCAAGCACGACATCTCTGAAATACTTCCTCGCAAGCTCTTCGCTGTGTGGATTGTCCGTCGGTATGTCTATGACGGGTCCTCCTTCTAGTAGTTGGAATACCAAGTATAACTGATCTTCTGCCGGATCATCTAACACCTAAAAAAGTTTTTGTTCGAGATAGATATATCTTTTTATATTATGGAAAAAATCTATTTCAAAAATAACAATATGAGCGTCACAGACTTAATAAAAATATGTGTTGCCTTTCATTCAGATTTTACTTTATTTTTGTAACATTAATCAAAATTTTAATTAGTTGAAGTGAACTGTATTATTGTGAATGTATGTATAACAAAATTTACAATTTCTATTTTTGACTTTATGTTATAAACGATATACATATTCAATGGATGCAAATAGATACATATCACATAGCAGAAAATACAAATAGTCTCTGTCTCTCGCATGGCAATTAGTTTTCCCACTGGATAGCTGTCATATTCGTAAATCATTCTTGAAAAGGCACCCAATGGCGTCCGTTGATAAATGGCATACGTCATGCGATGTATCAATTAGTAGTACAAAGTTCAAAGTTATTAATTATGAGTTAACAATGAGTGTTTGCAATACCTTTCCGATTGATTGACTGAAATTATTATTAACATCCCTAATATCAATCGAATAATATCATACATTTGAAGTCAATATCTAAACCATACGAACAGAGTTAATGAGACTTTAAGCTGGTCAAACAAAACGAACGCCAAGCAAATATACGATTTTGGACTGAATTATGTTGAATATAATTTAATTACTATTTGCTTGATTACAGTTTTAATAGTTATTTTTATTTTTATAAGTTAAAGGACTATAAATATTCTACACCCTTCAGGTTGTAGAATATTTCATACTTGTGATTGAGAAATGGTTTTATTATTCACAATCAATATTACCATAGTGTCGAAAAATATTTGAATCTATTGTATGATTTATTCTGGAGGTCAAGAAGTTCACCTCAACGAGTTTCACGACATTCGGATGATCCAGTTTCTTGAGAACGGCTATTTCCCTGTAAATCCTCTGCAGAGGATCCGGAGGAGGTCCTGGTCCAGGGCGACGGGGAGGCGTGCGTCCAAACAGACCAGCGCGACGCATCAGCTTCCTTTTACTCAGGATTTTCATAGCCTATAATATTGTATGCAATTTAATCTTAAGTAATTTAATCCTTAGCGTTTTTAAAACAAAACCATTCGAAACAATAAAATTAAAAGTAATAGTAGTGGTGGACATGAGTTTGTGGACGTAAGGCCTTTATATAATTTTATATTAATCTGCTATATAATCACTAATAATAATTAAACATTATTGAATGAAAACTAAAATAATATGTAAATGAAATTCAATTAGAGTCGGTAAATATTACTTCAGCTTAAAATAGAAATCATAAACTAACTAAAATTTGACTAGTTGCTATTTATCATTCCGAAGCCAGAAATTTGCATAAATGTTCCTTTTAATCAAATATCACTTTACATATTAAAGCAGCTTTTATAATTCACGTTATTATTAAAAATTCAGTGATTAGGTAAAAGGTTGAATGAGTAAAATAAACTTTATACAGATGTTTTGTTTATTTAGTACTGTTGAACCTTACTTTATATTTATTCGTATACTGTAGAAGGCATGCAGTAAGATGAAAGGCAATACATCTGTGTGATGTATTGCCTTTTATACCTTTTATCCACTGATACGATCACTTTTTAGTTTTTAAACATTACTTGGGTAAATTTATATATACATATTAATTAAACCACTTGTTGGCATTTTTGTCTGTATAATCAGAAATAGCTAAATCGATTTGAATGCGATTTGAATCTATACAATTAATATTTATATTTATCGGCTCCATTAAAAATACGTTTTGGTTTATGAATTAAGAAAAAACGCCAGTGTTCATGGTTATTCTGACTATCATGAAGACGAGGGCCGAACTCGTTAAATGCAATATGTAGATTCACTTTCATTTCTGGTATATTCAGTCGACCTCAGTGAATTTTAACTGACCGTATCATTAATTCTCGGAGTAGCTATAATTATTTTTCAATCAAATGTTGTGTAAATTAACGGAGACGTCATTTATGTTATAATGACGTGAGGACTGAACCGGAACCTTACACAAGCAAGTGTATAATTAAAACCTGGCTTTAAAAGTTTTGTACTCCATTATATAATAAATTCACGTGCATAATATACAAATAAGATAATATAAGATTCCTGCAACATGAGTAGGGTTCGAACACAAACTTGGGATGTTGCGTCTTAATTGCTTTTTTCCGTGAACATTATTCATACTTAAGTTTTGAAGATCAACCAATTAATATAATTTAAGAAACTAAGTTGTCTAAGAGCCGACGAATTATAAATAACGTATTAGCACTCGATTATAATTTAAAATAAAACTAATATTATTTACTGTAATTAGCTATAAACTGACACAAGGAAAGTTTATCACTAAGAAATTCAGATTAAAGACTTGCTTGAATGAATTTTTTACTGCAATGAATCAAATGACAAAGTAAACTGTATTTGTCCTTAATTAAAATATAAATTATTCACCGCCGTCTTTCTATTAACTTACTTCTGAATAGACATTAGAAATAAAACGACAAACAGTATACAATGTTTAATTACATTTCTAATAAGCTTTCTGGAATAAAACTTTCGTGGAAACTTCAATTTTTTTTACAAATATTAAAAACATTTTGATGTTCTTTTATAAAATTTTATATAATTTAATTTACCAGAAAAATATAATAACGGACAACCCAATAACAGTGTCATATTCAATGACCCCTTTTTCTAGCTGAATAGCCCACTAGCTATATCACAGAACATGAGAGAGAATCACTATTCTCGCTCGTGTTCCCTGATCGTATTATATTCTAGTTCCCTTTGTGACGTTTTAAACTAAATTCTTTAGGATTCATGCCTTTCGTTTATATAAATTTTACTTTACTATTTTATTCTATTATTACAGAAGAAGACGTCGTCACCTTACACATTTATTTTGTTATAATACTTTTCCTCTCCTATATTCGTAGAAGTGTTATCATATATATAGAACATGATATAATCATACTGTATCTCGTTGATACTCTGATAATTCAATGAGATATCCTGAAATATGAATTTTTGTAATTATAGACTTATCTTTAACACCGAAGTTAAGTAATTTCTTAAATTTTATTGCCCAAATTTGTGTAACTTATTTGAAAGTCCGGAAAATAATATCGTTTTACATTTTAATTTTATAAGTTTATTTATTTAAAACACTATTTTATTTTATTATTAACATATAAATGATTTCGCCCTTGCTATCAAGTACATTTTGCAAATAATAATACATTTTGCTTGTTCAGTTCGTTCTTGTGTTAACGTGTTGCATTATGCCTTTCTGTTGTTGGCAAACAGTAGTTTCAATAGTAGTTTAGTCCCCTTTATATCAAAGCCAATAGAACTGTGTATACATATATACAAAACACACACACACACATATATATATATATATATATATGAATGCATATATATTAAATGAAAAGTTTCTGATGTGTTTATTTGCATATAATACTTTATATTCCTTGTAAAACTATTTGTAAAAATTATGTTTAACATATTTATAAGAAACTAGTTTGTGTTCCCGACTTCGTCCGTAGCAACTTCTGAAGTAGAAATGTATAGCCGCACTTGCGAAATGAACAGATTTTGGACGTTATGCAGTTCATTCTTTTTTATTCTCTAGTCGAACCAAAAGAAAAGTATTTCTTTTCCGTCTCCTGGTTCTAAAGTAACTCCAAATAAATTTTCAGTTAAATCAGTACAATCGTTCTCGAGTTATGAATGGTGTGATTAAAAGGACTTTTATACTTTTAGATGTGTTTTATAATTGAAACAATTATGTATTTAATAATAAATAACTTTAGGTAACCGTGTCCAAGTATAATTTGAAAGTTGATTAAAATCAAAACTTATGTTGCCTTGTATTTTGTAAATGATCACATTAAATTTATTATCTGAATTTTCAACAGATCGCATCTTCTTTTATCTTTTCGTTTACTTCACTCTTTATGTGACGTTTAAAAATAATACTATATTTTTTTTTAAGTGCCAACATGTTTTAGAAATGCATACTCACATAATGTCTGTCGTCTTCTTCGCTGTAAGCTAACTTAACGATGCCGTACGAACCCTGAAAAAACAACGAGTTGGAGTAACATTCTATTTATAGCCCCAAAATTGGACTATGGACTAAAATATACATGTCTACAAACCAAGCTGGTCTAACTTTAAATAATTAAATAGATTGTTTAAAAATATAGCTAAGCGTTATCGCACACAACGTTCTCGCTGAAATTAATACATACGTGAATATATGTAAAAATATATATATATATATGTATTATATTAATCTACCGAATTTGTACTATATTTTTGTTGGTATTATAAGAAATTAAGATTTAACAAATTCATTAGTTTATCACCATCATCAAAAAATATGCAAATTTAGGAAAAAATTTATATAAAATCAATATTTACTACTCTAAGATTTTATTTTTATAATTAATTTTATTTTTATAAAATATCCAAATAAACTTAATTGTGACAAACAGTTTAAGGAGAAAATATTATTTTTTATTAAACATTTTATGCTTTTACATATAATAGTTTGATTGTTGAAATTTAAATAGTAACAGTTTGACGGCAGACGATTGTTTTTTTAGCTTTGTAGTGTGCATAGAATAATGGAGTTTTAAAAAGAAACATTCAAGTGCGCTCCAACTATAACAAGAGGAGTTTCTTTGAGATTGTATAGAGATTTAAATATGTTTGATTTTATCGTGAAGTACAAGGTTTATTCAGCTATATTTTGCTTATTGTTGCCCATAAATAGCCCTTTAAATTATTATGATATGCTAATCGACTTGTAGCAGAGTAAATATTCAGGCAAACATCTGCGTTCCTTATTACCTGTCCTATAGGCTCCAGAAGTCTGTACTGATTGAGCTGCACGTAACCGGACGCCTGGGCGAGGGATACCCTTCTGGACTCGCGTGGGACCCTCCTTGTACGAGGAGAACCCTGGGTGCATTCAGTGGACTTGGCAGCGTGGGAACGTAGCAATGAGGACCGGTCCGTATAGACTTGTGGTCTGTTGATAATGGGGATTAATATTATTTATTCACCTATTAATGATAAAATAATTCGTAGCAGTTGATTAGTAACTTCTTATAATTTTTTTTTAATTAATCCAGTAGTTTTAGATGACTTCCATATGATGGTGTGTAATTATGTTTCTTGATTGATTTCTTTTTACTGTAGGTAATGATTATTTTTTTTTAACGAGGAGAATCTTTTAAAGACTTCCTGCCTCGGAGGAAACGCGACAGGAGCGTGTGGGATTTCCACCCACTAAACTCCTCGGCGTTCTCTGCGCTGTGCGTAGGCTAGTGAGCGGGAACGGCAAGCCATACTTCCGCTCACTACGCACGAGTCCCGAAAGGGAACTCCGCCTTTGGCAGGGGTATCGGTGGCTGTAGGTAATGATGAGTTGAACGGTATTAAGACACACTAACCAAACATATACAAGTTTGAAAATTGTATTAATTATTTTATGTATACCAAGATAAGAGGTAATAATTTTAAATTTTTATAAAATACTATGAAAATATTTGCGATTCTTGAAATCAACGTTTGTCTACCGAACACAAGATGTTAAAGAAAGGTTATAAAATTTTAAGCGTTTTCAAAGGAGAAAATTTATAAAAATTTCCTTTGATTTAATAAATTCGAATAATATTTTACGGACGTGTAAAATTCCAGTGTTCAAATACGAATAAAATAAATATTTTTATTCGGTTGTAACGGTTTGTTATAAATAATTCACACGTTTAATTTTCAATTCAAACTTTATCTTACTGTCTCGTCAATTTGCAATAATAATGTTTTAAGATTAATTTCAAATGGAAATATAATTAAAGCATTCTATTTATATATTGGATTGTAAATTCTTTTAAATTTTTACGAGATAATTATTGCAAATAAGACAAACAATTTAACAACTCCAGTAACACCCAGGCTTAACCGCGATGGAATTGTGAGAACCTAATTGATATGTAAACTCGAGAGCTACATTGTGGTTATAGAACGACATTGTGGCTAGACAAATCGAGACGCATCCTTGTTAATTTCTCTCCGAGATAAGTTAACAAACTGTGACTAAAGACCATTAAAGTGAAAGTTGAAAATCGACATAGTATTTCATAGAATTGTTTTGCAATAAAGGTTTGTTTATTTTTCTCTTTCACAACTCCGTTTGAAACTAAAACTTTTTGACATTTCAAACGTCAACATCATATATTGAAAATGGATATAAAAACAGAGTACCGACATTTATTTATTTCAATTCTTTTTTACGTATTTCGTGACGCTCTATTGTTTTTGGTTTTATATATCTATAATCAGATTTATTCTCAAATATTTTTTTAGTCATAGAAACACTACACAAGTTAGGAAATTCTATTCAAGTTTATTTTATGTTTAAACTTTAACTAACTTATTGGAGTTGCATTAAATAAGACAATTGAATTTATAGAATAATTGTCTTTTGCACACAAAATCTAATTAGCGTTGAACACAAAAATGTAAGACAACTCATTATGTCACCTGTCTTCGTCAGTTTGCTGCCATTTTGTGACGTCACGACCCCTATTGGCTTCTCCCACTACGTCGACAGCGGAATGTCTGCAACAAATAAATAATATACTTAAATTTTAATCTATTCATTACCTTAAGTTAAAGAAAATTCATGTTTATGTTCAAAAGTAACGTTTAGGAAACTTCCTGTCAGTGAGGTAGATGACGATTATCTTGTTTTAACGTAATATATTAATATTGACTTTAAATTTGTATCAGGAAATGTTTGGTAATATTTTGCTTTATGTTATAACATTTTCAACTGTATACACCCAAAGCATATAAATCTGAACCACATAGATGCTTTCTATGCATTTCTTCAAATTGATTCTCATACATTATTTAATAGGTTATATTTGGTTCAAATACCATAAATATATCCTGTTCGTCCCAGGAGAGACTTGAGTTACCTTCTAGAAACCCGACACCAACAGACATTGGATTTTAAAACTCGTAGTAAATTCCTAGTTTTGGCATATTTATTTGTTTCAACTTTAAAATGTATTGATCCAGTAAATAGATAGTTAATATTTTTTTATATAAAATTAAATAAATGGTTAGTATTACTATAATTTAGTGAATAAGGTTTATAACAATTAAATAATGTAAGGTAATCTAACATTAGGAAATGAGTTTCATTATGAACGAAGTCAAAAGACTTAAAATATGTATATTACAAATTTAAATCTCGGACCTACACCCATAAAAAGGACTAACAAGTAACAAACAATTTCAAACTCGAGTATTTCGTCGTAAACGAAAATATATTTCAGTCACGTTTTAAAAGCTTACAGTTATAACTTCTAAGTATTCGTATCTTTTTTGCTACAATAAGCTCCTTAAATTTATACAAATTAATAATTTCTAATATTATTTTAATTAAAGTTGAGGTGAAAAGCGAAATTCTATTTAATATTTTTAACCTAATCCATTGTAAGCATTAAAGTAAACACAGAATTTCGTGTTAAAAAGTAAAATGTTCCCTGAACACAGGAAGTTATTCAAGACCAGGACATTAATCTGACTTTCAGAAGAGATATTAAAGTAATTGTTATACATAAATAGAATTAAGAAAAATTTTGTCTTTCATGTCTACTACTTAATGATAATATTAAGGTTACATACATATAAGATGCCGTTTATATATCATCTACAATTAATTATTTTATGATAATTCTAAGTCGGTTTTTGTGTCTAACTATTGTAACGATAACTATAAAGAACTAAGTGTGGCTTGAAATAGATATAACCTTTGTATAACTTTTGTTACAGAGTTCAATTTTGTTTTTTCATAAATAATTACTTTCTTTTGTAAATCACTTGTTTTTATTTCAAAAAACCACTATACCAAACTTAGAGAAGAAAATCTTTGTGGAAACCTAATCTCTATTAATAAGACGTCTACTTTGGAATGAAAGAAAATGTACAAAACTTATTTTTTATAATGAAGTAAAATCACAGTTTTAATATTATGTTACATCCGAATTCTGATTTTAATATGGATGGATGTTGAAATTTTACGAATAATTTATATAATTTTTGCTCTTATTTTAATGACTGTAATATTTTAAACCTTTCAGCATGTGTAAACTTTATTTTATGTAGATTTCTGTAAATGAATTTTAAGTGTTACTTTAGGACGGTAATAATATCTTAGTTTATTTAATCGCTTCACTCTCCTGTATAAATGAAATAAAGAATACAATTTTGAATTACTCTTCTTAAAATCATAATTGTTAAATGGCCTTATTTACATTACATACAAGTATTTACACTATAAAGTATCGAAAGGTTCTTATAGCAGTTTATTTGAATTCATAAAAATTCATCTCTTTAAAGTTTTTATCAGAAGGAAATATTTATTTCAATCTTTTCATTTACATAACCATATCAATCATGTTATATGTCTTCTATTTTCTCAATCGGAAACTGATTTTCTTTACTAACTATAAATATGTATGGATGAATTTGAACATTATTTGTGATTCTATCAAATGGTAAAGCGTTAAAAATGAACTCACAATTGGATCGTGTTTCTATTTATTCGGTATATGTCGTCTATTATACGTCTTTGTTAAGTGACGCTTTTATTTCTACTGTTCGTATCATATAAGTGACATATCTATAGAAACTGTAATATCTTCCACGTGGATTCATTATTTGTTTGTATAACATTCTCCAAAATGTATTTCGTTCCGATATACTTTGTATTATAATATTACCGTTTCCGTATCTTTTCACTACGTGCTTCGACTATTGTCTCATACAAATATTTTACCTATTTCTTTTCATAACAGCTGCTCGGCTTTTTCAACCAGACCCATTCGTCTGATAATAGAAACAATTTGTTAATTTCTCTGCTTTATATTATCTTATAGTAAACGTGAAATAGAGATCTTAACAAAAAATCCTAATGTTTTGCTGGCATACTTATTTGGTAATAGTTTTTTTTAAAGCACAATTGAAACAATAGTTTAAAATTCGGCGGATCCAGAATTTCATGGTACTCATTACCTGATTTATAAAAAAGCAACGATACCCAGAATTTGGATTTATCGGCCACCTGAGTTCCAAAAACTCAATATTGTATAGAGTTGTGTTATACCGGCCACGTGCGTCCCGGGATAAATTTTTTTAATCATTAACGATCTCACTGATGTAGTAATATATTTATTAAAGGAAGATATTTGTTTTTCCAACTATCATGTAGAAAACGTAACACATTAGTATTGGCATTATCAGATCATTCATTGAAGGCTAGATTTTGTTTATTCTCGTAGTTTAATTAAGTAAGTTACTGTAAACAATGCATTCTAAGCTCTAATTAATTAAGTTGAATGGGAAATTGTTGTTTCTAAATAAAGGTATAATGAGGTTCTCGTCAACAATCACAAATAAAAGGGATGATTATTTGAAAATAATTTATTTTTAAAACCTTATTTTCCTGTTTTTCTGCTTATCTTGTGTAATTAAAATGTTGATTTAAGTTTTTAAATATTTTAATTTGATAATGTTGTTTACAGATGAAAGGGATTGGTTCTGTGACTTGAAAATATTAAATAATAAAATAAAAATAACAGTACAAGTAAGAGTAAAAACGATATATTTTGTAAGGGCAACACAAACTGATACGCTAATGTATCTAAACATGTAAGCGTGTTCAAAGCACCCTCTTATGCGCTCCTTTGTATTTTGAGACTGCGGAGCCGCCATTATTTAATTAATTAGGTAATGTTCTGAAAGATTTCAGGGGATATGTGGGTGAGTATTGTTTTTTTTAAATAAAGTCTGTTTTAAAGAGCCTAATTATGTTTTACATACGACACAAAAATTAATGAAAGATTTAGAGATAAAAGTTTCAGAGGTTTCGTCGTCTTCAGATATAATTTTAGAATCAAATGTTTTTGTAAATAAAATCATTATATTTGTATAATTATTTTGTTATAATTGTAGCTCTGTAGTATCTGATTTTATTTTTTAATATTGTCTAAGAATATTTACTTTAGAAGTTATTATTAATTAACATTCTCGATTTGTTTTTGTATGATTCTTAAAATATATAACTTTTTTTGTATGAAAATCCTTTAGTTCGAAAGTTCATCAAATCTATTTTCGTGTTTTGATACAATTTGCTGTTGATACTTAGACGTCGTTTACAGGCGGTGAACTCTACATGACTCACATTTACCAAAGTCTGGCTTTAAAGCTATTTAACGTTTTGTTATCTGAAACGTTAATCTTGGATATATTAGAAAGTACCCCCTAATACTTTGTAAGTTTAATTGGAAATATTAAGTAAGAAATACTTAATATTAAAGGTGAAACAATCGTTTAGCAGACAGAATAAAACCATCTGTTAATTAAATATGTATAACTAAAAAACTTTACGTTGTATATACAACTCGGTAGGAGATAAATTTTTGTGAAAATACATTATCTTTTTTAAGTTATGTCATCACTTCAAATAAAGTTATCGTTTACACGGGTATATAAATTATTATTATCATTTAACAGAAAAACTAAAATTCTTATATATGATTTTACTAACATGCTAAAAAGGGGAATATAGATTACATATGGCGTCGAAATATTAAAATCGGCCCTCGGCCGTTACACTATTATTCCTGAATTATTCTTCAAAAAAAGGAACATCAAATACCGTATTATTCTATGATTTTTTGTAATATTTTTCGTATGTCCATCTTAAATACTAACATATTTATTGAGCATAAAAATTTGATACCTTCATTCATTTAAATAGAACAAATTTGTAAGTTACATCAAGATTCATATTAACAGGCTTTAATTTCCTTAATTTAATCTAGATTCACGAGCTAAGTAAATATTAATTTATTGGCCACGTGAGGGAAATTACTTTTCCGTATGCTCTACTGCTTGCTTTCATCCTCGTGTAACGAGATTTAGTTGGATTAGTGCAACATTTTCTTCACTATATGTGGAAAATTATTTATTCACATCCGAATTTTAATACTTTACCTCTAAATGGAATAGTTAATTTTAATGGACGATATAGAACCTCTGAATATCTACAAGAACACATTAATAAAAACCTATATAAGTACACAGGTATATACGATATATAATCACATTTTTTACAATTGATACAAAACAACAAGCATTGGCTACATTTTCTGTTCTCCAACGTTGTAACCTTTGTTTTGTAGCTATAGTAATTATCTAACATAAAGTCATTTATGTAAATAAGGTAATAAAATAAAGGTGAAAAAAAGATGAAATATAATATAAAAAACCGTTGTAACATACAGATTAATAAGCAATGAATAGAAAGAGTCAGAAATATAAAAAGGAAATTATCAATGTCTGAAATGACAGAGAGTGAAATGTGTTTCGATATAAAAGAATATTGTGTTTAAATCATATAACAAAATTTATATGTTTATAAGCAATTTTTTTTATTATGTAATAAAAAATAACTGTATTACATATTAGGAAGTTTTTCATAATTTTCTATAGTATTTAATAGTATTTATTGATAAAAAAAATAAAGCAATTTACTTTATGTCAAGCTTATATTATTTATTAATAAATAATAATAGTTGCCATACATACATAGAACTAGCATTTTCGGTAAACTAACAAAGGCATCCACCATCAAGATATTAAAAAAGTCGTTGTCTTTGAACTTTCATCATTAAAAATAAAACTAGGTTTAAATAACATGTCAGCAGAGGTCTTTTTTGATTACGGCAATGTTTAATAGGAATTTTAACTTTTTTTTATCAGGTCAATACTCAGACAATTTTTACTACACTTATCCGCCGTTTGGAAAAAATAAGTTTTAAAAGAAAAAACAAAATACTAGTAGTTAGCACTAGTAAATCATAACGTTAAAGTTATATACTAGCTGCTATAGGTAAGTGTGAAACAATTGATTGGATTTCGGAGAGGTTGATTTGAAAGACATATAGGATTCTGTGAATTTATCTCTGTCCATCTGTTTGCTCCAGCTAATCTCTGTGCCGATTTTATTGAAACTTGTACGGGTTTATTTTACTTAAAAAGATTATTTTTTCTAACGAAGATGGAAAAACAGCTAGTTGCAAATAAATTAGTAATTAAAACTTCATTTTGAAATAATTTATTCTGTGCCCATTTCAAAAGTACCGTACATATTCTATCCACTATTGTGAAAAAAATAAATTATATTTTTGAATGCTACGTTAATCTAAAAGTTACAATATTATACTAATGTGAATCTTATTAAAATCTTAATTTCGTTAATTTAATAAGGAATGTTTTAAGAATAAAATTAAATAATAATAAATTTATAAAAATTTAACAAGATTTTTATTTACACCTCTTAAATGTAATAAAAATGTACATCTCAGCTGAAACAATAAAGACGAAAATAGTTGCACACAGAGAAAGGCACTTGCATTAAGTGCAAAAGGCGGCCTTATCGCTAATAGCGATCTCTCAAGGTAACCTTAATGCAGAGGAGAAAAATAATAATGGATTTTATATACGTATACTTAAATTGGGAAAATTTCATATTACAGACGTACGTACGGCGTACCTACCTGTTTGGTATGGCCAAAAATTAATGTAGAGATTTGTTTTATAATAACTAAATACATACAATCCGAAAGATTCCTCTATAAAAGATACGTTAAGAGTCAATGTCAATAAAATATTTTGAGCGATATTACTTTATAATAGAAAAATATGTTTTCCTATATAAAACAGAGGTAAAATTATAGTAATAAAATATTGTTACAGAAAAAAATATTATTAAAGGAAATGTAAAAAGTAGACTTGGAAGCCGTACAAATTTAACTAAAACTGTCGGTTGTAAGAAGTAAAAGTCTCTTAATAAAAACACAGCTTCAGAAACTTGTAAATAAAACGTTTGCCTGGTTAAGAAATATTTTTTATTCAAAAAGAACCTTCATGGAAACATTAATTAAGAAATTTTAATAAAATACCACAAATAATAAAATAATATCATAAAAGTATTGTTAATTAAAAAACATGATCTGCTCTGTACGTGGTCATCTCTATTCATGGAATGAAAATTGGGAAACCTCAAAAAAGACCTGATTCCAGCTCAAAAATTGACCGTTCTTAATTGAATTTCATTTCTAGTGATTGCATGAAATGTGATTGATAAAGTATGAGTTTTTGCGGGTTTTCATTACACCGTAAGTTTTTAATCGTGTTTCAAATTAATTATCACGCTTTCAGGGTGTAATAACAGTAGTCCGTAGTGGTAATTGAAATTAATGCCGTACTAAGAAATAAAATAATACACGAGAGTTCTAGCTATTTAACTATTAAATGTTTTTTATAACTAGTAGCATGTGTATAATGCATAATATATATCAATAAAAAATGGACATAATGATACAATAAATAAGTGTTTTGTATTTTTTCCAAATGTTTGTACTTTTTTTATTATTACACCGAATTATTAATTAAAACACATAATTATTTTTAATTTTCAAAGATTTTGGTATTTTTATAAAAATATTAGGCAAACTTACGTAGGATAATCTGATTATTTCCAATTGTAGTGTAAGTTTTAATAAACTAATCAAAAATAGCGCATTTAAATTTGTGTAATTAAATATAAACCAAAAATTTCGGACTAGAGGAGCTGTAACCAAGAAGTAGGTGTGGGCACATCGGAGGAAAGTAAAAATGTTTATATCATTATTCAATATAATTTTTATGTTCTTCATTTTAAGCTGAAATAGATAATATTTATTTTTTAATTATTATATCGGAAACTGTAGTCAAAATTTGGTTTTCGTAGTAGTTAATTATGACGAACAAAAAGTAATCGTGTTTTCTGTAAGTGCACTTATTTTATTGTATTTTTAACTATTCGATCATGTAACATAAGACTATGCGAAGATATATGAATTAGTACTTGTGACGAGGAGTTATAATAAATTTCAGAACCATAAAACTAGTTTTAGAATTTTATTTTTTTCAGTATTTGTAGTTTTAATGGAATAATTATAACTTTTATACCGTTGATAATAATTCTATCTTGAATGTCTTAATTAATGAACTTTTTTGGATTCCAGAACTATTCTGAAGAAATCGTTTAACTTTTTATCTTTCTTTTGTCATTTAAACGAGTTTCTTAATGTCTTCGTCCGGCAATCTTTTACGTTCAACTTACGTTGTAAATTCGGTTACCTTAAAGAGCCTTTTTATATAAATGAAAATATATTGTCATCACGATATATTATTCTCATATTGATATAAAATACTCTTATTAGGTTACTTATAATGTTAATACTACTAACTATAATGTTAGGAGGTCACCAGAGACCATCAAAGTTAGTCTTTAGAGATACGATTAATTAAAATTAGGTACTGTTAATATTACACTTCTAACAAAACAGTAAGGAAGAGAACTATATTGATTTTATATAATGTTTACATATTTCTCGCACGAGCGAAATTTAATTATGTTAAAATTATTAACCACTTTAAAATTTATTTATAATTTAATGACGAAGGTAAATTTCATAAAATAAAATATGAAAATAACTAATTAAAGGTTATTTTTATGTCTTATTTTTGTTTTTAAAATCTTACCCCCACGATCTATATTGGTATAGGTAACTTAATTACGTTAATATTAATAGTTTTAAGTATTAAAAAAAATACAAAATTGAGACGGAACATTTAACAAAATCATATAAATTGTATGACAAACTAATATTAGTATTCCGAGAAACAAAATTATTTGGTTCTAAACGGAATATCACATTACACGTGTCACAGACAATGTAATGATATTATATCAGCGGAATAATTTATTAGAAATTTAAATAATCGAAAAATTTATTACCAACTTCTCACCTTGAAACTTGTATGACCTTACTTGTAAGGTATTAATGATTAGTATGTTAAGATACGGATTATATATTTATTTTTATTACACATATATATTAAGTACCAAATAATTTTGGAGCAAATATACTGAATAATAAATATAATAAGCTAAAGAATGATCCAGTCCCGTTTGTTTTGTGTTTGTCAGTTCTGTGTGAATACGTTATATTAATTTAAATACATTTTTTGATATTCCTATTGGTAAAATACTCGGTCTGTGAAAATCCTGTAATTTTTGTTTCAGACAAGGAATATTAGATTTAGTTTCTGATGGTGAGCATTTTAAATCCTTTAGAGATAAGTCCTCGCAAAAAAAAATACTTTTTCCTTCCGACCAAATATATTTCACATTTTTAAAAAAGTTGACAGATTTTTGTTATGTGAACGATAATAAACGATGCTTCATATATTTTCGTAAAATATTGCATTTACTAAAAAAAAAATTGAGAGTTGAGGTATATATTTATATGTATATATATGTTTGATATTTTGATTAAAAAATATCATCTGTTTTGCTTTTATTCTGTCCAAATGTATACTCATATGATACATTTTGTATATCATTTCTCTTTGAGTTTTATATTTCGTCTATTCAATAACACCTGTGAATACCTAACCTAAATAAATTAAATTTAGTTTGTAATAAACGACATCCGTAACGGCCATGGGGAATAGACGTTAGTTGGATTCGCTTCTCAAGATGAGATCGTATCTATCTTAGCAAATTATCTTTGAAATAGTAGAAATTGACGTTGTTCTAAAATACTACATAGACTTAGAATTGAAGTCAATTGTGCATGAAAATAATTCTTACAAAATCGTTCAGAATAAACTTTGAAACGCATTAGTTAGATGATGAATACTTTTTGAATAGTAATATTATTATGATTATAATTTTATACAAAACAAATTTTGTATTTTCTATGTAGTAGTATATTAAAGAGTAAAATTAAAATATTTACACAAAATTGTGCTATTAATATAATATAGAAGTAAGTTAAATTTATTAATTGAATTGATATAATACCTCATATTTCCTAAAATAGAGATATTACATATTTTCATTGGAAACGTAATTGATTAAGCTGAAGGACGTACATTAAAAATGATTTTAATTATTTCAACTTGCCGTACTAGTTTTAATTCTCAGTAATAGAAACAATATTTTATTGGTGACTAAAGTGTTATTAGTAAAATGTCTTTTTTTTGCTTTTGACCAGTTTTTCCAAGGGACGGAAGTAGGAATATGAATAAATTGTAGAATCTAGAATATTATTTCAATGTTCAAGTTTCGTGATTGTTTTTAAAAGAAAGGGAATTTAATATCATGACTTAAACATTAAAAGATTTTATAGATTAATGGCAGTAAATTATAAAAATTACTCCCCTAACACAGAACTTAAAATATTAGTGAAAGCGTAAAATTTTCTATCGTTTATCAATAATGGTTAAAATTTTACATATATTCTATTTAAGTCTTATTTGGCATGATGTCATAAATATATAGCCTAAGGGTCTTATTATAAGATCGAGCACTAATGATAAGTTTCCAACGAGAGGGATTCTTAGTTTGAATTTTAAAGTAAATACGTGTATATTCAAAGTAAAAACGTGTATGTTCAAGGGATGTTCGAATTTGCGTAATGGAAACCGGTAATTCGATAAAAAACCGGACGTAAAATAGCGTTTATAATTTCAGTGGGAACCAAAAGGAATTAAAACCTTTGTGAAACCGATTTTATGTAAATGATAACATCTGTCAGATGCAAAACAATATATTTGAGGAGTTAATATGGCACGGAGACAAATAACCTTAAAACTTTCTAAAACAAATATCGAGTTCCGTATTGGCTAATTCCGGAACATGAATTTGAGTTAAGTTTCAATTACAATATATTTTTAGGCCGCTTTATACAACTTCCTATGTATTGTGGATTATATAATTTTGAATGTTTAAAGTTAAAAATCATTATCAATGAGAAAAATTTCTTCACAGACATATAAAAAGATAAGTGAGCCAGGTTTTAAAAATAAATAATCCAACTTAAATGTTTAGTCTGGACTTGTTTGTTGTTTTAGCCCAGTCTGGCACTCAATGGATAGTTAGAAACAAAGGAAAATAAGTATTTTTCTTAAATTTAGCTATTTACGAATTTAATTTTGCTATTTAAAAATTGTAATTGGTTTTTTAAAACTCACTAATCTGGCTGAGTCGAGATCTCGGAAAATTATTTAATGATTAAGAACTATGATTTGTAAATTAAGATTAATCATAAAAAATATTTATTTATAATTAATACATATAATATTTATTCTGTGTTTTTTATTTGCTTGATTGTAATTTTGCCCAATTTTTACTTTCCACACCAAAAGCAAGTACATCTTCGGGTTGTAACCTAAAAACGGGCATTTAGTCATAGTCGACATGTGCTTTCTAGAGTCAAAGAAGGCATCTCGAAATAAAAATCTGCATGTATTTTTGCAAGGATGATCAGTTTTCTTATCGAGAATAACCTTTAACTGATGGAGTTTACTTTTGAGAAGTTGAGATCGGGATGAAAGAATTTTTTTAATACTTGGCCAATTTAATTTCATAGTTCATGTAATTAAGGTGAAGACAGATACTTGTGTTTTGGTAGTGTTGAATTTCTCAATATTGGCCTGGATAATTCATAAAAATTCATAAAAAATGTTTGAATAATTAAATTTAATTAATAAGTGGCCTATTTACTGATTGATAGAAGTTTCAAATTAACACGCACTAAAATTCTTCTCTTTACAAATTTATTTGAATTTCGACAGCACGAGAGCTGGATTAGTATTAGTTGTATAGTACCACAACTGTGATCACATCCGCGTAACTAAAAATTCCTGGCGACAGCAGAGCTTAAATGTTCAACAAAAATAGAGTGGAGTGGATATCAGATCTCTGATGAGCCTATGCGATAAATAACATTGACACAGTCTTCCAAACATTTGCAACAGCTTATCACTCAAGAAATCAGAAAGCTAGGCCACTCAAAAAGTCTGAAAGCCAGACCGGCCAGGTTAGGGGATAATCTAAGCTTGAAAGCTTACTAAAAAGGCTATGAAGTATGTTTCCAATTTAAAACGCATAAGCTTGCACTTTTTTCTCTAAAATTTTCTTTATCACATGTATGGCAAAACCCAAGTTACATGATTTCGGCGAAACGTTTACCGTCTTTCAACTTTTTTTGTGTCATCTGAGATGTCGTTTCTGAATTTATTCCCCGGAATGTTGCAGTTTAGACCATGTACCCGTCATTATATACGCCGAATGTTTCTTCAGCTTAGCTAGCGAAGGGTGCTAATTAATTTAAGTTATGAATAAAATGTTACAGCAAAGTTTTAATATGAGTAAAACAAGTTAAGAATAGAATAAAACTAGTCAAGAAAAACTAAGTTTGTACGTTCAAGGTCGCGAGATAAAGAAAGATGTAGATTGAATTATTTAAAAACAGCTTGAAAATTATTTCAAATTAAAATATTTATTTGGTTATAGTTTTAATCTTGAGATCATACATAACTATGTAAAAACAGTAATACAACAAGTATTTATCTATATATGCTATCATCTAGTCTGCGATTGACCATATTTTGTTTTCCTTGAGCAGATTTCCAAATATGTTTAATTGGGTGTCATGTTATGGAGGTTATGGACATATAGCTAGTATTAAAAAAACACAGGTATTTTTGGTTATTTATAAACTTCATATACGTCCAATGTTGATCGAACAATGGTGTACTTTAATTAATTGAAGGTGCTTCAACTTCATTTACTACTTTAATCCTTTAAACAATTCAAAAGTGAATAAAATAAAAAAAAAGATAACAGATCAACACAATGAATAAACGATGTATAATTTGTTTCAGAACTGAGATTGTTATGTGCACAGCCATTTGTTTTCATTACTAGCTTTTAACTTGTTTTGTTGTGAATATGAAAATAGCCTTGAACTTGAAATCCACAAACTTACAATGGACTTGAGAAAGTGTATGTGTTTTTCTTTGGTCTACATACTGATTTCACAAAGGGCTTTTTTCATCATTAAGAATACATGAAGGATCAATTTTTCAGTAGATGTAGATTGCTTAATGATTTAGTTTTGTTTAGATGTATTTTTATGGGCAATTCATTATGGAAATGATAAAGTATGTATAGGAAAATCTTTCATAGTAAGGTTATACTATAGAATAGAAAAAGATGCTCACTCTATGATATAATTTTATATCCAACATTTTTTTTTGGAAGAACTTTGCTAATTCTAATTTACATACTTTCCATTATTATCAAAATACCTACTTAAAAAATCCATAAAACTTACAAAAGTTTCTTAAAATTCAGATCAATTAAGCTTTCTATCAAAGAATTATCCAGTTGAGTGAGTATTTGTTACAAAGTTGGTGAGTTACAAAATCAATTGATTCACTACGAAGGTTGCTTAACAAAACTGTTACTCTCGTGTTTCTTTACAATAGTTCTCGTTAACATTGAAGTTATCTGCACTTGAAATAACAAAGGATATTATATTTGTCCGATTTGTAGATGACAACGTTGTCTATATTTCCATATAAAAATGTTTGGTCGTGTTAACCAACTAAGCAAATTAATTCTATTGAGGCGGTTGAACGTATGCCCTTTTGACGAAAGTTGCTTTTTTTATAAAATACACATGAAATGTCGCCAGTTGTGGAAACCTTACTTTGTTGTTTCCCTGACAAGAGATAATTTCGTATTTTAAATAGTAATGGTAGTTGTTCTGCCATGTTGTGCAATAGATGAAACACTCTCCTGCATTGACAACTCATTTTAGCAAATGCATAAGTTTTTGGATCTTTTTATTAGGTACTAATAAAACACATATAACACTTGTTCAGTATTACAAGTAATTGATATCAATACTTCAACATTAAAAACTGAATACACACGAAAGAGATATTTACATACTACAAGATTTAAAAACTATTCCCACGAGCTAAACTTTTTTAGTGGACCAATTAACCCAGATATCCTACAAGAATATGTGCTTATAGATTCATAAAAAATGTTTGAATAATTAAATTTAATTAATATTTATTTAAAAATAAGCATTTTATGCGTACCTTGTCCAGGAATTTAAAAGGTTTCCTTTCGAAATTTCTATGTCGAAGTTTCGAAATATTTATTCAAACCTTGAAGAAATTTTAGAAGTTATGAAAGTGAAACAAAACTTTAGACTAATTTCTGAAGGCGTCTTCAGGGACGTAATATTGAGCCATATTTTGTATGGATTTGGATACACGCACATGTTATTATTAAAATATGTCTACTGTCCACATTTAAATCCAAAGGAGACGAATTCTAATTGTACAAACAGTGTACTTATTTTATGAAAGAATAAAGGAATTGCATATGTCTAAGAAAACGTAATCTAATCCTGATGCAATCTAGATATTTCCAGTGGCTATCTTTCAACCCGTTCGTGTTTTATCTCATTGTGTAGACTTCTTGAATATTGTAAGCACCGTTGAAAAATGGCTATAGATGCTAAAGAGTCCTTTTTTATAAAAATGTTCTTGAGTAATGTTTTGTTTTATTGAAGTATGTCATTAAATGATGGGGCTTTGTTATCGGTCCAATCAAAATTGTCCAGTAAAATATTTTCTTGAAGAATGGGACAAAAACAAATAAAGTAAATAGGAGAACATAATTATGAATATATTTATTTATTATTGTATGTTCCATACAAGACATGTATTTAATATTTATAACCAAGTAATTGTAGTACAGATGGCCATAACAATAATAAATTGGAGATCGATTTCTGTTTGGAACCATAATGACTATTATACTAAAGCATCTTTCAAATATGAAAGCTTAAGATCAAGGCATGAAAACAGTTACTTGTACATTTAGTATTAGGTAACATTTCTGTCATTACAGATGGACATCAAAGTGTTTAATGTGTAAAGACACAATGTACTAAGCGAACCGTTTCCTTTGATTTGATGCACCACAAATCCTTTGCTCGTGCAGTCAGATCATGATATTAATAGAGGTCATAGGTTTCAATAGCCTGCCAAACTACCTTGAGAGTGTAAGATCTTGCATGAAGTGGTACTATTAACTTGATAGTTTTAAAGTTAAATGTAGATATGCTATATGATTGGTCATATTAATTTAATATATTATTTATTTTATAATTAATAGCTATAATAATTATGAGTAAAATAATTAGAAATATATTTTTTGGATACATCTTACTCATATATTTATTTTTTCTTATATTTGATCACCTTGCAGAATGTTTTACATGTGTTAAGAGGTAACATTGAGGAAAATCTTTGAAATAAGTATAATAATCAAGTGCCTGTTTTAATATCAAATTACAAAGACTTGTTATTATGAGTAAGCATTTGTATAATTGGTTTTGTGTGAATCGTAAACTGTATAATTACATCCACCTTCCAATTAAATGTAAGCAGATACGGAAGTAATGTCTGTGCTATTTCATTTTTAAATATTATATTTGAATTTTTAATTTCGGACGTCTTGACTATATAATTTTAGTGTACTCGTATTTATACCATCCCAAAATGCAAGGCCATGCGAAATGTACCTCGGTTCTGACATCACTCTAAAGATAATAGATGGACTTAATATTTAAACATAACATTTAAATCCTACAGGTAATTATTTTTACAGCGAAAAAGTGTTAAATGAGCAATAAATAAATCTTTAATATATATCTAATGTTTTCAATTCCTATAAAAGACATAAACATGTAAACTATATACATACATATTAGTCTTTACAATGTAGGATGTACCACAAAAAAATTAAGTTTTATTTTTTCAATGCATACCTTCGAATTTTGTGTGAATAATGCACACATCATTCATACACATGTGTATCAGAACTTGAATAGTAGGACGCGTGCAAAATAACTGTTAATATCGTGTCTGTTTTTATTAGTGAACGCATTGTGTTTATTGTGTCAACATGTCTGTAGAGTTACGCAGTTCTAAAAAGGAAATATTTTCGGTCGGGAAAATAAAACATCCAGTTACAGGTTCTTAAGTAATTCGTACAAACAAAGAAAAGATAGGACGGAGAAGATAGCGCTAGCTATTTATTCATTAAAGGTATACTTACATATGTATTTAGTTTTACAAATCAAAATGTCAAATAAACATGGAACAGCTCTATTAAACGTCTGTCTATTTATCGCGACACTTTAGCAGTAAAAGCGCCCTACCAGGACTGTTGCTTTTTGAAGGCTGCGAATACATACGAAATGGTCGACACAACTGTCAAAAGCGGCAATACAGAATTTTTGCCAGCATTTGTGGTATCTGGTGGATAAAGTGACTAACTTTTCGATCGATGATTTTGTTGCAATGAACAACAAAACCATTTTTATGCGATTCAATATCGATGATAGCTTTCTCATGGCGTGTCCTACTTCCTTTTATACTACTCCTATTGCATTAATTCAACACACTAAAATAAAGCTGCAGTTACTGAAAAAAGTTAATGAAGGAGATGATAAGTTGATGCAAGACATTCATGTTTAATGGCAGTTGACGAGGAACAAAAACAATACTTATTACGTTGCGGAGGAGAACACTAAAAAATGTGTATGTCCTGATTGAAAAAACAAACCTTAAAATGAAAATTTAACAAGTAATGTCTCTTAAATCATAATGAATATATATTAATACCTAATAAAAATAATAATCAAAGTAACATTGTTCTATTCAGAAAATAAATATTACTTTAGAATGTCCTCTAAGGTTTCCATACAAACTTTTATTATTTAAAGGTTTAAATGAAGTAGGCGTCGGTAATCGCTATCCGATGACAGTAATATTCATTATTTCATTTATTAAGATCGAATGGCATGAACCAAGAGGTTGTGCAACACTCAATCGCTAAAAATTTGTTTTTACAGTCTGGGACAGCCTAATATACTCACACTACATACATTATATATAATGCCTTATTTATAATATGCTCAGACTGATTAGTTATATATTTTAAAGTGTTATAGTCAATATGTCAAAATAAATAAAAATTATATTGTAAATTGCTCTTTTGACATCAATTGGAATTACTTGTAAATAACCATTTTAAACTACCAACTCGATTTCATAACATACAAAGGAAAAGACGTAATGAGATTTTAATATGATATAAGTAATTAGGTTTTTAACAAAAAATGAAACCTACGTCTTTCTCAACGCAGACGTTAACATGACAGTGGGATTAAAATAAAGCAATTTTTATTTTTGCATAAATGTATATTACAAAAGGAGAAGAGAGAAATAAGAGAAAAACGTTATTCACTTTGACGTGTTTGAAATTATTTTAACCTATTTATATTGGAAAAAATAAATTTATTCAAAGATTGTTTTAGCTAAAGATTGTGATGTAAGATAATAATAGTTCCACAACTAACTCTCCCTTGAATACTTACCCTATTTATAGAATATTTCAATCAAACCAAAAAGACACCAAAAAAAACTTTCTCAAAAACAAATAATGTTAAATTTGTTAGAACTTGTTTTGTAACTCATTTTAAATAAGTAATTTCTAAATAATTTCATTGAACTATTTCGTACAGTCCAGTCAGTAAGAAAAGTTAAGAAGTTCTATTTAAGTTAATAACTCAGAGAACTAAAGTAGAACAGTTGCTTAGTTGGCAGATCTTCATGTTCGAAAACACGATTTATGTGTTAGCCATCACTTCAATTAATAATGAAATCTATGTGTATCGACGCAAATTATTATTGATGATAAAAAATGAAATTAACGTCATACACTTACAACTGATATGTCTGAAAAGAAATACAGACTGATATAAGAAGACAGTTGAGATTTAGAATCAATATAAAAATATAAAATAACTTCTTCTTTTATAGTGTATTGTTTCTGATTTTAATAAATTTTCAACTATTTTGATTAATTACTTTATAAAACCTAAGATTAAAAGAAACACTAATAAAATCGGTTCATAAAAAATACAACAAGTAACATACAATAACATACCTCAAATGTCAGTAGAGTTCAGATCTTTATCATATGTTATATGTTTGATTTATTTTAATTTAAATTAAATAAATATTACTACATATAAAATTTAGCTATCCTGCTCATTATTGAAAAAAAAATCATCGTGTAATTTAGTTGATGAAACGAAATATGAATTTTGAAGGCGGTTCAGATGTACATAGGTAAGAAAGCCGACCGTGGTTTACAAATAGGCCCACTCATGAATAAACTAGTAAATCTTTATGGATCACTCAACAATAGCATAAAAACTTTACTCTCATGAAAATATTCAGACGCGGTTGCTTTGTACAAGTACACTTTGATGTAGGTTTTTAATTTCATAAATATTTTATTCTCCCTTTGTTATCCAATGGGGTAGGTCTTTTAGAGATATGTTAGAATTCTATAGAATATGAAGTAAATGAAATTAGCCTTTACTAAATTTTAAATTCTTGGCTTGTGTCAAGGCTGTGTACCATTTTGTATAAATTGACTTTACATTATTTTATTTACTAAATTTGGAAACCCCTACTGGGTAAAAAAATTAAATTTGAATGTTAAGCTTAAATTGCTCCTTATTTTAGTCGAAAATCCAATAAGGTCTAAATAAAAAATGTATGAAAGTAAGTCTCAATTCCTTACCCATTAAATATTTAACAGATATAAAGAGTTTCATATTCTACGTAATATTTTTATATTTTTAAATGCTTTTATGGAGTTATTAAATAAAAATATGTTGGTAATGTTAGCATCATAAAAATAAACGGTATATTACGAACGGCTCCAGACGACAGTAGTTATTGCGATTTAGCATGCTTATTACATATGCTCGTTCCACTATACATAGTGTTATGAATTAGACATGGATACAGTTTGTTATCTTACAACGTACATGGAGAATTTCTCGAGGGAAAACAGAGTCATGGTCTGCTGTATTTTGTATTATAGTTGGTCTGATGAAAATTCTGGTAAAATATTTATTTTATTCACAATTTCGAATCACTGTAATAGGATGTAAATTTAATTCCATTCGTTTTTAAAATTATTAAAAAACTTTTTATTACCATGTGTTATTTGTGTCCTTTAGTTGTGTTATAAATTAGGGCAATTTTTTTTAAAGTTTATTACTTCTTGATGGTGGGACTTTGATCTGTCACGAATCTTGATTTGGAAAACTTAGAATTATGGCCCTACTGCTACATTAAAATGTAGTCAAAACAAAGGATAATCTGATAGTGAGATTGGAGTATGTGATAGTGAGCGGGTAAAGTGATGACGGAGATCAATTAACTAGTTTAGTTATTGGATTATTCAGTTACGATGTAAATAAAGGTGTGTTATTACCAAAATATAGCTCAGAACCTCAAATTTATTATTGATTTTGTGCTAAGATTTGTTCATTGTTGTTCTATGTAATGGTTAATAAAATTTTAAAAGGTTAATGTAAAAATATTATATTTTTTTTAGAGTTTGAAATGAAAAACTTTAGGATTGAGACAAATAATGTTAATGAGTAAATAATGTTGTTTAGTGGGTTTTAATTTACACTACATTCGACATATAACCGATAACTTGCGTTAAATTATAAAAATTTCCCGCGCCGTTTTTGTACTCACTAAAGTAATTGTAAAACTAAATCTTGTAATTTTTCTATAGAGAACAAGTTATTTAAACAAGGAATTCAACTTAATATTGCAAGACCGCCTTATCCGCCGATTTGTTCCAGGTTAAATTAAATTATACATTTAGTTCCATAAGCAAAAATACGTTCAGCAATAATTCAGTTCTCATAGAAGTGTGAATATTCACGAACTACATATATTATTAACCTTAATTTGACTAATTGGAGTACCCGACGCTTCACGCTTCTGACTCTGGATATACCCGTAATACATACGTAAATATTTGGAAACAGTCTAATTAAAGTTCGCACAATTGTTCTCAAATTTTCTAAATTAGAGTAGTAGCTTAGATCAAATATCACGATGTCGTAGAAGAGCTACTCAAGTTCGTATTTGCTATCCATGAGAAACTCAAAATGTTTCTTCGTATGATGCTAAAAACTAGGAATGATGAAAGTTAGCAATGGCAAATAAAGTTTGAGAGTGTATTCGAATGCTGAGGAAGATTATATGATAGGATTTGTAAGTTTTCTAATTAATAGATTGTAGAGTCATAGTAGTGATTTTCGCTAGTGGAAGAATATAGCTAGCCACGATTTTATAACGGAATAATACTGTTATTATCTGGTTAAGATAAATTTTAACTTATGAGAACACAGCATCGTGACATGAAATGCTAGAAGAAGAAGTGAAACATGGAAGTGCAGTTATTTTATGATTTAAGAAATAAGTCTGAAAGTAAAACTGCAGCGATTATATTGTTGAATGAAATTTTTAAATTGAATAGTCAGTAGAGCTTAAGTACAGCAATTTATATTTTCCTTTGCTGTCATAATTCAAACTTTCTATACTTTCTTCTAGCTTCATTAATAAAAACATGAAATATTATAAAAATCAATGTCTATTGTTTATTTTGAATTAGTGTATTGGCAAATTTAATTTTATTTAAACATAGTTTTGGTAATATAACAATGAATTATTATGAAATTGTTGTTGTTAGTTATTTGTGATAATATCTTGTCAGCAGGTACGAGTCTACTGAATGCTATTTCTGTTTATTTGGTTAGATTGTTGCGTGATCTGCATATTTATTGAGAACTCCTTGAAGTTCTAAGACACAGTTACATAAGTTAGATCTGTAGGAGTTGAACAAAATAAAAAATATTTTAATGTTTAACAATAAATGCAATGTATTTAACGTTTTAAAAACGAACACAATGTCTTAAAACTATGTATATAGAAACCTCTTTAGTCACAGTGTCTCAAAAAAAGATGACATCAAAGTACTTTACATTAAACATTGTGGTAAAGTTAACGTAGAAATAAACAAGCGAAAGAGAGAAGAAAAAACTAGTATCTGGTATTCAGGAGTTTCAAACGCAGGTGCCTCAATGAAGTTGTCTCTGTCTGATGAATCTATTCAGAACATGGAGCACAGGTGCAAAAGTTTAATTTTTTTTTCATATACTTCCGTGCACTCGAATTCAATATTTTTTTTGTGAATTCCAATCAAAAGTTCTGTATGCATATATCCTATAAATATATTTGTGTGGAGTACCTGTTTGAAAATATATATGTTTGCATCATAATTATTTTGGTTATTATTATACGTACACAAAAACTAAAGAAATAGTGACATAGATACAACAAATAAAAATAAACGCATAACTAACTAAACGCAGCAGCAATTCGCGTCGCACCAACATGGATAACCCCAGCAATTCGCTTGAAGGTGCCTCTTAGAAGACATTATTAACAAAAAAATTGCATAAGCGTACAGGTTAAGGAAATAAAAAGGAGTAGAAGCGCAGAAGAAAATTGTACTTAATAAAAAGAAGGCAAACTTTTATTTTCCCAAACTTTGTATAGGAAATTGTTAATGAAAGAATTAAATATATTTTCCTAAATCCTTATTAGCACCTAAAGTATTCTGTATAAGCTTTAAGGCTATCAAAATCGGATCAGAAGTTTTTGAGAAAATAATGGACAAGAATATGTACACATGAACTAAATCCTATTAAATTCTTTAAAAACAAAGCTTTACAAAGTAAGCTGGTACTGGAATAGAATACATTATCATGATTTTCCGTTACCCGTCCATTATGAGAATTAAAAGAAAAAAATATCGTTATCCTTGCTAAAATAGAAAAATAGAATCGTTTTTTACATGCTCATTGATTTTAGTACATTGCATTGCACTAAGCCAGAAAGAATAAAACAAACAAATTTTGCAGCAAATTTCATAATTTATTTATAAAATAATTCGCATTGCAAAAGAAATGAAACGAAACTTAATTAATGTAATGTTTATACTGCAAATTAAAGCTGCCTAAGTAGTACAGCGGTATTTTAATCAAACACTTAAGACATGAGCAGTCTTGTTTGTATCGAATAATCGAATGTAACTTTGTATAAGTCAATTCAAAGATTCATTTCTAATAAATGAAATGGAATAATAATATATTGAGTTTCACAATGAGTTTTGTTCACATTATTGTTATAAATTAATAACTTAATTAACAACTTTGATTTTATTTAATTAGGCGTATATTTTGGTTATCAGAGAAACTTAATCTTAATATATATTTAAAATTGAAATCAGGACAAACTCAAACAACGCCAAGGTGAGTTATGGTGCTTGAAACATCATATAGCAATAATAGAATAAAAAACTTTTAGTTAAAAATATTGAATTTTTTATATCAATGTATGTAGTTTCTTTTTATTATTTAGTTTTAAGTTATCCAAGCTGTAATTAACATTTATATTATGTCAAGTGACTTTCCCGCTCATAATCTAGAAGCTACGAGAGTTGAGCGGACTTGAAGATTATACGAAAGTTATGAAGTTTATTCATATCATTACTTTTTTAAACATATCAAATTATTTTGGGTAAATTAAAAATTGAAAATCGATTTTGTTTGTCATAAGTGTACGATATTATCGAGGGTTGTCTGTCATGTCATATAGAACTGTGGACTTTGATAAACTTAATTGAAATAAGTAAATTTAAGGAAATAAATGAATTTCTTCGAACTGTTCATAGTCAATAAATTCATTTTATTATAAATGTTTTGACTTTGTTCCCTTAACTACAGAATTGATCAGTAAAAACTAAGCAGCATCTTTAAAATAATTGTACTCATTTTTTCTGAACTTGTTTTTGAGTGATTCTCACGAAGAATGCGATTTTTAGTAAGTGACATTTTATCATTATTAAGCAAAATTAATAATTTTCAATAACATTACTACATATTATAACATATAATAGGTGATATTAATGCATTACAGTTTGTAATCAGAGCTACAAATAATAAAGTTTTATTCTATAATTGTGTATGTATAATGATATATTTTCAAATGATTATAATCTTCATTAGATATTTGTATTTTAATCTATATGCAAAATATAAAAATCTCTCATTGAAAAAATACCTATGTATATATCTTTCAAATATTTAATGCGTCTGAATTTGACATGTCACGACGAAGCAACAATGTTATAAAATTTACTTCGATACATCTACTCTATAACATTGAGACGCATCATGACTTATTTAAGTGTGGAATGACGATACGTGACATCAGTTATTTCCATAACACGTTTCCCGACTGTTTATACAACGTGTATGACAAATGTTGAATGTGTATCTTAAAATATTTGAGTTACCTATAAAAATATATATTTAAATCTCAACTGGAATTTCCGTAAAAATTATATTACTTTCAAAGAGACGTTATGTACGGATAGGTGTATTTACACATTTTACAAGAGAGTCGGCTTTGAAATCTGTATTCAATATTTAATATATATAATGTTTAATTTTATATAAATGTTATTCAATATTCGGACTGCTTGTAAAGTTAAAGTATTCGCAGTGAATATAAATATATTCCCTCATTATTTTTAAATTATTTAAATTATAAAATGAATAGACACTACTTTTTATTACCTGCTTGATTCAAAGAGGCGTGTGAAAAGGTTTTACGTATTAAAATAAAGAGCATTCATTAAATGTAATGCTTTTAAAATACAAAAGGTGTTAAGTTGTAAATCGTGAATATAAATTATTAATAATTCTGCATTGGAAACTGTTTAACGATATGATTTCCGTCTTTTTATTATTTAATTCGCTACTTATTATTTTCTTTATATTTAAAATAATTGTGTTAATAAGCAGACTATATTTTAAATAAAAAATAGTTTTTTTATTAAAATTATAATGCATATAATACTAGGACTAATTCATGCGTGTAATAGAAATCGAATATCAAATGGTTTGAACAACAGAATATCGCACGCAGATTTCTACTTTGTTTTATATATAAAAACAAGGCTAGACTTTATGGCTTTTCATTGAACGGAACGATTTAAAGACAAATGTAAGCGTATTTTTATAGCGATGCATTAGATTTCATTCATTGAACAGATTGTATCATATAAAACGAAATCAGTAAAATGTTCAGAATAGACATTGTTTGGGAATTTTATTGGCTGTGTGTTTAAAAAAAAGCACTGCATCACCGAATAATGAACAAATATGAAGTTTTTTTATTAATACTATTCTAAGTAATCTGTAAAACATTTTTCTTATTACATTAATCGCATAACATTTCATTTGTCTCTTAGATCTAATAATTTTGTGATATTTGTATTTAGACCTTTTATAAAGGCTTTGATAAATTGAGTTTCGACTTTATGATACATATATAATCAAGGAATACTTTGTGATAATTGAAGTGAAGCTCTAGTAAATAAAAAGAGAAAAATCAAATTAAACCGGTACTGAGAAAGAAAGACGCTTATATGAATATTTCTCTAGTTCAAAGAAATATGATGGAAAAAATCATCTGCTGGATTAATGTTAATATGAAATGAATTTGATTTCTATTTAAAAATTTATTAAATTACTTGAGTTAACTAACTCTTATTTAAAAAGATAACCAGTTTTTAGAACTTCAGAATTTTCTAGAATTTAATATTATAGTCTAATAAAAAAGGTCTAGGAATTACATCGATCATCAGATAAAAGCCAATTAAAAATGCAGTTTCTTTTATCCGTACCATTTTTGTGACATTGAAAAAGAATATAGTTTAGGGAGCATGAAATAAAGTTAAAATAAGCCAATCAAAGATTAGATGTAATCCAAAAATATTACGCAGAAAGAAGCCGCAATAGTGCGTTCGATTTTGGCGAATGTCACAGAGGTTATATTATGAAATTTAACATTTTTGAAGCGGGTTGGTAAAAAATTACAAATACGTTTGTTACTTTAAAAATTCTAAAGGAAGGTAGGGTTTATTTTGATGTAAGCATGTAGTGCAACCAAATTTTAACTTGTTTTTAGTCAATTTGTATGATCTCACAAACAATGTTGTACATCAAACCGATGTTTTTAAAAGAACGTGATAAAATGATTTTTTATTACCTTTATCATTTCGACAAAGTAGTAAAAGCATGATACTCTGTCTTCATTTTCTGCGGTAGTCTGACACATCTGTTGCCCCAGTACACTTTAATAGACTGTACTGTGTAAGTAGATTTATTGATGTTGTTCAGCATAATTATACGATTGTATTATCTGTGGTAACACTACCATACTTGCTGTTGTTTAGAACTATTGCGAGCAGATAAATGTCCTATAGAATAAAAGGTATATTATTTGCATAACATTGAAAATCTTTACACAAAAACCTATCATGAAACTGTTTTATATATTGTTTGAGGCCCATATATATATTTTTGGATATTCTGTTCATAAGCTTCCGATATATATTTTTTTTCTGACGAAAATTATAATTATGAGCAGGAAATATTACGGTCATACATTTATATATTTATTTATTCGCAATATCATAATTACTTCAATATCACTTAATCATCTGCTATAGTCATTAATCTTTGTCAGTCAGTACGCTCAACTAAAAGGCCGATAGAGAGACAAAAAAGTAACCGTTATAACGCATCTCAACAGCTTTGTACACATTCTATACTATCAGATTACAATAGTGTTGTAGATACCTTTGTATTATTTTATAGTTTACAATAAGAGAAATGTTTTCTTATTTAGCAAATCACCAAAAAAAGTAAACTTAGTTTAAGTTTATTGAAGCGATCATAATTTTTCCGTTTATATTCCATGTTGTAATTTTTTATGTAAATTTTCCGATAAATTTTATCTCGCCCAAATAAAAAAAAATATATTTTACTTCCTCTGAATGTATAAATTTGTTTATATTCAACTGTGAAATGTGAGGATGCATAAATGTGGTTAAGTTTTCATTTTATTTGATATACCGAAATATTGAAATAGATGTGTTATTATAATATTATGTTGCTGTGTAATATTTAGATTGTATTGAAAAAATTGGATATTTAAAATATGAAGCAGAAATTTTCCAATTAAATTATAATTTTTAAATAAAAACAAAGTGAAAATGTAATTAAGTATAAAACATCGACACTTCTACTTTAATAAAACCTGATCTCTCCAAATTCTTACGAAAGGAAGTAACTTACAAGGAAAATTAGGAGCTTAATCAGAATAGCTCCTAATCCAGGGGATTTATCCAAGCCAAAAAAATATCATAAGAGTATAAATTTAAATAAAGTAAGGATTCACATTTTTTAAATAAATTTTCACACTAAAATTTTTGTTAACTTGTCGTTTCGATTTTACATAAAATTATTTATGTAATATTATTACAATTAATTATTACGAAATTATTCCACTTCATATCATTTCATATTAAATTATCTCTGCTCGACGTTATATAAAGTTTTTTTAAAAATATTTATGAACCAATCTTATTTTATTTATTGCTTGTTTTTTATAAATAAAATAATTAGCCCTTTTTTCTGGTATTTCTTATTTATGATAATTTTAAACTGTAGACTTTTACTTTCGTTTATATTAATGTGCTCAAAAGTTTTTTTTGATATAGCATTTATATTTACAATGTTCGCGTCGTAACTGTCGAGAGGGTTTTTGCATTTAATCAATGCTTATTTATCAGCAACATTCCAAATCTAAACATACCCTTAATATCATTCAGTGATATAAGAACCAAATTAAAGAATTCATCATAGTATTTAACCTCTACGATAGTTATTGCTAATGTTATTTATGAACAGAGAATATTTTATTTTCAACTATATCTGTGTCTTGAGTTCATGGGGTTATCGGAGTTTGTTGGAAGTGACAGCATTCATTTATGTTAAATATAAGACAAATAATTAATTTAATGCATCCCTATTTTGAATAGAAGACACAATTTCGTATCATTTGTTTTTAAATAAAAAGTTTTTTGTAAAATGAAATATTATTTAATAAATGAAAAGTAGTGACTTGTTTCTCTTTATTTCTATGTTTCGTATTAGTCGATATGCGTTTGCTTTATGATTTTTAAATCCTAGTAATTAATTAGGATCCATAAAGATAATTATTTCCCTTATTAACTGGAATACTAACATATAGAACAATAAAATAGATGTTTAATTAAACTAATGATACATTTATTAAGCTAGGATTTATTACGTCCTTTATTGAAAATATAATTAAATTTATATATGTTGACATAATAATGAAAATGTGGTAATAATTAAAACATTGAATGTGAATATTTTTACATTTATCTCTAATAAAAATTTTCTTTTCGGAAACATTTTATTATTTCTTAGCTGAATGAAGATATAAGATTGTGTACTTATTTGATTCAATTAAATAACTTTTTGATCGAAGATTTAACAAGTTTGAGTTTGTGTGGTTATAAATTTTACTTTCTTAAAATATTTTAAAATTCTATACATTTGATGTATATTGAAACGAAAACACATCGAAATATATTATAGATAAAAAAATCTGTTACTATACTTTGTGGATTACTTAATATTCGATTTATTTATTAGTAAATGATGAACAGTTAATAAACATATGAAAGTCTACTAGGTATGTCATTTGTTGTTACTAGAAATTCAGTCTAATCAAACTAGTGTAATTACAAAATACATTTATAAATAAATTGTAATCCGATGCAATTATTTTCTAATTAGTTTAAAGAAGTATGTATTTAAATAGTACAGTTTATTTAACTGCCTTTGTTCATTAAGATCTGAAAAGAATTCGTGAACCTTTCGTCCTTACATCAAGGATAGACTGAAAAAATAAAAATTCATTTGGTTTGGTCCAACATTCGAGCTTGACTTTCTTTTTTATATCCTTCGGGATTGTTTTTATTGAATAAAAGATAGAATACGGACGATGTTAAATTTCATAAAGATTTACAGGGTTAATATTTAAGATTGGCAAAATAAAAGCCAAAACCACATTCGTTTTTATACCAAAGATAATTTCATTAACTCTCACAGAAGCATATGACTTTATCAATTCTCAGTGACAGATGCAGTGCTACAATGGCAAGTATAACTTTTAAACTTATATTAGTAACGTGAGTAAATTTAATAATTTTATGTAGTACTCCTCTCGCAATAACCAAATGTTTTTACGTCGTTTTGCCAAAACTCGATACGATGTCAGAATTCGAACCATTGTTTTGATTTGCGTATAATAATATATTCACAATTATGAGAACATTCAGAAGTACTGATTCAATTTTTAATAAAAAATAAAAATATTATTTTATACTTTGAAAAATATTTCCATTTTAATAACATAGTTATAAACATAAGGCTAGGAGTGCTCAAAATTGGTCAAGCACTCTCTGGAACACGAATTCGGTTAAGCTGACCTAAAACAGAGGAAAACAATAGTTTTTGTTTCACTGATTTAAAATTAGATAAACGGGTAATGATAATAAGGTCATGGATATTTGGATAATAACAGCTGCTTTGATGATGCTCATAGTAATATTAGTTTCAGTACAACTCTAGTTTATTTTTTGTACAAAGAAATGTTGATTTCATTTTAATTTTGTTAAAATTTCACGTGGACAGTGACTCAGAAGTTAGATTTTTTTGAAATCAAATATTTGAACTACAAATTTGCAAAATTAAGAATATACATGTGTATATGTACATATATTAATACGCATATACCATTAAGAAAATATAAAAATATTTTAATTAAAAATAGTTTATATGTAAAATTACCAAGAGCTTCAGTATTTTCCAAAACCTTTAACAATCTGTGAAAGTCATGTAAGATCACTTCTTACCCCCTCAACAACTAGGCTTAAAAACAGATAGGCAAAAACTTTGTCATATTTCTCATAATTGACTTGTATACGTCACATTTAGTAAACACATAAATTTTGATATAACACTATCAACTTAAGATGTAATAAAATGAGTAATTTATTATAAACACAATTTGTTTAATGTTTGACATAACTTGAAAACTTAATGATATTTTCATAACTTATATAAAAAACACTATACAAGGAATACATTTATCATTAAAACAGGCGTCGTTAAATTAGAACGTATTTTAGATGTGTTTTCATTTAATTAACCGAGCATGTTAGAGTTCAGACTTACATTGTCATGATGTAACGTTCAAATGGATTACAAGGTGAGTAGTTCTAAGTGAATAGAGCTGGTTTAGAGTTAGGAAAGTTTATCTTAATTCCTTTAAAAGAAATAAGACCACATTGGATTTTACACTTCTCTAATTAATTCTTAAGAAAACTACTTTGAATGCTTAAGTTTGTTTTGTAGAGAGAATGAAATTCAAATTAAGAAAATAGTTTGTTTATTTCATGAATAGTTTGGTTTCAAACATCAAAGAAGGATAGAAGTATTTAAGTATGTTTCAATGAAGCAATTATAAATTGTCCGTACATAATATTATTATGGTACAGCAAAATAAGGCTACCATCTGTTCGAAATGATGAGTTTAAACAGAAAAGAACGGCAAGAAATGCGGTCGTTGCTCTGTTTTTAACTTGACGAGGATGTTAATTTAGTTTAATCTGTCACAAATTTGTTCCAAAGGGAAATAAGTCTATAGCAATATAAAATTTATGACCAAATTTGCAGTCTAGAAGTGAGTGTCTAAAATATTAAATAACTGTCAACTTCCACAAAAATTTAATACACAACAATTTGGATTAACGCAAGTCTTAAAAAAAGCAAACGTCAGCGAAGTCGCTGAAAATAAAATACAGAAAATATCAAGATAATAAATAAGTTCATAAATTATTAATAAGGAAAGTCACGTTTTGTATACTATTTATATTATATTGAGATAACAAAGAATTACGAGGTGTTGATTACATTATAATGGTTCTGTAATTATTGTTTTCGACGTTTTGAGTGACGTTTTTTAATATAACATATTTAATTTATCAAGTATTAAAAATGTATTTTAAGAAAATATGCTTAATCGATCCAATGTTTTGTTGCTGACTGACGAAATCCGATGTAATTTTTGTTACAATGGCTTATGTAATTTTTATTATGTTCCAAAGTATATAATTCATGATACATACATACATTTTAATGTTTGTTATTGAATTTCGAAAATATTAAGATTATTATCATAGCACAATTGACGAGGCACTGTAACAGAATGGTAAAGGTCTCGGGTTCAGTCTGGATTTAAATTTGTTCATTTACGATAAAGATCTCAAACACTTATTCAACGAAATTTTGACTCCATGACATTACAACTTTATTCTTGTGTAACGATAAATTTTACTAAATATTTTATTAGGTAAAAATCAAAATATAAATTATAGTAAAAAAGAAAAAATCTTTATCTTCTAGCAATTTACTTAATATTATTACTTTATAGCTTTTTCCTATTTCAGTATTTTTTATCCTAAAGTTTTATTGATAACATTTCTAAAAAAATGGGATAAAATAATTAAATAAGCTCTGTTGTCATATTTTCTTAATTATTACAATGACTACTTACTTGTTAATATTTCCCGCCATTTTCGCGTGTTCATTCACGTTATTCATAACAATCACTCACTTAAGTCACATAATATTTTTAAATATATATTAACAGCACCGTTGATATGAAAACTTTTTTAGGATTAAACTTTTTAATTGGCTTTAAGTTAAAGTTTTTGTTTTATAGAAGAATAAATGTCTAAATATCAGTTATGGTCAAGACACTATGCCGTTGTGTTAACGACTGCCGCGCGCCGCCCGTGCGAGCTTATAGAATACGTAATGTCGAGCAGACGTGCCATATTGTTTGAGATACAATTTAAGTATAAAATTAAATTGTTTATTCGTGTTTGATATTCTGCGCATTTATACACGGAAAATAATATTACACAGATTACTCTGAATAAAATGTTTTAGAAGCATTTTCGTAGCAAACAATAAATGAATAAAATTAAAATTGTAGATTTTTTTCAAGATCATCTTTTGTATGCAAATAAATATGTATGCTCTACATTATTATTGTTTAGTCTATGACGAACCAGTTGCCTATGCCACGTACATACCGAGTTACATGTAACTCTTATGTTAATGTAATAAAGTTCTGTTTACAAAGTGGGCCCGTGAATGAAAGTCATGTAAGAGAACTTTTGGAAGAAACTTGTTGATAACTCGTATTACCGGTCGTATGATTGATATGATTAATGAAATAAATAAAATAATGCATATTTTAAATAACTATGCTCTTCCTATAGTCTATTTTCTCTCCTTTTGTTATTTATAGTCCAAGCTGTTACAATTTCTCAATTATGTTAAAAATTAATTTAAGTTCAGAATTCATAAATACATTTGCATATTTTTCGTACTTATGAATTCTAGTTTCTGAAAATATATATTTATTTTATGGTTGGATTTTGAATCTAAGATATAAGAATCGTTCTAAGGAGAAACATTATAATCCTTAAATAAGATTTTATAATCGTAAATTTTAGTCATTTATTTATTTATGCACCATGTTCGTTCGTTGAACTGTAAGAAACAATATATGTACATTCGATAAACCTGCCTTCACTTAGAAATATTTTATAGCTACCCATTCTTTACGAGAGATAATTTAAATTGAGTAGAATAGGTGAATCCAAACGCACGCACCCACACGCACCCACACCCACCCACATACACACATATACACACGTGGTATTATATGACCACCATTTCATAAATTTAGTTATTTATTCAATTATTAACTAAGTCAGTAAAATTATATTTTGATTAGATGAACAGATTAGAAGCCCAGTTTTCACGTTTCCGATCAATAAATGCTATTTTTCGTTTATAAAATATTTATATTTGATAATTAGTATTTTTTTTCTAAAATAGAGACTGGGTTGCGGAAGACTCACTGTCATTCCACTTGTTGGAAGCTAGAAACGAAGCTGAAAGTGGTGATTTTACTATCCCAGTAGCAGCTTACCATTAAAGATACATAAATTCAGTTTTTTTTTAATTTCTGCATTTTTCTATTTCTGTGTGCTCATGGGAGAAGGAAGCGTATCACTCACTCAGATGCGAGGGAGGTAGGAAGGTCTACGGAGAAAATATGGAGATTCAAACCGCAACTGATTATCAAATCATAGACATCAAATGAAGGCGACGCAGGAATTAAAGCGTGAAATAGCTACTCACATTCTTGAACGATATTATGTAGATTACCTAGAACTGGCTACTTTGCGCCTGTTTTCGAAGCTGACTAGATTCCTTATTAATTGTGTTCTCTAACAAAGGTTTCTTTTTCATATTTTTTTATGGAACTCTAAGAATTAAGGTGACATTTAGCAGCGCTTGTCCAAATGTGCCATAATCAATCCTGTTTCATATAGACAAAGATCTTCTTCGATGTAGTAATGTCGTAATTTTTTTTCCTGATGTTCCTTGCAGTTTTAGCTTTGGATTCAGTGACGTACCCAATTTTAAGGTTCGAGGTAACTTCACATCTAATAACATAAGGAGGTCACTGTACGCCAAGACTGATTGAAATTAGAATGCTGTACCATGACCCCTCTTTTCAACTCTATATGAACCCGCTTGGTCGTAGAGGTAAGATGAAAAGCATCTATAATATTACCTGATACGCAGATATCAGGATTTTAAATTCAATTTAACAATCCTTATACTAAATATGTATCTATATATACATAATATATTCACATATATATAAAATTATTTATAAGGAAACCTCATCCTTCACAGTAGGGGACACCTTTGTTATGTTATTTATAACAAACGGTTAAAAGATCAAGTTCAGTGTATATAAATATATATGCATGGATAAATTTATTGTATATTTATATACCTACATATGTTAAGGTTGGTGATTTTTACTTTTAATAATTGGGTTTTTGAAAAAAAAAAAAGTATTGATTTTTTTTATGTATTTTAAAACTTTATTATTAATTATATTGGATTTTTAATGCAAAAAACTTGAAATATATTTTTTAAATTAATTATAAACAATTAAAAATTGATAAAATTCAAAAATATATCACGTGACTGTAAACGCGCCATGATTGGTCAGCATACTTGTGACGTCATAATGTTAAAGCAATTTCATAATAGTACAGTGTTTATGGCTATTATCTTTAACTTGATAAAAATATCTCAAATTTATTAGTGAAAAACGATTTGAAAAGTTTATTTCGACTATGTGTGATAAAGGATTTATAAAAGCAAAATCGGATAATATTCCTGATGTTGATATATTTATGATAACTAATTTTTAAAAAAATTACGTTCGGTTTAATTCTGCTGAAGTTCGAGGTGATAAGGCATCAAGGTAAGTCTGTTAAAAAATACTATTCTAAATGAAAATAAGTATTTATTCTCTATTAAATATAATTAATAATTATTTCATTAAATCATTATTAATAAAATGTTATTATAACATTATAAAAAAACCAAAATAACATATATGTACTTTAAAAATTTAAATGTAGTCTGATACAGAACCTAGAATGTTATAAAATTATGAAAATATCTATTAATTGAAGTCCAATTATTAGACAAACATATATATAGATTTACTATTTAATCGCTTTGAATTATCAATTAAAATTTTTTAATGCTACGATTCTAAAGGTTATGATTTGGAGCCCAGGTAAAAAAATTAATTATTGAACTATACTTATTCGATTTATACACTTAGATAAATAATAATTAATAACAATACTATTATGAAAACTTACAACGAAATGATCTTCACAACAAAAAAAAAATGATTTTGTTTTTGAATAATCTCGATGCACTGCTTGAAACCATTTCTTTCGACGTTTTTCGTCTTGTGGAACATTTAAAAACATTTTTTCAGGAGTTGTTTTTGTAGTCTTTGTACATAATGGTACAAAACTTTTGATTATTTAACAATGCCAACAGAATTTACTAGATAAAAACTCAAAACACTGTACTAATTATTATATCTCTGTATGCTACAATGAGCAAAAACTAACATTGTGACGTCACACGCGCTCGGGTTTATTCACGAGCTGTCGGCTTGTCTTCGGTACTGAATTTAAAATTTAATTTTTATTTTGAAATAACTTTTTAAATATTGCAAAAAAAAATAAAATAAAAATAGTTTTGTTATTAAACTTATATATGATCTTTCCATTTATCACAAAAAAAATAATAATTCAAAAACCCAATTATTATCAATATTTTAAATTTTCGAATTAAAGTTATTAAGTCATTATGACCAACCGCAAACGATAATAATGGCCTAATTAAATTAAAACGATAATGTTTATCAATTACTAATTCAATTATTCAGAATAACAGTGTTTCACATTATATCACTCGTGGATATACTATCTGAGGTGTTTGTATTTCTATGAATATATTAAATGAAGAATAAGTAAAATGCCGAATAAATTATATTATGCTTTAACTCTGTTTTTGTGGATTAATTTGTGGTTTTTCAGAACGACATTGTAAAATAATAATTATAAATATTATTTCAAAAAGGATTTTATGATAACATTTTATAAATTTAATTATAACTAAGTGACGTGAATCATTAAATTATATAGAAAATACTATAATCAAGTCTTTTGATATAGGTTCTATTAGAAATATGTATATGTATTTATTATTCTAATATAAAAAAATGAAAAATTGAAATACATAAAGCCCATAAGTTCCTAAATTATGTCAACGTGTTACTTTTGGGTTACTTTTCTAATCGGAGAAGGTTAATAAAGTTCTGTACCACAAAAAAGTATTGGTGACGGCCAAGGTCAGTGAAGTTTCCCCGTGGTTATTTTTACGGAAGACTAGTTTCAAACCACTTATCAAGTTCAACGATGTGGTATTCATAATTTATTAGCAGACATTAAAGAAAGGAAATGTGCAAGTTTGTTCCATTATACTAATATTAATTATATATTTTATATAATTATCTAATAAAAAATTAAATTTTAAACTCTGTTTGGTATGAAAACTTCTCTTTTATTTAAGAGCTACTTTTATTCAGATTTGCTTGTAATACTTAGTTTGGATTGGATTTATAATAATCATAATAAAGTCTTTTTTTAATATATAACTCTTATTTTTTAAGCAGGTTCTGTTATTCAACAAATAACTGGCAACTCAGGTCTAAAAGTAAAAAAAATATGCTAGTCAAAGGCTCATAGTTTATGAAGACTATAATGATCCTAAGCTCACTCACAAAGTTCTTGACATATTTAGACATGGAAATCGATTTCTCAGGTCATATTTATCTTCAAACGTCAAAATGTTTGGTAACACCGCACCCTCTGGAGACCAAACGAAATTACCTACAATACCTAAATTTATAGGTTGTAACGTCTTTTCGAGAAACTTTTTCACGTGTTACTTAAAATTCATAAAGAAATTGATTTAGTTTCTTGTAGAAACCTCTAAGAAAACTCTATTATAAAATCAGAAATAACTGTAGTTTTTAACAAAACTCCCTTTGACATATAAACACGAGGAATACATAAGCCGTCAAAATATTTTATTTTATTTAAAAAATATATAGCATGGGATTTATTGTCTCAAAAGTCACAGCTTTGTTTGAGCATAACAACATAAACTCACTCAACACACACATACACACACATATGTATTCAAACAAATGAAAAAGTTATTTGTCTCTAATAGAAAGGATCACAGTACAATTTTATGTCCTCTATAGAAATAGTTGTTTTGATATGGGCACTCGGTGCTGTAATAAAATAGCCTTAATGGATATCAAGATGGGATTAAATATTATGGATTATTTTAAAAGTTAGTAACAAGTATGATCCGAAATGTTTGTATAGTGATATGACTTTTATAGAAAGTTTCAAGTTTTTACTTAAGGCTCTCTGTTTCAAAAATACTTTCAATTTCATTACTTCCAGTTTAAGTAGTTCATTAAATGTTAATATGTATAATGTTTTCAATAATTAATGATTACAAGAATTGTCGAAGTGTAAACGATTCAGTGGAAACTTAATTTTCCATATGAAAAAGCTTTTCGAATTTCGTATAAGAGCGATCAATTATCTTGTTCTATGAGTAGTGAAGATCAGTTCATGTAGGATATTTATAACATATGAGTATTTTAAGCGTTTAAGCGTAATTAGACTTCTAATATAAAATGGATCACTTAATATGGGTTTTTGATGAAATTGTTAATATTATCCTTTAGTTAAATTTAAAGCACAGTCTAACATAAATATGTGCTAAGTAGAAAAACGGCATAATAGTTATGTGGTTGCATTGCGAGTAAAATAACTAGAGCACGTAATCAACATGACAGTCGTAGATGGACTTACAAAATATCGTTGCAACCGTCACCCAAATTTCGAGTTGATTCTTTTAAATAATTAAAGATATTAATTCAGTTACGGTTTTACCAAAAAATGGAACATTTTGATTTTATTTAAACTTATGAAACAAAAAAGGAATAGATGGGAAAAAATAACTCCATAATATTTTTATATAAGAAATAATCGCTAGAAATACCAGCCACATTACTTGAATATGGATGCTGATTGTTGATTAATTATGCAAAATAATTGCATAATTGCATTTGGGTTGGGTTCATACATATTTTATGTATGTAACTATGGCGTAGGAAAAACCCGTAGGCTTTGTTCAAAGAAGCCTATTGAGTTATATCCTTATGTGAAAAGTACTTGCAAACAGCTAATAAAGTATTGAATAGTATTATTTGCTACAATTCGTCTTGGTCAGTCTTGGTCCATACTAATTTTCTTACTGTAAACAAATAAAGAAAACCGTTTCATACACATTAATCTTACATACGTGGGCAGAAGACGGGAACTTAATAAAATATAGAGTGACATTCACGTGTAATGAGTTAAGACTTCACGTTCACTTGACACTGCTATTTACATTTAGATTTATGGAGTGAATAATTATGATATTTTTGGAAACAAAAGCAAAATAAAAAAAATTACACCTAAACTATAACTTTTGATTCAAGGATGTACCATCAATTTACCGTATGTATCATCATTGGAATTTAAAAAAACGGTGTGGCAGCTGGTGACATTAAAATTAGATTAATATGTCAACCCATTTAAAAAGCAATATTATAATCGCTATGTAACTTGCACAATCAAGAGAACTTTGACATAAGGAGATCTGAGATTTTCGCTAGTCTTTTAAATGAAACTAATATTTGCGGATTTACTACGCGACTTTTTTTTGGATAAAAACTACTTACTCCCCTCGTTTCGGTTATTTTACAGCAACCATGATCACGGGCAGACGAGATCTCGTTAGTATTAAATATTAGTTTCAAGGTAGACATAAATATAATAGACCCAAATGATGAAATAGACACTCATCATCATTTAGATATATATATTTATGAAGAAGTAAACTTCATAATTTGATTGAACAGAATGCTCTCGATAGGAATATATGAAAATGAAATTGTGGTAGATTAAATGTTTACCGAGGATTTACGTACCACCGTGATTTATTACACGAACTGATATAATTGTGTTTATTCACACATAACTACGAACATTTGGCTAGAATGTTTGCAAATACTATAACCTTGCAACACAACTGGGCAAACATAACACAATGTTTAAATAAGACATAATATATAAAATTAGATCTTATAATAAAATGGTTAAATATAATGATTATGTAATTCTTATGTATATTAATGTGTTATATATATATATTAATGTGCATGTGCACCTAAAAAGAACGTTCAAAAATAGTATACAGACGTTTATTGTAAAGGAATATAATCATAACATATAGTGACTGATACCTACTGTTTAATCAGTTGTTATAATATTTTTATTATGGAGACGCACAAAGGATAAGTCAGTGTGTAAATTATTCTGTCAATTTAATAGAAAAATAACTTTTAACTGATATTACCCAGGTAATGCATGTTTTTAATTTTGTATGTAACGTTATTTAAATATACATTTGTGTAAAAATCGCTAGCGAAACTGTAAAAAAAAAAGATTTAACATCATATTAGTGTAATATAACATATAAAACTAAAAAATATTATTTACTATCTCTATATAGGCGACAACGCCGTACTTTTTTACTTTATTACTTTTATTATAACATATAAATTGTTATATTACAGTGTGTAACTAGTCTCGAATTAGAAAAATCTTTTTATAATGTAGGAGTAGAGATCAAAAGGTCAAGTTAGCATGAAAATAAGATTTTTTCTTTATTTTCTTTGAACAAGAGTTTAACAAAAAAAACTCTAGTATAATAAACATTAACTTTTGGTTTTTTCTTCATATGCTAGAATCAACAGGCTATCCTGTATGCTTATTTTAGGACCAAACCACTCACAACTGGTACGTGGAGAAGCAACATTCACTCAAATCTACTCGAGCTACCTAAAACAAACATAAGACGCAAAGAAATTTCCTACCTCGTCATAAACTGGTGACTGGTACGACTGTATTCAGACAGCGTCTACAACCGATAGCCTCATAGCATTGTTTCCAGATATAAATTGATAACTGTCTAAAAAATATATTGACAAAAGACACGTTAAACAATACAAATGTTACAAAATTTTTCATCCCTCGAATGATAGAATTTCGAAATATTTATTTTTGGTGTATTCCTAGACATACACCTTGCAAGATTCAAACCTCTACAATCAGTTTTAGGCTGTACATTGATCCGACATTCAGATATTCTGGACAAAGGATTATATATGTATAGATATAGACTGGTTACCTATCTTTTCTAAGCCTTTATTTACATCTTTGTTTGAACTTTGATATTGCTATTTAAAGGTTGTTTTGTTTTTTAGTAAAGTAACCAATTGTATAATTGTCATAATAACAATAGATCGCCTCAATAAAGAAGCCTTATCCTAAAATTAGATGAGGTGTTTAATATTTATTTTCACACCTCTCTTAAAAGAATGCCTGCTATTTTATCACACGTATATAAAGACTATGAAGTTAAACATAAAGTACTTAACGGTTTCGCACTATATTTTAAAAGTTTATATATAAATCTTAGACTATGATAATGCTCTCGAGTGTTGGGTGGAAGTCATAAAGTATTTATTAAATTCAAAGTACTCCATTGTATCCTTAACAAGCCCACAAGTTCCTACTTTGTCATAGCTGCTTCAAGTTACCTGTACTTAAACAACATTATTGAACTCCTGTAAGGAAGGTTTATATTCATGCACTTATATAAGTTATAGTGTCTTTCAAACATTCTACGTATAAAATGCTTTGTGAGCTTTACATGTTGCGAGTTTGAGCTTCGCATAGCTTAAAACTTAAAAAATGTTTCCCTTAGTCAAACGCTTTTGAAATTTAACGTGAGTCTTTATATGCAATTTATTTATTTCTTATTTCTCTTAATCCCTGACAAAAATTTTGATTATGCCTAACACTAAAATAATTAAATCAATCACATAAAGTTAATATACGAAGTGGACTTAACTGAAATTTTCTTTTGATATAATAGTTTCACATAAAAACTATTGTTATTTAAATAAAAGCGAGATTTTGCACTAGTACTACTAATTTACAAGAATATTTGTATACTAATTATAAAAACACTCACAGAAGAATATAAAAATGATAACATTTAACATAATAATAATAATAATAATAATAAAGCTTTATTTGATTCCACATTCCACATTCTAATTTATAAATTATAAATTTTTATAAACTAGTATAAATAAATTTTACAATTAACGATACAATAATTACCTAACCTAGTATAAATGGTTAAAATTAATCATTAGTTTAATTCATTATCATTCATTTATTTATTTTATCATTCATTATCTTCAGATTAAATAGATTTATTATTTTTGTCGTGGCTTATGTGGACCCCCTTCGGGTAAAAGCCTCCTCCAAGGACTTCCATCGTTCTTTATGTCTAGCCAAGGATATCCAATTTTTTCCTGCTATCTTTGCCAGTTCATCTGTCCATCTAGCACCTGGGCGGCCTCTATCCCTACGACCTCTAGGACCTTGCCATTTCACCACTCTGATGGTCCACCTATCGTCGTCGTAACGGGCTACGTGTCCCGCCCATCTCCATTTCATTTCTAGCGAGAAAGTTAAAGCGTCGGTTAATTTGGTTTTGTTACGAATGTCCTTGTTTTTTATCTTGTCCCTCAATTTTACACCCAATAAGCTTCTTTCCATTCTTCTTTGTGTAGTTTGTATTTTGTTTCTGGTTTTTAGGTCGAAAATCCAAGTTTGAGAACCGTAGGTAAGACATGGTAAAATCACTGAATCCATAACTATTTTCTTGATTGACGTTGTGAGTTGTGATTTGAGTATTTCTTTATGTGCCCAGTACTTCTTCCAGGTTATTGATATTCTACGATCTATTTCCTCCATGTTTCTATCCTTTCTAAAAGAAATCTGTTTTGCCCAGATAAACGTAACTATCTACAAACTCTAGGGGGGTTTTTTTTTTACGAAGATGGGCGCAGTGTGGTGGTTAGTCATTATTTTCGTTTTATCAAGATTCATTTCCAGACCGACCTTGATGCTAGCTTCGTTCAGATCGCTGATCATATTGTTCAGTTGTGCCGGGCTCTCGGAGAGTAGAATTATATCGTCGGCGAATCGGAGATGGCTTAGGTAATCTCCGTTTATGTTTAATCCCTTCGTATACCATGGTAGGTTTTTCATTTGGTGTTGTAGTACAGCTATGAATAGTTTTGGTGAGAGCGGGTCGCCTTGTCTCACGCCTCTGTTTATATTTATTCTTGTACCCATTCTGTCTAGTTTTATTCTGCTTGTACTTTCCGCATATAAGTTTTTCAAAATGTTTATGTATTTGTCTTCAATGTTTATTGCCTCTAAAGCTTCCCAGATACTATCGTGCGATATAGTGTCGAAAGCTTTTTTGTAGTCAATGAACGCTACATATAAAGGTCTGCGGAATTCTGCATATTTTTCGATTACCTGGTCTAGAACTTGGATGTGGTCGTGTGTGCTGAAGCCTGATCTGAAGCCTGCTTGTTCTATCGGCTGATGTGCGTCGATCTTCGAAGATATTCTTGCGAGCAAACAGGAGGCAAACAGTTTGTATAGGCAAGACATTAGGCTTATTGGACGATAATTTCCTATATCCATTGGGTCTCCTTTTTTGTACAACAAGATTATTTCTGATTCCGTCCATGAATGTGGCACGGCTTCCTCATCTAATATTTTATTAAATAATATAGTTATAGGCCTCAATAGTAGAGTTCTTGCAATTTTAATATATTCATTTGGGATTCCATCTTGACCTTGGCTTTTTTCAGATTTTAGCTTTGTAATTTGAATTAAGATTTCAATACCAGCAAATTCAGGAGTTGGAGATGTATTTTTGGTTTGGTTGGTATTTTTCCTGTGATTTGTATGAATAGGCAGGCTGTAGAGGTTCGCATAAAAATCTGTAGCAACTTTTATGATGTCCATCCGGGAAGTAGCTTTCTTCGAGTTCGAATTGAGGCAAGTGATCCAGTTCTTTGTTTTGTTTAATTCTTTATACGCCTTTTTTGCTGACCTTGACTTATCAATGTGTTTCTTTATAGTGTTTACTCTGTACGTATCGTAGCATCTCTTTATTTCTTTGTTTGTAGTTTTGTAGAGCATTTTCAATTTTTCTTTGTCGTTCTTGTTTAATTTTAGTTTGTTTTGTAATTCGTTACGTTCTTTCATTAGTTTTAGTGCTTTATCTGATAATATTCTATTTTTTTTGGTTTGTTTTTATATTTTTAATGCTGTTCAATATAGAGTGCTCGATCTTCCGACAGTATTCATTGGCTTTGTAGTTAGTGCTTGCCGATATGAGTTCAGGTATATATCTTTTCAGATTTTCGAGGTAAGTATCTTGCTCTTTCAATGTTTTCAGTGTTGTTGATGGGTTGGAAAAGTTGCGTCTGTTTCTCTTTTTTACGTTCAAGTCTAATGTAGCTCGCAGCATTCTGTGATCTGAACCGAAAGTGGCCGATGACAGGACCTCGTACTTGGAGATAAGTTTTGGTTTTGTTGTCATGATATAATCGATTTCATTTTTTGTATTTTTGTCTGGGGATGTCCATGTCCATCTTCTATGCTTCTTTAAATTGAACATGGTATTTGTGATTTTCAAATTGTTTTCGTACGCATATTGAATCAGTCTCACTCCACGAGCGCTTCTGGCTCCATATCCGTATTGTCCAGTCACTGAGTGTTCGTGGTGTTTCGGTTTCCCAATTTGGGCGTTGAAGTCGCCCATGGAGATTATGTTATCGGTCGAGATAGAGTCGTGAGCTTTAGCAAGGTCATCATAGAAAGTGTCAATATCCTCTTGCGATGAGCCCTCAGTAAAAATGATAACATTTAACATATCAATATTTAATAACTTAAATAGCGGGCAATTTATTATGTATTCATAAGAAAAATACATTTTAATTTCTGTGGACTAAAAAAGGGTATTAAACTTATAATACGAATTTATAAATATATTGGTTGATCGTTTGAATTTCCAACTGTTTTATAATTCTGTTGCAGTTTTTAAACATTTAAATGTTATTTTTGTTTTACTATTTGTTAATGTTTTCGATATAATTATTTGACGGCGCATCCGTCAAAAATCATACGTCAGGTTGACTTTTAGCTGTCTGAGGTTAGCCTAGTGAAGCGTCATTGTCGATGGTAGCGAGGGCGGCCATCTTTATTATGGAGTATCGTGCGAGATGACGCCCGCGCACCGCGCTCGTGACGAATCGCTGTGTATCGAAGTGATAGTGATATCTAGTGTTTCGATTGAGTTGGTGTCGTATTGAATAGACTGTACTTTATCCCTTTCAAAGTATGAGTTCCCATGAAGGCCCTCCTGTTCTTATAACGCCCTCCTACATCAGAAGTGGGATCGAAAGGGCTTTAAAATGAGGAGAGTAGTGATCATCCATCTATGTTAAACTTTGTAAAAAATAATGAGAAACTTGTCGATGAAAATAATGTCAACTTCTCAACTAACTTCGACGACGTAGTTGATCCGGTTCAATCTGGATCGTACGGAAGCAGATATAAGGGTTAGGACGTCTCGTCGTGTCTTGATCGTAAAAGGTACCGGTAATTGAGGCTCGCCGGTGAAGGAGATATCTGTGTGACCATGGGCCGAGCCGAGGGGAGTTGACGACGTCATCTGGTGAGACTGTTCCTTTTCTTTTTAGTAGTGGGTGTACTTGTTCATGTAGTACTAATGTGTGTCTGTATCTGAAAAATTTTCAAATAAATTTCTGTGTACTTTGAGCAATGAAGTAGTTCCCCTGAAAGGCATCGGAGACTTATTGTAATACACAAATTTTAAGCCCGGTCATAATTCAAAGTGTTTCAGTGTCTCTTTTGTTTCATATTATTAAAGAGAATATTATTTTTTGAATCCGTGGTTGTTGGACGGGACCTTGTAGAGTGGGGGGTTAAAGGAGAGATAAACAGTGACTACATTATTTTCTCAAAACCTGAAACGACAAAAACAGATAAGTGCCCAACCTCAGACAGTCTTAACTTTTCTTGTATCAAAACTTATTTGGAAGGCGACGATAACAAAGCCCTTATCGATGTTTTTAAGAAGTATAACTCATTTTATTATTAAGGGCACCTCTTAACTCTTTAGACCCTAATTCTTTAGACCCTAACATAGTCTAAGAGAGACCTTACAAATTATAAGAGGTTGTTCGATAAAAAAAAAAAAATGGATGCCCTCTTTGAAACAATCATTTTACACTTTATCAAGCCCCATTCTAATTGTAAAAAAAAACCCGAATGACAACTCTGACATAATGTATGTTGACTCTAGGGAGATTAACACCAATTCTTATAGTAAGCCTTTTGTTTTAGAAATTTTATACCGAACTATTTCCGCCTAGTACGATCCTTATGTCTACTCACTAAGTTAAAGGGTTTAATTAAACGGTCAGAAGTCCACGGTAATATCCGTAAATGGATAGTTCAAATACTTACCACGGAGTCTATTCTAACTATATTTGATCGCGAGCCTCCTATAGAATTACACACGAATGCCAGCGCCAACGGATACGGTACCATTTTAATTAAATGAAAGAACGGAGTTCCTCACGTTATTTCATATTTCAGTCGCCGGAAAACTGACACGGAATAAAAGTATCATTCTTATGAACTTGAGACCTCGGCAGTCGTTCGAGCGGAAGAATATTTGAAGCAAAAGCTATATGGTCATCATTTTATTGTTTTCACGGGTGGCAATCCTTTCAAAGCATCTTAGTTAAAAAAAAAAAAAAAAATTAACACCGAGAGTACATAGATGACCCTGAGCAGGGCACTTCCAAGAGCGACAAAAGCAAGGCTCAAGTAGTTAATAAGTCTGTGCAGTTTGTAGAGGTAAATCAAGGGTGGTTAGCGGTAGAACAAAAACGTGATGCATATGTTCAAGATATTGTTGCTCAGCTCTTAAATAATAAGTTTCCCGATTCAATTAGTCACATCTACGATGTTAGAAACAATATGCTATATCGAAAAAAAAATTGAGCGAAACAAAGTTAGTCGTTGGTAACCTATCGTCCATCAGTCCCTTGTATGGACTTAAATCAACCATATCCATACTGAGATAGACACGTTTAGTTTCTTGATAGAGTGCAACGCAGGCAGGTATTTTTAGGTGTTCTGGGATTTGGTCCAGTCACCTTTTGGGATTTAGTCCTCTAGTTCGGTTACCGTCCACTTTTTCAATCACTAGCGGACGTTTAAAACTGTCCGTAGTTCTGTCAGGGAACTGACCAATCAACGCCAGTATGTGCTGCAAATAGATATTAGATAAGCGCTGACCATATTTTGAGGTATGCGTAACATACTTCGTCATCACCACATTCCTAAGGCATCAATTCTTTGCCTGTCAACGACTTTCATAGTCCACGTCTTTGCACTATACAGAATAGGATAGCTAGATAGATAGAAATATAGAGAAGGCAAGCGTTCGTATCAGATGCATTTTTGTTCCATTAATAATTTTCCTATCTCTCCAAATTTTATTCAGTGGGGTTATTGCTATTTTGGCCATGTAAATTCTCCTACGGATTTGCATACATTTTATTGGCATACTATTCACATAGATATGACTGGGACATTAAGTGGCAAAAGCGACAGAAAAGAAATACGCGTCAGTAATGATTGATTATGTTATCAAGTATGTCCTTTAAGAGCATACTCTATCCCTCGATGCCAGTTGTACTATTAAAGCGTTGAGAAAAGCTGTTTCTCTTTTCGGTGTTCTCAAGCGAATTGTTATATCGGGGAAGGGGCTTTGTAAGCGCGGACTTTAGAGAATTGAGTAAAACACCTCGTATAGAACTTTACTTTATAACAACAGGGGCAAATAAAGCCAACGGTCAAGTAGAAAGGGTCATGCAGATTTTAAAATGTCTGCTAACTATTATAGAAAACGATACCCATAAAACGTGGCGTGACAAACTTCCTGAGGTACAAGGGACGAAACCGCTTAGCATTCAATGGATTCACCGTGCGGGTGCCGGGTCCATCGCGTTGCAGGGAGGGGAGCTTCAGCAGTGCCTGGGACTTGCGACCCAGGTGTGGGTTTAAGGGGCCCCTTAACTAACGCGCGTTGTACGCTCACCTCCACTGTCCAAGTTCCTCTCCCTACCTAGCCAAATTTGGAAGGAACCTGCTAGGGCTGCTTTCGACGTACGTTCCGAGAATGAATTAATGTTGGTTCTGGACGGGCCCAAGTCTTTTAGTAGGTTGTGGAGAGATTTGGCTGTTATGCCTCTCGCTCCCACCTCTACCGCGGACGAACCTATTTCGAGTTAGTTCGTTGGTGAGCTCGTGATACTTAATGACCTTGATGGCATGGTCTTTGGGGATGTTGGTTTCCCAAGGCACCGTAGGCTCTATCATCACAACGTTCTTTGAGGTACGCGAGTGTAGAAATGTGTCTGGTCTGGAGGCTGACGCACAAATGTCCTCGGGGATTTTGTGTTGTTTCTCATACGTATCCATCATGATGGTCCAATCCGAAGCCGCTTTAAGGATAGAGTAGGGCTTGACGTTTGATTTTATGGCCCTGGTGCTCTCTCTCACAAAACCTATTGATCGCTCGTTTGTGGTTATTTCCCTTTGCGCTCTGGCTACCGAAAGACTAACCGCTTCAAGTATGATCTCTAAAACCCTATAGTGACGACGCGAGTATTGGCCGCTGTCCAGGAGAGCCTTACATCTCACTAGCGGATGCTTAGCAGTTCCAACTGCCTTTTCGCAGATATAGCAAGTGTTTTCGGTGCCTTTACCCCATCTTACTAAATTGCTCTGATCTGGGAGAGTCATCTAGCACTTAATAACACAAGCCGTAGTGTTACAGGATATACTCCAACAGAACTAATGTTTGGCATTCGCGCGCAATCTTTAGGGATATCATTAATAGCCCAAAATTCAAACGAGCCGAGATTAGATTTAGACAATATCCGGAATAAAACTTCCCTCAACACTGAAAACGCAGATCAAAAGGAAGTAGTTAAATTTAGTAAAGGCAAAGCCCAAGTAAAACCTTTTTTTCTTTCTCGGGGAGATTACGTTTTTGTTAAGTGTAGCGAATGTTACCAAACTAAACTGCAAAGAAAGTTTAGGGGACCTTTTATCATAACTAAAATTCTAGACAACGATAGGTACGAACTGAAACATACCGATGAATCTAATTGCACTTTAAAATACTCTCATGAAAACTTGGGCGCAGTACCCAGAGGCTTTGAAGGGTTAGTTGACATATCCACTGAACTAAGTAATGAGGAGGCCGAGACGGCGGGTCATGGAGTGGAGAGAATGGAAACGAAGCTATGTCAGATGATGAAAGTGAGTAGCTGAGTAGCTCTGATGGCCTCCAACATTGATAAACCATAAATGAGTTGTGTAAGTTTGAGTTGGTGTGTTTGAGGTGGCGATGGAACTGGCTGATGCGGCCGATGTTTCTAGTAGTGATGGATCAAAGCGTGCAGGGGCTGGCTCGATGGAGTCCACGTCCGGTCGACGCTTGATCAGGTTGTGAAGATGGACGGGCTAGCTCTGTGGAGTCTATGTCCGGGTCATCGTTCACTCACATGAGTATAAGTAGTGGAGATGATGGGGCTAGCTCATTGGAGTCTCGATCATCGTTCATTCGTTTGGCTGAGTTGTTCTGGATGCTCTGCAGATTGTGGTCAGACGAATATTGTCATCCAGGTCAGAGCCATTTAAGTTGGCTGACTTGTTCTGGTGAGACGAATATTGTCGTCCGAGTCAGAGCCATTTAAGTTGGCTGACTTGTTCTGATAAGACGAATATTGTCGTCCGAGTCGGAGCCATTTAAGTTGGCTGACTTGTTCTGGTAAGACGAATGTAGTCGTCCGAGTCAGGAGCCATTTAAGTTGGCTGACTTGTTCTGGTAAGACGAACGTAGTCGTCCGAGTCAGGAGCCATTTAAGTTGGCTGACTTGTTCTGGTAAGACGAACGTAGTCGTCCGAGTCAGGAGCCATTTAAGTTGGCTGACTTGTTCTGGTAAGACGAACGTAGTCGTCCGAGTCAGGAGCCATTTAAGTTGGCTGACTTGTTCTGGTAAGACGAATGTAGTCGTCCGAGTTAGAGCCATTTAAGTTGGCTGACTTGTTCTGGTAAGACGAACGTAGTCGTCCGAGTCAGAGCCCTTTAAGTTGGCTGACTTGTTCTGGATGCTTTGAACATTGTGGCAAGACGAATGTAGTCGTCCGGGTCAGAGCCCTTTAAGTTGGTTGACTTGTTCTGGATGCTTTGAAGATTGTGGCAAGACGAATGTAGTCGTCCGGGTCAGAGCCCTTTAAGTTGGTTGACTTGTTCTGGATGCTTTGAACATTGTGGTGAGATGAATGTTGTCGTCTGGCTTAATTGCTACGAGATGCTCGCCTTATGTCTTAAGTACCATAGCACATTTTGATGATTGTAACTAGTCGTTTGTCAGGATGCCGAACGGAATAGACACAACTGTAGTTCATTGATCCGAGAACCGCCCGAGGACGGTCGGATGTCAGTCCGGCCGTGACGGCGCATCCGTCAAAAATCGTACGTCAGGTTGACTTTTAGCTGTCTGAGGTTAGCCTAGTGAAGCGTCATTGTCGATGGTAGCGAGGGCGGCCATCTTTATTATGGAGTATCGTGCGAGATGACGCCCGCGCACCGCGCTCGTGACGAATCGCTGTGTATCGAAGTGATAGTGATATCTAGTGTTTCGATTGAGTTGGTGTCGTATTGAATAGACTGTACTTTATCCCTTTCAAAGTATGAGTTCCCATGAAGGCCCTCCTGTTCTTATAACGCCCTCCTACATATTTATTCTTTGTTTGTAAACATGGACGATACTATAAAAATTATGACACTCTATACTTATGCAATACTCAGTGATGAAGCCGTTCCCGAAATTTAAATAATCATAATAATTTAAGATATTACATATTTTTGATAGTAAATAATTTTAATTCAATAATAACAAAGGATTGCTATTGATTCGACATCGATTTTTATTCTAACAGTAAAACTGGAATTACAAAAATGTTCCTTTGTTTTATTTAAAAATATAAAAAAATATCACTGACACAGAGAAAATACTTGCAATTTCATACTGAAATTTTCATCCGATAAATTTCAAGCGGTCGGTTCTGTAGCTTGCGGAACGTTTATACAGTATTAAGCTATGCAAAGACAATCTCGCAAGTCCCAGACTCACAGAGCTGTATTTCATTAATATTTTTTAATATCTTATTTCTATGCATACTAATATAGACATGACTAAATAATATAAAAATAACACAGTATTTAAGGACGCTCCCTATTGAATAATAATTGAAAATATGTATATTGTAAACATGATTGTTTAGCGTCGGTAACATCTGCTTTGTATAACAAACTTATGGATTAAAATTTTGTTTGCATTTTATTTTATTAATTATTATTGAGAGGTTTTCATAAAAATATTTTACTCAGCTTCAGCTAAATAAGGGGATTTATTTGAAATATATTATTCCAACAGTGTCTAAACTCTTTTCACGATACATTCGCCAAGACCAATACATCCGCTCCGGATTTCGGATTTCACAAATATCGTTTTTGTATATTGAGAGATGTTCAATAACATCTTCAGAATCTTTAAAAGCAAGTCGAGGAGACATATTTTTGTTCAATAAATAAATATGTAAATTTAATTTAGTTAACAATACTAAATAGTTATATTGAATAAGATAAAATGAAAATTAATTGCTTTTCAAGTAGTTCTTCCGAAACAATTTAACTTATCAGTTTGTTGTGTACGATTGAGAAAGTCTATTTGTTTGTGTTTAATATTTTTCTTGAGTCGCAAATACTCCTAATAAACAAAAAGGCTATCATTATTTTTAATACAAGATTAGACATGTTTTCGTCTTAAATTAAAATATATTGCCGCTATAAAACACATAAAATATATTATTTTACCTTCACCTTTGAGAATGTAAACCTCAAGTTAGTTTGAACGACGTACTGTATTTATTAAGTTGAGATTGAAAATCTCTTAAAGTGTAGGAACAAAGTTATGTCCTTGCTAAATTATGGTATACGATAAGTAGATTCGAAACTACAAAGTACGGTCTTAGTGAATTTCCGTATAGAAACAAAGTATAGTTGAATACATTACTTTCTTCATTACTGAATCACAATCGTTATTATTATCATCTTTATCCGTTATTATTTTGCCCTTTTTTAATGTTAGAGTTTATTTGATAGATGATTATATTTTATGTTAATAAAACTTATATTGTTAATTGTTATCGTGATCTTAACGTTTCAGTGCCAGAGTAATTAAATACAAAATAAAATTCTTGCAATATTACTTTTAGAAAAATAATGACTTTCAATTTACATATTATGTATTATTTTTGTTTATTAATTAAATCACTATCATTCGCATTTTAATAAAAAAATTATTGATTGACCCTGTTTCTATTAAACGAAATTTAAAATGTATAAATGTTTTTTTATTATGAAAAATATTAAAAGTAATTTCTGGCTGTTGAAGGTTATAGGATATTTTAATGTATTTCTAAAAGATAACCAAATGTACCTGTATAAGAGTTTTCTTAAAGAAGATGGACAACATTTTATTTATTTTAAATTACTTCAATCCGATCAAATCTGATAAATAAGTTATTATTTAAAATGATTATGGTTATTCTGCTATATGTTACTAAACATCTTTTTTATAACCTAATTGCTTATATTAATTTTAAGTATGTAATTGAAAATATTAGACCCATTCATTGTTATAATGTAAATATTTACAAATTTGATCAAAGTAACACTTGAGGCGATGCCTTTGAGTGCTGAGAAATGAATTAATGATGCCTCTTTATGTGGCTGGTGACGACACTTTATTAGCTTATGCTACCGCCTTATTCGGTTATAAATAAAGTTTTAAAATAATCATTATAAAACAGAGGAGCGCTATTCAAAGGGTTCTGGTTAAGAGAAAATAAGTTAATGTAAACTGTTTCAGAAAATGACTATAAAATACACTTCCTGTCAACGTGCTCCTCTTTATAACACGATTTGATATTCCATTGTGTTATTCATATACTGTTTTATGAATTTATACTCATTATAAGAGTCGTGATGATGAGAATATTTTATAAAAACATTTAAATATATTTTACGAAACAACAATAATAATTATAGAAGGAACTATATGATAATGATATCTTTATTTATAATTTCTCCCTGTCTTTTGTGAATGTAGCAAGTAGATAAGAATTAAAAATATGTGATTAAATAAAATACATATACTAAAAGTTTCAAGAAGTCAAATATTCTTAAAACATTTTTTAAATACCAACTATTTAATGTTCAAAGCGCAGAACAGTGTGCAAGTCAACTTTTGAAATATGGATGGATTTATAACTTAAATAACCACAACCTTTTGGCTGATATGAAGCTACGCTAAAACTCAGTCTGACACCGCGGCGTTTGAAAATTCATATCAAATACAGGCCTTTCATATATAGCGAAAATAAATATTACCTGAAATAGTTTTGAATCTAAATTTAAAGTTTTTAAATGGTAAATGTATTTTTATATAAATGTAGTTTTTCATTTCAAGATGCATAAATATTTAATTATGCAATCCGAATTAAAATTCAAGTATCCTTAAAAGTGTAATTGGTCCTTTTGTTCTGTTATTTAACAGCCATTATGGCTCAACTGTGAAGACACAAAAGTCAAAGAACAAGTTACTCCAGACAAAGGACACGTGGCCAAGCACGACAATGAAACTGTATTGTTAAATGTAACTAAATATTGTCTGCTCTCTTCCATTCACAATATGCAGTAAAAAAGACATCCTTATTTAATGAAAGGATTATGGAAAATGTATTAAAATTTTTTAGAGTAAAAAATAAACGATTTACCACATCTCAAAGATGCTATTTTTCTCTAATCCTTATTTTATGAAATAAAGTGTGCTTTATTATCACTTAGCTGCTACCGAAAATTCTATGCTGAGATTCAATGAAATTCAAAAGATTATGAAAGGTCGTTTAAGTTTGGGACATTACAAAGGAACAATCACATTACGTATTTTAAGGATAAATTAAATTATTTTCGGCTGAAGAAACATAGAGAATGAAATTGTTGTCAAGCGTTTCGTACCAACATTTGTTTTATAATTTTATCGAAATATTAGAGGCGTATTGTGTTATGTTGAATTATACGTTATTAACTAAATATTCCGTTGCTTTGGAAATGGATTAGAAGACAATATGCCAAAGGTTAATTAAAATAAAAAATAATCGTACATTAGTGAAATATTATGAATATGTACTGACATTTTAAAAGTGGTTTTTCTAGCTCGCAGCAGCCATTAATTAGTTTACTTGACTTAAATGTTATCTCAAATAGATTCAGCTTACCTTGGTATATCCGCAAGTCGAGGTGGTCTTCTCCGGACTGATCCCCCCAGGATAGCCTCACGAATACCCACCTGGAAAATTAAAACTATTTAACTTAGCATAAGGCAAAAAGTATTGAAGTTCTATGAACTGATGAAAAGTTGTAGCCCTTAAAAATGTAAAAAATTAAACAGTCAATAGTGCCCGATGTATGATCAGTAAAGTTAATTGATGTAATTTTATTTATAACTTATGAATAAAATTTTACATATGTGTTATTTATAAGGAAATTGCTTAAATAAAAAAAAAGAATACCAAAAAACGAAAACTATCACGGTTCTGTATTGTAGGCTAAAGGTGTTTCTTTAATTGTTATTCCTTAGAGCGAAACAAAGAAAGTCTGTTTCATATGGTTTCTACGCAAATTAAAGAAAATTCAAAACTACCAAACTAATAACAAGATGGCAAGGTTTAAAATTTTTATAACTCTTCATGTATTTAATTCAAGTAATTTTGTACTTTTATAATTATGGAAGAATAAGATCTCGGAAAAGTTGTTATAATGTATTCTTTGAGGGTTTTAGAGGAAGCAAATATGCAAGTTTATTAAATTATTTTCGTAGGAGTAATATTAAATTATATTTTTTTACTAGTACCTACTTTAGTATTTTAATAAATTTAAAATAAAATTGAGGTTCAGCTTAATTCAGATGTAAGAGTATAATATGTGTTTTGTATCAATCGTTGTTTATAGTGTAGTATATATACAACGAAATAGTGTTATGAGTTACGATAGGAAAGAAATTTATTAATGTATATGAGTATTTTACCAGTAAAATGGTTTTCCTTTCAAAATAATATTTTATATATGCTCACGAATGCATCGTCTTTTGATAATTCCTCTATATCATCGATAAGGTTATTACTCACAAAAGTCTCATGAGAATTTTATTGATATGAGCTACTCCATAAGATATTAAAGTAATCCTTTCTGAAAGGAGTTAGACTTGAAGAACTGATTCTCTGCAATGACTATACATAGTACATATATAAAATATGATATAGAATTAATACATATTTCTTTCAAAACGCCATTGGTTCAACTTTTTTCTTGTGGCATGCAAATTCCTTTAATATCATGTAAAAAGAAAATTATATTGAAGTTGGTTATAAAATATCAGGCTATTTTTGTAGTCTCATATTAGTTTAAATTTTCTTAGGTTTATTATCTTTTAGAAAATTTACGAAGTCTCTAATTATATGAAGTATTACCCGAAATAGAAATTCGTAATCATATCATGGTCTAGAAAAAAAACTAAAGCCGAAGATAATTGATTTTTCTTTTCTACAATTATTTTTTTTTCAAATAGGCTAATTGAATTCTGTTTTTTGGATTTGATCCTTCTTTTTTATTCATACCATTGTCAAAAAAATATATATTAACATCTGTCTTAAGAGAAACATTTCATCTGAAATTTATAGCGTAAATTAAGAGCGCATGACGTAGTTTCTAAGTATTATTTTAATAAATTCACTTTGCAGTATATAGCTTATAAATATAAGAGAAACATAATATATAGGTAATTTAGCTTTCACTAACAGCACTCTTATACAAACGCTGAAATTGATGTTCACGGTTTGTTTGCTGTAAACAAGAGTAGTAATCGTCTAATGTGTTTATTACATAGCTTACACATGCGTTTTAGATAATTCTGCGGAAAGATGCAATTTTATATGCTTCCAAAGACGAGCTTATGCGCTCACCAAAGGGAATTAGACTATAGGGCTTCTTATATAACTCAACAATCTTTTCCTTATTTTGTAATATTTATCCTTTTGTAATATTTATCCTTTTAGTTACAGAATATCTTTTTTTGCTCACGTCGGTTATTTTAATCCGCTGTACAACAGTTAGGAAGTAAGGTATGCGGAGGATTTTTTTTTATACAGAGGAGGCAAACAAACAAACGCTTCATCTACGGTAAGTGATTCATCTGCATCATAAAAGGAAAAGTTGCCGCCGGTTTTAACGAATAATTATTCAGAATTTAAAGTAGGATGTGACCTCTCGTTAAAAGGGCTGAGGTTTTAATCTTTTGTAGAGTTTTTTAAATATAACAATATAGTTGACAATTTTTATTTCATTTGGTAGACTTTTCTAATGCTGACTTTTATATTAAAATTCATTATTGCGGATACATCTGTTGATCTAAATTCTTGAATGTTCTATTTGTTATTATAAAATTTCTTTATGTATATCGAAATTAAACTGATTCAATGATCATTAAGGTTATGATAATTAAATATAATACAATAAATCAGCGTGAAACAACTTTGGAGTTAAAGGTTAATACGGAAATATAGCTCTGACCTTAAAAGTGGAAGAGGCGAGGCGAGGTCAAGAGACCTTGTCCCTGACCACATACAATTCAGGATGACTGACTCAGAAATAACTTTCTTTCTGAACAAAACATTTTTTGTGTTTATTTAATAGTGGTAGGAAAGGCCCTTTAACACATTCGTGAATGTGGATTTATATTAGGAACGAAGTTCTAATACTGCAAAGTTAATCCATAACATACAGAAATGAAACGAAACATGGCAATAAAAATGTTTAAAATATAAAATAGCCGAATAGTTTTATTTGGTATCTGTTTTTATGAAAATCACCCTTGCATTACAAGCTGGATAAGCGTTTATACTGTTTTTGTTTCTATAAAATGATATATGAAAACACAATCTACTGATATGAGGCGGCAAAATTCAAAAATATTTAAACAGAAAGAATTAATTTAATTGAGGTAGAGAAGGATGGTTTAAGGAGTTGCATCGAACTAAATTCCACATATTATTTGTAATTAATAATTTTACCTATAATTTATAATGGTTGATTATAGTTCATTACTTTATTATTAATTATTATGCATATTTTAATTTGCTGTTTGAAATCCGAACATTGCCGAGCGTTTATTGCTTCTGATATCAAATATACACATATACAAAAGTCATTTAAGATTATTTTAATAGATATATAATTTAATATCATAGACTTTTAAAATATAATTCGCTTGAAGACCCACCATTAAAGTACAATGTCAATCTGAAATAAGGAATCATTAACATCGTACTTATCAAATAAGAAAATAGTATCTTAGTACCTAATCTATCGATACTTCCAAACCAGTAATAATTGCTTTATTCTTGTAATAAAAACTAAAGGAAACTATATTTTCAAACATACTACATTTATTTATTTTATTATTGTACATTTAACCCAACCCTTCATTTATTTTATAGTAACCGTGATCTCGGACAGGCGAGATGAAAGTGTCTGTCATTTAGTCTTGTTATTTGTCATCTACTGCCAACGATTTCTTCATTTTCTCGTTTACTGCTCTAGTTGAACACAAAATATACTAATTGTATCTTGAAGTAAAATAGCCGAAGGTTCAGGCGAAATATAAAATTATATTTTAAATCAAGTAGCATATCCGTAATTCATAGTTTTTTTTTAAATATAGTATACGATTGTCATATTGAAATATTTTCATCTTATCATGGTTTATGTTAATTTAATTAAAACCTTCATTTTTACTGGATCCAATCATAATCAGAGCCAATTGAAATTAATTATAATTGTCATTAAGAATATTATTTACGTAATTAGACTAGCTCTTTAAATACGAAGAACAATAAAAAGATACATAAATGATAGAAGTAAAGGAAAATTATGTGTAAAAAATATATAAATCTTATCTGACATGATATCAAAAAAAGTCGTTTTTGTGACTATGTAGTTAATTTGCTTTAGTTGAACTTATCTTGCCATATCTTTCTGGTTCTATTATAAATATAAAATTTGATGAATTCAACAATAAATGATTTGTAAGTAGTTAGCATGTTTAAAGTTTGATAACAATCCACAATTGCAATTTGTTGAAGTTTATATAAAATGTATTAACTTAGAAAATAAAAAGAAAAGCACATATCACACATTACCTTGAATTAATGGAAAAGAAAAAATAAATTTAGTACAAAGAATACCTAGTTTTTTAATATAATTATACCTACTGCCCACCACTACCTATAATTAAAGAGAAATTGAAACAAACTTTTATGTTTGTTTTGTTAAAAAGGAAAAATAACAAACAACTGAAGAAAAACAAAAATAAAATAATTATTTTTCGGTATATAAAAAGTAAATCTGAGAAAGTATTGTCAAAGTTTATTTATATATTCTTATCCCCGTTTTTTCTAATTAAGCGAAATAAACATTGAAATAAAATATTTTACAATGTAAATAGTGAAAATACAAATTCAAAAATACTGTAAAATACAACAACAATTATAAACCGTTATAAGCAATACAGAACTAGGATTTCAGTAGTATACATTCAAATGGTTTTCTGATCGATTAATTTATTTCAATACTTTTAGTATGTAACATTCATCAGCTAATGTTTATCTAAATATAAAATGAGCTACGACTTTCTTGGAACACAACGGGCAGTATAGTCAGTTGTTAGGTCAAGGTTAATGAAGAACTACAGCCGAGGGAACAGTTTACAGACGATGTAGTTTGCCACGATAATGCGGTTAAAGATCTCAGATTACTCGTATCATTTCATTTTATACGGCATTTTTTGGATGTTCGTCACTACGAAGGTTAGTGAGTTACTCATTGTAACTTTGTTAAGAATGTACTACAAAGACTAGTTTTCACCATTTTATAAGTTGCAATTACTAAACAATGATATGCTTGTTAGACTTTTCTAAATCAGCATTTTACTAAATGTTAAACAACGAATGCATACGTTCGAGAAATGATATATATCAAAGAGAAAATGTTTCAGACAAAATAGTTGCATAGAATATATGGCGAAGAATAAAATAAATATAAACATTATGTATGAGAAACAAAATAGGTTTACTTGATACAAGTACTAAATAAAAACTTTTTTAACAACTACATCTGCAATATAATTTTAGTTATTGGGATTGAAACAATTATAAGGGATATATGATTAATAAATCATACAGAAAATTGCAACAGTTTATAGAAAGGCCATATACCATCTCATTCATAATAAAGTATTTTGGACATTTCAAATAATTGCATCTAGATGGCCGATGAAGTTCGTGAGTTATTTGGTAAAAAACACGGGATGACTTTTTTTATGAGAATATATTGAAAACCAAATCCTCACGGAACACTGCACAACCTGGTAGATCTAATATTACGCCTTTCTTATTAGTGGAAATTCACAGAAATCGCGGAAATACCGCCTTATTACTAACTTAATACTCAAGATTTTGATCTTTAAAGCTTGCCGAATGTTTAATGTCAATAAGTTCAGTGGCTTAGAAATACTTGAATATTAATAAATTACCGTGAAAATAAAATAAATAGAGAGTTCTCATACTAAACGATTATTAAAAATAAATTTTTTGATCTCTGCCAACTTAACGAACATTGACATTTCAGGATTACAGATTAGAAGAAATATATTCTGAAAACTATTAATTATTGAATTAAGATAACTGTTTTAAATTCTGCACATTTAAGATATACATTTTTACTAATTTGGTGATATTTTTTTTATTGGAAAAAGATTGCAAAAATTGCTCTCTATTATTTTTACATCAACCTTTCAAAATAATTTACTTGTAAGGCACTTGAAAGTGTTTTTATTGAATAAGTTTCTTTAGTTTGTGTAGTTTTAAATGTTAATATCAAATAAAACGAAAACTTTATAAGTTAAATCAATATCATTTGAAAACATAATTCTATCCCATCTTAAAAGCAATATTAAGGGATAACAAAATCGTTTGATCTTTGGGTTTTGAGATAAGAGCCCTAGATAAAAATAATAAAACAGATCTTATTTTATTTGTTTACAAATTTATAGAACCATTAACACTAATAGGTTTTTTAATATAATGTGTATTAAAATAAACAACGTGACTTATATTGAATATTTTTCAAAAGTTAACAGAGAACTTTTTGGACATTAAGGTTATAGAAAAATGTTTAATTAATTAAAAACCTACTACTTCTTTACAAACCTGTCTTTTTAGAAAAAACTAGTTTTAGAGGTTTCTTAAAGTATAATTAAAGTACTATTAATAAATTCTCATAGTAGTAATAAACGAAAATAAAAAAAATACACTCATAATAAAAATACTATACAACTACTTATTGTTGATTCTATAAGATTTATTATAATTAATATCGATACGTAAGTTAATCAATTAAAAAGTTAACGACATCTGAATAACATATTTTTGTATATTAGAAACCTCAAAGAGCTCGGGTTGCGAGCTACGACGTAGGATCATGAATTAAACATGAACTCGTACAGTGCCGAGGGACCTGGAGGCTCGATTGTCTGTAATAAGATATAAATAAATAATATCTGGCATTGTATTACCGAAGTATATAAAATTAATGGGTATTATTATTTTTATGTAACGAAAACTTCTTGTTCATTATAAACAAACAGTAGATTAAAATCTTTTAATAAATATCAATTAAAATGGGAAGTTACAGTTGTTTTTGGGATAACACTCAATCGCGTCAAAATTTGTCTTATTAATCGTAGCATGTAAATGATAACTTTACATAGACAAGACTAGTTAATCTCGCCAGAATTGAATCCTTCAATATCATAATTAGGTTTCGTGTCTAGTGGAAGAAAAGTCATTTTCTAAAGAGTAAATTTTTAAAAGACATTATTCTGTAGCAGATACGCGATCCTGTTTATAATAACGGATCAAAAGCATTAAAGTTTGTCAAGTTCTGTGTTGTTGTGTATTCTGTTCTAACAAAGTTATAATAAAAATCTTGTCAAATCTTCAATATGTACCTGATGAGTTTCTGGTTCACAAAACTATATTCATATTTACGTGCAGAAAACTTTGATACAATATTTTGTGGAACAATATCAAAGTGGATCATGGCGCAAAATCAAATTGGGACGGAAATTTAATGAAAATAATTAAGCTGCGATACACCGATTATCAATTTGGGTATATCGATGAAAATTATTATAATTATAATGGCTTTCACCTGATTTTGAGTATGTTAAATAATACTTATAGTTACTTTAGTTAGAGTTTTCATTTTTAATAAAATAGATATCATCCGCTGGGTTGAATCTAAAGCATTTGGGGCATCACCCAAATGAATAAAAAATCATAGAAATCGTTTCAACTGATAAGAAGAATCTCAGTGATATAGAAACATAGTACAAATATACATATATGTATATATATTGGAGCGATTACCTTTTATTTACTTAATTAACAATTATGGTCAAAATTGCACCTATGCAAATGCAGTCACAACAATGAGCGTTGATTAATATATATAGAGGCGAGGGTGCCGATTAAAAACATTCTTGTTCGAGCCGTTACAAGGATTGGAACGCTTCGACATAATAAATTTGTCAAACTGTTTACGAGATGTCTTTCAATAACCTGAGATCCAGACGACAATCAAGAACAAAGGCATTTGTGACGTCAGTATTGCTGACGTCATTCTCTTTAAAAACTGCGAGGGGGATATTAAATCCGACATAAACAAAGTTAATTGTATACTATCGAACATTTTTGTTAATTTGTTGAACAGTATACTAGTGAATCTATGTTTATTTTTCTTATGCTCATGTCAATACAGGATTTCTTCTTTAACTATGTAACTTCTCTTTCTTAACTTTATATCCTTTTGTTATTGACCAAAGGTTAACAAGACGGAATAGAAGGAAGATTTAATTAAATGTTTAATCTTCTTTAATTTTTAAATTAAAAAAACAATGGTCCGTTATCAAAAGCTGTTATATTCAAAGCCACTGACTTCCAGAAATCAGCCTTAACTATTTAATATTAATTTTAAGCCACCAGGCCTGTGGTAACATGATTTAGTAATTACTAAAATTATTACAATTTAGACAATATTTTTATACTATCTATTTTTATTCTTATTTAATTATATTATTTCAAAATTAAAGTAAATTTAAGAATTATGTTATCATTGAAATAAATTTTTGAACGGAAGGTCGCTGGCGAAGCCAGTTCAAATGGCCGTGACCTTAGCGAGACCCAATTAGGGATGAGTGATTTTGGAATAATGTAAATACTTAGCATAGTTATGGTTTTATCTTTGCAGATTTAACTTGATTTGAAATGTTTATATTGTAACAGATTATTACTCATAAAACATTCATGTCAGGAAAAGCAATGAAGATTTTGGATTTGATTAACAAAGTATTTAATTGACGTCTATGATTTTTAATAATATTATTTTATGCAGTTCTAAACTGTGAAAAGAACAACGAGTGTAAGTCTTTTAACTATCTCTAGAAACTCGGTGGTTTCCATTTAGTAAGGATTTACAATTTCTGGTATTGCTTATATAAATTTGCATTTATAATTTCAATTTCAAACAGACGTCGTTCCTTTGAAGTTTTAATTATGAAATGTGTTTTTTAATTCTATTTTTTTCTTAAAAATATTTTCGAAGAAAAAATCTCTACTCGTATATCATGTTATTAAAGGGGATATATTTAAATAAATCCAAAGCGGAACTATACAAACTAAACTCATTAAAACAGATGAAAATTAAACAGCTTTTTTTCACGCCGCGTGCGTCTCTGACCACACTCGCTACATTAATTAAATTCAGTCGGAGATTGTTCAGACTTCGCTTTGATGTTTTTGTTAGTCCAACTTCACAAACATTGTTACCAATTCATTCCGAGTCTAATCAAATTGGATGTTTTAACTGATAAAGTTACCTTTTAATTGACTATGTATGATGTAGCACGTTTTAAAGTTACGGATTGAAAATGTTTATAGGTAGCTCGATTTGAGAAAGAATTTATTTCTTTTTTTATTAAATCAATTTAACCAGTGAAGGTTTTTTATTTTTGGGGATATTATATCATATTATTTTTAAGTATTATGTAGTTAGCTTATAACTTGACTATAATAACTTTCTTATACCTTTTATGTTTTTCAATCTTTTATTCCTAATAAAAGTTTATTTGGTAACTTCTCAACACTATTCATCCTGTCAATAAACACTTTGCGAATACAAACCTTTTTAGAAAAGTATTTAAGAACAGTTTATCCCGGAGGGAATGTCTTTAAGTCTTTATATTAAAGCAAAGACGAGTATAAGAATCAAAGTGAATAATAATTTTGATACTAATTTTATTAAAATAGAAAAACCTTTAAGTAGAGAAATAATAACAAAATCCATGGGAAACCCACAGTAAAGCAAATTTTTCTTAATAGTAAAGTCACGTATAAAGACTTAAAACTAATAGATTACTTGTAGCAATGATTATTTTCTGAAAGTATTATAACAGTTTTCAATAAAAAGTGAAATAGATATCTATATCTATATATAGATAAAGTATGAACTTTACAGGAAAATTTCCTTTAGAAGTTTGTTTATTTAACACTAAAGGTTCTTCTAAAAATATTTGAAACTAATAAAAACTTAGCCAAATTACAACTTCAGTTTTTTCTAAAAAACCTCTGTGTAAAGTCACACTTAACCACTTCAACTACGAAGCACATACTCGGTAGTTTAAGTGTTCATAGATAAGTGAGGAATGTCTTTTGATATGTTATTCTTTAGCATACGAAAAATCTAATACATAAATCTTTGGTTTTTATTTCTGATATTTTAGTAAAGTCTTGATTTTATTCTTAGGCTAATATATCAATACGTTGATATCAATACATTGAAGTCTTGATGGAATTAATTTAAATTATTTCACGGTAACACTATTAATGTTCACCGTAAAGCTCTCTGAGAATGCTCGGCAAGGAAATAACAATATTATCATCTAACCGAGTCTCTATGTATCGCTTCTGATCTGGCTTAACTATGTTTGACTAATATCCAGGTATGGGGATTGATTCTATCTTACAAAACCAATATATCCAAGTCGTAAAGTAAACAAATTAATCAATTATAAATAACGGCAACATCCTATTATTACCATCAGTTCAGAAAAGTATTTTTCACATTATATTAATTTTTTTCCATATATATTTTTTAACAAGGACTTCATGTCAGGTCCACTTCTGGATATAGGCCTCCCTCATCGTCTTCAAAGTACTACGGTCGGAGGCGGCCTGCACCCACCGTGAGCCCGCGGCCTTGACTATGTTGTCCGTCCATCTCGTTGATGGACGCTGCGCAACGACTATAATACTTTATTTATTTTATATTCTAGCTTATTGACTAATAGGTAAGTAAACTTGACTAAAATTTCTACATTAACAAATATTGTACGAATGTGTCCAGTAACACCTATGTACTTAGTTTTTGTTACCACTGCATTTTTTGATAAAAGAAGAAAAGACCTCTCTTTGGTTGTATAAGTAATCACATATTACTAATTAATTAACGACGTTTTCGTGGACCCGGATATCACTGACAAATAATAATTACGAATAAGACCTAATTCGTTCCTTGTGGTACCTCAGCTTTGATTGGTCTTACTTTTTAATAGATTTCTTAATGACGAATTCAAAATAGTATACAATATTACTACAGTATTATATACCGTAAAAAGACTTTAAAATTGTAATAGACATACAAGGTTTTTTAATCACTGATGCATAAATAGGAAGGTGACAATTTGGTTGGCCGTCTCTCTATGTCTCACAATGTTTTCCACTATAACTACTGTTTTTCTATTTTTATAAGTTCTAGTATAACAATATACATATATTTATTTTTTAATAAAAGAAGGATTACCTCAAAGTAAAAAACCTAAATTCCTAATGGCAATTTTAGTTAAAGCTCACAGATGTCAATGTCGTGGTAATGTCACAAGGGCGAAAGAGAATTGCTTGACACAATTCAAAAATTAAGTCAAATATTCCTCTGTATTCTCGTAATGGCTTGATAAAAATAATTTTATCTTTAGTTTAATTTATTGTATAAAAGTGATTGTATTTAATATGAATTTATTCCGTGAATTTTCATAAAAGAATTATTACGTATTATAATGTATGTAACCTAAATATTTTTTTGAAATCTTATTTACATAAAAATAAAACAATTATTATTACAGAAATAAATTTAAATGAATACTTGTGAAAATTTTAGATATCACTACAATAATACAAACCTTTATTTCGTTGCACATGCAAAGAGATAATAATAATATCAGTTTTCTGCTAGGTTTACATGAAAATAAACTATCATCAGTTTTCCAATAACTCCTATAACAACTACAACACAGACGACGTTGCAAATACGTATTGGAAATGATGGAATGTAATTGAAAAAGTTCGCTCGGGCTTTGCTGAGTTAATTTCACATGGACGGATTAAATTGCGATTATTTGACTTACATTTCATGTTAGTGACGGAACTAATTGGTTTTTATGAACGATGTAACATCTTTTGACTTTGTTGTTTAACAAGAATGATAGATTAAAACTTTTGTAGTTATGACTTAATATTTCTATGACAATTGTATTTCGTAACTTATACGTAAATGTTAATTAAAAACGAATCTTAGAAATATAGAAAAAGTGTTAACGTCCTTTGACTTTGTTTGCTGTGCTTCATACAATTTTATCCTTAATGGATATCATATGTAGATCTTTTTTGTTTCATTGAATTAAATTAAATTCCAATAAAAGTCAAAACAGAATACGTTATTAATACAATATGTCGTGGTATCATTATGGTTGCATTAAGCGATATTTAATAATTATGCAAGGCACAAAAAAGGTGTGAGTTAAAATTGTCACCTCACAAACTTAGAACAGGCCATGGCGCCGTCTTTCACCTGAAAATCAGAAATAGACACCGAAGTCGAAAAGTATTTCGAGAATATACATGAACTCCTCTCTAAAATACCTCCTAAAGACTTCGCAAACATTTGGATAACAAAGCACTAGTCCTGACACCGATTTGGCCGAGGTTAGGATTTCTCTATAGATATTTTTAGTTCAGAACTACGATGAAATTTTAGTTCCTATAGAGCTAACAAACCTTTTTTTGTTCCGTCACCAGAAAAAATATAAAAACCAAGGCGTAAAATATAATGCAACTATTTTTCAAGAAAGTTGACCATCCATATTAAATAATTACCCACCACTCACCCTCTTGAACCATGCCTATAAATTATGAACTGCATTGCATATGTGTTCGTTTTCTTTGTGTTACCAACACAGATATCATCAGCTATTTTTATTTGTTTATGCATTTCAGAGAATGTAAATATGCAAAACTTAGCTTAAATTTAAGAGCAGAAAAGAAACAAAAATATTCCTGAGTTTCTTCTGTACTTATAAATAAAAGAAAGTCTGTCCTTTGTGTCCAAAAGCCTCTTACTGAGTAAACCTTGTTAGCTTCTGAACAATGTTTGGGCTAAAACATTTAGCCTAAGTGTAATCAGGTTCAAGACGCTGTTCTTGATTCTTAATTTACAAATACATCTTATCTTTAACGACAAACGGTGAACAGGTCAGAATTAAGAGCGACTCGGTAGATCAAATGTATTCCTAATCCTCAAAAAATACTATTAAATATTTTTTTCTTATACATATTTTTATTAATATGATCAGTTTTGACATTGAAGCTTTTATGTAATTTATTGTAAATACAACTTGAACAAAGACCACATCTACATACAAATTGGTTGAAGCTTGATTTTGATATTACTAAAGTATTATTTTTTATTTGAAGTTTGGTGTATATTTTTTGTTTTATTTGCATAAATTTTACAACCATTACCTTGCTACTGATACATCAACATTATGATATATATAATCATAAAACTAGCTATGAAATCACTGCATATGTATTAATATTAAAATTAAAAACTGCAATCTACTCTAAGTTGTTTAAAAATGCATTCTACTCGTTTAACTCGACATGGATATGATAATAGAGTTATCTTCGCACTAGTCTGGCTAATAGGTATCTAGAATAGTAACATGTTATAAACCAAGAGTGATAGCATTAGCGAATGGTATTAGCAAAGTGCTTCTACAGGATTACAGTTTTACGTGTTCAAACTTTCTTCGTAAAAATTATTTATTATCTCTCACTACTACAGTACTACAGAAATTGTATAAAAACATGAGGAATATTTCGAGTAACATTTAAATTTGAACACACGAAATTCTTAAATATAATTCGGTCTCATTTATGAGACTTATGTTTGCACGTTTTTATATATTTAAGGTAAGTTAAGACAAAAATATAACATATATTCATTTTCCTTTGTTAATATAATTCATGCAGAATTTCTCATTTTAGATGTATTACGTACTAGATAAGGCGGTTGGGTTATAACATCGAATTATATAAGTAACCAGAAGCCTTAATTTAAAATTGTTTGACAGTTGTCGAATAAATCTCTGATTGCAACTACTTTTTATTCGTGTGACTGAGGGACAAATCTTGTTGATTTAGATATTTTTTCCATTTCTTAAACAATGACTATATCTGCTACATCATTTTCAAATACTTATGTTTTTATTATTTAGAACAATGAAATATATGGAGAAAGCTAGATAATAATTAGTCAAAGCATTTGGTGTAATATAAAATTAATGAGTTGATAGTTCAACGAAATATTTACGATTACTATCATCAATCACTTACAGCAGACGCAGCGTATTTGTTATCTCTTTTATCAACTGATAAAACACTTTGACCATACATATGAATGCTCTAAAAAGATGAATGAGAGTGGTATTACACTTAACTGATAGCAATGTAAATGTCTACCATCTCTGCTATATATTAAACTTTTTCTAAGAGAGATGAGAGATACATTTATTTAAAAAAGAAACGTCATAATTACATAACAGGAATTAATATAAAAATGATGCTAACAAATAACAATTTAACCTGTATTTCTCTTAGAAAAGTATAAATGAAAGTTTAAAATTATATTTTTTTATGATACTCGACTATGAGCATTGCTACGCCTCTGATAAGTTAGATCGATCAGTCTACAAATCATTTTTAGTTTGAATCTGAAATACTCTACAGTAAATTTAAAAATAAATCTTACATTTATGTGACTTATAACAAGTAGAGGTGTCAATATACATATATATATTTTTTTAAGATATGTAATCTTTTGAATACTTTTAATTTTAAACGACATTTGACAAAATTCACTTGAAGGACTCATGCTATTTTATTTATCGAAAGGTAAAGTCTAAAATTAAAGTTTAATAAAAAATATATATTTTCATTTAGGAATGGTTTTAATACTGAAACAGATATTTCGATAGAATTATATTATTTGTATTTAGTTTTTTATAATGAGTTTTATAGATTTATGTATTTTAAAATACACACGATACCAAAAAATATACGGACTTATACGAATATAATGTTAGGCTTTTTTTGTTTAAGAGAATTATGTTTAAATATTAATTAACAAAAGAAAATATGTATCGAAGATAAAAAATAATAAATGAAATTATTCGCATTTCTGATTATTGAGTATAATTGAACAACAATGTCAACAAAAAAGCAAACGTCAATATTTTACTAACAGTTTCTAAACTTAATATTAACATTTTACGAAGAATCTACCTAGTTAACGCATGAAATTAAAACTAAGAAGAGAAATGAAAAAAGTTAAGCAATTTATCTAGTTGTTTATGTTCTAGAACTATTATAAGAATTGCATTTAATCTAATTGTGGAACAAAATGCTGAAGTCGAAAAGAAAATCAAGATAAAACATCCGGCAACAAATGTTGTGTTCTAGTTAAGAAATTATAGAACAAAAGAACAAAACAAACAAATGGACAATGTTAGTAACTGTTACTGGATCATTCTCTTTAATATGAACATTCGCTAAATTGTATTCCTTGTTTGCAAATGAATACGTTTGTAGCAGCTATACATAAATTATATTTTAATATGAAAAATTAAATACAAAACGGTAATTTTATATGTTTCTTTGATTTCAACAAATTCTAGCGGAAATTCAATTGAATTATAATGATAAACTGCAAGAGAAACTTGATCTGTAAATTATTTCTTGGTCTTCCCAATCAGCAAGAATCTTCAAGAAGGGGTTTATTATGATATCGGTTTTTCATTTCCTATTCATCTTGTATTTTTTTTTCTTATTATGATTTTTATGTTATCAATAAATAAATCGAAACAACAATAATATTTGTTCCTTTATAATTTTCGAGATCAATATTAATTTGGTTTTACTTTGCACTTTTAAGAGTTTAATCCAGAAAAATAATGTAAGTGTTGTGAAGTAAGTCTTTATTTTTAAACTGCATATATTTCACATTGACTTGACAATAAGGAGAACAAGTAATGAAAGAAATATTGAAAATTGTCATATCTCGTATGTTACTTACATGTTATACCTACTAAATGGGCATATATATCTATAAGAAGAAGTGCCTCTAAATGATGGAAAAAAAAAATCCTTTAAACTTTTACTAACAAAGTTTAATATACATATGTATAAACATGTCACATGAACTATATTGTATATAAACTCATATTCAATTTACATTAAAATACTCATATTTAACTAATCTAAGTAAATATTCAATTCAAATCGACCATATCAAGTAAATTTATATAAGATACTTTTTACTTAACAAGTAATTTTTTGTGCATAATTCATCACAACCGAATCCACAATGTAATCTCTTTTTAACGCTTTTATTGCATGTATTGTCAAAAATACATATTATTATTAAAAGATGCCTCTCTTGTTGCATACAAAATAACTAAGGAGGTTAAATTATAATTATTTGACAGTTTATTAAAGGTTAATATAAAAGCTGGCAATGTTTATTACAACTGAGTCTTTTTTAGTATGTTTAAATTGATAAACATTTACCGTTACCGCAAACGTTTTCATAAATTACAATAACAATTCCAGTGACATCACCATTCGTAAGATACGTAATGAAATTGTTTTATTCCATATACATACATATATATTACGACAATGATAATTAAAATATTGATTTTGTTACCGCAATAAATACTAAAGTTCAAAAAATATTTACCCTCTTAATGAAGAGGAAACAAATTGCAACTTTTAATAGATCGTCTTATAAATAAACTAGAGTATCTTTGAGTAAAAAATATTTTCTTAATATTTGTTGCATAAAATTATTACAAGAGTTCAGACATTAAAGAGTCGCCTCGGGATATTAGCAGATAATATTATACTTCCGTTCCTAGTTTACGTCTGGAAAAAAACATCAGGTGATATTAATTTATAAACAAAATAACCAAGTCGTAATATAATTATTAAAAAGCAAAATATTATTTCGAAATAAATCAAAGGTATTGGATTAGATTATTGGATTGAATTGGATTATTACGTCACAATTTATCACCCAAAATGTATCCAGCTATCAAAAATATTTAAAAATTATTTTGCATATAAATAATTTTTATATTTTAGTTTTATTTCAACATTTCATTTATAACAATTTGTTATAATAAACTTATGTTCATTGTCTATTTGGATCTTTGTAAGTTAATCGGTCCATATTTGTTAATCTCCTTTGAAATATTTCAAATATTACAGAGAGTAACTTCTCGAAGCTGCAGATAGCTGATAAACGGATTGAGCCCTCGACGACCACTGACTATGAAGTCTTTGAAGAGCTCCATAATATTGGTCAAAAGTTTTTCTTCTAAAAATAACTACGAACATATTAAATTCAAGTTTTAAGATTAATATTATACTTACACTTATTTTAATAGTGTAATTTTAGAAAATAAAAACATATGGTCTATTTTACTTTGTAAACAAGAATGAGAATTTCCATATACTCGTAAGCTGGTTCATAACTAAAAAACATAGATAAGACTTTCCTTTGTTGCAAAATGTCCCATTAAAGATTTTATATACTGAGAACGTATTTTTTGCTACTAAATTTGGATTTAAAATACAAATCCTTTATAGTCCATTCTAAAAAGAGTAAATAAATAAAGGAATAATTTATCTATCTTTATATCTCTTTTCCTGTCTTCCGTACTTTCCAACTACGTCGAAGAGAATAATTTTTATTTATATTGTAAGACTGAAGTTTAGTGGTAATTTAATTTTACAAACCAAGCAGCGACGAAATTATAGAGAAAGAGAGAAATGCTAAAGAAAGAAAAACTACCAACTTTTTCCTTTCATTAATGGTTAACTCATTCTTAGTGATAAGTTATTCTCTTGTTTAGAGAAGTCGTTTTAACTTACTCGTAAACTATACTGGTAACCTTGAATTTCTCATTGTTTTTCGAATTCGCTAGCTTGAATTTTAGTAGTAGTTAATACAAAAATATAAATGTACATTGGTACATTTTGATGTGAAAAAATATTAATATCCTTCTCTTGCAATTAAAAATAAGCGTGTAAAATAGTAATGATTTCATATGGATACATTTATACAGCATATAAATCAATGACATTTTCAAATATTTTTATGAGTGACTATATCCTTGGTCATGGGTTATAGATCCCTTAAGAATAACTAAAACAACCAGTTTACGTTTTGAGTAATAAATAGCATGGTGTTTTACTTCCACCTTTCTATACAAAATGTAAGTAAATAGACAAAAATATCAATGATTTTACTGTATTTAATGCGTAATAAAAAATTAAATGGAAAGGATTTTAAGTTACAAATGCAAAAAAAGTTTTAAATATTAGGTAACGTAAAATACATAGTTTTACTGATTTAATATTTTAAACACTACGCTTAATAGTTTGGTGTTTAAAATATCAATTATGATTTTAGATAGTAACGGGGCTGGGATTTCATCATAATTCTACTCGTAACATGACGCTTCACCTAAACTATGACCAGTTTATGTGAGAACAATTTAAATTATATGAGTACAATTATTACAAATTAATCGACTAAAATAATAGAGAAATAAATAAATAAATTGAATATCAAAGGATACATTGTATAGGAAAAAACAAATCTACTTAGAAACAGCATTTTATAAGATCCGTAAATAAAAGTTTTTAAATTACAAAATAAACTTTGGAGCATTAATTAAAAGGCTTTTATTTCGATCCCTTCCTTATTATGTTTTTTATACTTTGACTTTATTGTTGAAAGTTTTTCATAGATTTACTAAAAACACCATTTGTTTTTTTGAATGTACTTTTTTTATTTAACTCAGCGGAATATCAATCAAAATTATTTAATATACCTATAAGTTATCACACTCGGAGAGAAGTATTCTATTATTTGGATGCGATAAATAAGAAAAGTTGTATTTTTCACAATCAACAAAATGACAAATATAATATGTATATTACAATAAGTTTTTAAGGTTATTTAATTGTATTTATGACAAACTTATTATTTATTTGTCTGGGTTAATCATTTTAGGCCAGGTCTTAACGGTTCAGTGACATTAATACAAAGCAAAACAACATAAGAATGATATTTCATGTCAATAATTTTAAATTCAATTTGCATTTTTTAGTACTAATAAGCTATAGCTTAATAATTAATAATAAGTAGCAGTATAAATTATGAAACAATAATTATTTTAAATATTTTATTATAATAAACATACCATTAAAATATAAAATGACTAATAAAACGTATTGTTTTTTGAATCATCTGCTACATGAGACTAATTTCTTTTAATTTTAATAATACAATGTATCTTATTTATAGAACAGATGTTCACAGAGGATATTTTTTACTTTCATAAGTTTATAATTTTTTTATTCACAAGTCACATTTATCTCATTTGAGAAGAGTTTGCACGACATCAAACATCTATATTGACATATTATGCTAATATATCCTATGAATTAATTGTCATTCTTATAAAACTCAACCAAGATTTCTAGGAGATTATATTTCAGCAATTCTTCTGAAAATTCTGTATATCAAGTATATTTTTTTGTTGAATTCATCGTATTTGTGTCACCGGCAGAAATGGAAGTAAAAGCACTTCGTGATGAAACTTCGCTTTACAAATATCGTCTCTAAATTTTTGCTTCACATTCTAAAGTGTATAGTAGAGATTCAGTCTGATTTATCCCAATCTATTAACACTCTACACTTAACATTAGTCTATCTTGAAGTTATTGTTAAAGTTATATCTATCTTAAAGTTATATGTTAAAAAAAAAACTTGCATGAATAAAATTCTAAGCAAAGTTTTTGAAGGTGTTTTTTTAATGAAATTATTATTTTGCTTATAAGTAAAGAACATTTTGACTCCAAAGTCGGTTTGGGTTGTAAAAGTATATTTTATTTTAATACTTTATTTTACACAATAGGTACAAAGGGTGGGATTAAGGTTATTGCAATGTCTGCTAGCAGAGCTGTTAAGTCCAAGACAAGTTGTATAGATGTTTTCTAAGTTGCTGTAAGATACTGCAGATTATTCTATTTATAAATCACATTTCTGAATGTATGTATAAATATATTACGAAACATATATTATACAAAGAGGAAAAAAGCACTTTTACAAAGTGCAAATAGCACAAGACGGATTGTTACGAACTTTATAGTAATGTTGGTAATATTTCAGAAAAACGGCGGGCCTATGTTTATTTATTTTGTGTAATTTAACCTTAACGGTATCAACTTGGAAAGCAGTGGAAGGAACAAGTTCTTTATAATTGTCAGCTTGATAAAGAACGTATTCTTTGACGTCGTAAAACTGTGTGCTAGATTAGAACAAAACTCATTCACCTGTCTTAGATCAAATCTCGTCAATCAAGCTGGAAAATACTAAAGCAGATATACAAATTCTTAATTCAGGAGCCCTTCTCTACAACGAAGACATTAATTAAGTCAGTTGATAGTAGTTGAACAATAATATTAAATCTTTAAATCCTCAGCACTGTACCATTGTTTCATTGCAGTGTCCAGAAATTAAGGATTGTACTGTTTCAAAGCAATCTGGTTTTGTTGTTAGACTAGAATTTAATTCCTCGTTCAACCTCCGTTCTTAATATAAACCTATACATTATTTCTTTCATCTCGTGATAATATGTATAATTATACTTTTGTTGTTATTTGCCTATATAAATATTAACATGAACGATAAAATATGATTCCTAAATAAAAAAAAACAGATGATATCTGTTTATTTTAATCAGTTACTCTATTATTCTGTTCTTTAAAGGTAACAAAGCAAATATTAAATAGTTAAATTATATTATACAATGCCACTGTCGAGTTGGGCCTCGAGACCTTTGTCTCAACCGACTTATTGTTCACCTTTGTTTCTTCACATCTGGGCCATAATGTTAGTAAGAGAACAATGACCCCCCCATTTATCAGTGTGGTAAATATGCCTTTTTCAATTGAAACTACCGTGAATATAACTTTATCAGCCCGAAATAATTAAATCTGTTTCTTAAACACAATTATTATCAGAAAACTCGTACACAAACAGCTTTATTTATAATAACTAAAAAGTGTTATATATATATATATATGCATTTTTAATACGATTAAATTTGTTATATAATAAGCAATTATTTACAATTAATAACTTTAGAACGGTTTTTATAGGGAAAATGCTTGACAGTTTCAGTATCTTCCAAATTTGCAAGTCAAGTATGATTAATTTTAAAATATCTTAGTTAATATAACATCATTTTTAATACGATTAAATTTGTTATATAATAAGCAATTATTTACAATTAATAACTTTAGAACGGTTTTTATAGGGAAAATGCTTGACAGTTTCAGTATCTTCCAAATTTGCAAGTCAAGTATGATTAATTTTAAAATATCTTAGTTAATATAACATCATTTTTAATACGATTAAATTTGTTATATAATAAGCAATTATTTACAATTAATAACTTTAGAACGGTTTTTATAGGGAAAATGCTTGACAGTTTCAGTATCTTCCAAATTTGCAAGTCAAGTATGATTAATTTTAAAATATCTTAGTTAATATAATATCATTAAAACGTTAAACATTCTAATATTTTTTATTTAATTAGCTATAAATATATAAGTAAAAGCGTTGGTGTAAACCAAACATGGGAAAAATATCCGAAATATTGACAAATTGAAAGCGAAAATAATGAGTTGTACCTAATTACTAAAAATATTTTTGGTTGAGACCTTTGAAAACGCTTCACAGTGTTATATTTTTATCTTGAAAATATAATATTGAGTCAGACAGTAAACCAATAACACTTGGAGATGAAACCCATGATTGACGGGATTAGGGGATTATGGGGTCGACGGTGCCGGAGAATATGTGTGTTTGTAACTTTTATCATTTTTATCTTGTCTTCGTATTTCCTTGTGTGATATTTATTTTAACTGAAAGTAAAAAATATTTTGAAAATAGGAGACTAAAATAGAAAAATCGTTATGACTGTTATGATTTAGCTAATTAAAATTTATTTGTTTTCTGTAATAATATTTTTTTAAATATAAGTCAGTAAAGGGTATTACTGGTCAATAAAGTGATATCATATTATTGACCAGATTATTTATTTTACTATTCAATAACTTTGAATTAATGACTGACTATTGCCTTGATTACCTTATATTGGAGTCCGTAATAGAGTAAATTTTACCAAATTATCTTGAAATTCTTAAACAGTTAAGAAAATATATCTACTCTGCCACTCTGTAACTAAGCGAAACAATTATCTTATCAACAGAAATTTAAAAATTCTCATGTAGATCAAAGAGTTTAAAGTTAGTTAAGCGTGAATTCGAAAACATGACTTTGGACAGAAACAGTATAGTGCCATTCATATGGCTAACTTCTAGAGTCTGAAAAGAAGAAAAATTGCTCTCACAAATGTGCTTTCAAGTTTTTTACTAGTTTTATTTTTTGCCACAAACGGTGCCGCCAATACTATATATTTTTTAAAGAAATTTACTTCTAATATATTTTAATTACCTGCAACATTTTTTTGTAACCAAAAACATGCAAGTATTAAAAAAATATTAGTATATTTTAAAAGTAAAAATTTTAATTTCAAAAAATATAATATCCATGTCCTAGAAATACGTGTAACACAACCCAACTCAAGCAAAATTATATCAATTCAAACGTAATAAACCAAAGCTATTTATTTTATAAAATGATAAAAATAAAAGACTAGGAAGTTATTTTGTTCCTCATTCGCGATAAGATTTGTTACTTTGTAGTATATATGATATTAACATATTTGTTTAACATTTAACACATTTTTTAACATAATTAAAAATATATATTACTTCAATTACATATAAGGACTTTTCTCTTTTTGCTGAAATCAAATAAGCCTAAATTTATTCTTAGGATATTAGAAATTTGCAACGGAAAATTTCTCCACACAACGTTTATTAGAAAATATTTTTTACAAGACATCAGACCTTCTTCTTCTTCCTGTCCTGGTCCCACTTAATGTAGGGTTGACACAACATGGGGGCGGTACCGGTACCTCCTCGTTGGTGCCCCTGGGCAACGTCTGGGTGCGCCACCCCGCCCTTTACACGGGGTGAGGTGCTCAGACGGCTGAACACCAGTCTTTCTCTGTCTTTTCTTTCTTTATATAGTTTACTCTTCTCTTTGTTTTTATATCGTATATGTTCTATCTTTCAACGTCTTTCTTCTCTGTCTTTCTGATATTTATCTCTTGTGCGTGACGTATGTGTGCGGACGGAAGGGCTTATACCCCTAATCCCCGGTTTGTGGTGCCCGGCCTTGGGATGAATGGCGAGCGGGTGGCTCGTCCCGAGGGCACTAGGGCGGCCCTGCCTTTATAGGGCCAAAAATTTGATGGCGTCGGTTAAAAATAATGATAAACTACCCCAGGAGGGTCCCAGCCCCAAAGAGGCTGGGGAATCCCTCACCGACTCGTCGGTCTGCCCCACGTATTCTGGGGGGGGCAACCAACGCCGAGAGGGTCCCTCTTCAAGGGACCCTCGCAGAGGTGCAGTGGGCACCAATGACCATGGCCAGATTAAAGGATCCGATTTGCTCAACGACAATGGGAAGTTAGTGGCTAGTCTCGAACGTGCGAGTACGTCGAGGATAACGCGGTCCAGTGTGCGTCAGTCCTCCGTCTCGCGTAGCGAGACTAGCCAGCGGAGCGAGGCGCAGGGCGCTCGCTCGACGAGCCAGGGTGGCTCCGATACGGACCGATCGATGGAGACGTGCTCTGAGTACGATATTCCCGTCTCGGTCCGAAAGCGCCCCCTCAGGCCGTCTTCGGACGGCAGCTCGTCGAGCAAAAGCCAAAAGAAGGTGGCGGCTACTACTTCGGCCAAACGGGGCAGAGGACGGCCCCCCACAACGGGGATGTACGTCGGATTAGCCCAGGCCAAAGAAGCGTTAAACCGCCAGAAGCGCGAGGCGCTATTTTGGAGTCCGAGGAGGAAATTGTGAGGCGGGCGAAGAGGGTTGAGGTGGCTCTACCTTCCCTCAGGTCTCTGCCGGCCTCATCTATAGAAGAAGAAGTCGACAAAGCGCTCGAAGCCATTTTAGAAGTCGCCCGGAAATCCGGGAACTTAAAGGGCGGCTACATCCGGGCGCTGAAGACGTCGACGCAGCTTCTGCGCAGCGCAAAGGAGGTGCTCCTGGAAAGAGGGTCGAGCGACGAGGTTCGCATTCTGCAGGCCCAGCTAAAGGAGGAGGAAACTAAAAACGCCCTGCTCCAAAAGGAGCTGGAGGTGTTGAGGGAGGGGCAAGCCCGTTTACGGGCCGACGTGGACCAGATGGCCACCGCCCCCTCCCCAAGAGAACAGCGCCAACAGCTGTTGGAGGAGCTTCGCGCCGCGATGATGCTCGATTTGGGCAACTTGATGGACGCGAAGCTCCAGGGCATCGAAGGCAGGCTTCTGCCGGAGCGACGTCTGCGGCCGCCCCTAGCTTCCGACAGGGCCCAAGAGGCAGCGTCGGTTGCTGTGGCAGAGCCCGAGCGCCACGCTCAGCAGGTGGCCACTAAAAAGAAAGGGGTGGAGAAAAAAAAGAAGACTCCGGTGGTGGGCAATGCCCCAGGCTTCTTGCCTCCGCCACCTCCGTCCATGTCGGAGAAATGGACGGAGGTTGTAAAAAAGAAGAAGGCTCCGAGTGCTGGTGCTGGTCCGGTTGCCGCCCCCAAGAGTGGGCAGAGCAACGGTCGGACCGCACCTAAGCCCAATTCTTCCTCGCAGGCCCAAACAGGGCAAGCGAAGAAGAAGAAGAAGAGGAAGGAACGCCAACGAAAGCGGACTCTGAAGGAGGCAAAGACGCCGGCGGTGGTCTTAACGCTGCCAAAAGACTCCGCTAAGTCTTACGAAGACGTCCTGAAGACAGCGCGGGCGGGACTCGACCTGGCAGAGCTTGGTCTGCCGATGGGTCTCGTCTGCAAAAAGACGATAACCGGGGCTCGGATGTTCGAGCTCCCGGAGGGCGCAGGTGAGGACAAGGCAGACCTCCTAGCGCAGAAACTCCGGGAGCTGGTCCCCGACGTCAAAGTCGCCCGGCCCGTGAAGTGCGCGGAAGTGCGAGTCTCCGGGCTGGACGACTCGGTGTCCCAGGAGGACGTCCTCGCAGCGATCATCCGCCAGGGCAATTGCTCCGCCGAGCAAGTCAGGGTGGGCCCGATCCGCTCCCGTGGAGCATTTGGAACGGGGGCCGCATGGGTGCGATGCCCGATCGCGGTGGCCAAGTGTCTCGTGGAGGCCGGTCGGCTTTTAGTCGGCTGGAGCTCGGCACGAGTGCTGCCGCTGGAGCCGCGCCCCATGCGCTGCTTCAGGTGCTTACAAGTGGGCCATGCCGGCCTCAAATGCCCCTCATCAATCGACCGCAGCCGTTTGTGCTTCCGTTGCGGTCGTGAGGGGCACATGGCCCAGGCTTGTACATCGGACCCACGGTGTCCGATCTGCGCGGATGCTGGCGTCGGCGCCAATCATATGGTGGGGGGCAGGAACTGCCACCCACCCAAAAGCCGCAAAGGTACGGAGCGCCCGAAATCCTCGGCTCCGACCCTTAATGCTGCCGTCCCGGAGGTAATTATAATGGACGAGTAATGGCCTGCTCGCCCATCAAATTCCTCCAGGCGAACCTTAACCATTCCCCAGGTCCGCAGGATCTCTGCCTGCAGGCTTTGGCGGAGTGGTCCATCGACGTGGCAGTTCTCTGCGAGCCGTACTTCGTTCCCGATCGTCCTAATTGGGTGTCGGATACGGTTTGTTCTGTGGCGGTGGTGGTCTCGTCGAGTGTGCGATGTCCTCCCCCTACTGTTCTCGGTAGGGGGGACGGATACGTTGCTGCTCGATGGGGTGACTTGGTGCTTGTGGGCGTCTATCTCGCCCCGAGTAAGCCCGTCGCAGAGGTCGAAAGACTCCTCGACGAGGTCGGGGCTGAGGTGAGGCGTGCGTCGCCGAGGCAAGTAATTGTTCTCGGTGACTTCAATGCCCACAGCACCTTGTGGCATTCCCGAGCCACGAACGCTCGCGGAGAGGTGGTGGAGGAGTGGGCCACGGCGCTTGGCCTTACTCTCCTCAACCGAGGAAACGCCCCCACGTGCGTACGACCGCAGGGCGAGTCCATAGTGGACTTAACGTTCGCTACTCCTGTGGTCGCAACGCGAGTGCGTGATTGGCGTGTCTTAGTTGGGGAGGAAACGCTTTCGGACCACTCCTTCATAAGGTTCGAGGTTTCCCCACAAGGGGGCTCTCTGCCTCGCCGTCGCTCCGGAGGGAACACATCGGTGTTCCCACGCTGGTCTTTGACCAAGTTGGAGAGACAGTTGGCGGTGGAGGCGTCGGTTGTCCAGTCCTGGACCATGCGGGTCGAGCAGCCCGTTGAGGTGGATGAGGAGGCGCGCAAGTTCCGCCGGTCTCTATGGCGGGTTTGCGATGCGTCGATGCCCCGCGTCACGCAACGCCCTCCCAGACACCAGGTGTATTGGTGGACGTCGGAGATCGCGCAGCTGCGTTCAGCTTGCGCGGTGGCGAGACGCCAATACACCCGACAACGGAGGCGGCGTCCTCGCAACGAGGCCGTTGAACTTCGGCTTCGCGACGCCTACAATGAGGCAAAGAGCGAGCTTCGGCACGCTATTTGCAGGTCAAAGAAGTCGGCTCGCGAGGAGTTAATCGCGCGTCTGGACAATGACCCGTGGGGGCGTCCGTATCTCGGTGCTCGGAACAAAATCCGGGCCCAGACCGCCCCGGTCACGGAGAGTCTAGAGCCGGAGTTTCTGCGAAGCGTCGTGTGCGCCTTGTTCCCCAGGGAGGTTGCACACACGATGCCAGCAAACAACTCACGTGAGCTGGACCGGTCGGAGGCCATACCGACCGTCACTCTGGAGGAGCTTGAGGGATTCCTGTCACCACTCAGAGCCAAGAAAACCGCCCCTGGGCCGGACGGCGTTCCAGGACGCGTCCTGGCTCTCGCCCTGGGCGAGTTGGCCGAGTGGTACTTGGGTATCCTTAATGAGTGTTTGAGGACGGGCCGCTTTCCATCTTCTTGGAAAGAGGGGAGGCTCGTTCTGCTCCAGAAGGGAGGAAGACCTGCAGACTCGCCGTCTGCATATCGTCCCATCGTCCTGCTAGACGATGCGGGGAAGCTCTTCGAGCGGATCCTCGCGTCCCGTGTCGTCCGACACATCAGCAGGGATGGACCCGATTTGGCCGAGTGCCAGTATGGTTTTCGGGGTGGGCGGTCTACTATAGACGCCATCCTGAAATTGAGGAGTCTCGCAGATGACGCCGTGTCTAGGGGCGGAGTTGCGTTGGCGGTGTCCCTCGACATCGCCAATGCGTTCAACTCGCTACCCTTTGGCGTCATCGAAGAGGCCCTCCGATACCATAGACTGCCGCACTACATCCGGCGGGTAATCGGGTGCTACCTCCGCGGACGGGAGATCTCGTTCGTGGGGAGCGACGGTAGGTTGCATCGTCACGAGGTGCGCTGCGGTGTTCCGCAGGGGTCGGTCCTTGGGCCTCTCCTGTGGAACCTTGGGTACGATTTCGTGCTCCGCGGTGCCCTCCCAACCGGGCTGAGCGTCGTCTGCTATGCGGACGACACGCTCGTTGTAGCTCGAGGCGATGACCTAGCAGAGGCGAAGGCGCGTGCCGAGGCGGGAGCCGCCTTAGTAGTACGACGCATCGAGATGCTCGGGCTGAGGGTGGGTCTCGACAAAACCGAGGCCCTCCTGTTCCACCGCCCTCGAGCAGGACCTCCGACGGGCGCCTGCATCACCATCCGCGGCGTCCGCGTCGAGCTCAGTCCCCGGATGAAATATCTGGGGCTGACTCTGGACGGAAGGTGGAACTTCCGGGAGCACTTTCGCGGGTTAGTCCCGAAACTCCTCGGGACGGCGAATGCTCTCGGGAGGCTTCTCCCCAATCTCGGCGGTCCGAGTGTGGCATGCCGGCGTTTATACACCGGTGTGTTACGCTCAATGGCGCTGTACGGAGCTCCAGTGTGGGTCGGTGCCCTCACAAGGCCGAACGTGGCTGCGCTGAACAGAGTGCAGCGCGTCATGGCGGTGAGGGTGGTACGAGCATACCGCACTGTCTCTCATGAGGCGGCTTGCGTGCTGGCTGGGACGCCTCCCTGGGAACTGGATGCCCAGGTTCTGGCGGAGGTTTACCACCAGCGCGCGCGAGATCGATCCCGGGGAACGAGTCCGGACCGGGATCGGGTGGATAGTTGGCGACGATCTGCGCGGTCGTCCTTGTTCCATTGGTGGAGGCAAAGGCTCTCTGAGCCAGTGGCCGGGTTGCGAACCGTGGAGGCTATTCGCCCGCTCCTCATGGAGTGGGTGGACCGCCGACACGGATCCTTGACCTTCCGGCTGGTGCAGATCCTCTCGGGGCACGGTTGCTTCGGGAGGTATTTGTGCCACATAGTCGGGAGAGAGCCGACAGCGACGTGTCACCACTGCAGTCGCGTGGAAGACACCGCTGACCACACCTTGATGGAATGTCCAGCGTGGATATCCGAGCGTAGCCAACTCATCCGCGTGGTTGGCGCAGACCTTTCGTTGCCGGCAGTGGTCCAGGCCATGGTCGGCAGCGAGAGGGCATGGCAGGCGGTGGCCGACTTCAGCGAGAGAGTCATCTTGCAGAAGGAGGCTGCTGAACGAGTGAGGGAAGACGACCCCTCCTCGGCGCCGCTGCGCCGACGAAGGCTGGGTCGAAGGCAGCGGGCTTATGCTCGTGACCTGCCTCCCCAGTGAGGAAGCCTCCGGGCGTCGGTGGGGAACCGGCGTCCGGGTAACATAGGCTAGAGGAAGAGCGGCGTGTTTGGCGTTCCCGGCACGCTGCTCTTGAGTCGGAGGGGTGGTGTGGTCAGCCACTGATACCCCTGCCGATGGCGGAGTCCCTTTCGGGACTCGTGCGTAGTGAGCGGAAGTATGGCTTGCCGTTCCCGCTCACTAGTCTACGCACAGCGCAGAGAACGTCGAGGTGGTTTAGTGGGTGGAAATCCCACATGCCCCTGTCGCGTTTCCCCCGCGGCAGGAAGTCTAAAAGATTCCCCTCGTAGAAAAAAAAAAAAAAAAGGGTTGACACAACATGTTCTTCTCTTCCAGTCTCGCTTATCAGCCGTCATCTCATCGGTTACCCCTGTCTTAGCCATGTCATACTTCACGCAATCCATCCATCTTTTCTTAGGTCTACCTCGACCCAAATATCCCTCCACATTCATATCTAACATACTTCTTGTTATATGACATATATCATCCCTTCGCATAATACGTCCATACCACGCTAATCTATTACTTCTCATTTACTGAACCTGTTGTAGATAGTTTTGGCTAATCCTTTTACGACCGGCCGCCTGCCTGACCTCAACGCTCTTTGGGAATGCTACAAGACATCAGACATATTGTCATTTTTTTGAAATGATAAATAGTATTTGATAATAATTTGTGCACACACTGTACACAGTGCTAATCTATTGGTTGTATCTATTTTTAAGTTATACTCATATATGAATACTTATACATACTCATATATGAATTAGGCCGCCCTTGTTCTGAGTTGCCGCTTTAAAATACAAAAAAAAAATTCTCTACCTACACATTGTTCTCGTGTAACAGTCATATATATTAAACACCTTCAACAGAGAAATATCATTAGAAATCATTCAATATATTAAATTATTAATTATAAAAATATATAATACAGAAAATAATAATTTTCTTATAAGCTTAATTCTTTCTATTAAAATTATAAAAACGTTTCTAATAGGTTGGGGAAAAAGTTTCTTCGCACTTTTTAAGAAAATTCAAAACATTTTTTAATAAAGTTTATTTAAATTTAACTAAAGTATGTATGTACCGTTTTGTTCAATAACCTTTTGCCATCTTGTACGTAGGGACATGATCCCATTGCTATAAAAATTTTGGGACTTCTCATCAAAATAGCGTGACAAGTGGATTTGGCACTCCTCTCGTGATGTTAACCTAACATTGGCAAAAGAATTTTGAAGTGACCGAAACAGGTGAAAATCTGAAGGTGCAAGGTCAGGACTATACGGCGGATGCATTAACACCTCCCAGCCAAACTCTCTTAAATTTTGCTGAGTGGCTATAGATGTGTGAGGTCTAGCGTTATCATGATGAAACACCACACCCCTTCTGTTGATCAATTCCGGCCGCTTTCTCTCAACTTCTTGCTTTAATCTCATCAGTTGTTCACAGTAGAGTTCACAATCGATAGTCATGTCTGGTAGTAATAGCTCATAATGAATAATGCCCTTCCAAACCCACCACACATACAACATCACCTTATTGCGAGTTAACCCGGGTTTCGCCACAGTCTGTGAAGCCTGACCGGCCTTTGACCACGACCTTTTTCGCACGTTCTTGTCATACGTGATCTACTTTTCATCACTAGTTATCAGCTTCTTCAAAAATGATTGGGTTTCATTACGTCGTAATAAAGAATCACAAATGAGTACACGGTTCATTAGGTTTCTTTCAGTGAGCTCGTGAGGTACCCAAATATCGAGCTTTTTTTGGACCCAGCTTTTTACAAATGCGCCACGATTGTTTTGTGATCAATTCCCAGTTCCTCAGCTACGTCGTAACTACTGATATGTCGATCTTGCTCCACTTTTTCAAAAATGGCATCCATTTTATCCGTAATAGGGCGACCAGAGCGAAGTGCATCTTTGACATCAAAATTTCCGGATTGAAAACGCCTAAACCAAATTTGCGCTACTCTCACAGACCCTGCACTAGGTCCATAAACATCGAAATTTTTTTTCGCGGCTTGCGTTGCATTTTTAATTTTTTTATAGTAAAATGTTAATATGTGTCGAATTTAAAACAAATGAAAATCACACATTTGTCTAATTTGTATTTGTAATTATGTTCTTTAAAATTTTAACTGTTTAATGATAACAAAACCAGCCAGATACAAATACTACAGCCAAAGAGATTTTATTACAAGTTCATATATACTACATATAATGCGAAAAGACTTTTTCCCCAACCTATTACCTATATAATATGCTATACCAGCTAAGAGATAAATTTTTGGCACTAAATATAAAACACCGCTGACACAGTACAAAATTACTTATCAAATGTCATCGAGGTTTTATTTATGACAATTTATTTCCATTTATAGTCCAACTTCTATTTTAAAATCTCTTATGAAAACAAAAGATAATAATTTAATGTATTAATTTTTATTTCTTTGATGCTATTTATTAGTATATTATTATTGATTTAATAAAAAAATATTGCATGTTTGTGAAATTATTGCTTACTGATATATCCAAAAACTATATATATTTGTATAGCTATTGCTTAATTAAGTTAAGCAATACTTCTGACCTAAACCTTAAAAATGGAAGTGCTTATAGGAAATTTCAAAAGCGAAAACATAAACGCGGGTGAAATATAAGTATGCAGAAATATTAATAAAAGGATAAGTATTACTTTACCTAGCTTTATTTCCATGAACTTTAGTAATTAAAAGTTACAAATACCGTAAAGAAAGTAAGCAGGTACGGTACGCTGAGGTCAGGTTGGATCAACAATATTCATTCACATACATACTTTAACTTCTGGAAAACAAATTTAATATACAATGAACTACACAATTTGAAATTCTTTAATTTATTTTCAAGAGTTTAGATTCTGCAACTCAAAACGGAACGGGAAAAACTTTTTATATAAGTGTACTGAATTAGAGTAGGTACTGACGGGATCTATTTTTTATTCTATCGAAAGTCCAGTCTTAACACAAAGCCAGTTAAGCACTTGAAAGATACTGATGTATTTGTTTTAGAACTACTAATAAACATTATTTTTTTATTTAATTTCTACATTACATTATTAAATTGGTAATTTATTTCTTTGAGTACGTGAGTCGGTTAAACATTTGTTTTTATTTGTTTGTAATCATAGTCAGTGGACACTTGTGATTTATGGATTAGATAAAAAAATATATGCAGATATTTGCTTCAAATATAATTAGACTGACTTGAAAATTATGGAAATCAAGTAAACTAGAGCATGATGTGTTAGAGTAGATGCTTGTGCTAATAAGAGTTGATTTAATTTAGGTACCTTCTTCTTTAGAAATGTGTGCTGGAGCAAAATTTGAGCATTGTTTAATTTTAAGTAATCCATTTTTAGTCTTTGTAAACAGATGATTAATGGAATGAGCTTACAGTAATGATTTGATATCGCTAACTTTTTAACTACTTTTATATACTTTAATATAGGTATAAAACCTTCCGGTGTAACAAAGATTATTTGTGTTTAGCATTAATGATGTCTAGTCATTGTGTTCTCCACCAGACTACTTGATCGATTTTCTGTCATCTATCATCAGTGTTGTTAATTTTCAAAGACTCTAAAGAAAAAATTCTTTGAAAGCATATTCGTATTAGTCAGGGAAATGAAAAAAAAAACTTCATTCTATCAATAGCCTGGTTCTTTTCTTTATCGAATTAAAATAAATAGTTTTATTAAAGGTGTTACACTGATACAATTACAAGGCAGATAACTTCCCTCTGAGATTTCTAAATATTAAAGTTATGTGCAAATTGTTAAACAACTTAATTGACATGAATATTTTGTTCAAATATACACATTTTTTGTAGTTGTAGTTATGTAGAATCAGGTAACATTCAAAAGTTCTAAGAAAATTACATTTCTCAAACTCATAACCGATACTTAAACCAGTCAGGATATCAATGTTCGTCGGATTTTAGGTGGAATAGACGTTATTCAGGGTATTAACAATTCCCAAACCGAAATAATATACACGAACTACGTGAACGTTATATGATAATTTATGCATACAACGGGGTCGACCCGGCGGTGTTCGTTGGTTTCCTAAATAAGACGTTACTTTCGCTTCTCCTGCTGCTTTATTTTTATGATGTTATATATTTTAAAGATCCTTAAACTACTAAATTTATCCGTATATAAAAATATTTTACCATTATTCAGATGTTACAAAATTAAAAAGAAATATTATAATCAAACCGAAACCATACTAATATGGTTTAGTTTTAAAGATTAAGATACAAAAAAATCATTATTAAAACTATATCCATTAAAGTTATTGATGTAACCATAGCCTGTTCGTACCTAAATGTCTTTAAGTGAATCATAGGTGTCGAAACCACATTGAGTCTGGACAGGGACCTTTCATCTTTCAACTCATCTATTCAAGGTCACCTGAAAAGTCAAATGCTTGAGAATACTCTAATATCTAACTAAAAAGAGACTGTAATAAATGTTAAAATAATTATTACTAAAGCTAGAAAATTGTAAAAGTAAGCACGGTATCATAAACCAATTAAATTACAATCGATACATAGTTACTTCAGGTTTATTGTTTCAATGAAATATAGTATCAATCTTTATTGAACAATTTAATAAACCTTATCATCATTTAAATTTAATTAATAATTAATCATTCCCGTATATTTTAAAATACACTATAAAAATGTAAATTCTGTGAGATCGCACCTTTGTTTTCAGTAAACAGCAACAGAATTCATTATGATAGTGTCGTGCCAATTAACTTATACATTGTGATGATGTTAAAAACATGACAAGAATATCTGAGGTTGAAATGATAAATATGTGTACAATAGTTGGTATTTAAGTTTTATTTCTTTGGACACAGCTATATACATTTCGGTATGTTTTAATCTTGGTCTCAAAGTGATCAAAATTGCCTTTTAATTGGTCAAAAAGTATTAAAGTCGCAATATTTAGGGTTACCTTTTAGTAAATTATAAACGACAAAAAAGACAAAACTTTATTATTGTAATTTCCTTACTTCGAATAACAATAGATGATAATATTTTTCAATCACAAAAACTACCATAAAAGCGGTTGACTCGAATTAAATGAGAATGTCGATATATACTCAAAGAGTAAAACAAATATTATAACAATACCCAATCATGTTTACTTTTAATTCATAATAAAAATATCAGTGATATCTAAATTAAATTCTAATATGAAACTGAATTGTTACGTAATTGGTGTCTTATTGAAACTGAAACATTTCTTTTTACTTTGCCAGCCATAAAATTGATTTGAATATATATCTATAAAAATGTATATAATTTTTAAACCTATATAGCCTCAAAAACATTAAGAGTAAATTATCCGTTGAAGTGACTTATTGTATAATAATAATAATCTTTGTTAATGATACTAATAATTATCATTTAATATAATTGTAAAGATTTATATATTTTTTATTAATATTTATCACAAGAGTAGAAAATTCAAAATTAAATTTGAAATTTCTATATTATATACACCTTATAAACGATTTTGAATTTATATGAACTTTTTTGTCCAATTAGTACAATTAAATTTTTTTGGGAAGGCCTGAGGAATAAAAGTCTTTAACAAATGCTCCGACTTTTGAAAACAAAGTTTTTTCATATTGATTAAAAAAGACAACAAAATCTTAACTGTGATAAGATTTTTTTTCAATCCAATCTTCAAATTTTTAATTAATTCCTAATTCTTGAACAAAAAAAAAAGGAAATGTTAGGTTCATAAACAAAGCTATATAATATGTAGCTGTCTCTCAAAAGAAATTTTATAATATTTAAGTAACAAATAAATTAAACGCTCTATATGAGGTATTCATTTTTATTTACGCCTTCGCTTTACGTGGGTATAATGCTATAAGAATTAATTATAAGTCATCTGATGAAGCCAAACAGATCTCAACTACTGAGTAAGTATATAAAAATATAAAGGAATTTCTGTTGAATGGAAGATAAATTAATTTTTTATTGATTCATTTAATGTGTTGAATTTTGTATTCGTTACCTTATTTATGATAATAGACAAATTACATAAGCAGTAATAAAGCTTACCAATGATTCTTTTTAATTTGAATATCAATTTTAAGTAAAATAAATTGTGTGACTGTTCTTGTGATGGCCGACTTAAAGGTCCCTTCATTTCTATTAAGGCTTTTTAATACCGATAATTTGTTGACAATAACAAAGCAGATTATATAAAGGAAGTATGGAAAAAAATGTTTTCTTTAGATCCCAAGTTCGTAAAGTACTTCTTATTAGATCTCGTTATTTGATTTAATATATTTTTTAAATCTTACGTAAATACCTCTGTTCCCAATAAGTAACGACACTGTTCTTCTAAATAACATTTTATTTTATTATGTTCTTGAGAATATATAATACCTATAATTTTCTCTTTCCATCACCTCAATGTTCGTTTGAAGTAAAATTCATCGTCTTGAATTATTCAAAATAGTAAATTGAGAAAATTATAAAGACAATTGATATATTGTGTAATTAAATAAACTGATATAATTTTATTAATTTGGTAATTAAACTTCCTTAACCAAATTGAACACCTGAACCAATTCTAAACTTAGTTGAACACTTGTTTGTAAAAGCTCTAGAAAAGAAATCATGTACTTAAGGCACTGTATATAAACGATACTTGTTACAATTCAAAGCGTTGTTCGATTTTGTTCCAAAACCCAATTCAAACAACATTACATAATTGTTTCTAACATATATGTAAAACGATATGTGTATTTCTGTTTTTTTATTTTTTTACACACGACTTACAATTGTTTAAAGTAAGCAACGTACGACAGATCACTAGTAACGATAATAAATAGCGTAGACTGTCGTGCAGGACAATGTCCCGTGAACAGAGACTAATGTATAAATTTTTTATGGCGAGAGAGATTTTTCTGTCACTTAAAAAAAATAATAAAGCGTTTACTACGAGCGGTGCGAATGTAAATCATTTGTCAATTCAACGGTTACTTAAAAAATAAAAACAATTTTTGGTGTTTTTTGAGAGACTGACAGAAAAGATACAAGCTCATGTAAGAATGCACACATACATAAGCATTTCAAATTATTAATATACATAATTTTGCAGGACTCTTACAAGATGCTCCTTATTTTATTTACTAGGTTCCATCCTCAGAAATACCAATTAACATAAGATGTTTAATTGTATGTTAAATCATACTAAAATATATAAATTGTTTTCTCATAAATAATGAATCAGTTATACTCGTAACAGATTCACTTTAGCAATTATTGTACTACTCTTATTAGAAGTATTAAATTAGGAATTTTAACCATTTATCTAATGTGTTTGTATTTTGTTTTACTGTAGCCTTTTTATTGTATTTTTGCTATAATACTATAATGTCACTGCATACTTCATCCTCTGTACTATATTGATTTGTTTAACTAAACTTAGCAATATACTCACTTGTAAGTAACTCTTTACAAATAGTTAAGAAGTTGCCTTACAAGTGTTTAGTAATTCTGTACAATCTGAAAATTGAGCTATACAATTTAATTTCCTTTCAGGTTAGTTTAAATTCTAAGATTTTAGTTATGTAGAAATATTATTTAGTAATAAAGTTCAAATAGTTGTATATTTCTGTTGAACAAGCTAAAATATAATAAGCATTTAACATGCATGTTTTCTGAAATGGGTATAAAGGTAGGTCGATGTCATTCTGAAAAGTATTTACCCCCGGGTATAACGTTCGTTGAGTGCGGATACCGCTCCGATGCTAATTCTACGAATGGACATTAAGTAACAAAAGTTTTGCTATACGCCTTTGTATTAATTTTATTTTATCAACTAGGCAAATCAAAACTTGTAAGTGGTAAGTACAATGTTGCAAAATTGTAAAATGATTTGAATGATTTTAACAAAACCGCCTGGCTACATTTCTATACTTCCTCTCATGTATGTACATTGTATTAAATAATGAGATCTAAGATTTTCGCGAGTACTCATTTAAATGAAACTAATATTTTTCGGATTTTACTTCGCGTTTTATTTTTGATTAGACAACTACATACTCCCGACGTTTCGGCTACTTTTCAGTAATCGTGATCAAGGGCAGACGAGATGTGAGTGTCTGTCAGTTGGTCTGGTTATTTTATCTCCTACCGCCATCGATTTCTTAATTGTCTTGCGTACCGCTAAAATTAAAAAAATATAAAATCCCATGTCCGTGACCACTCTGCAGGACCTCGAGACACCGTGAGCGCATTTTGCCGGCATCCAGAGCGGTACGCAAGACAATTAAGAAATCGATGGCGGTAGGAGATAAAATAACCAGACCAACGGACAGACACTCACATCTCGTCTGCCCGTGATCACGATTACTGAAAAGTAGCCGAAACGTCGGGAGTATGTTGTTGTCTAATCAAAAATAAAACGCGAAGTAAAATCCGAAAAATATTAGTTTCATTTAAATTGTATTAAAATATACTTTATTTTATTATTATTGCAAAAAAATCCTAATTTATTATTCCATATAAATAAACATATTTTTTCTACTATTTAAAAAGAAATACAAAATAAACTGTCAATATTCTTAGTTTCTGCATTTTAAGGGCCTTCATTATTAAATTTTATTTGAACTCCATCAAATGTTATGACAGCGACAATAACAGTATATTTTTGAGCTAAGATGCTTAAGATAAATAAAAATAGATCAGTCAACATAACATTGTTATTTATATATTCCTCTACTTCTCTTATAATACTGTAAATAAATTTGTTTCATATATCAATCTATTATTATTTAAGACAGAATTTAATGTGTTTATATTCAAACCCCAGAAGAGGAAGACATGATATTCTTAGCTTTATCACTGAATTATCTGTCAATTCATAATGCTCCTCACTACACATGAAACATATTTTTAGTTGTAAAATAGTTTGTTAACTAAAAAAAGTATAAAATCATGCACATCATACGAGTACATTATGAGTTGAGAAAGTCATAGTAATTCCCAATAATGGGGTATAAACATATCAAACTCGAGAAGTATTTGAAATTGCAACATTATATATTAAACTTCGAAAGAGTTTTTAATACTCTAGAGAATAACGTTAAAGCGCTTAAAGTGCAGTCTTAAGTTATAAATTGAGAACACCACTTGGTGTATAGCCTTAAATTCGTGATATTTTTTGAGGCAGCATAAAAAGCTCTGTGAAAAGATTGGTGTTATAAAAATTGAGTTTATTTCTGATAAAATGTTTTTTTCATAATCATGGTTCATTTAGAACTAGTTTTAAATTAAAGGTAAAGTCACTTTCATACAATTATGATAAATTATTATTTGTGATTTATGTTCTATAGTTGTCATTCGTTGCTTGGATCTTTTGATCCTTACTTGGAATGTTACTCTAAAATCACCCGAGGCTCTTTCGTGTTTGTTTCCAGTGTGGCAGATTGATATCGTAATTTGTCATTCAAAACGAATAAAGAAATGTTCTTTTACAATACTTAACAAAATATTTTCGGGCTTGGAGATTATATTCATTTTTTTAAACAACCGGAGCTATGATATGTAATATTTTTCAAAGTGTCATAGTAAAAACTTTACTTAAGCAAACTCTACATTTAATTAAAAATACTCAATGAAAATTACAGATAACAAGATCTCTTCGTAATATTTTACAAAATTTCATGTCATTAGTCGTTCACACTTATGCATACACATCAGGGTTTCCTATATCAGATTGTATATGAACCTTATGCCACCTGTAGAACACTGGCGTTTATTGACTTTAGTAAATAATCGATCATTGCCAAGCGTCAGTAAACAACATTATTTCCCATAGCACGACATATATAAAGACAGCTATTATAATTAATAGTCGGATAAATATTCAATCTTGTTACCATCATCCTAATTAACTTTATAGTCAAAGAGGGATTTTTAAATTAGGAATTATTTCTCATTTATAAAAAATAAAATTTCTGCTGAAAGTTATAAACTCTACTTGGAAGGTGTGCGGAAACTCCATCTGAATAAAAAGTAATATTTCCATCTCAGTCAGCCCTTTACGAGTACATCAGTAACTACAACAAGGTTATAAATCAAGAATTCCTTTAGATGTTCTCGAGGCTAAATTGAACTCAAGATTACATTTTCTCCAGACAGCAATTCAATCACTTTCGTTGAACGCATGTTGTTTTCAATTTGTAACTACTACTCAGACGATTTGCGTCAAGTTCACGAAGTCTTAGGAGTACACAGTCTTAATAATTCGTATAACAGCAAGACTTCTTATATATATTAGTGTACTTCAGTCATTATTGCAAAAGAATTTTAAATTGGTTTTACATTAACAGACTGAGCAAAATATCATATTTAATTATTAATTCGGATGTGTATAGTGTCATAAAACTAATATTACGATGGAGAAGTTGATTGACTGTAAAAATATCATAAAAATTCTGCAATCATCGTTTAGATTTGTTTGTCTCGTTGATAACTAATCGTTATATTCCAAGAGTTTTATTTCTCTTTTTTGTTGTTTATTGAAAGTCTTTGTTATTTTTTACGATATTAATATTTAAACTTATTCTATAACATTTATCTCCTTACATAATTAGGACAGTGATAACATTTTGAAATGGTTGGGTTTAATATTATGAATTCCAACCCAGTTTAAAAAATTTAAACCGTAATTTTACAATACCGCCTGTGGACCAACGCCAAGCTTGAAGGGTCTTTATTTTCAGGGGCATCTTCTGTCTTTGTGCTTAACTTGAACATATTGTCATCTCATTAAAACTTTAAATGACGTCTCTATTTATAGAAACCTCTAATTTCTGGAAAAGTAATTAAAATTTCAAAATTCCCACTTTTATGTATAACCTTTTGAATTTTAATTTTTACATTAACACAGTCGAAATCATCTTTGTAATGTATAAATTTTCGTTAATCGTTCTGTATTTTAATGTACATCCTTGTTACTAGTAAAAAAAATAATACTTTTGTGTATTGTGTGTGTTCAAGTATATAAATACGAAAAACTTCATAAAAGTACAGCACATTAAAATAACCAAAATTAATCCATATTAACCTATACCTTTTACTTATATTTAATGAAATTAATTATATAAACCAGCACAGCATCATTATGTATAAGTAATTGCTTATCAGATATCATGTGCTTGAATTCTCCTATCTCGTTTTTATTTTCAATGTCTGGGGACATCATTACGTATTAATTGGACTTATGCAAATCGTTAATCATGTAAATCAAGAGGATTAATTAATTATTATAATTCATTGATAATTAATTACATTTTGTAATCATTATTAAATTAAAATCATCAGTGAAAAAAATAACTTATATTGTTTAAAGGAGTGTTTAGTTTGTATACTAACTAGGTTAGTAGCCTGACGATTAGTTGGGTTAAAGCTCCCAGGTAAAATCATCATCTCATTTATCACAAGTATACAAGATATATATTTCTTATAAAATTTTACTTAAAATGTTAACATCTGTAAATTTATAAGCTCACTTACAAATCATATTTTTCTGTAATAGTCTTCACAGTTGATGTCCCCTGCTTATATTTAATATGATAATAGTAAATAATCATTAAATGAAATAAAACTTTTAAATTATTTTAAAAGGTCCTTTATATTATGTACAGTATTAATAATTATTTTATCGTATTATGTTTACTGAACTGTGTACCGCATTAACCTTATTAAATCAAGAATCTTAAATTTTATATAAACGTAGAAGACAACGTCATAGTTACCTTACGAACAACTTTGTAGTTAGGTGGAAGAGCTGAAAGTTACTTTGCATTATAGTGCATCAATCAAATTAGTCACCAATATAATATTAAACTGTAAAACTGCCTTTAAGAAAATTAAATTAATGACGGAAGTGTCTGTATTTCTAATAATATAAAACACTGTATCTTATAGAAGTACTTTTAAAAAGAATGCTTAAACTTTACAAGCCCAAGCAATTTTTTTTGTTAGAATACTATTTATATAGTATTTTAATATGAACACTTATGAAATGACTACTTAAACTTCTTTATTCTATTTCTAAATTAAACTAAACCGAGAATTGAGCTATTTATCACAGTTTCATACAGTTCTTCGCATCACATTCGCATATAATATTGTTTCATTTTCATACATCGTGCTTAAATTTCAAAAGAGTTTTTGAATCATCTATTCAAAACTATAAAATAAGTCTCTATAGTAATACAGGTAAATGTTCGCAAGCACATTTAACCCCCGACCCCGGCCCCCTCCCAAGAAAAAAACTGACGATGTTAAAATAAAATCGTCAAAGTCTAGTCTAGCCGAGTTACTTTAGCTATTTCATATTTTATCTGTCGTCTTGATTAATTTCTAGAGACCGTGCAGACATTTGTGCAATCATGCTTGAGCAGTTTGTTACTTATATTTATACAGATCTTAACTAACTCAAATATACTGTAACGTGTGTGGCCAGCATAACAGTGTGGCTGCTAAATAAATGGCACACACAGCAAACAGCTAAACGAGACGACTCTCATAAATAGGGCCAAAAAATATAATCTCTGGTTACATAATTTTTATTAAAGAGAATAAAATTAACCTCTTTTTCATAACCAAAACATCTACAACATTTAAAGTTTTTCTTTAAGTTATAGCAGTCTAATAATAATTTAAAATTATATCACAAGCAAACTCTCTTTTTACATTAAAACAACGCTATCTTAAATGGTTGCTGAAATTTTTCGCCAGGGAAACACAGTTGTATCGATAAATTATCATATAACGTTTGACGTTGCTGACTCCGCAGAACGAACGCCTGGCTGGGGAATAAGAAGATTTTTCATACCACAAAAGATATGGAGGGTTATCCCTATTTTAACATCATGGTGATCATATAGTCTTAAATGGATGCTATAAGTTTTATTTACGTAATTTTTATTACAATAGACGTCTAAAAAAGTGCCGTAGTTTCTCCGAAGCCAAACATTTATAATATGTATGACATATTATTTTTATTCGTTTGTTTCTTATGATATTTTTCAGAAATTTAAATAAAAGTTTCGTTTAAACAAATTCTTTTAATTCTATTCTATTTTATATATTAGATAACCATAAAGTTAATTGTTCACTTTTACTATTTTAATCTTAGTGGGTCAGTGAAATGGTTGTTTTGTAAAAGTAATTAAAAGGGTAATAGAATTTCTGTGGTTACGGTAAAGCCACCCCGTTACCATTCCGTAAATGGGATAGCATTACAAGTTTTATTTAAGCTAATTAAGACTCACAACTCGAAATTCAGTAGTTTTATCAACACGTCTAAAAACTTTATTATTCGATTTGTTGGATATTATTCTTTTATTTTAGTAACTGTAAGGAACATTATATGATATTACTTCTATTTACTCTCCTATTTTTCCAAGGAAACTATTGAGTCGTCGGGAATGAAAATTCTCTGAATATATGAAAAGCATTTTGCTTAAGCTGAAATAAACTTGACTTTAACATAACATGTCAAAGGATTTTCTCAAAGGATTTATTTCAAACAATCGTGACATTTTGCATCATTCACATAAAGTTGAATAACATGAAGCAGATTGCTTACATTGTATGATCTATCTAGTTCTTACATGTGTCTTTATATGTATTTAATTTATCTCGCATACATTTAGTTACAAGACAAATTTTTAACAAGTTAAGTAGCAGATTATGTATACGCCCATATTATGTCAACAAAAACAAGTTAATAGTATTGAGGATTATCTTCTTATATTCGGCTTGATCTCACTCTGCCTTAATGATTATATTAGACAAGCTTTTCTTATATCGAATTATCTTTAAGCCCAAAAACTAAGCGTATAATAAATAAGACGTTCATTTATTTCTTAAAGACAGCTTTTCTTTGATATACATTTACAATGATTTACTATGGTTGATAAAATTGTAACAAAATTTTATCTTGCATTATGTAGAATTTATGTAGAATTCAAATGTATTCTTTTCTGATTTTTCTGAGATAGCAAGGAGATAATGAAATAGAAAAGTGTGGTGGCCAAGACTACATTTTATTATCGTCATATTACAAAACTTTTACTGAACCCAACCGCTATCTCTGAAATTGTACTCGTCCCAAATAAACATACGAAGTCAGAATATTCTAATAAATGATTTTGGCAACAAATATTTTCGTTGTCCTCGGTATCATTCATGACATAAAATATTGAAAGTAAAATACGTGGCATTCTGCTAAATTGTCGACATCTTGTGTTGTTAATTGCGAAAACAATTAGAAAAAAATGTTTGAGTTTCGCTAGAATTTCCTGAAAACATTTTTAGAAACTATTTAAAAAAGTACGTTTGAACACCCTATTCGCTTAAAGTGCTCTTTTAGCTTATGAAACAATACAAAACTAAACGGCTTAGCGCGACCTTTATAACCGTCTCGTTGACTAGCAAGTAAAGCGTGTTAAAATAGTTTATCAGGTTAGAATTTTATTATGAAGTTTATTAGCTGGTGAGATACAATATATTTTTTAATCTTTGTTATAAATTATTACATTTAAAACAATAACTTAGTACCAAGGTTATTTAATTAGGATGCTCATTATTTACTACTTTCGAATCCTTAATATCTACTTATATTTTAGTAGCAGTTAAGCCTAAAGTTTACGGTTGAACTTGAGTTGTGTTATTAATGATTTAAATAATTTAAGCTAAAGTTTTATAAGCATTAAAAATAGTATGCTTGTATTTACATATATTTTCAAATCACTTCATATATATGTGTTATCCTTAGGTACTTTGCACTTATGATTCGTATTAAAGGACATAACAAAATCAAAACTTATATCTAATTTAAGAATTATAATAAGAATAAATATAATTGGGATGACTTGTCATGAATTGAAAAAACAATACTAGATAAGAAATAAAATATATGTATTTGCATTTTTCAAATTATAAACTTAGTATACATATTCTTTTAGATACTTCATAGAATAGTACTGATTCATCTTAATATATTATGTCTACTGATTAAACTTTGAACTAAGGTGATATTATCTGAAAATTATAGCAGAGTACGTGACATTGACTTTCTTAAGCAGTAAGACATACAAATAGTAACAGCTACGTATAAGAGACGTACTAATAACTACAATTCTGTTCCAACAATTGTAGGAATCGACGTGCAAAACAACATCGGAGTCCACGTTTTAATAGTATTTTGTAGGAAGCCTTAATACAATACCCGAAAAATCGATGTGAAACCAACATAATTCCATTTTAAGTAATTAATTGAATTCTAGAAACGTAATTTCTTTCTAATTAATATTTTTGTCTATACCAATCTTATACGTACTGTATATTCGCATTCGCACTTTGAAATACCTACATATACATTTTATCCTCAAAATGAATAAGATGGCAAGGATCACGAAAAAAATAAAATTCTAATCTAACTTTTCTTTGGAATCTAGTTATTATCTTAGTGTAATTACACCACCTTTCCTAATTTTTAAATGCCTGAATAAGGGGGGCTTTATACCTACCCTTCTGTCTATTGGAGATCCATTGGTTTGTGGGTTTCGCCTGACCGAGTTGCAAAAATACCTAATAAAAGTCAGAGATCTTATCGTCGTAATAAAGGAAGAGGATCGTTTAATTCGTCTGTGGTGCTCCTACCATAAATGACAGCGGCCTCTGTCTGGTGGAAGAGTATACCCTAACACTACCGCATCCTTATATTGTTAGAAGGTAAGGATCGAGAAGGGAGAAATGTGTACCGAAGTGCGTTCCGTCCAGGACAAAATTCAGAAATGCATAACAAAACCACAACTGCTCATGGATTTTCATATTGGCTAAGATTTAACAAATAAAGATTTATTCGTATCTAAGACAGACAAGTCCTTATCTATTGATAGGCGGCACCTGATGATGATGATTGTCAAAACACTATCAGCATGCCGTCGGATCCAAACTTCACATAAACTGTTATTTCAGTTCTCCTACTGGTTGAGAACTTGATGGGACAAGAACTCCGTTCAATCCACAGGATTATCACAGCTCCACTGGTCTAGCTTCAGCCGCTGAGTGATCTCACCCTTTTTAACAACAGTCACCTACTTGTTTTAGCTCTGGGTGCCTGCATACTCCGTTTGGGACGGTGTTGTTTTGAGAAGACATAGTCTTACTTAGATGTTCGTGCTACGCCTTCAATCAGGGGATCTGACATCAACGATTGAAGGCACCTCTCAATATCTAAGAACGTTGTTGTGATAAACTCTGCCACAGAAGCAACCATTTAGTTCTTTAGGCCTAACATAACATAATAATATGAGAGTTTTTAACGAAACACTACAATTTATGAAAATTAACTATTTTGTATAAACGGATTAAAATTTTCAAAACGACAAAAACAAAATTATCAACGCTTGTAGTAGAAAAGAAGGGCGTATTCTAATATCTCTTTTTCTAGCTTGATCCAAGATAAATGTTTAAAATACGGTGCAATCCATTATTTTATCGCACGGAATATAAAGGATTAGATAAAATTAGAAGTTCCAACCGTTCTAACTCAATCAACACATCTGAAATGTTACACTTCTTCTTCACATAATAGTGTTACGACCATTTGCATAATGAATATCTCCTGGAAATGGTGAATAATGAATTCTGACTTCTGACAGAATTACCAGATCGGTTATTCTCTCAGAAATATCTTTTTTTGCCATTTTCCACTCCTAATGTTGCCAGTTACCCTGAAATAGATTTTATAACTGTTTTGCCTCTAGTATAAAAAAAAAGATCTAGATGAAAATAGATCTAACGTCCTGTCCTTAACCATGTATATGAACTATATATCATAAAATGAAAGATCAAAATTTGTGAATAGTCGAATTTTACTAAAATGCAAGATACAAAGTTGTTTTGTAAGCCCTATGAATTAAATTAAAACCTTATAATTTAACTTGAGATACTAAAAATACACTGAAACCCTAATTTAATATTGTACACCTATACAATAAAAATGTATAAAAAAAGGAAATTCATAGCTAAAGAACGTACTATAAAGTCAATTTTCTTACTGCGGAAACTAATAGGATTGCTTATAATTTATTGTTGCAAAAGAAATGTAAACATTGACAGAGTTTAACAACTTGTATTCAATGCCGTGTTATTGAAGTCAAAACTTATTTCCAAGTCATTAAAATTTTTATATAAAGGCTTTTTATACTTGGAAATGTAGCCGCTTAAGGACTTGCTTAGCTTTGATGTGTTTTAATACGAAATGTCTTTCTTAATTTTTTATTACATTTTTAAAAACTTCTGACGCTAATTCTGACATTTTTAAATATACATAAGTAATATTTTCGGAAGTGCTACACATTTTTTATCATTTTAAACTACATACTCTTTACGTTTCGGTTATTTTGCAGCAACCGTGATCACGGACAGGCGACAAATTTATATATCTTTTTTGTCGATTTATATAACTTAGAAGAAATAATTATGATAGAAATATGTTTATATAGTAAATATTAGCAATATTGCTTGGGAAAGAAAATACAAAAGTGAAATAACTATTTATCTTTTATCGAACTTTAATTAGATGAGTACATAAATTGATTTTGTTATACATATTTGGTATACATATATCTAAATCCAACTAAGCCAGATGTGGCTTTTTGGCCTATCAAGATGTCATATACAGATTAATGCTTTTACATAAATATTAAAAATAATAAAAGAGGTGAAGGTTTGGAAATACAATTTTGAAGCGCAAAAATTTATTAATTCATCTCTCACACACCGTTTTATTATAACAATTTTTTTTTGGTATCAGCAACGTGGGGTACGACAAAATAATTTTAGTACTAAAATTTTCAAGTATTTATTTTATAAACTTACTTAAACCGTTAAAGCGATTGTAAAAAGAAAAGACGATTTAACGAAATATGAATTGGGTAAAAGCTATAACAAATTATACTTTCTGTAAGGAAATATTCACAGCAGAAGATGGCTATAAACCGCTTAACTGGTTAGTAATTCACTACACCGCACCTCTACTAAGAGGTAATTTAGTAACACTAGTGATAGTGTTAAATACTTAGCCAGATTATTTTACTGGTCCTTGTGTACACGGCAATATTACCTTTGGTTTAATAAACACCACTAGAGCTTTCGAGTTAGATTGAATTTGCATTAACTATCCTCAATATAACTTATTAGTCTGAATTGGAATGGTAGAGGATCTCTAATATTAACACACGTTAGGCAGTGAGCTATGAAGTAAACTCTAACGTACAAAGCCCCAGGCAAATACTGTTAGGTCATATAATTTCCTACAATAAATAAGCTTTGCAAATTCATCATTATTTAAGGTAAAATTTATAGGTTAAATTTTTGTATGCCATTTCTTTTTCTTGAGATGACACTCTTCACTATTTTTTTAGGGATAAATATTTCAAGTTTATAAATTTTCTTTCAGTATTTAATATTATTATACATAACCATATTATTATATCAATATAGGATATGATTAAACAACTCTTAAATAAATTAAATAACAAAATTTTAAGTTATAAATTAATTCCCTTTAATTTCTTCAGCTAAGGAAGAAAATATTCTTTTAGTCTATAATTTTTCCAAATTTAAGTTATCATTAAGTCTCGATTTTCTTTGAAAGAGAAAATATTTGAAAAAGTGAAGAAAAATAAAATTTAAAATAAGCAAAATAATTGTAGCCATATGGTATCATATAATAATTAAGACTTGCTCATCGATTCCACGACAATTTGGTTATTATTAGGGACGTTAAAAATGAATCTACACGCAGTAACCATAGCCGAAAACAGTAGACAAAATATTTGCTTACGCTGTTAAAATAAGAGAGTTAGTTACAATATGTTATTATTATAGTGCAAATGTATATCATGGAATGTTTTTCTGTAGATTTATATTAATTTCCACATATACAGACAAAAATTATATAGATTTAAAGAGGACTAAAATGATAATATAAATGAGATTGCGAAATTTAGAAATTCAGTGACCATGTTACTTCAGAGAATTTGCCAGTGTCTTTCGGACGATCTTTATCTAAACCCTGAATAAAAATGTATTAATACTTTTACTCAAATAATATTTTTTTCAAAAAAAAGCTTCTTCATATTTTTTTAGTAAGTTAACATCTTACTCTAAATTAAAAACGTAATAAATGTAATAGCGAAACGAAGTATGTATTTTTTGAAACATCAACACATTAACGTCTACTGCGTTTTAAGATTGATTTTAAGGGACCACTTTTTTATTTTTTATTTATTTATTTATATTTTTTTTTTGATGTCGCAGGGAAACTCTTTTTACGAGCCGTCCAAACTTCCTTGGTGGGGCCGGAAGGGCTGTGTGAGATTCGACCTGGGCAGTTCCTACTCACTAAAACCACTGTGAAAGCCATCAGCCGCTATGTTGGTGTACCCCGGATCTGTCAGCGACAGGGCACACCCGCGACTGGCCGGTCCCGGCAAAGACCGGACTTACTCCCTCGGAGAATGGGGGAGATCCCGGCAATTAGGACCACGACGCCGCGCCGGGCCTTCATTAGAGCCGGGTTACCACGCCGACTCCAGCCCGGAACACAGGGGTGCTATTGGAGGCGTTGGAATTGCCTCCGTCGCACCCCCGTACGTCGTCTGCGGAAGGAGGGTGCATCAGCCGCACTCTCCCTTTCCCGCTCAGATGCCTCCTTCGTGTACATGACCGTCTTGCAGAAGGAGGACACCGCTAGCCAGGACCTATCACTCTCGAGCATCTTCTCCACGATACTCGACAGCGACAAGTCCACTCCGCCGAGAGCCGCCACGAGGTCTTGGCGCTGCGCAGCCCATCTCGGGCACACCTCGAGGATTTTAAGGGACCATGTTTATACATGATTATTCATGTCTTACCAGAAACAGTATAGTCAATAAAAATATATCTAAAAAGTTTCATGTAATTCTTGCTTAGCTTAATGATGAAAGTGGAATTTAACACAAAGTTCTCATAGAGAAAAAGTTAAGAAACTTATTGTTCTATCTATATCTATATTCTATTATTAGTATCTTTCGTTCGGCGATATCCAGAGATATATCATACGAACTGTCAATACAGAAAATATATTTAAAAATATATGTATAAAACTTTTTGGTAATTTAAGGCAATTGCACAGTTGACCTACCTACATATTTGATATTCATTAATCACTTTACGTCCAACCGTTAGCGCTTCCCCGGTTACGTTATAAAAAAAAGCGACTACCCGTATAATTGCTTTATACCATAGCTATGTATTGTAGCCGTTTAGCAAGGCTATATTATAGACTGAATTAAGTTTTGAATAAATTATATAAAATATATAATTCATCTTATAAAAAATATACAGGATCGTAGCAAGTTGTCAACGGTATTCCATTTTTCACTTCAAGTTTGGTGACGCTTACATATTATACCAAAGCAGAAATGGGTGCAAACATTTTCGACACGACTCCAGTGGCTGTAATTTCATTGTGACAATTCTTACACGTCATATTTCATAATAATTTAATTCCGTTTTTCTGAAGTGCCTGACTCGATATAAAATCTTGAATCGAGATAAAAATTCTTTTGCTTTTTAAGCCATCGTAGGGTTTGCCAATCCATTTTCACTCAGTATTTAATTGTGGGTGATTACTATACGAGTATTCCTGTTTGCCAATGTGTCCCCAGAATTAAGTTTTTAGTTTTAAGTAAGTAGGAGACAATTAACCCAGCTCTAAAGCTATATTGTTTATTAGATCTAGTTATTGAATATATTAGGAAAATCGCTAAGCAAGGAAATACCTACACTGGATCACAGACTGTGACACTAAATATTTCATAATTTAGTCATTAATTTATAAATAATTTTATGACACGGTGACCAAACTTATTGCATTCTCTATGAAGCTAAATTGAAATAAAATATGACAAATCTTCTATTATTTACATATTATTCAAAAAATATATATTGGTTTTTGATACATGGATTTGAAATGATTCTCTGTTCTTTTTTTCTTGTTATAGCTACCGAACAATTAACATTAACATTATTTATGACTTTACTTATAATATTATTAGAAAGCAATTCTCAGGTTAAACAATTTTTTAATAAGCAACATATGAAATACAAAATGAATCAAGAATAAAGAATAAAAACAACCAAAACATTTCGCTTAAATAAAGTCAAGAAAGATAAATCCTTTTACAATAAAGGGTACAAACAAATTATGCTTAAAGAAGTGTCTTTTTATTTTAGAAGGATAAAAATGTTATTGTTCAAATTTGATTTGGGAAAACAAAAATCGGGGTTTTCATATATTCAGATTCATCAATACTTTTCGATGGTGTTTTTTCCGTCACAAATTACAATTTTGTTAATCGTTACTTATTTTTATTATCTCATTATCTGCAAGCTAAAAAGTAAATATTTTTGATTGGACAGTATTTTAGTCCTAAGTGATTTTTTTCTTACAAAAATGGTAATTATAATGAAATTCTTTACAAAGGGATAATATTCAGCCGCGCTAACGATTCTGATCCTTTTTGAAGTCCTTAAAAGGGCTGGAATACGATGATACATGCTTTTATCACTTTTCGTCGCTTAATCTGAGTGGAATGTTCTTAAAACATTTTCTTTGTTCAAATCAACGAAATACTTAGTTAAGTATAATTGTATAATCAATAACAATCATAGCCTTATTTTTTGTCAAATCCTCTCCAAATATTTTCTTATGTTTAAGCAAATACTACTTGAACTAATTATTTGAATGATTTGATTGATTTTTTCCGCGGGTAGGAGTGAAATAGGTGATACAAACATAATTCAAATAGGTGTTCAAAATGTATTATTAATCTTTTGGTTAAATATTAATTATAAATGATAAGAATTCTTCTGTTTAGCATTCCATCCACCAGTAATAGTTATCCTGGAAGCATTTACGTTCAATTATACAGTTTTTTAGACGTCGTAATATATAATTAATCAATGTAGAAAACTTTAAATAAAATTACAAAAATTTTAAGACTACTACCATGTAGGGGTATATACAAAAATTCCACAATAATTAATCCCCCCAAAGAACGTTGGCTCTTGCAAATGAACTTTAAATCTTATCATCGCGGCACTAAATAACTTGCAAAAATATGAGACACTTCTTAGTAACCAGAGCTTCTTCGTAACACTTTAATATGTAAAGTACTTGTGAGATTCTGTTGCTACATGGACTTGCAGAATGTGTGAATAAAAACCTTAGATTGACTATCGATTTCTCCACCACTTTTAAAGATTGACGGAGTTCAAGTTCGATACATAGAGCGGGTTACAAATCTTGGCAATATTTTTCACCAGTATCCGTCTTGGAGTCCGCATGTTAATGACATGTGGAAAAAATTTTGGCTTCACCATTTTTAACCAACAACCACTAAAATTGTGCTTGAAAATTCTTGACTACGCTTCATTGCGCTGACTCATGCTTTCCAGATGTTACGGAAGAGCAGCTGAATAAACTTGAGCATATGTAAAATGTTTGTATAAGTTTTATATTTGCTTTACGCAAATATGGCTACGTGTGTCTTTTACGTGTAAAGTTCAGGTGGCTGCAAATTCACTTTCGCAGGTATGCTTAAACTCTCTGTCACGTTTACACTACCCTTTTCTATCCATCGAGATTAATCGATTTCCATTTTAAAAACCAACTTCAAGCTCATTTCGTTTCTCTTTAGTTTTATTCGTCGTAACTTTCTCCCGTCTGCATCTAAATTATGAATATATCATAAATCATTATATGATATTTATTTCTATTTTCTATCGTAAGTTATTTTTATGTATGTATGTATATTTATACGTATGTATCATATGTCAGCTTTACATCTCTTCTTAAAATTTTTAATTCTTGTAATATTTTGGTTTGTCGGGTAGATATTGCTTTTTGTACACTTTTCCTTTTTTTGTCTTTATTCTGAGCTTTTACAATATTATTTTAGGGATGAGCTTATTAGTTTATATAAAAAATATAAACATTACTACAGTAATGGCATGCACGAAACATACGCATCCAAAGCAAATTAAAAATAAACACGTTTTAGTAAAAAGATGGAGTTATTGATAGAACTTGAAGAATCAACGTTGACACATTTCATATAACAAGGAAGCGTTCATGACAAAATATGCTTAGAATAAGAAAATCTACACAACCAATATCAACTACACATAATTGACATAAAATAATACCATACATTCTTTTTTTTTCTTTGTTTTCATACCATAACATTAATACATTCCAGAATTAAAGAGTGTAATTTAAAAGAATTATTGTTATATTACTATAAAGTAATATATCAATTGATACTTCAGTCAGACTATCAAACTTATATTATGGCAGATAAAAAAATAATGTGTTAGATACAATATTTTTCTACATTTCTAAACTTCAACAACTTTGTTTTGTTAAAAACATATTTATTAGTAATATTGCAATAATTATGCAGTAATTTAAAAACCTACCCATACATATAGGCTTACGATAATCAATCCTTATCAATACTTTGTCAGCGATTGATTGATTGATAAGGTTTCGATCGCACATAACATAGCCCGTTATCAAATTGCCGTTGAGGCGATAAAACATGTTAATGGCGGATGTATAAGGTTCTTTAACGCTTGTATACACTCGCTATAAAGTTAACTATATACATTTATATATATTTTTGGTTAGCAAAATATTGTCTGTATATTACGCCATACTCACGGTTTGTAGCTACACCAATTACTGAAAGAAGGACTTCAAAACAGTAGGTGCTAAGATTTTCAATGGTTATTTTTGAATGACAGAAGAATATGACACATAAAACGTAGTTTGTACTTAATGTCTTTTGATTAAATACTATTCATATTCCTACTTCAAGTAATGGTTGAACTGATATCAGTTCAAATGAATAAATTTTGTTGTATGACGTAAAAAATAGGCTGTCTGCAAATTGTACAACTAACGAAGCCATAGCCAATATCTCGAGTCCAATCAAACCTTCTATCTTTTTCTTATTATGGTTTCGTACTATATTGTATTTTAACTTTCCAACTTTTTATTAAAAATATGTCTTTATTAATGTCATAACATATTTTGCTATGTTAAAATTGAGTGACGTTCCTCTTTATTATTCATCTCATATATAAATATTTTCTTTAAAAACAAATATGATTATTTTCAGAAATATTTCTTTATGTTTTACTTTTTAATTTTTCACCACCACCAATATTTAAATACAAAAAAAATATAAACAGATGCCAATAACCGTCATGTTACACTAGAGTAACTTCATGCTGAGTTAAAATAATGTAAAACGCCTTGATGTTCATAAACTAAGATTTAATAATAATACTTTGTGTATCGACGTATGCACGTATAGTTAAGATACTACTTATAACTTAAATCATTTGAACATTTTGAATCATTATAAAAATCATTTGACGAGAGAATACTTACTATTTAATCCTACATCGACTTTTTAGAACATGCACATTGAGGTAGGTATTTTAATTTATTCAGTTATATGTATTATGTAGTAGCATAGTATTTATCCGTCAAAAAGTAAACTAGTTCTTTCAATCCAGGCCTCCAAAGAAATTTTATTGTCACAACTATCGCAGCTAAAATTGCCAACAATCCAGATGCAAAAATTAATTCATCTTATGAGACGATCCTTCAGAGATGATTCTAAACATATTTTCCCGGAAAATGTGGCAGATTATTTTTGTTAATTATTCAACAACCAGAAGTACATTTACGACACCCCTTGTGTTTCGAATGTCTATGGGCGACGGTAATTACTTTACATCACGTGAAATTGCTTGTCTGTCCCCAATGGAAGGAAGTTGAATTTGATATTTCAATAAATTTATTATTGTTATTACATGAAGAATATTCCTCTCCAAGAATATAAAGTTCTTGTAGTTTTCGAGCCAATTAAGTATTTCGTTCTCCTCTTATCTAGAAAAAGAGACCACGTCATTTTTTTGTATCTTTTGTCCTATTTTTTAATTTGTACTTTCAATAAGGCTCTCAGTGCTAAATTGTCCCCTATAATTTGAACATGTCACCTTTGACGTTAAGAGAAATTTACTCGCACGATTTGAACTTCAGTCATCTGTGATAAATTTAAATATATTACAATTTCATGTTTACGTCTAATCGTTTCAGTTTCGTAAGTAACTATCGACTCGAACATAGATTCGGCGTAGACCAACACAACTTTAGAATTTGGATAATCAATGAACTTATTAGCTAGAATAGTTCTGATGGATAAGGGAATTTATTGCAATCAGATAGAATAGGGTTCATTTTTACTCTGAAACACATGATTTTCGTGGAGCCCAAGTAATATTTGAGGACGTACATATTGTACTCTAAACAAATGTATTTGAGTACTAAAACATATTTTTTTAGATCTTTGTGTTTAAAACTTATAACATAAAGTACTTATTTTCTCTTTTTTGGAATTTTTTTTTGACGACTTCTTTGTTAGCGTCAGATCCTTTTTATTTTCGTTTATAATTTTGTGATATTAAAGCGATTTTAATTAGATTAAATATCTTCCACCCAAGTTTTCTGAATTTGTTAATGAAATGACCAAGAAAATTATTGAAAATATTATACAATTACTGAAGCCACTGTTGTTGCCTTGGTAGGGTTTTGTTACAACTTTTCAAATTTACAAAATTGTTAACTTTTGAGAAAAATAAAAACGTTTTATCTCAGTCACGGTGATGTATTCGATTTTTTTTAATAATATTAGTAAATTGTGGTCTGTAAGTCATGTGTCTGATAAATATATTTTATTTTAATTAATTTAAAGTAAATTTAAAGGACATAATTAGAAAACAAAGTTTTGCATACGCGTCGGTATTTTTTATTTTTTTATATTTTAAATACTTTAGAAAATCTAGTACAGCACTACAAGAGAAATGGAAGAAATGTGTCTCTTTTCAATATATTAATTTTGTATAACTGTGTAAAAATAATAATTTGAAAAGTGTTTAAAACTTTTCAACTACATATACAGAACTTGCCAAAGATGTTAATGAGTGCGTATTTCGTGTGCATTTATTTTTAGAATCTATTGCAGATGTTATGAAGCTGAAAATAATCCAACATTTACAAACATTACAGGCATTTACGTAAATCTCGAACACTTAAGATGGAGCTTAATAGCTTAGAGACTTACCCTGCCGCTTCCACACTTAACGTTCTCAGCCATTCCACACACCAGATACTCAGCGATGAGCGACGGATCATATCACAGAAGTGTTCAGTTAGGAGTTCGATATGTTTACGATAATTGTTTATATCGGATTCAAAACACGACTTGTCCGTCCTGGAGTGTGGAACAGACTGGGTGCGCGCGCCGCCACGTTGCCATGGTGACCACGTTAATTTCCAGGTTATGTGTTTTCAAATTTATAACCATATTGATAAATTAATCTGTTATCCCAGACACGTTTGACAATGTCGAGATTATAGGATTTTATATGTATGATCGAACCAAAAGCTTCAAATTTATACTAGCAAAAGATTATCCGTGCAAGAGATAATTAAAGTGTGTTACTGTTAAACAACATTTCAAATAACCTCGTGACTTCTAGACCGCTACCTGTCATTAGTTTAAAAATTAAGTTTATGTACAATGTACAACGATCTTCAGCAAGTTTGTTTTTACTACTTACCTTACTCCGGTCTTATAAGTGAAATATCATTACAAGTCCAAGAAATATGAAGTATTTTTTAAAACTTAAAGCTTTGCAAATAAAAATGTCGGCATTCATAGAACGTAATTCTTTAATTGTTTTTTTTTTCATAAAACTAATTACAAAAATATACATATAGTAAAAACATGTATAGTCTTAGTACGAGTATATATTAACAGTTTAAGCGATTATAAAAAAATAATCAATATGTTTTTAGATAGTAACAGGTATGTACAATATTTAAAAAAATCATCGTTTTTAAATAAATAATTCGGCTATATGATATAAAACTATCGAGTTAAAAGAAAAGAAAACTTTATGTTTTAGTTGATAAAAGTTTTAGGAAGGCTTTAATGAATACGAACATAAAAAATCTGTCTAAGCTTAGTCATTTAAAATTGATCTGTTATCTTTGCCAATGCAAAAAATGGTTTGTCATTAGATCACAGCACAAGTACTTAAGAGTTTTTATACAACTAAGAACATAGTTTCGCTCGTAATTATTATTTGTGCACAATATATCCTAATACATAAAATAATAGATATTGTAAAACCTAGTAGTCACCGAGCCACGATATGAACAAAATATGAGACGAAACTACTCAGCATTCCATGGATCCACCGTGCGGGTGCCGGGTCCATCGCGTTGCAGGGAGAGGAGCTTCAACAGTGCCTGGGACTTGCGACCCAAGTGTAGGTTTAAGGGGCCCCTTAACTAATAAAAAATAAAAAAATAAAAGAAGTAAACGCTAACAGAACAGCGACTTGTGTAACTATAAGTATTATTTTCTATTTAGGAACAGCAAAACACAATTCAAAACAAAAATTCTAGACAATTTAGAACAATATTGAAAATATCTCTATTATATCTCTTAAAAAAATATTTCCAACTTCCTCCTTCGCTACATTTTACCAACATTTTTAAATCTAATCTAACCTAACCTAACCTCAACCGTATATCAGAATAAAAAGTCCAATTGAAAACTTCAGAGACCTAACCTGAGACTTTCTGAATTGCTTTTCTAAAATGAATGTTCCCCATACGATAAAATATTGACTTTGAAGATTGTAACTTTTAGTTATTGGAAATAAAACAATGTTTTAAGACAGCAATGTCCACGCGGTCATGGCCAATTGTGAGTCAGATTGCCTGACATAGTACTTAAGAATAGTATAATATACATACTTTTTCATGAACCTCATTTTTCAATTTCAGGATTAATAAACAGAGACTATTATTAATACTTATATTTTATATGAAACTTTAAAAACAACACGAACGATGAACATTGAGATTTAAAAAAAATATTACTTATATACCAACTTTGAAAGTAATAACAAATTTGAATAGAAAGCAACGTTTTTGAATTTTTGCAAACACTACATATCAATGCCTGAATTGCCTATAGAAATAACGAGTAGATGTGAATAAAATATGTATTAAAGATGCTAGGTGAGCGTATAGCGTGAGGTCACCGAAAGTTTGAACGACATTTGTCACTATTTGTGAGCAGGTTAAGCGCATATGTATGTATATGTATATTTATATAAAAGAAAGTTATGTTAGTCAAACTATTTATAACTCATGAACAGCTTTAGGGATATCGTTGAAAATTGGCGAGGAGGTAGCTTAGTACTAGCAATGCAAATGCACATAGGGTATTAAATTCTATGCGGTGGTAACAAAAAAAAACTGAATAAACTCTGATATCTGATTATTTACTAGTAAAAACTAGTTTTTAATAAACTCTTAAAAATATTAATATTATATAAAATGTGTGTATTCCAAAACTCCAGCCAAGAAAAGGTGCTATAAAATTAGGCGAACTAAAGGAGTATCGTTACTGTTTACTAAACATATTTTACTCCAAATTATCTTTGTTCACCAAGTTTACAGTTTATTTCAACATAAAGTACTCAAAATTGTTACTCCTACTTCTGTTTTACAATAATCATAAGTGGTAATGATTAATGAAGTTATGTATAAATCAATCAATAGACAATTGTACTTGGTCTATAAATACAAGTTTGTTAGAGACTGTATTTGGAGTATTCGTTATACTACCTTAAAGTATCAAGGACATCAATCCTTGCAAAGGGCGAAACTGTTGCTCAAGGTTGATTTATTACTTATAATTTATTTATTTAATAAAGGATATCAATATATAAAATATTCATATATACCCAGTTCAGACAGACAAGTACAGACGTTTTGTTTGGAGTTTGGCTATCAACCCACAAAAAACTCACAATCAATACCTAAGTTCAAGCTTGTAAGGTTGCATGTTTGACCCTGTGACTTTTTAAGCCAACCGGGACGGACGCATGGCCCGTCACGCGCTCTGCCTTTGCTTAATAAATCTCTGATACCTATCAACCTAAGATATTCATTTTAATAATATTATGTTTAAAGGGCAATTTACATTTCCATGAAATGCACACAGTGTCTGTTAAATTAAATGGGATAAGATAAATTACCGTATTGAAGCTCAAAGTTTGTGAAAACCCATATTTTTGTTTAATATATTGTAAGGAAATGATACCTTCGGGTTTTCCCTTGTAGGTAGATGCATACCATTATAATCCTTTTTCATATATTTCATAAGAATTCGATTATATCTGCAATTTCTATTTACCATAAAAATACGTTTATTTTAACATCCACATCCACTCTTTCGGGCCTTAAACCTAGTCCTAAGGGTCGTTCCTACAGCAGTACCAGGAGTCTATGTTGGTTACTCTGACCCGCAAGGCTTAACGTATGATATTTATATGCAACTATGTATGCGACAGTTATAAAAAATATTTTTTATTCAGAACCCACAGAAGACGTAAATATTCGTAATTATACTGAAAATATATGTACTTGGACTATAATGATGGATACGTATGTCAAACAATACAAAATCCCCGAGGATATTCGTGCGTATATGGTCTGAAGGCCGCCTCAGACCATATATATTTATGTATTCGCGAATTTTAAAGCGCGTTGTGATGATAGAGCTTACGGTTCCTTGGGCAACCAACATCCCCAAGGACCACGTCATCAAGGTCAATAAATATTACGAACTCACTCTACATAGGTTCGTGGATTTGTACGCGGTAGAAGTGGGAGCGAGAGGTATAACAGCTAAATCTCTCTACAACCTACTAAAAGACTTGGGCCTGACCAGAACTCAAAGTAATTCATTCTTGGAACGTACTTCGAAGGCAGACCTAGTAGGTTGTTTTCAAAGTTGGTTAGGTAAAGGGAGGAGCTTGGACAGTGGCGGTGAGCGTTTAACGCATGTTAGATAGGGGCCCTTTAAACCCACTGCACTGTTGAAGCTCCTCTCCCTGCAACGTTGAAGCTCCTCTCCCTGCAACGCGATGGACCCGGCACCCGCACGGTGAATCCATGGAATGCTGAGAGATCTCGTCTCTTGAACCTAGTAATATTTCGTGAAATACTAAAACACCTAGTTACTTATTAATCATTTTCATTATAAGTAGATATACAATATATTTAAAAAATATATTTATATTTTTGAATGAACACAACTGGTAAACAACAATCACTGCTCATTCGCACATAAAGAATTTCAATGTTCAATTTAATGAGAAAGGGTCTCCATGGTTTGATACATATTCATAAGCAAACATACAGCCGAATTGTTGGATACTCAATTTACCAGAGAATATTGTTTTTTCATTAACAAATATTGAACAGTAATGACAAAGGGGAAAGGAAACTTATTTAAGATATTTAGCATATAAAATAGTCTTAAAAATAATGGTACAAAATAAATGAAAGATATGATTGTAAACACACAAACTCTAAAGTTAACCATTATAAAAGGTGACCAATTTGGAGAACTGTCATCTTTCTGAAGACTGAAAAGTGAAAAACTTCAACTGGAACAGGATAAAGATCCTCTCGCGCCCCAAATCCGTAGGAGTAATTAATAAGCAAAGAAGTTATATGAGGAAATTATCGAAACATTAAGTAGTAGCTGGTTGGCGTCTAATATTGGATCATCAACGCCCACAATGCATTTAGCAACAGTTACCATTGGTGGAAGGGTATCACACAACCGAATAGTTGCAGGAGCTCCTTTTGACCTACCTTAGCTTAGTAACATTAGAGTCACAATAAATCTTCCACTTCTTGGACGGGCCCACGGTTTTTAGCGGGTTTAGACTAAGGTTCCCGCTAGGTCTAAACGTTAGTACTTTCAGTCGTTTTTTTTATAGGAGTTGTTCTTTGGCATTCCAACTGGGCCTCATTTACAGAAAAGCATACCATCTAGCGTACCAGAAACAACTGAAGTTTTTATTGTCTGTTTATGAAATATGAAATAATGAGAAAATGTAAAACATTGTGTAAATGAAACAAAATTTTTAATTACAAATTATTATGTACAATTTGTAAGCAAATTAAATAAATTATAACAATCTTTTGTAACGTTAAATATTATATAATTATAATAATTAATTAGTTCAAGTCTCAAAATTCTTTCATATAGGCAAATATTAACAAAAAAATACATGAAGCTCGGTAATTAAGACATTATTAATGAAACAGATTTGCTTGTATAATAATGTAGACATTTTTAATTAAGGACCAAGAAATGTTTGATTTGAATGTAAAAATATAACTTACTTTACCTTAACAAAGGTTCCTATTATAATTGTGAATGCAAAAGTACTCTATGTGCATTGTTATTCGATTTTTCTTCAGGCTGAAGTATTATATACAGATGAATAATAATAATTCTATAGTAACTTAACGATTTTATCAAGTACTTAAGTTTTGATTTAGTAAATAATTAGGTATTGATAATAGGCCTTTTTATATATAATTACGTATAGCCTTTTTGAGATCTTAACTATAAATATTTTCTCTATTTAATTAAATTATAAACAATGTCATTTATTTGCAATGACTTTACATCCATATGTTTTAAGTAAAAAGCTGTTATATAAATAATGCCAATAAGCACTCTAAATTTATTTCTATTCATAATTTCGGACAAAATCGCACCTCATGCCTTTTTTACATTACAGATATTTTTAGGCGAAGGAACTGCAATTTTTAAAAAAATCTTTACTTGTACATAAAAGCTTCTACAATGAAATGTAAATATAATGATTAATGAATAGAGATAACAAGTTTCATTCATCAATTACCACCATTTCACTCATTATTGCTGTTGTTTAAATATTTTAACTAACAATAAACATTGCAATGTAACAAAATTTGGCTATATTTATTTTTGTAAGGCGTTTAATGTCATATCAGAAAGTACTTACAGAGCCGATGAAATTTACTCTTAAGCGCTCCGAAAACGAACGTCTGAGTACATTCGCTCCCAAAGCTAAAAGTTTGTAACAGAATAAAAAATATTCTACTACACTACCTCAATTTATTTTTAACATTTACACACACCAACCCTCGAAAACCTCACAGACGTCAAGTATTTTGTGAATGAAGTTATTTTTGGACACTTTTCTTTAAGACTTCTTTATCCTTCTAGAGATGTTATATTTAAAGTTGATAAAGGAAGGATTCATCTTTTTTCCAGTCTTAATGTCTCATGTTATTTTATTTGCAAGTATTGGGACTCTTGAAAATAATATGTATCTCATTATACAATTATCAAAGACAAAAATATTTTGTCACAGTTATGAAAATATTTTCTATAGCTATGTGGTAATATTATACTAGTGTAGTGTAGTATAATATTACTATATAGTATAATATAGATAGTGATCCTAGCTAGATAGATTTTTTAAGTCGGAAAAAAATGTTTATGAAGGTTTTGTCACAGCGTGATTCGTCATATTTTTAAAGGATGTAGTGAGCTATAATGTTGTTATTCGTAAATCGAATGATTTAAATTTTAAACAATCTCATTGATTCATAGCGGTCAAATAACTAAATCAAGTTCTCAGTAAATCAGTCACGATGTCCTCTCACATTACGTCCGCATTGCATTACTCATGGTATCCCTGTCCATATATTATAATAAATAGTATATTATAATATCTTTTAATAACTAGTCAATCGAAATCAGTCTTTATATCGTTTATTATTATTTATATGTGTATAAAAAACAACAGATATTATAATTTAATCTAACTATGTCCGATCCAGATATCTCTTCTTAATCGATGCCACAAAACTGCTCCCGAAATATACGATTCAGATTTAAAACTCTTTTTTAAGAAAATTAATGATCCACCAATGAGATTGTGCCCTACTCTTAGACGTTCAAGTCTTTCACTTAGAAACTATAACTTGGTGTTGCAGGTACAAACATCGTTTTCTGAAATTAATTTGCCCCTCTTGTCTCTAATGGAATCACGGTAGAACTCTCAGCTAAGTCCGCTTTGATTTCAATACAATGCAGTGATTCATCAACGAAAAGCACTTTGTACCAGAACTCTTGACAATCTTGGTTGATAGGTATGCTTTCTACAAATTTACGGCAAAGAAAAATTTCGTTCATACGAGTACACCTACTTCTTGAATAATGTATTTAATAACAATGCATTTTGTGTACCCGCCACTATCTAATGTTGTTATTTAAAATATACTAATACTAAAACAAAGGCAATTTTGTCCTGCAATTAATTTATAAATATATAATTATGTACACATATCACATAAAATTTTATATTCTTGTACTTTTATTGTTACTGACAAAGGGTAACAAAAAAGACAAATTTGCTCTATAAAAACTGCTACATTGGATAATGTACTTCTACATTGAGTATTAGGTATACCGCTTGAATAATATTTTCCTACAAAAATGATTAAATCATATGAATTTTCAAGTATCATATTTTGAATAGGGATGTTGCAGCCACAACATGACGACGTCTACACGAGCAAATATTAGACAATTATCGAAGTTGTGATTTTTCTGCTGTATTAAAATTTATTAATATTTATATCTTATAATATGAACACAAGTTTACCAACAAAAGGTTACTAGTAAATAACATTTCAACTAAACAGTGCGGAGTTATCGGGCGGAACATCTTTTATCGGATAAAATTTACCTGACCATATTTCACACTTATTTGACATTCCAATTATTTTGATAACAACAAAAGCACGAAAATGGAATACCGAATATAGGATAAAACAATATCATACATATTATTTGCTTATAGATAACAAAATAAAATTTAGGCTAAATTAGAAATATCCATACGTTTGACGTAAAATCATATAAATATTACTTATACATCATACATACTATACTCATTGCCTGATTTTAGAAACTATATAAAGTTACTTAAATAAATGTTATTATATTTACAGAATAAAGACTTTAAAAACTGTTTCCTTAATCAAATACGAGCTTCATTTACCTTTCATATAGCTTTTATAAAGACATTTATAATACACGTTCTCTTCATATGACAGTTACAAATATCCGATGCAGCTCAACTCTTAATGGAAGAAATAAACAGAAAATCCATTTAATATCCTCATAGAAAATAACTCACTATACCGTTGTTTGTTACTGATAAACGTACATTCGAATCGAAATTAATATTAAAGTGAAAAAAAATTTAAGCTTTCCTACTTTTGGATTGACTATTGGAATGTTTCGATATTACTATAGCTGGAATGTATTGATTATTATTAATATATAATTATTGACAATATCTCTAATCAGTAATAAAATTATATTTAAGTGTCAAAAACATGTCCCCCAAGATATCTTAGAAAATATCTTAGAAAAAAATAAGTCTCTTAGACAATTTGGGCCACAACTTTTTAAAGGAAAAACTTAAGGTGGTAGATCCTAGCTACGGTCAAGTGATTGCAGCTCGAACATGGGCTGGCTCGACTGGGGAAGTAGATCTCTCGCAGAAGATCTGCGTGAAGTAGCCTTAGTGGCTGCGTTTCGTTCGATGAGTCAGAGAGCCGGTTGCCATTTCCCTTTTCCCATCCTTTCCTACCCCTTCCCTTTTTCCTCCCCTTCCCATTTTTCCTCCCCCTCTTCCCAAATCAAGGGTGGTGACACATCCGCAACATGTCTTATGTCGCGGATGTCCATGGGCGACGGTACTACCTCCATCAGGTAGGCCGTTTGCTCGGTTGCCCTCTTTAACATAAAAAAAAAAACAAAAGAACAGAACAAATAAAAGTAATTTAAAAAACTTTTCAACAGATATACGATTGAAACAAAAAAATATTTCGACATATTATAGAAAGTTACTAAATATAGGGGAACAGCTGTGTGAAACAAACTGTCATTACGTATACAATCACATTTCATCATCTAAAATCCAATGTAGCACATGTCTGCATCGTCGCAATTCATACGAAGCGTATCCCATTTCTCATTCAATAACCCAAAGTTGAAGCTGTAATATGACAACATTTATCAATGAAAACTTTTAACGTGAACGATGCGAACTTACTTATTCAATCACATTTTGTATACGCTTTTCCCAAATTGCAGTTCAATATAAATATATATAATAGAACACTATATAGGAATATCTTATTTATAACCAAAGCAAGTCCTTTTAAAGAAACACAAATAATTGATTGGAGGCATTAAAATAGACGCAAACAATTACTTAAAAAGATTATAATTACTTAAATGTTTTGTTAATTGAGAAATCCACTATGTATTTTTATAAGTGTTAATTTAAATGTTGATTTTGTGGATTCATTCTATTCATACAAACAAAACATCTTTTATTACATTCTTAAATTATTAAATAAGTAAATAATTAAACTTCTGTGGACGATTTAATTTGTTAAGATTATTTATCATTGAAATATTTAATCACCTTATTAATACGCTATATGAGTATCAGGAATTTCCATATGAAATACATTATTTATTTGATGAAAATTGCTCACTTATTCAAATAAAACGTTCCACACACATTGTTAATATCAAGTGTTCTACAGCGTTATTACAATTTAATATTTATTTCCATAGCAAATATAATTTTACAAAATCATTACCATTCACTGCGATATAAATTTTCTCGTCGTGATGATTAATTCCGAACCCGTGGTTCTTTGCCTTGACGGGATTATAAAAACAAGATCACCATTTAACTATCAATACTTCCTCTATAGCGTTTAAAGAGACAACATTTAATTTTGTTGATAAAAACCCGTATTTTTTTGCCGTAAACGTAAATTTGCTGTCAATTGGAATTAGATCGTATTAAGGCTGCCTTGTGATATCATGTACAAATTTATACTAGGTTTTGTGAGTATTTTGTGTGAAAAGTATATTGTTTGCATTATTTATAGTAAAAAATAAGTCAAAGGAATAAAGTGATTGTGTTGTTTAGGTACTAAATTCGCTGATTTAGAACCTTAAAATTTATATCATAGCAATTTTTACCAGTTCTGTTTAGTGTACTTATCGTATTAGTAGAGTAAGTACGTCAGCTAAAAGGATAATTTTTTCTTTCAGATTGTAATTAACTCTTTTGTTTCTGCATTTCCAAAGACAGAAATTATAAATAACATTAATCAATCCCAAGAAGACGATCATATTCAAGAACAGGAGAGTCCATTTTTATATAGAGAATTAAAAACAACCTCAGAGAGACCTATTTCTAATTATGAAGTTACAGAAATAGTTGTAGATGTACCAGATAACAGAACAGTAGGTCCGATCATTACTAATTATACAATCCCCAGACCGCTTAATACTGTTCCCGTAGTTACAGAAACAGAAAATGTTAATAACAATGGAGAAACTGAAAGAGTTACAATGTCTACAGACCGCGAAAAAGAAGGGAAGAAGAATTACGTGAGTATTTTTCATGTGAAAGCTGAGTTTGAAGATAAAACAGAGCAGACAACTCATGTAGTTGATAATCATCACGTGTCACACATATCTGGTTTTAAAAATTACTTACACACAATCAAACAAGGAATAATAGATGGCGTTAAAAGCTTCATCGGTAAACACAAGGTAAATGATGACGATTACGAAGGTCCTTTGGGATTTATAAATAAATTACATAAAAAAAGTACAGATGCTGCTCATCACTTTCACGATGCGGTCTTCGGACACTCAACTCATGAACATTACTAATTTAATTCTTACCTAAGTTTAATAAAAAGTGCAAGTGAATATCCCATTTTTATTTATGTTAAACATATTCTCATTTTCATATACATCACAATAAAATGGAAAGTTAAAATTTTTCAAGTTACTCATTTATATATTAACTAGTCTTGAGGTGCTAGTACGCCTATGCATGCTGTAAGTGATTTTATATATGCAATAACTTCTATTATTTATAAAATTTTATAAAACAATCACAGTTATTTAAAGCAAACCTCTAACGAACTAACGAACAACTTAGCAATAGTTTGTAAACATAGTTGTCAATCCGTTTGTAATAATATTAATGACATTATTCACTTTCAAACAATATCAAAGAACAATACACAGTATATTAAAAAGGCCGACTTTCACGCCACACTTCTGTATGCACATAATGTTAAACGCCTTTGTTACGCTCCATTGATTTAGTATTTCCTATGACGCGAGTCGCGCTAGACTTCTTTGAACATATGACATAGAAAAACGATTAACAGTAAGTGAATCAGTTATTATTATCTTATATTTATGAAGATCTCATTCGTAATGATATATGCTATATGGATTTTTATAAAATTGTTTCTTTCTACCTTTAACAGAAACTATATCTATTAAATATATATGACCTGGTAAAATTCATAAACATTTGGAGCACGTGTTACGTACAAGCTATACCTATCCCAAAAATCAGACACAACATTAAACAATTACGGTTAAATTTCCAAAAGGGACAAATAACTTTTAGTAAAAAAGATAATGAAAAAGCAGTTACTTTTAAGGTGTTAATTTTCTTCAGTTAACATACTTTATATCACTGTCCCACTAGTTGTATTTCTTATATTAATTTATCGTGTGTACTGCGTTTATTTTTGAAAATTTTCAACAACTATATTTTATGACCATTAACAAATCTTGTAGTTTATTTCGTTACGTAATATCGTTGTAACTTGAATTATTATCATAATAAAAATATTTGTAAATATTATAAAAACTACACTATGAAAATAAGTTAGCAATTTTTTTCTGTTCGGTAAAAAAAACAATTTTACCATATGAATACATCATTCAAATGTTTCAACCATTTTCGTATGTCAGTAGCTTTGCAAACAATTTTGCATTCATACAGACTTACTACCTCACAATAAATTTCATAGCATTAGTGCAATTTTGCGAAGTTTAATTTACACAAATAAATTGGTAATTTTCTAAAACAATAAACTAAAATCCTTTAATACTGTTTCATTGGTTTCAGATATTATCGTGATTAAAGTGACGACAAGAAAAGGAATTAAATATTCTAGTTCTGTGAGCCCTTTTTTTCAATATTTGTTAGGTTGTAAAAGGGGTCTACGGCTTTTTTATATGTACACATATAACATTTTCCTAATTGCATGACAAAACGAATAGGCAAAAATAAAATGCATGTTAGTCTTTGTATCCGCCTTTAATTCTTCGATTTGTCCCTCGTTTTGTTTATTATATAGATTTTATTCTCTTATCTATAAGTTTATGAAAGTTATTAGCAATTTTCAAATAATGTATGGACAAAAACTAAATGTTCAAAAGATAAAATGAAAAGGTTTCCTTTTGAGCATTTATCTTACATGTAAAAATTGTCATCCCAAAGGTCTGATAAAAGATACTTAGAGGATAAGGTCTTTTGTTTCCTTTTTTAAATTATGACTGTATTTTGATTGGACTTGAGGTCGGTAAAAATTATAATTTCTGTATTGAGCACTTAAAAAATATTATAACGTTCTTTATTTAAGAATGACTTTAACGTTAAACATTTTTACAAATCACTTTACACTATGCATAGGAATGTGCACAAATAAATAAAAAAGAAAATAAAAATCATAACTAAAGAAATTACACAACTCAGGTAAAGAAAAAATTTGCCAAATTTTTAAAAGATATCATTGTCACTGTAATTTACTTTACGAGATAGATATATTTCAATATCGATAAGAACATTGCATTAAAGTTTAATGTTTTTAAAATGTCTACTAACTATAAATCAAAATTAAACAAAATTTAGCTTATTCTGCTTATTTTCGAAATATTGAAATTTAGAGAATACAGAGACGTAAATTGTATGATACCCACAAATGTTGTACTATCAAATGCTAATAATATATATTCTGTATTACTCGTAAAAAATAAATATATGCATATCTATGTTAATATTCCGCTAATTAAAGTACAAAGATACCTATTACGTTTAAATTGAGATGATAAGGTTGTCGTATCGTTTATTTGTAAAACCAAATGCAAGCATTAAATAACTGTTTATTTTTTTATTTGTAACCTTACTTATTTGTCATGGTTCTTAAGAATGTTTTATAATAACCTTCTCGGACCTTTGAGAGTCATCAATCTTCCTTGTTAATGAAGGAAAATTAAACAAAATATAATCATCTAATTAAAAGAAATGTCAAACATATGATAATACATAACTTTATTCAATAGTATTAGTTAATAAAGTCAGTCTTCAATAACAGCTTTGTCTTGCTGGGGGATTTTAAAAAGTATTTTTATAATTCTTTTATCCTCAACATTCAACAGTGGTTTTTCCAAATTCGTCTTATGGTTTTTAATAATTCATTTGGAAAGTCCTTTTGAAAAACTCGAAAAGTCTACTTGTTAATGTCAATTTAAAAGTAACTACATAATGTCTTCGATTTCTTTGAACTTGACTTTAAGAGATGTGAATGCAATAAATGTTGTACAAAAAATATATAACCCGACTTTATAAAAGCAGTCGTTAAACGACCTTTAGAAATTCTTCAAATGAACAAAAATGAATTTTATTATCTCGATTCGATATCCCAACAAAGTTGTTTATGTTTTAATAAAATTATAATGTCCTCTAACCGATTCCAGCGTAATAAAGGAAGGATGTTGAAAATAATTACAGATTTTCTTTATTTCAACAAATAATGGATAAAAAGATTATTTTCACTCAATTTATTACCAGTACTTTTGGTTAGTATTATATACTAAGTAACCTTAAAAACCATAATCTACTTAAAATAATAATAGCAATATTTATGAAAATTTATTAAGAACGATAATATCATACGTTTATCATAATTTTAAATGTCGTCCAAATTGTTAGAAAGAGTTTCGCTCCTAGTCATAATTATATAAATTCAAAAAAAATTAAAAGGCTGAACAAAGTTATCGTTAGAAACATGCATAATCCAATTGAGGAGTCTTTTAATACAAAGCTACCAAATGATACGGAAGCAAAATAAACAACTACGTGTATGTAAAACGGTTTATCTAAGTCGAGTTAATAAATAAATAGCTTTATTTTGAATATAGTTATTTCGGCCTTTTAATACTTTGATTTGTCTTTATCCACAGAATTTTAAAAGTTATTGAATATTAAGCCGTATTGAGAGCAATTTTGAAGTTTCTTTTTTTAGAAATTTCTTGATAATTTATTAGGGAATATAAACAATTATCAAATATACACGTCATACGGATTCAAAATCAATATCTGCTTGCAGTTTTTCCCAAAGTCGCCTAGGATCTATATACCTATTATTAAAATTAAAACAATGTTTCATTTCACTTTTTAAAAACTCCGTGCGATACAAATATACTTACTTTACTTGCAATGTTGCTAATTTTGACCGGTATGCCAGCTGGTCACTGAACCCTACATTGTTTGTCCGCTAAGCACGATGCCAATGCAAACTGGTTCTCTCACACCACTAAGTAGTGATGAGGTCATTTAATGTTTTTAACTAATTTCATAAAATTTTTGAATTCTTTTCTTTATAAAATACTTCATATATAAATTTTCTCCAGACACAATAACTGTTAACTGTTTTAATTTTATGAAATTCGATGAATGTACCAGTCCAAATCTTATTGCTATGATTTTAGAAATAAAATATATACCATAGATTTTGCTAATGGAAGAAAAAAAAATTGTTATAATTAATATTTTTGCAAATAAAACTATTTCAAGTGCTGTAACAACAACATTAGAAGATAGCAATTAAACGACAAAACAAGTCTAGTTGGTCGGAGGTCAGTGGTCGGATGCTGCAGTCCGGAGAGGCGCGAGCAGCTCACGCACGTGTCCAACGCTCAGGTGAGTTACAAATAATTATAATAAAAAAAAAAATACGATGCGAATTTATTTATTTCTTGGTTCATTTATTAAATCCAAAAAACTTTGCAACAATTTTAATCTGCTATTTTTTTTGGATATGTATATTAAGTCTTATATATTCTAATAATTTTGTATGAATTATAGTTTCAACATATACATAATTATTTCTCTTAATGCACAAAACTATAGAGAATTTTAAAGTCGTCACCGGTTTTTCTACATTTCTTACTGCAGAATGGATAAGGGTTGCTTTTTGTGATCTTTTTTATGCTTTGCGTTCTTTTATTTTTAAATTATTATTTCATATATGTATTTCAAATACAATGTATTATGAATCAATATGAGAAAGATTTTTTTAATTGAAAACCAGCATATGCCACTGATTTTAAATGAAAATTTTAAAAAATTCCCATTGTTAAGAATTGTTAGCTTTACAGTTTACTGTTTAGTAAAACTAAGAATTATTATAATATGACAAAAAGATTCAATCTCTAATATTCGCTATTGAATCTTAAGTCTTTTTGGTATAAAAAGTCATTCATATGATGCCCTACAATCTCAGATAATCGCGTGATCTAATCACCGAAATTCAATCAACCATTCAAAATATTAAAAATTGGAAAGACATATGAAAGAACCGAAAAAAATTTACTATGATCTTATTTACAGAAGAACATACTTGTTTTCATATATCAAACAGAACCATCTACTGTCTTTATTCACGCAAAATTTTGTGATAAATTACAGAATGTTAAAAAATAGAACATAAACTAATAATATAGTATTTTCCAACGTATGTAGTAGTTAACTAAGGTTTACATTAAAACTTTTTTGAACACAGTCGTTCTAAATTGAAAAATCCGTTTATTAAATTAAAATAAATAAGATTTATCTTGAGCGTTATATTTAGATACAAGAAAATTTAACGGTACCCAAGTTCTCTCACCTCTATATGTTTTAATAATATGTAAAGTGAGATACATGAATTCAACTCACGATCAGGCTCTGCCACCTGCGACTACGATCTTGTTTAGACATAATTCTTTGTCGCAATTAAAAACCTTAAAGACAATTAATGTTTCGATGAACTTCTCAAACAGAACTCAACTCCCATATATTTTTGCAGTTTATATCCCAAAATTGACCTCGTATACATTTTGTTGAGATTTAATAACGTCGTAAAGTGTCTCATAAATAAATCTTCCTCTACTTCAAGCCCTATAAAATTCATATCGACTCTTTTAAGTATCAGCAGATTCCTTTTATTGTTATTTCTTCTTACCGTTTGGGTCATCGGCTAATAAGGTTTTGTATGTTTCGAACATCGAAGAATCTTTTATAGTTTTGGGTTAAAATCCTTAGCAAAATAATATTATATGTATGAATCATTAGTTAAATATCTTACAAATAAAACGATAAAAATGTGGTTTCGTGTATTATATTATATAGAAAAATGGAACAAACAAAAACATAAATCAAAACATACTTGGTATTTATTGTTTCGATCCCTCGCAGACAATCCAGTGCTCAGACTGATTTGTTGAGATAACATTTGTATATGATTTACAAATATTTTATATCCTTATAAATGTTTCGTTTATAGTAAAATTTAATTTATTGTCAGAAACTTTAAAAGATAATTTACAAAACAATGACCCCTGTTTAAAACGTATTTTGTGTAAGCAAGTTAGTATATTTTAAAAACCACCCGACAAAGTAAACACAACATTAATGGCATTTAATCAACATCGATTAAAAAGCAATTAACATCATTTTACTACTAAGACTTTAACTGCTATCGAATCTAAAAATTTATTATACACGGAAGAAATTCCAATCTAGACCAGATAGGACCTCGACCGTTATTTGGAATGGGGACAGAGCCACTGTGTATAGACCCTTACGTCTACCTATACTCGTAGTATCAACTGATCAATGTGATTTTAATAGATCCTTATCTGTTTTTGTTTTTACTAAATTTGCGTCATGCTGGCTGGAAACAATACAGTGGATCGAAATTTTGTAGGTACCGTTATAATAGTTAAACGATGATTAATATTTAAAATATTATAATTCTAGTTATGTACAACTCGTAGAATATGTTCACACACATATATATATGTATATATATTTAAACTCGTTACTTATAAAACCAAACCATATACTGGTCGTTTAGCATAGCAATGAATCAATTTGTCAAGAAATTGAATGTAATTTCATTGATTTCATTACTTTATGCGCAGTTAGGTTACAGGGAACGAGCAAATTTTCTTAAATAACATTTTCTTATACCAGAAGTCACGAGTTAATGTGTTCCTTTTTCTGCCAACTAACTGAAGATATTATTATAATTTAAAATTTAAACAGTTTTATTGTAGAGTATTTTGCCAAAAACACTTATGTATATAGGGTACCTACTGGCTTTTCTTTGTTTATTATTGAACGACGTCTCTGTATACTGTAAATTTTTACGTAATGCATTTTCATTAAAAAAGTTTTCTTGTCCAAGAGTTCTTAAGCGTGTTTCCTAAAATTTCCTAGGAATTAGAATACTACAAATTTACAAATACAAATACTACATTAGGAACTAGTATTTTCAAAATAATTAATCAAACTCTTTCTAGAATTTTGCAAATTTGTTAGCCTTGATTTTTAACTCCTAGTTAAACGTTCCTTATTATATACTTATGTATAAAGAAATTACATAATATTGTTATTGTCTTTTGTATATTGCAATATGTTTAAATAAAAAATCCTTTTTTGAATAAAAAAATGCGATCTCTATTATTTTAGATTTCTATTAATAATTATAGTGTTGAAATTTTACTCTTTTTACTGTGTTGAAATAATATTTTATACATAAAGAAATAACAATTAATATTCAATAACTCTGTTACAGTTCACCATGTTTCGTATACTTACAAGCTGTGCAGTGCTCCTGCACCTATATATTGTGGTAAGTTATTTTCATCTGTTTGGTCTAGATTTTTCTTTCTGGAAACCAAGAACTTTGAAGAACATTATTTGTAACAAAACAAATGTTCTTGGCCGACTTTAAAAACTATGTAGGTTCCGTATTGAACCAATGTATATACGAATGTGTCTCCGTGGTCTCAAAAACTACTTCTCGTATTCAAATGGCGTATTCATCCCAGGGTTTATTTTATTGTTCAGATTTTAATAACAATCTTCGAAGTTTGTTAATAAGATTGTTCTATTGATTATTAATTAAAAGCGAATACAACTATTCTTTGAAATAAATAACGGCTAACAGATTTTGTCTCGGATATATTTATGTATAAACTTCGTTAGTGGGCAATATGCATCCTGATAATTTTTAGTGACACTTTTATTTTCTATCAATAGGCGTTACACCTGAAAGCGGCTTTTTAGTATTCATTCGTTTTCACTTTTAGACAATTAGATTACTTGTTCAATTTTTCCGTTTATGTTATTGTACATAAAATTCCTTTAAATAAATGAAACCTTAACGAAAAAACATTGTAAATTGCTCTAACAATTAATTATGACAATTTGCAAATGACAAAACAATGTTTAATGTCACTATCATAAATATTGTAGTCTCTAAACATCGACCCGGTGTTATCAGAGCTCATAAATTAATAACATTGGTTTTGAATTCCTAATTGGAAATAATTACTAAAACAATTAATGTCAATTGTCATTACTATTGGGAACTCGGAATTAGCCGCTGTTATAAATCTGTGTATAATAAACATCAAATGGAATTGGATTTATGAAACAAGTCTCAGGTAATAAATGACTGATTTTATTACTCAATATTGATAAGTGATGGATTAAATATACATAATAAAAGACCACTTTTTTATAATTAAAAACTCACAATTAAATTTATTTGAAAAACAATATTTAAGTTTATGTTATTTATATGAAACTAGGAGTAGCTAAAATGCTACGTTGTTCATTAGAAGTAATATGTTAAGATTATTAGTCCTCTGTTGCAGAACCGGTAAACCGTTACTTTTTTAAATTTTAACAAACAACTCAAATTTTATTTAACCCATTAACTTTATACAATTTAATAAATAGCGTAATAGGCTTAGTGTCACAGACGATTTAAACATGTTTCCAATTATCCTTAAGCACAATGTTCAGTTTTTTCTTCGACGAATTGCCCTTTTTAAGGGTAGGTGTAGAAATTTAAGAATCGTAAATTTGCATTTAAAATGACGGTTATAAACTTTTAGGTTCTAGCAGCGAAGCAGCAGGTACAACTTTCAGATTCATATCTACCTGTGGCTATGCAAGTTATAGCTCACCTCACGGATCAGATGGCGTTTGAAGTGAAGGATGACGTGCCCAAGAGCACCACCGCCAGGCCCTTGTATGTCACATCAGATTACTTCGCAAGCTTACCCAAAACAGGCTGGTGGATAAGATATGGTATAGCAAGGTGACAGTCTTCTGCTTTAGTGCAACGCTTTTGATTTTTCTAAATATCTTTCCTAATACTTCAACCTTACTCTTTTTAACCACTTGCTCTCTATATTCTTAGCTATAACATGCTTATAAGCTTATATGGTATTTTATTAAATACATGCCATCGTATTTTAGTATCAAATAAGTTTAGTTTTAAATTGTTAAATTTACTTTAAGACTAAACAATATTATTAACTTTTGTTGAAAGTATTAAAACAACTTCTTTTCAGAGACACAACCACAGCATTCCACAAGCCTGGTCTCTATGCACCAGCTTCGCCTCCAAAACCATCAGAAAGACAAAAGAGCAATAACTACGTCCTTTTGCCAGTTGAACAAAACTATCAACATACTATCATAGAACCACAAGAGAAGAAAACTGAAGAACCATTGTTGGCAGTGCATAATGAGGAAGTCAGTCCATTACTGGAACCTCCTCCGAATCATCCTCATCATTTGCTACCCTACAATCCTATCAAGTATCCGAGAAGTTCGGATGATGAATTCAATGAGGAGAACCTTCAATATTTATCACCACAAGTAAGGGACATGATCAGGATGGCAAAAAATCCTGATGATGAAAGATTGATAGATGTATGGGATGGTCTAAGAGCCAACCCCCTGGAAGTATCATCTAGAGGGAAACTATCGACCTCGAACTTAAGATTGCTACTTCTGTACGATCTCTTAAGTAGAGACGCGAAGAGACAAAGGCTCTCTGACTACAGTGTAAGTAAACATAATTAAAAATACTCAATCTTATATTTGCTTTTCTGTAAAGGCACTGTTTAATGTTTTTAGTATAGTTGTATCACGGCTTTGTTCTCTAATTATTATTTTTTTGTCCGGTCGTTCGATTTACGACAAGATTTAAAGGTTTACACAACATTTAAGTTATAACTATGATAGTAATCCAGATAAAACGCTTTATATTTCTTATATGATAGCTAGGATAGCATGTACATATTATGTAGAATATAAGAATTAACATTCCCGCTTCTATTGACTCGTCTTTATCTATTCATCTTCTTAGATTAGCAACTTCAAATACTAAGGTCATTTGCATTCTGGACAAAACCACATCATGCTAAAAGGAAATAAAATTGTTCAAATTTAAATAATTATTATTTGTTCAATATATTCGTGTAAGGTAGATATATAAATATCGATCTCGCAAAACAAACATAGCAACATCATTTAAAACAAGTTGTCTTTGAATAGTCATATTTGATTAAATAGTATTCAAGATGTACTGACAACTGTAGGTATATATGTATAACAATCAAGATATCTCTATTTATATGTTGTTTATTATGGAAAATTATTTGCGAGCTTTACGAAATCTTCCACAGACTCTAGTCTTGAATATATGCATTTTCCTTTTCTTAACTTTTATTTTAATACAAACATTATTTCATTTTATCCATACTAATCGACGCTGGAATAAAAAATCAATGAGACTAGTCTTCCATAAATATATCATGAAAAATATCAGAGAAAACTTTTTACCATAATTACCATCATAATTTTCGCCGTGACTGTCTAGGGTAGTTGACCTTAAACAAAGTCATTGCCAGACAAACGGAAGATACTAAAAGAGATTTCTTTATGTAAATGGTTTTTATGACGCTCCTTTATTTTCGTTTGATTAAATGAAAGTTTTTCGTATATGTGAATGCTCTCTATGTTTATGAGAAATACTACAATAATGTTTTTGTTTTAGACGTGTAGGATTCTTGACACAAACAAAATAAATATTGGATCAACTTTATCGACTTGTCAAAATTCACAAGAGAAAAGACTTTGTATTTTTTGCTTAAGATGACTATTAAGAGATAATATTATTAACATTATCCTCTCAATAGTCTAAGTATATATTTACATTGCATGTACCGTTTTGTAATCGGATCTGGATAAAGTTTCTCATTCAGAAATATCATACAAACAGGTGTTAGTTAGTTAGTAGGTACTAAATAAATCTTTAATCCTACATGGGTCTGAGGTAAATGGAAATTTAAGTTTCACAGCCCGGTATTTCAAATAAAAGATTTCCATCAAAGCTCCAAAAACATGTTTTCTTAATAAATACATATAATGTTCGAAAGTCAGTTTACTTTAGTCAAAGGCTGCATTTGTAGTATCGATATAAATCTCCAAACGGACGCCGTAAAACTATTAGTAGAACCCGATAATCTTCTCTAAACAAAGAAAAATGTTGAGAGAAAAAATGTATATCATTAGCATATTTAAAATATTCAAATGCTTTTAGATACAAAAAGTTCAATTTTACTGAATATAAAATTTTAAAAAAAGAACGAACAAAAGAAGATAAATTTTAACGGACCATAAAACTGTTTTATGAATTTTATCTTAACAAGAAATATTTTCATGTTACGTACATGACCTACTATATTTTTATACTTGTAGGAAAAAAGTATCTTAACGTCGCTTAATTTATTTAGTGACTCCGCTTCTAACTAGATTAGGATCGGCGCCCTTTACGGTAACGAACTAGAAAAAAGTTATAGACTCACATCTACTTTGGAATTATTAAAGGTATAAATTTTGTTTTGTTTTTAAAATAAAAAATTCATTTATTTTTATATAATATTACTAATAATCATTTATACATACATATGTGTATATAATTCCATTCTTTTCCAATAAATTTTACCGACAAATTAAATCTTGGCTTATCTCTGATATTTTTTAAGACTCAATTTTATTTATACTTATAAAACTAGATACAATAAATTTCTTTTAGTTCTTTTAAATATCGTATTTTGCAATATTCTAATAGCTGTCCAACAACGTCTAATTATTTTAATTAGCTTATCATATTGAAACCTTTAAATGACCGAATCAAATAAAAAAGAAAATTGTTAAAACGTTTTATTCCTGAACTTTGGCATATTGTAAATGTCAATGTATTGTACGTTTTACTGTCCGAACGTTACTAATGCTTATATGTATATGCTGTCGTTTGATAAGGATAAAACATAAATGTAGTTTCATAGAGATCGGAAAGTAATGAAGTAGTAATTTTTATATAAGTATAACAACAAGATTAAGTTAATTATTATTTGTATCTAATCTTGTAATGGTGTAATTCTAGGGATTTTCTCCTGACGTGATGAAGAACCTGGTAGAGTCTTCAGACGGCGGTGCGAGTGAACAACTCCGATTCGCGCTTTCCAAGATGGTGGAGAGAAATGATTGCGGTAACGACTACGCTAATAACAGAGCTAAAGAAATGGTTGTTGAACTGGCAAAGGCAGAATCTAAACTGTCTTCCGAGCTCAGATACCTACAGCCTCTCGTATATAAGTTCTAATACTTGATGTAATTAATGCCATGTATTACATTTTAACATATTATTTTATAAATGTTTCTGTAATAGTATATTTTAAAGATTATTCACTGGCTTTACTTTTTATAGGTTTAAAAATAACAAATAATAAGCAAAATAAAAAACATTTTTATGTTCAATCTCATTTATTTTTATTATTCATACAATATTTATTTTCTCATGAAAATTCCTTACGGAAGACGGAGAACGTAATTTTCGTTCTGTATATTTAACAATGTACAAGGTAAGCTTTTAATCAAAAACCGCAAAAGTTCTGAACGTTTACAGAAATTTTAAACGCTTCTGTAATATAACGTGCAAGCAAACGAGTCACACCGAGTGAAATACGAGATACTTGTTGTTCATCTATTACCATGATAAAGTTTTATTGAGAAATATTATTGTAAAAGTTTTAATAACCTTCTATTGCTTGATGATTTAATTTACAAAATAAAATGAATAATAAATGTAAGGACAGATGGCTGAGAAAAAAGTCTCTTTGTTTTATGTTAGTATAAATTTTAATTTAAAACTTGATTGAATTCTTCCTTTGATTAAACCAATCTATAAAATTCAATCTACGTGAACTTATAAAAGTTTCAATTTCATTTTTTGCCTTAAAATAGGTTGTGTAGTAACGAATGTTTAATACTTTCATCTTTAATTGCCTACGGTACATTTTAAAGCAGGGCTTTAAGATTTTTTTAAATAGCAAAATCTATAATATTTTGTTAAAATTAGACATTTAAATTTTTACAAACAATGCAAACAAAAATAACTAGCATAATTAAACCTTGTTTAAACACTATTAAAAACATTCTAGTTTAACAAGTTAGAGCACGTACGAACAGATTCGCAATTCCAAAAGATATAATATTATTTTTCTTAATTAATTACTTGTTTAATTTAATAAAGCCTTCCTTAAGGGCCTTTTAGCGGACATTACCATTCTTGTAATGGAATGTTATTATACTTATAATTAAATATAAATACGTTGAGCCTCTTTCGCAGGTGAATTTTAAATAAAATTTGATGTAACGTTAATCAAAATACATTTAATTTTAATATTCAGTAAGCCTTTTTAATGGATTCTCCTAAATATTATTCTCAAAGGGATGTCTTGAAGTAATTAGTTTTTTATTTGTTTCCGAAACAGACTTTTGCTTTTTATTAGATAGGAAAGGAATGTTATATTTTGTGACATAAAAAAATGCGATTAAAATTAATTACTTTTCATATTCTTTTGATCTCTGAGCTTTAGACTAACAAAGAAATGTCTGCTTAAAATATGAAAATATAGATTATTTAGCAAAATGTATTAAGACATATTAAGTTTTCCAACTTATAAAGGAAACCGTGGGCAGTTAGTATTGGCCATCATATGTATAACACGGGCAATTGGATTTTAAATAATATTAAAATAATGGCATAATTTTTACGCTCTACTTACAAAAAACTAAATTTAAGTATAAAGACTTTTTTTTGTCACAAATTCTTACTTTAAGACTTATAAAAAAAAATTGTAAATTCTTTCGTTATTTCATTAATTTGATTTTCCTTTTTTTGGAAGTCTTATGTATCAACTCATTTTCTTTTATAATTAACTTTCAAAGAATGTGAAAGTTAAGAAAGCCAACAAATCGATTTGATTTATTAATTTATCTAAAATAATTTTCGGTCACAGAAATTCATATTTTTTTTATTTAATATTGATATGCTAGAAAATAGAAAAACAAAGAAAGCATTGTTTTATATGAGCTTGTTGAAATATCATTTCAGTGAATACGAGGAAAGCGAAAAATAAATATATTTGCAGATATTCCCTGGTTCAATATGTATCCTGGAATAGTTTGCTGGTGGGTCTTCATTTCAATAATAAAATGTTGCGTCCATTCTATATGAAAGAATTTACAAATTTGTGATTGAAATAAATACTGAAAAAATATATAGTCCTTAAAAATCCTGAAGTATCATGATTCTATTAAAAAGATGACAGAACACCGTTAACGAATTTACACAATTTTAATATTCTTGATGATTTTAATATCAGGTAAGAAGACATACAATATATTTGTAATAAATATTTATTTTACAACAATAATCGTCTGTGATACTAATTACATTTCTATTTTAATACATTATTTCGAACAAAACTATTTATTTCAACCATTATTAATGTTTTTTTTAATTATATCAATACACAAGATTTTCTTTCTAATAACTACCTGGAAATAGATTTCCTTTAAACGTTATTTGAAGGTTTGAAATTACCTAATTATTTAGTTTGTTTTATTTGACGAGGATGTTGAGAAATACGCAACTATTCCGCCGTACACTAGTTGTATGAGTGATCCTATTAATTCCACCACGTATATAAATGGTGATGTGTTACGTTTCGTTTCCTTTACATCATCGTCATCATCAAAGCCAAAGTTATCATCCTCATCGGTATCACTGATTTCGTTTATCGTATCATTCAATCCTATCTTTGCTGGTAGATAATTTGAATAAAGGGTAATCTTTTCAGGTTTTTCTTTCTTCGTTGGACCGTCAAATGTCAGTTCTTCAACGTCTCTGGTTTCTGAAGTCTTACTGTCTGATGGTTTTGTTTCTTTATCACTGGTATCGTCTAGTATCTCTATTTTATCCCAAGGTTTACTTGTTGTCGTTGTTGTGGTTGTAGAATTTCCGTTAATTCCCAAGAATCTGTAATTTTATAAAGATACCTTTTAAATTTAGAGAAAAAATATACTATTTTTATTTATTATAAAAATTTATTTTATGGTAGACGAAACTATGTACGTTCTTACCGCGCCTAATTAATTATATTAATTTTTATAATTAATATTATAGTCTTTACTAAACATCACCCACTACAAAACGATGTTTTTCCAAGTAAACCAATTCCAATTAAAAGTATCTAAACTAGACGATGCAGTGAATTTTTACATAGAAAGGGTAATTACAAAACCGATTATATCCATATAATAAAGTTTACTCCAGGGATATTGAAAAATACTTCTCATCAAGTATCAGCGTTCAAGTGAAAACCGATAATAATATTTTACATACATTTTATACAAATCAGAATGTTATGCGGCCGAACGGAGTTTAAGGGTTTACAAAATATTCAATGATTCTTTTAGCTATTAGAAGCCAATGAATTTTGGAGCCATTGAAATAGCTACCTGTATATTGGCGATGTGATCCTCTCGGCAATGTTGTTTGCTATCTGATGATAGACATCAGAGCTCGGAGGTGTATACACACTCACCACCGACTCTTCTGGAAGTCCACGGGAAGAAGAGTATTGGACCTACATAGATTTGAAATTAGATTTATAATTGTCATATTTAAGATCTAAGATCGTATTACAATTCTGTAGATGTACTTGATAATTTTATAATTCAAAAACAACTTGTACATAAAAAATATTATATGAATTATTTTAATGTTTTACTATAGTATTCAAAGAATTTTTATTTCTCCCTCTCCTGCCAGTTTGAATACCATAATATATTCAATGATAATGAATACAAAACCGCTTTCTTTTCATACGTTCTAACTTAAACATTTTTCATCATTTAACTGCCTTTACTATTACCATTCAAGATTGTACATGTTGATAGATGAACAATATCAGTGCTCTCAATCTTAAGGTTACAAGACTCAACACATTAAACCTCTAACTTTCTTTCCGAGCCATCACAGTGGCTTCTCTTTTTTGCGAAAGGAGTCAAGAATGGGACCTAAAGCGCTTTACAAGATTCATACCTCCCACAAAGTTCCTGTATTGTTATTAGCCTATCTTGCTTTTTACCAATGAATAAATTAAATATATAACTATCCAGAAAACAAGATATACAATTTCTTCAATCAAAATAGACAGATTTTCTCTCTTGTATTCATTATGTTTGTTATCACGCACATATGATGTTATGAAAACAGTAAGAAAAGATAAAATTTATCCTCATATTAATCTGCTCTCTGCCAGACTTATCACGTTTCAATTGGCAGTCATTCTAATTAATTATTATTGTATTTTCTCATTATTATTATAATTGTAGATAAGCAACAAACTGATATTATCTATTTATTTAAAAATTCTATCATTTCATTCTAGGCTACCGAATCCGAGGAAAAATTATTTAAAAGATAGATGGATGTCGCTTCCAATTGAATTCCTGCATTGAAAAGGTAGGCGACCAACTCGAGCTATTTCATTTTTAATTTTATTGAAAATACCAGCATCCATGAATTAAAAACTCGATCAGAATTACTCAGAATTTCTTTCGGATTTATAAATATCGCTATCAGAGTCGATATTCTTAAAATATTTAACGTCGAATACATCAAAAATATTTCAATTTTATCGTTTCACTGCATTTGTGACGTACATTCTCTGTATTTGAAAAGTAATGTGTGAGATATATTCAATGTAAAAGATATGTGTATGAAAATGTTACTGAAACTTTAACATACATAGATATTATTCTATTAAAATATCTTTTTCATATAATTATTGTTTTGTATTGTACTCTCATATAAAGATATATTTGGTTTCCGACCTTCATAACATTTTCAATTTTCGTAGATATATTAGGCAACATAAGCAGATACATACACACACACATACATATACATACTTATGTATAAACATCCGAACCTTAACACTTACAATATTTGCTTTTAAAGATTCTCTAATCTCAAGACCTTGACAAGTTTAAAAAGCAATTGCTCTTTAAAATATAATATTAAGATCATGAATAACAACTCGTGCAATATGTCTGTAGTTGTTTATTTACTTGAGTAAACATAATATTTCAAAGTATTTCACGCAAACGTTTCAAGTGAATCTTCAAGTTGATGGAAATATATTAAAATTTGAAGCCAGCTGAGTGCAGGTAATGAGAGAAAATTAATATTCCCGTCTGAAAACGTATCAGCAGACGTGACGATTTGATCCTTGACGCCAATGCCAGCATCGCGTATGCGGACCACGTAGTTTTGATACTAACAATGACACATTTGTAGTTTATTGCACTACTATTGTTATTATTAAGTTTGATTGTTTGTTTCTTTAAAATTTGTATATCATAAGATTAATTTCTTAGTATTTATCTATAGAAACTTATTTAAGTACTAGACTTAAAGATAATTTTATTAAGGTTACTAGAATTACCCATCAGATGCTTAAGGATTTTTCTCACTTGCATTATTTAGTTACTCTATCTTTAAACAAATATTTTTCACGCAAAACGAGTTTCAACTTTGCTTTTAAAAGCGTAATTTTTAAATTCAACTGGAAACATTGAGAAGATAAAGAATTTGTAACTGTAATTATTTCGTTTAAAACCCGCCATTTTGTTTATGAAAATTGGATCAGACTCCACTTCAACTTTAATCATAAAAGCAGTGACACTAACGACACTAAACCAAATCTAATGTTGACCAATTTACTAAAATCGGTCTACCCTTTTTAGAAATATGATCAAATATTAAAACACAATCATTCTATATATCTATATAATGTATTGATACATCTAAACACAACCCAATTTTTTTTTTCGTGACTCTAAGATAAAGTCATTGTTATTACGAGATTTTTTCAATGAATCCTTCGTAAGGATCATCAAGTATTTTAATGATTTTGCTTCTTCAAATTCTTCATATAAAATGCAATACTTAATATTATAACTAATTAGATGATCGCTTAAATTAAGAGACCCTTTTTATTTGACTTGTAATTGAGTTTGAGACGAAGGAATAAGAAGAGAAGTTCGATCCTTGTTTTATAACTTGAAATTAATTAATGTCATTGTCTTCATATATTTATTTTATTCCGATAATCGTTTCTTTATCGTTAATATGCTAATATGTATAATATTTTGTTCCCACGCAATAACAGTTTAGAAATTCGAGTTTAATTTATATTTTCTATTAAATATTTAATTCAAAACATGATTACAATTAAATAAAAAAACTACAGTATACTAGATATTTTGAACGGGTCGGAAGAAATTAAAAAAAAACATGTTAAACCAGTTACATAATCAAACTTTAATCAAGAACCGTTAGCAATGAAAAACTTGAAACAACGTTAAATGATAAATCTATCTGTAGTGTTCAACACGAATTATTAATTACCAAAATTATTTTGTTACTATCTATAGTAGCTATTTATATATTTGTCCTTATTAAAAATTCACATATTAAAAACGACACGTCTTGCTATACGTGTCGAATATTATTTCTAAAATGAATTTTTTTATTAGATGTAATATGTAATTCTATGAATATAATTTTAATTATATTCATATAAATTCAAATTATTTCGCATTGTTTTATATTTATATTTTAATTTCACTCGCTATCATCGAAGTATATTAATAACTTGCAATGCAAAACCTTAAATATTAAAATCCTATGAATTAATCGATATAATTTTATATATTACTGAAATTCTAGGCACAAAAAGCCAGTAATAATAATACTTACATTGTACACATATGACCTTTTTATTCGCGGATTGAAAAAAAAAAACAATTTATGGTTAATTTTCCATGAAAACAGAGCTTATAGAATACAAATTAAAGTTTGTTCAAATATTTATGTTACTATTGATTCCTCCTATTTCTATCACACTGACCTCGCTTTGTCTGAACTATATCAATTTATTATTTATTCTATAACCGACTTATATTAAAGTAAGAACATAATTAATTAGTCTTCTATATATACATACATATATTATTAAATGCATTGAATATACATCAGCGATTTAAAAATATTTTTATTCCAAAAAAATTATTCACGAGTATACTTTTTCTATTTAAAATTTAAATAGGAACAATATATTCAATTATTTTTTTATTAGTTATTAAATAAAATGTAATTTACAATAGAAACTATACTTACCAGAAGCCCGAAAAATATAATAGCTGAGGTCTTCATAATTTAAACAATCGTCTAATATATTTAAACTTCTTACTGCGTTTGAATCTCCACAGACGATACAGGCGAGTTGCGCGAGCGCACATCGATGACGCTATGACCGTTCAGGATAATTGTTCTACCGACATGAAGGACGGAGCGTGCGATGTATATTCTGAGTATTAATGTAACACTAGAAAATACTTTGGACCACCCAAATATTGATATATCATGAGGAAAGTCAACCTCTATTTGTTTTTATATTCTTTGATTTAAAAGAACCTTTAGAAGATATATATTTAAAAATTTGGCACAAGCAATGTATGTATTTTTCTAGATAGATCTTCAGATGAAAGCTTAAAATCTCTGTCGCATCAATATTTTTTATAAATTCTGTTCATATATGACTCTATAAATATATTTCAGTGACTCTATACGATATTTTTATTGACAATAAAAAATGTATAATTTATCACTCAATTTTAATATAATATATAAAACTTACCTAGGTAAATTTAAGTTAAAATTTTACCATAATTTATTATGAAGTTTATGAAAGATTCCTTGAAAATATTTATGCTACCAACAACAACACGGTATCTTGCGCTTAAATCTGAGCTTTACTGTACGTGCAGTCTAAGAAAATAATCAGAACACGCTAAGCTTACCTAGCAGTTTATAACGCTTAAGCTGTTATAATCTTTAAAAATTGCAGACTAGTAATAATGTGCAAGCAATTTATTTTTTTAATGGTGCTGACACAAACACTGTTTATCTTAAAAAAATTAGGTTCACGTAATAATTATTACTTTCAGGCTAAAACTTAGATATATAACCAATTCCAATACAATAGAAATATTTTTATGACCGAATCAGAAAAATAAGTCTCCGAAAATATAGACGAACGAAGGCGTTCGTTAATAAAATATAGTGCCACGACTTCCGTAGTAAGGTTGTAGACCTTTAAAGTGCCTACCATAAAAGTCTGAGCAATATACATGTTTTATAATATCACATTTACCTTAGTTGCTAGAACTACTATTATGCTTTTTAACATCTTTATATTTTTTGATGAGGTTGAATAAATGATGATTGCAAAAAAAATATATGAAAATGCTTGGCCACAAAGACAAAGATATAGCAAAGATGAGAAAGTAATTTAACCTCGAGGAATAGCAATTACAGTTGGCGAGATTCATCTATTTCTTAAATCTGAATAGAAATTTAAAAATTGGAAGAAAATTAAGTTTCTTTGTAACGCTTTTAATGTGGATTCAAAGGTTTTAACCCATAGACTACGTTAAACACTGTTTTAGTCACTCTGTAGCAGATTAACAGAAGCATATAAGGAATATAAGTTACAAAATAGTTTAATGGCGAAGAAAAAATATATTTTGCTTTTCATTTAGTACTAACTTATACTACTTTTATGTACTACAGGCCCCAATGTGAGTCACGTCTTCCTTCCGACGTCGTGAACTATAAACAAAGTTATATTGTTTAAGCTGACAAAAAAAAGGTGTAGATATATCATTACATACGAACATAAAAGAGTTCAAAGAATATAAAAATGTATTCAACGTTCGTTCATAAATATTCAGAAAAGGAATAAATATAATAAATTGTACATAAAAAATACTTTTAATTGTTATCAACTATAACTGAGCAACTTTTTAAGTTTAATTACTTTTAATAATTTGTTATTAGGATCCAGTTATAAGCATGTATAATAAATAAAAATAAGAAATCTGAAAAGTTTTATTTAGAAAAGCCAACCCCATATGTGTAAACATATCATTTTCATTGTTCATTGGTCTGAGTATTTAGGATGTCAATTTATTGATTGTCATTTATTTCACTTGTTTTGAATTTTATTTTTTGAGATTACATACTACCTATCTATTTATAATTTCTGCACTAGATACAATGTATTGCAATAAATAGTTAGTCATGTTTGAGCGACATCTATACTTTATAATAAAACAATGAACTCCTCTATATTAGAATGATTATAATTGATTTAGCTTTTCGCTGCTAGATGCCGTTTATCACCGATTGAAATCATTCTAAAAAAGATAATTTTGTGATATTTAATTATTTAAATTTATTAAAACTATTATTTTTTCTTATAAAAAGAAACTATACAAACTCTTTAACTAAGTAAAAATGTTCCATTGAAATAAAATTTTCGGTTGGTTTTAAGACGTTTATTACTATCTCCATAGCAACAGACTCTATTTACGTTATACACGGTTTGTATTAAATGGTCCTTAAAGTTTAATTTTATTTTGTGGAGTGATCACTGCAAGAGCTTGAAAGTTGTAAATTTATCTAAAAAAAAATTAAATGTCCAAACCAAGTGCGAGAAATTCCAAAGTTTGTTGTGATCGTTACAGAAAACATTTCAATGGCCTCAACAGCTGTGATAGAAGTTTTAAAAAAGTTAAAAGAGTTGTTATTTCTAAGAAAAATATTTGCGGTTCACTAAGAGAAGATGAAACTTGTTCTATGGGTTCCTTATGTCACCACAATGAAAATAAAGTACACAAAAATACGACTAAGTCTGACATGGCGTTTATTGAAAGATACTCATGTAAAAAGATAGTAGATTGTTGTAAAAAATGTGGTGACACGATCTCTGATGCCAACATTGCAAATAATGAAAACAAAGTCAACAAACAGGATTATGGACAAAACTCAAAAATAGTAAAAGAAGGAATGAAGACTTCAACATATAAAAATATTAAGGACAAGAACCACATTTACCAATTCTATAAAAATGAACAATTTCATGAGTCCTCCGACTCCTTTTATCCTGCTGAGCAAACTAAATGTTCATCTTTAAAACCAATTATTGAACATTCCGAGAAGAGTTGCAGTGCACATACTGTTTTTAAGATTTCTTCTAATGATTGTGAGAGCGAAGTTGATTTTATAGACCCAGATAATATTGATAATATACAAAAATTAAAACAATTTAGAAATAACAACTATTTTGAATGTCACTCTGCTAAATCAAGAATAAGCTCCAAAGACAATGGTGGAGTTCTTAATCATAAATGCATATATAGATTTTATTTGAATGATAGATTATTCCCCGTACCTGTATACAGCGACCATCATGACAATGTACGTTGTATGGAATGTCAGTTGCCATTAAAAATAAAAGATGAACAAAATTCTGTTAATGGCACCATACAAGCTAAAGTGAAATTAAACAATGAAGTTCAAGACATGATGCTTATGTTACCTGTGAAAAATTCTTTAATAATACAAGAGAGGAGAAAAGATGTAAAAAAAGAGGAAGACAGCCTCTGTTTCGGTATAATAAAACTAAATTTAAATGGAGACTCTATATTTAATAGGAATAAACCTGACAATTCTTTGGCCCTGAGATACCAGAAGGGTTATGAAGAACATTCTAGAAGAAAGGAATATAATTATCAAAGCCTTATGAATGATGATGTCATTATAATTTAGCTTGTAAAATTGTTATAACTTATTTTTCTATAAATACATACAGTGGGAACTCAATTACCACTATAACAACTTAAATAATTGTTTTATTTCATATGAAATCATAAAAAAAATTAATTATTGAGAAATAAATGGTCTGTAATCACGAGTTAATACAAGTTAATTTACTTAAAGGTATTATAGCAATTTTAAAAATTTACTTAATTGTTATATAGGATAAATTACTTTAATTATTTTCGCATTGCCTTTAATTTATATTGCGAAATATATATTTATAAAATAATTTCATCAAGAGGAAGTTACCAGATTAAGCATTGAGACTTGAATGTCACAAACAAAGTGAATAATAATTTGGAAACATTCATTAATTATAATATTATTTATTTTTTAACACTTATATCCTCAATATAAACATTATAACAAAAAACAAATAAATATCTACCCTTACAATAGATTGTACTGCCAACATACTATAGGTAGGATCTTTAAAAAAATGGTACATGTACCTTATATATTAATGAATGATAACCAAAAATTATTATTCAAATTCTATTAGCCAATTTATAATATCTTATTTGAATATTATTTGCTTATATTAATAATCACATCTTCTGCTTCCTATTAAAATTTGAAACGACCATTGTCGAAACTGCCAACCATGTCTTAATCACAATAACATTTATATGACGAAATTGAAATATTTTAGATCAGGGATATCCGTCACGACTCACGTGTATGGAAAAATACTTAAGTGTATGAAACAACCCGCGCGGTCGGTTCTAAATCAAAAAATGCAATAGTTACAACATTATTTACATATATAACGCCTTTTAATTAAAACAGATGTCGCTTGAGCAGTGATTATGATTAAAAACAAATCATGTCTTTTCTCTTCTATTAACTTCTATAAAATTTTTAGGTTAAAAAATATGAATATAAAAAATATTAATTTTATTGTTATTTTAGAATTAAACTAGAACTAAATCTGTTGTCACCAGTAATTGTGACGACCCTGAACCGCCAGTTTTTAAAATGTATTCTGCTATTTATGAAATATGCAATAAGTATATATGTATGTTTATATTACAATGATAATATTTTATCATATATAGAGTTTCAAAATATTATATATTTATTTTTATCTTTCTGCTCAGATCGACATTGAAAATTAATCTTTACCCAAAACTTTCCTTTTGTTTTTCGAGATTTTCAAGTTCATTTCTATAAAAAAAAACTCCAACTTAAAATAATATTCTTCCTTTTTTTAACTGGGAAAAAAATTTGTGGTAGCCTAATTATTACTGTGTTTTATAATTATTGTATTGTCAAATACCATTTGATTTCAACACATTACCTGATTACAAAATATAAGACTTCACTTGCAATTGTAGAGACGGAAGGACAAATCACTATGGTAAAATAGGAAAAATACATATTTACAAATTTATTAACTATATTTTCAAATAAGTGTAAGGAATCACATTAAGAAAAAAAGTTTAAACCATGCAAAACATACAATACGTTCCTTCCTTGTCTCTCATATGACTTTCTACTGGAGTTGAAAAGAGATCCAGTCCTCCTATTTAATAAGTTGCATCCATGTCACATCAACACCTTAAAAACAAGTTTGCATAGCACGTCCATTCTGTAATGTAGCCGCGAAAAATAAATATATATATGAGCATTATTCCCGCGCGATAGCAGTACAAGAAAGACGCTGCGCGCGCACTGTCACTTAGTAATATTTATACAAAGTTCGTTTGCTCGACAGAAAGTATCGTTCCAAAAAGATTTTATATTGTGTAGAAAATGTTTTTATTTTTGGTACTAAGTCAGTTGACGTTAGCGGCCGCTGAGAATAAGTTGCGTAAGTATTTTCATTTTATGAGGTGAAGGTAGTTACAATTTTGTAACTAAGATATAAATCTTAACAGTGTTAAAATAACTTAACCAACTTTATGGTACATATGGCTTATTTGAAAAAACCGTAAAATTACCTAATTTATTTTAAACAGAAATGTTGTAATATGATTTATGAACTATGAATAAGACTCTACATGACTGAGAAATATCTAAATTATTTTTATTTCAAGTATATGAATAAATGTTGAAAACAATTTTAATATGTAGCATGTTAAATAATAATTTTAAAACTCTATACAACTTTATGTAGAGTTTGCGGCTTATAATTCGAGAAAGACAAACCGACAAAAGTTTATTCAGAGTTAAATATTTATAACTATGCCGTTTATATTTATTTATCGATTTTTATTGTATTACAAAGAATGTAGGCAAAAAAATATATCAAAAATAATGTTGTAAATAAAAAACATTACGCACTACAATACTATAAATTAATTTAAATCAAGGGTTATTTAACAATCAGGAAGACATTTGGCAGTCAATTCCAAAAACTTTACGAAACGAAAGAAAACTATTATGTACAGGAAGCTACGTGTAAAAAATATAAAAGAAAACAAAGGTTACGCATACAAATAAGACTGCATATATTTATCCATAACATTCATACAAGTAATATAAGATGCGGCAGTAAATTGATAATATTGTTTAATTACAAGGAAATAAGGCAGCGTAACCAGAGGTTGGCAACATTTATGTAATGTTAAGGAAACTTCGGTAATCATATCACGGTAATCATATGTAATATGATATCAATGAACAGGATTTTTTAAATAAAATAAATCAATATTTTTACTTTTACATACAATTTAATATATAATAGCACAGGAAATGTATTGTCAGGTATAAATAAATGTATTTATTTCCTGTACTTGTAAGGACGTATGTGGTAAAATGAATCTAGACTTGATTGTCATATTAAAACAAAATAAACGCATACATTATATTGCTGTAAAATAGTTTAATTCTCAAAATTTTTTTTGTTGTAATTTTAAAAGAGAACGTAACGCGAATTTAAAAATGAATCAGATATTTCAAAAAGACCTAAAGAAATGGACGCTAACCTAATTTATATATGAATCAAAATATTAATCTATTTCTTTTCAATTCCATTGTTGTTATTTATTTAATTGTTCATATCCTTCCAGAAACATGACTAGCTCTATATATATACATATATCTTTTATTAACATATAATAATCGTGGAATAACATACAAATATGTTGATAATGCATAATATGTATGCGTATTAAGATTCAATCATAGCACTTAAGAGAATATTCTAGTTTATAATTTGTTTCAAGGAAGCTCATAACAATTACTTAGCATTCGATATGATTAAGTGACTTATTTTCTAGTTACAGTAGTTTGGAACATAAGATCGAAATCCTTTATTCCATCCAGAAAGTCATATGTGACCAAAATACGGGAAGTATTTTTTTTTATTTCACGGAAGTTCCGCAAAATAAATAAATAATTTTTAAATTAAACAATCAAACATTACATTGATATAAAGATTGCTTTTTTATTATTGAAGTTTAATTCTTTATATCTTTTTTAATTTAAAATTATTCAACAGTTTAAAATCATTGATTTTATAGATGAATTTTAGTATGTGCATATGAATTAACCCACTACGAGCAAAAGCATAGCTTCTTTCAATAGAGACTGGTGCCTTTACTATAAGTTTGATACGATAATGTAAAATTTTATATAATAAAACGACATCGTAGGTGATGTGATCTTGAAAATTTGTGGTAAAATATATAGCTTTGTCACCAGTTCAAAGTGAAGTTAATTCTTCTATCTAATTTATAAAAATAAAATCTGCAAATCTTTTAAAAATTAATATTAAAACTAAGTGTTAGTTTCATTACGCGAACTTGTATAAGGATACCGCTACAACAACATAAACAGTTATTTTTCCTAAGTTAATTTTAGCTAGAACTTGTGTGACTTAAACAATCACGTTAAGGCTATATCTGAGTCCCTACGCCCTGAATATAAATTGTGTTTATTGTATTGTGTTTACATATGTATGTATTGTTCATTATCGTGCCTTAAACGAACGACCTTCAGAGGCTTTGAACCCTATTTAAACCTTAGACTTATTGTCATACTTGAATTATTATACCCGGAATAAATATACATAGTTTTATTTAGTTCTACCGAGCTATTGTGTGAATGATCTCTTTACACAGATTAAATTTTTAATAATTACTCACTAATATTTCATATATATACAACAGTGTTTTAGAACAAAATATCATACAATTACTCAGTATTCGACGTCTATATTTATTAAAGTGCATTTATTTTTTATTTTCATTTCTTACGTTGTTTTTATTACTACGGAATGTTGATTCGGCTGAGATGATTCCATCGAGATTATTGCTGCATTATATCAAATATTGCTTTCCACCTTGAGAGTTGAAAGTCTAACCACGTGGCAACGCTATCTTTCGAAAGTCTGTCATCACAATGTATGACCTTTCCGTCCATTCAAATTAGTTCTTATTGTATCGCAATAAGAACGATATTGCAATTCGATGCAATTCTTAATGTATAAATGATAACAATGTTATTTATTTAGTTTTGTAAGTCTGTTTCGATATGTTTTAGTAAAATGTCTTTTATTTTGAAATAACTAAATAAGTTACAACTGGACGACTGATCCCGCTTCGTAGGCAGTTTCTTAATGATTAATAACACGTATGACTTTTTGTCTACAATAGATAATCACACTTTTTTTGATCATCCGTGCTATGAATTTAAATAAGTTATACTTGCCAGTATATATTATGCTTTACTCTCATTTTTAAGACGCCCCTGGCTACTTTATTTAAGCTATCTATCCCCTGTACAACATTCACTATGAATTTTAGTTTATTATTATTTGAATATAACTGTATAGACACTCGTAGAGTTATATTGTAAATACTAAGTGAATAATCAATTAATTAATCGTTTTGTAGTTGAATGCTTCTTAAGCGGACATTTAAAAGAGTATCGACTTCAATTTCTTATTAACTTACCTATTTCATCTTGAAACGAGTGATATTTCGGCAGCAATGTTACTTTAATAAATATGCTTCGGTTACGAAAATCAAAATGGGGAAAATCGAAAATCAAAATTATAGGAAGGGCCTGTGTCCCAATCTAACATGTTTTATTTTCTAATATTATTGAAATTTTACAGTGAATCGCTGTGAGTAATTTTTGGGATGGTATGAAATAGACTTTCGATTTTAATCAAATCTCCATGTATTACATTAAATGAACAAAAATTCATTTGTGGTTTTTTTGGCTTTAAGATCAAGCCTATTGAGATCAAGTGTTGCAAATTTTGCGAGATAATAGGTTTTGGGTTTAGGCTTCAGTACTTTGAGTATTGACGACTTTCTGTGACGGGATTAACATTGGAAAAGATAATCAAGTGTAAGATATTGCTGGTGATTGTTTTCTTTGAACTGGTTGAATTTTACGCTTATAAGCTTTTTAATTTTACGGTTCCGTATAAAATTTTGTTTCGGTCAAAGAGTCAAGAAACCTGTGAAATTTGATGGGTTGAGAATCCGACTTTAACACTTAGGTGTTAAGATCACTCATTATAATAAAATTATTGTAGGATCAATGTTCTCCAGAGTTTATCCTACATCCAAAAAGACAGATCAACAACAGCAAGAGCAAAATTTATACCAAAATTATCCCCTAAAATGAAATAATTGAGAAAACTACATTTGGTAGAAGATGTCTGTGGACCTGTCCACCAAGTGATTCTTTTATTAGTCTATCACTTAAGCCTCTCGTTTTTCGAGATGTTTTTCTTTTTTAATGATATACGAAATGGAAGTTAATAGATGTTAACCGTAACTGTAAATATTACTTATTGAGTACTTTATTATGTTCAATATATGTACAGAATAAAAAAATAGCTTCGTCTAAATTATACTTCTTACAAATGATTCCATAAGCTAAATATGTATATAAGTTGTATTTATATGTTTGTCTTTTGAACACATGGATTAAAAGCATTTTGACTGTCATAAATTGTAAAATATTAGTAAAATCCTATGGATTTATATATTTATTATATGTAATATGTCTTTTCTCTCCAGATTAACTTAAAAAAACAAACAAAGGTTGTGAAAATAGTGACCTGAAGTGACTCTGTCCCCGAAGATAAAAAGAAGATACTTATCTATCTTTTGATCTTTTCAAATCACCATGCGAAATGCGACTGCGAATCGAAAGATCCAATAAAAAATGCAACAATGAAGCTTATGCGAATATTTAATTAATTAATTATTATTTTATATATACAATATATCACATGTAATTTAATTATGTTAAGAATTTTCGGTAATTTAATAGTGTTTAGAACGTCGTCATGCCCAGGCGAATTCTATTGCACAATTCACTTTCCATTTTACGCGCTATCACTCTCATGTTGGTGTATTTTGCGGTTACATCTGAGAAAGGCTCGTTATTTATAATCTTGTGTGACTTGATGTATGTAACTTTATATTAAATATATTAACACTCATAAGAACTGTTTTCGTATTGAATACCTTAATATTATTATGTTTGTGTTATGTATTAAGCACTTATACCTGTTTATATAAAGTTTTTAACTCTCGGTAAACAATTCTTATAAACATTCTTATACTATTTTTTTAATTTCACTGTTTTTAAATAAGCAATGTGACAGACGCAAACCCATAAAAACTAAGTAGGTAATTTTCATGGGCACTGCTTTTACTGACATATAATAAATTATTTAAATTGAAAAGATATACATTCAGAAAGGAAGGCATAAGTATAAAGTAAGATTTTTTGTGTTAATAGGGTAAAAATAAATTATTTCTCTTTCAAATCAGCCTTCTATTGTCGCAGACAACATTTCTGTTACTAGAAAAAGGGCTTGGTGTAAAAGAAAACTGTTAAGTCAACCAATTACAACTAGATAATTTTAGTAAAATTTAAATAGTTTTCAAAGTTAGAAACGCAGAAAGGACATTTAAGACACGCTATTCATACATTTCCAACGGTTGAACCTTTCGAAACAAAAACAACTAAGTAAACAACATCTCTATACATTCACGGTGAAACAAGTAATTTATTAACAAATCATGTTAACATTCGTCCTTTAAGCTATGGTCATGTCCAAGTAATTTACGGTCTCTTGTGGTCAGGCAATTAACCTTTGGCACGACAGCAAACAAAGGCTTTGTATTGAATCAATGGGACAACCTTGACTTCTGAACGACGAAAACATGATTGGATTTAAACATTTTACTTACCACTTTCACTCGTAAGCTACAGAGAATAGAAATATATTCTATTTAAACCAAAAACAACAATAGTTTTTTCAATAGTATTGATACAATAAGTAATAAAAATCTTAACTTAATTGCCAACAAAAATTTTTTCGTCAGATCTTAATTAATATTTTCTAAGCGAAATCTTTATTGGAACCGTCAAAAGTTAACGAAACAGCATTATTTAATCTGTTCTCTTATTTGGATCTCGCGACCTTGACAGGTTGAGGAGGTCAAGTGGCTATTTAGAAACGTGCAATAAATAGAAAAGTGGACATTTCGTTATATTTGTAAGAGTTTGAAGTAATAGTATAAACACATAAATATTTTGCAGATATAGGATAGTTATATGCGTATGACAGCCGCCAGAGGTTCCAGGAAAACTATTAAACTTTCTTACATGTGTATTATAATTAGAATTACATAATTAGAACTTTAAAGCTATATCTACGACGACATGATTGCTCCGATGTTAGGATGCGATGCCATTCCATTGCTTGTGCTGTACCATCAAAATTTTGCTTAACGGGGGCAGGTTTGCTTTCCGCGGATTCAGCAACATTACTCGTTATATTATTTTTTATCGCTACAACGATGTTGCCCTGGCTGTGTTCACTTAATTTGTTGCGTGAACGTATCAAGATACTTAGTGTATAAGAACTATGTATAATGTGCAGATATTTATAGGCCTTATTGAAGATATGTAGGTATATCTTCATTCTCATTAACCTGTGATAGGCTCTTTATGAATCATAACAAAACATTAACCTCTCTATGGATCGCAATCGGTCAATCGAAGACGGTTTCACCATATGCAATCAAACGGCGAATTACGGAACCTATGAGTTAGTCAACAACCACTCCGTAAAGCCATCAGTTTAGCCTTCTAATGTTTGTTGGTGGTTAAATAGTTTTAGTTAGTGATAAGTAGCTTGAACTCAATTTTTTTATAAAAGAAATGATAGATATTAATTAACACTGAACTTATGTAGTCACTTAATTCTATGTACGTTTAGAAATGACAAGCATTACTTATTCTCGTATATTTTCTTTCGTCTGACCATTCTACAGAATAAAAAACTTCCTATATTAAAAAAAATAGTAAATTTTCTTAGAAATATTAACATAATTTTTTTAATTCTTCACTATTAATACCTACTCAAACGGCGTTGAGCGCATTTATAGGTTATACGGTTACCTGATTTGAAATCAAAATCTTTAATTAAACTAAATAAAAAGTCGTTTTACTGACTTGACTTTAAAAAATTCCGTGTTAATTTAAAGCTTATTTTAATTTGCATTATAAACTTATCGGTAATAGTTTGAGGTTTCATACAAAACGTATCGGCTAAGTAAACGATGATGTATGAAAGTGTCGGTTTTTGCTTTAATGATTGACAGAACTTGTCTTACTACTTACTACGCACACAGTCGGATATGTATTGTAAAACTGCCGAGAATATCATTTGCTTATGACAAACTGTAGTAATATGCAAGAAGCTGAAGGACGAATGGCGCAAGTCTTAGACGTCGCAAATAACCTCCCAACGCGGAAGATTGCTCACTTACTATTGTTACATTAGTTCATTGGAACAGACTTGTTTGCTTCATTAATGATATCCAACTTAATTGATTTTCTAACGCCTATGTTATATGTTCTGAAGGAATAGCAAATATAACAAGATACGACAATTTTAATCAATGAATTTTCATCAATGAAATACTACCTGTATGTACATAGAAGAAAAATATTTCAATAGTTTATTGCAATAAATTAATTATTATTTTTGTTATAGCAATAAAACACTTGAACTTTTCGTTTACAGTTTCTATATGTCTAGTAATAAATAAACATATATGAATTTACAACAATATCAATTTTGAATATATTTGAGTAATCATTAATAACAGTAGTTTTATTTGATTCCAGCTGAAAACTTCATAAAATGTAAAAGGAATGACGGGACGCTCAACGACTGTCTCAAAGGCGCGGTTCCAGACGCCCTAAGAAAGATGGTTGAAGGTGGGTTTCTAAAACACTGTAGATAAAACTTTTAAAATGAATCGTTTCGGCTTATACTTTTGGGATACTTTACTTAATTTAAATTTAATTGTTAATTTAATTCAGTTGAAAATCAATTTGTAAACAATATTTTTGGTCTTGTAATTTAAAATAAAATGTAAATTATTTAATTTTATGAAATGAGACGACTTTAACAGGAAATATCTCCGATATGGATGTTTTGCTTTCTGCAGAACTTCCAATAAAATACTTTTTATTTTTAGAGAAAAACAGTAAAGACTGAATTTTTATTTACGAAAACATAAATGTAGTTGTTCTACCCAATATATGAGATAAGTATTCATGCCTGTAAGCACTGATAGCCCTAAGAACTCTTAAAGCCGGAACAAATAAGAGTGTATACTGATTTAATTACATTTTTTTAAATCTGGTCTTTTATACATATTTGAATCAAGAGTCCATCTTAGTCGGATAATGAAGAAAATATCACTATGTACAAAAAGCAGCTTCATGTTATACAATTTCCTTGTTATCCTTACAATTTAAAGCGACATTAAGCATAAATTATTTATTTTTCTTTAAAAGGACACCCACGGAAATATCTTGAACATATAAAATCCTTAACGTGTAAGAATACCTATAAATAACGGAGGAGACTATAATTAATTAACGATGCGTCTGTCTGTTTATCTTCCATTTTATATTAATGTTCACCTTTTTTTTACTTGACATGTTTTTTATAAACCTGGTTCTGTCTTCTATAATATTCTTATAAATTAATGAGCATTTTAAATGGAAATTTCCATTTGTGAAATAATGACCATTGATGTCACAGCTTGTTAAGAAGATTAATCCTTAAAATGAAGTCTTTTTGATTTAATAATAAAAAGATATTAATTTCTGATTAATTGACGAAAATACATATTACAATATTTACCCGGAAATATGTCACTTTGGTTGTCTTTATGGAATACTTAATTTATTTCGTGGTAGAGAAAGAAGCTTGGACGTTTGAGGTGTGTGTTTAACTCGTGTTAGATAGGGGCCCCTTAAATCTACACCTAGGTCGCAAGTCTCAAGCACTGTAGAAACTTCCATCCCTTCAACGCCATGGATGGTGAATACTAATCATGCTGAGATGTTTCTTTTTATATGTTCTCAAGTATATTGTCTTCCCCAGGTATCCCAGCTCTCTCAGTTCCACCCTTGGAGCCCCTCTTTGTGTCTGGTATGAACATCGAATCAGGAGCCGGGCCCGTCACCATCACTCAAAATTACCGCAACATCAAACTACACGGACTCACTGACTCCATACTTACCACTTATAAGTTAGTATAAATTTCGCAAATTACAAATAAAATTCAATGCTTTATGAAAGTTACGCCTGTTTCATGTTTAATTACAGTAATTAATATACATGTGAAATATAATATTCAAGTCTTTATTGACCACTTAGTCCATCTTAGCACTAGTTTTTTAATAGAAAGTTAATCCACAGGACTTTTAAATGGATAGATTAATATTTTATATGATACTAGAAGACCCGGCGAACTTCGTATCTCCTCATAATCAAGAAATATCTGTTACTTTTTTTATTTATATTTTTGGAGTTTACTTATTAAAATTTACTTATTAACCTCCGTGTTTTGTAGTGCTACAGAATGATTGACATATTAGTTAGTTGTCAACTCTAATGTCAAAAAAAAAAACGTTTGTATCAACAACTACTAATAAATTAAAAAATAATTAAAAAAACATTATCCAGCGGACAAATTGTGAATCTAAACAATTCCCAGATCCCCTTGAACACACACAAAAAATTTCATCAAAGTCGGTCCAGTCGTTTGAGAGAAGTTCAGTGACATACACACTCACAGAAGAAGTATATATATAAAGATATGTGAAGTTTGGTTCTCCGTTTAGCAATGAATCGATTTTAATATGACCTTATCAATTCTTAGAGCTGATCTCAAACATCACCGCTTACGCACCGACTCTCTGACGCCTAAAATGGAGTTTATAGCGGACTATGTGATGAAAGGCAGAATACTTGTTTTGCCCATACAAGGAAAAGGAGTCGCGAATATTACTATGGGTTAGTAATAGCGCCATCTACTGGATGTTTCATACAGTGATATTGTTAAACGAACAACAGCGCCCTCTATTGTCAAGTAGTGAAGTAGATATAATCTGAAATATTGAACTAGGACAACAGAGGGTGCTACTTTTTTAGAAACGTTATTTCTTAATTATTTTATCTTGAAATGTCTGGCTCTATAAATTAAATTTAAAAATCATAATTTTGCTATTGTAAATTTTAATTCTCATCCGTATTTGTCTTTCATTTAATGAAAACGTTCATTTAACTTTGCTTCGTAGTAAATCTCGTTGTAAAGCACGATCTGATCGGCGAGCCAGTTGTCAAGGACGGGGAGACCTTCATGCACATCAAGGACTACAGAATTAAGTTCATCCCAGAGAAGGTAAACCTTCACTTCTCCAACCTCTTCAACGGTGACAAGAGACTAGGAGACCAGATGAACATGTAAGTTGGATATTTAATACTGTAATGTACTTATGGTAAGTATAATATCGTAATCACTGATGAAGAACAGATAAGTTATTAATTATTGCCAGTGACATCATCTGCGGGCCTTTGTAGTTAGGCATAGAGAAACGTAACTATGTATTAAATCAATAGATAGCCAACTAACTTGCAGCGACATCTATAGTCTATCAAGTGATTCACTGCAAAATACAATGCTGTGATACTTTGATACAACGTCAAGTTACATTACTATAAAGTTTCATCAAAATCATCCAAAAACTATTTGAATGATTTTGATAACAGCAACAAAAGTATGTATGGATTTACATATAATGTACTTACATACAAATATCCTCACACACTTTCCATTTCAAAATATAGCAATGGGAATGTTTTTACTTTTTTATCAGTATGGTTTATACTAGAAGGCTTTTTTACCTACTAAACTCAAAAACCCTATTATTAAAATATTTTAGCACTCAATTGCGTGTATTTTCCAAAATAATACTGCTATAACAATTCTTCTAATAATAAAATGAGTGTTTTATTTTTTATGTATTTATGTTACCATTGTGATATTCACACCTTTGAAATTTTAGATTCCTCAACGAGAACTCTGATTTAGTCTTCAACGAATTAAAAGAATCGTATGAGAAAAGTCTCAGCTCCGTATTCCAAGACGTGACCAACAAAATCTTCGACAAAGTACCCATGAACAAAATCTTTATTGAAAATTAATTATCTGTGATCCCAGTAGTTATATGTAGGTTAAGAATAGAAATTGTAACAAAGGAGTAGCTGTATACGGTTATAAATACCGTATTTAGATTATATGGATACCGCTTTAATTATTATTAATTATACTACACAATAAAATATCTTTAAAAAATATATCGTCGTTTGATTTTAATTTCGCAAAAAAACCTCATTTATACCACTTTCAGTTACACTATGGTAGGAAATTTAAATAATGTAAGCGTTTTCGTGTTTTTTGTAATTAAAGCTCTTTTTTGTTGGTGATCTCTCGTTCATTTCGATATCTGGAACCTTTTGTGAATCTAAAGCTTGTCTAGCGTTATTTAAACAGACGGATTTGCAGAACGCTTCGTTTATTATGACCACTGAAACGACAAAAAGTTTGAATCATTATCACAAATGCTGTCCAACACATATGATATTTTCTAGAAAGCAGATAGAATATAAAAATACAATATAAATAACAAACTTACATATACCAACGAGGAGTAAATATATAATCATTCCCAATAACACTCCATCCCACTCCATTTTTGATCTGGAAGAAAATCATTTTTAATATATTACGACAAAATTTCTTCATACAATACTTACACTAGCAAATCTTTGAGAACAAGTTATAATGAGAAATGTTTTAAGAAATATTACGCCTCATTGCTTTTTTTAAGCTACGGCTTCATTTGCACTGGAATTGTAGAATATTTTGGCAATGTCAACGTTTTTATTTGTTAATTATAATCTTCAGTGCTGTGGAAGTTATTATATTTACTAACCTTTACAAGTATTTCAATTCGTATATTTTGAATGAATTCCGTTACACACAAATACAGTTAATAAAAGGATAAGCAAGAACTATCTTCCAGAAACCCGCTTCAGATGACTCGGAGGTCATTTTACACAGGTTCTAGATATGTATATTATTTTGTTTAATTTTCAGACATGTTGAGTTATTGATTCAGTACTATTATTTGACGTTGTCAGTTTTTCTTCTCTGATACTAAATTTCTTTTTAATATCAATACTTGCAAAAATAATATTATAATTAAATATTTATTTTTAAATGTAAATGATGTGATACCATTATAATTTTTAAGAAGATTTTTATTCGCTGTTTGAAATTGAAACTTTATATAATAAAGGTTCGTTCACACTACACTAAATACGACGAAAGGTTTTGCAGCTGTGTATGGAAGGAGCTTAAGGGTGTGAAATAAAAAAATATTACGTTTATTAATGTTATATTCAGTGAATAACAATCTATGGCATAGTCACTGGTAACGTACGGAGAAGAACTTAAGAACTACCTTAGCCTCATACTTAGCTAAGCATCGCGTTGATCTAATATTGTAGTCTCGTATTAACTAATAAAAGACTAAAATATTAGCAAAATCAAGCGAATAAGATGAATATTTTTAGATGTCAAAGGTGTTGAATAAATTAATTATAAAACGATTCGGTTCAATGAAGACGTGACTGTCCCTTGACCTAAAAATATTCATCGTACTTATTTAGCAAATATTACAAATGTAATTTTTTTTAATATTCGTTAAATATTCTATGCACGGACAGAGCTTTATAAAGTGCAGTGAAGTTCTAAGCATTTGCAAATAACAGCTTGGGTGTTTAAGAGATTTCCTCGTAGCGAAAATAATAAAATTTATGTTAAAAATATTATTGCATGAGACTATGATTTTTTTTGTCCATTCTGAGTCGCTTCGAACACCAATTTAATGTTTAATTAAATTATTTATTTATGATGCACGAAACAACTATTACTTGGACGGGTCTAATGTAATGTGAAAAATATAATTATATTCTACAGTACCAAAATATCGTTTTCTCTATATATAAAAATCCTTAATTATATTTGCCAGCTTGTTCTCCTCAATTTATAAGCTCCATCCAAAATAACTTACAGAAAATGAGATTACTGAATATAAAATCATTGCCAAAACTCCCAGCGCTATTGAATTTATTGCTCGTAATTTATTCGTACCGGGATTAAATAAAACTTAAATAACTTAATTAAATTAACTTGTCAAAATTAAAACTTAAGCTGATTAACTATTAATTATTATAGCTTTTTTTTATTATTTTTTGTTTATTGTTTCGTAAATTATAAAAAGTCTAACTAAATAACCAAGTAATAAGTAGCACCATCTCGCTTTCTTTGTTAACTTGTCCCATGACATTATTATCATAAAGTCATAATGATAAACTATTCTTGTCATTGTTAGTAAATCTACTCTAATTATAACCATATTATTTTTTATTTGAGTAATATTACCCTTAATGAATCTATTTGATAAAGATATGACAGAGATATATGTATCTGTAATATTATATATAAATATATCAATAAACGGAAATACTCAAGAGTAAATACCAAAAAAAAAATCAAAATTTCAGATACTAAGCGAAACTAAGCTCACTAACTCACTAACACTGATTCGACAGTTCAATTCAGTCTTTGACTCGTGGCTCGTCAAGGGAACTGCGAGGTAGAGGTTGACCGCCGGCAGCCCAGAGACACGGGAGCCGGTATCCTGGATGCACCGTTCCTCGGATCCTTCCTGGGTGCAGCTAATTGCCTAGTGCTTGTAGATCTCTCTAACTTTCCATCGGACATAACCCAAGCCGACGTAAAATCTGCGTAGTCAGAATCTTTTGAGCTCGTTCTTGATATCGAGTCCTCGCCTTTAGAATACGACCTAATTATTTCCTTCATCTTCTCCAAAACGGAGGCGTCATCTTTAGCTGATTCCGCAGATCTCAAGATCTGTTCGAGCAGGGGGCTTAAAGCTTTTTGGTGTGTGGGAGACCTTAAAGTCGCACTGCTCGCGCGAAGAGGCGAGTTCCTTTTGAAGGCCTCATTTTGTGGAGCTTTTGGTTTCGCTTTTGGAGATTTGTTGGGATTTTCGAATGTATCCGCTCCGACAGTTGGCCGAGTTTTGGCTTTGGCTTGATTTGGAGCTGTTCTTCCTCCCCATGTGTTCCGGCTGGTGGGTGGTAATTTTGGTGCCAATTTTGGTGATGATTGAGGATTAGCGATGTGCTTGGGACTGGGTGTGTTGCCTCTGCTTGGTGTTCTGTTCCTGACAGGGGAATGTGGTATCCTGCTAGCAGGTCTATTCCTGATTGCCTTCGCTGGTGACTGTGTTGATTCTCGTGTCGGTCTTAGGCTCTTACTCGGTGAGTCGTTATTCTCGTGTACTACAATACATTCAGGACTGGCTCTGTTTGATTTGTCTTCTGAGCTGTTCTTCCTGCTGCCGTAGAATGTGTCAGAGAAATCTGTCTTGCGCAGTCCAGTGTTGAGGCTGACGTAGTCATCAACTCGTTCGTTTTTATCTATTTGACAGCCGTCCTCGTCGAGACGCTCTGAAAGTAGAAAAAGAGTTTGTTATTTTAAACCATGCACCGATATCTTATAAAAATCTTTTGAGTCTTCTTGTATTTTCTAAAAATTACATCAGATATTAAATTATATTTCAAAAATAAATGTCCATATATTTTGAAAGACACACGTTACAATATAATCATCATAACCACATTGTTATTTATCTTTAGATAAATAACATCAACAAAGGCGTATATGAATAGAGAACAAGAATTGTGTAGTTATGGTAATATACAGAGTTCCGGGTCCGACATAACATAACCTATTGCCTTTTTTGTCGCCGTCTGATCTATAGTATCGTGTGCAAAGTGTTGACAATATACCTTCAAGGAATATGGTCATAATTCATACATACGTATTAAGTTTATACATATTTTTTGTCTACATTATCTGGCAGTGAGAGGAATGTTGTACATAACTCAAAGAATTTTTTCGCACGGGCTAGTTAACAACATATCTAACATAAAGTGACATTCGCACTAATCAACTCTATTTTTATCATTTGAAAGTTTAGACCCTTTTTGGTGTCGAGGTACGGCCGAGTTATGTCTTAAATGGAAACAAACTGCAACCCGTATTTATTGAAACGTTTTGCTTTTATTCTGTTCCAAATATAATTAGACGCCATCTGAACTATACTTAATGGTTTATTACAGTCGTTTACAAAGACTCCCGCTAAGAAATAAATTTATTTTAAAAGTTTCAAAAGGCATAGTTGCAATTGCTTTTCTTTGTAAAGAAATTTGCTTACAGTTATGCTTAAAGTTATTTAAAAAACGTATTAAATTGCTTTCCACAGATTTGAAAAAATGAATCTTGATAATAGTATGAGAAATAAAAGTAATTATTTAAATTTTTATTAGGCTTAAAAAGTAGCTTCATAAATTTTAATGATTGTCTGAGATTTTATGTATTTATTTAATTTAAATCAAAACGAGAAAACCAGTTGCAACCTTTAATTTCTACGAAAAACTATTTAATTTACAAAATAAATTCCCAATTCAAAGAAATTTGTTAACAAACGGAATAGCAGCCGCAGGCGACTGTTTCTTCTAATATTATGAATAAGCAGGACTTTCTGTGAAATGCGCTTTTAAAATAACTTCGTTTCTCCCCACAAGCTGTTTTCAAATACTCTCACGTCTGAACGAGTTAAACACTGAGCGGGTGCTTTTGATGATTTTGAACCCTAATAAAATAACAATAGGGATGACGTTTATAATATTGTCGTTACTAAAATGGTAGCCCATTGTTCTTATCAAGGACATAAGTATCGCTTTTGGTTGCCTTTCACTTGCTGATTGATTTTCTGTTTTAGAAACAAGTACACCATCTCAACATATGTATAGTATTTTCGATTACTAATAATTTTACTTGAATCATTTTATATCCTTTAAAATAGAACGAGATTTTAATCCAATCCGTATATAATTATGATTGATATATGTCATATACGTGTTCATTTATTCCTAATATGTCGTAATATCAAAGTGAAAACGAATTAATTATATTCCATTATTGTTGTGTGTTAATGAGCGTCCTCGATTGTACATTGTATAGACATTTGCCATCGAACTGTCAAATGATATGTCGACATATATGAATCCATATTAGATGACAATAAATTAATAACAAGAATTCCTATTGTGTTAGAGTTCTCATTGAGTAATTTTTCCTTTACGCTTCCTATATTAATACATACAAAACACAATAATAATATAATTATTCGTCTGCTAAGAATAGATTTTAGTAATTTCTGCGGGATTTTTAGATGTATTTTACAAATTATATTATTATGCAAGATACTTTTCAATAACAATATCTCGAGTTGCATTACAAAACTTATAGTTTTATTTGCCATTTTTTATCAGTATATTTTGAGATAAATTTTATTTAAACAATATCACGAATATTAACAGAGCTTTTTGACTGAAGCACATGCCAAAAGCTTTAACTAGATTAAAACTTTGCTAAGAACAATTTCTAAAACCAGCACTGAATGTAGATAAAACTAATTTAAATAATTGATATACCAAACATAAAATGACTATCACCTAAATTTGTTTTCAAAGGCAATTAAAATTTATAATTTATAGGGTTAAAGGTAAACAAATAAATTTAAAGAGAAAGTAAAAAGCTGTAGCTTACCACTAAAATCAGCGTCATCCATGGAATTCTGACTGTGCAGTGAGTATCGATTTGCCGTTTTGTTTGATGGTGACCCTTGAGTAGAGCCGGCGACCACTCCTAGGCTTCTGTAACCTTCGTCAGAGACTTCGGAGCCGTTGTCTGAAGCGCTTTCAGCTGCCGGAGCAGGAGACAGGGGGCGCGGACTTTTATTTCTCACACCATGTGGTGTAGGCACCAAATGGTTTGTGGTTACGATCTTAGTCCTGCGATCCGGAGAGGAAGAATGCCGGCCTGGGCTATTGTTTCTTTGGAGAATCTTTCTATTTGGAGAGGCAGCACGATCCATAGCTCCCAAATATGGTAAACTTGTAGGAGCGTCCAGTTTGCAGTTAGATTGGTAATGACCAGCTCTAGGATCATCATTGTATAACTTCGAAGAGTATTGGAGCGACATTGGCTCATAATTCTTGGTTTCTTTATAATCTTTACACGGTTGGGATGTTTGGCCAGGGTCTGAACGTTCGTATGTAACAGTAGCTCCAGCAAGATCCTGCTTGGGTCTAGCCAAGCGGGCTGAAAGGGATGTTCTATGCTGAGCGCGGCAGCGACAAGGGTCATGCTTGTCCAGATAGTGGGCCAGTGTATCCCAACCACCACCAACGCGAACCATGACATGGGAGCGCAAAATCTGTAACAATTAATGACATTTACATTTATTTCTATCGTGGATACCGACCATCATCGTACAAAATTTATACACGCTAGTATTTATTAAAAGATATTCACAGCTCTTAAATCATTTGATATTTCAGGTTATAAAGGCGCTATAGCCAGCACGTGGCTATTATATAATTGGTTCTGCCCATTTCAGTCGCATCTAAATCAGAGCGAGCCATTTGTAACGATGACTCATTCTGCAAAATCCATATTTGGTAAAATCGATATCGCTTTGACCTTTATTAACGCCCAGCGGAATTCGCGATGCCTCAGTTTTGCGTCTTGAGATTATTACTATTGGAGAATAACCTTAAACCGCTTAGTCATAGATCAATTGCGTTAAATTATAAACTGATTCCGAATAGGGTTTAACAAAATTTTTTAGACAATATCTTTGTATAGAATTTTTCAAAGTTTAAAATTACAATGGTACTTAAATTCTGTTGTTCATTCCATATTAGGGGTAAAAAGGTCCTGATCAAACGAGGTCAACAAACACAAAAAAAAAAAGGGTAATAAGGACGATATAATTTTAAATTGGACCGTCTATTATATAAAATCAGTTTTTTTCCAAGCGATTGTTATATGTCTTCATTGCTAGCTTAAATTAATAAGACAATAACTCATTATGTAATATAGAGCAAAACAAACAAATTCATATCATTTATATAAAGAAAATAGGGCCATATTACAATTAAAACGGTTGATGCCTATTACATGCAGTGTATAAATGGATGTCTTATTTACGTAATTAAATTAAATTGTATGAATCACACATCTTATTCTAGAATCTAGAATAACTAGTTAAATAAATAAAGCAATTCATCAATGTCACATTGTCTTCCTGTTAACCTTTACGTGTGCGAGCATAATGTTTGTAAACAGTACGTTTGATTAAAATAAAATACTCGTAAACAGTTTATTGCGAAAAAAAAATCATTTTGGTTCTCATTAAAAAATATCGCAACTGATAAATAAGAAATTCACTTACCCTGACGAAAATCAGAAGTCTAGTATCTCCAATTCTGTATTTTCCCTCGGAGACTCTCACCATAGGGAACTGAGTGGGGCAGGAGCACCTCTCAACCAAATCTCTTACTCTCTCGTCAAGACTCCTCAAGTCATTTGTCACCAGTTGCGGCTGAGGGCCGGAGGGTACAAGGCCTAGGGCTGAATCGTCTGGTCTTAATTCTTCACCAGCCAATTCTCTTTCGATTTGCTTCTCCATTTGTACGAGAAGAGGAGCTGGCATTCCAAGTACAGCTCCCTTTCTGGCTACTTCCAAAAGACATAGAACGACGTGCTTTTCGTTCTTACGAAGACATAGATCGTCGGTTTCGAATAAAAGGCACTCCAAGATACCAAGTGCTCTGCGACACCAGTCAATAAAGTTTGATAAATTATCTCTTGCAAAAAACGTTCCAGCTTTAGCAGCAGGGAGCATGTTGACTGGTGGTCTAGAACGCAGCGCCTTAGCTAGAGTCAAGGCATCATCAGATTCAGGAGCAGGTGCATCAAGGATAAGTCGAGCTGATTCGCGTACGGCGTTAGCATGCTGTAAAGAAAAGAAAAAAATATTTATCGTATTATAAACTTTATGAATTGTTTGGAATGGACGGCACTATACAATTAATACAAAATCAATAGTCTTTTGTATAAAATACAGCTGTCTATTATGCGTTATTAGAAGCACGACCCTGAGGTTGGTACAAGTGGAAAAATTGAAATCAATTCTCAAATTATGGCGCCACAAGGCCCGTTTACTGCCATATAGGACACTGGTAATGAATCACCAAATTTGGTATCACTTTAACGAAGTTTTTTTAGACCTTATTTCATATAACTTTCCAGTGTAGACCGCACCGTGTTATTTACTTCCGAATTTGGTGGTATATCGTGGTTTCGTCAACTAATAATATACTATTTCGATTAACTGTCTAAGAACATTTTAATTAAACATTGAGATTAATGGTCGGAGTCATGATTGAAGGAGAAAATTTATCAATTTGTCTTTTATGTTCACAGGTGATGGAAATCCTTGATCAGTTTACAAATAATTCTTGTAGTATTGTAATAACAGATACTTATTTTAATCTTTGACTTTAAATTGTTATATATTAATCTCTGAAGCTTAGGAAAAAGGTTTAAATCCACTTAAGATTTATAAATTTTACTTATTTATATTTTATAGTACTAACTAATTTCAATAGCCATTGTGGAAAAACGTCTCAAAAACAAGATATTCGCAAAGTTTATAAATAATTGATGCAGACAAGAAACAAATAAAACAACTCGTTTTCAAAATAGACTTGCTAATTGAGTCATTTAGATCAAAAAGGACAGACATTTGGAATTGCAAAACATTTTGTCTCTTTACAAATCAAGAAAACAAAGGTTCTTTCAACACAGTTTCTTGAACCGCTTTGCTTTCATGCTTTCCTGTTTTCACGTGGAATTTAAAAGAGCTCCTCTAAATAGCAGAAACTTCTAAAGTTAAGGAACTTTTATTCACACTTTTCACTATAGAAATACTTAGGTAAAGTCTGTAATAATACTGTTTACAAGTACTCATTTTAATATTTCAAGACGCGAGAAACATTCATTCTCTCCAAACATTCATTCTTTCTTAATTCATTCACTAATTGAAGCTGAAGCTTAAATATCCTCTGCGATAAAGCCATACTGATGTTTGAACAAACAACAGATATAATAACATAAACATACAATTCATACAAATTATATACATACAAGTTATAAAGCATGGAATTATCAACCATTAACATTTATGAGGTTTCTGTAATTGTGCGACCTATTTGCTTTTAAATGTGAAAAGGAGATTACAGTCTACAACAATGGCCACCGTTCGGGTATAATGTATGGAAAATTAAAATTGTGAAATATAAGAGACACGTTTATTACAAGATATGTCATATAAATGTAGTCATATATCCGATACTATGTTTTTATTATGTTACCATAATATGGTCACTATACAGAATTATTTTTCATTCGTTGAAACTAACTTAAGTAGGTATTTAATCATATATTATCTATTGTTAAGAAATTTATTATTGATATAATAATGATATGTTTTAATTACTTTATATTTATTTAAATAATCTAATGCTCTCGCAAAAAAACATAGTACTTCGTAATAGGACAATAAAATTTTAATTAATGCTCACATTCTTTCAACACTATATTGTCGAAATTAGTAATATTCAAATGTTAATTTTATAATAAAATTAAATGATTTCATCCCATAATCTTGAGAGCTGAGGCCTATACCTACTGTATGATGTAGATAAACTGTAGTATTATAATAAGACCTTTACCTAAATATTAAGATTACATGAGATTGTTTACGTAAAAGGAGATTAATGAAACATTCTAAGTGGTAACGTGATTGAATATTCAAAGGCAATTACAGATAACGGACTTAGCTTCTTAACTTATCACCATATATGGTCAAGGCATTAGATAAATGGTGGTTATTACGCTATGCTCGGTTTTATTTATATCGTACGGAAACAGATATCTATAAAAAATTATACATAGTTCTCAGTTTAAATAAAAAGTATCTCAATAATAAATAGTTACCACATACTATCTATCTAGTTAAAAAAATAGTTTTAGCAGTTAAATCGACTTATAATGCGCATCCCAACCATGCTTGAACGTATCTGTCCTCAAAAGGGTTGAGAATTGTTCTTGGTATAAAAGGGGAGAATATGTACACTTTCCTTTTGTTCGAACACTGCACAAAAGATTAATTCTAAGCACCAAAAACAGAAGATCCTTTGTGTACATTATAAATACCTACATTTGTGTAGCTTTATATAATAGTGATATTTTAAAATACAATCATTGAATGTGTAAGAAAGGAAACAAAATAGGAATTAGGATTTAATTCATGTATGTACATATATGTACTTATATACGGTACTAAACTTCAATATCGGAATAAGCTAAAAATACATTGACAGTGTGTCAAATTAATGTTCTTTTATTTCTTAATCTTAAACTCTCTCTCATATTTCAATAGTAAGTCTCACATTTGTTCCATATATGTAATTTTAAGCACCATTTTATACGGAAAGTTTAAGCACGAGTCTCCTTAGTGTATCTATGTCTATTGTAAATGGTAAACGAAATTATGGCTATCAATAATACTAGATAAACGTATTATATTTACATATATAAAAAAAATGTTTGTGCATTTGAAAAAGAGACTATTTTACATTATGTATATATGTTTAAAAATACAAAGGGACAGAGTCACGTTTAGCCACAAGTTAATCTCGCGGCATATTACGCCATATTTCCGCCGTCGGCGCCATCTAACGATCGCTTTAATTATATTGTTGAAAACTATATTTACAATAATTTAATATCTTATCCTCATTAATTGAGTTGAGCAATCGTTACAACTTCAAGGAACTAGCAACGAATGATATCATTATTGACGGTGGACTAAAAAGGTATTGAATTCGATTTTATCTTTTATGAACGTACACGTACTCTATTTATCTTTTCATATCTTTATCTTTAGAATTATTGTTTTTGGTGATCAGACTATTTTTCGGAGCACGTGTCAAGAATGTTATTTAAAATAACAGTGTTTTCGCATATAACCAAAGGCACAGCGGAACCGAGGTTACAATAATTATTTTAACCACCAAATCGAAATATAATCGATTGTAAACGGAACGATGGTAACTAATTATTCGCTAGATTTCAATTATTATTAAAAATAATAAATTTTGGAATATTTCTTTAATGAAAATTTATTTAATCGAAATTCAATAATCCCATAAATAATTTATAATGGTCTACACGACGGCTAAGGCGAAACTCCGGAGGAATTCCAAAATAATTAAAACGTGTTAAGATAAAAATAACACAAAATGTAGCTAAAAAATGTAAAATGTAAATATAAATGCATTAATAAATAAGGAAACAATAATTTAATTAATAAATTCAGCAATAAATTAATTAATCTTACTGATAAGCACACGCTGTCCTCACTTGGACATTACGGCAGAATATTACGACGGGCATTACCATGTCGGAGCTCGTTTACACTGTGTCCGAAAGATTTATATTTATCATGGATACTTTTGATTGTTCCTGGTTTAAGACATGTAACCTAACTCGATGAATATAACTTTGTAAGAGTAAGAAAGCAGGAGAGATGATAGTTCCTAATTACGTTTCGATATTGTACTATCCCCTTAAGGTCCAGAAAAAACAACATTAAATTGTACTCATTTCTTTGAATGTTTTAATTTATTTTTTTCGTAAAGTCGGTTCGATATTCTGTATAAAAGTTTCAGGCAATTTGCGGAATTCATAACAGTTCGACGACCCGCACCTCCGAAACCTGATAATATCCCGAGTTCAAGGGCGATCGTAGAATGTTTGTGTGAAATAACATTTTTATACGACCTGTCATCTGAAAAGATATCTTAACAATGACATTTCTAAAGAAAATTTAATTATTTCGGGCAATATGTTAAAGTTGAAGTAAATCTACTTTTATACGTATACAAAAACGAGCAAAAAGATATTTATATTTTTTCATTAAATATAAAATATTTATTAATAATATTCAAAGACTTTTAAATTTAATTGAGAATTAAAATATGTAACTTTTAAAGATATTTGAACATCAAGCATCATGAAATTTCCCCTGAAATAGCTTTTTTTTTTGCTAGAGAACAAATAAGATCAATCATATTGTCAAAAATAAATAAATCATCTTACAATTTATTACAATTTATGCTAACTAAAGATGGTATCGATAACATTGTGAACACGAATAATATTTATTTCCAACATCATTTGTCAGAGGATTATTTTGGAGGTCTATAATACAGCCGATACTTTATTGGAATTACAGCAAATACTGAAATAATTAGTACTCCTGGGATTCCTGTCTTGTAAATATATCTTAATATTTACTTTGAAAATCATAATGAATCACAATGTTCCGGCGAATATTTAAAATTCTAGAAATAATTTAATACTTTGCAATAACTTATTTTTAAACCATATTATAAGGAATAAATAAATGCACTATTTGGAAAAACGTTTAAATTTACAAGAAAGTCTTGATAAATGTTTCTATTTCTCATTAAAACTTTTTGCAAGATAATTAATGCTTCCCTTGAATCGGCAAAACCTTTGAAGTTGCAAAATGTTATCAGGAAGTTGCCAGGATCAATTAAATCCAACTAGTCGACAAATAGGTGTAACGTACACGGAATGGCCAAACATGGCGTAATCGACTAATGGTCATAATAATCAAGATTCCTTCCCAAGGCAATGCCAATACGGCCCTAAATGGCGACGGTGATTTCCGAGGTTGTTTAGAGTCCCAACATACAATGCCGCAGTTTTTAAACATTATAAAAGCCATTCAATTACCAAATTTGCAAAAATTTATTATGTTTACGATTTTCTTGTTCCATCGAGGGAAGCCTGAATATTACAAAATAACATGGGTTTTAATTTTAAATCAAGTATAACAGTTTTTTTAGGCTACAAACAGGACATTAGCCATTTTAGCTATGGTCATGAGATTTTACCGTGAAATATTCACGGTCGTCGCGGGCACGATTTAAATGATTTATTTATATAATCTAAGAACTTTATACTATATCCGTTCAAGTAACTGTCAAAGTCTTTATAAAACAATCATATTTCAATCGAAAATAATCTAGTTCCTATAAGAGTTTTAATGAAAATAAAATGACGGATAGTTTTTAAGGATACTAATGTTGTTAAAATGTACTCATTATCGAAGTTGGAGACAACATAATGGAATATGTGACCGTATATGGGAAAATAAATTCTGATAATCCGATGTCACTTAATACTCTTTATACATCACGCCTCTTCCGCGTCGACGGCTTAATCAAAATCGTAAATCTGTAGTGTGAATTTTTATGAGTCAGTCACCCCTGTTTACGAATGAGGCTGACCTTCCACGTCGAGCACTCGGCCTCGACTGACACGGGGCGGCGCGGACCAGCCCTTATATGGCAGAGGTCTGATGATTTCCAGGTCACGTGGTGCTTTAATGTCATCTAAATTTTCGCGCGAAGGAAATCGTTTACGCCAAGTACGTGTGACTCAAAGGTTTGATAATGTCGGCCCTGTCTTCTTGACAATTAGCCTGACATTTTATCTGTTCTCGTGGTGTCCTTTACCAAGGAATTAGCAGAAAGCTTCGTAGTGAACTGCGATAATTGATCCGTCACGCATTGACTGAGATAATGATCGTAACCAGATTTTTTTTACATATCATTTATTACACTGTTTTTACTAATTAGGGACTTGATATTCCATATTTGTAAATAAGTACTATTTTTACGTGCCGAATGAATGTTATAAGAAAATAAAATTTTGTCTCATGATTGTATGCAGGAACTTTTAACAGTGATTTCATTATTTTGTGCTTATAGACAAACATTTACAAATATTATAAAACGACTAAATTTTTAAGTGAAAGAAATAAAGTAAAAGTAAGCGAAGGTGAGCTATTTCTTATAACACGTCAAACATTATCAAACGAAACCTGTTTCAGCAAGGTTCTACCGGATACGGAAGACCTCGTTCAGTATTGATAACTCTTGCTGAAGGATTTCTATTAGGTTTATCGAAATATGTGTGTCAATTTCACGATAAAAATAATCGTTTTTATGTGTAAGTAGAAAAAAAATAATTAAACACCGTTAATTTTGCAGAATAAACATTTAAAAACACTACAATTCAAATATTGGCAAAAAAAGTGCGATGGCCGGGAATCGAACCCGGATCAACTGCTTGGAAGGCAACTATGCTGACCATTACACCACCATCGCACACGCTGTCTGATTAAAAAGTATGATCATTATTTTTAGACAAGTAATTTTTATCAAACCATTTATATTTGCAATTTTTTATACAATCAGTACATACATAACTCTTCATTAATTTAAATATTTTTTAATGGCCAGCTGTCGCAAAATTAGTTGTTAATAAAAAAATATATATAATTCGCCTATGAAAATAAAATAGTGAAAACTTTTATGTATCACCATAACATTCTCCAACACTAGAATATAATATATGGAAATAATTGAAGTTTATCATCCCAGATACAACAAATTGGTATCTCGACTCTACTGCCATATTTGATATTGAGTGTAATGCATTCTGCAACCAAATATCGGTACATCTATTGCTTTGAGGATCGCCGACGGGGATCGTGATTGTGTAGATTGCGGTAACCCTGCTTTGATGATAGTTTATAAATATGGTAAAGTAGGGTTACCATGAAACTACATATGAATAACGCACCGGCAAACAAGTTATTAATTTACCTTCGGGAAAAATATTAATTTATATCATATTAATAGTGTTAAATAAAGACGAAGTCTGTTCATGTTGGAGGGTAATGCTGATTGATTACGCTTTGTTTATCTTTGGGTACACCCAAACTTGTATTGTCGCACTGATAATTTTGAGGTTTAGTAAGGAAATGAATTAAAAACTAGGGTTGTAATAGTGCACATTACATTGGAACTTAGAACTTCCGTCACTGTTACTATAGGAAAGAAATGCGAATGGATTGAGTGAACCGTGAGAGTTTCGTACTTTTTATTATTGCGTATTACAGATTCACTTCAATTACATATCTTCTAATACATTAAAAGTATGAAAATATATACAAACACTTGCCGAAAGAACAATACAATCTAATTTTCTAACGTTTTTGACATCAAAATAAAAAATCACGTTTTTCAAGTACAGCGGAAATATCCTCAATTCCCCAAATGCTTGGACCGCATGTTTTGTCGCAGATAAACTTTTGACCCATAGTAATTGGCCTGTATTCCCACGCCCGCGTCGCTGTAACCTTTGGACGGTCATGTTGCCCTTACTTTGCGCGGATTAGATTATTTACCTCGTTATATGATTTGTTTTTTAACAAATAAATTTATCATAAGTGGTCTGACATAACCCGTCAAGATACAACATAATAGGCACCTTCCCTTTTCTGTGAGAATCCGATACTTCCCTGATCATGACGTGCCATATCCAGCATTCACTTATAGTAAAGGTAAGTACACAACATGTTACTTAGTATTGAAGCGTAAAGATAATTTACAATTTTGATCTCAATCTGCGCTAAGCATCACTCAAGGTGTGTGTGCGTGTGTGAGGATAAAACGAATAGTTTTTTTTATATAAAAATATTTTTTGGTTACTCTATGTATATTTCTTTACATTTCACTTTTTAAATAAAATACAAGTTTATGATTAAATCTTTCCATTAGAAAAGATTTATATTGCCAAAATGTATTGGCCATTAAAACTAAAATGTGTCCTATCTTTTGCTACTATCCTACAAAATAATAAAGTTTTTACAATGTTAAAAAGACTTCTTTCTGTACTTCTTTTCAGAGTTTTCTTAGAATATTGTCTGTTCTTTTTTTTACTAGATATAACTAATCTACCTGATTCTGAACCTTTCATATTATTGTAGAGACGTTTATTTCAATGAGTTCAATTAGTGTAGACATTATTTACAATCTCATGGAAAGCCAACTTATAGGCATATTGTTTAATTTAGCCATATCATTGTGTCACACAGCCGTAAACGATGAAACAACAACTCAGCTAGCAAATATTGAATTAAGTGTTGACTTCTAACAAGAAATTGGAAACTTTGAAAGGTATTTTAAATGAAACTGCAGACGCGAGTCGTTTACGCAAACGGTAAAAAGTAAAAATTGTGTTAAATGTAACACACCAGTTCATTCTCTTAGAGAATAGTTTAAACAAAATGTCGCCACCTATTACGTCACGAGGTAGTGAAAAGAATTCACGAATGTCATGAATAAGAACACTTGACATACATTATAACATTCTACTGCTTTATAACATAACTAGCTGTTTACCGAAACTTTGTTAGTTGATGAAAAAGAAAACTACTGCGTATTTCAAACACTAATAACTGCATAAAATTATTTGCAGAACAAACAACGATTTAGTTAATATGCTAGCTTATAACATATAACTATAAATATTTATATTTAAACAGAAACATTTTTTTTTCTTTGAAATCGTATTTTTATCCATAACAGCTTGTCAATGAAAGTCCTATCATAAATATGTATACTTAAAAACGTATATTTCAGTACTGTAGTATTACGTTATCTATTTGGATTTTACCAACAAACAACTAAATATTTTGAATTTGTATTTACGTATAATCACAGGGTCTATATACATATATGAATTGCAAATTAACTTTTCAAACCATAGCTTGACATTTCATTTTATATGTAGGTTATACTTATTAACATACAGATTATCACGCATTAATTTTAACCGCAACTTCATTACCAACACGACATATCAGATGACATCATTTTGTGTAAGTTTATATCCATATCAATTCGTTATATTATGGATTGGTAAACCTCAAATATAATGAGTGTAATGGTAATGTTCTTTTGAAAATGTGTCAGGAAATAATTATACTTGTAGGTCTTCAAAATTATTCGCTAATTGGCAGCTGATGCATTTATAAGTATGTAGTTTAAGAGCTTTATATCATTATATAGGAGTTTTACATTATTTTTATCTGACACAGTATAGGTGTATGATACCCATCGTTCAAATGAACAGTTGCAGTTAACTGAATGTGGAGTAATTTATTAGCTGTTGCCCCCGACTTCGTCTGCTTAAAGCGCTTTAATCGCCCATTTTTAATTGAGGATGGTAATTGGCGTTTATTTATATAGCAGGGTTTGTAAAAAACTTTAAAAATACGTGTAAATTCTTAATAAATAATGAAGGAGATGTTAGTAACCACATCTTTCTATTAAATGTAACCGATGAAATTATAAACCTTGGATCTAGATTCTGGATCTTGTATTAATAACAATTTAAATAATAATATTTTTTGTATGCATCGAGAACGCGGCGTAAACTCTTAAAAATAGTATTTTGCCTTTTCTAGGATTTTTGTACCAGCGTATACTATACCAATATGAAGACAGATATATATGACAGGACAGGAGAAGAACATAAGTAGCTTCACTCGTAAAACGGCTCAGTAACATTGAAAGAATGTTTCAAATCAGCCCAGTATTTTTTGTAAATAATGCGTTCCATACTTAATAAAACACTCTGTAGCTTTTTAATATTTGTTAAAATATCTTGATTTATAGCCACACATGGGTAAAGGTGAAATGTGATTTGATGTCTAATATGTCAAGCAAGTCTTTGTCAAGGATAACAAAGCAATGGTAAGAAACAATATGGATACGAATATTAGTACGAGTAACACAGGTTTTCCAATATACGATATTCTTGAGAAACTGTCATACACACACATAAGAATGCGCAATTTTAATATATTTATACATAAATATGAAAAATAACTTAAGACAGCAGGAAAGATATTCACAAACCAAAAATAAAAGGGAAAATACAAAACAACGCGAGATTGACGACACAAGAGATTTTTCTGTCGAGAACATGTTTTCTGCTTAAAAATTGATTATAGATTCAACGGTTACGGTCAAACATACCAGGTTACGGATGGATGACCAAGGTTGCATCAATCTGTTCTATAAATTTCAATCATATTCTGTATGCACATCATGGACACACGTCACACTTAAGCGAGCACATATGACCGGTTTTGTGGGACCTATCAGACTCGACATAGTTGACTAAATGAGCTCCTAAAAATTAATTATACGATTTAATATCCCGGCATTTGTCTTCCGTTACCGGACACAGCCTACTTTGTGACAAACGGACAATCAGAGGAAACGTTTACACACGTAGCGTACTACCGATTATGTTGTAAGTATGGCATTCATTTAAAATGTTTCGTTACATCTTTAACTACAATATGATTTTTAAAATTATTATGATGAAATGATCATTGTTCTTCCATTGTATTATGGTTATAGTGTTTTTAGATCGTTTTCGATTTATATTGAAAAATAGAAGGTTTCAATGATGACTGAATAAACATATTTTAATCTACGATATATCTTATCTTACAGAAAAATATTACTTCTAAAGGCAAGACGATATTAGCCAGCCAAGCAAGTCTACTAAATTTTATACACATGTATGTATATGCGAAAATTTGTGAGCCCGTTTGTTTGTCGAATTAAGACTTTCGTACCTAAATGTACCCTGTAAATTGTCATTCTTTTTAAATATCCATTTATTGTCATTAACAAAAGCGTGAGTGTCACTATGGTATAGACCAAGGCTAGTAGGCGGTAACAGTTATGTTATTTCGATGTAACTATGAAAGCTATACTTCTTTTATTCATTCCTCGTCATTTGTTGATAAAAAAATATTTAGCCAAAACAGCACAAGTTCGTGTTTTCACTCAACAGCGACGTTTCCAAAAATAGGTTTTATATAAAAAAAACAATAGACGAGAACAAACCATTAAAAGAAATCGCACATTATTTAACAAAGAAGCATGTATTACAAAACAATGGCGCACCTGTCAGGAAGCATTGCTTCGGGGACCGAATCACCAAGTGACGTCATCGTGTTAAATTTGAAGTTTGAATATAACGTGATTTACGATTGACATAATGGTAATACATTCTATTGACAATTAAAATATATACCATGTTTACAATAATTCATGCATACGTATAAGTTTTTTGTCATCGTCAGTTCTTTACTGCCTACTTCAATCTAAATGATTTCCATGTCAAACGAACACAAAACGTTTTAAATAAGCATGTGTACTTAGCGTTAAATTATGTATAACAGGTGCTTTAAGCTTTTTTATTTCAATGCTACAAGCTGAAATCAGATTAATTGCATATATTTTTAAGATCCAAATTATGTTGTTGGAGTTATGACTTCGATTTCCTTTGTTTATTTATCCTATCTTTACAGATTTTATGAATTAATAATTATATAAATAAACAATACGATATTTAAGTCAACACACATACGACAATTTTAATTTAGTTTATGTGTTCATTTGTAACAGCTGTATCGCGAATAATACCAAATGAGGTAAACGGAAATAAATGTGTTAAAGAAAGATAAACATCAAATGGAAGAAATAAAATTGGTGTTAACTTAAGGTTAAATAGAGCAATTTAATAAATTTATAAGTAAAGGACGAAGAGTAATTCATAAACTTAAGTTTCGCTTAATCATTATAGTTAAAAAATATTTCATCTAAATCTGATTATTTCGGCTTTGATTTTAGTACGAAAATATTCAATTGTTATAGATAATAAGTAAAATACTTATTCACATACATAGCTTATAAACTTTCTTTTCACTTTCTAATTTTTTACTTTTTCTAAACAGTACGTGTTTTTTTTTAGATTAATGTATAAACTGGACACTAAAGGTGATCTAGTCAATCAAGCCTGACAAAAATTCTTAGTTTAGTAATAAAATACATTATTTTACATAAAGTACAAACAAAAATTTTAAAAAATCACTTTTCTATGTATAGACACCGACAAATTCATCTACAAATTCAATTATTTACGAAGCAACTTGCTGAAAATTACTTCTTTTTTAAATACTTTATAAGCTGTTAATATTATTCAAATAATAAATAAATAAACAAAAAAATTATATATTTCCACATAATATGTAGTACTAACTACAAATATTGTATATCCTATAGCTATGACTCACTCAAAATATTACGCGTATAACAAGGTTCGGTTAGAAAGGTCCCTGTGATATTAAAAAGTAGTAGCCAATAGGTAAAAGCTACATCTAATTCACAAATGGTAGTCTTTCTAAACGGCCTTCCATGTCAAAAGCTGTTCACAGCGAGGTCGACCAGGTGGTGGGCGCATGTAGTTCACATTTCGATATTATTAATAGGAGACAGTGATAACTTGTCTATTATAAGTTATCGCGGGTTAATTATATTTATACGATTACGGTGTTTGTTGGCTGCTTGCGTAATAACTGTTCGATTTTAATAACAGTAATGAATACTTTTAATTTACATTGAATTAATAGAACGAAAAGATAGCCGTTGTTATAGCAGAAACCTAAAATAATTTTAACATACAAGAAGGAGGAAAGGCGGTTTAAAATATATGTACATCGTCGAAATGATTGAAATTCTATTAAACGTATTTGTATGAAATGTATAAATTTAAATACTCGATCAATGTATGTAGTGAATAAGATTTGTTTATCCCGTATAAAGTACGGTTTGTTCTCACAACATAATGACTGTTTGTTGCACAGTGTTACCTAAGTTTGTTTATTAAAATGATATATTTATATATTACAAGCGAGATTCCTATGTAAGTCGTGAGACCACAATTTGCGCGGGTCGCGAGCTGACCTCCATTTTGTCAACGTCCCCCCAGCGATTTAACGATCACCTAACATCTGCAATATGGAGTTTGTTGCAATTTATATTATATACGACCTTATTTATTAATACTTTTTAGTGTAACTAAAATTTGAATTTTGAATAAAAGTATATAATGTATAGGTTTCTCAGATCAATTTGTCATTTAAAAGTAAAGCGAATTTTAACTTCAATGCTCCACCTGAAATAAAGATTGTTAAGATGAAAATATTGTGCAAATCCATATTTTTACTAGATTTATAATAAATGATAAAATCGCAAGGCCACAAATGAACTAGATTTAACATATTATAATTAAATCGCAATGCACTACAACGTATAACATCGCCAAGCAACATTCATTATAAAAATATTACTATACATTCGCAATGGCATTATATATTAAATTTAGAACTACCAACTACATAAACGATAAAAAAACTAATAGCTCATCCCGTCTTTACCTGTTAATATTATAAATAAACCCGCGAGCGTTTATTATATTTCTTAATCACATTAATTTCACTCGCTCGCACTATCATTTAGTTTATATGAATAAATACTTCTATTAAGATATCACCACGGGCAACATTCTATACTATATAATAAATTATACACACTTCTTACATAAAAGGCGTTTATTGAGAATTGAACGACTCTTTCGTAAAGTTTCATACACTATAAAGATAATCGTTCTAATATTTAATTAAAAAGAGTAAATGACAATATTAAATTTTTCTTAGATATACCTATTATTGTGTCAAATGACGTAGTTCATCTTTTCTTTGTATTTATTCGGCACTAAACGATATTGTTTCGTTTTAATATATGTAGAATCATAGTAGTTCTATATACTTAAAAATCTTCAACTGCTATCACGAAATTTCAAAAATGAACAAATTAATGTCGTATATTAATAAATATATCGTATTGGAAATAACATATATTTTGAAATCACGAACAGACAATTCGATGACATGTTTTTGTCATAAAACTTTTCCCAAAGGCCAGAACAGTATTTTAAGGAGAAAATGTCCGCTTCTTAATTTTTATAAACAACGTTTTCATAAAACAAGTCATTATATATAAATATCTATACTATAGAAAATTTATGTAATACATATATTACTATTTTTTATTAAAATAAATCATGATTTACCGATTTCTTTTCTATAAATAATATAATCGTTGAATCGGAATCAATAAGGTCGTTGGGAAACGCGAAGATTTTATCTCGAAAGTGCGCCGCCGGCCATACTTAATTAATTATCAATGCATTTAAGAGTGCGTATAAACATAATAGTAAGAAAAATATTCTCATGAAGCCGCGGGCGTTAGTTTTATATTGTAAGAAGTAATGAGGCGAGAGTAGCTACAAGACATCGATTATATTAAATACCATACGATAACACAAGAACACGTTCAATTTTAAAGAAATATTTTATATCCGTGCGATTTGCATTTCTTTATGTAAATTTTGAAATCATTATAAATGAAAAAATATTTGTGTATTAATAAACTGTTTGTGTATTAATAAATTGTTTTAAAAAATGTGAGATTTATTTTTACCAATATTATTTTCTTTACAAAGATATCTTTAGAAGCAAAACTCGATATCCGCCATAAAATTTTTGACAATGCAATATAATTTATCAAAACAAGTTTTTTTTTTCTTTTTTTATAACTATAAGTAACAGTTGAGCGTTATGACTTCATCCGATGTCAAGGATTTTGTGAGAGACCGATCTTTATGGATTTAACTTGATTAATGATGTAAGTACGATAAGATATATAAAAAAATATATGTATTTTTATTTAATAGAAAATTTTTTATTCATGTTTCTACGATATACATACTATATATTACGTTCGTCATTAATTTTTTAAAACGTCGCGTCGCAGCACGTGCTTAATTTTCTTCGGCAAAATAATTGAATGTAGGAACTAATCAATCGTGTTTTATAATTATTTTCAATATATTTCGTAATTTCAAAGTTATGTCACACATTTTATAGACTATGTTTCAATTATTTTTATAAATGATTCTTTTATATATATTTTTAATTAAAAAACAAACAGATCGTAAATATTAATTAATTTAATCTCATAACCAATATTGTTCTGTTAATATTAATTGTGGAAAGCGTCTCTTGATAATCTGTAATAAGGTACTAAGGCCGGCAATTACGACTCCTTGAGGGCATATAATCTGTTGTAAGACATTTCGATCAATATTTATTTAATAATAAACATGTTTTATATCAATTCATTAATTATACATGTAGGCTTTAAAGATATACTGCATAAATTGATGTCCATTGCTCTCCATAAACTTAAAAAAAAAATGCAAAAATAATCAAAAGTAATATTTAAGCAATAGTAATTTCAAATTCATTGATATAATACCATCTATTATCTACTAACATAACAATCTTTAAGTGAGTAATAATAGTTTTATAACAGGTGGAATTGATGACTTATATAAAACATTCACCTAATTAGTTGCGTATTGTTCAAACGCGGAAGGTTAGTCACTTCCTTCCTTGTTTATGAAAGATCGATTAATATTTATAATGTTCTCATGGGAATCGATACAAATTATCGATTCATATTCAACTGACATGTGCACCAAGATATTGCATTTATGCGTTTTGCCAATCACATTCATTATTAACGTGAATTTTTATGACTATTTAAAATTTTTACTTTTAACTTTCAGTCCAGTTAGAATTGAATAAAAGTATTACAATTCAATTCATGTACATTTATGTTATATTTAAATAACAATGGAACAGTATTTATATAATAATTTATATAACGAAGATGGGAAATTTAAAACTAAGTTCAATAACTCGCAGGCTGTTATTACAATGTTACTAATTCTTTAAAAGAATTGTGGGAATGTTCGGTACAATGGAAACAATACTTTAGAGATCCGCAGACTATTTGTTATAAGTATATAAAAACGAATCATCTTCATATAATATATTTGTTGTAAATTTATACAACGTATTATTTCTGGATTTCAGGTCTTCTAATTCCAAAGATTTAGTAGTAATGTTGTTAATTGCTCTATTTTAACTACCCATATATAATTAAGACAACGAAAAAAATATACAAATAAATATCTCGTCAACCTAATTAAAACTTTTTTAATTTTCAAGTGTGTTATATTTTCTAATAAAAAGGTTATATATGTTATATGCATATAATATTCTTTTACGACTCACTCTTGTCCATTACAGCGAAGAGAGACGCGGTGCGGGTGTGTGCCATTATATGTAGTTATAATTAAAAGATTTGATCTCACTCTTTCTTGAGAAACTAATCGTCATTCATTTTTATTAAATTTCGTAATTTCACATATTTTTTTTATATAGTTGAGTAATTAATTTTATTAAGAAACTTTAGTTGCGTTGTTAATGGGCACATGTAAGCTTTTGACCGCGGCTTCATCAAAAGTTATGACGTTTTCCGACATTTTACTTTCTTACATAAAAATATCATTAAACTTGTTTAATGCTTACTACAATGAAAGACAGGTAGACAAACCCTACGAAGAACCAATCGGGTGCAATTTTTATCTGTTGTTAAATTGTTACAGCCTGTACCTGAAATGATCTATTTGTTAAAGCGTGATATATTTCTTGTAGCTTCCATAAACAAGTTTTAAACGGACGTCTATTCTACTTTGGACTATAGAAAATTAACAATAAAGAAATGTATGAAGAAGAAAACGACACTTTAATAAGTGGAATTGACATGAAAGTTACTTGTTTACTATGAAATATAATAAATCATAAGTCCTACGTGAATAGGATTTGTCAATCCTGTTTAGAGCAGCCTCCATATAGGGGAGACATTTTAAAAACAATTGAAATGATCCTTGTCTCACTTTCTAGTCCAAAGCACAATTTGCACAAGTTTTAATTTTAAAACCACTTTCTACTATTATAATATTTTTATATTTTACTGGTATTTATTTGTATAAGCGTTTTATCTACATTTGCTTAGTAGTTTTATTATTGTATAGTAGCGATAGACAGACATACATACATGTTTTGTTACTCTACTAAATCTTTCGGAATAAAAAATATAGAAATATGTATAGATTTATTAATTGTATTAGTATCAAAGATATGTAGATGCTCTTTAGCGTCTTAAAATCCACAATGTATAGTTATATTATAACCTATATACATATGTATGTATATACATAAATGTCACAGCGAGTCGCGACCTCATTCCCAACGATATCAATAACTAATCCCGATGTATTCATGGTGCGTGTTCGCACGTCCTGTTTGTGCGTTCATGTTGCTTGAGCGAGCGATAAATAATAAGAAATACGTATTTATTTTTATGTTCAGACTAGCAAAACATACAACTAATTTTATTTTGACGTTAATTATTATGATATGAAATTGAATTTCAGTTGAAAGTACTTAATACATAGTTTCTAAGAATTCAAATATAACAATTCTTTGTATAATCGCTTAAAGTCAGGACACGCCTTTACCATCAAATATAGTCCCTCCAAATCTGGACATCCGATTAGAGATTCGCAATTCTAACAGTCATAAAAATTTATAAACGGAAAGCATCCGTTTATATACGAACATAAAGTCCAAACTGCCTTAACAATAAATGCGATAAATTGAATAGATTAGAGACCTTATTTGTAGACTGTATGTGCTAAATAAGATAAAGGATAATGGGCTCTATAATATGTATGAATACGTTTTAAATATTGTTTAGTGATTCATGATATATGTATATATGGTCCTAGAATGATTACGAGAAAAGATTAAAGTAAAAACGTACGTCAATTATATTACAGTAATTATGTGACATTATCTTTAGGTATCTTGTATATAATATATGTTATTCCACGCCTAATAAATGTTGCTGATGTAAATAGAGGTACATAAGAATTCTCACACTTCTACGTCAGTTGTAATTCGTGATGTTGAAAATTTATCAAGATAATGTAAATAATGTTATGAAAAACACGATTTCACTTTCGACGTTAACAAATTAATCATTATATCAATTAAATTCACATCCCAATACAACAATGAGTCGTAAATTTGTTTTTTTTACGTATTTTTCCCTTAATGATTTATGTCGAGCCTTGCGGCACACCATTATGGACTTTAATGGTCATATTATAAGATATAATTGGCCATAATAGTTATTAAAAGTCTAATTGATGAAATTATAACCAAAACAATTCCAAGATACGCATTGTTGAAGTGTCGAATGTAGGGTTCTTTGTAAGTAACTGTTCGATCAAAAATATACAGCAGTAGTGATGTTTTCTTCACTAACACTCAGCTAATATCAAAAGGCCCAAAGAAAATATCTTTTAACTATCACGTCCAAAATTATCGAATAATTTTATTGAAATTCCTCAAACAACGGACTTATTTTTTGTATTTTAGATAAAACTGTATGCCAAATGGGACATTAAAAGACTTGGTAAATTTATAAAAAAAATCCTTATCTTACTCTTTATTATTTGCAATTTAATATTACGAAGAAAAACAATTTTTGAACGCAGACATGAATATACTGAAACTTATATAGATAAAAATATCATCCCTCATTAAAATATTAAGTAAAGCCGTCTCGCCCTTTCATCAAGTTATATAAACTTAATTAAATTTAAAAGGTAAAAAAATACTTCAGGCCACATCCATGAAGAGGTGGGGCGAATCCTTTTCTACTGACAAGAGTCTTGAAAGCAAGTAATTAAATAAATTTAAAATATACGGAACTGTCGTGGTGCGTCTCATTAACATTTTGATTCAACTTAAATTTAACACCATTAAATGTCACCGTAATGTCATGGGATTGACATAAAAATATATGAAAACACAAACAATGGGATATTGTTAAGAAATAATTGAACTTAATTATTGAGTATTTCTTTTTTCTTTTAAATCTACATCAATAGCTTTTTACGTTTGAATATGCCGGATAACCTGTGATCTCGCGTAATGATACAAACTTCGTTTATTTCCAAGGTTTTATTATGTAATTGTTAATAAAATAACACATACTCGAATCGTCTTAATCATTTCACAGTTAATTAGCTCACGCTATTTATAATATATAACAAATGAAAAATATATGTATATTTTTTATGACTTGTTCCAATACCGAAAACACGTTATATGAAATTAAAGTTATTGAATAAGCAGTTTCAATATAAAGTTGTTTGTAATGCTAAATATTTTATTACAGTTAATAACGAGGGAACAAGAAATAGGATGACTAAATATTTATATAAAGAATAAATCTAACCGTATTAAGTTAAATATGTTCACGGGCTATAAAGAAAATTGCAATTCTCACATTTTTTCATACTAACTGACATTGGTGTAATACAGTGCCCACTGTCGCACAGATGAATGCCACAAATTAAGAACAACAAGCAATAAATATTATTCCCTTATGGTTAAATACAAGACAACCAAAAATGACATGTGACAGATTGACAGACACCAGTGTCACTCCCAAAAGTGTGGAGCCGTGACATTGAAAAATGACATTATAAAGGTATTTTATGAGTCAGCAGTTAAATAACAACGTACTTAAACGACCTTAATATAAAATAATAAAGTGACAGAAATGCTTCGTTAGTAATATCTATATATATTACAAAATAGACTTATAACATTAATGGAATCCATGTTGAATGAAGTGTTAATCATTACAAAGAGTACAAATATATACCTCTGTACTCTTCACACGAACGTATGTCATTCATTTTCATACAATGTATCGATACAATTTAGTCATTTAATTTTAATGAAGACAAAAGGTAAAGTTCAAAGGCATTTTCATGAACACAACTCATCCGATGACAGCTATTAATTGAATAATTTCCGATTTTTTTAATACAAACATTGAGTGAATTAACAAGCGATATCTTTATTACAGTTCACGGTTTGGTTTCGTAATATTTGATGTAACGAAAGTATATAAAAATTTTATATTATTATAAAAAAAAAACTATCCAATTAAAATTATGAATGCAGCTTGTAGTACGTAATTTGTAAGTAATTGTATCAAGAATAAATCAAACTATTAATTAGTAAATTCCCACGTTGCTTTTATCAAGACCCGACCGTTAAATAAAAGTCTGATATAATATATTATTTATCTAATAGTTTTAATTAACAGGTTTAACGTTTGAAAAATGATTTATATATAATCGTAAAAATATATGTGAGTAACGTAAGAGAAAATTAATATATTCCAGTTTTTACATACTAGGCAGGACTTATTAACTATGTTTGACAATGGCTTTGATAATATTGGCACGTCTTTTGTTCCTAACTTTTTATCTATTAAAAAAATCATTATCAAAATGTTGAACAATATTTCCAAGCCGCAAACGAAATTGGATATCTCTTAGTTAATTTCTAATAACAGAAACGATTCTAAACCAAATTAAATTAAGCAAATCAACGCGTTAACTGTCGTCGCATTCCAGATGTCTGACATAAATCTAGGTTGCGTGTTTGTCCTAGATCGATATTCAGAATTCCAGGTACAGGTATATTCGAATACAGCACAGGAATTCCATGGTAGGAATACAGACAGAAAAAAAATATAGATTTAAATCAATAAATAAATATGCATATAAATGTCGATTATATCAAGTCGAGGTATAGGACCAAAAAAAATCTTCACCACAAAACGGCGATACCAATATTTTTTTTATTTATACCACCGATTCTCCGAAACGACGGGACAGATTGTTAGAGATTTTTGAAGAAAAACGAATATGTTATTTAATATCCACAAAAAAAGGTCTAAAACATATAAAAAATTAAACAAACTAGCGGCTAAGCCATAGTCACTAAAATAACTGTCTCTTGCGGTACATACATATGTCCGTAATCTTAAAACGGTTGTTTTCCAAAGCTAATTAGTCATAAAAATAAAATATAATTATTAAATTAATAGACAATATAATAAATTTTACTGATAATATATCATAGGTCCGAAGCTATGTATTAAAATTTCATTAACAATGTTTTATTTATAAAGGCTGGGAAATAAACTATTGGGTACAATTGATATTCGCACCTTCGGACGGGTCTGGAATGAGGAATGAGTTCGCTAAACCCATCGAATTCAGTAGCGAATCGTACGAGCTCGGAATTATCAATTCTTATCTACTAAAAGTATGCTATGATTTATGTCGTTTGTATGGAAATTTTTTACATACGAGAGATATTTTTGATATACAGTACAACTTATTTTTGCGTTTAACATTCAAGACTCACTCACGGTGTGTTATCAGATCAAAAACATAAATGCGAACGTCCGGACAAGTTCTCTGCCAGTTAAATAGAAAACAAACGAGAATGTAAAATAAATACAATGACGTTACAGTTTGAAATTATTTAATGTGATATTATAAACTTGTTTGTTCTATGCATGTAATGACAACGATCCTGAAATTAATACCAGATTATTCGGTTTCTTATCTGTTCAAGTTTTTAACTTTAGCAGTTTCTCAAGTGGCTTATTAAGTAAGCAGTTTATTAATTTTTAAAACAACCTTAAATATCCCTTAACTAAACAATGCGGCGACGCGAGATTAAGTGATCAAGTTTAGCTCTAATATTTAGTGCAATAGAACTTATCTATATAAGCTTTGTCTTGACTATATGCCCTAATAACTTGACAGCGCCACTAGTAATAGTTGATCTGCCTACAGTTGCTCTGTCACCTGATAATTATTAAAATCACTATTTATTACAGCGATCAACTAAAGCGGAGCACGCGTCCTTGTAAGTGACAGTCTTTATTTTAGACCATATCTGTATTGTATTAGGAGTCTATTTAAGTAAACCTATTTCTACGCAATAGTCAGACTTAGTATCAATTCTAAATTCTATATTTTCAGAGGTAAGGTTTATTTTAATGTTTGTGTTGTATCAGCGAGGGTGGAGGCGCCGGCGCAGGTCTAACTAAACGTCGATGGAATGATTTTATTGGTTTTGATGTGATGAATATTATTTGTAATTTATGAATTAACTTTGAATTATAAGTAAATTTAATGTTAATTCTGTCAGATATTATTATTGAACGAAAATTAGAAGAGGTATTTATTACCTCCAAATGAATAATATTCAAATATAATCTATGCTTAGTTATTCGGCTTAAGTAAGATTTTTTTATGGTCTCACAAAGAATTGCTTATTTCTTGGTACTTTTGGGACAATTCTTACAAAACTTTATTTCATTACAAGTATTTTGAATGCTTTGGAAACGAAGTGTTTGTTACTACTTGAAGTCGTTAGCAATTGCTTCAGCATTTTTTTTTATAAATTGCTGGTACAACAAATAAAGAGTTCCAAACATTTGCTTCAACTGAGAGATAGACAAACATAAGGACAAGAAAAATATTAGATTAATACTTAAATTTTATATCCTGAGTTCTTTTACATAGCCAACACAAACTTTGCAAAATTTGTTTTATAAACAAAAGTACCTTTTTTATCATATATTTTATTTATTATATTTATATTTTAATAACTCAAGGAATTTGTTTCGTTACTTTAATTAAATGCACAAAAGTATCATTTCATAAGTAGGTGTTAACAAAAAACAAACAAAATCGCGCTAATGCATGGCCAAAACACCGCAATACTTACTTAGTTGTGACACAGAAATGGACAAACATCTTTGCGTAAGATTTTAATAGAAGACAAATACTTTAAGGATACAACTAAAGTTGTCCAGCTGATTTGATGGAAGGTGAGAGCAGTTAATTTGATATAATAATAGAATTACTCTAAAGTCATAAATACTCAAAAGACTAATACTCAGTTTGGTATATTTTATCCTTAAAAACATGAGAATTCATATAATGGGGGAATTCAATAAATACAAATAGGTTAATATTATCTTTAATTTCAAATTGTTAAGTCTGACTTTAAGATAATTCTGTAATATAAGCATATATTTCATTATTTCAACTTTTCATATATTTTCCTTTGCAACTGATTGAAATCACAATCCACAATCCGAACTTTAAAGTAAGGATGATGTTTTTGTTTTCCGCATTCATAAATATAAACAAAGTAAGGAAAATTGATTGCTAATTCATTTTTAACTCACCATGACTTTTAATTTAAGGTTATAGCTATTTATCGTATAAAAACATAAAAGGCAGAAACGGCTGAATTAAGGGCCGACTAGACGAAAACAGAGCATTAATAGTAGTTATATTTAAAAAAATGTAATGTTTGTTTTTAGAAGTTATAAGTTGCGTCCAACAATAATTATCTAATGTTATCAATAATTGTAAACAAGTCCATAATTAGAACACAAGTGATTTACTATCAAATGATTCAGAGAGTTTTTCAGAAGTTGAGTCACGCGGCCACGTTACAGTCATTAACTCGGTTATCGGGAGGATACAAATTGTTGTAATCTATTTTAGTATTTACACTATAAAACTGACTAAGTTCTCTTCAAATGAATGACTTGGGTCAACAGGACTGACTCGTTGCTTTATATACAACATCAAAAATTAAATGCTTAGGTATTTCCCGCGTCTATTATCGAATAATAAGTAATCGAACAACAAGGTTTTATTATCTTCACATTTCCTTTATTACTTAATGATAAGCTAAATAACGGATGACTAAAAAGAATAAAAACACGTGATATTCTAGTAAAATACTCATAATTTTTAAAATTTGCTCCCTAGACTTATACTGGTGACGTTTTTCCTTGATAAAATTGTTTGGAATTAACCATGGGATGACTTAATATCCAATGAATCCAATAATTCCATATTACACATAATTTTAGTTACGAAAACAACTTTATGTAATAGCTATTTATAAAACATTTAATTTCGTTAATTCCGAATTGGAACTGAACAGTTTTAGAGGATAATTTTTTTAATAAAATAATATCCAAACTAATTGGCTCTTATCTACCCTCGAGTCTGAAGCTAAAGCGACGTTTAGATAACACCAAGAAACACGTCAGTTGCTTTCATTACAGAATTCATTTCTCTTAATAATATCATTAAATTCTTTGATCTTACCAAACCCTTACAAACAGGACAACCTTACAACTTTTTAACGCAAACAAATGGAAACTGTATGTTACATTGTAGACATCCTTTCATAATTTACATTCTAGACATAAATGTAATTTTTCTATGCGGACAATTTTAAACGCTCTAAATACTGTGCTTCACGGATTATTAAAGATAAATTGCTATTTAAAATGTCTAAATTATTCTCAAGATCATTTTCCACGAGTCTGTCCATTGTTTTAAATGTTATTTTAAAAATCATATTATATATACTAATGCCCCGCTATGAGTTTTACCGAACTGATTCATATATTTATGTGAACTATGAATAATAGCACTAGTATTCAGTAGCAAAATTCACGCTATTTTATTTGACAGGTATTAGTTCTCAAGAAATATAATAATATGTTGATTTAAATTTAAAGCACATAGTTATTGAATTCAAATAAACGAGTCGTTACAATAATTTCCTAACCCAGTTCGTTAGATAAGAACACTTTACAAATAGACATACATTTCGAAATTCACGGAAATAGATTCCGTATGAACTTGACACGATCATTTCAAAATAATTTGTAATTAGAGTCGATAATGTGACCTTTTAAGTTTTATATTCTTTATCATTTCTTCTTCTTCCTTTGACGTTATCACAAAAAAAATAAAGTAATTGTACTAGAAATTTATATTTAAAATATACCGAAATAAATATTATTCTGATAGTTTCCATGCTTCTTGTTTGTTTTAATGGTCACAATTTTCGGGTACAGACCAACGTATTTTGAGCGAACCACCAATTCCAGTGTGTATGACGTGTTACAGTAACGTCATCGAGTCATATTAGCAAAAGCATTGTTACATGGTACGTGCTTTAAATTATGATTATCCATATCAACATTAAAATCATTATCATGAATACAACATTTCGTCCGTGACTTCGCTTTATTTTACATCACCGACTGTTTTATGAATTTCATTCAAATACGTCTCAAAGTTTTAGGGTTAAATAGCATGTATGTATATTTTTCAATACGAGTATCTCCTTTGTGCCATCAATAATAATTGGATTTTGCTCCGCCGGAAATTATTAAGTACAAAGTACCTTGCGGATTCCTGTCAAACATTTGTCATTCATTAAAAGGGCCGCTTTCTAACACTGATAAGATATCTGAGACAAATAAGTATTGAGTGTTACCAGTTATGTACAAAGAACGGATATTAATATAGCGAATAATTATATCTATTATTAAACGTTTAAATTATAATTTTAAATTTATATTAATTAATAATTATACTTCTTCCAAATATACACTAATAAGTAAATACGTTTGTTTCCTCTTTTATCCATCAGATTACGGTTATAAAAGTTTACTAAAATAGTCATTTGTTAAGACTAATGAAATGACATAAACTCGTACAAAATATTGGTTATTGGGAAATATGACACTGTATGTAATGGGTGCATAACAAGTTATTTGTAAGCTGAGCGACAAAAAAAATAAAATTGTATCTTACCCTGCACAAGGCGACGCCGGTATCCAATCTATCCAGGAAATTATCAGCGTTGATTCTGAGCTCGGGGTAAAGGACGGTCAGCCACTCGGCCAGGTCCTCTTTCATGGCATACAGGTACTCCTCGGAGGATTTGAAGGGCCTGAAAGGCCGAGCCTCCAAGAGAACTGCGCCAGCGCTTGCCATTTTGATTGCTGTCTACTGCTTTGTGGACATTACTGTTTCTGGAAGAAAATAGTTTCTTTAGGGTCTATGATCTTTTTATAAGGCATAATCTTAACCAAATTTCACAAAATGTACATATAAATTATAAAGATGTCCAAAGTAAAGATGCACAGACGTATTGATTAATGGCTTGCCCATGTTTAAATTAATATACATTAAAGCCAACCAATCAAAAATTACTCCTATCGTACGAGAAATACAAATTTTAAGTAGTTCGAAATGATGTCGCGCTTCGTTCCCCAAGTCAATTGAACGAGATTGTTACAAAATCATCACAAGTAATTTAATATTGAGTCGGTAAATAAATCTTTTTCATAGGGTTGCCTGGTAAACGAACTACAAAATATGAATATTTTTACGACTTTCGTTTAGATGTTGTATGTAAAAAAAATATATATAACCGACCAAGCTGGGAAAAAATAAAGAAGCTAATAAGATCTAAGATTTTTGAGACTCCAAATCCGAAACATATTAGTTTCATTTAAATAAAGAAGCTGTAAAATTTAATAAACAATAATATTGCACTTATAAAATCTACTAAATGTTACTAGAATGACAAGTCGATTTTGAACTGAACAGAATTTTCACCGGTTTATTATTTCTAAAGAAAAACCCTTTTCCTCCTTAGTATTCTTCAGGTTTTATCTGCGTCAGTAGCCACAAACCCTACTTTTTTCACTAACGTAATTTAGCCTTGCATCAACACTACTAATTTCCACGAATTAAGACCGTCCAACGTCTAGACTGGCAAAAAAAAAAAATTAATTGATTCCACATTGTTATGACCAATGATGTCGTTATGAAAACCGTTTATATACATTAAATATATCAGTGTATAATGAATTTCAAATTGAGATACATCACTCGAATTTCCGTCAAAATATGAATATTTACAGAAACGAGCCGACTTATCACTGTAACAGCCATAAAGCACGATGGGGTCAACGCCCTAAGTGCGACTAATTGGTATATTCGCTAAACGGTTACAACAGATGTCGTAGATTAATATTAAATATTGTATATAAATATAATCTTCATGTTACTATTTTTATCCATGAACAGAAAGAAGGATCAAGTAGTTTTAGGAAAGTTTTATTTGAAAACCACGACTTGCTAGTTGCTTGTAAAAAAATTACTTAAGTTAGTCAAAGTATAGAAAGTATTTTTAAAAAATTCAACAGGGTATAATTGTCGTATAAATAAATCAAATTGTTTTTCAATAGATCTGATTCCTCTTAATCTACAATCTTAATCTATTGCCAGTTGATAAACTGAATAAGCAAACGTGTGAAGTATGCGATCCTTTAAGAAGATGTAATCACAGACACAACGTTATAAATTTTCATTTAAATACAAAACCGTCATAAAATGTAATAATAAAATGTAACGTCAATTCTATAATAATATTTTATGGGGACTTTCCTCAATGTTCGTAATTGTTTGTGGAATTCAATTCACGATGAGCCTTGAGAACCTCGGCCGTGAGGCCAGATTATTTTAAAATAAAATATTTGAAATTCAACGAATTTTGCGCAAATAACATTAATATAAAATAACTTTTTCAGAAAAAAAAAAAAACAAATTACTTCTAGGAATTATTGCTTCATTTATTGCAACGTCATTTTATCTATCTCCGAAGGTTTTTGTGAAATCAAAATATACTTCTTCCGAGAATAATATGACATGGAATATAAAACTTTACATTGTTTAACGAAAACGCGATTAATAGTTTAAACTGTAGTGTAGATAAAAATAACGTTCACAAAAATATCATTCACAGAAATTTATATGTAATTTAATGTGGATAAATTTATTTATTTAAAAATATACAGTTGAGACGTGACAAAGTTAAAAGTGATTATTGAAATATCGTCTGATTCTAATAATTACAAATAAATAGTAAATTTTTAACTTTTCTCTGTTAAGTTCTCGGTAATTCACAATTTTAAGAAACATATTCTCAACTCCGATGATTCAAAAGACGAACTTGTGTTCCTTATACACATATGAAGAATTAAATCGAAATATATTCAATCGATACTTATCAAACAACAAGTAAATGTATCAACACAATGTCAAGTGGTGTTCAATTTTAAAACTACCGTCATATCTGGGAGTCATTGACACTGACCCACTAACACGAGTGAATCACTCCTGGACCAAACTTGGTTACAACTGCGAGTATGTATTGCAAACTACAGCTACAGCTGTAAGTGATACACACATACTAGAGTTGGACAAATACATCGATTTGTTTTCCATTTTTTAATACGTATTAATCCCCCAACGTATACACACTATTACAAATGTGTAATTATTATTTTTAACCGCTTTTTAATTCCATCGAATGATATTTTTTCTTTGTAAAGCTATCTTATGTTCCTTTGTGTCTTCGCTAGGATTTATTTTAAATTTCGCCTCCACCAACGAAGATAGGAATTGACGAAACGACAAGTAAAACTGAGTAAGAAGTACGATATATAGGTTTTGGTCTTAGACAAATATAACAAGGGTTTAAGACAGGGTAAGCAAAGAAAAGTAATAGTATTCGCTCTTTCCACGAGGAGAAACTTGTAAGGAAATGCGAAATTTTAAAAGAGACGTTTGTTGTATTTTCGATGGCTTATACCCAAAATAGAGACATCACTTTTTGTATGTTAGGAAATTACTGTAGCGTATCATTGATATTAGTAATAATATAAAATAACAAATACATAATGAGATGGTACCACGAAGACAAAGCCGGGCTTGCGTAACACCACGCACCGCTGACTTCCGTTGTCATATCGCGTACAGATAGCAAAAATAAAGAATTAATAATACTTATAGAATAAAACTATGACGAAGTATCATAAAGATTTATAGCGAGCAATGATATTATGCTAATACTTTATCCAAGTCGTAAAACCTTTTACGAGTTCATAAAAATACCTAACTGTTTATGTTTTTTTGGTATGTTTTCATATTTTTTCGCGAGCGGTACCTTTACTAGGCTAATAACCATTACTGCGTGGACATAAATACACCGACTAGTTCCTTCAGCATTGTCTGTCGGTTGCAAAACAGGGATTAACAACGTTTTACACAAAATAACACTTGGCATAGGTGAAGTAACAAAAAAAGCAAAAAAAAATAGTGTCAACACAACTTAAAATATGTACTTTAAATTTCTTACGGCACGATGGTACTTAATTGTTTAAACATATGAGAAGCAATTTTAATATGTTCAGTTATATATGTATAGAAATAAATGATTAACCAGAAGTGGTGCTGTATTAATACCGTACACATAACAATCCAACGGAAAATCGGCGGTTACAGCTAGTGTTTTATAATACGCCTCTTACTTTGCTTATCTTTAATATCTCCATCGATATTACGATAAGATATTACGTTTAATATCAATAAATAGCAATTTGAATATAAATATATTTTATGATTGTCAAAGCAAATTATTTTCGTGAATTATATTTTTTTCTTGTTCGGAATAACATTGGAAGAAATTTTTATAACCAAATAATTTTTTAAAACCAGTTAAATTTCTGAAGAAAAGTCAGATTCTTATTTTTAAAAAATGTGAATTATAAATACTACACTCCTTACATTTAAATTCTTAATACGTCATCGTTGATACAAACTTTTAATTACTAAATATTTAAACAAGAAGTATTATTTATTCATACCAAAATAAAGAATATTTTTTTTTGTAATTAAGAACGTATGTATAAGTAAAAAAGATATAAATATTCTTTGACACTGAACACGATATTAAGACAAGTATTTATTCTCTCTGATTAAAATACGAAAAAAATATGTATAGCACTTTTATGAACAGTATAAAATTATTATTATTACTTACGCAATAATATACTAAGTTAATATTGCAAATTTTTTTGTATCTCTAGTGAAGTTTTTGTTTTTCCCTTTGATACGAGTATCTTAGACATACTCTATCTTAACAACTCGGAGTTGTTTTAATTTTCTAGCTGTAAAACGATCATAAAGTAATTGTGAGTATTATATCTTGTTTTCGATACCTTATCGATGTATCAAATTGATAATATGACGCCAAAGAGTCTCGCTTGCTATTTTATATTTGAAATACTACTTCGAATCCATAATAATATATAAAGTACTAATAAATTAATATTATTACCTTATTTATTTATTGAGTTCTAAATCATAAATTACGAAATTAATATAAGCAGGGGTTGAAACTGAGAATTTTTTATATCAAATAGTTATACCACTATATTATTAAAACATTTTATATGCAATAATTAAAAATATATATTTTTATCATACGAACAATATTTCCTTATTTTTCAATACCTTGACAATATATGTAATGTCGATAAGATTTTATGATTGTTTTTTTTCTTTTTTATTTGTACACATATTTGTAAATAAATCGTAAATTTACTTTTCAAATAATAAAAGTAAATTTATATTCTCTTCTAATTAAGCTACATAATTTTATTTAGAACGAATTTATATTAATTAAGTTATGTAGCGGTCTGTCACCGTTCACCGACCACTGAAAAGAAATGTAAATAGTTTACCACAAGTTTTTCATCGTCTCATATACGGAACGTTTCCCGTTTGTCACTTATAAATCTTCGTATATAAATCGTAGTATTAATATACATTACTGAATTCAGTAATCTGCGTTCAGAACCGGAGAACGCTTCAAATATAGTGAAACGATACATACTAGTCGTAAGAATGCTACAGTCTTTTTGGACGTCGACCGAATATTCGGATATTCGTCGACTATATTCGTGAAATTAGAAGTAAAATTAAAAAAAAGTACCGATGTCATTATGTTTTAATTTAGCCTACTTTTATTTTTTTTATTTTGACAAAATAAAAACAGTATAGTTTCGCTAGTAAAAATATATGTATCGGAAAAGTATGTAGCGAAAATAAATTAAATATAATATTTATGTAGTATAATTTATTATTATGAAATGTAAAGAATATACGAAATCGTTTTTGTTTTTTTTAGTAATTTATAAAAAATAGTAAAGTATTTTTTTTTGTTGAAACAAGTTATTTGTATTAATTATAAATTTATATTTTGCTTCCCGATCGCACAATATTTTCAATACAATTTATTTTATTTTAACCATATTATTTTATTTCCATCTTTATATAAGTACTAACGCTTGTAATTACTAATTAGGTATATATATCTACGATTAGATAATTAATTATATCTTTAAATGAAATATCAGATATAACATTTATTTGTAATTACTAAATAATCTAAGTAATATGGAATGATAGTATAAAATTGTCTCTTATAAACAGATTAGGATATATTTTTATATTGAAAATAAAAATGGATTTTTTATAAAATAGTATAATTACCTCCAACAATAAAAAAAACTCGCGGCTCCGGGAGCACGTCTTACAAAAACTTTTCGATATAAATTAATTGAATAGCACAAACACTGCACTAGCGCGATGTGCTCACTCGCCGAGCGTCGGACGAAGACTGACTTGAATCGCACAAGTTGCGTTGTGATGCGCCCGCGCAGGTGGCCTTGCAATTTCGAGATTTATCTCAATTGTATGCTTTTTTAATTCACCAAAACAAGTTTAGAAAAGGTGTTCGGATTTTATTTTCGTCTACCTGACTGTGACTTAACGAGAAATAACTTTTTAATCGAATTCTATTCAACGTTTGTCAGCTTCTTCTAATGGTCTTTCAAGTTTAATAATAATATCGTTTTAGTAGTTTGTTTACAGTGTATTTCATTTTATTATTTTCTTATATAAATAAAATTTTAGCCTACTTAGAGTTTTTACATTATAGATTACTATTGTTATAATGCATCAAATTGTCTATAAACTCCTAAAAGTATTTGCTTGTTAAAATAAATATTGTCTTGCTATAAATGTTATTTAATTGAAATTTGGTTCACCGCATAAAATATAGTTTCTCAAACATTAAAAGAATTAGTAGCGTTATAACAAAATGGCTGACGACAGGTATTCTGAAAAAAGGTATTATGTTTTCAATAAAGTAAAATATCTATTGTTATTAATGATTTAAAAAAAAGAACAGAATAACAATTTGCATATTTGAGAATATAAACCAGGTTATATAAAAATAATTAATAATAATAATACAGTATATAATACTCATATTCTTCTATAATGAATCTTGAACTATAACTGTATTAATTAAAAGATTATATGAAGGGTTGTTTAAAAAAAGGATAATATTAATTTCTAAAACCTTTATCTAATAAGTGAAGATGATTATTAATATTTCATGACGTGAAATGAAATCTTAACGTTATTGACGAGACAAGTACAAATTACATTTTATATAATTTACCAAGTATGGATAAGAATTCGTATTCAGAAGTGATCCGATTATATGTAAAGATAAAATTTTATTATGAAAAATTCACTTCGATCGCGTCAGGCAGTTGGTATCAAAACGGATATACAGTGTAAACTCTATATAACGACACTGAAGGGACCGTGCATTTTAGTGCGTTATAGAGAGTTGCCGTTAAATAGAGGGAAGAAAAATCAGAATTAGAAAAAGACAAAGTTTATTTCAGACTAGTGTTAGTACTTATGTACATAAAAAAGAATGTTATAAAGTCTGTTGTTTTTGTTTGACGTGTTTTGCTGCACCAGTAATGTTATTGTATTTTTTACGTATTTCATTCATATCTTGCGATATTGAGGCATATTGGTGAAGAACGAATTTCTTAGAAAGTTTGGTATGCATGATTACGACAGTGGAGTTTATTGCGGGCTAGGATAACAAAGCGACAAAAAAACGTACACAGCTGCGCATTTTTTACTAATTTTAGCAACTTAAAGGGTACTTTTTATTACTTAATTTTGTCGTTATTGAGAGTGGCTGTGACGCTATATAGAGTGTATGATTGTATGGTAGACAAGCTAAACCAACCAAAGTCAAATGATTTCGACGCTTTAGAGAGTTTGTCGTTAAATCGAGTGTCGTTATATGGAGTTTACACTGTATTTCAGCAGAGCCGTATACTAGTAAATAATAAGCATTATATATGACTGTCACCAACAAATTAATGCTGTTAAGATCCTCGAGGTGACGATACAGTAAACTGTACAATGTAATTATACTACTCTGTTCTTAGATATTGCGACTTCCTGCAGTAAACAAGAACATTTGTCTTGCAATATTTCATATTGCACTTAGTCAGATCAACTCAATTATTCCAAATGACTGAGATTTCACATACATCGATGTGTATATTAAAAAATACAAGCACTTTTTAATTATTTTTGTCATTATAGATGTTCCGATAGATTTGTAAGTGATCATAACTTATGTCGTATTTCAGATACTTTCTCTGTGGTGAAGTCAATACATAGGGTGTCAGAATCATGCGTATTTCCTACATAGATTATAAACCTTTGCACACATAATCTCAGGGAACAGTATGTAAAATATATAGATATATATACGGAACCATTAATTAAATAAATCACTCGCACCTAACGCAACATAGTTATTAGCTTTTACCATTGTGAACGATTAGAAATCTTGATTTACGTGAGAAAACTATGAAGAGTCATGTTATTGTCTTTTGTTTTATAATTCTATCTTGGTTCAGGCACTTTCTGTTTCAACATTATACTGTTATTGTATCATGTATGATTAAATAAATCAATTCGGGTAACTTTTAAAAATCTCACTAATAGCTCGTGTGCTGGTGTTATAGAGCTAAGGAATCGAAGCAATTCTTATGGTCATTATCAAATACTGGTGTTATTGCATATATTTTAAGAAAGAGCTGCAATCGGTGAAACTATTTAAGACATGGTATCTAGGTACGTGACGCTTTTTCTGTAAATGTTATTCGAAATATTCTTAAAAAGCAATGTTTATCTATTTGTTTTCTACGAGTTATTATTAAATTTTTAAAGACATTTCTAATTCCCAGTAAAAAAGGCTCTTATTTTTATTACCCGAAAGGGCTTAAATTAAAATAAACCCGAACGAAGCCATTTAACAAAAAATTGTTGTCTATACTATATATTTATATTATATAAAGATTGTTTTATTTTATTTTATTTTATAATAAGACAAGAATATCAGATGAATAACAAAATAATCGATTAATTATCCTTAAATTAAATATAATTCACATTTATGGAGACAGTCCATTTTGATTCTCATTTAAGGTCCCTGGGTCAATGAGAAGTCAGTGAACTTTGTTTTTTGACCTCTGCCTGGTGTTTTTTATGTTATTTAAAAGTCAATTTAAATGCAGATTATTCGGTTTTTCATCGTGATGTGATTTCAAACCAGTTTAGGTAAAAACTTTTCTGTTAAATTGTTATATATTTTTTTAACTCTTTTATCACAAACACTGTATACTATTGCTATTTTATTGGTATTAAAAGATTTTTAAATCGTATATTTTACGGAAACTTAAAAAAGACCAAAACGAACTTTTATATTATTGTTCGTAAACGTGAATCGATTTAATTGGCGCCAACATAACGATATAAAAATAAAGACAATATTTATAAACAAATAAAATATATTACGACACTGTTATTGAAGCCATTACAATTAATATTTATATTTAATATACAGGAAAAGAAACTCATTAGATTAAAACGAGAAGGTTCTTAATCTTAAATTATTTCATATACTGCATGTAATGTTTATTGAGAGTAAAGGAAATAACATCGCAAATAGCGCGGTATTAAATGTCAGGAGGTGTTTTGAGAGGGTGAGTAAGACGGTGCGGCCGCGACGGAGAGACGGCGCCACCAACACTACCGGGACGGACGGACTTTATGCAGAGTTATTTGTGAACTGTTGGTGACTTACGTGTCACTTACTACCGACTATTAATTATAAAGAACCATTTATGACTTGTTTGTGACTCGGGTTTCACTTTATGTAGACTTCTTACCTAATTCAGAAGGTTATTGTGACTTGACTGAATACGTAGTACAGAGAATTATTCATGACTTACTGGTGACTTACGAGTCACTTACTACTACAAGAACTGTATTTTTTATGGTAGTTATTGAAATGTTTAAGAAATTCCTAAATAATAATATGTGTTTCGTAATGGAGTATATACTTCTTAAACGTCGATATAAAAGAGATATATACAATATGTTATATAGATATTCTTTAAAAAAATATTCAGTACATTTCCCTTGAATACGTAAATTTCAGAGTCAAGTCGTAGTGGTTTGTATATTTCTCAGAGCCGTCATCATTCAAAGCAGGCTGTATTTATTCAGCCGGACCTTTAGCACGCTAAGTTTATTACAATAACATATGATTTCCCTGAACATGATTGAAAAATTGTAGAAGTCACGTCATTTTCTAACTCGACTGACTGGATATGTATCTAAGTACCTACTGTTTGTTGAAAACACAACATTTAATCTTTATATCGATTAGAAACACGCAAGTTATTTAGGTCGCCTTTTTTTCAAGCAATCAAGAATAAATAAACCGATATCGATGAAAAATAAATACAAAACAATATAATAAACGTCAATAGACGTACGTGTACTTTCGTATTACAAAAATTGGCGGCTTCTTTGGTATAGCTTACTTCATATTACGTTTGCAGTAGTTAAAAGTGAGGAGGATCAACTAGTAGTATATGTATGATTAATATGAGTGTATGTCAGATCATCAAAGTACAACAATTGGCACGGCTCCAACAGCATCGGGCGCCGGCGTTAAGGTCAACGCGCCCGTTATGTCATTAGAATAATGCACCATTCGCAGACTATACAATAAAAGCTTCTCTCTGTTCATCTATTGATCTCCAAACTTATGCGCTATCGATAAAATAAACATTTAAAGTACAAATAAAATAAATAAATCAACAGCTGAGTATGAACTGAACTATTCCTAGAGTTGGGATTAAGCGAAATATTTTTCTCACTCTTCAAATAATTTTATAAATATATTTTAATGTCTTAATTTTTCAGACTAAATTTATTGATTCCCTCTCGAAAACTTTCGTTATAGAGTCATTATGACATTAATTATTATGATAAGTAGAAATATTTTTCATGATTTTTTATATGTCCGAAACACCATTCGAAGGCCTTAAAAGGTTAACAAATGGGTGGAATTAGAATACTATATATCAGTGTTTATACTACTACTACTTGTTTAAACTTCATTCATATAACTTATACAGATTGAATTAATACAAATCGTAAGATATTTGATGTAATGTAATGAGGAAGTTGGATTAGAAACGATCCAAAAATAAAAATATAAAAAGCATATGTAATTTAAAATAAATGAAATTAATAACGTTATACTAGTGACAGTTAATTTTAGCAGATGTCTAGAGTTAGAGCACTTAGCTTATAAACGCTAATCTTTGTGAGGTGAACGTACAGTTAATGTTTTAGCAAGTTTAAACTATCTTAGAACAATAACGACAGAATATGAAATTAAATAAGGCAACGTTTTATCACTTCAAGAGGATAATGTTTAAAAAATTGTGGGCATAGATGCTTACAGTCTTTATCATCTTGAACCTATGTGAAATATGACGCCTGCCAAGAAGAAACTTGACGATCTAAGCAATAAGTCCTAAATTAAGAAGATCCTATCTTGTAGTTCCTTAACAATGTCACTTGGTATATTGATAGCATTAAAAATATACATCGATTTTTTTATATAAATTAACTGTAAATAAAGACGTTTGTACATACATTAATATATTTTGGAAATTAACGACCGTCCTAGACCCGGTTATGATGCGTGGGCTCGTTTTAATTCATTGTCAAACTGTTTTTTATAATCTTCATAAAATCGAGTATGTTCTGGATAATGGAAAGTTACAAGTACAGAAATTTTTATACTATAAGAAAGTTTTGTATATATTCTTTATTAAAATTAAAAATAACCTTATAAATCACGTGGATATCTGCTTGCAATGCAAATTACTATATTATTAGGCTACATACAATACTATATTATTAGCCAATACATCGATGTCTTTCCCAGGTCGATCAATATCCAAGTTTATGACGGCAGGTCCCTACACTGTATTATAACGTGTCTATCACATTTAGTGCACAAATAAAGCACAGTCATTTATGTAACTATATAAATAAAAGATAAATAAAGATAATTAGTTAAAACACCGATTTGACCATATGAGGTCATGTCAATAATAAAAGCTTCGTCATACCTCCAACTTTTTATGTACAATTTTTTAGTTTTTTTTTCTGTTTGAGGCACTTTGTTTATCATCGCCATGATGTCCGTGACACACAGACATACAGATAACATGATAACTTGTCGATAGTTTAACATCATCTGACATCATTTCGTATTTTTTTCTGTTAATTTTTTTGTTTTAACACTTACGTCAACTCGAACATCTTTTGTGGGCTTTTGTTTACATACAGAATTACAACGACTATTGATATAACGTTTTAAAATATAGATATGAAATGTAACTAAGTTATTATCGATGAACGATCAATTAACTGATTTGTATGTCACGGGGCTATCAAATGTTTGTGTACAGAGACTTTTTCATGCTGCCAAGTAGTGATGGACATAAACCAAACATCGAGAGTCTTGACCTAAGAACGAATAAGGACAAAGAAAGAATGATAAAAAGATAGAAACCTCATCCTCATTTTGTATGAATCATTTGAAGACTTCCGGAAGATGAATGACGCTGTTGTGAGACTCGGAGTGGGATGGCAATGGTTTTATTAATGTCCGACAGCGATGTAGACCAAAATTTAAATTATTAAAAATATCCTAACAGTAAGAGCTAAAATACTCCTATCTTAATCAAACTAAAAATCAGTCCTCTTTTCTACACTTCGGTATACTCACAAGGGTTTTTAAATTTTTTTAATACTTATCACTTATGACATATGATAAATTTTTAGGACTAGGTATTTACGCAGCCCTTAAAATTTCCTTGCAATTTAGTCCACATTTTATATCATCATGGCTATAACTTCTTCATTTAAAACACACTTCAAACAGATTATAATGCTTTATTTATATAATTGATATTATATAGTGACAGTTTGAACAGATATATTTTGGTCTTATAAGTGTAATATATATAATAAACTAGTATTATATGTTATAGTAAACTTGTTATTTCGATATCCTAGGTCTATATAACTTAATACGCATATAGTCCGGTTATCTGTGGTTGGAACTGGGCCGCGGTTTATCAAGAGATAACAATTTAGGGGTCATTAAACCCGAATGCATCTTACAATGCATTTACTCTATCATAATTGTAATTAAGTTTTGATTTTCTGGAGGGTTAAATTTTTAGATATGATCTAATTAAAAAAATTATACTACAGCCGTATTACTGTATACGGTAATACAGTAATAAAATGTTATAACATCATAACATTTTGCAACATTTCAAGAAAATCCTTTAAATAAAACAGCTTTTAACAAATGAAGTATTGATTGTTGATCATTGAATATATTTTTTTATAAATTCAAAGAGGCCCTAATTCAATAAATGTCAAATGATATTGCAATCTTTTTCAGGACGTATTGACGTCCGACGTCCGACGTATTGACGATTTTTCTCATGATGTACCTCAACAGAAAAATCGTGCTGTTCACAATCAATTTTTAATTTTCAAAATTTTCTTTACGAGAATATGTTCAAAATAAAAATAAAATTTTATAAAATGGTTTTATTCTTTTATATACGTAGTGTGTATCTTCACGTTCTTAATACACACTGAAATGTTAATAATCTTTTATAAGTGCACTTCAAACAAATATCCAAATGATCAGACTCAATGATTAAATTTAATTGATTTATTCATCTGGCATATATAATTATACATACTACTGTTTAAATCATTTTCTTCAATCAAACTATGTAGTTGTTGAATGGTTTATACAAAATATATCAAATGTGTTAATTTAATATTCATTAAGTGTTCACACGAGGGCTAGAACTGTTAAATTAACAAAAGAATCATGAAACTTATAAATAAAACTTAATATAATTCAAAATCCGCCCTTATGTTGATTTCAATAAAGGTTATAACTCGATAATACAATTAGAACACGTGTTGAAACTCCCTCGGAGTCACCAATTTAACGTCTGTCCGTCTCGTTAAAAAGAACTTTTATTTCAGACAATGAGTTTTACCCAGCGTGAAATCGTTAAATGTATTTTTTGTCCAAAGGATCCTTAACGAATTTGTCTCTGACGCTTTAATTGTATTAAATTAATTTTATTGAACATTGTTTATTTATTAAATGTAACAAAATATTACACTTACACATATAACATTTGGGGACTATGTTATTTGATACATAATATTGACAATGTCAATATTACCTATTTTTAAGTGGTATATTTCTTTGTCACGAACGAGTAACACAGTGTCTAAGAACCTGTGAGCCCTAGACCTTTGTCAATTTATAAAAGCTGAAAAATTGTCAGCGTGTGTTCCCAACAGCGTAAGAATGATGGCTTACTATGAGATATAACTTGCAGTGGTCACAAAAAGCAATATTTTGTATTACCTTGAGAATATTATTAAAAACCACATTATTCATTGTCAGATTCTGAACATAGTGGCAGCCTCTTGCGGACATCTTTAATATTCAATAAATTCTTTATAATTCTACGTACATTCATTACAACGTTTTATACTATGAAAGCTGATTTTGTATACACGATACTTGGGTAATGAGTGAATGATGTCTCTCCAGTAGCCAGACGTTTTTGACTTAATTATGCTTCCTACTAAAAGCTATGACATTTACATAAATGATGGAGCCAAATTTTTACTTCAAGTTATTTTGCCTGAAAATATATTCTTATAAGAAGATTGATATTACCCAAATTACAATAACAATAAATATGAGCATGTTTTATTTGTAATTTGCGACTTAAATAAAATTAAAAGGGATCATTTAGCATGATAAAATTTACATTTATTCAATGAACATTTCCAAACTACTCAAGTTCGTACATTCCCATAACTATTTCTCTTATAACCCCATACCATCAAAGAACAGGAAGGGAACCATAAAGCGCAGAATCGTACCATGGATGCGGGTGGGCTATGACCACCATGATGTTTTATAACCTTGTTGTTACAGATGCTGTACAAAAATCGAGCTCGGAGGGTTAGAATAATGGCATATGGTATACTCATTCACTATACGCTTTGAATAATGACACATTGAATCCTGTCATTATGTTTATTATGTTTTCTCTCCATAATAATTTATAAGGACATGTATGTATGTACCTATTAAAATAATAACGCTACATACAAATGTCGAACATTTATCCTGTATATAATATATATCTTATACATACAAATTTTCTGAGTAAAATTGCATTACAACATTTAAAATTTATAGTTCCAGTATCTGTATTAATAATTTCTATTCTATATAAATACCGTTGTAAAGGAATTTGTAATGTTCAAAGACTGCATCTATTAAGATATTATTTGAAGCAAATTAGTTTTATGGCGTTTAGAAAAATAGCTCTTACCACTCTCACCATAGAGTCCTCTGTAATACGTTGTTTGGAGTCATTGTTCAAATAATTAATAAATATTTATCAACGCTATAAATAACCTTATCTAAAATGTTATAAAATAGATCGGATAAATACCTAAGTAAGGCGCCGTCTGTCACAGAACTTTATTGTCTTCTTTGTAAAGTGGAATGTCCAAGGACTAAACATAGGCTACATTGACAAAGCGCTAACTATGTAGATTCTACAACTCCATATCAATGTGTACTTCATCCATATAAAGCTTCTTACAAACATAAAAAAAACTATATAAACTATTTAACACTTTATAATCTGTACAGAATTATTTTAAATATTATCTGTGCAATGTAACTGTCAAATGGCAATCATTTATCATGATACGTTTCAAAATACTTTTCGACACCAATAATGAGATGCTAGCTTATAATTTTAACATTAAAATAATACTCGTTACTAAATATTAGATTCATTATACATATATGTCCGGATAAATTATATATAAAAAATAGCATTCAATCTTTCGATATTTTAAAATCAAGCAGTGACTAAATATCCCATTTTTTATTTTTATTCCTATTAGATAACTATAGAATAATACCACTAATAGCTTCCATTTACCAATTCACCTCGCCAGAGATAAGTACACTAGGTCACCTAGAGTTACAGTTTAGACCTTAGAACCCGTAATTGACCTTAACTATGTTGACGTTATGGCCACATACCATTTATAATTACACCTCATTACTTCATAATTGCAATAACATTAAATTTAATATTTTCGTGAATTAAAAGATTCATTTTCCTTTAGTCAACAGAACAAAAACACTTTAAAACATCAAGAAATTACGGTTCATGAATAAAAAATGGATGTTAACTAAGAATAATCATGATAAAAATTTTATTATTTTAATAACTTAAAAACTTAATATTGATTTTATATAATGACTATATAATACCAATATATATGCTACATTCGAACAAAGTTGTGTAAAGGACGAATCAATAAAAACCTTATCAAAAGTCAAAGATGTTTATTCATTGAGTTTCAAGAACACATTTATATATAGTTAACAGCCTAAAGAGTGAATCTACCTCAATTTCTTAACGTAAAATATAGAAGGTATTGCTACATAGTATTGAGAAAAAAATATTTAAATTTTCTTTGACTTGGAATAGAAAAACTAATATGATATATCAAAAAGTATATATGTACTAAAAAGGTATATAATAAGTTACAAAATAAGATGCGAGATAGCAATTTATATACAGTCGCCACACCTACCACCTACCACATGAACTCGGTCCATTACAGTTTCGTAAGCGCGTATCAGTATTTTTGGCTAGACTTATCTTAGGATCTTTATATTTCTTAATATTATTGGGTGCGGCATTAGTTTGACTCACTGTGCTTTCATAATTATCATAAACTTAACATTGCATGTGTATTTACTCAATAATTAATCATTTTAACTTGAACATTCGTGTTTCTTTTACAAGATCGTTATGGCCACATTTCCCAGCCACAGAAGGTAGGAATAATTGAATGTTTTAAAGTTGTTCCAACTGTTAGAAGAAACAAAGTAACGAGCAGATAAAAAGCTCATTTGCTTCTTTATTTTTCTTAACATTTCTTTATTCTTTATTTTATTCCTAAAGTGTTAGGAAAAATAAACTTACCCCTGTTAAAATAATAGGACATATTTTTTTTAATCTCATCTCATCATCCATTAAGTACTCGGTATATATGGTATTGCACCCTTTTGTAAGAATTTTCCTTAAATTTTTATCTTTATTCTTTCTGAATACCGACAGTACTTGACTATTGATTGAAAGGTGGAAGGTGGAAACAAAGCCTAAGATGTTAAACACACTAACCCAGCAATAGATTCTCGCCGTAAAGACACCCAAACCAAATCATACGAATGCAAATAAGGACCCAGGCAAACTTAAACACGAGGAAAGACGATCCTAAGCTTCATTCGAAAACGGAGGCGGTCGAAAACGAAAGTATAAAACCCCGTTGTACGTTAGGTCTTCGCCGTAGTTCTTCCTATAATAGAAAAAGGGATAGAGCAATTGAATGTTCTAACTCCTGAGCACACACTCGAAATTTTATTGTATAAAATATCGAGGAGCTAGTCACTTTACGCTTACACTCAGGACTGATAAGATTGGTTTTGATTAGATCTTAGTCACCAATTAACCTTTTTTCAAGACTCTACATGGCGTCCGAAGCTTTTGTACCCATAGAAGCACTACTCTATTTATTTCAAGGATGCCAATTGTTCTTACAGCTTTCCTTAGCTTTGAAGTCAATGAACCACTCAAATTTAAATTTAAGGATACTTCAATACCTAATAACTGAAGGCGATTGGTTTGTTCCAGAAATATATTTTCAAAAGTTGCAGTTAACTTACTCGGGCTCTTTCTGGCGGTAAAAAAAACGATAATATTTTGGTGACATTAAATTTAAGGAAATTATCGTTCAATCGGACACTTCCTATAGTGTGAAATTATCACTCTCTTTACAACTATATTTGAACACGAGTGTCCCCAGAGCTAGATTGATTCCACTTCATAACTGTGCTGTCATCTGCATGACCAAAAATAGGTAATAGCATGACGTTAATGTGCACCAAAAATAGGGTTGCTCAGTGATGATAAATGTTGTCTTATTGTAATGAGCAACATAAAATGTTACGAAAATCAACCACTTTTTACGCTTACTACCCACAAAATATCTTAATGGCTATATTGAATTCGTTTCGCCTGTGTAGGCGATAATGGGTTGTAAAGTGAAATAACTTTTTACGGCCCTTAACCTTGAATGTTCTTAAGGTTAAACACGATTTAAGTAATGCGAAAACAACGTACGGCGAAAAAAAAGTAGAGGTTAGGAGAATATAAATGTGTAAATGATTTTAAAACTAGTTTTTTTACAAAGCTATGTACCCAGGGGTGGGAACATTTTTGAAGACTATGTCGTGCCAGAGATTACCAAGAGGAAATTTGTTGTAGCCTTTGGACTGAAACTTGTATTTAGGGTAACTTAAGATTTGTATCAGCGTTTCATAAAGATTTATCTGTAGTGCATCTGGATTTCCTTTGAAAAGTAAAAAGACTCATAACTTTACAATCTTAATTTATTCTACCACCCTCTTAAGTTCCTTACGTCCCTGAAGTAACAGTACTAAATCTACATATTTCTATGTGACATCGCTGATGTTGCAATTATATGTTTTTTGCCACTGTCTAATAGGATAGTATTTTTATTAAATTAAGTTAAAAACAATAGAATAATCAAAAAACATGAAACAATTTTCCTTCTTCTATTGACATTTTATATAAATTAAAATATATATAAAATGTATTTGTTCAACAGGAATATTTAAAAGTATAATAATAATATCATTATGAATATGTAAATTTAGAGGCAGCAATAAAGCAAAAACTACAAAGACACCTAGCAATTTCTACACATAAGTCCTAATAAACCATTCGTTGAATAAGTTACTATAGTACAAGCTTCCAGGGATTCAATCTAACAAAATAGCGGAAAAGTGTCAATATATTTATTAGACATAAAAGGGAAACTATTAATAAAGTAATATCATTATATAATTGTCACGGAGTCAATTTAGTGTCAAGTTAATTAAAAATGATGAGACGTCACTTATTTTTTTAAATATGAGTTGCTATTGTATCATTTACAACTGTAAATGAGTTCGAAGAAGAAACCAATGGGGAGCCAATTAAATAACGCAGTGAAAATTAAGTTCAGTTTAACTTAATTGCTGCCAGTAAACACACGGGTTGCAAAACGAGTAAGAATGCTGAATCGCCCACCACACCAAACTGTGGTCGAGTTGTGGGCGGACCCTACCTGACGACTGGTACAAGTGTTTATATTTAGTTAGGATTCCTTGATATATACATGTAGTAAGCAAATTATTTTTAATGAATAATATAGCGAAAGCCACATCAGTGTCTAACTTTTAATTTTTTTTCAACTCCGTATGAAATATTATTATTTTTTGACTAAATAAACAGAAACGAGATCCTATAACATAAATGATTATCTTGAAAATATGCATCCTTCGTGTTGGAATAGACATCCAACCATCAGACCACTTCATGTATCAGTGGTTTCTTACTCTTCCAAAATTGTTATTTGGCAATAAGATTTTTTATGCCACTTATCTTAAAAAAGCAAAAAAGAGTTCATAGTTATCTTTCTTATAAACTCTAAGCCTAAATACTTGATGCGGAACCCTATCATTTAATGGCAAGGTCTTACAAAGCGTTCAGTTCGCAGTGACCATGTTAGCAAAATTGCGAAATTAAACGTCCTCTGTGTAAGCAGCCTTATTAGGTCACGGTACTTAACTAAGCCTTATTAGCAGCTTTATTATAGTTTAGATTTTTAACATTTATTAAAATAATACATTCAACTCCATATATAAAAGAGATTTACATCAACTTGATGCGCTAAACATCTAACATTGTTATACCTCTGTTAATCTTTTTTTTTTTAATATCGACATATTTACATTCAAACTCGATTACAGCATGCAAATTTCTGCACCTAATATTTAAGAAACAAACATATCAAAAAAGAAAATAGTCTAATAATCTTTAAAGTTTTTAAACTATTGAATACAAAAACAAAATAGTATTTGCGGCAAACATAATTCAATTCCAATATTATATACAGGGGAACTGAGCGACTAATTTATTAAAAGGATTCAGCTTTAATTATTCCGCTTTCGATAAGTCCTTTCATTCTGTATAACCATCAGTCGTAAAAGCTCCAAACGTTATCTCAACAGATATCATATCTTGACACGACTGAACACGATAACTGCGAGCAATGTTCAATCGATCAGAATAACAGAGCAATAACAATATACATAACATTTTCCTCATAAGGGGATCTAATTAATATAATTGACGATTTATTAAATGGGTCTATATAACTCAATGTAATGACTACCGTCCTAGCGTGGGTGTTTGTTTTTGTCATAAACTATTAAGCCGTTCGCCTCATTTGGAAGATGAAACGCAAAACATGTTGTTTGTGAATGTTTATTTTTACTTTAATATGTTTACATTGTCCTTATACATAATTAAAAATATTTAACATAAAAGGGAATCTAGCGTGTATGGCAGAGTTTAAATTATGTGCGGAGATAATTGTTTTAGGTCTTAATAGATTTAAAAGTCCGCATTCTATACTGTTGAAACTTCACTGTGTTAACAAGATTTGGAACGCAAGTACTATATATTTTGTAATGTCTTTAGGCAAAGTAAATTAAAAAATATTTGCATCTCGGTACACATTTATCAAAACTTAAAAATACTGCACTAAGTTAATGAAAATAATATCAGAGTTACGAGAAAACTAAGCAGTAGTAAAATAGAAAAGGTAATATTTCTCTGTAGGTAGAAAAATTTTGCTTTTTACAGCGTTTAGCATGAACATTCTAATCTCTATTCATGACGCGAGTTAAAGTATTCACACTATTTAGTTTCATCTATTATTTAACTTAGTTATCATAACGATTAATATAATTTATCACCAAAAAATCCATGAATATAATACTGTCGTGTCCAAATGTTTTTCAAACGACCATAATATTTTTCGATCATAAAATCGCAGGGCGTACACCGCATGTCAATTCGTAACTACATATTTAACAAAGACCTCTAACCTACATACCGTCATTGACAATAAACAATAATAAAACTTGAATGCACTGGAATAAATCAATGAAACACTTAACATCTTTTACGTTGTTAAGACTCGTCTCATATTAAATTGACGGTAACATGATACGTTACTTAATGAAAAATAAAAGAACTTCATTAAATTTCAGTACCGTCTGTGGATTTAAACAAAGGAAACAGTAATTATATAAAATAGGTCGAATTATACATATGTATGTGTTCTGAACATATCTTTACGTATTGAGATTGTTTCCATGCATATTTTTATCATTTTAATTAAGCACGCTTCTTTAGTATGAAGCTTTTGAAATTTAATAAATACCTGAAACAAAACTGACATATATCCTTATTAGCGTTATATACATTTTTATTATATATTCAATATAATACTCTAATGTTGGAACAAACAACGGCAGCCCTGGTTCATAGATGAATCAATTCGCATGTCACAACTGCAAGTCATAAATTATCATTACAGCATTCATTCAAACACTTCATTAAAATGAGAGAAGCCACGATATAGACGTAGTGTTATGAGTTCCGTATAGATTTATTTAACATTTAGTTAACAAAATGTAACTTTACTTATGTCTTTATTTTCAAACCTTTACACGTGTTATAACATCACATAGAATTAAGACGTCAAGGTGACATCTTAATGAATAATAAATACATATATAAAATAACATCATTAACAATATACATTACAAAAACGAATGGAAAAGTTATTTTAACTATTGAGAAGTTTCTAGGAATTTAACAAAAAACACGAGCTATAGAAGAAATTAAAAAAAGTGTATAATTATTATGAGTTAATAAGATGCATTTCTTCATTAACCAGTCATTTAATTTCCGTAATATAATATACTAATAAAGATAAGGTACACAGTCACATTCATGGCAAGGAATGCGCCAATCATTCTCAATATCAATTACCTACAATAGACGTTGCAATATTTCTGAATTAATCCCATTCATTTAGATATGAACTAATGATTATACATGGCGACAGGGAATTTAGACCAGCCTACATTCAGTAACAATCTAGAATATTCAAGTTGGGAAACCTCTTCGATATCTAAGTTACGTGAATTATTTTTTATTATTATTATTACATACTTTTTTATTATTTTTGTTTATCCATAGAGGCATTATCGTGGCAAATCTAATCGAGTTTGTATGTGTATATTTGTGGGTTTTTAAGTTTTTAAGCTGGTTTATCATCGCTCCTATATACAATTTTCATCTTTTTCTTGCATTTTATACTGTATTGTAACTCCCTAATATTCAATCTTTCGATGGAATTTTTTTTGTAATGAGAACTTTTAAATTATAAAAAAGTCTGTAACTTATGTCTTGAGTAAGATCAAAGGACATTTATTATCACGGTACATTAACCCCGAATAATTAGACCACTAAATCTCGACTTCCAAATATGGAATCATCATCACATCGTGAGGTCCGAGTTCATCAAACTAAATCAAAGTTTTTGTCAGAGCTCCAGACTGTCCGCCTACGCTTTTATAGCTAGTCTGAAAGTAATTTCAAATTATTACATTTAAACAAATGTATACATAAAGTGACAAAATACTTCTTTTATTAATTTTGTAGCCAACCAAAAACTTACCCATTGTCTATAATATGGTTCTAAACAAATTAATATTTGTAAAATAGGCATGTGGAGCATATGCAATATGCAATACAGATTGTAATGGTTCACTTTGTGCCACTGTGTGTGTGTGTGTGTGTGTGTGTAATTCTATTGAATACATTTTAAATATTAAGTTCCTGTACAAATATAATCTAAATAACAAGCCCGCATACTCTTTCGCCCCCCCGAATCTATCGCTCCAAATAAACGCCATATGCGGCCCATAAACATTGCGTAACTCAACACGACGTCGGGGCTGACACTGCTTTGAAGTTGTTAAGATTTTTTTAAATAATTTACTTTGTCATTATTTATAATATATTTCATAATATACTACCGTTCATTTAGCGAAATTGATCATCACTTTAATTTGGTCAGATAGTTTTTATTTCATTAACAGTTTAATAAAATTAAAATAGCTTCTTTATGGGATTTCGAAAGACATACAAACTTGTATCTTCTTCCTGTATTGAGCATACTTTTAGATATTTTTTCGTACTCATTTGTGTATCGCGTTATTGTGTAAAAAAAGAATGTTTTTGTACTTATCTAATGACTTTATTATTTACTTAACTTTTATTCAATAGAAATGTAATCTTTCTTATAGAGTCGATAAGAGCACGAGACTTATTGCAATGACAATATTTTAAAGTAACCCAACAAAAGGACATGTTAATCTTATACTAATACAAAACACACGAAGCTGACTACTCAATAAATAATTTGCTTAGATTTTCCTAGTTAATTTGATATGATATTTTAATTTTTTCTTTTTACTCTCATTAAATCATCAGCCCTGCTTCACTGTGTCCAGAGAGTCGCTGGCTGAACATCTCCGTACTTTTATTAACTTCCGCCATTGCGCAACACAAAGAAATAGATTCGGTCCTTCTAGTACCTTAGGTACAATGTATATCAAGCATCCATTGAATTTAAAGACTTTTAAGTTAATCCGTAATTCACTCTTAAAAGTTTTAGTCACTAAGAAAACGATAACTATCTCAGCAATTAATTCTAATTGCAGTTAAAGGTATGAATGACATTAATATGTAACTAAGTTAAAAGTTATTCGAGTCTAATAAAGACCATTTTTTACTATTAACAACAAAATTATATATAAGTTAAAACTAACTTACTAAATCGGAAGACTGGTGCCAACAGTCATGGAATGCCGTTAAAATTTTAATACAGTAAACACGTGTCGCAATAGAGCGATCAAAACTTTTAAAGTCTTAAAAAGGAAATAGGTTTATTGTTATTTTTAAAATCCCACCATTAAAATATGCAATTAAATTATAACATTAGTATTTTACAGAAATTATACATAATACGTATTCATATGGGAATTTAATTTTGAGATACGCCCTGCATTTTCCGGTACTAAGATTTGACTTGTTCGATCATATTTCGGTTATAAAAAATATCTCCTAAATATTAATTCAAGTTATAGTATTGTAAAACATTATATATAACAGTAATCTGCGGACAAACACACACCCCTGTTTGCTCGGAGATAATAAAGATCGGATGCAACCGACGCGGCGCCGCGTCCGCCGCCATAATAATAGTGACGATGCATCTTATATCGATAAAATAACGTTAAGTACATTATTTTATCGATATATTTGAGATTAAAAAATCGATATATATTATTAATAGCGTCTCTATTACTGAAATAACCTGTATCTGACTTCTTCTAATGGTACATTCTATATGTGATGGATGTTTATTTGTACCGGGATATCTGTGGCTGGGTAAGTGGAATACCTCTTAAGAAAAACAAATTTTCGGGACCCGTTTCGTGTAATGTAATCAAAAGAAGAATCATATATGTATATAGGGAAAATAAATTAGTAGGTAGTTAATATTAATGTACTCATACATATATTTATTTATAAAGAGATGGTATAATAATTTTTATAAACAAATGTTACAATAAGTACCAATGAACTACGGTCTCCCATTTCGGATATCTCTACATTTTTCGGTATTGTCCTGTTTTGCATTCAGTCATAACCGAGGAATAACATCGCAGGTATTGTTTTAAAACAATAGCTTTCTATTCTAGATAAATTAACATACATTCGAAATATAATAAATATCATATAATTATTTTAACAATGTAAATATTTATACATGATATTGGGTGATAATGAATTTTGTAATTCTATTTTTTATTTATATTGGATTAATTAATATCAACATGAAAGTTCAGTAGATACAGTCGTGATGATTGTGAGTCGCGGTTCCATCGTCACTTTTCACTCATGTTATTAAACTCAATTGACAACCATTTGAACATTTCAATAATGTTAAGGTCAACGATTGAACTTAGATGTCAAACGTAAAGTGTGGCAACACGACTGTTTGCAACATCATAATACGATATAATTTATAATAATTATCTTGTTAATAATAAAAATTATTTTACGTTATTTCAATACAAACATTGAAAGTATGTGTAGGTATCTTCTTCTTCTGCCTGGCAATTTCTTAGCTTTAGCCAGGGTCTGCCTTACATTTTGTAAATAGTTTTAGCTAATTGTTTTCACGACCGGCCGCCCGCCTGACATCAACCCTTTTTGGGAAATATATAAATACATATATTATATATGTAGGTATATTATATACGCTAATACCTATATATTTTTATAATCGATTTCGTACTATGTTATAGATATATAAAATTATGTTTTCTAATAACAGGCGACACGAAGTTATAATTGTATACGAAATTACTATGAAATTTGTGATAAATATAATCAAAATTAATTTTCAATTTACAACAAATACATTTACGCAATAAAAATCTACTTGATTCGACTAAAAGCTATTAACGATTCAATATTTACAATATCATTATAATATTAGTAATAGTATTTTCGTTTACTTATTGTGTAAATTTGTGAAACCAATCTTTTGATAAAATTATGTTTAGAACAAGTTTCCATCTTCACACTAATTACGACGCGTTTCAAGTTTCTGCGAAGACTTTGTGAGTTACTGCTTCCACTTTGTTTACAGTATTGATGACAACTTGGAGTTAGCATACCTTTGTCATAGCAACAATCAACAAGTCAATGATTGAAGGCCAAGAGTCAAAAGACAGCGTATACTCAAAAAGAAACAGAATTAAGACTCACTTAATAAATGTATTTAATATTTATGTGACGTATAATTAATAATAATTTTAATTTATGATAAAAATGCTCACATCCATACTAGCATCGTCATGAAATAAACATGACTGTAACATGACTATTGTTTGTTAAACAATTAACTAAAAGATATATAAAGATAAACATCTTGACTACGTGAGGAAATTCGCAAAATATAAGATAAATCATGAGATTTGTTTTAATATTATTTTCTATTAGATTTGCAAAATTATTAATTTGTTTAATTTATTGCTATACAAAATAAAAATACCAAATCGAGGCGTGAAATTAAATGTATCAATGTTCATCATAAATTATGTTTTATATAGTTAAAATCGACTAAGGCATGACATTCGCGGATATTTTTTTTTTTAATAAACACAAATCGATATTCGCCTATCAATATATTGATGTATTATAATAGTTTTATTAAGATTTCTGATGTAAAGACGGCGAATCCCACACATCTCTTAACAAGCCATTCGCACGCCACTCATAGTGTCAAGTTTAAGAGCTTTTGTACGTAAACAGACAGACAGTCTCAGACGTACTTATAAACTACTATACCGAGTGTCTTCTTTTTAATTTAAAAAATCCCGTCCATTAATATTTATTTATTAACCCGGATTTTTATAACTACCAATGTTTTAATAATTTCAGGGTTGTAACGTTTAATTTTCTTTATAAAATATTATTTCGTAGTTACTATATATTAAGCTATTTATATAGAGTAATAAATATTAATCATATTTTTAAATACCAATAAATTTAATAAACGATATCCTTATTTGTCTCATTGATAATTTGAACATAGAAACTTACTCAAAGAAAACAACAGCACTCACTTCTCACGCTACGATTATTCATAACATGTATTTTCCATTTACTTTTATCTATTACTAATAAAACAATACTTTCATTTCATTATTTTTAATCTACTTATAATAAAGTTAGTTTTTGATTTGACTTAGTCAATTGACGAACTATCTTCTTTTTATTTGAATAACTTCAAAGAAATGTAAAAGTCTTAACATGCTTCAATCATATGTATACATAAATAATAATTAAATAGTATTTTTATTTGTTATTCATAGGTATATTCTATTAAAAATTCTGGTATGTACATTTCATGTCAAAGTTTTCCAAATATAGTAACGGTGATCGTGTCAATCTCGATTTATAATTACGGTTGATTAACCTATTCGCGGGATTTCTTCCGGAATTCGCTTCCGGTTCTGGTTTTTGAAAGGACAGTGCCGTACGAACTTATGAAATTACCGTACCGTGATTAATATGCATTGTTTGTCAATATTTTAAATTAATGCCAATTTATTTTGTAATTTTAAAAATGTGATATAAATATTATATGAAGCTTGTCACTTATGTATCTTATAACCAGCGATTGAAAACCTCTTTACAGTACATAATATATAACTAGTTTTCTCCTGCAACTTCGCCTGAATGATTTTCAAGATTAGCGTCAGAACGAAATGTAGTGTCTTAAAAACACTTGTATATAGGACTATAATGACACGATCCCGCGGGAACTAAATAAGATGAAGCGTTAAATTATAGCCTATATCTTATACTGATGCCAAAACCTCATTGAATGATTACAGTATGTCAACAAGTTTTTGTATTAAAGACGAATAAACATACATACATTTATACATGCTATTAAGCTAACATTTACTATATTAGCAGAGTATTTTTCGCTATGTTTCCTCATCGTTATTATAATATATAGATTTAATACTTCTTTATTATCTTTTACTCATTAAAAGTAGGTTCCCTAAGCACTTTCTTTGACGAGTATCAAGTTGAACGCGACAATCCACTCAAATTTGTGAACAATTAAAACCTTTATTAACACAGACGGTGAGAGCTTTCGTAACGATTCAATTATTTAAAAGTAAATGCATATTGAGTGATTTTTAAGACAAAATTATCGTAAAATATTTTGCATTTACGTTTGAAGTTATCAATATTTAAGATTTGCATGATTTTATGTTGAAAAAAGGAATTGGTTTCGCTATCGAGCATGAATAAAACCAAAACTTGTGATACGAAAAAAAAATATAGGAATAATATTTTTTATTCTATATATACATACGCTTTAAAAATTAAGTTTCTGTAATATGTACTAGTATGTTATATAGGGCGTCGTATATTTTTAATCTATCGATATCGTTGTGACGGCCATCTCTAGTGCGTAATAAAGCGACGATAATGAACTTGGTTGTTTCGAAATAGACGCGACGCTTGCGCCGCACCGATGTAATGCAGTAACTATATACTGTGTATATTAACATCCTTTATGTTAAAATAAGTCCGTTCGTTCGTCTTATTAAATTCACAAACATTCAGTAAACCCAATAAAATTAATTTGTCACAAGATTTAATCTGAAGATATTTTAGAAAAATAGAAATAACGAAAAATTATGGAATTACTTCAATAAGCTTAAACAAGTAACATGTATTCTTTTTCTAAATCTTGAACCTGTCATTTGATATATGGTTATTTTCAAGCTATTTTTGGTTACAAAACAAAGAGGCCTAAACCAAAGAGGTTCGTCAAAATTTTAAAAAAAATCTCATCGTCATGTAAATTGTATGTAAATCGAACTCCTGTGTCATCAAGTACACAACACTCGGTATATATGTAGAATCAACGGTGTCGTGCAAAACAAAATCTAATTTCATAATTCGTTTTAACAAGCGTATTTTATCAGCGATCAATAAATATTGTAACCAGTGGACGTCCTTGTGAAATATTCTACGTAAATTATACCGGTTTGATATTGTCGTAGTAATAATGAAACAAGAAGTAATTATACTACTAACGGAACGTAAGTATATGTAATGAAAACAAATAACAGTTTTGGATATTGTTGGCATACAGATAATTTAAATGTGTGAAAGAGAAAAGATATTTCAACCAAAGAGTATCTATTGAAATATATGTATATGCAGAGATAATTAATATAATTGGTTCACTGTTTTTTATATCAGCCAAAGGATGAAAATTCATACAAATATTTCTATAATATTTCACCTCCTTAAAGTTATTAGACGCTGGTGTCACTTGAGCCTCAGAATTGATCACGACACAATGCTTCCTTGCTCACGAATGAATAAAATGTCAACAATCCCATCGGGAAATGCACAGCACGCCTTTTACGAAACAAAGTTATTTTATTAACACAAATAATTTGGATAACTTTAATGGCACTATTAAATGAAATGCTACACCAATTATATTATCGTAAAAAAATATTTCACATTTAAAATTTTATTTTTACTCTATCATTTTTTATTCCCAGAAAAATATATATAATATATCGAAAGGAATTCTCTTTAATGAAGACAAGCGGTTCGACTTATGTATTTTACAATCACGATAATCGTAGATAATAGTAATGTAATAAATCAATAAGACATAAACTAAAACTGAGTTTTATATAAAAGTATCGCAAACAATTAAATAACAATTTAGAATTTAGATTCTAAAATAAATAATTATTAGTTAGTGAAGATCAAAGTAAGTTAGGTTTTTTTATATAAATATATAAATTATCAAGTATTTTTCTAGAATTTTAGAATATTAATTACAACAAAGACGGTGACCAACGGCGACGAGTGTTGACTGACGAACTAATTCTTACTTCCTAAATACGAAGAACATAAATTATTATTCCACTTTTTAAATACTACTCCACCGCCATCTATTGTAATTTTATGTAAAGTTCATTAGAACAAAGTAACATGTGTATGTGATGGCAAGCACGTACTCCATCGGAACATAAAAATAATATAACCGATAAGGGAACTCGTAAAAAATTATCCAATACGACTTAAAATGCTTGATTGATAAAATAATTAATCAACTGATAATAATGTAGGTAAATTAAATATTTGAAAGAGGAAGTAAGTTGTTCATAAAATGAGAGAGTAATACTGCTTATATGATAATGGGTAATTAAAATAATTGAATGATAAATTAAAATGTCAATAAAATATAATACGAAAAAAGTCATTTATGTTTTTGATGTTCGTGAAAGAACAATAAAATTTAGTATGAAAATTATGAATAAAACGGAAAAACCGTTCTTCTATCGTACGAAGACATGGAATGCTACTTTTTTCAGTGTTGGAAGTCATGACAACGGCGTACAAACAGAATTCCATTTTAAGTTTTAACCGCAGTAAGTACGGAAATAAATATTAAATTAGTTTTATTTAACTACATCATATTACTCCTATGTGGTACTTTGTGATTTACTCTCAAGAAAAACAAACATGCTCCAGTGCTATTGATAAATACAATGCCTGAACTAACAATTAAACATAAATATTAAACTTTCCTTTAATGGACGCACAATTCATTTCAAATCAAAAGCCCTCTCGGTACACTTAAACATTTTGAACAACAAACCCATTGCAGCATTCTCATTAAAGAATTATAATTCTTAGTTCCGTGGATATAAGATGCTTATTCCATTAAAATATTTTTTTAAATAAGGCAATCTATAACTAGTTTATTCAAAACGATTCAGCCACTCTTTCATATTGCTTTACGCGATGTTAGTCTTTATAACAAACAAGCCAAAGCCTAGAATCCTGTTAAATAATATACAACAATTCAGGTTTGTTGAAAGCGAATCGTCAATATCCCATTTAGACAATAAAGTGCACTCCATCTGACCGAGAGCAATGAAGTCAAACGGGCATATCCGATAGTGATGTACATCAACGAATATCGACATACAGTATCGATGAGTCAGATTTCCTTAGTTCATGTTTTTGAAGGAGGTATTTTCCAATATTTAAATGTATTGCCATGTTTAATTCATTTTTCATTTCAATAAAATTATTTATTTTAAAAATTCGCTTTCATTTGAATTGAGCACATAAAATAAAGCGATAATATTTTATCCATTTATGTATATGTATTACTATTTACAATATTTCAGTGACGTCACACGGTCAATGTCAAGACGACTGATAATCTGACTTATTGAATTAAAACATCACACGCAGCTAAAAATAGAAGAATAACTCATTTGTATAAGTTTTTATCTATACTAATATTATAAAGTTGAAGAGTTTGTTTGTTTGTTTGTTTGTTTGTTTGTTTGAAAGCGCTAATCTCCAAAACTACTGGTTAGAATTGAATAATTCTTTTTGTGTTGGATAGTCCAGTTATCGAGGAAGGCTGAGGGCTATATAACATCACGCCACGACCAATAGGAGCAAAGATATAGTGGTAAATGTGTAAAAAACGGGAGAAATTATTTCATTTTTAAAGTCTTCCGTTGCGTGCGCCGTGAAAACTGTTCAAGATACACAAAAAATATGTATTAAAGAGTAATAGCTCTTTTAATGATCTAAAAAACAGTCCGCGACAGTATATGTCTATCTTTTAAGATTAACTCACAAAAACCGTTTTTATGGTACCTAATTTGGTCGAAATAATTTAAGTTGTATCAACATAATAATATTAATCTTTATTCAAATAAACAAAGAAATATGTCGTTGGTTAAGAGTACTTCATTGTGAATTAAAAAAAACATAGGTTTTATCCTGAAAATTCTACGGGAACTCGACCATTCCGAAAACCCCGCAAGAACGGGAACTATGTGGGAATAACCAAAAATCTGCCGGAAGTCACTATTCCACGCGAACGAAGTCGCGGCATAAGCTATTGCCAATAAATGGCTTCAAAAAAACACTAAGCAAAGTCGAAATATAATTAAAAGAAACATTTATTCATCAACAAAAACAACTTAGGAAATGAGTTAGTTGATTTTAGCTAATAAAATATACATCAATGTATGGGTACTCTCATCAAAAATATTCGATTATATGCATCGAAAGAGTAAAAAAACGTTTGACACCCGTAAACTCTAATATATATATGATTAGATTTATGATAACGATAAGATATATATAAAATATTAATCATACACTGCAATGAGTTGCATATCATAATTACATAGCGAAACTGCTTGTATTATGAAGTATGTACATACCTACATAGTATATCGAAACGTCATTATGATTAAAGGAATAGAGTACAGCGGTGACAAAATATTGAGTACAATCAAATTAGACTGTGACCTTCTAGAGGGACTTCATTATCACAAATCCGATCTAATTCCCTTATATACGTCTATAACACTTATAAGGTTTAATAATTTACTAACATTATGAAGGTTTCATTTTTTTTATATGAAACTGTTTTTAAAAACTGAAAAATATTGGTATTATTAGAATGAATGTATAACAATTCTTATAATTCATGATGAGTTTTTATGAACAGTAAATATCGAAAGTTATCGATAATTCGTGGTACATCACTATCAGTGGGTGCGGCGGAAGTGCGTATGAGTGTCGCTTTGGACGGGAACGAAATCTTAACTGGAAATAGGGTCAATAAATTGATATGTAATTTATTTGTTAGGAGCAATTTAAACTCACTAACAAAACAAATGCTATTGTAAAATATATATATGTATGTTAAAAAATCAGTAGGTAATGTCGATCAAAATGGCGTATGGCTTAAAGTTTTTAGTGAAAACGAAGAACGATTTATGGGTTTTGTTTTTTCATGTTGTAAACATCGTGGTTATCTTCAAACAAGTTAGATTAAAACCTAAAGAAATATGAAAGTCATGCCATTTTTTATCGTTTTCGAACTATTGTTCACAAATTGACTTCACTTATTTAGTAGAAAACGTAACAAAATAATGACTACTGAACGCCTAACAAACAGGCTCTTAAAAATTACCTAATATGTAGTCATTTCGTGTTTTGCCTGTATCCCTAATATGGCCAAAGCGTCAACTTTTATAATTTCCTTGGAAATACTCAAAAAACTATGACTAAGGGACATATTAACTTCGTATTCATTTTATAGAAAATCACAAATTTAAACATGAATTTTCAATATTTCTTTCTGTATCATGCGTTTGGGTCAAAGTAAATCATATGAGAAAATCATTCATAGATATAACAGCTTCTTACATATAACTTACTTAACTATTTGTAAATTATAATCAATAGATTTCAGACGGAATTTCTTTTGTATCGTAACAACTGTTATAATTAAAGGTTTTGTCATTATTAATGTTTGTGAATGTTTATTTTTTTTTAATCAAATACCTGTTTGAAAATTAATATTTAATGGTATTGGGAATAAAATAATTTTTAATCACCTTACAATTAAAACGATGTACAAATACAAAACAAGGTGCAAAATACATAAATTGATTATGAACATTTCTTTTAGACGAATTTTTGTTTTAAATTGTAGATTTTTTATTTATATTATACATAATCAGGTAGGTATTATATATAAAAGTATTTAAAATATTAAGGTTCTGATATTAAATTTTTTAAAGCGTACAGTTAGGTACATCTATAAAGAGCGGATAAAAATCATAGCGGTATAGAGAATAAGAAATTGAAAAACAACGATAAAGGTATATAAACATGTTTGTAAATATTTACGTAGTTTATAAAAATAACATGTATGTTCCTCTACACCATTAGAATTTTATATTATACATAAAAAGGGAGTATATTATATTAATTATTATAGACACACTATTAAAATTAAACAAATACATGGATTTAAGTAAGCAATAAAATTACTTTAAATTTATATATGTTTCTAATAATGTAATACGTGATTAGACGATATAAAACCCCTTAAAATGGCGGCTGAATTGTTACATATATAATTACAGTGCGTCATACGAAATGGATGGTGGAATCGTTATAGCCAGACGTCGCGTGCTGCCCTCGGCCTCGTCTCGCCCTTTCATATTATTACTATTTCCCGAAAGTGATTTGAATATATTTAACATTATTAACATTTATTACAGTAAAATATCTTACTAATGCTGATATCTTAGTAGTTTTAAAAATTACCTAAATAGAGATGCAGTGAAATTCAACGTGAATTTTATAGGTATGATTAAAAACATTTTCGTTTAAAGTAAAAAAATTACTTTATATTTAAGTCGAACAGTACTAATAGTCCAATGAATTTAACATACTTTATCACAGGCCCTGTGGCGCAACGGATAACGCGTCTGACTACGGATCAGAAGATTCCAGGTTCGAATCCTGGCAGGGTCGAGTGAAAATTTTCTGTTTTTCATTTTTGGGAGTATTTTTTATCATTTTTGTTAATTAATTTCGTATATTTAACCTTTTTACAAATGTTTCTTAAAAAATATTGAGTTTTTTATGTACTTAAATTTATTTCTATACTAATTGCTTTAAACCCCTTAGTAATTTAAACCCCGATCACATAGAGTAACCCCAACACTACAGTCATGGTATTTTCCCATAATCCCCACCCCGGTTAGCGGAAAATCCGCAAATTATCCATTTCACTGCATAGGCAATTAAAATGACAAAAATGTCGATTTACCGAACATTAAAATAAAAAATATATACATACATACATACATGTTTTGCTATTAGCTAAACATTTTATTTCGTCTCAAATAACGTAGCGATCAACACAGCGTCACTTTAGAAAACAAACTTAAAATAGAAGTTTTAAATGAAGCTTTTCACTCCCTTTATATTTTCGAAGTGATGTTAATACGGAGAGTTGTATTCTGGAGTATAATTTGTTCTTTTCATTCGTTGAAAAGATTTATATTAAGCTTGCTGTACTAATGAATGTCGGGTGGCCGTGATTAAAGGATCTATAGAAGTTACGAACTCATTAAAAAAAGTCTTTTTAAGAAAAATATTTTAAAGTTACATTAATTCAGAATAATAATCTGTTAATAAAATAAAACGAAAATTTACCGAAATAAGTACAAGCTAATCTATTATTAATGTAATAATTATTTGTTATCAATAGGAATAACATGTTTTTTGGAACAGATCGAAATATATATACATAGAAAAAAATAAGCCAATTAAAAATGTAATTACTAGGGATATATATCTGTTCTATCGTGTAACAGAGAACAATGAGGAAATCAGTTATTTCATTACACACGATTAAAAAAATGTTGAACAAAAAGATTTTATTTTAAGACATTATTCCTTAATTTATAATTATAATTAAATTAACGCCATCTAGAGCGAGATTTGAAGAAATAATTCTTTTGTTTTTTAAGTTTTACATTCTGAAAGCTTCCTTTACGATTTATATTCCTACTATAATAGGTATGTTAAATTCTTAAACTATAAATCAAAATATTACTCTAACAAAAATATAAAGTAATGTTATTACAGAAAAAGTATATATCGGTTTAAAAAACAATTCTTTAAATATCGCCAATGCAAAAATAAAACTAGAATACAAAAAAAATACGAACCTTCTAACCTCCAAGATTCTGTTTTCTTTGCGCTAATGTTCACTATATTAAATAAATAATAAAAGGATATGTAATCACAACGTAGTTTTAGTCAGACTGAAGAACAACGACTAATATATTTATTTTACAGCAGTAATGTATATAAATAAATACAACACCACGCGATAGTATTATTGAATATAAAACCTTTTTAGTTATGATATCTCTAAAATCAAACGTGAACCCACCCTCGACGTTTGACAGCTGACTGGCGCAAAAAAATGCGTAGGACTGCGCGCATGCGCCCCTGTACCGAAATATGTACGGACTACGGAGAAGATGGGATACAGTAGGGACTTTGAAGTGATTTTGAATCTGTTGCTATAATGATTTTAATGGTTTTCAATAAGTTTTACTTACAAATTTGTGCATAGACTGCATGCTTAGAGTTAAGAAGATTCAAACGTAAAACTTTAATATTATACGTATTATATTTGACATACTATATTGCTTATGAAATTAAAATTTTGAAATATTTAGGTACATAACGTAAGTGTTGAACCAGTAACTATTTTTCCTTGAGAAATTCATATATTTCTTACAAAATATAAAATTTTTGGGAAAACATATTTCATACAACTCTTTTTATATAAATAGCCTCATTAAAATTTAAAAACCTTCTAAACTTGGTTTTATAGATATTTAGATATTTATAACTAAATATTTTTATATTTTCGTGTACATCAAATATATTACATTTCATTAGACTTTTTATTATGTTGGGCTCTTAAGGAGCACTCTTAGTCACCTTCGAGGGGAAATTAAAACACAAAGAAAACCGTTAGGAAACAAAATGTTTAATATCTTCATAATACAATGAGGCGGTTTTTTTTTTTATAAAATGGTTTTTCGTATCTGCGGAAATGTATGGCAGCATTTTTTTGAACTTATTATTTAACTTCTTATAAAAATAAAACTTCTTATAAAGATTTTCTCCTACCTAATCAAATCCTTTACCAAAAGTATTTTTCTTACATATATGATATAACGCACGAAAACCTGTTTTTTTGATAAACAAAAAAAACGAATGGATTCCAAGACAATATATTTTTCTGAGCGAAGCCTTGGTCGTAAAACTTCACACCCAAATTAATTTCAGTATCATATGGATCGCAAAAACCTACTTATATAAACATTTACATATTATACAATGTTTAAACCCTTATTAATCAAAACAGTAAAACGTAATGCTATATGAAAATAAGAGTAATAATAATTATAAATATAATCAAAGAAACACAATACCTTCATCATTTCCATACAGCAACAGTCAGCATTATAGTTTATACCGAATCAATTAAAGCTGAACAGCATTCGCACGGAAATGACAAACGTGTTGCAGCTCTTCAATACGACAGCACTTCCCGTTTATTAGCATACAATAAACGCCTAAACCCTATATTAATATGGATGGTTTTAGCATAGCAGGTCATAGTTCGTGATATTATCGTACAGACGCGTGTCATATACCATACATGACAGGTGCCACGAGCCATTGTCTTTGTAGATGCATGATTGTTTTGTAATACAAAATCAGGTCAACCACCCACTATAAAACGTTTATTGGAGGCGTGTGTCGGAGGCACATAATTAACAAGTGTAACGGAACATTTAGCCCTGTCTTTAGCAAGTTAGAAACACAATCGATAATTACAGTCAGCGAAATTAACAAAAAAAAACTAATTCTCTTTGTGCGTTCTCTAAATTTACGATTAAGAATTACGAAACAAACGTTTGGGCATATATTAACAATGAATTGGACAATTCGGCTAATTCGAATGGCGTCAAAAAACTATCTTATATAACCCTGAAGGCGCATCGATTTAATTAAAAATAACGATCGCTAATGAACGATTGTCCACAATTCTTTAAAAATGCCGCCTTATCGCAGCATCTCGTCGATTACATCCGATGTTCCAGAACCAACATACGGCTCATTCCTCAGCTTTTTGCTCGTTAAATTTCATTAGTTCATTGTTTAATTACTCTGTTATCTCGAGATCTGTACTATGATGTGAGCAAAAAATTGATTTACGGTGTAATGACGTCCTCACTATTTACGACTTCGTGAAAGCCATTATTAATTTTTAAAGCTTGAATGGCAAATTTGGATGAACGCCGCGGGACGTATGCGCTGTGATTTTGATGTACGGCATCTTTCATCGTATCATGATGACAAAATATATTTAAGCTTTGATATAGTATCTACTAACATTTAAAAAAATACACACATAAAAGGCTAATTATATAAATGGGTTAAAGGTTCCGTACTTATTGTTTGGTAATTGGAGATTCCAGTATTGTCACAGTAAATATACAAAAAAAATATATTTTTTTTATCATTCCGGACACTCTCGAGAGCTTATTAGATAATTCGGACGAACTACAACATAACATTGGGTTAAAAGGATGTCCGTTAGGGTTTTGCGATAAATAAGATGTTAGAAAACTGGAAAGAGATTGAGAATTCTAAATTCCAGTTCTAAATACCTAATTCTAAATAAAAACAGATACCTACATATATTTACATATTATGAGTAATATACAACTTCGTATCACATGAATTGAAACTCAAAAACTATTGTGTCGAATGACTTGTAAACTTTTCTAATCTTACCAATAATTATGTAGATCAGTGACAAATGAAAGTAATTTTTAAAATTCTCTATTATATATTTTGACATTATTATACTCCTACATAGTTTACTTACATTGTGATTTATATATGGCAAATAAATTTATAGTACCAATTTTGGAATAGATAAATAATAAAAAAACTTTATAATTGTTTATATATTTATCCTTAATAACTAAAGTTAATTAACATTACTATAAATATAAACTTTAACATTCACATTTGTCGTATTGTACTTCACTTTACAGACGGACAACTAATAGATACTATGATTTTCATGTCTGCCGATTTAGTTACAAAATAACAATGTTTTGAGTTTGTTACGTATTCCTAATTATATAAACAATAATCTAAGCCTTTGGTTATAATATTTTCAATAATTTTCTTTGCTACATATTTCATCTGTTTTAACTTTCAACAATAACAAATCCGCTAAAGAATTTGAAATAATTTTTTTTAACAAACATTTCTAAATTTGTGTTTTTCATCCCATAGTTGGCGCCACGTGTTGTCCGTTATGACCAGAATCATTCCACATATACCTGTAATGATTAAATATATTATTATTTGTCAATCTTTCTATATTAACAGTTTTTAAATTTTAAAATAGTTCTCGTATTATAGTTTATAAATATTATGACGGTAGATGGCGTTACTAAGTAATTTGCACCTACTCCTCAATAGATGGCGCTTAAACGGTATTCTTATGATTTATGTTATGTCTTTCTATTTTCTCTTAAAATACATCTTTATTCCATTAGACTTCACAATTTCACCACACTATTTTGAAATCACGATTCATTTAATGAATAAAAATGTTAGCAATTTCAAAATATTCCACATATTCAGAAAGATTGAAGCTATAGTTTAATAATAAAAAATATTAAAAAATATTACAATTTATGATGATAAATTAAAACAAAAATAAGTTCTAAGAATAATTATTATTTCAAATCTGAAATAATTCATTGTAAACAATAAATTTCATTTTCTCTGTCACAAAAAAAAGAAGAAATATAAAATTGTAAGACAGAATACCAACTTCAATGAAATAAGTATATACGGTAATTTAGCATTAACATGAATACAAACAGTTGATTTACCAAGAATAGAAGAAATAAATGTTTTACCAAGAATCTAAATAGTACATGACCATTCAATGAATAAGTAAAATTTTTAATATATTTGTCATATATCTCTGCTAGCCAAGCATTTTACACTTTAATGACGAAAATACTAAAAACAAATGCAATACATACTGCACCACCATACATTTTTGTCAATTACTTTACATCTTTAGTAGTTACAACTAACTAGTTCTTATTTTTCAACATATTTCCTCTAATTTTCAAACCAATTTCATGAACATAGTAAAAAGTATTAAATAACATCACAAAAAATTCACCCAAGCTGATGTATCTTGAAATTTCGAACCTACACCACAGTATAAAAATACTATTGACCAACTGGAAAATTGTAGTTTTAAAGTCATCTGTGGCCTTTGTGGTTTACAAACACTATCAGCTTTTGTCATAACAAATGTTCAACTTTTTAGTTGAATTTTATGTATATGATGTCACAGACCTCTCGTAACAGTGTAGCAACTCGAAGCAGACCTCAGCCAGGATGAGGGCTATCACCATCCACTCAAGACGCACGTGGTGACGATCAGCTGCCCAGCTTGATAACAGTTCCAATAACTCCACACAATGGGAAAGACGCTCGTTCAACACCTGGAAACATTATTAACTTAGGAACAAAACTTAAATAACTACTTATATACTAGTACTAGTAGATATTAAAGTATGACAATTTTATAGCATGGGGTTGATTGTCGATGAGACGAAACTTCTCAGCATTCCATGGATTCACCGTGCGGGTGCCGGGTCCATCGCGTTGCAGGGAGAGGAGCTTCAACAGTGCCTGGGACTTGCGACCCAGGTGTAGGTTTAAGGGGCCCCTTAACTAACGCGCGTTATACGCTCACCTGCACTGTCCAAGCTCCTTTCCCTACCTAACCAAATTTGAAAGGAACCTACTAGGGCTGCCTTCGATGTACGTTCCAAGAATGCATTAATGTGAGTTCTGGACAAGCCCATGTCTTTTAGTAGGTTGTAGAGAGATTTCGCTGTTATGCCTCTCGCTCTCACCTCTACCGCGTACAAATCTACGGCGAACCTATTTCGAGTGAGTTCGTTAGTGAGCTCGTAATATTTGTTGACCTTGATGGTATGGTCTGTGGGGATGTTGGTTTCCCAAGGAACCGTAAGCTCTATCATCACTACGCGCTTTAAAATAAATAATAAATAAGTCTGTGTATAGTATGATATGAATCTGAAAAAGAGTGATCATATTAGGGTGAGAATAGTATTTTTTTTGATACCTTCTCTCATGATTGCCTATATTTGCATCATACAAATCCATCTTATCAAATTGTCAGTAAATAGACATACATATTTTTTACATTTTTCCATCTTTTTGATGAACTGAAGTTACTAGCAGTTGAGATTAATATGTCTCTCAACAGTGGCGGCTGGTGGGTTATCGAACTGGTGGTGCACTTTAATAAAATATTAAAATTAGAAAATGCAACAAAAAACCAATTGACATAAAATATGTTTATTTTTTAAATATAAAATCAATGTTACGACATTTCTGAAGCGAAATGTTCAATCACCTTCTTATTAAAATCGAGTATTGTTTATATAATTGTTTTTTTCAATACTAAGCATAGAAAGTACAGTTAGCAAGTGCATGGTATTTCGGAGAAAAGTTTTGATTCTATTCAATTCCAATTCGTCATACATCGGGTGCTCTCGGTACATTTCTATGAACTATCTTTTGTTTCACGCGTCAGGCGTATTAATGCGTGTCTCATACAAGATGCATTAGGAGTCCTCGTGCACTCGCCGAAGCGCACGAGATATTAGTTTAGTAAAGCGCACAAACTTTTTGACTATAATTAGAAATTTAATTATTTATACGTTTTTGTATGTTTAGAAAATAAATATTAAAATGGTATATTTTAAAAATAAAGATGAAGTATTATTTTGTAATTTTTAAATCTTTTGAATTGGTGGTTCAGCGCACGAGTGCACTTAAGGTACAGCCGGCACTGTCTCTCAATTGACTTGTCTTTTAAAATATTATAATATATGGAAATAATTTCAAAAAACATATATTATATTTATTTAATTGTTTGGTTAGGGAAATTCTTAAATTCCCAGATATTTATCATAGTTTGTGTTAATTAATTTTATACTAACCCGTGTACGCCTTGGTATGGTGAAGTATGCGACCGTGTGTGAGTAGAGTCGCTCGAGCCTTTCCTCCTCCCAGTAGAAATCCGGTGTATCTAACAGATCTGACTCCAAGCACAGCTGGTGACGAAGAGAGAATAGTTCACCCAGCTTACGAACCACCTGTATACATATAATTATATAATAAACCATTTATTGGTTATTAGCTTTCCGCCCGCAGATCGCCCGCGTGAAGTTCGGTTATATCGCGTTTCCAAGAGAACCTTTCAAAAGTCTGGGATAAAAACTATCCTATGTTCTTTCTCAAGGTCAACTCTATCTCTGTACCAAATTTCATTAAAATCAGTTCAGTGGTTTAGGTGTGAAAGCGTAACAGACAGACAGACAGACAGACAGACAAACAGACAAAGTTACTTTCGCATTAATAATATTAGTAGGGATAATATATTACAATATTCAGTATCTAACAACACAAATTGTATTGATGAGGTATAAAAATGTATGAAAAAAGAACTGAATATGTTCAACATATGACAAATCAAAATGGGTTAAAGGTTGAGCATTACAATTCATTTCTATAGACTGTACCCACCACTTTCTTGTCAACATGTGCAGCTCCGTCCCTTTCCATGTGCATAGAAAGTGCTCTCACATCAGCAGCGAGTGCTTCAAGACGAGCCTCCCACGCACCAAGCCGAGCTGACTGTGCCATAGCATGACTGATAGTAAAATATTATTTTATATCACACCACATACCCAACCCCTTCAAAACATACAATTCCTCAACAAATATAATACTTTATTATTAATTATAGATGGTTATGCTGACCATATTAAAAAAGGAACAGTTCAAATGCTATAAATGTATTTTAATATGGAAATAGCTCTTTTACAATAATTGGAATCCCTTAATAAGTTTATATATATGATGTAACTACCCACTTGTAAATTGAATGCATTGAATGAGTAAAACAACTTGTTATGTAATTATATCTTGAGAACGACATTTTATATTGCTTGAATTTTTTGTTTCCATGTAAGTGACTTTGTGTCTTTTTGGAAAATAAAAATCTCTAAACCTATGTAATGTTACCTGAAAGTATATCTTTCCAATGAGTTATCTGAGTTTTGAACAAGCACGAAACAGTTTGAAGATTCATGTAGAGAACATCGCTTGCTGAAAAGAAATGTATGTGAGGAAATAAATGTAGTGCCCTAATTTTTTTATGTAAGAAACATTAGTCAAATAATAAAAATTGCTTACACATTTACTTGGTACTCATAAGTCATCACTTCTCTTTCCTTGTTGACTACTTCATTTGGATAGCTCCCCATTTCAAAACTATAAAACAGTCAAAAAGTTTATATGAAATTACCGAAGGTCTATTTGATTGTAGGAGTCATCTTTCATTTGAGGCTATTCATAAAATTTGTTACCTACATATTTTATAACGCATTTTTTTGAAGTTTTATTTAAATAAAAATGAGTAGGATGAAATGAAGTCTTATTCTTAATACATAAATTTTTTATTACATAATCAATTTGTTGCAGAGCATGCAATAATAAAAAACATATTTATTTTTCTCTTATTATATTGTTATTTAAAATTTTATGGTTGTGGCATTAATATACTTACGGCCTGATAAAATCAAGAACATTATTAGCTTCAAGCTCTGTACAATTCCAAAATACGACAGCACCTTCCCGGAAGAATATGATCTCACGCGGTTCATGTCCTATAGAGTAAACGGCTCGGGCGACCACCACATCACCGAGGTCTTGGGCTTTTAGACTGAAAACAAAACATGTTTATTTCTATGTACCTTAGAATAAAATTTATTAGCACCTCAATAACTTTATAAAGTATATTTTAAATGCAAACCGCTTATTATATTACGTCATACTTTTAAAATATATAATGACTAAGGAAAACTCACGTTTCTGGTTCATACAACTTCTGGTTAACCAGTCCTTCTCTCAAAGCTTTCAAGTCGTAATTATTTGCTGTGGCGTATGCTAAAGTTAAGTAATGGCCTTCTTTATGCGATACATCTTCAAGTAATGTTTTTTTGTGGACAGTTTTCTTTTTTAATGGCAGACTCGTATTGTCCAAAGCCATAGACGTTGGTAGTATGGTATCATTAGAATAGTTTCGAGAAACTTGTTGTCTTATACGAAAAATATCATTATTATTAAAAAGAAATTTTGTTTTCACTGGTACAAAATCGCCAAGTGTATTACAAATAACTGTTCTTGCAGATATACACCTCAAGGATGACGTAACAATTTTTGTTATAAACACACTCATACCGAAATTATATTATCGTCATATAAAAATAAGTCATTAATAGTTTAAATGATTTCCTACTTCTTAGTTGAGGTTATAGTTAGATCGCAAATGTATTTTTATTTTGAAATTTGACAAATTGACATAGACAACATGACTGCTTCCACAGACTATCTAAGTGACTTGACAGATTCAAAATATTTTGTTTTATAGCATACAGCTTTAACCAAGTTTAATGTACAATTAAAGGAATCTAAGTTTTTGATAATTTAAATCCAAGTTTTTTATAAAAAAAAGTTTTAAATTGCATTTTAGTCCCTACTAATATTAAATACGAAAGTAACTCTGTCTGTCTGTTACGCTTTCAAGCCTAAACCACAGAACTGATTTTAAAGAAATTTGGTACAGACAGAGTTGAACTTGAGAAAGAACATAGGATAGTAATTATTATCCCAGACTTGAAAGGTTCTCTTGGAAACTTGATATAACCGAACTCCGCTCCGGCAAAGCTGCGGGCGGAAAGTTAGTAATATAAATAATAATATAAGATTTTTGTTACTACCCCTGAATAGTATCCATGATTCTGAAAGTATATTCGAAAAGCGGTTTTATTCCATTGACTTTTCTCAATTTTGGTAATTTATGGTTTCCTGAGATTTTACAATAAATATTTGAGACTAGTATAAATTGAAAAATTTTGAAATTTGGATTTTGTCTGATAAAACAATATTGAAATTAACGCTAGGTTACTTCATTAATCGATGTTCCATACCTTTTAGCCTAAAAAAAATGACGGCAAAAACAAAACAAATATTAAATAATAATAATTTATTACCATGTTATTAATTATACTTGATACAGTTACATTTACATAATATTCACATATAATATAAGATTAAATTCGACTTCTTATTGACAATTTCATAATAGTCCGAGAGACAGGTGCAAATGTGGTTAATTATTTCTTCTCGTTAGATAATTGGCGATACGCATCAGACAACAGTATCATAAAGCCCTATGACCGTCAGCTGCGGCGCAGTGGGGGGATGAGTAGTTGTAACCTCCCAATTCCCCACACTCAATAAGAACCAGTACGGGTTCCTACCACAGCGCAGCTCTGAAGACGCTCTCTACAACCTAGTCCAAATCATCAAGGACCGTGTCACAGCCAAGAAAATTGTGCTGGTAGTATCCTTGGATATCGAGGGTGCCTTCGATAACGCGTGGTGGCCAGCCCTAAAACACCAACTGGTCAAGAAAAATTGCCCAAGAAACATCTATGGCATGGTAGGTTCATATCTGGAAAACCGCAAAGTCGTCGTAAACTACGCCAGAGCAACGAGTGAGAAGAACACGTCCAAGGGTTGCGTACAAGGATCCATCGGAGGCCCGACCTTCTGGAACGTCATACTAGAGTCGCTCCTGCAGACCCTGAGCGATGAAGGAATTAGTTGCCAGGCATTCGCAGACAGATTCCATCATACAGCTGGAAGATTCCGCCACCAGGACATTGCAGACAATAGTGGAATGGGGACAGTAAAACAAGTTAAACTTCGCGCCGCACAAGACTTTCGCAATGATGGTGACGAAGAAACTGAAGCTCGACAACCCCGTAATCTACATAGCAGGCAAGGAAATCGCCCTAGTGGAGGAAATCAAAGTCCTGGGCCTCATCATCGACAACAAACTGACCTTTGCCAAACACATAGCATTAACATGCAAGAAAGCAGCTGGCATATACAAACAGTTAGCCTGCGCGGCCAAGGTCACATGGGGCCTAAATCAAGAAATAATCAGGCCAATCTACACAGCGGTTATAGAACTTATAGTGACATATGCGGGAAGTGCATGGGCACCAGCAACAGAATTGAAGAAAATCCAAGACGTATTAAACTCCACACAGCGAGGATTCGCTCTAAAGATATGCAAGGCATACCGAACGGTCTCGTTAACATCGGCGCTAATTCTAGCAGGAATATTGCCATTAGACCTTCGGATACAGGAATTGTTCAACCTCTACAGAACCAAGAAGGGACACACAAAGGATTATCTACCACCTGGCAGGGAACTAGAGACAAAGGTGAGTTATCTAAACTACTCTCACCCGGCTCAACTAACATCCATTGAGTACGAGCTCCTGAAAAACATGGATCCCGAAACCATAGAGTCAGACCAAATAGAAGGACCCCAGATATACACCGACGGCAGTAAAATAGAAGGTAAAACTGGGGCCGCCGTAACATGGTGGGAAGGAGATAGGGAAATCATGTACTCAAAACTCAGTCTAGATCCATCCTGTACAATGTTCCAGTCAGAGCTCTATGCCCTACACAGAGCGATAAAGATGGTGAAGAACAGCACCTCACCATCAATCAACGTCCTTAGTGACTCAAGATCCTCGCTGGATCTTCTAAAATCAGCCAAAGAAATCTTGCCCCTACAGAAACAAATCAAAGATGACATCCTAGAAAAGACAACAGCCGGACGAAAAATCAGATTCTTCTGGCTACGAGCACATGCAGGTACATTGAGAAATGAGAGAGCAGATGAACTGGATAAATCAGCAGCCCTTCTAGAAACCCAGGTTACCAGCTAATCCCCCTGTCCTACGCCAAGAGGAAGATCCGAGAAGAAAGCCTCAAAAGATGGCAACAGCGATATAGCAGTTCACCAACATGCACGTTCACAAGAATGTTCCTCCTCGACGTCGACTCAATATACATAATGGTGAGGAGCACTAAACTAACACCAATACACGTGCAAATGCTGACGGGTCACGGAGGCATAGCTCAATACCTGCATAGATTCAGGCTAACAAGAAGTCCGGGATGTGAGTGTGACCCCACCGTAACCGAGACGGTGTGTCACTTACTCCTTAACTGCCAAAGATATCAAAGAGCCAGAAGAGATCTAGAGAACTTAATCAACACCACTGTGGACATGGAGATCTTACCAAAACTACTCTGTGACAAGAAGACTAGGATACCGTTCCTCGCATACGCTGACAAGATTTTACGGGCAGCCGCAAAAAGATATAACAACGCGGACCGGCATAGAGCAGCTGAAGAACAGATCATCATCTCCTGTATAGACCCAACCCCTAGCTCCCGGCATATAGAACCGCCCACCCAAGTTGGTATGCCTAGACAAAAAATCGAAAGCATATTGTAGCAACCAATTTAATATATAAAAATTATATAACCTTTTTAGAAACAAGTATACTGGCAGCTAAATTTAAGACGACATATAATTATTAAAAAGAAGAAAACAATTTTTTATAGAATGATATAGAAAAACTAGAGTTGTCATTGGAGGCCGAAATTGTAAAACTAAAAAATTGTAAAACATTTATATATATTAACATAATATATATTCGTAAGTGGTATTTATGTACATAACGAAAATACCACTTCATTGGTGACCCCTTTCCGACGTTATCGACAATCCCGACGATTCCGACGTGCGTCCCGAATTTAAACAAAATTTTGAAGACCGAATCCAACCATGACGGAGAAAAATACTACATGACGTACCGAGTAGGAGTCAGAAGCCCACCATTCAACGCCGAGGATCCGCAGTTATGGTTCGCGCAGCTTGAGGGACAGTTTGTTCTGTCTAATATAACCACGGACAATACTAAATATTACTACGTATTGGCTCAGCTAGAACCCCAACACTCAGCAGAGGTGCGCGACCTCATTATTAATCCTCCCACCCTTGGCAGGCATGAAAAATTAAAGACGGAACTGATCAAGCGGTTGTCCGCGTCCCAGGACCGAAAGATCAAACAGTTGCTCATGCACGAGGAGTTGGGAGATAGGAAGCCCACACAGTTTCTTCGGCATCTGCTGCAGCTAGCTGGCCCATCAGTCCCGGTCGATTTCATCAGGTCGATCTGGTCAAGCAGGTTACCAGAAAATCTGCAAACCAATGTAGCTATGCAAGCTAGTTCGAGCTTAGACGAGGTAGCGGAGTTAGTGAATAAAGTCAACGACATCGTTCCAGTTACCAGGCAAGTTGCTTCTACTGACACGCAAGTACTTGGGCAAGTAGCAAGTTCAGTACAAACGAGCAAGCCATCTACGAACGATCCGCAAGGCAGCGCTATGGAAGCTTTAACGAAGACTGTAGCTGAGCTATCACGAATGCTGGAGGCTATGAGCGTGTAATTACTTCATAGACCATCACGTTCCCAGTCAAGAGGCAGGTACGGACAATCGCGTTACCGATCGCAATCACGCATTAAAGACAACAAATATTGCTTCTACCACAACCGATTCGGCGACAATGCACGAAAATGTACTCAACCTTGCGCCTACAAAGAGAAGAATTTAAACTTCAAAGGCAGCCAGTAAAGGCGGAGTACGACTGCCATGATATTTCAAGCCGCCTGTTCATTACGGACCAGAAAACGAAGACGCAATTTCTGATAGATATGGGTTCGGACCTGTGTATCAATGGGAGAGAGTGGGATCCCGGGACTAAGAACGAAGAGCGTGGCCCTATACATGGACACCTCCTATGAAAAACTGGGTATCAGCTTCTGCTCGAACACCGGACCGAACAGCGTATCTATTGCACCGGGACTGGCTTCAATCAAAAGGCAACTCTAGGAGAACCGCCATGAGGAGGAAGAAACTGGAAGCAATAAGTGAAGTGGACGTCAAAAACCACAAATACAACGTCTTGCACGTCAAGAACAAAACCCCCACTGCCACCCCCGCTACAGGTTATCCATCAAGCCTAACTAGCCCCGGGAAACCACCAGGCTCAGAGCTTCAACAACGGAAATTCCAGGAAAAGAGCATTCAGAAATACCCCAAAGCCAAAAATCTTCGGCCGGGTGCACCATAGCCTCGATCCTTCAAAAGTTAACGCACGAAGCTCGAAGTAAACCATCAATCGAGTCGGCAATTCACGGAGCGCCTACAACAGTCTACAAAAACTCACCACACAGTGCGCTAACAAGAAGAACTAAAGCTGCAATGGGAGTAGTTCAGCCTCCTGAATATAGGAAGATCGTCGAACCAAGAGACCACCTTATAAATGCGTTCCTTGAGTATATTTCAATAATAAAAGGACAAAAAGCGGAAAAGACCAACAGATGCCGCAAAATCCTAGAGACGTTCCACCTAGGAAACGAAGGTTTGTTGAAAGTATTACTCGAGGAAGCCGAAGCGACGGGGGCAGTTTCTGGTACTGCCACCGGGCGCGTCCCCAGGTGGCGGATAGGGGAACGGCTCACAGATATGGGTGTTACCGGCTTGCCGGCGCGGACGAAAACCAGTGACGACTCGGCTTGCTGCGTCGTCAAACTCGTAACCGCCATCGGGCGAGGGCGGGAGTCACGTGGAAGAAAACCACTCTAAAAAATCACCTCTGGCGTCGGGAAGTGACGAATCCATCGCCCGTCGGGTAACCGACGCAGTCAGTCACGGGGAGGGGGACTTGGCCCTCTATTGGGGTCTTGGTCAGGGCTGGGGGTTCAGCCCGATGAATGGAAGGTTTTGTGAATGTGGATGGATGCGGAAATGGAAGGTTTGTGAATATGGATGGATGGATGGACTTTTACGACCCCTAATCTTTGGCTTCGGTATTCGGTCTTGAGATGTGTAGTGTATGTAGATTCCTTTATATGTTGTTCTGTCGTCTCACGCGTACACGCCGCACGCTGAAGTATGGCGGGGAGCGGGGCACGCTACCCTCCCTCAAGCAGTCAGTAGGGAACTGCGGAGCGAGACGGACGCGCGTGCGGCGGGTAAGGCGAGTGAGCCGATATTGTAAGATAAGTGCACAAATAGTACATTTTGGCGACGAATATTGGTAGTACTGTATTTTGGGAGTACTGGAGGTATTGGGAGTATTGAACAGGAGGGCTCTTTTGGCTCTTTGAGGGTTGACACTGCTGATATATCTGATTTGTTCTATTATAAGGTAAACGATAGAGCACTTGTATTTGCCGATGCAAGTCCGGTAGCTTAGGTGCTATTCTAGTATGTCCAAGACATAATCGGGCATGTTAAACCCATAGCGGTATCGGTGAGAGATATTAAGCGATATTCTACTGAAGACCTAGAAATTCAAAAAGTCAAAGAAAGTATTCCCGAAGAGAGTTGATGTCAGGCAGGCGGCCGGTCGGAAAGAAAATTAGCCAAAACTATTCACAACGTGTAAGGCAGACCCTGGCTAAAATCTGGAAATTGCCAGGTAGAAGAAATAAGGTGTTCATGAACGCAAGTGGGATTCAACTGTAAAATGTTACAAGCTGTTTGGAAATGAACTCTACTTTCACGAAGGAATTCTACTCAGAGGAACTAAAATTGTTATACCAAAAGTATGGCGGAACAGAGTACTATCAGCGACACCCAGGCATCGTGGCAATGAAAGCGAGGCTCGGAACAAAAGTGTGGTAGTCTAGATGCGACAAAGATCTGGAGAGGATGGTTAAATCATGTAAAGGATGCACACTCTTGCAGATGCAGGATGTATCTAATGCACCACATCTTTCAAGTGAAGAGAATAATTACCATCACACCTGAGGGAAGTTTTCAGCAGGCTCAATTTAAGTCACTTTGTAAGAAAAATGACATAAAATTATATTAGCCTGTTCCGTACTGGCCGCAACAAAATGGAGAAGTCGAGCGCCAGGACAGAAGTACATATACTGAAACTACTACGATTATGTCAGGCTGAAAACAAAATCCACTGGAAAGAATCGTTGGTTGATTATCTGACTTTGTACAATAATACCCCCCATACAGTCACAGGGAAAACACCAGCGGAATTGTTTTTCCAGAGGAAAATTAGGGATAAAATACCAATGATCGATGACGTTGAGCATAGGAATGAAGACATGGACGTACGAGACAAGGACTGAGAACAGAAGGAAAGAGGGAGAGAGTACGCGGGCAGAGAAGATATTGACTTAGAACCAGATGTATACTTCCTATACATCAAAGATATGAACAAAGCCAATAAACTTAGTACAAATTTTGAACCGACACAATATACAGTTAAATCACGAATAGGAGGCGACGTTGAAGTAGAAAACAAGGAAACAGGACAATGTCTGAGACGAAATATAGTACACCTAAAAAAGGTAGAAGGAGAATGGAAAGTTATAAGTGCGGACGAACCAGAAAGTCCAGGAAGAGAAGAAGAGGAGTAGACGAGTTATAGTTTATAGTTTTAAATATGATGTTTGGGAAGCTTAGAAGCAGGATGTTAGTTATAGTTGATTAAATTGTAATTAGAGAAGCGAAGGAAGTTAAGAACAAGAAAAAGCGAAGTGTCATGAGGTTAAATGTTGATAATAAAAGATTAATTGGGAAGTGAAGGAAGTATTAAATCAATTTAGTTATTACAAGGTGTTGTTAAAACTAGAATATTGGGAAGATCATTGATGCTATTAATGTTATGTTAAATCGTAAATGATACTTGATTTCAATATTTGAATAGTAAATGGAAATTAGGGATGTCAATTAAAATGTAGAAGATTGTTATGATGCTCTGATGAAGATGTTTCTACATACAATAAAAGTTATTATAATATTTAAGTGTTTCTTTAAAATAAGGAAGGGATGTAGTGTATATAAATTCCTTTATATATTGTTCTGTCGTCTCACGCGTACACGCCGCACGTTGCTCCCTCAAGCAGTTAGTAGGGAACTGCGGAGCGAGACGGACGCGCGTGCGGCGGGTAAGGCGAGTGAGCCGATATTGTAAGATAAGTGCACAAATAGTACAGGATGCATGGCGAGCGGGTGAGCTGGTCCTAAGAACACCACCCACAAACAAATATGAAAATGGCGTCTTGTGAAAATAAACTACCCCAGGAGGGTCCCAGCCACCACGTGGTTGGGGAATCCCTCACCGGTACGCCGTTCAGCCCCTCGTATTCTGGGGGGGGGGGGGGGGGGGGGGGGGGGGGGGGGGGGGGCAGCAAACGCCTGGAGGGTCCTTCTTCAAAGGGCCCTCTGAGACGAGGTGCAGTGGGCACGGACGACTTTGACAAGAAACATGGTCACGATCAGCTTTTCGATAGGGTTCCTGTCGTGAGACTCGAGAGGAACAAAACCAACGACTTTGGCAATGTTTCATCGGACACCGATCAGCAAAACGTTTGGACGGCGAGTGATGGGTCACGGGCGAAGTCGCCCGTGAAGCACGGCAAACGCGGTGCTTCAAGTGCCAGGAGGTGGGTCACACGCGGGCGACTTTTTAAGCTAACATGGCTAATAATATCAGAAAATGTCAACATTTGCATGGAAGTTGGAGTTGGAAAAATCCAGAGATTTATTAATGTTACTCAATTATACGAATCTTTGGGATCTGATTTGAGCGCAGTACTTCCAGCATTTCACGCATTCACAGGGTGTGATTTTAACCCGGCCTTTTTTCGAAAAGGAAAAAAACGAAAATTTTCAATGATACCTAAATCGAATGATTTCATCCAAATGTCAAAATCATTAGAGGATAGAGACAATATTTTTAAAAAAAATTCAGGAATTCGTTTGCCAAATGTATGGATTTAATCGCCTCAAGTCACTCAACTCAGGTCAATGAGGCAAGAGTAGCGTTGTTTGAAAAAACATATAAATTCTTGGATACGGAGACATTGAAGTTACGAAAGAAAAGTATTGATGGATCTTCTCTACCACCTTGCGAGTCAGAGCTCGCAATTTTTAAGAGCATGCTATATTGCTCAAATTTGGTCAAATGCACACTTGAAGATTCCAACTTCTGATGATCCGGAAGACTATGGTTAGGGAGAAATTGACAATAAATATGAGTTTACCTGGTTCTTTGGAAGTCAGTTACCAATATCGATTGATGAAATACCTATACAGCCCGAAAAAGGTAACATTTTATTATCACATTAATGATATTATGCTAAAATACGCATTCTAATTTTTTTTTACAGATGATGACGATGAAAATATAACAACAGACAGCTCTGACAGTGACTCGGACAACGAATCAGAGAGAGATGGTTGTGACTCAAGCCAAAGCGAAGCCGAAAATGATTATATAACATTGTCATTTGAATTGTAATTTGTCATAATTTTTTTATAATAAATATTTTTTATCAAGTAACTAGTTAATTTATACTAAGCAAATTGATTATTGAAATATATCTAAAATTAAATGATTATATACTTTAGACTTAAATTATATGTTTATATACTTTAGACTTCCTAAAAAATATTAATATGGAATGTATGTTTCACCTCAACACTGATATTGGAGTGCTATGCCGAATAATTAAAAGACGTCATTTCCTCCCACACGAAAATTTGTGAGCTAATTTTAAATATAATACTGTAATAAATAAAAAAAATCAGCTAGCAATAAGTCGAGGGACACCTGGTCAGCTGATGCCTTTCAATAGTCAGTAAATGCTTCTGGCTAACTTCTACGTAACGACCTTCAAAGTATCATCTGACGATTTTTCCACCGAGATACACCCAGCTGATGTATATATTTATCAATAGTTACATAATATAAGCTATCATCTCGTAAATTTTTTGCCGAGAGGATATCACTGAAAGTGAAGATTTTTTTCCCATGATCTAGCCATCAGCTGACGTACAATGCACTATGTTATAGCCAGCTGACTTTTTTTTTATTGAGGTATTGGGTTAGCTATAACTTGAAAAACTTTTAGCCGAGAGGAAATGATTGAATTTTTTTTTCTTCAAGAGTGGGAGGTTACAACTGCTCATCCCCCCCACAGAGCCTCAGCTGACATTCACGTGGATTTATAGTTCGATTTTCTGATGCGTTTTACTAATTATCACATGAGAGGAACTTGGTCATATAAATCTGTTATTGGCTCTCGGACTATAATTACTCTCCGTGAAAAAAATACGGAGATTCCGGTAATAGTGCGCCGGATAAGTGATTATATAAAAAGTTATTAATTACGAGATCAAACAACATCGATAAGTATATACTCAGTACGTCACTTAATATTATATTCGACATCTAACTGACTACGACGGTAGGATCCTCCGAAGCAAGAAGAGTCATAAGTCTCTCCGCCATCTCTGGACCAAGCTTTTTAACGCGTGATCCTGTGAGTATCGTCCTGGGCGCGTTGACATTAGCAATCGACTTCAGGCCCGCCGTGGTAAAAACAGCCTGCAAGAAATATTACTATAAAAGCCTCTTTTTAAGAGCAGTCCTACCGGCCTTGGTGGGGCCAGAAGGAATGTGTGAGGCTCGGCCTGGGCAGGCCCCTACTCAGTAAAACCACTGCGAAAGCCATCGGCCGCTATGTCGGTGTGCCCCGGATCTGTCAGCTATAGGGCACATTACTATTAAAGCCTAGCTTTGTATACCGAGTTATTAATGAAATATAATAAAGGCTAAGAATAATTTGTTTATAGATATCATTATAAACTTGAAAGTAAAAATGCTCATCTTGACATTTATAAATTCTTTAAACATAAATTGTAAATAAGCATCCTTCCAGTAATAGAACATATAACTTGAACGGCTATCTCGGAGATAATGTAATTCATCATAATTTTTATCATTTATAACTAATAAACAAAATAATTGTTCAATTATAGCAATGATACCTCGTATAAGGTCCTAAGAGTTTTGAATTTGGTACACAAAGCCCTAGCCGTTTCCAAAGTTGTAAGAGGCAGGACTGATAGCATCTGCTGCCATAGACGAGCGAGACCGACACCTGAAATATATGATGATTATGTATTTATTTATAATACACACAATTATATATTAAGGAACAGAATATACCTTATGTTGGCTGGATCAACATTTCTGTATAATTTAGATGAATCAAAGCTACAGTACAAACTTACACACACAAAACATTATTCTCTATGTTATAAATTTAGTTGAAATACTGGTCATAGTCTGACTATGTGGGAAATCAGAAATTATTGTTGAATAAATATTTCTTGTTCCTTTAAAATAAAATATTTAACCATATTTGGATATTATAGTTTTTAAGGAAACTCTTTAACTCCACATAGATATTAAATATAATTGTATATAACATACCATCTTCATCAACTGGAACACATCTCTTTTTAAATCCATTCATGAAGAACTCTGCATTCTCACTAATAGCATTTGTAGGTTCATATCTAAAAACAATAAAATATAACTCTTTACTTAATTTACTTTTCAAAGTTTAAATTTATTTGAACATAGAATAATCAAAATACCCATTTAAATTACACCATATATTTTTGAATATTTGAAGATTCTTTCTCAGATTAAAATAATATAGATTAGAACAAGAGCCCACAATGACCAGAGCTTGAGTGTTTTATCAAAGTTGCAACTTTCTCTGTTTACATTTCCTATACAGGTAAGAACTATCAGCAACAATAGTCTAGATTGTAGTTACTTAGGCAAGTAATATGTAATAAAGGTATATTAAATAGAACCTTACTCTTGGCTCTTGGGCTAGATGTGTTTAAGAAATTAATTGAATTTACTTTAAAAGATAGAATTCACAATGGAATCCATGACCTACTCACTTGTAATGAGATATAAAACCTTTGTTGCACTGAAGTACCGTCTGCACCAACTCACTTGGTTCATCAATAATCAAGGCATCACATTTGGTGTCAATTAATAAATCTGGAATTTAGAAAGAAGACACTTTGTATTTATTTTGAAAAATTTAAATTTCTGTATTTAATAATTATGTACCAAAAGTAAAAGACAAAATCGCAAAGCGAAAATATTTCTTAGTAAAATTTTCCTTTTCGTAAGAATTTATGTTAATGACATAATTTCTTTTAGCCAGATAACAAATTTGTACCTCCTATGACTGTCTCAATATCAAAGTCTGTTACTACAGGATACCTTTTGCAAGCAGTTCTGGAATATTTTAAATATAGTTAAATAAACATTAAAAATTAAAAGTGACAAATAAACATGATATAAGATGCATAAAATGCTAGTGACACAAACATGAAACATGTTTATGAAAATGATATTTACCTAAAATATTCTTTATATCCAAACAACACAACGGTCAGTTTGCAGCAGGCGATAGCTGTTAGTGACTTGATATGATTGATGAACACTTTATCTCTGACCCGAGGTGCGGCAAAGGCCATCTCACAGATATACAGTCCATGGGGACAGCGGACCTCGGGGGGAGTTAGCTCCACCTGAGAGAGTTACAATGGTACTTGATGTGCCCTGGTAATATGTACTAAAGTGTTAATTTAGACTATAAAACCAAAGTTCAATCAATTTCAAACTTGATTTCAATTGGCTAAACCTATTTACAGTTTATAACACATGGTTGTCAATTAATTTTGAACAAACATGATCTGATGTCTATATAAACATAATAGTAAACTACCCCACCTTTCCTTGTACACTAACAAGTGTACTCTCCTCTGCCTTGCTCCACAACAGAAGTCCCGTCCCTTCTAAAAAGGAGTCGGGTCTTACTTTAATCCTCGCTGCTTCTGCCTCACTATCCAGACTGGCTAAATACCATTTGTCCTTGAGCTGAGGATCCATATCAACGAACAGCTGTCAAAGATATTATAAAATTTATTATCTTGACCAAAGTGGTGCAATAATATAGAAAATTCCTCTTCATATAATAAACAAGTAGTATAATCACAACTCCATTACTCCTAATAGTTTTTAAACTATTTTTTTGAATAAATAGATTGATCTTCATTAATAATTATAAATACAAACACATAAAGGTTCTTTGAAGCTATTAAAAAACATAACCTAAATGCACAACTTCATATTGTTGTTAGTTGTATGTAGGTTTGCTATTATAAGTTATGAGCTGATTATGTGTATAGAAGGAAGTAGATTAGCTCAGTGAAAAATAATTCAGACGGTTCAACTATATTCACAGGTCTTGTTCCCACAACTCTTGGGAGGCAAAGGTCACAAAATAGACAATAAAACTATTTGACAAAAATAAACAAAAAATTTCATACATTCAATGGCCCCTTCCTGAGTTTGAGCTCGGTGATCACCAGATATTTACTGATATGTGCATCCTAAGAACAAACAGATCTACTTTAGCTCTTTTTACTTACAATTCTTATTTCAATGTATACATGTATTGAAGAAATACATAAACAATATGTGAAAACTTTAGAGATATGAATTTATTAAAGATAAGCAGTTATGGTGGAGCTATAAAAGGTTGGCGGAGCTATATCCTACCAATGATAAACAGATCTCAATCAAGACATATTATATGTATTAATTTAGTAATAAACATATTTTTTTTGACATGTACTTCTAAAATATCATTGTGTTAAATCAATATGATCCAACTCACCTCTAAAGGGTCCAATCTAATAGGTTCGTAAGCGTCATCTTCTGTATCGGGCTTCTAAAATATAGTGTACATTCATTTACTTATTTACATTCCATTTATTTTAGAAAATATTTAATTTTGAGTCAACTAATACATCAATTTATTACAAATATAGCAATAGAAAATGTACAAACCGGTTTTTTCTTTTTTAATATCTCTTTCTCTTTGACAGGTTGTGGTGGTTTTGGTTTTTTCTTTAGAATTGAAATCGGAAGAAGTGGAGGGATGGGCTTTTTTGAAGGCCCTGCGATGGGGCCAGAATTGTCTAAAATTAAGAATCTTGATTAATAAGACATGTACAAATACCACAATTTATATTTTAAGAATAAATGAAATATTAAGTTTAGGATATGACTATCAAATCAATATTTGTAGCCTCACCTTTAATGTTCGAAAGAGATCGTTTACTTGAACGGAGAACTCGAGTTGTAAACTCTTCTTTCTTGGAAACTTTTGGTGGTTCTGGTTCAGGATCTGAATCCGAGTCGATGACTAAGAACAAAAATATATAAATTATTTTATGATTATAATTGACAAAAATATGTATATAAATACAATACTATCACCTATAACTTCTGGCACACACTTTGATGTTGAAGGTCTAGAAAACAAGTTCGGTGGTGGTGAAATGTGGATGTCCTCATCTGAAGACATTTTTGAGTTATATGTTCAGCCTTTTAAAGTTTAAAACTAATTTTTATATTACTCTATTTAAGCAAGTTGTTACATCTATAATATAACGATACTTTTAATTCAAATAAATAATAGTAATAAACATCTTTGTGCCTTAAACACTATTTAAATTTGACATTGACTTTACCGATACAGTTTAGTAATTCACAATGAAAATACGTATAAAATAATTCGTAAAAACAAACATATGAATATAATAATAAAACTCTTGTTATTAATTCTGATAGCATTTAATATCAATATTAATACTTTTTTTCAGGTTCGAAACATATATAAATAAAATTTGGAAGAAATATGTTGTTTACAAATAACGATTCAAAAACCTTGTTATAATCACATTTATTGATTGTTAAAAAATAAATCTTAAAAGTCTTATTCACATTTATTTAAAAGTCTTAACTCTTCAATTCATCAATAACTCATTTTGAGAAGCACAATAAATTATTATTAAAAAAATAGTAGACAAAAATAATCTAAAAAAGAACTAACTTAATTAGGTACGTGAGTAAAAGACACTAATCAAACCTTCTTAAACCTGAACTTCAAATACAAATACTACTAATACTAAAAGTAAATGTCGAGCGTACAGTTGTCGCTAGAGTATTGATTTCACATAAATCCCTCATATAAATCATGTTGTGTCCTAGACAACGACTCTGAAGACTGTAAATGACCTCTACTTGGTTTTATAACTAGAGTTAAACCTTTAAAACATGGTTCTCGTGATTTATTAGAAAAAAAAATAATACACAGAACCTTAAGTAGTTATACGAAATAAAATCTTATAAGGATTGAATGTGAATTGATGAAATAGTTTAAATTATATTTAAGGGCAAGAGTCCTTAAGTTATGAAAGGCATTTTCGTACAAACATTATGTTTAGACAACAATAGGTAATTAGCTAGGTGACATCGTTTTAAACCCTATCCAGTAGATAGTATAAGAAGGAGGAACAACTAGTTATTTTGCACTTGACGATAACTAGTTATTTTGCATTTGACGTTAAAACATTTGGATAATAAAATATATTGCTAACAAAATAACATGTTTTTTTGTGAATCCATTGTAGAGAAATTAAATGGGAGCTTCATACTAATTGCCCAGGCTACAATCGTGAACATTTTAAGAAATTTTTATTTACAGTAAGTCGTCAATGAACAACTTGTATCAAGTAACTAATGTCACTAGTAAATGAATACCATAAACAATAAAAAGGAGAAAAAAATATATTAAAAAGTAAGCGTTTAATATATTTAAATTATATTCACATTAGCAAGTAAATGTGGCTAGAAGGTGATGGGGCTAATATAGTATATTATAATTTTAGATATTTGTTTTTCTGAATTTACTCTTGAGTAAATATTAAGTGTTTTGTTTTATTAGTGCTTAATGTACTTATGTGTCGAACATCAAATTATAGACAAAAAACTAGAAAAAAAATTAATTGCAAGTTAAACTTGAATCGAGGCACTCGGATATCTATATAATACTTTTTCATGAAAAAATCGGAAGTATCAAAAGGAAGTTTAAAATCAAGTAATATGGTTATTAGCTCCAACATATTTTTTTTAAAGTTACAAAAAAAAGGCACGAACGTTATAAAAACATTATTACTTTTTAAAAACATTCAAAAATCTTAAAAAAAAGTTTATAAATGTGTGAAAGTATTTTTTATATGTTTAAAGATAACTTGTAAATATAGTAAAATAATAGCATTCGAAATTTGCATTATATATATATTTATTGTACGATTCGATCAATGTAAATACTTTAAATTTTGTAAGCAAAACGTAAATCTAAGTAGTTAACCTGTTTGCCCTTGCTTTGCCCGCAGCGAGGGATTTAAACGTGGATGAATTAATTCGTCTTTTGCAATCTGTAGATATATGAAATATATAACGCACGGTCAAAGAATAATGATGTATATATGTATTATGTGATAAGTAATTTTAATACGTTTTATATGAACTACTAATTTTTAAATTAATAAACATAATGGGTACATTATGTATCTATTAAAAAAATATATCTGTTTTTATGTCCTGCTTTCATAGATCTAAAAATTAAATAATTTGATTTTTTGTTATGAAAAATACATAAATAGTTATTTAATATGACGACTACATACATATGTTAAAACACCTACGTCGTGTCATAGTTTATAATCCTAATTATTATATACATGTGTCTGAATATATTTGATTTTATCGTTAAATATTTATTAAAATAAATAACGCACAATGTAATAAAATAAAATCTTTAAAAAGTAGAATTATTACAACAAATTATGTCTTCATATAAGTAACAAATAACTTAATACATTGTGGATATTGATTAATAAATGTTAAACAAAATCGCCTAAATATTTTTTCGTAATTACATAAACATAATAATTTTGTACACATTCAGACTATTTTAATTAACCATGCTTTAAGTGAGCATTAGCATGAAGCAAATTCAAAATAAAATGTAAAGCAGCTCTTATAATAAAATGAAATAAAGTCAAAGGACTTTCTGCGTACAGTCGTTGCTCTTTGCCGGAGGGTTCCCTCATTTTCCCTCCACCTCCAGTTCGTCTTTGTTTACGAGGGCGTTCGGCCGTTGCTCCGCGTGCTTGTGCCGAGCTTACATTTAAAAAATAAAACTTATTTGGCGCGAACGGTATACACAGCTACACCGCGTCTATTAAACAGTATGATTCATACTTTTATGTAATTTATTCGGCCGCGTTACGGGTGGTATAAAACAATAACGATAAATATTTTTAATTCGGTAACCTCGCGTTGTTTAAAAATAACCATCCGTGGCTAAAAATGTAAAGAGAGAAAAAAAAAGAAACATGGATTGGCGGGAAAAACTTTTCGGTCGTGTTCTTATCAAGTGCGATTCGTCGGGCACTCAGAATGGTAAATTTGAAACTGTTCAAACTTTAGAAGCGTTGTCCGATTGCGTGGAGGATGGCGAGGGAGCCGTCTGTGGTATTTATTTCTCATTCGCTAACATAAGTGACAAGAGTGATGATTTCGGGGTTCGTTTGGAGGAGATGTACAAGAAGGTTTTGCCAAGACTTAAGGTTGTTGAAGTAGTGCTGTGGGCCCACGTCGGAACTCCAGAAGGTCCTGTAGAAAGGGAAGCCGGATTCATAAGGAACCTGACAGGAAAATCATGGTTTGCTGTGCCATTTCACGATGTGGATATAAAGGTTTGTATCATACTTAATTTAAATTTATATTTTATACTTTAGTATTCTTTATTTTGAACGTGTTCTTACTTATATTTCAAATCACGAGAAACAAACATTTAACTAACAGACCATAAATTATTTATAAGCTAACATTACCAAACGAAATCAAAGTGAAGAATTTTGCGTAATTTTAATTGGAAAACATTATCATATATATTTTTTAATAATCCAATCACGTCTGTATAATAAATTCAACAAAGAAATAAATGTCATCTTGATTTATAATAATGTTTTGTCCCCCTTTAATCTGGGGGTTCTCGTTGCGTGGCTACAAATGATATCAACATTTTAATATGTTCGCTTCAATTTAATTGCTTTATCTGTTGTTCTAATATATTTAGTAGCACTGTTTTGTCCGCTTTTTTGTTTTCATCTGCGCTTTTTTTTAATATATATTTTTATATTCATTTCAATCAATCAGGAAATTTATGTTATATAAATCCTAATTATATACGATCATTGCGAAAGTTTGCGATGCTATGCCACATTTTGCAATGCGAATATTAGCAAAAATATATCTAAATTCTAATTTATACATTTAATTAACGCCAGAGAAGAGACTATTCGCTTTCTTTACCGAAGAAGATAGAGTCGACGCTTCTAAAACCTTGAGAAATAATCATGATAAATTGGATTTTTTATGTATATTTGTGTGTTTATTTGGTCGTGCAAAAGCTATTACTACTGTGATCAAAAATTCGTCGCCATGAGCAATAATCGAACCTTGGCCCTTCGGAATGATTCGGGATTCCGGGGATTGCTGGTTCAAATCCTGCTTGTTTTTATGAATTTCTCATTTTATTTTATCTATTTGAATAACAATTCATGTACTCAACTTATGTATCAGGTTGTACGGGAAGCGAAAGCCCTAACAAGCACTTTTAATTTTTTTTTATTCTGTGACTACTACCTAAAACTTGTTGTTCTGATAATACTCTTAGCTTATTCAAAGCTAACTAACGATTATACAGTAAATAGGCGCAATTATTGTCTAATAATTTAATTGCATAAAAATACTGACTGAAAACAAAATTAAATATATGGGCAATTACTATTTAATATTTATATCTATTAAAAATTATACTTATTCAAATATAAAGTATGTAATTATTTAGTTTAGGAAAAAAATAAAAACTACCAAAACACAAACATGTTCTTCCTAACTAAAATCAAATTCCATCAAGTCGATCTATTAAATTAAAATATTTATTGTGTAAAGTATACATTTATTAATTAAGGCCAGTAATAATACAATTTATAAGATACTTATAAAAATATATAGGATTACAAATAAACCTACTATAAAACAGTAGGTAAATAGAAACAAAACACAAAGCGTATACCGGTTCAGCAATCACAATTACACATTTAAACGAAAATGAAGTAAAACAGATGTACATTTTAACTAAGCTTTTCCTACAAAGAAAAACACACCCCAACCAGAAAAATAACAGGACTTTAAGAGCGTTTTAAAACTTAAAACATAAAATAACTTAGCAAGTTATGATTTCCTACAGTCTAAACAGTTTTCTTTTTACGACCCCATAATACCGATAAGAGCGGGGTGTTTGCACCAACGTAAATTGATCCCACCCCACAGTTCCATAGCGACTGAGTGCAGCCATAAAATTGTCATAAGCTTAGCGCGTTTCCTTTATAACGGTCATGCGACGCCTTACTTTTAGTAATTAGGATTTAGGCTGAGGCTCTGAATAAAACATATAATATAGACAGTTACAAAGCTAATAAAGCTTTATGGGAGTGAATAAAAAAAAAAACAAAGTTAAATTTCATTCAAAAGTTCGTCAACAATGGCTGGAATGTAAAAAAAACTTCGTAATTGGATACAATAGTTGCGAATTTCAATGAGATTTTTGTAATAATATGCTTTATTTTTACGAAAGATACTTTTGAAAACTACAGCTTTTTTAATTAAACATGGGCTGTTTGTCCTGTTCAGTTTGTACAGAAGCGAATACATATTGATTTTATCAAAGCTAGATGGGTATCAAAGGACATCGCGATATCAACAAAAACCCAATAACACTGTTTAAATCTACACAGTCTGCAACGTCTCTGTTGGCTTTGGAAAGAATACCAGCTTTTAATTTAAAAAAGATACCTATCCTTACTTTCCGTCTGAAAATTCACTGTCCAAATGATTGAATGAATGATTTGATAGCAGATACAGAATTATTAATGCAAAAACAACAATATAAATCGTTAGAATATTGTTAATAAAATACTGAAATGTACAAAATCAACTTTGAACGCCAGTTTTGAATGTATAATTTCGATTTTTATTTGCTATGCGGGGGGTCATCGTCAATAGATATTAAAATTTTATGAACCCATACACGGGGTGTCTGGCTCCTGCACGCATGTGCAAAACGATCAAATAGAATATTAAAAATATGACCAATGATGTGATTTGATATAAATTAATCTGAAAAAAAAAATGTGACCAATGATGAGAATTTAAATAAATTAATCTGATTCTTTAACTTGTTAAACAACTAAGAGACACATAACATAAAGAAACAATGTATGTTTACTTTAAACTTTATTTTATTATTCATACTTCTAACAAGATTATTGAACTAGCTCCTGCAGATTAGTCCGCAGTCTCGGAAAACATACAACTGCATAATAGATAGTCAGTAAATTGTACATATACATACATGTATATTAGTTTGTGTCATTCCACTGTTAACGCTTCTTTACTGTAGTCATAAAAATCTACCATGTAGATTTTGCTCTAAGAGTTGAATTTATAATAATAGCACCATTTAAAAAACTTCTAAATATTTACCCACCAATCATTTTTATACAAATATTTAAATAACAATGCAGACACGTAAACAGTTATTTAATAATAGTATTTACCAGTTTCAAGTTGGAAATTATCTTATAATTCCTTCTATTATATAAATAGAATACAGAGTGGGCGTAAGCCGACGTGCCAGGCAAACAATGGCTGGCTAGTCTCTTTTTATCCGCCTCCAGCCATGAAATGGGGGAAGGTTGTGTTTTTAACCTGAACGTGTATATGTATGAGCGTGTTAATATTTTCGTTCGTAATTGGAAATCGTGTTTACCGATTTAATCTAAATTTACATAGTTGTCTAGTTCGTTGTGTTACGCAAGCTTCACGGGGTGAATAAAAAAATGATGATGTTCATATATGAAGTTTAACATTTTTATATTTTTAAAATCATTAATATAAACAAATTCAGGACACTGTTGCTTGATACGCCTTATAAAAATATTAATATATATTTAAATAGGATTGGCAGTTGAATGTTCATAATTATATTTATAATCATTGGTATTTGAATGAGCAAAAAATTATTTTAATTTCTAACTTTTATACTCTTTTTCATTTTTGTACAGGTAACTTGTTCCTGACTTATATACATATTTTACGATTCTTGCGCAATACGTAATCTGTTGGCCAAGTATTCAGCGGACTTTGCTTTGAGAAACTTCCCCAAGTCACATTTCTAATAGGTACCCATTACACCAGAAGTTCCGCAAGGCTATGACCTCTTTACTGCCTATTTAACCTCGTAATTCATGTATTTCTATTGTCAGCTTCTTTTTGGGGACATCTCAGATCCACAAATCAATATTTTTAGCACACAATCCATACTTGGCCTATGATATATTGTGATTTTGCTTGATAAAGGAATTGCTACTCCTCCACATCTGAAAATAATCATAGTTTCCAAATTAAGTGCTGGAAATCTTAAGATACATTTCCTACTCTTTATGTTTTTTTCAAAATTACTACTACCAGAGACTCTTTTAATATTTTTGAATGGTGTCTTACAATTAGCATTAACTGGTCGATTTTGTTATTTCAATAGTCTCATAAAGTCCAAAGCGTGGAAGACTATCAAATGCAGAAAAAAGGAGCATTAGAAAAATAACATTATATCGTCGTGGTCCTCCCTGAAACTGGAGGCGTCTGGAAACTTGATCCTGAATGCAGAATTTCTATAGGATCATGGCTTTATATACAAATACGTCGCTACTTCAATGAACTGTTGCTTTATTTGGATGATTAGAGTGACTTTAGTACAAGCCAAGTCTTAATCGAATTGAAAGCTTCTCTATATTTCACAATAGTCATATAGTTTCGTCTGATCGTTCTGTGTAACCAGACGTATATTATGTATCTGGCCTGAAAAACTAAAGCCTTTTCGTAAAACCTGTGCTCGAGACGGTTCGTAATGACTCTCGAAAACAGCTCGTAGATGTGGCAGAGAAACGAGATGGATTTTTAATTCTACAATAGAGCATTATTTCGCTTCTTCACAAAAAACAGCACTACGATACCGTCTTGTGCTTTGGACGTGTGGCGTTGAGAACTCATTGTTTTTTAAGACGAATATTCATAGATAGGTTCATTCAACGATACGATTTAAAATATATCGAGAATGTACCATACGTCATGGATACAACCATAATGCTTAAAATACCAAAACACTTAATTATTATTTCTTAAAATACACTTAATTATTATCTTTTATTATTCAATATTAGGCGAAATTTATGGCCGTCTAGTTTTCAATTATAATATTAGACAGTCGTGTCATATAAATAATCTTGAGTTATTATTCATACGATAACTTTCATAAATTAAAGTTAGTTATAAGCTTTAAGATATTTTATTATTAAAATGTCTTGAGCAATTGAATACGAATCGAATATTAACAATTATTATATTATATATTTATTTATGTATATTTTACTAATCTTGGGTTTTAAACTATTTATCTATTTTAATAGTTCATAACAGAGACAAGTATTGTGTCATATAAGCAGAAAGCTTTTACCGCCGTTGGACATAAAAGAATACAGAGCACTCACTAACATATTATGCAAATGACGATTTCTTTCTAGTCTATCTGTACATACTACCAGAGCTTAGCGTCCACATCAACCTCATGAATACTTCACTTCTAATGCACTGAAACTGTTATACTATCCTGTGCCATACATATACTTTAGCAATTAAATCAAATAATAAAAATATTTAAACTGACATACACACCTACATTTTGTACCTAAAACAGTATGTCAATAAAGGTAATTTTAACCACTAACAGCATTTTAAACTTTCAATATTATTGCCTGTATATACCTATAACTAACTACCTCCATATTCCGATGAAACGAAGAAAAATAAACGGGAGCTTCAGTCTCTCCAAGCATCATTCGACACGGTGTACTGTTATGACTATTGTTGGAAGCATCTATTGTCACCTCATCGTTGACGAGAATTATTCCCATTTCAAGTTTCAATGTTCTTCAGAATTAAAGATACTTTTACCTATTTTAATCTATTGTAGTATTGAATGATTAAAAACGTTTGTAGAGCACAAACTAAGTAAGTCTGTTATTATAAGTTAATGATTGAATTATGTTTGACCTCAGGTCATTTGTAAAGTCAGTCGTAGTGATCATCATAAATGTCATGTATTTTAAATGAAACACAAAACTTGGAATACGCAAAAAGTATAAATTAGGAAAATAAAAATAGAACAAGCTTCCGTGTTAGCCAAAAGTACTTTATCTCACTTAAATAATTATATGAATTCTAACTCATATTTTGATGTCCTAAAATAAAAACAATTAAAATCAAGTATTATAATAAAATTAAACAATTTTATACCAGCCAAAATTAAAATGAATATAAAAGTAACATACTAAAGTTTTGAATGTCAGTACGACACGTTACAAGTGAATCAAATATCATAAAACGGTTTCAAAAGTACACATTGTCCGTAAGTCAATAGAGCGAGCAACAATAACTTCCTGTGCACCAGACATGAACCGATGTCGATACTTTTTTGACTACCTTCAAAACGAATATTTAAAAAACATTCAAAGCCTTATTATTATTATATTAAGATTTAAATTTCTCCAATTTTTCTATTATATTGTTTTATTTATCTAATATATAAGTATGTATCATAATTATGAGATTTGAATTTCTACTTAACCGAACGTTACAGAAAATATATCATATGAGATGCAATATTTTTACATCCTTTTTTGTAACATAAGTCAATAAGTTCCTAATACTATGTATGTAAACTCAAAAATAATAAAATGAAAAGAAAATAGTTTAAGTCTCAAATATAAAACAGCCTTATTATGCTTCTGTGGATACAAAAAATCTTCGGACGAAAGTTTTGTTTGTTTAACAATGTAATATAATTCCAGAAATCAGGTCAAATCAGGTCAAAATATTGAACGCCCTTAAAAATAAGATAACGGCTAATTGTCATAATAAAACTAACCTACTCTACAAATTTTAATATCATAAGTTGAAGTATCTGATTTTATACTCAGATAAAAATTCAATCAGTTTATGGCGGAGGGGTTTGGAATTGCATTTGAATGCAGGCGCAATTACCAATTGCCAGTGAAATTAAGCGGATGTAACGACAATTTGCCATCCACTAGAGTGAAGAAGAGCTTCTAGATGGCAATCAAAATTGATTATACTCTTGTTCATACATATACAAACCACATATATTTATCAACCACATTCATTCCTACCAATGAAATTACGGATAGAACAAATGAATTTCTTTGAAAAACTGATATCTTAGACGGACAAATGGTTCAATACGGCGTCAGTAAGATTGGTTACATCTTGGCTCAGCTCCATATAAAAGATTTTATCATTGTGACATTTCATTTAAGTTAGTAGTACGTTTTTTTATGAAGCATTAACTGGATTGTTTTCAATAATACATTTATAGATAAAATTAAGAACAGGCTTCTTACTAGAGACTAAGTGAAGATAGTGAAAAGGTCAACAACATGATGAAAACGGGTCAGTAGAATCTCGAAATTCATTATTATATGCTTGATAATATGCGAACATCAGCGATGTGTGTAATCACTCAGAATGTAAATCTAGATGGTATTATACAAAGGGATGACGTCATGGATGCCAAAAGCGGACGAGGCGGAATGCGGACTCGAATACAACCTGCGGGAATGCTGAGATAGTATACCTATAGTGCGCTCGCCTTATGTACTCATGTTATATATACTAAGCATCTGCCTTTAATTTGATTACGTACATAGGGCCCCATGTTCAGTAGTTAAATGTTATGAAATTTATTATATAAAAATATTACAGTTCACAGTTACAGTACAGAGCCGGTTGCCCTTTCCCTATTCCCACCTTTTCCTACCATCAAGTAGGCCGTCTGCTCGTTTTCCTTCTTTCACATAAAAAAAAAGTTTCTATAAGCATCGACTATCAAATCCAGTAACCATGGGTTTAAAACATTGTGTGATATTTTACCAAACTCATCTTGCATGGAAGGAAGTTTGTTTATATGAAATTATGTCTGTAATATTTCACTCATCGTTTCTTAACTAAAGTGCTGACACTGTTTTAGAGTCAGTCACTTCGTTGTGGGTCTCAGTTTGCAGGCTGGGATGTAGGTATTCTTATTTTCAATATCAAAAAATAAAAATTATTAAATCTCAGCATTATCCTTCACTCTAAATTAATTTGAAAATTAATATTAATGCCGTATTTATTAGTGTTTGTAATTCTAACTGATATATAAATAACTAGAAACTCATGTTCATTAGTTAAATTTATCCTTTATTCGTTGTAAACCGTAATGAATGAATGTGTATACAAAGCTCACCTTTTGATGTTGAATTATATAAAGCTACAATATCAATTAGCTAATAGTTCATACTGAAAGTTAGTTCACAAATAGAATAATATTATTGGTGATAATATTTATAAATATGTATATATAAGTTCCTGACTAAATTAATTGTAAGTTTTCAACAGTAAAGCCTTAAAAGAAGACCTTTGTTTTCATACAAATTTAGATTCAAAGTATAGGGTGCGCCAGAGAAACTTACTTATTTAAAAAAATTACCGCGCGGTGAGTTGGGCGGGTAGAGGGACCAGAGAGGGTGCATCTGGAGGGGGAAGTTCCCAAGTTTGTTTCTCCCTTCAGTCAGCTGCCATCATACTCTGGTCCAGAGAGCAGCGGGCCTTCGCAGTTGAGAGCTTCTTTTCTAACGGTCGCTCGCTCTCGCGCTCGCTTTGAAATTCCTCCTCACAGACTCGTTCCTGGCCGTAATTCGATTCTGTCGTGGGTTAACTCATTTCGGGAGTGTGGAAGTGTCGCTAAACCCAGAAATGGACTTCAACGGACCATCAGAACTCCGGAAAATATCGAAAGAGTGAGGCAGTCAGTTGTGCGTTCTCCTCGGCGTTCGGCTCGCAAACACGCAGCTGCTATGGGAATTTCTGATACCACTGTTCGACGAATTCTCCATGAAGACCTTCAATTTCATCCATATAAATTGGCTGTTGTGCAAGAATTAACTGAACTCGATTTTGTTGCCCGTCAAAATGCATGTGAAATGTTGATTGACAACCTGCCTGAAGACGCGGTCGTTTTTTTCAGTGACGAGGCTCACTTCCACATTTCCCTGGTTTATGTCGATCGACCACGGACCATAGCACACCTCAAGAACAACATTCGCTACGCCAATGGCAACATACCGATTGATATGCTGCGAAGAGTGGATACGAATTTCAAAAATCGACTTCATCAGTGTATGCGCCATGGGGGTCACCATTTATCCGATGTCATTTTTAAGACTGCATGAAAAAAAAATTGGGATATTGTATTCTCAAATAAAAAAAAATTAAAACAATAACTGAAGTACTTTTTTTTTAATTGACCTTTCAAATAAGTAAGTTTCTCTGGCGCACCCTGTATTTAATTGTCAAAATTACAGTATGTAGCTCGTAATTTTTATTTTAAGAGAGCTCTTCAATAAATGTCAGTCCAGTGATTTCTGATGAATAAAAGAATTTATATTTTCAAAGCAAACACAAACAGTTACTTTAGTAATTGAAGTTCTTGTGGACGTTGCAAAAAAAATACGTCTTGAGAGCTCTTTTGTAACAATAAATCGAAAACTAGAGTTGTGGTCTGTAAACTATAGAATTTTTCTGAGACTATATATTATCGATACCGTAGGGACGTTCTTGACTCATAAGTAAAATAAAAGTGTATCAACAAACCTACTTAAATAATTCTAACTTCGCAAATTTAATACCGTAGCTTTAAATGCTTACGGGACAAACTGTGTTCCGTGAAACAAAATATTAAGTGGGATATTATTATTTTTTGAATTTTGGAATTTAAGGATTAAATTAATTAATAACATACAAAAAGCCAAAGTTAGACGGTGAAATTAACATGGTAACATAAATCATATACCTTTTTTCTAACTAAATAAAAGTTAGTAGGTAAGCATAAAAAAATACATTATACTTTCACATAAATAATGGATAATTAAATTATGCTACTTTCGATACTCGATACTTTCTAGTAGCAATTCGGTTACAGTATAATAAATGATTGCAACAAAGTTCTTATTATAATGTATAAAAAATACAAAATGAAGCCGGTAATAAAACAAAGGAAAAAGGTTCCGTGCACATGTAGGTTTTTTAAAGATGTTAGCAAATAGAGAGATCGAAATACAAGTAAGTACTGGCATCATAATTAAAAATAATATATTTTGATAAACACAACCGCAGCACAATGTTAAATAAAATCATTTCTATCCGCCAAGAACATGCATTTTCCCCGATGTTTTATGCAAAAATACTTAAAACCTGCTAGGTTGTCGTCTCCACGAGAGCACTTCAATGCGACCTCTTCAAGCAGCTCGTTTACACCGCTTTCAGCTGCTAAATATGCTTTTTATACCATATAATTATACCTCCGATGCAATCTAAATGACTTTCAGGACATTTTTTAAGTCGAGTGAAGTTTTTAAGATAAAATGATTTAAGCCATTTGGAATTGAATTAAGAGCGGCCCCTTGAGATTTTAGGTTGAATTTTATATTGTCTTAACATTAGATATTACTTTCAAAATTGATACACTTAATTTTACAATTAAACCTTTGACTATTTACTCAGTCGAAAAGGAATATAAAATTGTCAGTTGGCTTTAAGCAATCCATAGATAGAGTTGCGATAATTGAGGGGTGTTCAGAGCGGAACGGTACAAAGGGGGATTTGTCTATCTGTTAGACTTAATCTTGAAAATGTCATCTAATGTAGCTCAGAATTTCGAATGTTTTGTTATAAAATGTCAAAAATGAAAAGGAATGGTTAGACTTTCTACCAAGCTCCATAGTAGGAAATTTCACGGTGCGGTGACTTCTTCTTGTAGGTACATAGCTATAACGTATACGTTAGCGTAATCTGCTCGTAGAACACCCGTGCGTTCTGCTTCCGTAGTCTTGATAAAGCGAATATTAAAAATATATAGGAGAAGACGTTTTTATCGAATATTAGCGTGTAATTAAAGCTCTTAAAATAATAAGGTAATGTTTAGTAAATGATCCCATTTCATTACTTAAAAAAAATATAACATCATTTAAAGCCAGGCCTATCCTGGACTATTCAAGTGTAAAACGAAAATTAGCTATTCTGTATAATGGATAAATAATAGTTTAAATTTTAAACTGTTAATTTGTGATTATGTAAACTCATGCACATAGAAATATAGATCCGCCATCTCAAGCCGTCGGCCATATTGCTTTTTGATGGAAATCATTTATTTTTCGTATTCTTCCCGGCGACCCTTTAATTTTATACCCAACTTGAGTGCACAAAAAATAACAAGGCAGCCATATTGGATGTAACATTATTGGACGGATGTAATAGTTAGATAATTATTAGATTTAGTAACACTTGACAATTTTATCTAAACCTATTGAGAAAAAAAATATTAAAAAAATTGTTTTAAAAATAATAATATAATCTTCAATATAATTCTACTGATTATATTAAAAGTCGATCTCATTTTAGCTGTACCTCTTTGGCATGGATAATTCCAAAATATTGTAGTACATATTTATGAACATCGTAATACATGTAACATTTTTTAATACTCTGTAGGAAAATTAATATTTAATAGTTTCATGACTTGTTCTTAAGTGATGGGTTTACAGTTTATTTGAAAGTATTTTTAATTCGGAATAGTTTTGTCAAATTAAGTAGATAGCATTAATTGGTATTACCTAATCTTTACTTTTAGTTTCTCATTTTCCAACTTTTATCGTATACACAACCAAAAGGTTACAATCTATAGAGATTAAACTCATTAAATATTAAAAATAAATCATTGTCTTTCCGTTATTCAACTTTGTAAAGTCAGCAAGACAGCGAGAAGATTGCACAACTTAATCACGTTTAATGTAAAAAAAATCTGAAATGATATCCCGAGATGAATGTAGCCTGACCCATTTTTAAAAATCCAGCTTTAAAATAGTCTTTTATAATGAAGAAACTGTTTTGAAATGAGCATAGTTTGCCATCCATGCGTTCATCACTCAACATCAGGACTACAATACCTCTAGTAATCAGCTAAAAGCCTTCTGGGATTACGGAATTTTAGTTTATGAGAGGTTTCTAGTTTTTAATGTTTCGTGTTTTAAATGCGATATTATTTCACGTTTATATATTTATTTGTGCACACATGAAAAATATAAATTTGAAAAAATATAATGCTGAATTTGTTTAACGTTCTAGCTAGTGTGATCCTTGGACTCTTTTATATTTGATAACAGAATTACATGGAACGGTTTAGGTTTAATTTTAAGAATAAATTTATTGTAATTATTTTTCATTATACATTAGATTAATTAGACAACTTAAATGAAAAAGGTTGTAAATAGTCATAATTTTAATATATCAGCCACAAAGTCAGTAATAAAAAATTAAGTATATTTAACTAAAAGTGTAAACCGCATTGAAGAAAGCTTAGTAATTATAATAGGTCAGTAACTGAACTCTGTCTAACATCAAAAGCGTCAGTTTCCGGAGGTGAATGTTATTTATAACTAAGTAATTGCTTACAACCGACCACCGCTATAGTTATTTTCTGTTGTGACTCATTAAAAATAAAAGTATGCTTTCAGAAAACTTACCTATTCGGATTCATATACATCAATAGTATTATTCATTTGATATCATCAATAAATATAAGCTTACTATAATTTAATATACCAAAAAACAGTACTTTCTCAGATACACATATTTTACGCTTTCATTGTAATGTTTATGTGAATCTTCATATCTTGTTGAGGTAAAAGTATTATGGAATGCAATTCTCAATATAGCACCTATATACCCCATAACGCGATACACAAACACAGACGCGTCGTTGAACCGTGTTAAGAGGGGCACACATTAATATGCAGAATTGATTTACGAGATATGTCTGTTTGTCTCGACGGTTTTGATCATAGTGTCTGTGCGGTAATGTCACTCACGTTTAGTTTCTGCGATTTAATTCTATTAAGAACATGCTCATCGTTTTTAACAATAATTATTGTGAGACCTCTTAAATCCAATAATAATGAAGCTGACTGTATTAATTGTGTTCTAGAATTCGAACAAAAATTTATAGTCATTATGTTTCGTCATTAGAACAACTATAATAAAAAATTGAAACACAGTAATTTAAAATAATATAAAATATCGCTAGAGTGTTAAGAGTAATAAAAAATTTACTTTCAGCGTCGTCTCACTCAAAAGTACAGTATTGCTGTAGGGGTGCCGACCCTCGTTATCCGCGGTCGAGCCGTTAGGGACGCTTTGCTATCAGACCCAAATGGTGAAAGGTTTCCATGGCCAGCGCCACCCCTGGATGAAGTACTCAAAGGAGTGATGCTTGAAGGAGCAGAGAAGAAACTGTATGAGGATCTACCCATCGATGCCGTGAGGGTTTTCTATTTTGCAGCTCATTGGGTGAGTTCGTATTGCTTATTTATTTTAAGCAATTATAATGCTCTTTAGATTTATTCGCTATAAATGTATTATGAAATGAAAAATGTTAACCACGTCGACTCTTTGAGTGGAATATTATATATGTTTTAGATCCAAAGAAATCTATATTTGATATTTTTTTTGTAATCAGTAAATGTGTATTAGGAGATGGAGGTCGCCTTCGAAAATAAGGACAATTTAAATCTGATTTTCGCCTGATGCTGCTTCAAAGTTATTTACAAAGATGTTTCTTTTTCCAGTGTCCGCCCTGTAGATCTTTCGCTCCCGGTCTGTGCACAGCTTTGTCCGCGGTGCGCAAGCGACGCTCCAAGTACGCGAACACACAACTAATACTCGTCTCCAGTGATCGGTGAGAGAATTATAATATTTTTCCTAATAAAAAACCATTAATGAATGTTAAAGCTGGTATTTAGATTGACTTGATCGATGTAGCAGAAATCCTCATACAAGATCGGCTTGATGCACTGTACTTTTCGTTTCGTTCGACAATTAAAAATTCCGAAAGGCCTATAGTCAGTGGTGTTGTCGAGCTGGAACGCTCTGGAACGTCGTTCCGGTACTTCCTTTTGGACAGGAACGGGTTCCGGAAGTAAAGATGATTTCTGAAAACGAGAATTGGCTGGAGTATTGAAAAAAAAAAAAAAGAGAAGCAGATTTCTGTACACACATAATGGGTTTCCTAATCCTCCCCACCCCGTCGTCAAATAAATATATATATATACGCGTTCCGGTAAAAGAAAAATTAGTACAACAACACTGCCTATAGCTCCCCCTCTTTTTCAAAATCCCAATACGTTGATGACACATAGCGACTACAATTAGGTCCATGATGTAAATCAACAATTTCTTTGTTCTTCTATAGCCTTACTGATAATTATTTAACGGCTACCTAAACAGTAACATCGTAAAGAGCAAGCTTCTAAGAAAGGTGCACTAATTTAATCCAGAAAATTCTCGTCTGACCGGGCTTCGCTTGACTCAATACGCTAACAAACTAAACTAATTACCGCTGTCACAGCACTAAGTGTTTTCATCGAGAGACTCATTTTGAAGTATCAACATCTAACTTCTATTGTACCGTTGACAGTGAAAACCATTAACATTTAGGAAGACCGTCTCGTTTTCTGAAACTTCTAAATTATTTTAGTACGCATATAATTGAGTTTATATACCTACCTACTAAATTGTTTGCTTTTGTATGTGTGGGATAAGGCACAGACAATACTTTAGACTCATTTAATGGTTTTGATAATTTTAAGTCTTGCCATTCAGATAGTGCCCTTATTAAATTTAAAATATGATTTTAAATACATAGTTTATCAGAATACAATATCCCTACTAATGTTATAAATGTGAAAGTAACTCTGTCTGTCTGTCTGTTACGCTTTCATGCCTAAACCACTGAACTGATTTTAATGAAATTTGGTACAGAGATGGAATAGACCTTGAGAAAGAACATAGGATAGTTTTTATCCAGACTTTTGAAAGCTTCTCTTGGAAACGCGATATAACCGAACTCCACGCGGGCGAAGCTGCGGCCGGAAAGCTAATTTATTATAAATTGTCAAAGATACATTAAAAATAACGAAATGCCTGTATAAAATAGTTTAGTTTAGGTCATTTTTGTTGTTGTTTGTTCATGTTCTCCTAGAGAGGTTAACTATTTTGATAGCTATCGACTATCGATTATAGTTTGTTGTTTAGTTTCATAAACACTCTGTAGTTTCAGTTATACTGCTAAATATAGCTATATTTTTACCAAAAACATTCAAGAGCTTGTAAAATTGTGTTTTGTTTTTTTAATTAAATATTCTTTCTACTTTCTACACAGCTATGTCTGACATCGACCAATTCAACAATAATTACAGCTGTTCCAATAATACGTAACATAGAATAAACATGTATCTACTTGTTAGAGAGTTTCGTAGCAAAAAAAGTAACAATACTCAATCAGTATACATTAAAACTTTTCCAATTCTCAAAATAAGGCCGGATTGTCTAAACAAAAGTTTTTCAAGCAACATTTAACAAGCGTAAATTCAATTCGTTTCCTATCCAATTCAGCGAATGAAAGAGAAATTTGGTATGATTCATCGGAATGTGAGCCGAATATAAAAAATGTAATGTCGGGCAAGGAATAACTTGTACGAATTAATATGAAAGAAAAATTATATATAGGAAAGTTTTAAACATTAACTGCTGAGTTAATCCTAACTCTTTTGTGATTTCAGTAGTTATAACAATTAAACAGCCACTGAAGACACGGGACTAGGGAACTATAGTTACAAATCTCCTTTCATTGTTACTATACGAAATAAAGAGAACCTCAACCTTGTACTGGGAATTGTTTGAAACTAACGCCATTGTCTCAAGGACCGCATTGTTCTGATAATTCAACATTTTAACTCAAAATAATGTAACAAAAAGTAGGTATTCCTTGACTTACGTGCCTACAACATTCCAAAATTTTTGTTAACAGTTATCCTAAATTAATACTATGTATTCCTCATACTGAACGTACCCTAGTAAAAATTTAATTAAAAGATTCTTCGAATGAGATAATTTGATATTTCTGTGACATTTACTAATGTATAGGGTATAGAAAAACTTTCTGTATTCCAGAACAAAGATAAACTGAACGTTTTATCAAAAAAACAAAATATTTTATCAAGTTTACGCAACCCCGCCCTCAAAAATAATTACAAACTACCCTACAATAGCGGGGTCTGAAGGCAATCTAAATGAATGGGGGAAACTAGTCAGTCGGAAATCAACCTTATAAACATACAAGTAGGCTACATATTTGAAAATAAATTATGTGATGTATTTCACCGGTGTCAAGTGTTGATACGCGTGTCGTCAAGAGGATCGGAGAAAGGCGAGGATGCTCGGCCTTTCTGCTTGATATTAATATTTATATCGATAGAAGCGGTTTGTTACGTCTGTTTGTAACGTACAGTAATACGTACGTTATATAGATTATAATGTCTTAAACCAAATTGAATACCAACAAACCTTCCACAACCGCTTATTAAAAATAACCTTTAAACAAATTAAACACACGAGTTACAAGTTGCATACAACGTTTGACCGCTCGACTCTTTAATTATCCAGTTGCAAGTAATTAACAAATTAATAAGAGTTTATTATGATTTCCGTTTCACTGACAATAAAAGGCGCGCGAAATGCCGTGAAACATGGCCGCTGTTTAAGCTTGCTCTATTTAATTAATAGACTAAGCTCATTAACGGCAAATTACAACCTCAATTTGCAAAACTTGCTAGCCTATAATTTTTTTATATCTAAGCTAAGTTAAATATATTTATTTATAGCCACAATATGCACATGGCGGTCACAGTGGCTTAGATCTATCCCCACGTCGTTACACCTATAATTTAATTGCACCCTCCTTCAAAGCATACAGAAATTCCTTTGTTTATTTTCTTTAAACCAAGCTTTCACACCGTTTCGTGTGTTTATACGATTTAACTATAGTATTGGTTGACATGTGTATTACAAAAAAAAAAAAGAATTGAAAATATTCTTGGACTGTTTGATGTAAAATAAACACTTTTTGGTATATTAAAAAAACACTACTCCTTTACTTTTTGTATATATTTGAAATATTCCGTATAAATAATTCATTAACAATTAGATATAAATCGCCCCCCAAATGAACTGATGTTTTAAATATTCATTGTTATGAAGGACGTCATTATATTGTCACAGTTGTTATGCGAGAGACGTCTTCATCCACGATGCTTAGTGTATCTCGATCGATACCCACAGTCTACTATTAAGATACCAACGTGAGATGGCGACTTTGATTAAAGATTTTAAATATTCACATAATATTTGATGATAACCAAAAACCTGGGACCATATAAGAAACCAAAAATTAAACAAAACCTAGCACTCTCGTATTGATACTTCATCCGAAAAACTCAAACTTTACTCCATTTACTAACCTTTATAAAATTAAGCTATAATTTAGTTTATTTGAAATAATTATAGGAAATTAGAATATAAAATATATACACAGCATTATAAATTCTGAAGAAATTATATCAAATCATATGTTATTAAGACTACTGCTTCTCCTAACAGTAGTAATACAATTTAAATTAAAACAAGAAAAATATGTTGTCTGTAGTCTTACTAAATATCTAACAGCTATATTTGTTATGAAAAAATGTTCAAATGAATTAAGCTACCAGAATTCGCTTAATTATTTTTAATGAACTGCCAGGTCAAAGGTCTTTTAACGTCTAAAAACAAAATCAAAAGTGAACTGTGGTCGAAAATCGACCGCCCTGTGAGCATTGTCCATAATAAAGTCTACTGCAATTACATTAAAATACCTCAGCAACAAACGATATCGTTAGACTTAAATCTGAATTTGAATTGAATATGAGTCTGAGGTGAATTCAAACCATTTTTCTCTCACAGATATAATTGCTGAAAACTTCGCTTCGTTCACAATATACTCTTTGATAAAAAAATTCAAATCGCCCATTGTTTGACTTCGAATTATAAATTGATTTGCTCTGAATAAATATACCAAAAAATCAATTTATTTAAATTTATCTTCCACGCTTTTTTATCATAACAAAATTTTAATCAAGTACACCAACAAATGTTAAATCCGCAAATATTTTGAAAAACGTTTTAGTAATATACACACGTAGTAGACTTGCGTCATTCTGTAATTCAAACATTACTGTATGAAAATGAATTAATTTTGGCTCACAGATAGATTGTAACTTTGATTAGGAAATATATTTGTGTTCTGAAATTCCGTGTGGTTCCCGAGGGAAAAGCGATATACCATTTTTGACACGTGACAAACGGTATACGGCTCTATCGTTTGTTTTGCTGTATTTTTTTTTGCACAATTTAGAAGTCCACTCAGATGAAGTCGCTAATAAAAGTAAGTCATAAAATTATGAATAAAAATATATTATACACGAAACTCAATGGTGCTCTCCGAGCATTCATGAAATACCATGGACCTCAAATAAAAACTGGCTTAATTTTTTATATGTATAAATTTTAAATTAAGTATATAAAAAAAGCTAGCCAATTCATATTTCAGTTTCAAATATAAATAAAAAACAGGTGCATTTCTTTGAAAGTAAGTGCTCTACACGGTAGACATTGAGGGTAGACGGTACAAAACTTGCATGTGATATTAAAATTGAAGTGGTAGTGCCAATTAGTTGCAACAATGTTGAAAACGACATTTCACCAGAAACCAGAGTGCTGTTCAGTCTTAGTGCTATATAAAGTCTTTCAACATCTGGATTAAATAAAATCGACTGAATAAAACACTCAAATTTTTCGCTTGAATTAAATTTCGATAGATGCCAATAAATGTCAGCCGTCGCTATTCACATTTGTGAAGCTGTCATGTTTATCCCTTTCATTTATAAAAAATCTGATAAAATGTTTTGTAAGTCTATTCAAAATGTTTTAACGTAATATCGAATATGACTTCGGGATGAAAAGGAAATTGGTTATTTTTTTATCAATACCATTGGAGTCTATTAGAAACTACTGTGAAACTTAAAAATGGCAGGTAGATTGAAATATTCCATTTATGTATGTAAATTTCTACTATTTAATAAATTTATTATTTGAATAATATAACGGGTTTTATACATAAGTCTACAGTCAAATTTCAACTTTAAAACCGTTTTAAGCTTGAAAACTGAAAATAAAGACTAAGCAACTCGATAGAATACACCACAAACCAGCTTCTTTAGTCAATATTTGTTTCAATTGCTGTTTCTATTATTATGTTTTCAAGATAACAATGTACCAGTTATAAAATAAGAACAGTAAATATATATTTTGTGGTACTACCCGTAGCTCAAGATAAACCCTTTAAAGCAGTCAAGACAAAACATTCCCCACATGCATTAAAGAACCCCTCGCAATTAATAGAGTTCGACTTGAAAGCCTGTAATAATGCCCCTTGATTACAACCCCTGATATCCTACGCTGAACATTCTTTTATTTGAAGCATTTTTTTCGCTGATAAAAGATAAAATCAAATTTGGAAGTTGCTAGAACTTTCTTCGCTTTTACTCTATACCTATTTGTGCTTGATTTGAATATGTAACTTATAATGAAATATGAATAAATTGGATGTATGTTATGGGTGACATATTTATGTCAGTGTAGAGTTAGAAAATAAGTATTTATTGTACTTATTAGTTTTTAGAAAAATATTTAACATACTTGTGATATCAATCAAGTATACTTAATTTTTATTTTTCATTTGATTAATAATTAATTAATGTCTCATTATCTGAACATCTTTATAACATATATAGATATATTAGTAAGTAAAATTTTAACCAAAGCGTATCCACAGCATGTGTATAGCAATGTGATATTATTTTTTTTGCTATTCCACAGGGATAGTTTGTTTGTTTGGACAGTTTGTTTAAATTATTAAAATAAAAACTAAGTCCAAGTCAGTCATCTTACCCTTTAGAATTTAAATTCAAATAGAATGCAGAGATTTATGGTTTCAATAACCCGTAACGCTCCGCTTATCCAACGTTACCCGGATTATTCCGCTACCCTCCCAGGTTTACGACCTTATTTACCCTCTGCGAGGGTATTCGAATAAATTGCCGTAGATAAAGGCAGTAACTTGTAGAATTAGGGTATGGCTCGTATGATAAGGAAATACAATGAAATTAAATTAAATAATTAAAACTATTCTAGCAACTTGGCCCAACATTATCAAAGTTATTAAGAACAACTGCAATATTATAAAACTTTATTACTCACAATCAGACTAAGTATTTCATTAAATTTACAGCGTAATATGTATATAAGCTCAGTCATAACTTGGTTCTAACAATATATGTACAAGATTCAGGGACGTTTTCCTTTTATTGCGTACGTGTTATAACACGCCAGAAAACGTTACTAGGACCGCGGGAATATTGACGAGTCTCGTTTTGGAAATTGTACCGTGAATTGACGATTTGACGTGAAATACGAATATATATAGTTGTATAATATGAACTCATTACGTTTATAATGAAATCCTATAATTGTTTTTTTTTTAATTGGAAGGAATTAAAGGAATTCGTCGTCGTCTTTAAGGGTATTGTAATTAGTTCTAGCGCGGACGAAACAATACCTTGTAGAACTTATTTGCGAGAGTTATCTAAAGAAACAATGATTCACATTTCTTTAACATTCACCTAATTGGATTGTGATGTGAAATTAAAATGATCTACAACTTTAAATACACATTGTACTCTATATAAAAACTTCAGTTTACAAAGAATTTTATTGTCTGCATACAAATTGAACAAATAAAATGTTCTACCGTCACAATCGAATATTCCTTTTGAAGTTGACGTAAAAGGTGACGTGAAAAACAATAGAGTAGTTTCAACCCCTAACCGAAACGTAGCACAGATGGAAAAATATAAAATGGAAGCAATTTTAAATTGCCTAAAACTCCCCTTCAGAGACATTTTATTGATATTACCATTGTTTGGGATAACGCTGTGGATGCCTGTTCAGTGTTATTGTGCAGGAATAAAATAAAGTGATCCAAAAATAAGATTTGTCAAATAAATGATATACACAATACATATTCATATTTTGACTGGGCTTCCCGGTCGCTTGACTTTCGCTGTTAAGTGGGTACTCTGTTCTCTGTAACTACATTTATTTATGCAAAATGCTCGATGCTTTCCGACACCAAGTGAAACAAAATTGTTCTAAAATCGTTTTTAATAGTTAGTACGTATTTAATATACATTTTATGCTATGCGCGATCCACGGAGACTATCATTGACAAAAATTCTTCAAAGCCTGTTTATTGTAACGTAGTAGCTTGTATTGAATATCCTCATATCAAGGGATGCAGGCTTCAGACTATTAGTAGCACACAAGTCGGTAGCCGTTATAAAGCAATTAGTAATACAAATCGCGCTGGAAGCAAAACATACAATTTAGCCGGTATATTACCCTGAAGCATTTGCCTGAACCCCACTGCAGGTCGCTGTTAAACGTTTCACTAGCCGACGACAGACGAAACTACACTCAAAGACAAATAACTATCATCCGACTCTAAATAACCCTTTTTCTCCCTTTTCATACTGCTCATTCAAAGTGCGACAATATTTTTTTTCATAACTCTCCTCTGATTTATAGCACTGTTGGAATTTTTTGTAGGTACGCGTCTATATTATGACGAGACACCATAATTTAAATTATTTTAGTTTTTACATTGCCTTCATTATAAGTTCTATAAAATCATGAAATTGTACTAGTATATTCTAATTCCTATATCAAAACAACATTAAAATATAAAGATATAAAAAATTATCGGTTATTTACAATAAAATAATTAGTAAAGTTTTCGAAAACCACTACCAACATTGAATGCAAAGCAAATGGGAAAACAGTACTACTGTACTAGTAATATTCCAATATATTCTTTATCTAGAACTATAATTTGGATGATGTGGTCTTGCTAATATATATTAACTATTTTTATATTCAGATCGGAGCAATCCTACGCCCGCACGATAGCGTCCCTAACACCAGGGTTGGCACTATCCGTTCCGTGGTCGTCCCCGGCTCGCTTGGCGCTGCCGGCAGCCCTAGGGGTGGCGGGTATACCAGCGCTCGTCATAGCCGATGGTACAGGGAAGATACTCACCGCCAATGGAAGACAACATCTCACCGCTGATCCTACAGGACTTGTGAGTTTTTTTTTTGATAAGTCAAACTTTTTTGAAAGTAAAATTTAAATTGGTTTCTCTGGTTAGGTTTGGAACAATTTAAAAATTCTTCTCGTCCAACTATCCAACAAAATGTTAAATATATATATTTTAAAATAATGTACGAAACTTAGAACAATCAATGCTATGCTGTTAGCCACTTCAAAAACAGATATCCTGAATCAATAAGCCATACTAGCTATCATAGATACGTATATTCATGTGCTTATCTCGTTTTAATCATCCTCAGAACTTCCCATGGTCTCAGCGACCGGTGTCAGCTCTGAACGAGCAGGCGCTCCTCAAGATGGCGAGACACCCCGCTGTTGTTCTGTTCGTTGGTAAATATGTATAAACATTTCCAACATTTATTATAATAGACACGACGATTAAAGTATACATTTTTATGGTAGCAGAGCCTAGCTGTGGTCAAATTACTGTAGGTCGAACACTCGTCTGATGAGTGTTCGAGCAATTTATGTTGTGTTATGTTCCATAGAGATCCGCAAAATACTCTTAATCTTTTAGTCTGTCAAGTAGGCCGTCGGCTCTTTTGACCCCTTTGTCATATAAAAAAACAAGGCTAAATATTTAATATTCCACAGACGACGAGGACGCCGAGATAGAGTTCTCAGAATCCGTTCTGACTCCATCAGCGGAGTCCTACTACGAGGAATGCAGCATCCAGTACCCAGGGTTCTGTCCCTACCAGAACTCCTCAGACGACGAAAGTATGGACTTCGACTACTCCACAAAAACCTCCCGCAAGAAGAAACCCTTCAAGCACGTGATGTTCTACATCGGTATAGATGGGACTGATAGCGCGGATATGATCAGGGAGCATATCGGTCTCGACGACGCTGTCCCACTACTAACAGCCATAGACTTCCCCAAACAACGCATGGTCACCATGAAATACGGTGACGAGATCACAACGGACTCCGTACAGAACTTCGTCGACGCATTCCTCAGCGGCAACGCCGATTTCAAACCACTCAAACCGTATACACAGAAATGTTGAGCAATAAAAAAGCATTTATAATTTCTAGGAAATCATTTTTCTTAATATCATATTAGAGAAATAGCACTTACGTCGTTCTTCGCTGTAACTGTGTTGACATTGTAGAAATTGCTAGCTCTAGGACGTAGTCGGCTATAACAATTAAGAGATTCGGCTGATGTTTTTTCAAAAATTATTTCCATTAGAATTCTATTAAGTAATATTAGAGAACGTTAGATTTAATATAGTTTTGTAATCGATCTGTAGATTTAGATGTTTAGATTTTTCAAGTACATACATTTTAAATTAAAGTATTAAAATTTTAGACACAAAACGAAAATACTTTTTTAAAATATGGATAGCGTTTTTCGAAACCAAGCTATTTCAATGAAAATAAAATTATGTATTTTAAAGTATATACAATTGCATTTATTACTTTTTAACAAGGAGGTTTCAATTGAACTGTGTATTTTTGTGTGTTTGTGCAGTTTCCTTTTTTTATGAAGTGATTTTGATAATTCTTTCTTACAATTATCAATATTTATACACAGATTGAATCTTTAAAGTATAAGAAAGAATGAAATGTATTTAGTAACTATACAAATTTTATACTAATTTTTTGGTCACGTAAAGTATTTCTAGGTGGACAAATAGACTTTACTGCTTATCAGTTATTTACACCAACAGTTCTGCTTTTTGAAGTAACAGTTTTGGAAAAACCATTTTTTTTTATATCTAACCAATGTTGGCACTACTTTTCAAACTTATCAACTTTGAGAGAAAATATAGAATACGTAATATAAAAGTATAAATTTTTTTTATTACGATATTTTATAAAACAGTTTTCCTCATTCATCCAATGTCGAGATTAATTCCAAAATATTAATGTAACTTATTGAGAATGAAGTCTTTTAGTAGGTTAATTTTTGTATTTCAAATAGGTTTTTAATTTTTATTAAATAGAATATATATGTCGAAAATTCCAGCAATTGTATTCTAAACACAAATTGTATCTGTGACTGTCATTTGTTTCATTTCATCACGTTTCTGTTTCTGGGTATAGCGTAGTAGTAGATACTAGAAGCAAGAATACCATTTCATAAATTTAGTATAATATATTAAACAAAACTAGGAATGCACTGAAAGTTTCTAAATATAAGTTCAAATCAAATACAAAGGTTTCACTTAAAAGTTTTCTTTTTTTTTTCACAATGTATTTTAATGTTTCCATATTAGATATTTTGATATTTATTCAAATTAAGTTTTGTGATGGTTATTAAATTTTACATTACGTATAAACTTTCGCGTATATTACATTTGAAAGGATTGTTGTTAAATTACATAGAAACTTACCAGTTTTAGAACTACAGTCAAAATAAACTATCATATTTACTTTTGTTTCTACGATCAGCACGTTTTATATTATAATGTCGGACGCATTTAATGAAATATATTAATAAACTTTCAATAATATAGTGTTTACTTTTATTTAACATCCAAAAACAAGACAAAAAACTCCTTAATATATTAGTATTGAATTATAAGAAGCTTTAAATATTTAATTATTTATCTAATTTACCTACTAAAAAAAAACTATTTTAAATATGGTTTTTAATTCATTTTGTGAATTGTAAAGTAACTAAATAGTTGAAGGTGAAATTAAAAGTTTTATAAAATATCACTTGCAAAGTTTCACTAAATCATCGAGCTTTAGTCAATCTTAAAGTTCTCAAAGTGATTTAAAAATTTATAATTATTCAAATATATTCAACAAAACCTACTAACGTTCTCCCAAACTAAAGACTTATTATTCGACGCCACGTTAATGCATATTCTTCGTTTAAGCATCAATACTAAATAAAGCATCTGCTAAGAAATAAAACATGCATAAAACTATTTAATTTAAAAAAAGCCGTGCCTCTTATGAGACTTTCATTAAATGTAATTGAAATAAATGCATTAGTATCTTATTTTTTAAATAGTGTTTAATAAAACCTTGATTAATAAAAATATGTTCAAATACGCTAATTCTACATTTTATAGTTAATACGACTTTTATAGCTTCTTTAAATTATTTTTAAGATTTAAATTAAAACTACATCAGAAAAAATACTACTTTTAATTAATTTATTATTATTTTGTATCTTTTCGAAAATTCTACTCAAATATTATTAAATGTAGGAGCGCATGGCAACACTATATTCGCCCCGCAATGTTTATGTATACTCTATAGTAAGTTTGATCTAGTCTATGATTTTGCCGCTTGGTTTCGTTGATTCAACCGACGCCATTATTATACTCTTCCTTTCCAATATTTCACGTGCTATATCTATACTGTTATTTATTCGTCGTGCATTTTCCAAAAATCACTAAAGACATGGCTGATAACGACGATCTTCTCGACTACGAAGACGAAGAGCAGGCAGATCAACAGAACGTTGACGGAGCGACCGAAGCGGCGCCAAAAAAGGAGGTTAAGGGATCCTACGTATCGATTCACAGCTCTGGCTTTAGGGACTTTCTGCTTAAACCTGAAATTCTACGAGCCATTGTGGACTGTGGTTTCGAACATCCATCAGAAGTTCAACATGAATGTATTCCTCAAGCGGTACTAGGTATGGATATCTTATGCCAAGCTAAGTCCGGTATGGGCAAAACTGCGGTGTTTGTACTAGCCACGCTACAGCAACTGGAACCTTCGGATAATCATGTATATGTTCTTGTCATGTGCCACACCCGAGAATTAGCTTTTCAAATCAGCAAAGAGTATGAACGCTTTTCTAAGTACATGGCCGGCGTCCGTGTGTCAGTTTTCTTCGGCGGCATGCCGATTCAAAAAGATGAAGATGTTTTAAAAACTGCATGTCCTCATATCGTCGTTGGAACACCAGGACGTATTTTAGCCCTCATTAACAATAAGAAATTAAACTTGAAACATCTAAAACATTTCATTCTTGACGAATGCGACAAGATGTTGGAATCTCTTGACATGAGAAGAGACGTGCAAGAAATATTCCGAAACACTCCTCATGGAAAACAAGTAATGATGTTTTCTGCCACTTTGAGTAAAGACATCAGGCCAGTATGTAAGAAATTCATGCAGGACCCCATGGAAGTGTATGTTGATGATGAAGCAAAACTTACTCTGCATGGACTTCAACAACACTATGTGAAACTTAAAGAAAATGAGAAGAATAAGAAGTTATTTGAACTCTTAGATGTGTTGGAATTCAACCAAGTAGTGATATTTGTAAAATCGGTTCAGAGGTGCATAGCTCTAGCACAACTTTTGACGGACCAAAACTTCCCTGCCATTGGAATTCATAGAAACATGACACAAGACGAGCGTCTTTCCCGTTACCAACAGTTCAAGGATTTCCAAAAGAGAATATTGGTAGCTACCAATCTGTTTGGAAGAGGGATGGATATTGAAAGAGTTAATATAGTATTTAATTATGATATGCCTGAAGACTCTGATACCTACCTCCATAGAGTGGCCCGAGCAGGAAGATTCGGTACCAAAGGCCTAGCCATAACAATGGTGTCGGATGAAAACGATGCAAAGATCCTGAATGAAGTCCAAGATCGTTTTGATGTCAACATAACGGAGCTACCGGATGAGATTGAGTTATCCACTTACATAGAGGGACGATAAAATGACAAATCATTCCTTTTAAATATTTGACTAAATATCACTTTGATTGCTAACGTAACTTTGAATGTAATTTGATGTTCATCAGCTACATAAATAGTAGATTGTTTTTAGTAACTAAGTGACTTGCATGTCAAATGAATATACTACGATAGACCTAAGATTTGAATTAAACTTTTTTGTGAATTGTGTAATTTACTTTTTTATTTTGTCATAACTCCCTGCATTTAAAACATGAATATCTCGTCTTAAATAAAAGCCATAAATAAATATTTTTATTTTATCATTTATTGTTAGTAAGTTCCAGAGATTTTACAACATAAAAAAATAGTCCTTATACAGTTTATAGAATAGAGAAAACAATCACAAATTCTGTTCAAAAGAATTACTGATCTCCAAAAGGCTGTTTAGGGGCATAACTATTGTATGTTTTCTCATGAGTCAGTCGTGTAATCAAATCCAGAGCCCACTTAGGCTGGTCGCCGGGTACCATGTGGCCAGCATTTCTTACCATAATCTCCACCAATTTCCCTCCTTGTTTCACATATCCAGCCAGCTCTCCATCTACATACCACTGGTATCTTTTGGCATTCTTATACTCTTCAGATCCAGTAAAATTGAGATTTCTCAAATAATTAATTGTCAATGGATATGCTACTATTATGTCTAACTGTCCATTGTATACCACAACATGGTAATGATCAAGTAACTCAGCTATCCAAGGTGCAACTGACTTCATTACATCTTGTTTTAAATGCTGTTCAACTTCTTTCCCAACATTGAATGTCATATTTCCTACATGTATTGCCTTTCTAACAAAACTTTTTTGTAGCATTGGACCAAAGTCTTCAAACTGTTTATAGTCTTTGGTGTGAAGGAAATTGAAATAAAATTCAAAACCGGTCATGTTATAGAAAATACTCTTTCCATCAATGAGATCTCCGTTTAGTAAAGTATCAAAGGCGTCAAATGCTTTATCAAATTTCTGCTGTTTGATTAAATCTACAACTTTGTTTTCAGCATCAGCAAATATTTTGGCTTGGTTCCAATCTAAAAGTCCTATTTGATACAAGTACTTGCTGTATACCAATTGGTGTTCCGGGTCACTTAATCCATTTCCTATTGCCAATGCCTTGAGGTTGATTTTCAATTTTGCAGATGGATTTTTCTTATGTATAGTGTAGGCAAAAGCTGGAACATATTTACCAGCATATGACTCCCCGGTAATAAAAAATTTGTTGCCTTGCAATTCTGGGAACAACTGAAAGAATTGTATAATTGTGGAGTAAAGCTGTTCTCCTACTTGGGTTTCGTTTTGACAGTAGCCCCGAGAATCCTTGGTAAAACTGAAGCCAGTTCCCACTGGGTTGTCAATGTAAATAAGGTGGTGGCTTAGAGCCCAGTTATATTTTCTCCTCTCAAATTTATTATTACGAACTCTTAGAGGCCCATTTTCAGTAAAGAGACCATATAGTGAAGACGCACCTGGACCTCCTTGTAGCCATACGATCACCGGCGCATCTTTATTATTAGCCAACATGGCGGGAAAGTACCAGAAGAATTGATTCGAATCATATTCCTTATTCACAGTGAAGTATCCAGCATAGCTTTTAATTTGCAAAGTCTCAGTAAAAGCAACGCGGGCAAGACGCCTACCTTCTGTGATATTACCACTTTCAATGAACGGGGTCAAAAATAATGGCTTTCCAGGATCACCACCATCTACACCCAAATTTATTTTCGGGTATCTATGAAGAAATCCATATGCGGATATTTGTATCAGTAAAAAAACCAAAATTCTTAAACTCCACATGTTACTTGATTGTTCGCGTTTTGTGAACTGTAACAAATAAAACAGTTAATATTATAATTTATCGCAATATTTTATTACAACCCATATTTTATTGACCTTTGTGATGACCCTACGACCGGTATAATCGGCGAATGATAGGTACTGTTTTTTATTCACCTACCATATATTTATATATGCGAAAATACCGAAACGGATCAAAGATATTTTAAAATGTTAATATATTATTAGTCTACACCTTAATTAAATTATTATTTTCATGAACGTAAAATGAACATTTATTTTGTAAAAATCTTTTTTTTAATAAAATCTGTACGAAATAATTTAAAAAAATTCCTATTCAAAATTTAATAATGAATCCTTGCCACGGATTCATAACTTTTTTAACAAACGTACCTATCCATTACACATTGTACTAAAATAATAAAATAACTTAAACACATTATAATAATTATTACTATTCCTCGTCATCCTTTCCTAGCAAGTTTTAACGAATAATATTGATTGTCTTTTAATTTATTTCATTAACGATCTGAAAATAAAGTTATATGTTCTTCAAGACAATAAATTAAATTAGCACATAGTTTTTACTAACCTTATAAGTAACCAAATGACCTCAATCTTTGTCACAACACAACACCACAAATCTGAAAAGAATATGAAAATAATTTTATAAAGTCCGTTACTAAATAGTGTAATATATTAAAATTTGTTCCAATATTCTGTCATACAGATGATTGATTTATTGATGTATTTAAATCTATTAATAATATTTCATATACATTCATGAGTCACTTGATCAAACATTTATAGTTACAAGATATCTTCGTAAAACAATTAGTATTCTACTTAAAGCAAATATTTAGAAATATTATACAGTGGTCAAAACTCCGAAGAAAAAGCAGAATACATTTTTTTAAAGAAAATATGTATTGCCTTTTTAATTAAAAACATTATCAAAATAATCTTACAACAACTTAATAAATTTAGTTGGAACTTGCAAGTATCACTTTTACGCAAATATGAGAAAGAATCAATAAGCCAAGAGTTCAGGGGTCAGGTCTAACATTATCAATATAGGAGAAACGAAGACTTCTTACTCCATGTTTATACAAATCTGCACCAACTTACGTGAATCATGGAATGAAACAATGATTTAGCAAAGTAATTTCATTTTTTAAATAAATTACAAATCAGTCTTTCTGGATACAAAGGTTAGGTTAGGTTCAGTAACAAAGATCTACTTATGTTTAAAAAAATTTAGCTTACAATCAACTACTATTTAAATTGCATATAACAATAACTGCAAGATTTATGAGAAAACAGAAAGATATATTTGTGTAGTATTATTTTATTTAGTACTCTTTAAACTCGAAAAGCTGTCATATACTTTTTTGCTATTGTTTTTATTTTCATTGAATAATTAAGATTCATATATAACTATGACTTTAAAAAATAAGTAGAATATAAATAAAATAAATTGAATGCTTTTAATGAATAACGTGTATAATAGCATAACATATAATACAACACTAAAATTTATTGAGACATCATTACATGCGCTGTTTTATTAGAGCACTACTTAAACTTATCTAATAAATATCAAAATTTAAAACCTAAATATAAATAATTATACACAATTTTGAGCATACTTTGATATTGCTTGAAAGCTATAACAATAATTTCGTAATGTACTGGTATTGTCTTTTTAATGTTGCCCACGAAATCATTTAGAACTGGACACATTTGGAACAAAAATTGTTTGTACCAAACACATTCTATCTTTGAAAAAATATTAAGTTTCTTGAAATAAATATTCCGCAAATTTTTAAATAATTTCCATTTTTAAACAGATTATAAAATTGTTTTCAAAGCTAATTCTAATTGTGTAAATCAGTAAAAGTTAAATTGTTTATTCCCTCCCCTAATGTCAAGGAATTGTCTACTACGAATGTCAAAACAATCTGATTTTTTGTTATCTTCAGAGTTTGCAATTTGCTATTTGATTACAAATAATATTTCTAACAATAATGGCTATACATAGATATTTTGTAATAGTTTCGTTTATTATTCTCAATTCGTTAAATTTTACGTTTGCTACATTTTTTCCTTACGTATACCCTAGAATAAAGTTTGAGGCAAAACTTCATGGAGATGCGGGTGACCCACTTTTGCTTACACCCTTAATAGAAAACGGCGATATTGAATTAGCAAGAAATATGTCCCGTGTTTCGCTTACTGAAAAAATCGGCTTTAGAAGTCATGCAGGATTTTTAACTATAAATGCTGAATATAATTCCAACCTATACTTTTGGTACTTCCCACCTTTTAATGATAACATTGGAGCACCAGTTGTATTATGGCTTCAGGGTGGTCCAGGAGGAAGTTCATTGTTTGGCTTATTTACTGAAAATGGTCCTCTTATAGCAAGAAAAGATGGATTCTCATTAAGAAAATACCATTGGGCTCATGAAAATCATCTTATTTATATTGATAACCCAGTGGGAACAGGCTTTAGTTTTACAGATAATGAAAATGGTTACTGTTCTGATGAAACTTGTGTAGCAAAAGGGTTGTACAACTTTTTGCAGCAATTTTTCCAGCTTTTTCCACAGTTAAGGAATAACAATTTTTTCATTAGTGGTGAATCATATGCAGGAAAATACCTACCCTCCTTAGGTATGGAAATTCATCTGCAAAACCATCGAGGGTTGAATAAGATAAACTTAAAAGGGCTAGCTTTGGGAAATGCTTACTGTGATCCATTGAACCAGTTGGATTATGGAAATTATCTCTACCAACATGGCATGATAGACGATAGACAAAAATTAGTTTTTCTCAAGATGCAGAAGGAAATATCTGATAAAATCAAGAAAGAGAACTGGGCTGAAGCTAGCATTCTGATGAACACTTTAATGGATGGAGACCTCACTAACTTCTCATACTTTAAGAACTATACAGGCTTTGATAATTATTACAACATACTAGAGCCTAAAGATAATACAAATGTTAGTATTTTCGAGGCCCTTCTAAACAGTGACAAAATAAGGCGCAGTGTTCATGTTGGTGGCCTACCATTTCACTCTGGTAAAGAGGTTCAAATGTGCCTAGCATTTGACATTTTAAAATCAGTTGCAAAAGCAATATCAGAACTCCTTTCACACTATCGCCTTATGTTTTACAATGGTCAGTTGGATATTATAGTTGCATATCCATTGACAGAAAACTTCCTACGTAACTTAAACTTCTCATCAGCAGCGGAATATAAAGTGGCTAAAAGAAGAATCTGGAGGGTTGGAGATGAGATTGCTGGATATATAAAGAAGGCTGGTAATCTCACTGAGGTCTTAGTCAGAAATGCTGGTCATATGGTGCCACATGACCAGCCTAAGTGGGCATTTGATCTTATAACACGTTTTATTAAGAATGAATTATAATGCCTCTCATTACCACACACTTGATTTTTTAAATGAACAAAGTACAGCTTTATTATTTTTCACATATACAGGGTGACTGGTGAATTACTATCAATATTTAAGGAGAATACTCGGTACATGATTCTCATTCGAATTATGTAAAAAAAATAGGCACTTAATTTTTGACAAAATTTCCGTATAAATAAGTAAACTGTTGACACGTTCCAAGTGTTCAAGTGTGGACGCGTGAGGCGGCGTGCTGACACAACACCACGTCACGACACGCGTATGTGTGAGTGTCAGTGTATACCTAATCTGTAGGGTGTTCATACGATGCGTAATTAATTACATAACTTTTGGTTAACTTTACTTAGAAGTTTATTAATATTTATGTTATATTAATTTTTATTTTGTCATATATGATCGTCAAATATCACGTCCTCAAATATCGATAGTAATTCACCAGTCACCCTGTATTTAATTTTTTCCATTATATTTTTGTTTTTGTAATCATTCCTTACATGTTTTATATTGGAATTGGATCTGATAATAGTTGGAGATAAAACACGATTTGTGATATTTTTATGCCTTTATGATGTATATGATATGACATACAATGACTCTGTTGTCTTTATTTATTAAAAATAAAACATTTAAATTTTTGACATACTTTGATTTCATTATTTCGAACAATAGCTCATAAATAATAATAAAACTAAGTCAATTAAATAATTAACTTATTACTTACATTAAATACAATAAAGAAATTAATCAAAAGTAATTTAAATCTTAAACAGACAAATCATATGTTACTACTACAATGTTATTTAGGAGAGTTGAGATGACAATAAATTGGATAAACTAACAACTATTTCAGCCTAAAAATTACATATTTTTATTTATTATAAGGCGGATGAGATATATTTTGTTAAAGGAATTGGAAAAATTGACATATTTCTAGGGATTTAATTATTAAGTAATCTTAACATGATAACCTGTTACAAACCATCACTAATATATTATGATTTATTAAGCCAATAGTGCTGTTAGAGCGTCAAGAAACTGCGCTCTTTGTGCTATTGGCAGTGACACCACAGATGTGTCCACATAATCCAAAGACACAGATGCACCACTCTTAGCAGCCGCCTGTTCAAACGCAGCTCCAAACAGACTGGAAATAAATATAAGAATTTAAAACAATATCACAGGATAATTTTATGGTATATAGTTTATATTGTTTCTATTCATTAAAGCAATATTTAAGTTTTGTGTTGAATAAATTATTATATAAGGGGGCATAATGAACACACGAGTTGATCTTAAATATTAATAATCCATGTATGTAAACGTCGTGTTAATTATTCTACATATTTATAAGTCAAGAACAGATCTACGCATTTGAGTGAAAATTTATGTGTAGGTAGCTAATAACTAGAAGACGGAGATAGAATACTTTTCATCCCGTTCGATAGAAAAATTAAAAATCCGAAATTCGCTTATTTTCTATCTTTAAGGCAGAACAGAGTTTGTTCAATATATTTATAATTCTGAAACTGAAGCAGACGAAGTCGCGAGAAAAAACTAGTTTACGATAAATTTAAAATAATATTATAGGTAAGCAAAAGCTTAATATGTCATTAAAATGCCTTCATTATTTGCTGTGTGCTCAGAGTGTCGTTTAAACAACTAGTCTTAGTCCAGATTGTTACAAAAGGCATTTATTTATCACTAATCATATATCAAGTTGCAAAAAAATAATAATGTATAATATAAAGCTTATTTCTCATATAAGGATGTTAGAATAATATTAATTTTAGTATAAATATCTATGTAAGTAAATATCAAATTTTAAGGATATCTTTTCATACAATATTTGTGAATGCAGGACAAAGTGATTGGTGTAATACGACAGAGATTATAACCGATGCATAAAAGACATAGACAGATTTTTGTAATTGCTTATTAAATCAAGACAAGAAATTGAATGAATGCAACATAAATTCTACAAAATCTTAAACCATTCTGGCTATAGTAGTATGATATTTAGAATAGACAGAAGTTTCCTATTAACAAGAATGCAACTGTATCATATTATATAAACTTAGCTTATCTATTTTTTTATGCTAAGGCCTCATTCACACTGGAATCATGTAATATTTGGGCAGTGTAAACGTTTTCATTTGTTGGACGAATTATAATCTTGAGTACTGTGTGGAGGAAACGCAATCTTGGTCTATTGGGATTAGTAACATAAAAAAATATTTTAAAGTGACTTCTTTATGACAAATGGGATATTTTACACTAATTTCCATGAAAATTATAATAATATGTTCTCTTCCCATTCTCATTCTTACTCAAGTTATTTAAGTTGAGGACAATGTCAAAAAACGTAATCAACTTTAAACATAATATACTATTCATCTATACTAATATTATAAAGCTGAAGAGTTTGTTTGTTTGTTTGTTTGAAAGCGCTAATCTCCGAAACTACTGGTTCGAATTGAATAATTCTTTTTCTGTTGGATAGTCCAGTTATCGAGGAAGGCTGTGGGCTATATAACATCACGCTACGACGAATAGGAGCAAAGATATTGTGGTAAATGTGTAAAAAACGGGAGAAATTATTTCATCTTTGAAGCCTTCCGTTGCGTGCGCTGTGAAAACGGTTCAAGATACACAAAAAAATATGTATTAAAGAATAATAGCTCTTTTAATGATCTAAAAAACAGTCCGCGACAGTATATGTCTATCTTTTAAGATTAACTCACAAAAACCGTTTTATGGTACCTAATTTGGTCGAAATAATTTGTTTAAGTTGTATCAACATAATAATATTAATCTTTATTCAAATAAACAAATGTTGTTGGTTAAGAGTATTGTGAATTAAAAAAAAACATAGGTTTTATTCTGAAAATTCTACGGGAACTCAACCATTCCGAAAACCCCGCATGAACGGGAACTATGTGGGAAGAACCAAAAATCTGCCGGAAGTCACTATTCCACGCTGACGAAGTCGCGGCAAAAGCTAGTACTATATAAAACAAAGTTTTATCCGATCTAATATCAACAAATTATAAAAAAAAGCTGTTTCAATATTTTTAAATAATAATTACATAATAGAACAATTATGTATTGTTCCACAACTAAATTTATACTTTAATTATAATATTTTAATGATTTTGTCATTTATCATAATTTATAAAAAAATATTGATTCTTTGTCATGTCTATCATAAATTATTATACTGTTTTTATTGTTAGATTACTATTTCATATTACACTTTTATAATTATAGTAATCTTAACTAACTTATGGTTAATTTTTTATGTGACAGTGAAAATTCATATCATACATTGAACCAGTTGTTAAATTTTTGTTTACTAGCTTATTTTACTCTAACTGGTGTATAGAATATGTGATTTTAATGGTGTACTTGCGATTCATTAAGTGAATGTTGCCAATGAAATAAAAATTCATTTTTCAGATATCACTAAAACTGTACAATATTTATTTTATTCAATCCCATTAGTTATTAAGGACTTTAACTCAGTGTTGTAAAATGTATGAATTGTTCGGTTACTTATTGAACCCATTAAGTTTAATAATAAAATTGAACTATTTAATGGAATTCTTAAGTTAATCTCATATATGATTGTCAACTAACTTCCGTGGCTCTTGATCGAAACGCGGCGGTATCCCTAGCAAGAGGCATCTTCCGTCTGATAGCGGTGATGAGGCCAGCAGAGGCCGTCGAGAACCGCCGGCCCGCGCCGCCCACCGCGCTGCCTCGCCCAGCCATAGTGGACCTCTTAACGACAATGACTCCGTAGCACCCTGTATATAAACAAAACAAATATATATATCATCATTGTTCAGCTTGTACATTCTACATGTGTACAGTATGATGATATTAAAGAGCAAACAACATGATTACTTAGACTGATAGAGAAAAATAATGATGACTTAGAAAATAATGTTGCTTAAAATGGTCGCATAAAATAATCATTTCAATCGCTATGCAATATTATAAAATGGCCCTTAGAACGATAATTCAACATGGCGATCGCTTAGAAAAAAAAATAATGCTTAAAATAAAGATTGAAGATTATGTACATGGCTTAGATTGACAGGTAAAGCATAATATAGTCGGTTAAAATAAAGATGGAATCTCATGTAAGTCGCTTAAATTGATAGTTCAAGGCTCAAATATTACCTTAAAATAAAGTTAGAAGATTATGTACATTGCTTAAATTGAGAGTTAAAGGACAAAATAGTCGCTTAAAATAAAGATTGAATCTTATGTATTTTGTTTATATTAACAGGTAAAGCATAATATAGTCGGTGAAAATAAAAATGGAATCTCATGTAAGTCGCTTAAATTGACAGTTATAGCATAAAATAGTCTCTTAAATAGAGATTGAACATTATGTATGAAGCTTAGATTGACACGTATATAATAAATATTCGCTTAAAGTTAAGATTGATTTCTATAAATATCGCTAAATTTATAGGTAGACAAGGAAATGGTCGCTTAGAATAAAGATTCGACTATATGATGACCGCATAGATTGATAGGTAAAGAATAAAATAGTCTCTTAAAATATACATTGGACAATATGACTATCGCTCAAAATGACTGGTAGCCATTGAGAGGGTCGCTTAGAATAAAGATTGGACAATAAAACACAAGCTTAGATTGATGTAAAGAATAAAATAGTTCCTTAAAATATATGTAGATCGGACAATATGACAATATTATCTTAATGTACAGTAAAAACAAAAAAAAAACATTTTATATTGATGGATAGATAAGACGAAGATCATTGAGTAGTTTATGTAAACTGATGATGACTTAAATTAGGTTTGTGTTCAAACAACATGAAGATCGCTACTTTAATAATGTTTTAGAATTCATCGTCGTGCGCTCGAACGTATAACACGTGCCGTGCAATAAAAAGTGATCTGTGAATACCCCCCGAATGGCTAAATGTGACAAGTGCAATAAATATATCACCAAAAATAAACCTGGTTTAGAATGTAACCGATGCGAGAAGGTAGTGCATTTGAACACCATATGTTCAGAGCTTTCGAATAAACAACTGTCGGCAGTACGTGCAGTGGAAAATCTAGAATGGACATGTCGAGAGTGTCACGAAAATTCTCCAAAACGTCACTCAATTGTTATTCCTGACGATGATGAAGAGGAGGAAGACAAGCGAAATGAGGCTCCGGATCTAAAAATTGACATGCAGCAACTGTTGGCAGACATAACAAGGCAAATGGAGAAAACCATTAAACGCGAAATGAAAGAACTTAGTCAATCCTTGCAATTTCATAGTGAGAAAATGGATGAAGTCATTACAGTGTTACAAGTTTGCGAAGAAACCATAAAAGATTTAAAGAAAAAGAACATCGAACTCATAAACAAAAATAATAATCTAGAGACGAGGGTAGGTGCACTGGAACAGCGTTTACAAGAAAAAGAGCAGCGGGAGTTATCTAACTGCGTTGAAATTTGTAATGTTCCTCAAAGGGTTAATGAAAATACTTATCTGCTAGCTAAACAGGTTGCAAAAAAACTTAATCAACAATCTAAAGATATTAAAGAAGCAATTCGTCTACCAGCTAAGAAAGAAAATCCGAGCCCTATTATGATCAAACTAAAAAATGAACAACTTCAAAACTCGTGGCTAACATCTGCAAAGTCAAGTTATCATAAAATTAAAGGGGTCGATATTGTTCCCGAAACTACTGACAAAATTGAAGGTGAAAAATCCATATATCTCAGAGAAACCCTAACACCGTATAATAGACATTTACTATGGTTTGCCAAAAAAGAACTAAGTACCACCCACAAATTCATCTGGATCAAAAAAGGAATTTTAGGTGCACGCAAAGAAGGTGATAAAGAAAAAGCAATAATTATTCGATCAAAAGAAGATGTTAATAAACTAAAATAATTCTTAATTATACGTAGGTACATAGGTTATACTTATTGTTTTATAGATAAAATTTCTTCTAAAGATGGATAACATCAGAGATAATATTTTAGAATTATCAGATTGTACTAACTTAAAAATATTTATAGACAGTATACCTACTAACATAAATCTATTATGCATTCATATAAACATTAGGTCAATAATCAATAATTTCTCAATACGAGAATACTGTATTCAGCAAAGTTCAAAAATTCCGGATGATGTAATTATAATCACTGAAGCTAATATATCAGAATCGCTAAGCTATTTGTACAACCTGCAGGGATATAATATGTACACACAGTTGCGTACGGGGCGCAAAGGAGGAGGCATTATAATGTACGTACGAAAAATTAATAAATTTACCACTAAAAATTACAAACCACAACATTTCGAGCTTCTTTTTGGTTAAATTAACACTTCATGGGGATATAAGGCAACTTTGTGTGCTATATATAGACCACCTAGTAATAGAAAGCACTTATTTGTAAATGAACTAAACATATTTCTTAATAAAATATGACAGAGTCAGGATATATGTATATGTATAAGGAGATATAAACTTTGTCTTAAAATATAACTGTCCTATAAAGAATAAATATAGCACTGTTATGTATAATCACGGGCTTGCGTGTGGGATCTCGGAATATACCCGTGTAGAAGAGTGTAGTAAACAAATTAGTAAGACATGTATTGATCACATTTACGCGAGATCTTAGAATATCTTGTTCCAACATTTTTGAACAATCTTACTAATGATTATAAGTAATAATAAAGAATATTTTTTAAATATTAATAATAATACTTAATATTACTAATAAAATAAAATTAAGTAATATCTCATAAAGGGAAACGGATCACCTGTATTTGCACTATCTACAAGTTATTTCTTTCAAATGCATTATCGCAAAACCGGCTTTAATGACCGACCGGCCGAGTAGTGCATCGTAAGTACCTATTGTATTATTAATATAATTTAAAAATCTTTTAACGTTTACCCTCACATATGAGTTATAATTAAACTAACATCAGTTATTCAAACTCTTATGTAGTTTATAGTGTTATAGGTAGTATATTTATGTACTAAAAGTTTCGGGTGTACTCGATGAATGCCGGTGTACGGATAAACCCGAAAGGGATTTTGTAACACCGTAAAAGAAATTTGTAATGTATTATATAAATAAATAATAATAAATAAAAATAAAAATATATAATAACTCACCTCCTGTACTATGAAATAATTGAAAGGTCCGGCCAGCATGAGACCCCGCGAGGCAAGTGTGCTCTGTGACATACGAGCTACAGCCTCAAGAGACTTCTTAGCTGCGGCGATGCCTTGTTTGAGACTGTCGTTCTCACCGCAGACTTGGAGTGACGCCAGCGCCAATTGGAAACCTTCCTCGCGGGGTATGCTCTCCTGTACATAGTATTTATTATATATAGATAACTTTGTTCTGAGATGAGATTTTGTATCAGTATTTTTGTCTTATTTATGATCGCAACATGTATATATGACGATATTTTTTTTAACTTCTTAGTATCTGAAAGTTATTTTTTCAGAATACCTATCATGCTTTACTGTTTCTTCCTGTGTGTATATTTTTGGATATGAGAGAAGGTATAATAAAATATATTTGAAAGACAGTAATATTTAAAGGAGGTTGGTTATGACTTGTACAAAAATATTTACTGCAACTTTAGTCTATGCCATACTCTGCTATTGCTGTACTATAGTTTCCAAAAAGATGGTATTTTGATTGATATTACCAATTAATCATATACAGTTTCATACTAAAATTGTTCTTTTGTATTATTTATATAAAGATAGTTAAGTTTAGTCATATAGTACGTGTTCTATGAGCGCCATGATGGCGTACACAGCATCTAGGGCCGGCACAGGCGGAGCGTGCGCCCTCCGCAGTAATAAGGCTGTGTGAGCGGGCGGGGGCAGCTGGTGGCGAGGAGCGACACCCTCCAGCGATGATAGTAACGAACGACGGAGCTCCACATCCATAGAACGATAAGCCTGACGAGCTTGCTGAAGTGGGAACCTGAAATATTATTACAGACATATTCAGCATATTGACGTTAAGCTTGTTATTTATATATTAACTTGTGAGTGTTTGGTAAGCAAGTAAAAAATAAAAAAATTCTAATATAGACACAATCAAAACCATAGATTTAAGGAAAATATATAATATTTTATTTTATATGGCGATTATATTACACTCTCACAAGTTTGTACATAAATTTTGGACGTTTGTTTGAAACATTTATAGACATTTGTCGAAATACCTAAATATGATAGAATGGGAGAGTGTGAAGCCACATCAATGTATTTTACATGATTGTATGATCAACCAAGATCAAACAATAACATATATATATTTGAATCATATATAAAATAAATTCAATGATATTCTAACCCCATATCAGCGAGTAGTTGTCGTACTCTGGCGTTGCCTGAGGCCGTGTGAAGTTTCAGTAGAGGAGCTATTAACGGAGCATGTCTCAGAGCCGATTCTACCGACCACCAGCGGTACAGAGGCAGGTTGAGATCCTTATCAACAACAACTTGAGCATACTGAAAAAGGAAGAATTATAAATACTAGATTACATGGAACATATTTTTCTTTTCTTATCCCACTTTATGTAGGGTCGGCACAACATGTTCTTTTCTTCTACATAACATGTTGTAAATAGTTTGGGCTAATTGTTTTTACTGCCTGAAATCAACCCTCTTTGGGAATGCATTACATTGAACATATGAGATACATAAAAGAAATGTAAAAATATTCCTCCATAATTATATAAAGATTGTGTAAGATACTTGAATTATAACATTGTAGATATTTAATTATTAAACTGATGTTTTGTTTATTTAAATACATTTTAAGTACCGATATGCTTAAAACAAACATGAATACATCTATTGTAATTTTTTTTAATAACTTAAAAGATTTAAAAAAATCAGAGTTAACCCAAATAATATTATATATGTAACAGTTTGTGAGGATGTACATAAGTTTTCTCATTCATAGGAAAATTATTGATAGATTAAGGCGATACAGGCCCAAGATATAGCTTAGACATCAGAGTAACATATAGGTCAAAACATAATTAGACGCTCCATGAAGTTCCTTAACAAACACTTCATAAAATTTTATTTTGTATGAAATCACATGACACAAACAACACATATTGCTATAATTTACCATGTCTATTCCAAAAGTCCAAGTGGACAAAGTTAAGGGCATAAGCTAGTACATACTTAAAATAATAATAAATAGTTCTAAACATGTATTCCTCACCCGCTGGTCATCACCTCTAGATGCTGCGGCAACATGTCTCTGTAGAGGTTCCATATCTAATAACCTCCTTGCTGGCGGGCGCACAGCGAGCGCGGCCTGCGCCGAGCCTCCCACCGCAGCGCCCCATAGCACTCCTGCATCCACTCTCGAAACGCGCACAGCCAACTCCAAGACCACACATGAACTCTAACACACAAAATTATATATATTATATATCAAACTACTAAAATTATACTGAAAGAAAATTGACATATAATAACTTGATAATATCATGGCTAATTGACTGTATCAATAATTCATATGTTAAAAGAAAATAGACCGCAGTGATAAATGTTATATCCAGTGGCGGCTGTACCTTAAGTGCACTCGTGCGCTGAACCACCAATTCAAAAGATTTAAAAATTACAAAATATTACTTCATCTTTATTTTTAATTTAACATTTTAATATTTATTTTTAAACATACAAAAAAGTATAAAAATTTAAATTTCCTTATTATGGTCAAAAAGTTTGAGCGCTTTAGTAAGCTAATATCGTGCGCTTCGGCGAGTACACGAGGACTGCTAATACATCTTGTATGAGACACGAATTAATACGCCTGACACGTGAAACAAAAGATAGTTCATAGAAATGTACCGAGTAATGAAACGGTTCTCGAGCACCGCACGAGCGGCCGAAGATTACTGAGAGCACCCGATGTATGACGAATTGAGCCATAATTGACATCTCGTTATGTTTTGATGCATTTCCTAATTTTAATATTTTAGTAAAGTGCACCACCAGTTCGATTTCCCACCAGCCGCCACTGGTTATATCGAACATTAAGTGTAACATGGAGAATAAATAAAAAGCCATTTTTTAAGTCCCAACTTGAATCTATAAAAAAAGTTATCATGTAAAGTATTTTATACCGGTTTTCCATAGTAGCTAAACTGAGTATAATTAAACATGAGTGTGTGGCGTCTCTCCTCCCAAGCTTTACGAGTGCGACGACGCTCTATAACTGCCTCAAGAGCTTCACGACCTTCTTGCTCTTCCTCCTCCTGTAAATAGAAAACAAAAATTGGTTCAAGGTATACTGCAATTACTTATAACAAAATATGAAAACTCCAAAAACAAGTGATTTTGCTGTTGGAGGCAACATTTGTATAATGTGTTACTAAATAATTTAAATAAGTTTTAGAATCAAGTGTTTTCTAGATGATAAGGTTTTGGGTCACAAAACATTAATGAGTCCTCCAGACACAGATTCTCATTAATTGTCTTATCATAACTACTGTTGAGAGATAAGTAAGTTAGGAAAATAAAGAAATTATGAAACAATTACTTGAAAAGGCTTATATTAAGTTTTTTAAATTGTATATCAAGAGTGTAGGTTTATAAATAACATTTGATAAGCTCACCTCCTCCTCCTCATCTCTGAATATATCATCAAAGTTTGGAATGTTTTCTTCATCATCCTTATATATAAGCCTTACCTATAAACCAATGGAACTTTAATATTTGGTAGTCAAATTTATTTGTTCTCATATATGTATGTTGATAATTTATGTAAATAAGTATATAACACTTAATTAAACTTTATTTTCTGCTTTCTTATAAAGTAATTTGAATTGCATGCATTTCAAAATGTTCTTACTTGGCCATCACTATAAACATTGCAAATATCTGTTGGTTTATGAGAGTCCAGAACAAAAAACACAACATCTTCCTCTGGCTGTAGAATATCCACTAAATCTATAGTCCCACCACAATTCACTAAAACTACATATTTAATCTCTTCGTTGTTCTCATCATAGGCACTCTTTAATTCTGATATACCCCCAACTGGGACTAATGTATACGATATGTTATCACATTTAAATAGATCTTGAAGAATTTTACAGGCACAAATTGCATCCACATCGTAGTGTACAAGTAGCAACACCCTCTGCAACATTTATTTATAAGTTATTTTTTAAAATACCCATTGATACACATGTAACAAACATGCTATACTTACGTTTCCGAGAACTACATTGTAAAAATCATTTCGTATATCCTCTATAAACATTTTATTCTATCAATATTCGGATAAATCTAGGGAATCATACTCTCTCAAATAATTTGTAACACAAAAAACATTTGCTCGAATGATCCACACGAGCATACAATTCAATGTCAACTTTTGTCTATCAAAAAGTTGTTTTAATAACTGTCACCGATCACTTTAAGACTTCAAAGTTACAAATTAGAATTTTTCCCGCCATATCTTTTAGATGCGTTCAGAAAATTATAATAGAGAACTTACTTCATACAAAAATGTAATTATTTGAAACACAATCTGTAATTTTTGATTTTATTAATTTTAATTAAATACGTTATTTGATTTTTTCACATTCATAATCTTAGTAATTCAAGTGAACAATATGATTCGTTACACTAACACTAAAGAAAGTTACATCCTTTCTTAGTACTTTGACCTGAGTTTTCAATGTAAAATTAAACACGTATAAAAACTATAGCAGAAAAACTATAGTAACAACTGAAATCAATATCATCACTATTCTTATTAATCATGAGACCGATTTTACAAAAGTTTTGCCACAGTTAGAACATGTAATCTTTTACCTTATACTTCAATTATATTCATGTAGGACTATTAGGTTTATTTAAATTACATACATAATTATTACATATTTGCACAGGGTAGGAAAACAAAACAACTTAATTATTAATAATTCATTTATTCTCATATATATCACTTGTTTATTCGTTTCTTATAGCTATTAACATGATGATTAGCTATTCTATAAGCAATTGTGTTACTTCTCAATAAGTTACTAGAAAGGGCTCTGAAATACGATTTTATAAGAGATTCGTCTGTTTCCTCTGGACACAAATATTCATTGAACTCATAACATAAATAACTCTCTGGACAGTCTAAGGCCCTTAAGCAACCTGCATATTCGGACCACAATAATTTTCGCCACTTTACATTATGTCTTTGGGCCAATGGCACCAAAACACAGGCAGCAAATATTGGATCTCCATAACTCACTGATTGGAACTGCTCCAGAAACTGTGTGTAGAAATCTTGAAAATTATTTAGGCCAGTCAATTGTTTATCAAAATTAAAATCATTACCCTTTCTAAATAACAATTGTATACATTTCTTTAACAACACTTGTATAGTTTTATCTAAAAATAGTGAGTTATCACATAAGTATACACACATTATTCTACAGAATCTATCTGTTATGTCTATGTCTTTCAACAAGTCTGGAAAACACATTTCATTGAACACAATCCATTGAAGGCTGCATTTCACTAACATTTCCTTTTCAGCTGCAATCTGTTGCTTGACTCGTATTGCATGTTCACCTATTACTTCCGGGCTTGGTGTTGCCTGACTACTGCTATATAGAGACAATATTGGTAAGTAAATCCAGTCCCTCGGCAACACTGGATCCCGCCACTCCTTCAATACAATATTACCACTTATTTCAATTTTATTTGCATTGATTACTTTTGTATAACATGCTTTAATATCATCTACATTCACTAAGACTTCACCAATCCCATCATCTTCAGATAATGAGATAATGTTCAATAATCTTTCTGCTGTAAACCAATCTTTGTTATAAATTATATTATTGAACAGGTAATCTAATTCAGATTTTTTATCAACTCTGAGTATGTAACATAGTGTGCTGGATACGGAGTAAATTAAATCTTTCGATGATTCTGAAGTGATGGTCTTTGAATGTAACTTTACTATGTTAAAAACAAAATCAATTTCCATTCTTGTAAACCAGTTGCTGCATAAACTTGGCTCTTTCTTTGACAACTTTGTTAAGTATTCTGTAAGTTGTTCTAAAAATAGTTTTGATATATTTATATCATTTATAATGTTCAACAATTTAAACAATGACACCAAAACTGGGATAGGGGACAAAATATTCAATATTGGAAGGACTTTTTGAGTTGAATCAATGATAGATCCACCAAGGCTGACAAGATTTTTAAAAGAATTTAAATCATTTTCATCTATATTGGACACAAGATTGGAGCTTGGAACAAGGTTTTTGATAATGTTTTTAAAACCTTTGGAACTTACAAATGTTTTCAGGGAGTCATTGAGGAACTTCAGTGTCACTTTCTCATTTATTAAGACTGTCTTACAGCAGTCTAGAGCCGAACATAAGAGCCTCAAATGTCCACATGTATATTCATCCATCGTAGCAGTTTGCATCAGCCATTTCTGCAAGCCTTCTTTCAATAATGGATAAGCCTGTTCTTTATAGTTATCTAAATTAATCATAGGGCAATTGAACATTTTATTTAACAGTTGTAGAACAACAGCTGCATGTTGTACTGATATTATTGATGAAGAAATAAAGATATCTGTGCCTTGAACATGTTTATATATTGTGGTAATAATTATAGGAAACAATGAGAAGACCTTATCAACTCCAAGTCCATAGTTAATTAGGTTGGACAAAATGCTGAAAGCTTCTACTTGCAGTCTTAAACCATAAGTACCATCCACACCTGATCTTATGTATTCTGATAGAGGTTCTAATATATTATATTTGGTTATTAAAATTTCTCCAATGTCTTTGTTTTGCAAAGACAAAATCCTTATTAATTTTAAAGCTGACAAAATAGGTTTGCCACTATAAACAATGTTTGGTCCAAATGAAAAATTTACACTTGTAGTAGGAACAAAGTTTTGAATAATTGAATTCATTAAATGTTCCATGTTGACTATATTTTGAGATGCTTCTATTGAGTCACGTGATATCCTTGTCAGTATTTGCAATGAGTACTGCACACAATCAAAACTTGGTCTTACACATTCTAAGATATAGTAAAGTCTTTGTAATATGTCTGTTCTAAGCACAGCTGACAAAAGATCTATTTCAGCCAAGTGAAAATCTTTTAGTTCTGATTCCTCTGATTCTATCTCAGAAATTTCTGATTTATTATTTTCTAAACAAGGCTGATACGAGCCTTCTTCAAATCCCAGTAAAGCATCAAGACAGGCTTCATCAATTCTGTTATATAGTAAATTTCTCATAGCCTTTAGTGCTGCTTGTAACAGAATGGTTTTATTTTCATCCATTGCAATTCTGATCACAAAAAATAGTTTGCTCAATGGAACTTCTATAACATCTTTATAGAAACCTGAAATGTAATATTCTAAAAGCCCAGCTATAGTATTTAGAGCCATGACTCTTTGTTGTATGATAGTAGAGCGAGATAGCTCAATAAGTTCTGTTATGGAGTAGCCTGGTCGGTGTGGTTCCTCACCATGATGGAACAAAGTCTTGGTCTCCTCGGTGTACTCCATAGTATAGGGTAGAAGGTACCCTTTAAAATCAAATCTTGCTTCAAAAGGTTCATTAGGTTTAATCTTTTTACTCTCTTCAATGCCTTTCATCCATTCCATCTTTTCTTTTTCTAGATCATTGAAATGAATCCATTGATTGATATGAGGATGAGATAGCACATCACTCTCCCATAGTGTATCATTATTAACCAGATCATTTTCTTGTACAACTTTACTTGTCTGCTCTTGTTTAGGCTCAGAAATATCCATTTCTTGATTCTGTGACTGATTCCCAAGTGGTATTTGATTAGTATTGCTTGGTTTCCTCACACTTTTTATAAAATCTACCAGTTTTGGGTCCAAGCTAGACAACAGTTTATGTTGCTCTGATAATATCTCTTCTTCAGTCATTTTACTTAACATATTAACATTTTCACTGTGAATAGCATTAGCCTCATTTGATTTGAGGATATAACTTTTGTTAGGAATATTTAACTTTGATGTAGAACTTGAATGAGAACCTGAAGCTATATCAATATCCATCTTTTCTTCTTCAATGTCACCTAATTTTTTAAAAGGGAAAGAACCTTTCTTTGGGGTAGGTTTCAATTTAAAGTCATTTTTGACAACAGCCGGAAAGCCTTGGGGTGTCATCTTAAAATCCAAGCTTAAAAAGTCATCATTGCTTTTTTCAACTATATCACCAAGGACAAATGGTAGCACTTTAGGATAATAAACTTTATCATCTTCAAATTCAGCACGCTCTGGTTGTTGTTCTTCAGACACATTTTTCTCCATTATGTCTCCAAAAACAGAACCGGTACTGTTTTCAACTTTAGTCCTTTTTTCCGAATTTTGAAGCCCTTTAGATTTAGCATATTTAGATTGCTTTCTTTCTGAGGTACTAGAATTAGTTCTTTTAGTTGTTTGGTGTTCAGTTTTTCGTAAATTTACAACTTGTGCTGAAGGCGCACTTTTTTCTCTTAGAAATTCTTCTTGCATCCGCAATAAGTCTTCTTCATTTTCACCCTTCTTAGGACGTCTTATCATTTTATTAGTAATTTAAAAGAGGACAATATATATTCAACAATACAAATATAATTCAAGTTAATTTATGTTTCGTTAAAACAATAGTTTTAGGTTTCAGCTTATGACATTAGGTATAATGTCGTTTGTTGACTGATTAGTCTGACTTATGTCATGTGGACAACAGATAGTTAAAATTTGCCTATCATAATGCTGTAAACTGTGGCTATAATACGTATATTATTATATAATTATTATTCTCTTTATTTTAATGTTATGTTGGAATATTATATATTTTTTGGGTCTCTGAGACACAAAAGGTACAAAGAACAGAAAAATAAGAATGTTGAATGAGTCTGTGACATATCCAATTAATGAACAATGTAACTATATGAAAATTTTGTAGTTCTTTACATAAAAATATTTAGTTTAATATCTAGATATACAAATTTAATATCTTTTAATGATAGGTTTATATATTTTAACATTTATTTTACAACTTTACTATTTTTTGGAGCTTTGATGACAAATTAATTGAAGTACGGTCTAGGATCGAAATGAGTTTTTTATTTTTATTAATGGCAAACTGACATTGAATTTGTTTAAAAAGCAGAATTGTCGGTTGTCCTTACCCATAACTCATAAGTTAACACGTGGATTTACTAATTTAATAATTCGGACAAGAAATACTCGTTTAATTACGTAAAATGCCGAAAATAAAGAATATTGAAAAGCTGAAACATCCAAACAGCAGAAAAACTATTTCAATAGTCAAAAAAACGGTAAAAGCAGAAAAAAAGAACGACGTTAAACTTGGAACGCATATTAAAAATAATTTAATTGGTGAAAAAATACTTTGGTTCAAAGAAAGAATACCGGAAGGCTGTGAAACTCTAGATAAAGAGCAGACTTTACAGTTAATTGAACAATATTTAGGTCGCTTTGATGATGAGTTGGAGCAAATAGCATTGAAAAATTCCATTGGGCAACGAAAAAAAAGGCAACATGCGAGTAGAGAGGATATTATAAATTTAAGTAAGAAACGTGAACTTCAAGAATTCGAAACCTGTGGCCTCGAAATGCCAGACCTTATGGATCCTCAACAAATGGAAGTATTAATGAATTGGAACGGCGAACTTCGGTTTTTACAGAATTTCAAATTAAAACGATTCGCTAGAAAACATTTGATTTAAATTTGTAGTTTATGCTCTCATACGATGTTAAGCTTTTGTTAAATTGTTATGTTAAGCTTTTGTTAAATTATTATAAGAAATAAATGCATGTTTTCAAAAATACAACATTTTTTTATTCATATATTTAACTATATGATACAAAATTAAGGAATCCCAGTTGGTAAGAAAAATACTGAAAATAGTTGACACAGTCAAATGAAATATATTCAAAATCAATGACAATAATATTCTAAATTCTTATTTTCTAAAATGATCACTCTATTTTGAGATTTTTTCTTATTAATAATGTAATCAGTATAAGTTTCTAGCTTCTGTAGTCATATTTGTAAGTATTATTAAATGTTATGAGTATTCAGGTATATGAAATAAGTAAAACCAAATTGGTCATTTGTATCACATATTAAATAAAGTTAATCTTAGATAATTGTATAGAAATATACAGTTTAAAGTATTAAAATGAGATTACTTTTATGAGACATAAAATTATATTAAAAGGGGGTATACTGATATTAAAAGAGGGTTTTGAGATTTAATCATTTATAATTAAATATTAACAAATAAAATAAGGTGACATATACATTTAAAACATAAATATCCAGAAGAAAGATAATATCTACTTTTAAATGAAATTCATTCAAGTTTATTACATAAAAAAAAAATAGAAAAGCATACTCATTGCACAAATGGATACCGTTTCAAACAATATGCTAAGAGAAGAATGTTAGTTTCTTTCTATATAACAATAAAATACCATATTTATTTACATTGACAACTAAAGACTATCATTTTATTTAAAATGTACATATAATTGTATATACTACTGACTTCGGAAAAAACAAATTAGCATTCAATTTACATAAAATTTAGCATATGTACATACAATAGTGTGACATAATTCTAGTGTTGTAACAAAATATAAAAAAAAAGTACACAAAGGTAATGCATATTATGCACTTAATAAATTTAAAATTATAATATACCATATTTAGGGAAGCATCCTAATATTTGAAATGCAACTGTTAATGGCAAATAGAACACATCAAACTCGACTAGCCTAAACTTGAAAACTTAGATAATAAAACACAACACAATACTTTAATAATAAGGGTTGAGTTACAATAGTATAAATAATTAACACCACATTGTATGTTTTTTTTGTATTATTGATGGTATTATAGTATAGCATTTAGTGGTATAACTGCATTACATTTTAAATATTCCATTTATCTGTTTCAGTTACAAAAATATTTTAATGATGGTGAATCGAGACAGCTGTTTGTTGAAAGAAAACTGAATCTAGCATTAAGATTGTTCTGTCTAAACACTTACAATAATTTGTAGTTATTAATCTATTCAGAGGCACTTTAACATTTTTAAGTATTTAATTTCTAACAGTATCCTACTCCTTGCATAATATGAATCAAGCTGAATATTTTTATTTAATTTCTAGAATTTATTTTTTATTACATCAGGTAGATGAAATTTCAAATTTAGATTTCTGTTTTTATTTTACTTAGTGTCGAAAAAGTTAACATTTAATTATTGAATTTATCAAATTTGTATAATGGTAACATAATTAAAAAAACTTAAGTTGCAATTTTTTTATATGCCACATGTTATTTTATAAATAATGGCCAAATTTATGGCATGTAGAGAGCTTTCCATTTGATAAATATGCATATTTTTTTTTCTGTAGGTAGACTTGAAACTGTACACATCTTTTTATTTTGCTCTTAAACATTTCTATTTTTATTTATTGTTATTTGTTTTAGTAGGTTGTATTACATGAATATTTTTTTTTAATAAAACACAATCACCACTCCTTCCAAATTTCACTTTATTTTGTACAAAAGAGCACTCTTTAAAAATAAAATAGTAACATGGATCAATCACTCCAAATGGCATCGTTGATTCTCGTATGAAGATTTATGAAGACCGGCTAAAAAAGCTTTCCCCATCGTGTTCAGCTCCTTCAATGGATTTGAAATCACCAACAAGCGAGTTTCTTGACTTCAAAATCTTTGTATGGAAAACTCTTACACCAATGAAGTTACATGTTGAGATGCTGACTCTTGGTTTGGAATGTCATGAACCCTGCTTAAGAAGAAAGGTTGTCCTTGTTCATGGAGTAGCTGAGGAGAAAAATGAGAAGCTCAGCAAAGTTATTATGAACATATTATCCAACCAATTAGAGTTGTCCGACATTTCTCTGAGTAAAGTTCAAGTTTGTCATTGGCTGGGGGTTCATAAAGGTAAACCTAGGCCTATCTTGGTCAGGTTTAATAACCTCAGTACACGCCAGCTAGTATGGAACTCAAAAACTTTACTTAAAGGTACCGGTATCACTCTTTCCGAATTACTTACGCAATCCAAACATCATGTTTTTATGGAAGCAAGAAAAGAATTTGGTGTAAAGAGCTGCTTGCTGGACATCCAACGGCAAGATCATCATATTGCTTCCTGACAAAACACGCCGGAAAGTGGAAGTTTTGTCCGATCTTCATGCAGTAGTTTCAAAGTATTCGACTTCAACTTCGAAATCGCAACCATTGCCTGACCTGTAACCAAGAGTGCCGATAAGGAGAAAGAAAAGCCCATTGTAAAATCTCCCAGAAAAGTTAGACTTAAGTTGTAACCTCTGTAATTTTGTTCACTTTGTTGTTTCATACTTCCAAGTACCTTTTTCATTTGGCCGGGTTACTGCAACTAACTTTTTAAGTTTATAAAACTTTGTGGGGTATTACAAATTTTTTATAATGGTGCTTTAGTCTGTAAAGTAAATTTGTAATTTTTTTATTATTAATGTTCGTATGATAATTAGCACTAGTCCTTGTCGTTGCATATGACATTGACAGAACACTGTGATGTTACTTTTGACACATGACAGTGGCAGTGCATTTATAAAGCATGTCACATAATTCGATGTATGTTTGGTTACGTATTTTAATTTTATTTTTTTGTTTTGTCTTGTTTTTAATGGAGTACTTCTGACTACATTTTGTTTTCTGCAGGTTAATTGTTATTATTATTTTGAGTCTTGTGTTAAATGTTAAGATTGTTTTTTTTTTAATATTTAGTATTTTAATTTTTAAGCATTAATTATAGTAACTTTAGTTTTTCCTTTTTAATAATATTATAATATATATTTATATTATGTTTTTTGCTATGGATTATGCCAATCTAATTAATAGTAGCCCAATTTCTTACTCTTCTTCTAGTGACGAATTTTTTAGTGCCGAAAGCTATGATACACCTGATCTATTAAATGATCAATTACAAACCATATTTTCTCCTTTTCATAATAATCTGAATATTGTTCATATAAACGCTCAGAGTATCCCTGCACATTTTTCAGATCTTTCAGAGTGCTTCAGTAATAGTCAAGTAGACGCCATTCTAATTTCTGAAACTTTCTTAAAGATTTCGCTTCCTTCCATTCAATTTACCCTACCTGGATACAAGTTGATTAGGAATGACAGAACTGGAAAAGGCCGTGGTGGTGTTGCAATTTATTTGCGATGCGATATTCCTTTCAGAATTATATCATCCTCACCTACCCAATATTTCGAATCAGCAGAATTCCTTTTTCTTGAAATTGTCCTATCCCACTTCAAAATACTTCTAGGTGTTCTTTATAGTCCATCTGTCCACATTGATTACTTCTCCAGTTTAGATAATATCCTTAATAACCTTTGTCCTTTATATGATCACCTTCTGCTGATGGGAGATTTTAACACCTGAGATTATTGTTGAAAAACGACAGTCGTTCTCGTAAACTCCTTTCAGTTCTGTCTTCCTTAAACTTGCATTCCCTTCCCTTGTCTGCAACACATCACTTCCCTAACACAACACCTTCTCTACTTGACCTTATTATTGTTTCCCTTCCTCCCATCCTGCTTTTCCTATCATGACCTTATACTTATTTCCTATAATGTCCATCTTTCCAAAACCAAAGCTCCTTACGCCATTGGTCGTTGCTTTAATCAGATTAATATAAGTAAACTTAAAAGTGATGCAGACAGTATTGATTGGACACAGGTCTTCAATGAGAATACGGTGAACTCAAAAATTGAATTTTTTAATTCGAAATTAAGTAACCTGTATGATGTTCATGCCCCGTTAAACGTATCCGAATAGAACATCGTCCTGCACCCTGGTTTACTGACAGTATAAGGGAAATGATGTCTAAGCGCGACAAAGCTAAAGCTAAAGCTTGTGGAATTCGCTGCTGTTTACAATTCGCACTAGTAAGTCCGTCTACATTTTCAAAAAGAAATTCAAAGAGTACTTCCTAATATTAATTCGTGGTAAAATGGCATAAACATATTTATTTATTTATGTATTTATATGTTAATATATGTATGTATGATTATTTTTTAATATATATTTTTAAGTAAAATTAATTATAATGTTTTTTTTTCTTATTATTTTTTTTCTTTTTGTTTATGTTTTTTTTGTTGTATCTTTTCTCCTTTTATTAGATACTGGAAGAAATCTCTTCTAGGGATAAGTATACCTTTTAAACTTATTTTTCCTGTGTCATATTGTTGTTCTAAATGTTTCTGGCATGTTTAAAAAATTGTTAAATAAATAAATAATAAATAATTTAATATTTTCATTTACATCTCCATTGCTTTTTAGAAACTCATATAAAACATAAGAATCGCAAAACGAATCAAGTGAATACTTAGTGGTAGTAAAAAAAATGATGAGAGATTTATTTTCTTTAAGGCTTCATAGAATTTTAATATTATGTATAAATTTACATTACATTTTTTTGTATTATTTTCTATACATTTCTAGTATTACAAAATTTATGTAATTTTACATGTAATAACGGAAAATTCTATCATTAGAAAAATTAAATTCCGGAAGATAAATTTAATACAGTATTCTATTCAACTCTATATGACCGCCTTGTACTTAAGTCGACCTTAGATAAGATAAAATAGAAAAAGGTAACAAAGAGTAAGTAAGTTAATCTTCCGCAGCGACTGCCCTGCCCAGCGATCCACCTTGGGATCTCGTGGCGTTGGTTCGAGCCGAGTTGTTCTCTTATGTCTCGGGTAGGAGGACACTCGGCGAGAACCCTTCGCCGGAGGAGATCGGAGACGTACAACGGCAGCGCTTCGCCCGGTCCTAGAGCGTTGGATGAGGCGGAAACGCAAACCCCTCACTTTCCGTCTGACGCAGGTCTTAACCGGATATGGGTGCTTTGGTTACTACCTGTGTCGGACGGCCAGGAGAGAGCTGGGAGAAGGCTGCCATGAGTGCCGCGCTGCGGTGGACTCGGCCCAGCACACCCTCGAGGTGTGCCCGAGATGGGCTGCGCAGCGCTAAGACCTTGTTGCGGCTCTCGGCGGAGTGGACCTGTCGCTTTCGAGTGTCGTGGAGAAGATGCTCGAGAGTGATAGGTCCTGGTTGGCGGTGTCCTCCTTCTGTGAGACGGTCATGTCCACGAAGGAGGCATCTGAGCGGGAAAGGGAGAGGGCGGCTGATGCTCCCTCCCCCCGCAGGCGACGTACGGGGTTGCGACGGAGGCAATTCCTACGCCTCCAATAGCACCCCTGTGTTCCGGGCTGGGGTCGGCGTGATAACCCGGCCCTACTGAAAGCCCGGCGTCTTTGGGGCGGTCCTAATTGCCGGGATCGCCCCCATTCTCCGAGGGAGTAAGTCCGGTCTTTGCCAGGACCGGCCAGTCGCTGGTGTACCCTGTCGCTGACAGATCCGGGGTGCACCGACATAGCGGCCGATGGCTTTCGCAGTTATTTTAGTGAGTAGGGGCCTGCCCAGGCCGAGCCTCACACATCCCTTCCGGCCCCACCAAGGCCGGTTGGACGGCTCGTAAAGAGTTTCCCCTGCGTCATCAAAAAAAAAAGTAAGTTAATCTTGAACTCAAAACTATTCGTATATCTCAAACTAAGAAAACAGATCAAATAAAATCAAGAATTTTTCTAATATTTGTTGTCACTGTGTATATATATTATTATTTTAAACATTAAAAATAAGTTTTTTTTTTATGAAAAAGCCAAAAAGTAACATAAGATTCATAGGGAGGGACTTCTCGTTGACGGCTATAATCTCGGCTCTCTCGGCAGCGAGGAGGCCTGGGAGGCGGTGGCCGCTTACGCCGAAGCGGTCATCAGCGCGAAGGAGGCGGCGGAGCGGGCCAGGGAAAGAGACCCGGAGGCCCCTGCTCTCCGTCGTCGCCGAATTGGTCACCGGTGCCGAGCTTATCTGGCCTCTTTACAGCCATAGGCTAGTCGCCGGGTGACGTGATCCTGGGTGGCAGACGGGGACTTCTGTCGCCCGTTGATGGGATCAGTGCGGTGCTGGCCCCTCTTGTTCCGGGGGAGGCTCGCGGTGGTGGCTTGCGGGGGCATTTGTTCCCCCTAGTCCGACCTTAAACCCGAGGTCCGAGTGGACTAGCGCCGGCAGGATCTCGACATACCGTGGCCCTGCCTAGGTGGCGTGGATGAGGAACGCCCAGGGGTTTTAGTGGGTCGAAACCCCACATAACCCGGTCAAGTCCCCGCTCGGCCGGGTATCTGTGAACAGTTTTCCCCTGGGAAAACAAAAAAAAGTAACATAAGATACAAACAAAGAAAATTGTTAAACAATAAAATTATTCAGTTTAATGATGTACTATAAATGTGGGTTTTTAATGTAACTTCATGAAATGACCCTCATAAACAAACTTTAGGTTATTACTTGATCATTCAGGTAGCTAGAGATATGGCTAAGAATTCAAGAGATTAAGAAATTATAAGGCTGAGAAGCATGTTGTAATCCTAAGGCTAAGGGGATGTGGGACAACTTAATATTTTCTCATAAGACAGCCTCCCCCAACAAAGACCAGCTTTTCTAAAAGTGGGTTAAAAACCCCTTTCGTGGGTGTTGCAGGTCTAAAGGGGGCCATTAAGAGACCCAGAAAGAAAGAAAGGGGGCATGGTGTAGAGGCCTGGGGGTGTTTTGTAATTTACTTCAGTTAGGTTAAGTTATAGTGGTTTTTCAGTAGGTGAAAAAATGGGGGTACTAAAAAAATTGTTTATTCTCAAAGTGGGCAGTAGACAAAATAAGTTTAGGAATCTTTGAATTAAAGACTAAGAAATTTTAAATCAGATAACTTTGACATCTTCAGCAGATCTAATAGGTGGATGATTAAGAACTATTGATGAAAACTTCTTATAGAAAAGATTTTTAATTTATATATTTATGGTAACTAAAATTTGGTAAGGGAGTATGCATTCTGGAGTAAAATTCAGTGAAGTAAAAGCAAAAAAAAAGAAACTATCACATATTTTTATAAACTGCAGGAGACCTAAATGATTTGGTTCAGGATTTAAATTTATCAAAAAAGCAGTTAGAACTACTAGGATCGCGTCTAAAACGATAGAATTTGCTACATCATAATACGAGAGTGTTGGTTAAGTAGTGAGAGTTGGTTAACGAGCCACTATTGTCATATCAAGGATTAGGCTTCAACATGACATTACATTTTTTAGACTCTCACCTGGATGTTTTCCTGACAACTTAGGGACTGTCAGCGACAAGCTCAGTGAGAGATTCCATCAGGAAATTTCTAATATAGAAAAGCGGTACCAAGGGAAATGGGGCCCATTATTTATTACAAGTGCTAGCAGATTACTGCTGGACAATTAAAAGGAACCAACCGGAATCTAAATACTCAAGAAAATCTGAGATTACATTAAGTTTTTTAAAACAAAAACAACTTTTTATTTAATAGAGCCTTGTTTCTTCTTAATATATAAATTACTGAATAGATAAAAATTCTTGTCCAGAAACTCTTTTTTAGCTATTTATTTAGTCTTATAATTACCAATTATAGTAAAAAATTACAAAAAAGTCCATGAGGCACAACAAAGTTAAAATTTTGTTGACCAGTGTAATGTAATCAGTATAAGTTTCCAGCTGTAGTCATATTTGTAAATATTTTTAAATGTTAAGAGTATTCATGTATATGAAATAAGTAAAACCAAATTGGTCATTTGTATCACATATTAAATAAAGTTAATCTTAGATAATTGCATAGAAATATGCAGTTTAAAGTATTAAAATGAGATTACTTTTATGAGATATAAGTAAACAATATTTACTTTATAAATGAGTTATTCACAAAGGTGTTTACTGATATTAAAAGGGGGGTTTTGAGATTTAATCATTTATTATTAAATATTTACAAATTAAATAAGGTGACATATACATTTAAAACATAAATATCCAGAAGAAAGATAATGTCTACTTTTAAATGAAATTCGTTCAAGTTAATTACATAAAAAAAATAGAAAACCATACTCATTGCACAAATGGATACCGTTTCAAACAATATGCAAATAAAAAGAATGTTTGATTTCTTTCTATATAACAATAAAATACCATATGTATTTACATTGACAACTAAAGGCTTAAAACCATTTTATATAAAATGTACATATAGTTGTATATACTACTGAATTCGGATAAAAACAAATTAGCATTCAATTTACATAAAATTTAGCATATGTACATACAATAGTGTGACATAATTCTAGTGTTGTAACAAAATATAAAAAAAAAGTACACAAAGGTAATGTATATTATGCACTTAATAAATTTAAAATTATAATATACCATATTTAGGGAAGCATCCTAATATTTAAAATGCAACTGTTAATGGCAAAAAGAACACATCAAACTCGACTAGCCTAAACTTGAAAACTTAGATAATAAAACACAACACAAATACTTTAATAATAAGGGTTGAGTTTCAATAGTATAAATAATTAACACAACATTGTATGTTTTTTTTTATATTATTGATGGTATTATAGTATAGCATTTAGTGGTATAACTGCATTACATTTTAAATATTCCACTTATCTGTTTCAGTTACAAAAATATTTTAACATATGTATCAGGAATAGGGGATTGATAAATGCTGGGTATTCTGAACGAAATAATGATAGTGAATCGAGACAGCTGTTTGTTGAAAAAAAACTGAATCTAGCATTAAGATTGTTCTGTCTAAAAACTTACAATAATTTGTAGTTATTAATCTATTCAGAGGCACTTTAACATTTTTAAGTATTTAATTTCTAACAGTATCCTACTCCTTGCATAATATGAATCAAGCTGAATATTTTTATTTAATTTCTAGAATTTATTTTTTATTACATCCGATAGATGAAATTTCAAATATAGATTTTTGTTTTTATTTTACTTAGTGTCGAAAAAGTTAACATTTAATTATTATTGAATTTATCAAATTTGTATAATTTTAACATTATTAAAAAAAAACTTAAGTTGCAATTTTTTTATATGCCGCATGTTATTTTTTAAAAATAAATAATGGCCAAATTTCTGGCATGTAGAGAGCTTTCCATTTGATAAATACGCATAATTTAATATTTTCATTTACATCTCCATTGCTTTTTTAGAAACTCAAATAAAACATAAGAATCGTAAAACGAATCAAGTGAATAGTGGTAGGTGGTAGAAATCGTAACCCCTCTGTCCCCTGGCGGCAAGCCATATGTAGACTACGTGATAGGCTCCCGGGACAAAGCAAATCATACCAGCTACAAAGAAAACTGCACCCTGTAATCCATTCTCAGGTTCTGCAACCGCGAAAGTTCCCATACCAAGTAATCCAACACCGACTACGAGGAGTATGACCGCTGCGCAGACCGTCTTCCAATTCTCTCTCACTTTAGGATGGTTCCAGCAGTAGAGAGACTGGGTCGCTTCCACGTACTCGTGGATGAGGGAGTCCGAATCCCTGGACGTCGTATCTTCCGTACATTTGTAGGTTTTACTGAAAGTTAACATTACAGGTTACATAAATAATGTATTTCAGTGCACGCAAAATTACTTAATTCTATTAAGCAAGATCATCTTATTATACATACGTAATGCTTTTATCGGGATCAACAGTGCTAGCTTCGTTATGGCATTTTATAATTTGTTTGGTTTTATTGCAACAGCTAGAATATTTTTTTACAATTATATAAATGGCAAATATTTTTAGGGTATACATAAAACTTGGTATACATTAGAAATAAAATATGCAGATGAGCTTTCAAGTGTTAGCGTGAGCACGTGAAATATCGATAGTAATCTATCTTAATCAGTTGTATTATTACGTGGAACATAAATATCGATTGTTTGTTCGTTTTGGAACAAAATTTTGAAGCGTCTGCGGTTATTAATAATATAACTAAAATAAATTCACTCTACATGAAATAGTGTTACGGCGAAATGGTTATTATATGTTCATTTGTTTAAAATGGGTATGAAATGTAAAGTTCCTATACAGATATAATAGTACTAGTAATATTAATCATACAAAGACCAATCGATTATTAGAAAAAAATTCATGGTACATAAAAAATCTCGATAAAATAAGACCTTGATGATAGCTCTGATAGAATAAAAAATGTCGTCAAAAACTCGATGTTGTGTATCTACTTATGAAAAACGAAAGAAAAAGTTTCTATTTTATTAAGTAGGTCAATAAAAATATATAACCATACTTTGTAGGCAAGGTAGATATATCCAATGAACGGTCATTTATGTTGTGTTAGATTTAGAAAAAAAATGATGAGACATTTATTCTCTTTAAGTCCTCAAAGAAGTTTAAATTTACATTACATTTCTAGTATTATTTTCTATACATTTATAGTATTGCAAAATTTGTGGAATTTTACATGTAATAACAGAAAATTCTATTATTAGAAAAATTACATCCGGAAGATAATTTTAATACTGTATTCTATTCAACTAACGTAGCTTTATATGTCCGCCTTGTACTTTAGTCGACCTTAGATAAGATAAAATAGAAAAAGGTAACAAAGAGTAAGTTAATCTTGAACATAAAACTATTAGTATAACTCAAACTACAAAAACAGATCAAATAAAATCAAGGATTTTCTCAATATTTGTTGTCACTATTTATATATATTATTATTTTAAACATTAAAAATAAGTTTTCTATGAAATAGCTAAAAAGTAACATAAGATACAAACAAACAAAATTGTTAAACAATAAAATTATTCAGTTTAATGATGTACTATAAATGTTGGTTTTTAATGTAACTTCATGAAATGACCCTCATAAACAAACTTTAGGTTATTACTTGATCATTCAGGTAGCTAGAGATATGGCTAAGAATTCAAGAGATTAAGAAATCATAAGGCTGAGAAGCATGTTGTAATGCTAAGGCTATGGGGATGTGGGAGAACTTAAGATTTTCTCATAACACAGCCTCCCCCAATAAAGACCAGCTTTTCTGAAAGTTGGTTAAAACCCCCTTTCGTGGGTGTTGCAGGTCTAAAGGGGGCCATTAAGAGACCCAGAAAGAAAGAAAGGGGGCATGGTGTAGAGGCCTGGGGGTGTTTTGTAATTTACTTCAGTTAGGTTAAGTTATAATGGTTTTTCATTAGGTGAAAAAATGGGGGTACTAAAAAGTTGTTTATTCTCAAAGTGGGCAGTAGACAAAATAAGTTTAGGAATCTTTGATTAAAAACTAAGAAATTTTAAAACAGATAACTTTGACATCTTCAGCAGATCTAATAGGTGGGTGATTAAGAACTATTGATGAAAACTTGTTGTAGAAAAGATTTTTAATTCATATATTTTTGGTAATTAAAACTTTGTAAGTACTCATAATTAATTCTATTATTTTTTTAACATAAGCCTCCTTAGAATTGCAAATGGATATATCCAAATAAATAAACCACATTTATGCATTCTGGAGTATAATTCAGTGAAGTAAAAGCAAAAAAAAATAAGGAAACTATTACATATTTTTACAATTTATGTCTTCTCTGTATATTATTTTGCATTGCTATGTATGTTGTAAAAGGAATAAATGTAATATAGTGCCCTTCAAGAAATAACAATAAGTAATATGTCACTTTTTCTAGAAATGATTTGACAATCCATTGAATTCATTATATTTTCTTTGTTTTTATACAACAACATTTTAGTAACCTCAAATATACATAAAAAATGTGTGTTTTTTAAACACAGAGTGGTATCAGATATGCTTATCACAAAAACTGAGTAGGTAGACATAGTTTATAAATAAACAAACCTAAAAAACAGCATCATTGAGGTAACCCTGGTATTAAGGCCTTAATAGTTGGTAAATAAAACATAAATGTTATCTCCAACACAACAGATTACTGATGTGTACAAAAATTAGGAAGGAATAAATGTAACTTTCATAAAACATTATTTAATGTAGGTGAAATTATTTAATTCTTTGTTTGTAAATGACTTCAGAGTATTAACTGAATGTGTAAAATATAATACAGGTAGTAATGTCATTAAAACATTAAAAGCTCATCAAAATTAAAACAATTCAATTAATTATAACTAATGTATGCCTTTGTTTCAATATGTATAGTGAACATGTAATAAATAAATAAAGATTTATACTATAAAATGTAATGGATTGTTTTTATGTATAACAATTGGCTTAATGATTATTTTTAGCACAATGCATGCAATAGGTTTCCTTTTGTTATACAGTACTATGTTTGCATGTTAGAATTAATTTATCTAAAACTCCTCTCTAATATTTATAATGCAGAATTTTGATAGGTTAATGACTTTTCGTAAGTGCCTAAATGATTAGCGTAATTAGAGTGTTTTAAAACAATAATTAGGTCTTTAGGGCGTGAATTATATCGCCCGCAACAGTCAAGAAGTCTTTGCCCCATAAAGAGAATGAATCACTAAAGGTCATGAACACTATTACTTTTGATGCAGTAAAAAATTGTATGTACTTTAAAAGTTAAAAAAATTATACAATATGAAGGATTGGTAATAAACTTACCTGGATAGGTAGTCACCTCCATTCTTAAATTTATTCTGCAAGGGAGACCTATCGCCCGTTGCGCCGTACACTTTTATAGCTTCATCGGTTTCTTCTTCGAAAGCATCATCGATAGAAAATCGTTTATCGCTGTTCCCGAAAGGCCTTGTCATTTTTAATTTTTGTTCCTAACGAGCTGGAGATGTAAAAGAAACATTACAACCTAACGTAGGTACTATCTGTACGAAAGCAAAACACAGCTGTCAATTTATCGTATCAACATGCGCCATATTGATTATTTATTGCTTAACGTTTGAAAATAATACGTTTGAAAGTTATAATTTTAAATAAAAATGTCTATATTTTATTCTTTTCACTTTATGATTAAATCGTAAAGGTACTAAAAAGAAGATTAATGGTAGTGTTCATAATTAATGGTACTTATAATAATAAGATACTTAAGACAGGACTACATTAATTATACTACTACATTTTCATTACATTAAGATTTAAGACCAACGCGATAATTTTTCTAGATTGTAAATGAGGCGTTATTAGAATATAAAGAAAAATACTTCTGAGGTATATTATATACTAGTGATACCACAATATAAACAAATAGTTATTTAGTCAGTAAACAAGGCGATAAACAGTATAACCTAGGCGTTAGATTATAATTGTATTGAGAAATGTCACTGTCAAACTCATGTGCTTTGAAATTTAATCAAATTTATGTTTTAAGCATTATTGCTTACTTTTAAAGGATAATATTTCTATAAGTTAAGGAATGGTAAAATAAGTAACAATGGTTATAAAAGATTGGACCAAAGTAACTCCCGCACTTTCGCCGCCTGTATTAAATTGTATCAATAAACAGGGTTTTAAAACTATGACACCAATACAAGCGGCTGTTATTCCTCTTATACTAACCTGTAAGGATGTCGTAGCTGAAGCGGTAACAGGCTCAGGAAAAACATTGGCTTTTGTGGTTCCATTATTAGAAATGTTAATGAAGAAAGCAAAGGATTCACCACTCCGTAAGGATTATATCTATGCTGTCATTATATCTCCTACTAGAGAACTAGCTACACAAATAGTAAAGGTATATTATATAAAGAATATATTGTGATTTAATATCAAAGCCAACATGTTCAGTTTTTAATGTAATTTTTAAACTACATTTAATGCAACATGATAACAACTCTTCTTATTGTTAATCCCAACCTGATTTTCTTTAGTAATTATGATATCACACAATTTTACAATAAAATTAAATTTGATATTTTACTTAGTATCAGAGCGTTTGTAGTATAATAAGAGATTTAAAATATCATAGTATTAATGGTAGTAAATGCCACCGGATCCCCAGATAGCTAGTAATGAAAAAAAAAATTAACCTAGCCATGTTATAGTAGCTTTTGTATCATAAATCTAATAATTTACATAGTTCAATTAGGAAATAACATAACTTTCAATAGAAATTTACATTATCTATGAGTATTATTAAGTATTTATGAATTTAATAAACATTAAACCTTACTTTTAAATGTGCTATATACTCATATTTGTTGTGTATATTCCAATTGACCAAAAACTATTTTTTATATCATTCTAATGTATAAAAAAGTAAAGAAAATATATATTTGATAACAGTTCTGAACTTATTACCTAGTGTTTTGTAATTAATAATCTAGAAAATTGATATAGATTTTACCTATATGTACATAGCTATTTACACAGGGCATGCATCAACTACTAATGTTTCATATATAGAAAGAATTAGACGGAAGGACACATGTAGGAACTGAGTATTCATAATAACTATTATGAAATGTTCTATTTTGAAAATTATTCTCAGGTTATAGAATTATTTCTGGCTGAACCAGAGCTGAAGCACTTAACAATTTCCTTGCTTGTTGGCGGTAGACCAATAGAAATGGATGCTGAGAGTATGATGAAAGGTGCACAGATCACAGTCTGTACACCGGGGAGGTTCCAGGATTTGTTAGAGGAGAGAAAACACCTTAACCTGTCGGCTAGACTGAAAGATCTGGTAATGATTCTGTTTAAACATTGATTTAATTCGTTGTACATTAATAATATTGATATTTTAAACAGCATACTAATAATTAGTTTTCAATGAAATCACATTTCTTTCATTTCATTTACATTTGCACATAGCTTTTGTTAAATATTTGTATGTTTTTACAGAGTGCTATATATTAAACTCTTGCTATGTTACATGCTACCACTAATGCTATATTAGACTCTTAAAGCGCATATGTAACACAGACATATTTGTATATTTTTTAACATATAATATCATTTTGATGAACCAAGTTTTTGATCCAATGTTAATCCAATTAAATTATCCTATTTATGAAACACTTACCCACATTGTTACTTAATCACCATTTATAGTTATTTCGTAAATGTAAATTTTAATAAACTACATTTTGATTTCTCTAAATTTATTTATCACAACTTCAATATATAAGTGTAGAAGAGTTTTCAAAATAAATGTTTTATTTGAAGCAATATGAGTAGATAAAATTTTCCTTAATGATTCCAGGAATTCCTAGTCCTGGATGAGGCTGATAGACTGCTTGATTTAGGATTCAGTGCCACCCTTACAACAATTTTACAATACTTACCAAGACAAAGACGAACAGGCTTGTTCTCAGCAACTCAGACTAAAGAGTTGCAAGATCTCGTCAGAGCTGGTTTGAGGAATCCAGTGTTGATAAGTGTTAAGGAGAAATCCACCATAAGCACTCCTATCGCATTAGAAAACTTCTACATCATCGTGGAACCGCAAGATAAACTTTTAGTTCTACTTAATTTCATTAGAAATAGGAAGGTCACGAAGGGTCTCTTCTTTCTACCAACTTGTGCGTGTGTTGACTACTGGGCGGACGTTCTGCCGGGTTTCTTACCAGAGATGAAGATATATGCGATACACGGTAAAATGAAACAGAAAAGAAACAAAATATTGGAAAAATTCAGAGCCGCAGAGAATACCATCTTGTTGTGCACAGATTTGTTGGCACGGTGAGTAAATCAATTGCGATAGTGTATAAATTATTGTAATTATATTTAAATATTATGTTGTCTTGTATTTTGTAATATTTAATACACATCGAATCCAAGAAACGCGTTCGTCTCATTGTATTCCAGTAAAGTTAACTTACCATCTCATTGTTTAAATGCTGATAAAAGCATAGAATTAGAAGCATAGTAAAAAAATTTCTAATACATGTAAATATTACGCTTGTTTTATACAAGTGCGTTCATAACACGACTATACGTTTGTGGTCTTATATTTTAGAGGTCTGGATATCCCTTCAGTGGAATGGGTGCTCCAGTGGGAGCCTCCAACCAGCCCCGCCGCGCTGGTGCACCGCGCAGGGAGAAGTGCCCGCGGAGGCTGCGCTGGCGCCTCCCTCTTACCGCTGCTGCCCACTGAGGATTCCTACGTGCCATTTATCAAGAGCAACCAGAAAGTAGAGCTTAAAGACTACAAGAGCTCTAACGATGTGATCAAGATAACTGATAAACTCAAAGATAAGGTAGGAAAAACAGCTAATACGGACAGGAAAGGAAGCCGGGGAGTTTTAGTGGGTATTCCCAGGGCCAACACCATCAGGCTCTGGGCGACCCCCACACAAATCCCACTGTCGAGCTAGGGCATTGGGTAGTCTGTCAGCGAATTTCTCCCGAAAAAAAAAGATCTTCACATAACATTTATACTTATTATTATCAAATCAAGATTGTTGAAAATCTGCAAAATTGTTGAATCTTATTTAAACATGACAATAATAACTGATGTTATAAAGAATTTTATAGTTACTTTATTTTTCGTCTTGTTTTTCAGGTTTTATCCATTCTTCACGATCAGCAAGTAAAAGATAGGGCTATATTTGATAAGGGACAGAGGGCTTTTGTTTCTCATATACGAGCTTACTCAAAACACGAATGCAATTTACTTTTACAACTCAAAGAACTACCTTTGGGTCACATTGCTACAAGCTATGGCCTCATTAAATTGCCCCTGATGCCAGAGATAAAAGACGAACACAAGAAACAGTTCGTGGGTCCCAAAGAGGCGATAGATTTCAACAGCATACCGTATAAAGACAAACAGAAGGAACAAAGCAGATTGCAAAAGTTGGAAGAGTATAAGAAGACGGGGACATGGCCATCAAAAAAGAAAAAGAAAATGGTACATACTTTAATAATTTTACCAATAATCACGTTGAATATTGTTAAATCCATATATTCACTCTTCGTTGTATGAAATATGTACATATACATATATCTATAGAAGGATATTTTAATATTTATTTTGAGAAAAGTTGTGGTGTTATTGGTTTTTAATGAACATTAAATGAATGAAACCAATAGGTTCAAAGGTTTTTGAAATCCTTTCTAGTTAGAATAGAAAACATGTGATGTAATTTTTGTTTTGAATTTCATTTCAGTCTCAATCCAAGCCGTGGGAGCAAACGAAACTGAATAAGCTTGAAAAGCAAGACAAGAGGAAGAAAAGGAAAGAATTAAAGAAGAAGTTAAACGAAGAAGGAAAGAAAGGGAAGAAACGAAAAACAGTTACTCAAGAGGAACTTGATGAGCTGGCAGCTGATGTAGCTTTGATAAAGAAGTTGAAAAAGAGGAAGATAACAGCTGAACAGTTCGATCAAGCATTTGATACGGACAAATAATAAATATGATTAATATGAATAAATATTTTATTTACTTGTCATCATACAAACCAAATATCTCCCTACAATGAGCATTTTTATTTGTAGAATTGTATTTCTTTATCTCTTAAGTTTATTTCAAATTTAATTGCGCAGAAATGGAAAACGAATAACTCTTAGTTGTCGCTGAAGAAGGTGTACTTTTTTCTAATAACTTTCTAATTGGACTTAATAATCAGATTTTGTAATAACACATCCATAAGATTGAATAAGTTCTTCTTTGCTTTCGTCAGTGACTTTATTACAGCAAAATTTCTTTCCAAATCTTATTGGCATCATTATTTAAGTATTTGTTATACTGACTAATGATTGCATATAATTAAACAAGCAAACTACATTTCCGATAAATATGTTTCACTACAGTTTTGGAATACAGAATATATTTGTATTAATCTATATTGGTTTTATTGACAATATTAGGAACCAAAGAAGTTTTAGATAATTTATTTGAACTTTTTCTTTGATATGGACTTATAAGTTTCAATTTTTTGTATAGAAAAAAATACTCTTCTTCAAAATTGAAGTAGATTTAATATTCGTTCTACTAATATAAAACTATTTTTATTTGAATTATGCAACAATATTTTATTTTAAATACAAAAATGCTTCTAAAACAGTAATTGTACTGTAAAAATTAAAATATTTTACTAAGAAACAAAATATACAGGAAAAATACATAAAAATTTTAAACAATATATACACCAGAAGTACAGCATAAGTCAGATTGGAAAAACCAGGAGAGGAATTCCGCATAGAGCGAGGCGTTCGTCAAGGGGACCCTACGTCACCTAAACTATTTTCAGCAGTCCTAGAGATGATAATTAGGAAGCTAAAATGGAACGAATATGGACTAAATATATACGGCGAAAATTTGAGCCATCTACGTTTTGCAGACGATCTAATAGTGTTTTGCGAATCTCCTAAAACATTACAACATATGCTACAACAGCTGTCAGATCAGAGTAGAGAAGCAGGACTAACAATGAACCTTACGAAAACAAAAGTTATGACTAACTCTCCGAAGACACGTAAGATCACAGTCAACATGCAAGAAATATAATACGTAGATGAATATGTATATTTAGGACAATCAATATCACCTACAAAAACCATGCAAAAGGAAATAGACAGGAGGATAGCCAATACTTGGAAGAGATACTGGTCACTAAGTTATGAAGGATAGGAATATGCCAATCAAAGAAAAAAGAAAAGTATATAATATGTGCATTCTACCATGTTTAATGTATGGCTGCCAAATTTGGGCATTAACAGAAAAATTAGAACAAAAAATAAATGTCTGCCATAATAGTATAGAGAGGAGTGTTATTGGAATCAAGAAGAAAGATAAAGTAAGACTAACAGAAATAAAAAAGAAAACAATTTAAAGCACATTCATTATATCGAACACAGAAATGGAGATGGACAGGGCGCATGTTAAGGGAACATCAAGAGAAATGGACGAAAATTGTAACAGAGTGGTACCCGAGAGATGGAAAAAGAAATAAGGGATGACCAGCTAAAAGATGGGAGGACGACTTTAAAAAACTGGCTGGCCCATTATAGACCTGAGTAGCAAGGGATAGAGAAAAGTGGAAGTCTTTAGAGGAGGCCTATGTCGAAAGACAAGCTGTTTTTAAAACGAACGTCAATGAAGCCATTTAATTATAAGTAATTTAAGATTAGGTTAAGAAATAGGATAATATTATAATTTTATTTATTTACTAAGAAATAGGGAAAAAATAAATAATACAAGCAGTGAAAATAGTAAAATAGATATTTATTTCTGTTCCAGTTGTATAATAAGATTGTTATTGAGTATTAACAACAAGGCACTAAAAAAATCACTTGATCTTTTAATTGCAGAAAAAATCACATATCATAGATCATTGTATTACCTAATTTTATTTTATAAACGCCGCCAATGGTTTTCTATCCTACATTTAGCACTTGTTTATATCTAGCACCAGCATTTCAATTGGTAAGTTTCAATAATAACATTCAAATTAAAAATGATTCTGTAATAACAATATTAATAAACAATAGATTACATTTTCGATCCTGCATTTATTCTTAAAAAATAGTTTTTATTTTAACATTAAGTGAACACTTATTGTTTTTTTTAATAGAAATAAATAATTATTAGATGAAAGATATCTATGAATACTTAAGAAAAATATCTGATTCAATAATAATAATAATAATTTCACAAGAAAAATATCGTATAAATAAATCAATATCTCAAAGATATCTATCTATACATTAAGATACTGATAACTACATTGTGCGTTTTATTTTACTATTTTCAATTTATACCATATTTTTTTTATAAAAACGCCTATGTTTATTTACACGACCAACGTCTGCGTATACAGACTGAGTCATATTTAGTACAAAAGCGACAGTTCCTTCATATGAAATACAATGTCAGTGCTCTAACACACTAGCCTTTTCGTGTGAAATTTAACGATTGATTTATATATAAATCAAACGACTTTCACACCCAAACAACTAATATAAAGAACTTTAACGATAGAAGAAAACCGGCTATGTGAAAGAGCACTTAGAATCTTTCAGACATTGAGCATGCATCTGATGAGATTTGGCACATTATCTGTCAAAATGTTATTATCATAAAAACATTAATGAAACTCGCAAAATAAAATGTGTAATAAGTACACAATAGCTCATAATTCCTGCAAACTGTAAGATTTACATTACTCAAAAAAAAAGTAATACAAAGAAGCATCACATACAAAATAATAAAGAAATAATTTACACAAAAGCATTTCATACAATATAAAATACACTGCCTTGTCATGATCTTACAATAGAACATCTAAAATTACGCCATCTTAATATTACAAAAAAAAGGGGTCAATAATAATACTATCTTTTAAACTATAATACTTGCTGCGGGAGCATAACTTACCTGTCAAAATATATCTTGACTAGCTGTGTTACGGTCGCGATAGTACATATTAAAATAATGCCTGCCATTGACATCATGACTGCATTAAAACTTAAGCTTGTTTATATTAGAAACATTCTATATAATAAAAGCTATGTTACATTCAATTCAGAAGCTGATAGGAATAGAAAGCACCATTATCAATTATAAGACATTTGTTAATAAACTTATCAACTATGAGTTACTATTTATATTGAAGTTGTTATAAATACATTAAAACATGGTTCATATGACGATTAAGATAATTGTATTTATAATGTGATAATAACGGTCGGAATACAATCTATCAATAGTGTTTAGAATTAAATATTTTGGTAAGTTTTAAACTCAGTTCTTTGTACCTGTATACAGTTAATCATAATTCATAAGGCACAGTTTAAAATATCTATCCAGTATCCCTGGCTACAATAAATCAGAAGCAACTGAACACTTGGCTGTATATAAAACCTTTTTTATGTATTACATAACATTTTTAATTCTCTTGATAGTATGTAATTTCAACACCCTTAAAAGAGTATCGCACAAGTCAATAAGCTTCATAAAAGTTGTATAGGAAGTTTTTCAATAGATTTATACTTCGCGTGTTTGAAAAATAAAAAAAATCCTAAACATATGCATATGAAAAGCGGTATTGCGTCAACAAATCTGGACAGCAGATGAAAATAACAATATAGATGCAGGTTCATGAAAAATATATTAACTGACCGTATTAGTGAATTACAAGTGGATTAATATCAAAAGGATACGGATAATTCATAAGTAAGATTGAAGAATGACGTGTTATGGATCAGAATTGATGCAGAGACACTAGACGAAGTAACGAAGTAATGAGATGAAAACAAAAATGTTGATAAAATTAACACAAAGCGTCAATATAAATGAACGGAAAATGTCACTTGTAAAAAGGTCGATATCGAGGCACGAAAGAATCTTATAAATCGTAGTTTGTTTATTATTTTGAGTATATAAAAAAAAACGTTATTCGTTGGTCTCTTCTTAATATTTCATTCTTCATAACTAAATTGAGGAGCGAGTAATTTTCTTCTCCTATTATTAAATTATGATAGTAATTACACAGCTTCACATATTTTTTTAAATAACCATTTACAATATGTAACGCAGACCCTGGCTATAGCCGGGAAATTGCCAGGTAGAAGAAGATATTATTTTGAATGTTCAATCGATTTTAATAATCATTTTTCCTTAATGCATAATTTTGATCTGCATACGTCACGGACAAAAGACATCTAAAAAAACCTGATGTATCATCGTGGTCTCGATTAATCGAAATACAAAAAACATAAACAAATATTTAACATTATAGAATTTGAATTAATTCCAGGTTGTAAAGATATCCTGGCTTGTTTCAATTGAGTCACGGTTAGTCCTTATTGTATATACAGGTTGTTGTATAAATGTCCTATGATGTTGGTACAGGGGGTTGTTTTTAGTGTGTTCGTGTTCAGACCTCGTCGGGCGCCATGTTGTCGTCGTGGTTATGATCAGCGGGCACTGGTGTGGCCGCAGCCACTTGTCCCTTGACCGTAGCCTCGAGCGCACGTATACGGTTCTCTTGCTTCACTATAACTGATTTCAGCTTACGGATCTCTTCCACCAGGTCAGATAATTGCTTCTCCTGAAATTGATGACGGTGGTTTTATGGTTAGTTTTTTTTGGGTGCAGTTGAGGTTTATTTGTGTAGGTGGGTTTTATATATCACACACACGAAAACCCTTGGTGGCACCAGTTACACTAGAGCGCAATACTAATAGTACTATACATACTGTAACGAATATAGAATCGTTCTATATATTTGTATAGACATAATGAGCAAAAAATCCTTTGGTTTGTTTTGATACATTAATTTTACTTCTGTCAAATCTTAAAGGAATATTTTTTTTATGCGCTATACATATGTTTATACATAGTGTTATGAATATTATCTCTGCTTACCACCATAGCGGTGAAGGCCGGCGGTGGGGTGGCGGCCGGCGTGGCGGGCGTGTCCCGTTGTCCAGGGGTGGGGCTCCTCTCGGGCTCCTTGTCCTTTTCCTTCTCTTTCTCCTTTTCCTTATCCCTGGCGGTGGCCAGTGCGTTCCTCTTGGTCACGGTGAGGTTGTGCGCCCTCCCCGCTACGTATCCACCCTGCACAATAAGCGCACGCTCCTGTAGCGTGGTTAGGTACCACCTAGCCTATAGCATCTGTCTATAACATTCCTGTTGGCTGTTTGGGTTGGGAGGGGGCAATTTTGTAAGTTATCACTACTATCACAAATATTAATAATAATTTATATAATTTTGGCTTTTATAACTTTTGTGGTGTCCAACCACATATAGTGCAAATAGAAAAGATTATTTTAAGTTATTTAAACACATGAAATACATTTCTGTTTAACTGAGCATGTCTTTTTATTTTAATGCTGTGGATATTTTTAAAGTACTTTATTTATACACGTTGATGAAAATATGAGTTTATTCCCATTTAAAAACATATCAGAAACAACTAAATTGTAACTGGTAATAAAAATCTTTAAAATGACAAAAGTTTTTGATGCAAGTTATTAAAAAACAATCATTCTAAGATATTAATGGTTAAAACAGTATTTAGTTATTAATCATTGTAATACAACACTCATTGTTAACAAGCCAACAGAAACATTAAAGGCAAACACAACACACTCTTATAATTTACTTAGTATATAAATAAATTGACATTAAATATATTTAGTATTATTATATAAAACGTGTTTAACATTATATTTAATGGCAATAAATGAAAAAGCGATAGTGAAAATTTTATTCTGCGCTGTATAATCAAATGAATATTATGTATGTATGATATGAGAAAAATTAAGCACAAAAAACGTCAAATTAAAATAAAACTTATATTTTCGGATTACTACGCAGAAATGATTTTTTTTGGCAGGTAGCTGAAACTTCGGGGGTATGTCGTTTTAATAACAAAAAACGCGTAGTAAATCCGAAATATTGGTTTTAATTAAATTAATGCTCGCTAAAGTCTTAGATATCGTAACGTCAAATAGGTTATTATAATTATTATTTATCTATTAACACGTACTTACCGCTCTCTAAAATATCATGCTTACAAGAAATTGAAATATAATACATATAAAATAATGAACATAACATTTTATTTACTATTGACAATGTTGGTAACTTTATTATCTTTTCCATTTGTGATTAATATATTTCTAAATACTATGTCTTTTTGTCTTCTATACATACTATTAGGCTGAGTGACCTTTCAACCTTATCAGCCTCTCGAGGGCTGATTTTGATTTTTAGTCAAAACAAAAAATTATTCTGTTTTTGAGCGATAATTATCTTCTATGTTTCTTTGTACCAACTGTCAACGACGTCTATACAATTTAGACTTTGAGTTTCTTAAAACATTAATCTTGTCTAAAGATACACGCTTGTTTTAGCGAATCAAATAATATCGATACAATTTTTTCACTAATTCAAACCAGGTATGTATAGAAGGGGAATGAGGGAGGGAGAGGGGGCGCACCTTCAGCGACATGGTGCAGGGTTCAGCGTCTTCACCCGCGAGCCACTCGTCCGCGGTTAATGAAGCTTCATCAGACAACGTGTCAGGATACAAGTCCTCCTGGAACAACTCAGACTTACGCGGCACCGTCATCGACACCACCTGCAATGATATATATCTTATGTACTATCTTCATCCTACTTCTTACTAATATTATAATTGGGAAAGTTTGTGAGTGTGTGTGTATGTTTGTTACTTCCTCACGCTCAAACGGCTGAACCGATTTTGATCAAATTTTGTATACAGGAAGCTGACGTCCAGGAATAACACATAGGGCTACTTTACATCCCGGAAAATGTTCGACCTCATAATCCGCGGGTAACACCGCGGGGAGCAGCTAGTATATAATAAAAATAAGCAAGTCATATTTGTGCATTTGTGCTCATTGTTAGTCGAGCCACATCTCACTGGTATTTGTGATGATATGGTTAGTTTTCGGTTTATTACGATAAATGTTCTTTTAACTTTGTCCGTGTGTAGTTACAATAATTGAATAAGTTATTTTCTCTTTCAGATAATATTTATTTAAGTTTAATTGATTACCTGACAGAGACCAGAATTGTTGAGTCTGTAGAACTTTGCTATTTCGCACGTAGCTACGTCACAGCCCCGTTTGGGCATCATACCGATACCTAAAACAAAAATTGTTATATAAAATAATATAATACAATATTTACTATATTTTTATTAAGTTTTACCTCTCTGTGGGTCTGGTGTTTGGAAGGTGTTAATGTAGTGGACGAAAGGTGGCTCTGGGGTGACCTGCAACGGAAAAAAATGTGTAAAACTGCTCTTTTTGTATAGACACTTTTGGGGGCTCGTATATATGACTCGTATTTGTTAATGAATCGACAATTTCGATTAGAGGCTATTAGTTTTATATGTAATTATGTACGTGGTTGATCATACATCTAAAGTACAAGTGATGAGTGATAGGAACCTCAAAATATCTGATGACCGAATCACCCTTCCCGCAGAGGTAGATGAGATTGGTGTCAGGATCGTAGAGTGGGAACATGACTCCGTTACTTGTGTCAATCTCCACCGTCACGATAGGTTCACCGAGGGCGTCCGGTGTACGGAGAGTATATTGACGCTCCGACATGCGACTGAATCTGGTTAGAACAAGTTTATCCTCTTTAGTCTAAGGAACATTCTTGTGATACTTCCAAACAATGATAAGGTGTAAAGTTTGCGTGAATTGAAAACGTTAAAGAAGTATATCTTACCCAGTGGTGAACACCAGTCCATGCTTTAAAAAGATTGCTCTGGATGCTTTGCTGCCTTCGTGAGCTATGGCCTCTGATTCCACTTCTCCCTTGCGAGGGTCTATTATTCTAAAATATCACATGATCATTAGTAAAATGTCATACAAAATATCTCTACCCAATTTCGAAATTAGAAGAATAAATACTAGTTCTATAGCTAATAGGTTTTGTATATAGAGAAGTTCATATACCTAATCTTCTTGTCGCGGCAGGTGGTGAGCAGCTTGGAGCCAGTCCAGTTCCAGCAGGCGGAGTAGATGAGGTCAGGGTGACAGTCCAGACTCAGCAACACCTCGCCCGTGCCAACATTCCAGATCGCTATCTGTTATGGGGCACAGTTTGATGGAAAATATGAAACAGCTGATAGCCACGTGAAGGATTCCTTTTGTTGTTGGAAGTTTATTTTCAATAAGAATTCTATACCTACAAACCTATCTTTTTATATATTAGCAAATTGATGATGGTAGGATTACATAGGAACGGAATTTTAATAGAAAACCGCGATAAAATATTACCTTCCAAAGAACCTGGAATATGAGGGAAAGGTATGAAAGATTCTGTTACTGACCTGGTTGTCGGAGCCAGCAGTTAGCAGTACGTTCTGAGCTGTTGGATGCCATAGCACCAAGCCTACGCGTCGCTGATGGTACACGAGATCCACCACAGGCTCCGTTAATGTACGGGTCAGGCCACCGTCCGGGATCTGCCATACCTGATATACGAAGAAATATATCGTCTGTGTGTATGTGTAAGTGTATATGACAAAATTAAGTGTGCGTTATAACTGTATGTAAGTACATTGTTGGCGTCTTATACATTGTTTTTTAAAACAAACCAATTAATTTAATGTAGCTTTTTTTTTGAGAACTGTTCAACCGAACTCTTATGGCGACCTCCATCCTTATATGAACTTAGTCGAACGTTTAATAATGTTAATTAAAAACTCGTATGGTCTTGGAGCTTTAAAATTTATGCCAGAATTTACCTTTACACTGTTCTTTATTTAAAACCAATTATTGAATAGCATTGTGATTGGAAAGAGTCTGGTTTTGATTGGAAATAACTTTAGAATCTTTATTGGTTACATCCATAATTGATAAAAGGCATAGATACCTTAACAACGCAGTCTTCGGAACCGCTGGCGATGACGTTGTCGTTGTGGGGACACCACGCTATGTCCAACACTGGACCTTTGTGACCTCCCACCAAAGGATGATCTGCTGGTATGCGGCCGACCTATCCACCGAATATAACATTATTAAAAGTTTCCTCATTTTAAATACAGTCCCAAATTAAATGTGTCCGCATTGCCTATAATTCCACTTCTTTTGTTGTGTTTTTTTGTTAATAAACATTTTTTCATTTTTCATTTTCATCTTCTGAGCTGAGTGATAAAAAGGAAATTTACTTATTTTACATATTATATGTATTATTTATATGAATTTGTGTTCGATCGGTAGTAATCAAATGATTGAAACTGAAACGAACTTTGAGGACGATTGACTAAATAAAATCTAGGTAGAAGAAAATTATACGATATTATCAAATAGAAAACAAAAGATAGTCGTCCATCTCATAAATATCTTAAAGAAAAAGTAGAAAATATATTCAAACTGGACGTATCGCTTGAGATAATTACAATTCATTATGCATTTCGTTGGCACCAATAAAAGGAAACTGTGGGGAATGTTACTGCAAAAGGTGAGAAAGCACATACTCCGATATAATTGCGGTAATCATTACTTTCACTGAATTATTTTGAGCGCGGAGTATGTTTTTTTTTGAAAGTCACATTCGTGTCAGTGATGCGTTTTTACTACTTGTTTGAATACAGATTTTAATTTTGTTTGTTTTCAATGTACAAAAATATCAATTCCATAGTGCGTGTAAGAAAATGTATTATGCTAAACATAGAGACGTTAGTTGTGAAAGATAAATGTTAAATTTTATTGGTGATGAAATAGAAAATTATACAATGATTTATTTTTTATTCAAATATTACCGGTACGTGAAAAACTTCAAAATGTTGGTTCTATACTTAGACTGGAGTTAACATTTTATCAAGGCATCTCCCTAATATTATATATACAATTATAAAGATTATACATTTCATATTTCACATTAAAAATGCATGTATCCGTTCTCTGCTACTTCAAAATGAATCTTATTCGTGAGAATTGTGTTTATGTATGTAGCACTCATGATGCTAAAATAGGTATTACATCTGAAATAGACAGCTATATTTAGCACATGACAGAACACATATTAAAACATATGATCTATGGTTGAAATATATATAATCTGATACAGTATGTTTTGCAGAATGTAATCATAACTTCCTATTTTAGACTTTTAATTTATTGCCACACATAAAAGATGTTTTCGATTAATTTTAAATTCCAAAATCGCCAACAGAGGATTTGGGAATAATTTTGTAAATACAAAACGAAGATAAGATTGGAATTCTACTTATGACTTCATAATGACCGACGATTTCATTAAAACCACCAAACAACAGCAAAATTTGTGTTTAAAACAATTCTATTTACATCAATGTACATATAAATAAATGTCAATGCAAAATTTTATAATAGTATGCGTGATTAATAAATTTTTACAACACTATTTTTTAACAACTGACTTGACAGAAAAAGAAATATGGAAAAGATAAAATTTTATTCTCCAAAAGATGGAATGTTTAAAAATATACGTTTCGATAATGAAATTTCCATCTACATAAAAAACTACGTAGCTTTAGAGAAAATTTTGAACATACAAAGGACCACACAGATAGTAGTTGAAAACAGTACTTTTTTTCATAAGTCGGTTAATAATATATATGAATTATTTTAATTTTTAACTCGTAACATTATAATGGTCCGAGGGAAACATTACATGCGGTTTACGTGGATATCTGATACGACACTGTTGTGATTATTCATCTTGAACTTGATGCGATATGTCTATAGATTTTATAATATTCAATATATCATATTAATATTTAAGTTAGGATTAAATATTCTGGGCAGTATATATATGTACAAGATCCTTTGTATAATTTATTTTTGTACCATTAGTACAATGATATTTTACAGTCTGAACACTGACGCTTGACTGATTCAATTTAGTTAATACATCTTTACCGATTACACAGTAAATAATTTAATTTCAATCTTTTTTACGTTTACCGCATCAAATCTGTCGTAAAGCATAAAAATATTAAAGTTTTGTACATTTATTAATAGTAATATGTTGTTAAAATATCATATAAAATTAATTATAATTGCTTGATACTGCATTACGTCATCATATGGGTGCCATAGAATATCAAAGGTGCTTTATGAAAACTTTTCCGTTTATATTTAGGTTATCATCGCCGCCGCCAATCTGTCTGTCTTCTGATTTATATTCATATTCTAAATATACCCTTTATTATTGTTAAAGTATGTCATACAATTATCAAAAGGCTAAGAAGTACGAATAGGGAACACTACAAAAATAGACATGTCAATTATAGTTAAAATAAGTAATTAAGTAAATGTTTTTAATAAAAATTTATTATCTTTTTTTTTATTGATATTTTTGTTACTATGGATAATAACAAAATAATATAATACCATGTTTTTAAATCCATTCTTCCAAGCACCTAACTCTTGATATATTTACCGTCGAAAAAAAAACAAATGAAATTCAATAATTAATAAATTTTATAGTCAAATAAGATAATTATCAATACTGACATTTATACTTTATCACATACATTTTACTTTCATTTAAACCAATTTCGGTTAATTCGCATTTTGCGATACATTTCTCCGTTGGCATTTAACGACTCTGTGTGTAATAATACCCGGTCTAAACATTATAAAGTATGACGTTCGAAAATACCCAATAAAAAAAACAAGTAATGAGATTTTTATGTTTTAAAACCCTTTTAACATAGGGTATATAAAAAATATATGTATATACTAATTATATCCAAAAATACCGTCGCGTGTTGCGATTCTAATAATTTAACGCATCGCATTCAGAATTAGATCCAAGCCTCGTGTTCTTTAATGACGATTGTTATAATTTTCACGGCGCAATGGATACCTAATTAATAATAATGGAACACATTTGCATGTCCACTGCTGAAGTGACGTGGCGTTAGAGAAAAAAAGTTTGTTTCAAAATGTAGTGTAAGTCTGGTTTGTACAGTCCAAACTGTGTTCTTTTTTCGTTTGAACATGTATTGCTAATAGAGACCTAAAATATTCTTAATCGATAAATAATTAAATCAATACAAATCTACTTTATTTAAATGAAAATACCGATACTACTATTGGCCATTGCAAGATTCTATTTTCTATTTCATATATTAGTATAAGGGTCTGTTTTGTGAATTTCATGAAGCTGTTTCCAAAGCATAGTTGGCCTTTGCACACGTCGACCGATTTTCTCAGGCGTGGGTGGTGACTCGATTTCCGCACGCTGGCGAATTATTTCCCAACGCAGTTTATAAATAACTAAATAAAAACATATATTAAATATAACTATAATAAAACAAACATTTTAAAAACAAACTTAATACCACCTAACCTATGTTATGAATCATCGCTAAAAAATATTATACAATAATGCGTTCGAACTATATTTAGTAAAGAGATTAAACTATATACTTGCATCAGATTTCTTTATATAGATAATCGTTTCAAAATAATGATTCACGCTATCTTCCTTGTGGGACTGCCAAAAAATTGTTTCATATATAAAAGAACAAATAGAATCTAAGGATGTTCTAATTTTATAACCTGACTTTATGACGTCATTTTTGACAGAAATTTTGAGATAAAATTAAGGATTTGCTTATTCTATAATTAAAATAATAATTATACAGTATGGGAGAAACCTATGAAATCTCTTATAATCTAGAATGAGCGGTATTAAATGTCATAAAATTCCATTCCTAGAAATACGTCATGGAATCCAGCGCATGATCCGTTAGCCGTAATATACCTAGTTGAATTGTCTTTGATGGTTATTGTCACTTACATTTAACCTGAATTCTGGCTCAATGACATCTACGTTCCTTAAAAAAGTGATTAAGAAATTAAAAAAAAAATCTCGAGAATTGTGTTAAGCTAATTTGTGACATTTAATCCATATCAAAAATAAGGCATGATAAAATAAAAATATTTCATATTTATACCAATATATTATTAAAATACTAGTAAAGAAAATAAAATTTCTATAAAAGAATTTGTATGTCAAATTTATTGACCACCATTGACATGAAATACATAGTTTAGTACTATTCTGATTAAATTTTACCTTTCTTAGGTGTTATAGTTATTTCTTTGGTAGAATATAGCAAGAATATAATGGCTTCTTTGCAAAAATTACCACAACGCTACCATATCATTAAGATTTTAATCAAAACTACATCTCATACTCAAAAAGTCTGTAAAATTTGTCATTTAAGAAACTTTCTATTAATAGTAATCATAAGCAGAAATAGCAACTACTATGAAATTTAGTTCAAATATAAATAATAGGCTGAGGATGGCATACTTAGTTGACTAGGTCTCAACCCATAAGGAGATTAATTTTTCTACGACCTGAGCAACCTCACATAATCATAAGGCTTTAAACACATTACACACATTTATGACACACTCTTAGGAATTCACTCAAAAAGTAAACATTCCCAGAAGACAATAACTTGAACCATTGTTGAATACCCATTGTCCTATATCTGTTGCACAATGTGAATGTACGGCTGGCATATAACATAAATAATTCAAATCAATATAAGCTTTAATACTATAGCAATACTGACTAATATTGGTGAATATGATAAGTTCCTAACACTTGCAGTCCATAGTACATTATGGTGCTTGTTCCATACTGATAAACCATGTGTATATTGTAGAATAATTTGATGTCTCTACAATTTGTGATATGTCATGTCTGAAAACATATCTATAAAAAATGGAAGTACATATAAATTTAAATAAAACAAATAATAATGGGATTAGCTGTAAGACATCCGATATATAAGCCTGTATAAAAATAAAACTTTTAAAATTATCATCATTGAGCTGATGATTTACATTGAAAAAATACAAATTTTTACATTTAATATTATTTAAATTTTGTTTAAACTTAATTTTTGTGAAAGATAATGAAATATGTAGCTATAATCATACTTTTTCACCTTTAAAGTACGAGTAAGATGGTGATTGGGTAATTCTTATTTAGCTTAGCACATCGTAAACCTCGCAAAGAACATAAGTCGCATTACTTCATAATTATTAAAATTAAATTATTTATCTATTGCTTCTAGTAAGATTTAGCTTTGTTTATCAATAAAATATGATTGCATAAAAATATATATTGATAAGTTATATCTTTTTTGTTATAAAGCATGAAGCACGCTAGCCAATTTTATGCACAATTATAATTATAGATAAAGATTTTGAGAATATTCCACTAGCATATTATTGATTATGGACATATAGAAAATGCTTTTGTTTATATGATTAAAAACCTTTGAATAAAAGTAAATGATAGACGGGCATATTCAACAAATTTATTAGTGGCTTCATCTAAAATAGAAGAAAGTTTCTTATAAGACACTTTAAATTTTTGTAAAAAAAAGCAGAATTTGTATAGATTATATTAAATTTAAAAATATGTATTTAAACATAATTTATGATTAAAAATAGATTTATACCAAGTCAAACAGTTTTAATAGAATAGAGACATATTGGATAAAGTAGTGGTAATATTTTGGTAATGTTAAAAATAAAAATATCTGTAAAATTATTTATGTGTCTTTTCAAGTTAAACTAATTCATGACCAATTTAGTCATGAACCAATAATAACCAAGGATTGTAGTTGTGGAAATAATCAATACCCCAGAATAATTTTATGACTGGAGCATTTGAAGGAAACTTAAAAGTATAAATCGTGATTTAAACTCTATGTAGTTTGATTTAATAGCATGATGATGCAAATTAAGTTAGTATTTTGAGACTACTGAATTTCACATAATTACTATATAATAATTGCTATGAATAATGTATGATTATAAAGTATAACTTTGAATACTATGTCAATTACAGAGAAAATAAATGCACAAGACATAAGTACCCAACAAATACAATATTTTCTAAACTGATTCTCTGATAGAAAGTATGTCTCTAGAAAAATATTTGATAGTTTAGAACACTCGATAAATCTATTTTGACGTAAATAGTTTATTAAATATATTTGTATGGCTTTAAAGTATATAGTATTTATGTGATATTAGCTGAATTTTGGGTACTTGAGTAAAAGTAATAACTTACCTTATTATGGGGTAAAACTATGAAGGCTCCCCCGCCGGCTGACTCTACAATGATGGCTAGGAAAGTGGGGTTTACAGCACAAAACGTAGAGTCCCACGAACTTTTCGATACTCTGATGTTATCATAACACTGTTCCCTTTTAAGGGCCTGACCATATACATGGCGGAATTTTGAACTACGAACCACTCTGAACGACATCTGGAAACCAAAATACGCACATTTAACGATAGACCCGAACACACTTCGATATAATCCTAATAATTTCACTTAAAACATAACCTATACGCTAATATTTGACTGACCTATATTGACATTAGCTATAATTGTTTAAAAAATTAACTCACGTTTGTTTATAACAAGGAACTATATTATTTACGCCAAATATGTCAGTGAAATCATTTGAGTAATCCTAAATGTTATATAGAAAATAAAAATTGAGAGCTGCTAAGGTACGAAGGGAGGACGGTTGGGAAAACGAGCAAACTCCATATTTGGTAATGCCTACAGCCACTGCATTTACTGATTATAAATTTTTGAGGATAAGATAATTCAGTTGGTATGACTTTCATATATTATTGTAAATAAAATTTTATATTATTAAGGACTTTTTTTTCTACCTTTAGTGTCTTTTTATAAAAGAATTTAAGATTTAAATTTCTACATTAAAAAATTATTTACGAACGCACCCTATGAACGTCAAATTCATAGAATTACTAAAATTCATTCATTTCAATTAATCCTCTTTTTTATACTAAGATATGAATAATATTATATTTAATAAGTATATCTTTTTGTTAACTTTCAAACAAAGTAATATTAGAATTTTGAAGTAAAACATTTACGAAAAATATAATATCAACTTACCGTCAGAGTCCGAACAAAACTTGAGCTGCGTTCTTGATACCTTATGTTTGAGCGTAGAAATGGTCTCTCTTCTTATGATATCTCTGATATTGAAATTGGATTTATGTGTATAATTGAAATATGGAGTATCTTTTAGGGTCCTGACCAAAATTAATAATAATAATTCTTCATAAAAAAAATTAATAGCTACAGTCAATAATATTTTAAGGACCTTATCCAATTTCCATTTCGTTACTTCATTATCTTAATGTAGAAAAATTTACTTGAATGATGAACTCAGGAATTTTAACAATTGATTGAACATGATACTTATAATAATCTAAATGGAGGGTAGTTCTGTTAATGTATGGATGACTATACCATTTTTACCTAAGTGCACGATATAAAATTTGAATAAGGTAGAGAAAATATTCTATTATCTGTTTAATAATAATGATATTTATTGTAAAAAAGAAATATAATTAAAATATTTGTTTATAAATGGTACTGATCTTAAAAATACACTTTTCATTCAATATAATTCGTATGAAAAATATTATAAAAATGGATGAGTAATGATAAAGGCTAACTCTGTATATTTATGTATGAGACAGTTTAAAAGGAATTAATGATTTTTGGTTGAAAAAGTTAATTAAATTTACTGTGTTCTATCATTATTGTTTCAACAAGTCATATTTTAAGCAAATTAAAATTTTTATGGTGAAAAATAAAAATGCATATATTTAGTTCTGTCTCTTTTTTACTTGCAACAGAAAACTAATTAAAGCAATTTTATTTATTAGATATGAGTTTTGAAGTATCATATTATGTTTTATGTAATCTTCTATGTCATTTTTATTTCAGATTGGGAGTTTCAATTGTTTTTATACTTTTTACGTATACTATTAACTAAAATAATATGATTTTGTTACCCTGCGTGGAAAAAATTCAAAACATTCTACACGCTTTTTAAAATATTTTTTAGGTTGGTATATATATTTGAGATCAACTCTTTTCTATGTTGTTGTTACAAGAGGTAATACATTCTATAGTAAAAAAAGCAAATTTTATGAAAAACATAACACAACACATGTGAATAAATAGAAGCAAACAAAATATTATTAGTTAGATTACTAATAGAAATGTATTAAAGCAAGAAATCTCTTACAGTTCCTTTTTTTTTAAGTTTACATTTACTTAAAGCGGGCTATAATTTATTTTCTTTTCTTAATATTGAAAAAGGAATAATAAGAAACTAAAAATCTTATTGGGCTTTTTTGCTAATATAACAACAAAAAATTCACTACATTTATAACAAATAAAAAAAATTGTATATTAAAAAAACGCATTTTTTAAATTTTAAAGATAGGTTCCGATGGTGACATTTTGCAAATAGTTATTTTTCCTGCTATGATTTCATCCAAAGTTGAATCGTGGAATGTCTTGCCGATGCTATCCAAATAGTTTTCTAGAGACATATTGGCTTGTCTATTTCCTCTATTTGATGTCAGTGTCAACTGTCACTTTTCATTCTGTCACTTTTTTTCACTAGCGGTCCTCGAAGTTTTATCAGAGAAGTATATTTGTATATTATTATTTATTTATAACATATTCTTACTTTCGGTCTATATTATTATTGCGATTAGAATGCATCGGCGTCATTATTAATCTTGTGTTCCGGTTATTCAAAGAACAACATGATTAACAAGGTAATTTGATCTTATGTCTAACCATTTTTTGTTTTGTAACTCTCATAAACAATTTTTAGGGATTTCAAAGAATTTTAAATGGTGTTAACTATTTCTGACGATATTAATTATCACATCAAATGTCATAAATATTCAAAAGTACCATTCTTATGGCCTCCTTTAAGAGTGGTTTCTTTTTATTTTAGTTTAACAGCTTATTATTTTATCAGCATTATCAACAGCAGTCATAACTTTGATCCCTGATATTACATGTCAAAGTGTTTAATATCTCGTACTTCTTGTGTATTTTATAAAAATATCAATTATTTATAGTAATTGTAATCATATCATAAATTAAAGGAATAGTGTCAGCCCAGATAGATAGAATTCATTGAACACAAAGGAAAAGGAAAATTTAAACGTATTTATTGTTTTGTTAAACAGTGTATGCAGTTTGAAGATAGTGAATGTATATACAAATATTTCGATTGATCAAGATCTATTAAAAAATCAAAATTGAGCCTTCAAGAAAAACGGAACTTGAAGAGGTGGATATAGGAGAAAAGCACAAGAAACAGATAACAATGGCAGGTCAAAAGTCACAGGTTTGCATTGTTATTTCCATTTCTGATCCTTCGTATATGCTTATCAATATATGGTCAGTGTTTATAGGTTTTTTTGTCCTTTAGGCTCGTCACTACCGAGTTATGATGTCTGTGCTGGGTCTATGCAATGCTGGTTCACTTGCTGCAGCCATCAATCTGGTGATCATGCTTAATCCGGAAGACAGGTAATTATAAAAACATTAAATTTACATTTTAAACTCATTATAATAGAGTACCTATTTACAAAAGTAATTATATAGATCAGTTACAAGATATTATCATAGGTAGGTAGTAGATAATTACTTTATAGTTTATATGAGTAAAAATACAATATGGAAATGACTAATGAAATAATTGTTTCCTTTAAAATTATTACAAACTTTTTGCTGTGTTTTTTTATGTCAATGTTTACTTTTAAGAAAAGTAAGGTTATACATATTTTGGTATTTTTTAATAGGTTATAAAGATATGTTATGTTTTGAATTGAAAAATACCAGTATCTTATTAGATATTTAAAAAATATATTATAAATATGTATGTACATCTTTGTTTATAGGTAATTGTGGTGCATGTTATACAAACAAAATTATTTTTATCTTTCTAAGTTACTTCAGGGATGTAGGAAGTTGTTAAGTAAAATGTTATTGACAAAGGAAATATTGACGAATTATATCATCAAATGTTTTGATGCTTAAAAGTGCTTCAAAATATTGATTTTTAAATTTCAAAAAGCCAATGCTTAACACATGATATTACTTAATTCTTCTCAGAGATCGAAAGTATTTAAAATTTAAATATGCAGTTATTTTACTTATGAAAAAATTACAATGTTATTCGAAATATAATTAGATAATGATAATGAATATTTTGTATGGGAATTTTGGGTTTATTGTCTAAAATTATGGTCCCTCAATGTTCTAAATATTGTTTACGTAACCGAGATCGTAAAGAATTCGTTACATCGCTTTCTGAACAAATGCGATCCATTCATTTGATTAACACTTGCTTAGCTTCTAACATACTAAAAGGTCGTTACGTTTTGTTACACTTTTGAAGGTAATGACTTTGTTTGTTACTTTAATGATGCCGTTTAGGAAATTTCCACTTGCTTTGAATAATTTCATCTTGTTTAACGCCATGAGTATAAATAATAATAATATAATTCTATTGAAATGTTAATAGTGTCAATTAACTTATAGAAATTGTTTAATAGTTGCTTTACGAGACTTCTGATGTCATTGAATGAGAAACTAAGCGGGCATGCGTTCAAAGACTTTTATACATCGCTTTTTATACATTTTGATACCTTTTTTAGAATTGTCCCTCCCACGGAAATATATGAAAAAGAACAAATAAAAAAAACAAATTAGCTGTCTTATATATTTCATAATTACACAAATATATACGAAACTTTATTGATACATTTTGGTATGGAGTTATTCGGGATACTATTTATTTAATCCAGTTAACATACGTATCAAACGAAAACTTCATCGAAATCCATCCAGGAGGAATGATTACAGATTTAAAAATTGTCCATAAATTCAATATTGTTATGTGGAAAAATTAAAACAAATATTATACTTGTTGTATATCTTACAAAATGTTGAATTGGTATAGTTTAAACTATATAAATACTGTTATAACTTATATTTCATAATCATTTGTAGAAATGATTTTCATACGTAGACTTATTTTATGACTTTTTAAAAATCTCATCGGTCCAAAAGATTAGAGCGCTAAGCGTTATTTAATTCACAAATAAATTAACCATTCAAAAATATACAAAATATGAACAATGCAATAATCGAATAATTCTTATTATTCATAATTTACCTATTGCTATTACTTTGATTTGTTAAGAGAAATAAATGTATGCTAAAGCGATTGTTATTTTTTTCTCATGCATAGAGCTGTTGCGAATTGTTTTGATATAAAATGCCCGTACAGTTCACGGAAAAGACTTTGAAATATTTAGTAGATGATTATATCTGTCGTTAAAATTTATTTGAGATTGAAGTTAAAGGAAGGCGGATTGCAATAAGGAAATATGATGATATTATATACAAAATATTGAATATATACATAATATGTTTTTATAAGGTGGTTATTGGCGAATTATCTTCATAAATTATCTCGCTTATATATATTTTTCATATATCTGTATATAATAAATGTTTTGACTATTAAATGTTTAGCCAGCTATGATCAAATGTAAATTCGTTAATAACTTGGAATTAAAATTAATTTCTAAGTGATGTGTTTTACGAATAGTTACGTAAGTTTTAAAAAAGAATTACGTAACATATAGTACGTAAATGATTTAAAAATAAGCGAATGTTATCCAGCAGCCGTAGCGATTAGCGAACGCCGAATTGTTTATACAGGTTTATGGAGCGAGATAAATAATTTTACGATAGTGATAAAAAAATGTTCCTGTGATGGAAATTTAACGATAACAATGACATTTTTTTAAAACATTATCTAAAGAATAACCTCGATAAAGTGAACTATTAAAGCATATTTAATGCTTCTTCAATAAAAATGATAATGTCAAAATAATAAAACGTTACAAAACTTTTAATGTGTTGTTTCGTCGTCGGTCATTATTCATTTAGTTTTATGAAATCGAGCAAGCGAAATGAAAAATATATAAAAAATATTATTGGTAGGTTAGGAATTTACCTATATACAGAAAGTTGTATATATATTTTGATCTTTATCTAATGGTTAAATGGTTATGAAAATTAGGAAAGGCTGCTTTCAAAATTCTTCCCACGTACAAGTCTCCTTTAAAACTTGACTATAATTTTCCTCTATTGTTACATTTTCTTTTATTCGATTTTAGATAAAATCATTTTTTTTTAGTTTTAAGATTCTCAGCCATCAGGTTCATCAAAACCATTTGAACATTAAATTAAAAAAACTTTTCTAAGCCTATGTATATTATTGCTACTTGACTTGAAGGCATACAATATGAATGCCATTAGTCTATTAAAGCGCCCGTTTCCCGCGGGTGTAGCTCGTTTTGTTATAAATGTTTATATGAGCGATTCACGTGGCAGCATCGACCTCATGTAAGGTCGACTACAAGGTTGAATTAATAATACTCAAGTGATGTTGCTTTATTAAAATTATATAATAATAGAGAAACATTTCACAGACAATGATGATACAGATACATTGTTGGTTCTATTGTAATATTATTTGTTGAGGCGCTCGCTAGCACATGGGATGTTATATGGGATGACGGTCTTCGTCTGTTTAATTTGTGTTACATGTTATGATATTCTAGATCAATCTATCCTGATAAAATTTTATGCTATGAGTACTATAAAGTTCTGTGATGCCATTTGAATACGAAATTTAAATACTTATGAATTGGTTTTGAATCTCCAATAAATGTATGGACACCATTAAAATTCTTATTTAATACGAGTTAGCTTTTGTATCTTTTTAAACTTTCACTACATATTGTTTTTCCAAATTCATAATTAATAAAATTTAAATAGCTGAAGGAGTGATGCGATTAGAATTTAGTTAATCAAAACGAAAGTCGAGGACTATGAATATTGGCTCATTGCAGCTTCTGTTCTATTACAGAATTTCAATAAAACGTGGGGCTGTCCTGACGGCTCTAGGATTCGTGTATTTTATGACTCTGTTCGAGCTGATCAACATGGCGGCCTTGTTCACTCAGGCTGGTGCTCGCTTCAGGCACAAATACAAGCTCAGCTGCGGAGAAGTTCTTGACATTAGTAACAAGTGAGTTCAGCTTTTATACAAACGACAATCCACCAGAAATGACAAGTAAGTAATATTGTTATGATGTAATCGTTGAGTCTCTTAGCCTTTGCGCGGATATGGTACCAGGAGCTACCAATAGCATTTCAAAGGTCATGATTTCTTTTTGGCTTTATATTTTTAAGTGTCCTAAAAACAACACTTTGTAGAAGATTATTATCTTTATCCGCATATTTCTTCTTCTTCTTATTTGTTCTTGTATTAACTCTCCAGGTTGGTGTCAGCTATCCAAGCGGCTTTCTCATGCGTGACAGGCGCTGTGGTGTGTGCTTGGTCGTGTACACGTGACTTGTTGAAGTCCTCACACTTCATGTCCGAAGCCTACGCATGGTTCGGAGCTGCATACTTCTTCTATGACATCTGGTCCATGTATATGGTAAGAGTTTGTTAAAAGATTTGAATTTTAAATTGAGATGAATAACTATCATTCTCAATTTGGAAGATTCCAGCTTAAGACGTAACTGTCGAAAATTGTTATATTTTATTTACATAAGTATTTATTTTAAGATAAACTTTTTTTCGGTATATCATAGTGACTTCTGTCATATTATCCAAAGTATTATAGCTATGAAAATATAGAATAAGTTTGGTGATTTTGCATAATGTAGTAAAACACACACTAAACTAAATCACTTACCTTCGCAGAACTAAAACTATAATACTTCATCTGTATTACTAGTAAAGGTAAATGAGGGATGATTTATCGTCAGTTATTTCATACTAAACAATGTTGAAGTCGTGATGTTCTATATTTTTCAGGTTCACGTCCACATGACAACGAACGCGGACTACTTTAAGAACAGGATCCGTAAAGTGTCGAAGCCCGAGGGTCCAGCCCCGGAGCCTGTCAAGCGACCCTCGTTCTTCTCATACTGCAGACACGAACCCGTCATCCTGATGCATCACCTATTCATTGGAGGATTCGGATTTTTGGTCATAGTGGTGAGTTCGTTGATTTGAAGTCAGTGGTGGCCTAGTGGTTAGGCCCGCCTCTCATGTATAAGGGCCCGGATTCGATCCTGGCAAGTACCGATGTGATTTTTCCGAGTCATACGTACTTTATAAGAGTATTTAGACATCACTGATTAATTCATTCCCAAAAGAGGGTTGATGTCAGGCGGGCGACCGGTCGTAAAAACAATTAGCCAATATATTCACTACATGTACGGCAGAGACTGGCTAAAGCTGGGAAATTGCCAAGTAGAGGAGTGGTGAGTTCGTTGATTGATCTTGTATAGACAATTCACTGTGCCCTGCTACGCTTTGCTGTGGTCACATGAGTGAGAAATGAACAAGAAAAGATAGCGTACGTTATATTGAAGCTTATTTTTTCAATACTTATGGGTAAACCATATTTTTTGTTTTCCCATTGTTTGTGTAGATATAGAGGCTATATGGTTATAAACTCACTTAGAGATATGTCAGTATCAATCAAAGAGGATTTTAAAGTTTTAAAGCATACACAAACCAACTTAACACATATAATATTATTATAATATAAAATCCCAAATAAAAAAGCCGTGCACATAGATTTAGGGTAGAGTAAGCAGAAGATGTTACAAAAAATACAAATTTTTGAACTAAAAATGATTGCGGTATGTTGATCACCGCTTTATGAAAGTTATTTATATCGAAATAATATTTCGGAAATATACAGCGGAGATCTTAACATTCTTATTAATATTATTTGAAAACAACGTAAACAAAATAACATATTTTTGTATACACAAACTGCTAGCTTATTAAAACTATCATAATACTTTTTATTAAAGTGAGTATTATTTTTCGTTAAATCTAAATCTTCCCGGTAAAGACAAATTTAAAATTCAAACGACAACTTACTGGTCTGTAAACATACGTATCCGTAATGTATGATTAAAGGTATGTTAGTAAGAATTAAATAATAATATAGGTTTAGTTGTTAGATGGGCATGATAAGCAGTGCTTTTTTGCATCTATAGTGTGCATACCACTGCACAATTACAGTGTGAATGAAGCCACAGTATAAATAAATAGCATTTTTTAGCAAGCTTTTATTATTAATGTAAATGCATCAAAGTTATTTTGTACCAGTTTAAAAACATTATACTTGATTGCAACTACAGTCATTCTTGATACATCAATTTAAATAGCGCCCAGGTAACGTTATTCAGATCAGATATACAGGGTGACTGGTGAATTACTATCAATATTTAAGGAGAATACTCGGTACATGATTCTCATTCGAATTATGTAAAAAAAATAGCTACTTAATTTTTCACCAAATTTCCGTATAAATAAATAAAGTGTGGATACGTTCCAAGTGTTCCAAGTGTGGACGCGTGCGGCGGCGTGCTGATACAACACTACGCCTCCGCACGCGTATGTGTGTGTGTGTGTATACCTTATCTGTAGGGTGTTCACACGATGCGTAATTAATTACATAACTTTTGGTTAACTTTACTTAGAAGTTTATTAATATTTATGTTATATTAATTTTTATTTTGTCATATATGATCGTCAAATATCACGTCCTCAAGTATCGATAGTAATTCACCAGTCACCCTGTATATTTTTAAAAACCTGCAATCGTGTTAAAAAATAAACACTTTTAGTTAGCGGGAATGAATAATTTAAAAAAGACGCGTTTGTTTTAATAATAATAATAAAAAAAACAAATAGAATTGTAACAAAAAATAATATATAACACATACATTTTTTAATTTTTCCCTAACGAGTAGATTATCTCCCCAACGTACATGAGACGGTATATGTGTTTAATCCTAAATTGGCTTTGTTTATAGCTATATTATTACTATTCTAAAATTACTGTAACGCTGTTGGATTACCTGTACCGCGTGTGTGTGTTTTTAATCCTCCTACATGTGTATGTGTGGGTGTTCCTCAGTATCTCCGCGGCGGGCTGGGCGACTGCGTGTTCGGGTTCGTGTATCTGATGGAGGCCTCCACTCCGTGCGTGTCTCTCCGCGGCGTCCTCTCTCGCCTCCGCCTCAAGAGTTCCCGCGCGTACCTCGCCAACGGCCTCGCCATGCTGCTAGTGTTCCTATTGTGTCGCGTCCTCAGCCTGCCGTACGTATGTCTGCTCTACTCCCGTCGCCTCGGCCTACCCTACTTGGACGCCATAGCGACTCTGCCGCTAGGCTGCAAGATTTCCATCTGCATACTGCTGTTGCCGCAACTTTACTGGTTCTACCTCATGTCCGCGGGTGCCGTAAAGGTTTTCTTCGGCACCGGAAACGGAAGGGAGCCCGACCGTCGCAGGTGATGCCCTCGCCGGAGCATCCGGAGGCACTGAGGCCTCGACGGCGTCCACGACAACCGGATGCTGTATTCTGCGCACTAGATAGATATGTTCTAGTTTTAATTATTTTATTGTATTTATTAAGTGCGTGTGATATGGTGGTGGAGATTTCGGTGTCGGATGTCGCTAGATTTAAAATTCAGAGCTTGTTACGTCTTTTAATAAAAATTACGCCTCGAATTGAACACCACCAAAGAATTAAATTCGCAGTGCCTTGTAGCGGCCGCTGTAAATGAAACGCACAAACGTAGAAGCTGTTATGTAATGTTCATCGAACATTCTAGAACATTTATCGTTAATAGTGAGCTTTTAAACAAAAATACCGAAGCATTTCTATCAAACATTCTTTAAAGTTTCTCTGCATTTGTTTTCATGCTTTAAGTTTTCATAATATAATGTTATTAATATTAAAATTTATATAATCTCAATTCTAAATAAGTTCTGTATGTTATATATTTATATATTTTATAATTACGATGTAAGCATTCTAAATGGCCTTATTTACTTATGATAAATTTTCTATCATCAATATCGAATATTGTAATGATCTTGTTTTTTCTTGAACGAAAATTATATATGTATACAATGAATATTTATGAAACGTCCATGTTTTAACTATTTTTTGCTCAAATGACACACGTCAGGGTTACAGTCGTTTGAAATATTAGATGAATTTGTTATCTAATTTCACAAAGTATAAAAGACTATTCTCTACGACAAACTTCTTCGTGTTTCCTCCACAAAGTACTCAAGATTGATAAGTTGATCTCGGCCAAATGTTCCATCATTTCAGTGCGAATGAAGACATAGCCATCAGTCTTTAACATTTTGGATATGTTGTTACCTCTGACTAGTAATTTCGCACATCTGTTCGTCTCGTAGCAGATCACATTTCCTTGGCAAAACATACTTGACACCGTCAGCCTTAAATACTAGTTCTGTGCTATCCTTGGAGATTTTATTTGCCATCTCGATGATTACTGTCTGAGGATTCAAGCTACGTACGTAATCAATCTACAAATAGCTTCTAGCCCATTGAATGTCCTTCCGTTATCTTTCCCTCTATAGCATTAACAGCTATCTTCAAGAAGGTTTTGCCTGCAATGTACGCGTCTAATTCATTCCCTATAGATTTTATATTTTTAGGTGTCACTTTAACGTAATCCTTAACAATGATGTAATATCCGATAATGGCGTGGATATTACACTGAGCCCCTATAGGTTGCAAAGTTACAGTCAAAAGGGTGAGCTAATGCTAATACTTTCTGATTCCGCGTAGATGAGTTATGTAATACGTTATCCGAAAAATATTAGTTGCATTTAAAAGAGTAATATATTTCAATTGTTTGGAGTTTAGGTTTTTGAGATTGTTTTACAAATTTATAAATTGTATGTTATTTGATCTTATATTATTTCGGCCTAAAAAGCTGCTGACAGCGAAGACGTTCATACGACAATTAATATTGGAATTTTAAGTTAAAATTTAATAACTATACTAAAAATATGTTATAAACTATATAACATACGCATTGTGAGTTTCTATTGAACCAAAAGCATCAAGAAGGAAGAGAACTACCAAAACATTACTTCTTTAAATTAAGTTTCCAATGACAACTTTAACACCGAGGTCATTTAATGAAATCTAGTTCTAATAATGATATCTATAAAAAAACGAAACTTGTAAAACAATATCCATCATGTACACTATTCTTTACGTTTGTACATACTTTGTTGGCAGAACCGCGACGTCATTACATATAAAAGTAGAATACATAGAATTGTCGTATGAACAATTTATACTCTTGAATTTTTTTTAATAATCAAATTTTGATTTGATTGACCCTTGACTGAATTCGAGAGCTTTTTGTGTCCGTTCAAAATGAATCTATTATTATTAATCAAACTTAATGTGTCTGACCATAAAGAAAATACGATCAATGTATTATGCTAATACATGTTTATTTGTTTTAAATTATCAAGGGAAAAATCTAATGTTATACAATAATACTGAAATATATATCTTGCGACTCGTAAACGTGGTGCAAGGTATAATTTTATATAAATCTTTCAGTTGATAAAGATGCACTATTCACATTTTCTTACTGTAAACAGTATGAAAATAGATTTTCTATTTTCCTTTCTGATTATATACTTCCTTCATAAACGTACCTGTTATGTACACTGACACAATCTTTATTTATATACTTTATATAGTTATAAATAACATTTTATATAGTTTCCTTGAAATATTTTATTTTATGGGAGCGTTTAAATTAATATGTTATTCTATGTTACATAATATTGTTTATAATATTTATGAGGTTTCATAACTGGTGACCTGGTTTTGGTGATACTCCAAGATCCTATGATATTAAAATGTGTGTTTCCATCAAGTGTGTCGTGAAGTCACAAAAAATAATTCTATCCATCTATATAAGAGGTAATAATATGAAATTATACCTCTTATAATTCTTTCTCACCACTTAGGTACATCAGACATTGCTTGATGGAGTTATTTTTTTTTCTTTCATAAGAAATATTAAATTACATAGAATCTTGGAGTATAGTAATTATATTTATTAAAATGTTTCGTCTCTTTTCCTTGAGGTTCAAATCTTCCGTTTGTATCTTCAGTATTATTTCAACCAAATTTTATTGCGAGTCTCGAAGCCTAGGGTTTTCTTGAATCTTCGAGCTTAATTTATAGGGTCATTGTTGTCAAAAACGTCATATAGACTGGTATTAATAAATTTACATTTATAAATCGGCACATATATTTTTTTCATTACTGGATTTAATTGTCAGAGATGTAAAAAATGGACTGTACTTTGGGAAGGAATTGTTAGAACTTGTAATATGCTTCTAATACAGTCTTCCACAGCTTAATAAAATTTATACTCACTACACAAATATTTTACAAATACCCAAAATCTTCCTTTTTTTATATCCTTTTTCATATATTTTTTTTTCAGTGACCATAGCTTTTAACTATCAAGCAAACGTTACTGTTCTTGCTTTATAGTTTTGAACTTTTGTCATTCGTAATAGGTGTTAAATTTCTATAACAGTTAAATGTCACTCGGTGACTGGTTGCCATTTTGTAAAGTTTAAGTGTTACCAGTTTATATGTACTTTATAAAAGTCATGTAGTGAATAGAAATAGTGAAATGTATTAAAAATTTTATTTGTAATAATAAATAGCATTTTGTAATCAGTTGGTGTTGTTATTTATAATCTGCAGCTTCTTCTAATTTAAAAATTATTGTGTTAATTCTACAGTGAGTAAAAATAATAAATATTTTTTTATATTATTTGTACCGACCTATAACGGTAGAAGACAATGACTACAACATTATACAATCATATTGCGAATAGCAATAAGCAGTCATAGTGTAGAAAAAATATTTGATGTAGATTTTTTTCTGGTAACTATATTTTGGATTATATGGACTTATGGACACGATGTCAATGTTCCAAAAGCGTAAAAATATTTAAAGTAAAACTTAAATCCCTGGGTTTAGAAAATATTGACTTTTGACATTGACAACAAAATTCTGTATTGCAAACTACAAATAAATTTATGTTTGACTTCAAGAAAATAAATCTATTTAAAAATAAAAATCATTTTATAGTTAATTCGAGATATGTATACTTTTCTTGATAGCTGAATATTCGTAATAAAGAGCTTCTTCATAAATAATATTTGCAATGTAAATTCATATTATTTTAATTTGACTCTTATGGACAATTCAAGGGAATTACGAAAAATTTGTTAAATGGAGGAAGTCGATAAATTGAGACCATACGTTATATTAAGTTTGCACTGTTTATAATAATATATAAATATTTTTGTTGTAGAAAATCACAAGATAATAATTTAATAACCATTTTTATAGGTCTAACAATTTTTGGGTAAAAAAAAACACAATCGTAAATATTCTTAATTTCATTAATTTACATACCGAAAATTTACAATTTATATTTTGATTGCACAATATCTAATTTGTAATTAAAAAATGACAAAGAATACAAGAATAACAAGGTTGAAAATTTGAGATTTGATAGCAGTGAAAAAAGGAGCTTATTTAGAATAGTTAAAATTATATAAAATCAAAATTCTTAGTTTCTTTGAAACCAGCTCCATGTATAGACGCATAGAAGTTATTTAAAACAAATTAGAAATTCACCTAATACATTATATACACAACACAACACACTACATATATACACAACATACAATATATAGGTACTTGATTATTTTAGAAACGACTAGTAAACCCGGCGAACTCCGTTTCTCCACAAGAAAGCTTCGTTTTATGTAACATTTCGTTTGGTGATTAAAAGATGAAGATTTTTTTTTTGTTTTATATTTGAACAGGAAAAATTTTATTTCATTTCACAACAGTAATGAATTCATTTCGATTATAAAATTGAAGTGTTATTTAGTTGAACTTCTCTAAGTAAACGAAAGTGAATCCAAAGTAAATATTGAATAGAAGCGTTATACGTGTCCGCAAATTATCCGTTACGTTAAAGGGCTCTTTGGTAAACCACATTTTTGTTTTTTGGTCTAACGTCAACACAAACAAAGCGGATGCTTTCCCAACGCGTGAACATGATGTGAAAAACAATATTTTCCTAAATTTATCCCGCAAATACTAAAAGTTTTTTAAGGGTTTAAACTACAAACATAATAATTCCGGTTTCTCAAATGAAATTAACTGAGCAGAGAACAATGAGTAGCTGTCAAACAATGTATCATGCACCGGCGTCATCTACTTAAAATATTGATGTTATGTATCAGAGATGGCGCTGTATGTGTAAAAGATTTTCCCACTTCTTTGTTGAAATTTTTCCTGAATTTTTTTTTGATTAAAACCTCACGGAGAAGGAGACCTTTCCAACGAATGCAAAACTGTGGAAATCGATTCGGGCGTTCTGGAGTTATAGTCTTAGGAAGGAAAACCGGACTTATTTTTATAAAGTAGATTTAACGACACCACTGTAATAATCCCATAACCCAGCTATATTTTTTTCTCCAAAAAATAATTTATTCAGCTTGGGAGTAGAAGCAATTAAGAAGCATTTTGTCAAGCGAATTTATTTCTTTGTCATAAATAATTAGAAAGATTGAAGTACATGTCATGAAAGAAATTTGAATTAAAAAAAAATAACATTAGAAAGAAAGAATTAGTAGTAGAAAATACATAAAAATATATATTAAATGTATATTAATATAAAATCAAGTTCTTCAAGTTCTTTCGTCATAATAATAAACTTTCTTCTAGTCATTCTGGCGAATGGGGATTAGTTAAAAAAATAATATTTCTTCACATACTCAGGGCTCTTAACTTCATTTTTCTTATGTTTGTCAGGGGTCATCCGTTTTTATCTTTTCACCCTGGGAATAGCCCCAGTAATATTTTCATTTTGTTTCATCAAACTTTTCCCCTTCCTGGCTCTGGCTATGGGGACCGGTATCCGTGACATTGACGTTTTTATTTTTACTATCTGCGGCCTTGTCACCGACGCCGCAATACTTTGCTGTCCTAGTGGGTCTGGAAATTCAAATTTAATCACAGTTTTATTTTTATCAATTTTAATCACAATCATTTATTTATTGTATTTATGTATTATATGTACTGCGAAAATAATTTTCATAACTTTATTATTTATTTAGATGCATGCCTTTATTCTGACAATTCTGAACATTAATATCAAGTAAGTGTTCGCATTAATTCTTTTGTGTACTATCCATTAACGTGTGACATTTGGTCAAATAATTGCACAATTAAATAATGTTCGTCTGTGTATTAGTGTGAGAGTGTGTGTATTAGGGTCTGTCTGGGTTCTCACCATGGTTTAAGCCGACTTGCCCCTTCGAAAACTTCAGCATGACCCACTCGCGATACTGACTGAGTTTCTTGCGCGCGCCACAATATAACTCGTGAGCTAGAAGCTCAAGGCGACACGGTTCTAGTCTACAGAATCTGGAATCATATGCAACTACATGAACAAACAAAATAATATACAGGGTGACTGGTGAATTACTATCGATACTTGAGGACGTGGTATTTGACGATCATATATGACAAAATAAAAATTAATATAACATAAATATTAATAAAATTCTAAGTAAAGTTAACCAAAAGTTATGTAATTAATTACGCATCGTGTGAACACCCTACAGATTACGTATACACACACACACACACACACACACGCACGCGTGCGGCGGCGTGGTGTTGTATCAGCACGCCGCCGCACGCGTCCACACTTGGAACACTTGGAACGTGTCCACACTTTATTTATTTATACGGAAATTTGGTCAAAGATTAAGTACCTATTTTTTTTAGTATTCTCCTTAAAAATTGATAGTAATTCACCAGTCACCCTGTATATCTGTTTACGATTTAGCTATAAATCTTTTTAGCATCTTCCCGATTGAAACAATATAGCCCTAAATTGTGCAATTATAATTTATATAATTGTGCAACATTCTAACAACCAAATTATTTATTCATGCTGTAACCTATAAAGAATTTTACCAAAGAGTCAAGAGACATTATTAACTTGGATGATGGTTTGGGGGGTGTTATCTGTAAATAAGTGATTTTTTTGAACCACTTTCTTGTTAAAAGGATATCAAAACATCTGCACAAGAAAAACATGATATCTTTCTTGGAAACCAGAAAGAGGTTAATATACCCTTAACATCGTGTTCAATTAACTGGAACGGTTCTTTCAACAAGAGTTGACAAGGGTTCATAAAGCTTGATCAACCCCATCTTGGTAAGCGAACATTATGAACTCAATCGAAAGTGAAGGTTGGCGTTATTTAGCCCTGGTCTAATCCTTTTAATCATATGGTATAATGAATATGGTCAGTTTTAGTGATTAAATCTCTCTGAATCCCATGTCAATTTGGTGTCCCCAAACAGTCCATACGAGGGGAGGTCAATATATTCGCGGAATGGAGGGGTTGGAGGGGGTTAGTTTTCTTGTCCAGGTAGTAACTTGTTTAAGAAGCTCATCGTATTGATGTGAGCGGCGATCCCCCGATCGCATTGGGCAGAGCCAAGCCCGTTCAAAGCCGGGAGAGGCAGGCGCTGCGGGGTCGTGGTAGGTAAACAGTTGCCACGTCCTCCGCTGATGGCGCAGACGGAAGTAGCTCAGCGTTCTCTTGAAAATTAATTAAGGTTAAGGGAGAAATATTGAAAAGGAAAAATAGTTTCTTGTTTAATTTCAACCCCCTTCCCGCTCATTCCGCGAATTTACTGACCTCCCCTCGTACATCTAGTAGTAAACAATTTATTCATACAAAAAAATGGACGCTGCTAATTATAACTGGGCTAAAGGTTTAATAAAGGACTGAATAGCAGTCAAGGGAGACCATTTAGAAAAAGCTTCATATATGTATTTTTAATGTTTCTAACAATGTATTGTAATAACAAAATAGTAATAAACTTTATTAACAACAACAAAAAAATAATCTTCGTACAATAATAATTTATGGCAAGACTAAATCTAGACTAGTTCACACTTGTCACGATAAGGCTCAAAAGGACTTCCAGAGCCGTAACACATTTACAAAAAAAACTAGTTCAAACATGCGAACCTGCAAGTCTGCATTGTCCTGCAAGTCTTCTCCATGGTTCTCAGAGTGTTCTTCAGGCCTGACGTCGGAAAATCTTATTCTTCTTCTTCTTTTTCTTCTTCTTTCTGCGGATGTCGTGTACCGATATTATATTGAACTATGTAAAGAGAGATTTGTGAGTGAACAAGGTCGCGACTAGAGGCTAAGAGCTAGGATGGTGCTGAGGACGTTCAGTGAATGATAAAATGTTGATGTAATTAAAACAAACAAAAAAGACGCACACTATATATACAGGTGGTTATTTGATTAAACTACACACACGTTGGAATATCTTAAAAAAATCAGGATAAATATTAGGATTTGTAAATATGAACAAGAAGACAGGCTCTCAATTTATATTTTATGGACTTCAAAAGGATCAATAAATAAACCAATATTAATATTTAATATACTAAGTATCTCACATAACATGTTATATAAAAATATTTAAAAACATAAAATTATTAAGATATTAAACAATAATCTATAATAACACTTAACTCCCGTGTAATAATAATATAATAATTTAGATGAATTTTGTCCTTCACACATGGCTTCCTAATTTAAAACAAATTAGAAAAACATAATATATTATACATCGGCGCTATCAGCTTTAATAACGGATGCAACATGAAAATAATTTGAGGCTGTCATCAAGTCTTATTAAAACTCATTAGTATTCATGATTATTGTTAAAAGTATAACGAAATCAAATATTGTTTAAAAGGGGAATAGAACTATCTTTAAATCTTGGTATGAATATAATGTCTGGACGCACGACGGCAGAATTCTGAGTTCAGTGACTGCGTATTATTGAAATATGTGATTATGAAGCACCTTCGAGAAATACAGGAGCATTAAGAACAATTGAAATTTAATTTTAAAATATCATGGAACGCTCTAGAAGAAGTGACATTTGTTACGTCAGCGAGGCTGGCGTCTCTCTCTTTTAAAACAATGAATGTGTAATAAATCCGATATATACATGTACGTCAATGACAAAGTTATCATTACAAATATCCGAACACAACTTTATAAAACTGTCTCATAAAAATCACAATATACACCTACACGTCAACAACATAAACACTTGAAACCAATATCACCACATTGTTAATGAGAAAGGTCTAGAATGTTGGTCTACAAGTGATGCACCATAAGGAAACTTCTCAATTAAGTCCTTCAGCTCACCAGGGGAGACAATCTTTCATTTTATCTCATCTGGCAAAATGACAACTAAATTCCCATCGGAAGTCCTGCTGTTTCTTATAACGAAATGTTTCCGTGAGGCCTGTAAAACTTCCTGCCTTAGTTGCGTCAGAAATACAGACAGAGTGCAACCGCTACCGCTAGCACAGTTTTAGAGTTCCAGACAGTGTTTTTAATTCTGCAACTTGATAATTTTATAAGAATACGTAGAGGCTTGTCACTTTTTGCACCAAGAATATGACAGACATCAATACAGACCTGTCCAGGCACCTTTATGCGGTCAGATATTACAGATTTGATGATGGAATCATCATTCTGATTTCTGAGTTAGTCTGCCGCTTTGAATAGACGTGTTACCGGTTACACTAAAAGTAAAATAATTTTTAAAAAGACAAGACATTGAAGTTAGCACCTAATTAGAACAACATACAGAACACAATTCGTCAGCTTCGCTTATTAGGACTTACTGCGTTTTATCTTGATAAGTGTCACTCAATTATCGCTTCGTCAAGCTGTGACTCATTACGCTATCGGCAAATCTAAGTAAACATGAGTTCACAATCACTAAGCGTTAGCGGGAAACTCATAAGCGATAGCGGAAGTGGGTCATCACCGGATTTACGAACATTGGATGACTACAATGTCACGCTTAGAAAAAGGAAATACGAATGTGATTGTGCCTCATTGACTAACGAATTTCGGAAGGAGATGATTTCTTTTTTTCAAGATTTCACAAAAACGCACCATGAATGTTCCTTATCTTTACATAATGAAATAAAAGAAATAAAAGATGAATTAAAGTCTAATAATGCTGCTTTAGAATCTTTATTATTGGAACAAAACCAAACGAAAGTCGACTTAAAGGAAATGAAGTCACTAACTGATACTATATAACAAAAAATACACGTTCTTGAAAATTATATTTGTTTTTTTAAAAAAACTCTAAAACTGATGATCCTAAAGAATATCCCCTGTCATGCGAGGAAACCATTTCAGAGCTACAAGAACGCTTTCAGCTAGGAAAGAATGTCATACTAGTAGGGATTCCAGAAACAAAAATTCCTTGTAGAATAATCAGACGTGATTATGACAAGAACGAAGCTATGAAATTAATTAAAACTATTTATGAGGACTGCCCAAACCCTACTACAGTCTTTAGGCTAGGAAAATACAACCCTAACAAAGATAGATCTCTAAAAGTGTGTTTCGAGAAAAAGGAAACTGCAAAATATATACTTAAAAATAAAAGCAAGCATAAGTTAGACAAAATCCGAATTTACGCCGATCAAACTCAGTGTCAACAACAACACATGAAAAACTACAAGATGAACTGTGTAGCAACTAATTTAATATAAAAAATAAATAAACTTTTTGGAAACAAATATACATACTGGCAGCGTTATTTCAGATGACGTGTAATTATTAAAAAGAAAACAATATTTCATACAATTACATAAAAGTCAAAAGTGGTCATTGTATACCGAAAGTGTAAAACTTAAGATTACACGAATCTTTGTTTGTTATAAAGATAATAATGAATGATACAATTAGCCCACTCACTTATTACCGAATACATCGTCCTGATTTACGTTGATTTGTTTTATTGCCGCATTATTACTTGAGGGACTAACTACTTATTATCACGTATATATATTAATATAATATATATTCGTAAGTGGTATATAACTAAAATACCACTTCACTGGTATCCCGACAAAGATGGAGAAAAAGACCTTATTATTAAATACATAAATTATGTTCCAAGAATTGTAAAGTATAACCCAAAAAACAGTACGCGTCAGGGACCAAAACTGTCAAAATAAAGAGTCAATACAATGAAGAATTTAATATTAGTTATCAGAAACTGAATTGTTACGAGGACATCCATAAAACTAAATCATCATTAAAAATTTTATACAAATATGTATAAGAAGTCTTGTAAAAATTAATAAATTAGATGAAATAAAATGCATACTAAACTCTCAATAAAAAGCACTATACATAATATGTACATATAATACTGATTACCTTAACATGGATTATAATATATTATCAGAATAATAAATCATCAGATTTAATAATTAATAGCAAGTTTTCCTATATTCAAAAAACGTGTAGGTAATGGAAAATGTGCAAAATAATTTATAAGTAATATAACTACCCGCAACATTTTATTTCACTGTATATAATTCACAAGGCAGACTTTTAACTGTACCCTCATGCAAAATTATTGTAATTTCTTATTATAAGTGAACTTTTGTGTTCTTTAAAAGAAATAAATTTCTTTAAACCGGAATGTGTCTGAGCACCAGGGGTTTCATTCAGTTCATGAAACTATAAAATTTTGTTACTAGAAATTGCCTCATGTGTATCCAAACCTGCTAATTATAGCTGCAACTGCTGTAGTAACATCGATATTGTTTTCCTAACCAAGGGAGATGTATGCAGCAGATAGACGAGAAAGATTTTTGTAATGGTTTGAAGATTGCGATACTCGAGCGATTATGCTAGTTCTTCTTCGTGTTCTTACTGAGTTGAGTGTGCAAATCCATTTGTAAATTTAAAAGATTAGTGATGAATGTGTCTAGAGAGTTAGTGGAAGCCATGTAAGTAGGACACTTATTATTGCATTCTTAATGTTTTTTTGAATTTTAAAATATAAAAAACAGTTGAGCAATAATTATACAGGTTGTTTTTTTTACACCTACCCTCGAAAAAAAATTGTAATATCTATGTATGTAACTGAAAATACTGTAAAACATTTTACTACTGTACTTATATTACTGTAAAATATTTATTATATAAACCCCTTTTTACATTTGTCTTTTGTAAATCATGATAAATCTTCACAAATCCTTAGTACAAAAATGTGAACTTAAGTCTATAATAAGATAAATAATAATTATTAATTTATGTAAATAAAATCTAAGTCGACGATAAAATACGGTACGTCCGATCAATGTGTTATATATATTCAACGCAAAAAATATAAGTTAACGGTGTTAATTTCGAAATTACCCGCGACCGTTAATATTATTTTTTAATTAATACGTATTTAATTAAATTTCTTTAAAGACGCGACATTGTGTAGATGCAATACGTACTTACCAATTCTGGCAAACTTTGTTCTTCACTCGTCACAAGAGAATCCAAAAGACTAAATTATTCATTTCTGATTTCTATTTATAATTAACGGTAGCCCGTAGCAGACAAGAAGTGGCAAAAAAAGTATTGCCACTTACAAATAAATTTATATTGAAATTGGCTTCTCACGTAAAAATCAATTTAAAAGTTATAATCGTATTCATCAAAAAATAAATCTTTATATATATAATTCTTCTGTGCGTGTGTATGTCACTGAACTTCTCTCAAACAACTGGACCGATTTTTATTAAATTTTTTGTGTGTGTTCAAGGGGATCTGGGAATTGTTTAGATTCACAATTTTGTTCCCTGGAAAATGTCTTTTTTAATATTTTTTTAATTTATTAGTAGTTGTTGATGCAAACGTTTTCTTTTGACATTACAGTTGAAAACTAACTAATATGTCAATCATTTTGTCGCACCTCAAAACACGGAGACCCGGCGATCTTCGTATGCCCTATAATCAAGAAACATCTGTGTTGCGGCGCATAACGCCTACATAATTAATTTTGTATAATTTATTAATTTTACCTTTCTGTTTGCTCTTGATCTTTTATAATGGCAACACTATTAGTAAACTAACGTCGTATAATATTTCTTGTTAAAAGGATGATCTTTATTAATTATCAATTGTCACTGTCTATTCTCTCTCCGATCGCAACGCTGTACACACCTCTTATATTAAACCAATTTATAAAGTATTAATCGTTTAATTTGGCACCAGTGTATAAGAAATATACATAAATGGTGGCCCATGAGGGGAATATCTAAACGTTAAATATAAAATACATTGATAGAAGAGGAAAAAATTGCAAAATATTTCAAAACGGCAAGCGTTTAGTGGACCACGTGCTAGAAGAAGATTCGTAGAAGGAGCTGCCGGGAGAGGACAACTATACCTGGCAAGCGGGCAGTGATATATCTAAAATATCACATCGTTTGCTCAATATCGGCAAAAGATAAGTGACTTTCCCTAATACTCCAGTAATACTCCTAATACTCAATTCCTTATTCTATCCTAAATATTCATCCGATTGTTAAGAATCTCCAATTCATTTGTGCAAAACAAGATTATTGAATCTAGTTTTTATTGTTGCTCGATTATATTTAAAGTTTTAAACAAAGAGAAATATTGCATCATCATTTAATTTCTATCTACCGGCTTTAAAATTATAAGTGAAATTGTTAAGCATTATTGCTTCTTTTATACAATTGACGTATTAATAAAGGTATCAATTGTTTTAAAACTTATTTTTGATTAATTATAAAACAATTTAAAATTAGATATATCTTGTTAATTTAAAAAAAAAATCGTAAAAAGTAGCAATAAAATATTTTATATTTTATAATCTCTGTGTTTAAATTTAAATTTATTTTGCCGTGTGCTTAGACCATTTCGCCGATATTTCCAGATATCATCGTTGCTTCGCGGCACAGCTTTGAGCAGCGGCAGCGTTGTGCTGCGACCAGAGCTGGTTGGCGTGCTGTCGGCGGGTGTCATCGAGGCGAGGAGCGTGAGCCTTTATTTATTTATTATTATTCAAAAGTAATAATAATTATTACTTTTAAATTTAATTCTTTTCTCTGTCACTTTTAACTCACAATGCCTAACGATAATATAGATAAAGGTCGCTTAAAGGACCTTATTACGAAACGATCTTCGGCCAAGGGTCAAATTACTAAATTCAAAAATTATTTAAATGGTATAGCAAATATGATTGAATTAAATAGTATTCAATTAACGGAATTAAGTCTTAAACTTGCAAAGTTCGAGGCATTGTCGGTTCGGGTGGATGACTTGCAAAATGAAATAGAGGTTCTAAATTTTGAAAACATTTCTACCGAAATTGATGAGCGCGACAATATCGAACGCGATATTATTATTAATATCGCTACTGCTAAAACATTATTAGATAAATTTATAAAGAAAACAGAAGGCGAGCAGAGACGGATCTCGATTCTTGACAATTCTTACTGTTCAGATCAAGAAATCGGTTTAAAACTTCCTCAGATTCAAATAGCTAAGTTTGATGGAGCATATTTCCGTTGGTTAGAGTTCCGTGACACTTTAGAAAATTTAATTCATAATAATATGCGTATGTCATTATTATTCATAAGTTTCACTACCTGATATCATATTTAGAAGGTGATGCGGCTCGGATAATTTCAAACCTCGAGGTCTCATCCACAAACTATGCAGAAGCGTGGAAATTATTACATATGTTCTCGTTATAATAATAAAAGAATTCTGATTAATCATCATTTAAGCTGTTTATTTAATGTCAAGCCGCTTCTTCGAGAGTCAGAAAGGTCTTTAAGGTTTTTAGTCGATCATATTACAAAAAACTTACGTGCTTTGGCTAGCTTAGGCCAACCAACGGACAAATGGGATGTGTTGATAATTTTTATGATCACTTCAAAATTAGATAGCAACACTTTAACTAAATGGGAAGAATACCGTAATAATTTAGATGGCGATACGCCTACATTAGAGCAGTTCTATAAATTTATTATTGATCGAGCAGACGTACTAGAAGCCTTGAATCGAAACAAATATGACACTATAACCCCTAGGCCTCAAGTAGGTAATACACGCAATGCAATAATGCACCCTAACAATAATCAGTCAGGTGGAGCATATACAAAATCATTTTTAAATTCTAATTCTAAATACATTAAAACAAATGTTCATTCATGCATTGTTTGTAATGATAATCACAAAATATACGATTGCCCTGTGTTTAAGGCGAAGGGAGTTGATGAGCGATTGAAGGATGTAACTAAATACAAGCTGTGCATTAATTGTCTCAGGCAGGGTCATCCTACAAGTGAATGTCACATGGGACCATGCCGGGAGTGTAAAAAACGACACAACAGCTTACTTCATCGTGCAAATTTTTCTGTTAATAACCATATAACTGTTGGTGAATGTAGCCACTCGACGGTTAATTTATCAATACGAAATTCAACCCAAGTAATATTATCCACGGCTTTGATTAAAGTTTCAAATCCATTGTCCCACAAGTACAAAAATGTTCGCGCACTTTTAGATTGCGGCAGCCAATCATCTTTTATTTCCAAATCGCTACAAGAATGTCTAGCGCTAAAAACAAATCCCATTGACTCACTAAAGGTCATAGGAATAGGGAACAATGTTTCAAATAATGTTGTCGAAAGTTGTAAGATACAAATTGTCTCTCTAAAAAGCTAATTTAATATACAATTATCGTGCCTTGTTCTTAATGAATTAACGGGCTATTTACCAAAATATCCAATTAATATAAATAATTTAAATTTATCTAAAGATATTGCACTAGCGGACCCTACATTTAATCAACCTGGTCCTATAGATGTTTTGATAGGAGCTGATTTATTCTGGGACATCTTAGGTAACGAGCAGCTTTCCCTTGGTCCAAATAAGCCAAAATTGAGAAACACTCAACTTGGTTGGATTATATCTGGTCCGGTTAATTTAAAAATTCCAAAGAGAAATACCTACTGCAATGTCGCATCAGCTTCTAAAGTAACGGAAGATAATCTTGATGCTTCACTTAAGAAGTTTTGGGAGCTAGAGGAAATCCACCAAGAAAGGTCGTGAGCGAAAAGGACAAGGTTTGCGAAATACACTTTGTCAATAATACTCGTAGAGATAATAATGGTAGGTTCTGTGTTAAACTTCCTCTAATAGATAGTCCTGACTGTCTAGGAGACACATCTTAGTTGGCTAAGAGAAGATTACTTAATCTTGAAAAACGATTTAAAAGAAATCCGCAGCTAAAGTCGGATTATACAAATTTTATTAATGAGTATGCGGAGTTAGGGCATCTTTCATTGGTTAGTGATGAGCCATTGACGTCGTATTACTTGTGCCACCACGCTGTTCAAAATCAAGCTAGTGAGTCTACAAAACTGAGAGTAGTATTTGATGGATCTGCAACTTCATCATCTGGTTACTCGTTAAATGATCTATTAATGGTAGGTCCGAACCTGCAAGACTCTCTCTTTGCTATATTAATACGTGCCAGGCAATATAAATTTCTTCTTACTGGTGATATCGAAAAAATGTATCGCCAGGTTTGGGTTCACGAAAAGGATCGTGATCTGCAGCGCATTCTATGGAGAGAGAACGAATCTCAGTCTGTTAAAGCGTACAGACTAAATACTCTCACATACGGAACTGCGAGTGCTAGCTTTTTAAGCACGCGGTGTCTCTGGCAAATAGGGAAGGAACACCATGATGAGGTCATAAAGAAGGTCATTCAAAAGGACTTCTATGTTGATGATCTCATTACTGGTGCCGACAATGAGAGACAACTTAAATATATACAATCTTCTGTTGCTAAAACTCTCAGTACTGGTTGTTTTAATTTAAGAAAATATAAGAGTAATAATCCTGATATTTTTAATGATTTGCTTATAAACAAAAATGATAAGCTAACTATAAGTGAATCGTCAAGTACTCTTGGCCTTGGCTGGATTCCAGTAAATGATACTTTCTATTTTCCAATTAAAAACTTTTCTCCTGGTCAGGATGATATTGTAACAAAGAGATTTATTATGTCTAATTCATTTAAATTATTCGATCCCTTAGGTTTCCTAAGCCCTATTGTAATTCAGCCCAAAATCATTTTACAAAAAATCTGGCAACAAAAACTAGATTGGGATCAGCCAGTTTCACGCGAATTAAAAGATGATTGGTTGAAATTTGCTAACAACCTTCAATTACTTTCAAATTTTCAAATTCCTAGGTTAGTTCTTTGCGACTTGCCTGCTAGAATAGAGTTACACTCATTTAGTGATGCATCCCAAATTGCATATGGTGCATGTATATATGTAAAATCAACCGACGCGAAAGGTAAATCTATAGTCAAATTATTATGCGCAAAGTCAAAGGTTAGTCCGTTAAAACCAACAAGTATACCCCGTCTAGAACTTTGTGCAGCTCTGCTCGCTGCTAGGCTGTGCAAATCCGTGGTAGATTGCTTGCGATATAAGCCGGACAGATTAGTTCATTGGTGTGATTCAAGTGTGGTAATAGGATGGATCAATAGTGATTTGACTAAATTAAAAACGTTTGTAGGTAATCGTACTAATGAAATATTAGAATTAACGAAGCCTTCGTCGTGGCGATATGTACCTACCACATCTAACCCTGCTGTCTTAATCTCGAGAGGTGTTAATTCTCAGCATTTAATGTCAATGGAAATTTGGTGGTCTGGTCCTAATTTTTTAATTAACAATGAGTCAGAGTGGCCAGTATTAAACATAAATAAGTCAATTGAATTACCCGAAATAAAGGCTCATACGGCTATAATTAACGAGCCCATATTAGATTTTAATAAATATTCGTCCTTACATAAGCTTCAAAGACTATTTGCATTTGTCCAAAGGTTTATATTTAATGTAAGAAATTCAAAAAATAGGCGTACAGGAATATTAACTGTAGATGAGTTGCGTGATTCTTTTCACTTCCTGTGTCTTATCTCTCAGCGGGACTCATTTCCAGGAGAATACGAATTATTAAAGGAGGGTAAAGTTCTTAAAAATAAATCAAAGATTTTATCACTCTCACCATTTATAGACGAAGATAATTTAATTCGTGTTGGAGGTCGAATTGATGCCTCCACTTATGCTTATGAGAAAAGGCACCCAATATTACTGCATGCTACTCATCGACTAACAAAATTATACTTTGAAAGAGAGCATATTAATGGACTTCACGCAGGTCCACAACTATTGCTATTGTGCGAGAAGTAGTGTGGCCAATAAATGGTAAACATTTAGCAAGGCGCACAGTTAACAATTGTGTGAGATGTAGGCGAGTACGGGGTCAAACGCTATGTCCGAAAATGGGCGACTTGCCCCCTCAACGCATAAACCCAGGCTTTCCCTTCTTGTCTGTTGGTTTGGACTTCGCTGGACCATTTTTTATTATAAATCGTAAGGGTCGAGGTAGTCGCTTAATAAAATGTTATTTGTGTCTGTTTGTGTGTTTACGATATAAATGTATCCACCTAGAGGCCGTTAGTGATCTAACCAAGGATGCATTTATTATGACCCTCAGGAGATTTAATTCACGGAGAGGCAAACCAACGGAAATATTTTGTGATAATGGGCGTAATTTCGTTGCTGCTGCCAAGGAGCTAGGAAATTTTATTAAAGCCAATAAAGAACAACTTTTTGATTTTTCAATTTTATACCAACTTACGCTCCTCACTTCGGCGGCATCTGGGAGGCCGGGGTAAAGTCCGCGAAATATCATTTACGTCGTGTTATAGGCAATAGTCATTTAACATTCGAAGAAATATTAACTTTGTTTGCACAGGTGGAGGCGATTCTTAACAGTCGTCCCTTGTGTCCTTTATCGTCCTGTCCTAATGACCTTCTCTCCCTCTCCCCAGGTCACTTTATCATTGGAAGGCCATTGACTGCATTGCCCGTGCCAGCCACAGATAACTGCAGCGAAGGTTTACATAACCGCTATGAACGACTCGAAATGATAAGGCAGCATTTTTGGCAAAGATGGCAAAAGGAGTACATATCAGAATTGCAGCAAAGAACAAAATGGAGAAGCAACTCTGCTGCACTTAACATTGGAGATATGGTGCTGCTAGCTGAAGACAACGTACCCCCTATGAGCTGGCGTTTGGGACGTGTTTTGAAGCTATATCCCGGAGCTGATGGGATATCAAGAGTTGCAGATATTGATACAATTAGAGGTTGTGTTCGTCGGCCATTTACTCGACTGTGCAAGCTTCCCACGGCGGAGGATCTCAAGAGTTGAAAGTAGTGTTTCAACGGCCGGGAGGATGTTGCGGCGCATAACGCCTACATAATTAATTTTGTATAATTTATTAATTTGACCTTTCTGTTTGCTCTTGATCTTTTATAATGGCAACACTATTAGTAAACTAACGTCGTATAATATTTCTTGTTAAAAGGATGATCTTTATTAATTATCAATTGTCACTGTCTATTCTCTCTCCGATCGCAACGCTGTACACACCTCTTATATTAAACCAATTTATAAAGTATTAATCGTTTAATTTGGCACCAGTGTATAAGAAATATACAATCTGTTACGTTTTTTTATTTATATTTTTGAAGTGCGACAGAATGATTGACATATTAGTTAGTTGTCAAATCTAATGTCAAAAAAAAGTTTGTATCAACAACTACTAGTAAATTAAAAATTAATTAAAAAAACGTTGTCCACACACAAAATTGTGAATCTAAACCATTCCCAGATCCCTTTGAACACACACAATAAATTTCATCAAAATCGGTTCCGTCGTTTGAGAGAAGTTCAGTGACATACACACTCACAGAAGAATTATATATAATATAAAGATACAGACTAAATGACGTCTTGTACGAATTAATTCTAAGATATTTCAAGGGTCTACAGTTCCGGGATCCTTCAATTTAGAGACTGAAAGGGTATTGGTCGGCAATGCTCAAATTATATAATTGGTATTGCAGATGTCCAAAAAAATAGTGCGTGGAGTCCCTCCATAAATATAAACATTATTCAAAAGACGCATATATTTACACTCGCTTCTTTTCTGTTCCCTCTCTCTAGGATCGTTGAACGTTTAACGCGACTTTGGAAGTCGCATTAGTAGTTTAACTTCAAAAAATATATTCAAAATAAGAATTTTAATTGTGCTGTATATGTAACATAGGTATGAGGGAAGGATTTTATTTTTAGTTTTTTTTAATATTTTTATTTATAATTTAACCCAGAGTTTGATGTACCAACATTAGAGAAATGTCAATATGGAGATTTAAGACAATGTGAGGATGACTCTTGTGTTTGCCAAATAAAACTAAGATTTTTATATTTTCTACCATATTTTGTTGTCCATACACCCATATTTATATTTTTTTTCTGCCAAGCAGTCTTAAAGTGGGCAAACGTTTTATTCAGAAAAATCTGTTTTACTAAAAATTACCCAATCATTTCGAAAGTAGCATTTACGTATGTCAGAGGTAAAATAAAATAAGTATGTGATAGTTTATTTATTTTACATTTTAAAGTAGTACACACTGTTGCAAACTACCAGTAATGATATAACAAACTACCATAGAACTACATTTACGACAGTGTTTACAACCCCTACCTTCATACCAATATCACACGAACGCCGGCAAACAAACACATTTAATTTAATGATACTGTTTTTAAATAAGTTCTTTAAAATAGCTTAGTTTTCTTACTTTACATTATAATTAGGAAATCATAAAATTTTACACCTTATTAACGCGCGAAAGGAAAATAGTAATATTTGTTTCTTATAATACATGACGGAAGAGTATATTGTGAATGTAAATCTAGATGCGAGATACCAGCAGATACAATCAACCTCAAAACTTTGTTATTGGACCTACAAAACAAACTGTGTATTTACAATTTGTAAAAAAGAACTAACAATGTAACATAGAAGGCTCAGAGAAAAAAAAACCATCTTTCACATACATTGTATACAATAAAATATATCATATTGGGTTTAAGATTCACAACTCAATAAAAAAGTTATGAATCAGACACCATGAAATTGAGAAAGCTATAAATAGTAAATAGAATAACTATATAATGAAAAATATTTAAGCCTGAATAATTAAATGATAACCATTTCTCATTTTCATATTCAATCATAAACTTCTACGGACAAATACAACAAGATATTGTCATGATAACACTGTAGGGACTTAGTGAGATATAGAAGTTATTAAGACATGTGACAACTAACAAACTACTATGGTAATTTGAAATTTTTATTGGTCTCTGTTATACGATAAGATTTTCCATGTTCAATAACCCAATCAGTCAGAAAGCTGTCACTGCCTCTCACATAGTTCACTATGTACTTTAGAAGTTCCCCCGTTGAAAGCCCAGGCCTACTCCCCTCATGGTGTGAGTAGTTGCTCGAGCCACTTCATACTGTGCCTGCATTGCTTGGAACAGCTCCTCTTGTTTCTTATTAGGATCCGCCACTGCCGCCTCAGGTTTCGCGGCAGCTGCAGCTGTGTTTTGTAATTTATAGACAACCAAATGTTAAGAAGTTCTTCATTAACTTTTTAATGACAGTGTAGTGTTTGTGACATATGTATACATATTATGTAGTATTGATTCCTGATACACACTACTATAGTAATTGTGAAGTACATATATATATAAATATAACAAGAAATGGTATGACAAGGAAGGATAGACCCTAGCAAGTCTGGAGATAGAATTAATTACTCTATATCAATCACAGATTATGAAACATGCTCCTAGATAATTTAAATATGACTGTTTTGTTGTAATATGCAGTGTATTTGTCATACCACCATCCTTGATGCCCATAAGCCTCATGAACTTGGAGACTTGTTTCCCATCGTCGTCCTGTGCGAACCTCGCTCCTGACCAGCACGCCGCAGTGGACTCACTCTTTTCCTTATGAGACCACAGCAACTTGCGTTTCTATATACACAGAAGATTCGATTAAAAATATTAATTTCACTATTTTGTTTGTGGAGAGGTTTCTTGGGTTTCTTGGTTTGTACTATGTACCTGATCGAGTGCTTTGTTACTATGTACAGCTGCAGGGTTGTAATACGGCGGTAGACCGCTTGGAGCCTCGCTGGCCGCAGCACGTAGTTGCTGCGCCGTAGCCATCGATCCATCTGGGGTTTTAATTTGCAGCCCTGGACAAACAAGAAATATACATACAATATTAATAATTAACAAAACAATTGAAACTAACTCGACCTTTTTCCCTCTAAAGTATAACATAGTTATTAATAAAACTGTTGTACCCATTTTTTCCATGACTTCAAGTTTCCTGTTAACTTTGTATGAAGATGGTCTATAATCTGCAGATGGAGGTGAACCTCGTCTGTCTCTATCTGAACTGTAACAAAATGGCTCATGTTAAGCTCATAAATGTACTGCACACATTAAACAACATTTAAACTCGAGTTTTGATGCGTCAAATAGAAATATATAGTTTGCGTTTTGACCTGACATATAGTAATTTAAGCTTTTTGTGTTTCTGTGGTATGTGTGTATAGTCCATTTAAAGAGAAGTTGGCAATCTTATAAACAAAGAATTTGACCAGAATTATTCCGTTCTTGAATACAATTGAATGTTAAAGCTGCTACTAATTACATATTTATGAATCCACCACTGTTTTTTAAAATCTTTTATCATTAAAAAACCATATATATAATAATATATATACAGGGTGACTGGTGAATTACTATCGATACTTGAGGACGTGATATTTGACGATCATATATGACAAAATAAAAATTAATATAACATAAATATTAATAAACTTCTAAGTAAAGTTAACCAAAAGTTATATAATTAATTAGTGTGCTGATACAACACTACGCCGCCACACGCGTGTGTGTGTGTGTGTGTGTGTGTGTGTGTATATACCTAATCTGTAGGGTGTTCACACGATGCGTAATTAAATTCTCATCAAAGTCTATTTGTCTTAATAATATACTATATATCTATATATAAATACTTTAATATAATAATTAAAACTAAGGTATCTTAAAGAGTACTCCCATCACTAGGGGCATAGATAAGTCTGTGTCAATATCAACTGATCACTTTTGTTTAAGTGAAGTATTTCATTAAATTACATACGCCAGTGCTTGTGGTGGGGGGTAGGCTGCCCCACGTGAACGAGACCGCTCATTTCTTCCTGACCTCTGTGAGTGTCTGTTGTCCCTGTCTCTGCCTCTGTCTCTCTCACGTTCTCGATCCCTATCGCGACGACCTCGCTCTGTGAATCTAAAACATCAACATAAAATTATTTGGATAATATTCAAAGTTAATTTGTACTACAAAGTTACCCTAGTTATATTGACACTATAATTTTAATGATAAGATAAAAGATTTTCCTACGTAATTATTAATTACTGTAATGACAATAATTTACAATTGCCGAATTTATTTTCCTTTAAAAATAAAATACACCAGTTAGTATACACCATAAAAGTAAAAAAATATATCAAGTGGATTTGTGACTTATAATTACAATAAAAAGTCACTTGAGCTTGTTTGTTTTGTTTAAAGTAGGGGCTGGGTGCATAATTTAATTTATTGTTGTTTGTTCTTATACCATCATATCTGAACTTTTTTTTTGTTTAAACTTAGTTGTTATTTTGTTTATGTAGAAAAAAACAACCAAAAATATACTTGTGATTTTATGATAAGCCTAGCTGCTCTCAAAAACACTATATATATACTCTCAATACCTGGGCGAGACAGCATCCCTTGCATCATGGCCTCTGCCTGGAGGTGCTTCCCCGTCATAGGGCTTCAGGTCCATCAATGCAGGCATCTAACATTTAATAACTAAGATATAGTTTAAGTCGCGGGTCAGCTTGTCAGCTTGCCACCTTTAATGGCACTTAGACAATGCTGTGTTGGCCGAGGTTTTGTCTAACCATGTTAGCCATGTGGGTCATGTTTTGAATAAAGCATTTGGTCTGCTTCGTTTTATTTAACATCTAATCTAGATGACATAATTGATAAGGAAAAATAATTTGTACATGAAGGTGGCTTATGAATAAAAACAAAATTTCCTGATGCTTATTTATTCTATAAAATCTATACACATTAAAGATGTTGAACAAACCTTATCAGCTTTTTCATCAGGTCTGTCTCCTAGCAAGCCACGGCGAGAATCTTGTGCACCCCGAAAGCGATCTCTAAATTAAAAAAAGATACTTTATTAACATAATGTTTGCATCATGGGGCAGTGCAGTTATGAGTAGATTAACCTTTGATTCGGACAATGGACAAAAAGTACTTGGTTTTGGTAGCAATTTATTTTATATATATACAGTGTGACTGGTGAATTACTATCAATATTTAAGGAGAATACTCGGTACATGATTCTCATTCGAATTATGTAAAAAATAGGCACTTAATCTTTAAATTTTCGACACAGACAAAATTTAAAGACAAAATTGCCGTATAAATAAATAAAGTGTTGACACGTTCCAAGTGTGGACGCGTGCGGCGGCGTGCTGATACAACACTACGCCGCCGCACGCGTATGTGTGTGTGAGTGTATACCTAATCTGTAGGGTGTTCACACGATGCGTAATTAATTACATAACTTCTGGTTAACTTTACTTAGAAGTTTATTAATATTTATGTTATATTAATTTTTATTTTGTCATATATGATCGTCAAATATCACGTCCTCAAGTATCGATAGTAATTCACCAGTCACCCTGTATATATATTTTAATATATACCTATGCCTGTCATCTCTCTTGGGTGAGCGTCTGTCTCGCTCGTCTCGCCGCCGGTCTCTAGGACCATCTCGTTCTCGGTCTCTGAGACAGTCTCGCTCCCGGTCTCTGGGACCGTCACGGTATCGGTCCCGCTCACGCATGTCTTCACTATAACGATCGCGACCCATGTCACGTGTACGATCATCATCTGACAAGCATTACATGTTAGTTATTACATCAAGTAAGCAAGTTATTGTCTTTTATAAAGTGATTATAGCCACTGCTTACTTAGATATGACTATTTATAATCAATTCTTATAACCTCAGAAGGACAACTCCAACCAAACTTACCTATCATCCTAATCTATTAAGTTTTTTTTTACCATGCTACAGTATACAGTATAATACAATTACTTACTAGATCCTCTTCTATGTTCTCTAGACGATCTTCGTGTACTGAAATCAGCCGGTGGCAGCTCAGGCTCTGACTCCACACTCTGGGATTCCTGCGACAAACAATTTTTATGTTAGACAATATAAGACACTATTTATTTGATAATAGGACAAAACTCAATATTGTGTCTTTACTAGAAGAGGTAGAAAATAGATATCAATAAAATAAACTATAGTGCCGAGAAAGGTCACACAAACAAATGTGACATGCTCATACCACATCATAATAATAATAATACTTCTTACAGATATTATAATAAAATTCTATATTTTGATATAATAATTAGAATTAATATAGAACCTACATTTACCTTTCCACCACTTTAAAATAAAAAAACAGACATTATTAGACCTTTTTAGTCTAATGTATGTATGTGCCTGTCTTAAAGCTATGTACTCACATGGCAGGGGAGACACCTCAGGGCAGGGGCACTCTTGATGCAGCGCGGTGACAGTATTTGACTTTTTTTGTGTCAATTTACAAATGGGTAACATATAAAATAATAAAAGTGTTAATATCATCGTTGAAAGAAGCGTTTAAATATTTTTGTTTAATTTTTTCTTCTTTTTTGCTATTTTTATCACTACATTTACGATGAAACCTATCACATATAAGAAGATATATGACACTGATATAATATGTAATCCCATTTAGTCATAAATAATACATAACTGTTGCAAGTTATTAGTTGAAATGAGTGCATTGTTGATTTATAGTTGTATTAATAGCGCAAACTATTAATATAACTCACAATAGAAAACCTCTTATTAAATCAACATTTTACATACCCTAATAATACAGTTACAATATGTATAAAAATAATTAAAGGTGATCAATGTAAACTTACAACATAAATAAATATCCTAAATCAGATATTTCTATGTAATATTAGCATAAAATTTAAAACATCCAGGTTAATAAACATAAATATTAGCTAAGGATGTGAATATGGAATATTGCTACTTATATAAGTTATGACCTTAAAAACCCATCATAAAGTTAATTAAAGGCTATTCAACAAAATAATTTGCAACATTCAACTTCAAATACTACACTGAGCACTATTCGATCAGTCAGCCTACTGATTAGGTACTAATACTATGGTGCTTCAAACCAAATAATAAATATGGGACTCACCTCACTCAAATCCATATTGACATCATCGTAGTTAGTATCGTCCTCCCGACGCCTGGAGGATCCCACCTAAAATATCAGTCTATTGTCAAGCAGAGAAGGCAGATTAATATGATGATCTTATTAAAGTTCAAGATATAATAAATTGCGACGATTTCTCAGAATGAAATCAACGACACATACTTCACACGCACATATCATATCTAGCAATTGAATTTCATAACAAAATTACATGAACTTTTTAATTACCTCGTCTTGTGTATAAAAATACCAATATTATAACGAATTAAAAAAGCTACAAAAACTTACCACTGCGTGTCGACTGCTTCGCTCAGTTTCAACATCGTCATCACTTCCGTAACCAATAAGGGATTCCATTATGTTTTTGATATTTTTACTACTATAATTACCAATCAAACAAAAATAGTTTATACGAAAGATATGTTCACAAATACACTACATTCAGATGCAGTGAAAATAAAAGTTTACAATATGGCGTCTTCTCGTCATGGCTTATATGCCTTTGGGCTTTGAAAAATATATAGATTATAAAAAATAAAAAAGTAAATTCTTTATGTAGCCAAAATAATAAAATAATCCTTGATCATATTAATATTTTAAATAGGATAAATGAATATCTAAATAAAAACATATTGTTTATATGAACTTAATATTTTAATAAAAAACATTTTCTAATATTTCTTATTAATAAGAATAATTTGAATTGATGAATTGCTCTAATAGGCCTCAAATCGCCCCCACTACGGGCAGGAAGGGAAGCCGGGAAGTTTTAGTGGGTATTCCCATGGCCAACACCATCAGGCTCTGGGCAACCCCCACACAAATCCCAATGTCGTGCCAGGGCAGTGGGCAGTCTGTAATGGATTTCTCACCGAAAAAAAAAAATAAAAAAAAAGAAATAAGAATAATTTAAAATTAGCGATGCTGAGGCAGCTTCGTGAATAATTTGTTGATTTTTAAAATATATACATATTGATTGATGATCGATATTGATTTTAATCAGAAAATTGTAAATTGCATCATGTAAACTTAACTATTCCATTTTAATTATTATTTTTCTGTATATATTAATGTGTATTCGTAACATATTGTGTAAAAAACTTCGCCTAGTTAATCTTTTTATCTGTATTCTGTTTTTTTTGTAAATTAAATTTAAAAAAAAATTAAAGTTGTTTTCAGCAATAGTTGCACTGGTTTTTTAAAGTATGTAGTTTTATATGAATTGTTAAATTTATTTTTGAACTATCGTTAATAGGGAGAAATAAATACACTTGCTGCTTGAGTACCGCTATATTACGAATGAAATGGTATGGCACAAACTGTCTATTAAATACAAATCTTATACACAAGTTATATCAAATTACCCACTTTACTACACTCTTCCCCTCTATACAATACAACCCCTTAGCCGAATACAATTAGCTTAACCTAAGTCATAAGATTTAAACATATATATATTTTTTTTAAATGTTAATATTAACTTATTTATTATTAAGTAAACTTACAATATATTACATTATTTAACACTATCATGCAATGGTTTAATTAAACGACATTTGCGTATTGGCCGTATCCGAGGCGGTGACACGGGCAGCGGCGACTCAGCTGCGAGTGTGGGCGAACTTGGAACCATATCAGTCTTTGGCTCGTTTAGCTCTGGTTGCGGTCTCTCTCCACACGACTCCTCTCTGACAACCGGCTCACCCATTCTTGGCATCTTTGGACTATCGCTCATGAGTGCCGGTGTCCGAACCCCAGGGGAATCATGCTGCGATGGAGTGTATGGAGCAACTATGGAATTACGCGTAGATCTCCGTCTTAACTGATCAATATGTCTGTGCGATCCTCTCCCTACATCATCTAAAATGCTATAATCCGTCGCGCCTAATCGTTCTATAACCTTACCCGACACCCATTTATTAGCGCCCTGATACTGTCGCATCCACACATTCTCTCCCGGCTCTAAAGACCGACTGTTCTCTGTTCCTAACTTCCTTTGACGCGTTTGGGCTTCCTTCACTTTTTTATCCCTATCTGGTCTAAGTAAATCTAATTTTGTACGTAAACTACGTCCTAACATTAGAGAAGCAGGGCTTTCCCCAGTAGTACTATGTTCCGTGTTTCTGTAATGTAATAAAAACGTGTTAAGAAATGATTGAATGTCCTCTTTTTTACGGATTGCTTTTCGTATTACTTTTTTTATCGTACGTACAGCATTTTCGGCGGCACCGTTTGACGCAGGGTGGTAAGGAGCTGAAAATAAATGTTCTATGCCTAATTTATTTGTAAATTTTGAAAAATCCGAACTTGTAAATGGCGGACCATTGTCGGTTACCATCTGCTTCGGTAGCCCCCATCTCGCAAAAACTTCCTCTAATTTATTCAATGTATAACGCGCGGCGGTACTAGGAACAGGATATACCTCGATCCACTTAGTTCTCGCGTCAATTAAAATTAAGTAAATTTTATCTTGAAAAGGACCCAAAAAATCTAAATGAATCCGTGACCAGGGCCTTGAAGGCCACGGCCATGGATTTACAGTATGACGGGTTGGTGCATCCGCCTCCGCGGCACACACTTCGCACTGCTTGCATACCGCCTCCACCGCTTCGTCGATCCCCGCCCACCACACGTAGCTGCGGGCCATCGCTTTAGTTTTACTAACCCCCATATGCGGTTCATGCAAATCCATTAAAACCCTATCCCTACAGTTTTCAGGAATTACCACCCTATGACCCCACATGATACATCCTAATTCCTCGTATAACTCTTTTTTTCTATTAAAATAAGGTTGCAATTCCCTTATTTCATTTTGATCCGGCCAGCCACTTTTAATATAAAGTAATACTCTCCCTAATAAAGGATCTCGCAATGTTTGTTGTTTAATTTTATTATAATCGAGCAATAATTCACTTTGAGCGAAGTGTAAATAAGTCTGTTCGGGCGGATCGAGAGGTGAGTCATCCCCGCTCACATTGCGGCCGGGCAGTCGCGATAAGCCGTCGGCGCTGTTATGTTTTGTATTAACGTATTCAATATCGTAAGTGTACGCAGATAATATTACTGACCATCGTTGCATACGACTCGCTGCCATGGCCGGAATGCCATGTTTGGGGCCAAAAATGCTAACTAGGGGTTTATGATCCGTTCGCAACGTGAAACGCCTACCGTATAAATATTGATGTAATTTTTTTAAACAAAATACAATTGCAAGCGCCTCACGATCGATCTGTGAATAATGCTTCTCGGTCTCTGTTAACGCGCGCGATACGTACACTACCGGCCGCTCGGCGCCCCCCGGCTCCGGTTGAGCGAGGACGCCGCCGATGCCTCTTGAGCTCGCGTCACAAGTTAGAATCAATGGTTTTTCCGCATCGTAATGGGCTAAGACTTTCGTACTCGTTAAATTTTTTTTAATTTTAATAAACGCTTCTTCACAATCATCCGACCATTTCCACCCTATTCCTTTTTTTAATAATTTATATAACGGATACAAGATTTGACTTATGTTCTTAACAAATTTAGCATAAAAATTAACTAAGCCCAAAAATGACCTTAGCTCGGATACATCTTTTGGACGTGGAATTCGAACAATGGCTTCAATTTTATCCTTATCTACCTTAACACCCTCTTTAGATATTACATAACCCAAATATTTAACTTCTTCTACTAAAAATGAACATTTACTTTTTTTTAATTTCATACCATGAGATTGCAATTTATAAAAAACTTTTTCGAGTGTAGCTAAATGCTCCTCGCGACCTCCCTTGGTTCCAACTATGACGTCATCCTGGAATACTTCTACTCCGGGCATATTACCAAGTAACTGGGACATTATACGCTGAAAAATCCCCGGACTAGATGAAAGTCCAAATACCAACCTATTATACTTAAATAACCCCCTATGTGTATTAATAACTGTCAAATCCTTAGAATTATCTAAAACAATCTGATTGTAAGCTTGTGATAAGTCTATTTTCGAAAACCATTGAGCTCCATTCAAACTAACTAATAAGTCCTCAATTTTCGGTAAAGGATACCTATCGATCAGTAAGACGGGATTAATTGTAATTTTATAATCCGCGCATAAGCGTAATCCCCCGTCACTCTTCCGTACCGGTACTAACGGAGTTGCCCAGTCCGAACTGTTCACCGGTTCAATTATGCCGTCTCGCAACATTTTATCTAATTCCGCGTCCACTTGACCCTTCAGCGCGTAAGGTAACGGCCTCGCGCGACAGAACACTGGGGTCGCTCCATCCCGCACTCGCAACTGAGCCTTGCCGCCCGTGAAGCACCCCAGCCCGCCACTGAACAGCTGATCATATCTGTTAATTAAAGTTTTTAAATCGTAATTCGACAAATTAGTACATTTTTGCACACAATTAATATTTTTATGAAAAGAGGGTATTTGTATTCCTAGCTCGGACAGCCATTGTCTCCCCAATAACGACGTAGTTCCCCCTTCAATAACAAATAAATCTAATTTTTTACATACATTATTATAACAAACATTAGGTTTAATTATCCCTAACGGCCGTATCGAGCTACCATCATAAAACTTAAAGGTTAAGTTTTTTTTTTCTATTACTATATGCTTAAAATATTTATCATACGTTCTCTTGCTAATGCATGACACTGCAGACCCTGTATCTATTTCCATTTTTAATACAATATTATCTATGCATATTTCTAAGCTTACCGGCTTATATAACTATTTAAGCTGAGTTGATGCAACTCCTCTTCCGAACTGCTATCACCGTCCGATCGATCAGAGGCAGCCACATGATTGACTTTCTTTCCTCTTCTAGGGCTTCCCGACCTCGGACAAACCCGTTGCAGATGTCCTTTTTCCTTACATCTCCGACATGTAAAACCTTTATAGCGGCAAACCTTGTTATTATGGCCTGGCTTCCCGCACGTTGAACAGCTTTTGTCCACCCCCCATGTCCAATCACTTGGGACAGGGATCCTATGTCCCGGCTTCTTCGGTCCCCTTTGCTTTGTTTCAGGCTCCTTTGATCCACGACCCATCATCACGTGAACCCCTTCTACAGAGGGTGCATTCGAGCCCTCCACCACTGCAGCATCCCGTTCAGCTGCTTCTAGGGCACATGCCAACTTCAACGCGCCGTTATAATTTAAATTATCCTCAGCGAATAACCGTTGCCGTGTGACGTCACTCCGTAATCCACACACTAATTGATCCCGTAAGTTTTCTTCTAGATTGTTCGTAAACTCACAGTATTTCGATAATTTTTTTAATTCGGTTACGTAGTGCGCCACAGATTCATCTTTCCGTTGTCTTCTTTGTCGGAAGCGATAACGTTCCGCCATTACGGACGGCCGCGGTTGTAAATGATTACGCAATAATTCAACCGCCGCATCATATGTTAATTGCACTGGTTTAAGCGGACTCGCCAAACTGCTAAGCAATTCATACGTTTGGTCACCGATCGCGGTAATTAAAGTAGGCAGCCATAAGTCTTTTTCCACTTTATTCACCTTTAAGTACATCTCTAACCTTTCCACGTATAATGTCCAGTTCCCGGAATTAATGTCAAATTCGTTTAATTTTCCGCACACCATTTCACTTTGTTCTTTATATTTATTTATTTTAAATATCCCGAACTCGTACGCCACTGAACTATCGTTAATAGGGAGAAATAAATACACTTGCTGCTTGAGTACCGCTATATTACGAATGAAATGGTATGGCACAAACTGTCTATTAAATACAAATCTTATACACAAGTTATATCAAATTACCCACTTTACTACAATTTTTAATTTTTACTAAATACATATATATCATATTGCAATAATATGTATAATAATTGTAACAGATATATTAATATAAAGGAATGGATAAAGATAACCATTGAAAGAAATTTTAATTTTATAAAACAGTTAAGTACTGCTTCAAAATTATTTTTATAAAAATCAAATAAAACGATGATGAAATGGAAACATGTCTTGCAATTTACCTTTTCTTTACAAAACCAGAAGTTTTAATAGATTATTTTATAGAAAAAGCAATTAATAAACAATGCTTTTGAATTAAAATGTATTAGGAAATACATTAGCCTATTATGTAAAATGTATGTTTTTTAAATATTTATAGTATTTTTCACTGATGTACATGTGATACACAGTTAAAATACACGTCAATTTAAAAAAAGGAATAACAAAAAGCAAACGGTTTATTAAGTCATAATATATTATTTATTAAGACATAATATATAAGTATAAATTACAGATAACACATTTTTTATTCTTGCGTATTTCGGCATGCGCCATCATCGACATATTATACTAATAGACATGCCTTAGAGATGAGAATTGTGGCACTCCGAAAGAAAGAGAGGAAACGAAGTTGCGGTCTATCTTTATCTCTCTCAAAATAGTACGGATAAATTAAATTTTTTAATCAATAAATTTAAATCCGTGTAATATACATCTATGAAATATATATTTTTTTAATTTCTTAGATTTAACTCATTACTCGAATATACAAGAACGTTCTTAAATATATTTATAACCATATAAATTGTTACATACATGCATGTTAATAATTAATTATTAAAGGATCTATGTATTTAAATACTAATAATTAGCCTTACAAAAATAATTTATACAGGGTGACTGGTGAATTACTATCAATATTTAAGGAGCATACTCGGTACATGATTCTCATTCGAATTATGTAAAAAAAATAGGCACTTAATTTTTGACAAAATTTCCGTATAAATAAGTAAAGTGTTGACACGTTCCAAGTGTTCAAGTGTGGACGCGTGTGGCGACGTGTTGATACAACACCACGTCACGACATGCGTATGTGTGAGTGTCAGTGTATACCTAATCTGTAGGGTGTTCACACGATGCGTAATTAATTACATAACTTTTGGTTAACTTTACTAAGAAGTTTATTAATATTTATGTTATATTAATTTTTATTTTGTCATATATGATCGTCAAATATCACGTCCTCAAATATCGATAGTAATTCACCAGTCACCCTGTATATTCATTAAAAAAATATATATGAAAACTGAGAGCCAATCATCTATGAGGAAAGAGATAGTGATAGACCGAAAGCATAGGCCATCTCTCTCACTCTTTTCAAACCAAAAAATTACTGCAGATTATACGCGTACGGCATATCCATTAGTATATGCCGATGTGCGCCATAACCATTGATTTATTGTCGGATACATTTCCTTTACTTATTTAGGTCTTGGTTTAAGATACAATAATTTGTGGTTTTCTTAATAAATAATTCTTTAGATAATTAGATGGACTTTTATTATTTAAGAAAAATTATTATTAATTTTTAGGCAGTAAATTTCATATGAAACTTTAATATCCAGTACTAGTATCCAATCGTGTGTAAGTGATTTTTCTTTCTCTCTTGTTCACTTTTTTAATATGGCGGAAGCAATGACCGCCGTCGGGTCGTCAGTTTTTTTATGAAGTGCAAAATAAGAAGTTTCCTATTTTTCACGTCGCGTGTTATATGTGTGTTAAATTTTATTGCATTTTTCACGAAGAAAGCACAAATCTGTGATTTTTTTTTACTTCTGTCCGTCTTTTTATCTTAAAAATGGTAATGATAGTTTTTTGTTTTGATACTTTTTACAAACTGTACATTGTTCGAATTTATATATTTTTTTTATTTAGACAACTTTACATTTGGTATTCATATTTATATATCAAATATTAACGAAGTAAATACGTTTATTTTTTTGTTAAGTATTAATAGTACTTATTTTTCTTTGTTTTTAAGTTTTCTAACCAAAAAAAGTGTCATGAGGTGATGGCTGTTTCACATGTGATGTTATTTTAGTGTTTTATACCAAAATATGGTGTGTCTAAGATGGTCTAAGCATTTAATTATGCAAGTTGGGTGTGGCTGTATTGATTTTCTTGGAAGGTTCTAGGTCTAGTGTTAGAATACGTCCTACTAACTGCACTTTACCTATGCATAGTTCACTTGCACAGGTATACGAGATCGCGTTAGCTTTTAATTACTTCAAACACTAAAGAAATATGTGTTTCTGTATAGGTTTTAGTAAATCCTAACGTACATATAACCAAAATAACGAAAATTGCGTAAATTATTAGGACTTTTGAGGTAGCAATAGTTATGCCAAAAGGTGAACCCAGTGTGAGCCTTACGTTGTTTTCATGTTTTGTTATAAATTGTATATAATAAAAAAGTGTTATAAAACTGTGTTATCAGTTATATAATAACAATGTAAAATGTAAACTTGTACAGTTGCCAGAAGTAACTTTAAGGTGAAATATTTGAGTCAAATCACTGCATCATGCTACATGTAAATAATAAAATTCTGTTTTTAACGGCTTTTATCACATTTCGTGGTTTACAGTATCCAGCATCCGTAAAATTAGTTTTTAAATTTGCAAATGCAATTAAAGATATGGTATGATTACCAATGTTTATGGTTGTTTTAGTGTTTTATATGTGATTTAAATATTTCTATATTGTTTTGAAACTAGGAAAATATGTTTATAACTGAGCAATAATATTTTGTTAAAATTGATTTCAATGTCTTTATAACAGTTTTCTTATCATACTAGGAATTGGTGACTACTGTTTTTATTGCATGAAAGAGATTTTCTGAGTAAAGTTTTTATATTTGGAAAAAGTTTAAATACTCAGAATAACAAATTTTTGTTGAAAACAATAAGCAGACGATAATTGATCATTACCTATTTACAGTCATTAATTAATTTGTCCATAATTAAGTTGTTGACCGGTACATATTAATGGTTTGTGTGCACAGTTTTATGTATATTCCTTCGTGATTACAGACCTCAACTTAACTATTAAATGATTTAAAGTTTGGGGTTCATAGTAATTCTTTTGTAATCTATTAAAAATAATTCACACATTGGTGTCCCTTGAGATAGTTTGATTTCATATATGGTTACTTGTTATCAAATGCTTATATTGAAATTGTATTTTTTAGTCAAAACGCAGCGCATTCCCTGCTCCTTCAGACGATGACTCTGATTTTGATGATGATGAGGACCCAGACAACTTGGAAGTGCCAGGTATGTTAGGCAATTAATTATTTATCTAAATCTCAGAATTAAAATAGTAATACTTGTTCATCTGTTTTAAAAGTACCTGTGGATTGATGTTGTAACAGTATTTTTATACATGAATTTTGTTTGATTCTTTGTCCTACTAAAAGTCTTGGGTGTGTCCAGAACTAATATCACTTCATTCTTTGAACATACTTTGAAGTCAGTTCTTGTAGGTTCAAAATTTCGTTAGGTAGAGAAAGGAGCTAAACTTGTTAGATAGGGGCCACTTAAATCTACACCTGGGTCTCAAGCCACAGACATTGTGTTGAAGCTCCTCCCCCTGCAATGCCCTGGATCCATCACCCTCACGGTGAATTCATTGAATGCTAAGAAGTTTCCTCTTATTGTTAATTATCTTTGTATGCAGGTGGAGGTAAGACATTGGCAGCAGCAGCGAGGATGGGCAACAAAGCAAAGGTGCTTCAACCTGTCACGGTGAAAGCTACAACTAACCCACTAGCTGGTGAGTATAATAATTGCAGATAGTGGAAATCAAAATATCACACACTAGGGGTTCAGAAACTTATTTTGTTTACTGCTCACAATATATTTTTTTACCTATTGGAAAACAACTATAACTTATTCTACCTAAGTGAAATATTAATTGTCCCCCCCACATCTCTACACAATGTCACACTTTGGAAAAGCCTGCCATAAAATAAAATGCATTATTAAAACATCTTATTCTTCTACTCATATTTTTTCCAACATCTATGACTGTTAATTTCTTTGAGATTTGTATTATATAAATCCTTGTTAGATCTATAATTGGTTATTTCCTTTCATTGTTTTATATATAAAATAATTAAAATCTATGAAATAGTAATATTTTATGTTGTTATCTATTAATAATGTTGGGGGTCTAAGTAATAGTATGTTTATAATATTGAGGTTTCATCAAATACAATATGTTTATTTGTAAAATTTAAAACATTTTGTTGTAACAAATATAAACACTATATGCGTATATATGTGTTCAATTATCCGATTATAGGAAGAATGTAAATGAAACACTAATAATATTTAATAGTAAAAATATAAAAAATATTTTTTGTGTGTTCTCAAAATTCTTATATCTTTTCAAATAAATCGATAGTTTATAGAGGTAATTAAAATAGATAAGTGGTACTTAACAACATCGAATATTCTTTATACGTATTTTATGTTGATGTAATGTCTTCAATGATAATTGGAGTTGAGAATTGAGATAAAGTGGATCGATGACGCCCACTTAAGCGGATGAATATATACTCAGCGAATCGGTACGATTTATATTTTAGGCATACCTAGCACGAAAGTCCACTGTAACAAATATTATAGTATAAATCACCTTAAATGGCTACTTTTGTTCTAACCTTATCATCACATAACAGCCAATATCATTTTTATATTTTGGATTACTTAGAAATTTATTAAATCCAATGTGCTTTGCAATTAAGTACATCTGTAAACTCATACAATTTATCTTGTTTTAAAATACGTTGTATGACTTAGTATTACGTAATTATATAGTTTGTTACAATTCTAGCGCCATCTGGTGTGGCGTTCGGTCAAGCTGCAAATATTAAGCCCATCAAGATATCAGCGAATTCCCTCAAGAAGCCCATCAGTTTACTTGGATTGGGAGGTTGTTATAACGTTTTTATTACAAATTTAACTTTCTGTTAAAGTTGGTGACCTTTGGTATTCATAAAAGAATTGAAAAGGTTTTATTGTATTGTAAAAGTTTAACTTTTTGCAGCCGGTGCGAGCTCCTCTGTACCGGTGATGCAACATTCACGTAATCACAGTGAGTATACCAACAGAATTAATAATATGTATCTAAAGTATCCAAAATAATTATCATACCTTCAAGGTATAGGTTATAGGTATAACAGACTATAATTACTCTATTTAATTCTGTTATATTTGCATTTAAATATTATTATTGCCTGAATTATCAAAAAATAATGAATTATTATGTAATTATTGATACTCCGTTGTTTCTTTCAGTGGATGGTGCTGGAATGACTAGCATGAATTCGTTCCTTCTCCAGAACTTGAACGATTTTCTGAATTCAGGCATAAATGGCGTATTGGGTGGGTCTCTAGGCGGAGTGTTGGGAGGTTCGTTGGGTGGTTCGATGGGTGGCTCAATGGGAGGCCCGATGGGAGGTTCGCTGGGAGGTTCGTTGGGAAGCTCATTAGGAAGTTCATTGGGTGTCCCCCCTTCCCTGGCCGGGATGCTGGTTCAGGTGGCGCAACTGCAAGGCGGTGACAAGGGTGGATGGAATCAGGTTAAGGTAAGTCAATAGTTAATGAGTATTGAACCCTATAGCACTCATACGCAATTGAAATATGTGTTATATTGATACCAGCTGCCCGGGGAGGAGGAGGAGGTGGACGACGAGGAGATGGGCGTGGCGGAGACCTACGCTGACTACATGCCGACCAAACGTGAGTGACGTGACAGTGTGAGTTTGTTAGATAGCATCGGCTATATATTTAACCGGAACATTTATAGTGAAGCTGGGTCGTAAGCACCCCGACCCGGTGGTGGAGACGGCGTCCCTGTCGTCCGTGGAGCCGGTGGACGTGACGTACAGCCTCAGCCTGCCGGACGACACCATCCGCTCCGGCCTGTTGTCCGCCCTACAGCTGGAGGCCGTGGTGTACGCCAGCCAGGCCCACGAGCACACACTACCAGACGGCACCAGGGCCGGGTTTCTCATCGGTGACAATAAATACACTAATATTCCTTAAAACAATGCCTTATAAAGTTAAAAGTTTAAATGATTCATACGTATTCCGCTCTGACCTCCAAACGGTTTCTGCTACGGTGTTATGGATATACAGGGTGACTGGTGAATTACTATCGATACTTTGGTCAAAAATTAAGTACCTATTTTTTTTACATAATTCGAATGAGAATCATGTACCGAGTATTCTCCTTAAATATTGATAGTAATTCACCAGTCACCCTGTATATATATTACTTATTGTATTGTATAATATCAGTGTGTTGTTTAATGTTTAATTGTCCGTACAGGTGACGGCGCGGGAGTGGGAAAAGGTCGTACCATAGCTGGCATAATCTTTGAAAACTATCTGAAAGGTCGGAAACGTGCCGTTTGGATATCTGTATCAAACGACCTCAAGTACGACGCCGAAAGGGACCTTAGAGACATCGGAGCATCTAAGATCGAAGTACATCCTTTGAACAAGGTGATTTGCGAATAATATTAAAGTTATTTCGGATTTTTTTACTTATGTATCTAAATGTATAGTTGTTAATAATAACAAATGTTATGACTAGACTCCTAAGATATTTACTTGCTAGCAATTTCATAGTATCGTGGCTCATTAGATTGTACATGAACTATATTTTGTGTACAAATAAGGCGAAAGCATAACTTTTTTTTAACCAATCAATGTTGACATTAACTTACTGCATCACTTATGGTCATTTTAGAAAAAAAATGTTACACTTCATTTATGTCTACTCAATTAAACAGAAATAATGGATCAATACATGTAATTTTTTTATTTCATACAAACAATAGAAGAAATATGTTTTTGTGTCTATTATGGCGAAAGAAATTTATAATTTACCTTGCATAAAATATTATTCTCAAAGCCTTAAAATATGTAATTCAAAATAAATAAATAAAGAAGAATTAGTCCACTGTTATTAGATACATATTTCAAAATAATAAAAACTATTGAGTTAAAAGCTATCTTATTAGTGGAGCAATAAAAATATATTGTTGTTATATGACAAACAAATACAAAATAAACTCCATATGAAATCAGAAGCAATGATACTTTTTGTTTCAACATAACGAGTAGAGTTTTTTCATTATTATAATTAAAATTGATTTTTTATATATGATTGTTGTTATAATTATGTTGTTGATAGTTTTTGAGTATATATTTAATCAATACTCATCTTTATCCGTCATGCAGTTCAAGTACGCGAAGATCTCGTCAGCTATCAATGGTAATGTAAAGAAGGGCGTCGTGTTCAGTACGTATTCAGCTTTAATAGGCGAGACTCAGGCCAATACTAAATATCGCACCAGACTGAAGCAGCTCTTACAGTGGTGTGGCGAGGACTTTGATGGAGTCGTATCCTTTCAAAAAAAAACATACTATATATATTTTGATTTTATATTTATGCCATTAATATATTTTTCATTATAAGATGATAATTTGTAAATAAAATCCTTAATGTGTATTAGATTGTATTCGACGAATGTCATAAAGCTAAGAATCTATGTCCCGTGGGATCCGGTAAAGCGACCAAGACTGGCTTGACAGCGTTGGAGTTACAGAATAAGCTGCCCAAGGCTAGGGTCGTGTATGCGTCTGCTACAGGCGCATCAGAGCCTAGGAACATGGCGTATATGGTTAGATTGGGCATATGGGGCGAGGGTACACCATTCCCAACGTTCATGGATTTCATCAATGCTGTGGAAAAGAGGTAATTAATACTTCATATATAATTAGCTAGAGGATGGCCTGTATTAGGGTTGTGAGCAATATTAAATTGAATAATTATTTTTGTGTTATTTTAGAGGCGTGGGTGCCATGGAGATTGTAGCTATGGACATGAAGCTGAGAGGCATGTACATCGCTCGCCAGTTGTCCTTCCACGGGGTATCCTTCAAGATCGAGGAGGTGCCGCTTTCTGACTCTTTCAGGGAGACTTACGACAAAGCTGTAGCACTGGTGAGTTAACGAAACTAATGTTGATACTCTGAGATCGATATAACAGTGTTTAGTTATTATATTGTGTACTTTGTTTGAAATTTCGAACCATGTGAGGATGGAAACTTTGGGATTAACAGTACCGGTATGAATACGGAACCCATAATTTAGAGCTTTCATTTCTTCTGAAGATTCAAATCTATATACATAAAAGAAAGTCGTGTTAGTGACTCCACTTATAACCCAAGAACGGCTGAACCGATTTAGCTGAAAATTGGCAGGGAGGTAGTTTAGAACCAGGAAATTGCAATAGGATACTTTTTATCCCGTTCGACAGCATTCCCGTGGGACTTGACATGAAACGTCAGTCATTATAAAACGTGGAATAACACAATTGACAGCTATGCAATTGACGTATAATGGCAGATATGTAATGACGTATGGATGACAATTAGATATTTGTAAGAAATCTACTATATAAAAATAAAAATATTTAGGTATTGTGTTTGTAGTTTGAATTCTTAAAACCATTTAGTATTTGCGGGATAAATTTAGAAAATCATTGTTTTTCACATGGGCAGTTATATTTTGCGTGTTCACGAGTTTGGAAACCATACGCTTTATTTGTGTTAAAGTTAGACCAAAAAACAAAAAATGTGGTTCACAAAGGAGCATTTCAATGAAATGGATAATTTGCGGACACGTATAACGCTTCGATTCGGTATCTACTTTGGATTCACTTTCATTTACTTAGAGAAGTTCAACTAATTAACACTTCATTTTTGTAATCGAAATGAATTCATTACTGTTGTGAAATGAAATAAATATTTTCCTTTTCAAATATAAAACAAAAACTTCTTCATCTTTTAATCACCAAACGAAATGTTATATAAAAGCCTTCTGGTGGCGAAACGGAGTTCGCCAGGTTTACTAGTCTATCATATAATTTCTTGTAGCAAGAAATACTTGTCAACTACTACTACAAAATAGTAAAATAATTGTCGCGTTTTTAATAGTGGGTGGAGGCTATGCAGCGGTTCACTGAGGCTGCTGAACTGATCGATGCTGAGCCCCGCATGAGGAAGACCATGTGGGGCCAGTTCTGGTCGGCTCACCAGCGTTTCTTCAAGTATCTGTGTATCGCCGCCAAAGTCAACCAGGCGGTAGTGACGGCACGCGAGGCTGTCAAGTGTGGCAAGTGTGTTGTGATCGGTCTACAATCAACCGGAGAGGCCAGGACTTTGGACCAGCTAGAGAGAGACGATGGGGAGCTATCTGATTTCGTCTCCACAGCTAAGTAAGTAAATTCATATTAATATTTAGTCGGATTCCGCTATTATCAATATAAAATCACTTTATCGTCACCATATAGTTAATGTAAAGACTGTATTTGATGTAGAAGATGTTGTTAACCAAAAAATACTAATATATTCCATATAGACATAATAAAACATAAACCATGTTCCTGCTTTAATTCCAGGGGTGTATTTCAAACGCTGGTAGAGAAACATTTCCCGGCTCCGGACCGCGAGCGCATCAACCGACTCTTGGGGCTGGAGAAAAACAAGACCATCGCACCTCCCCCGCCAACAGTCAACGGAAAGAACGGACTTGGAGATAGTAATTCTAAAAGGAAATGTAAGAGAGAATTTTATAAGATTTTTGGTATCTCTTCTCTATAGAACGACATTCCTGATCTATTGTGAATTTTAACTACTTTTGATTTAATTTTGTCAATTATTTTTTTTTGTAACGTACGCCAATACTGTGGTATTTAATACGTATGAAAATGTTAACATTGCTCAGTATCAGCAAGACAACAAGTCAATATAGAGGCGAAGCGTCTTCGAGGCAGGTCGTCTTCGGATGAGTTCGTTCGTTCAGACGGCGAGGAGGACGGCGAAGGAGAGGAACACTCCGAAGACGATCAGCGGTCAGACTCTGAGCTCAGTGACTTTAACCCGTTCAAAGCGGGCAGCGATAGCGACGATGGTTAGTACGTTCCTCATGTTAAGGTTAACCTGAGAATATAAGACTGTAATTGTTTTAAACGTTATATTCACCTTTTATACATCATGCTTTTTCACTACTATAGTCTATGAACGTAATTTTTTAAAAAAGTAATAATGGTAAATTTAAAACTCTTGTTTCAGATCCGTGGATTGGCAGAAAGAAGAAAGTTCCAAAGAAGAAAAAGGCAGTGAAGAAGAAAACTGCTAGTACACAGGACAAGATTGAAACTATGTTCGAACGTAAGACGCAGCCAGTGACTGTGAACTCGGGAGGGAAGACTCTCATCGGCACTCCGGTGGGGACTAACGGGCTCTATCTTGGTGAGTGTTCAATAGATGAATTACTTGTATGAGGCTAAAAATAGGTATTACTAAATAATTGTCAGATTTTTCCTATTATTCAAATGAAAATACCGGTAATGGGTGTTCATAAATTGTATGCGATTGTACATCAGGTCCGGGTCGCGGCGCTCCACCAGCCAGATCGGCTATCGAACGAGCGTGCAGCATGAAGGAGCAACTGCTGGCGGCTGTAGAGAGGCTTGGACGCCGCCTGCCGCCTAATACACTCGATCAGCTGGTTGACGAACTGGGCGGCACGGACAATGTGGCTGAGGTTAGATGATACAACTGTATGCAATATACTAGAAGACCCGCCGAACTTCGTATAGCCCTATAATCAAGAAATATCTGTTATATTTTTTTATTTATATTTTTGGAGTTTACCTATTAAAGCCATAATCTCCGTGTTTTGAAGTGCGACAGAATGATTGACATATTAGTTAGTTGTCAAATCTAATGTCAAAAAAAAAAAACGTTTATATCAACAGCTACTAATATATTAAAAATTAATTAAAAAAACATTGTCCAGCGGACAAAATTGTGAATCTAAACAAGTTCCAGATCCCCTTGAACACACACAAAAAAATTCATCAAAATCGGTCCAGTCGTTTGAGAGAAGTTCAATGACATACACACTCACAGAAGAATAATTATATATATATATATAAAGATATCTAACACTACATCACAAAAACTAAGAGACAAGAATATATAATTAATATGAACTGGGAGAAGATATTTTATTTGTATTATAGATGGGCTTCGTTTTATTAGCTTGATTATGAGCGGGTTACAGTTTTGGAAGGGTACTTTAAAAGATATACCATAAGTACTGCTTAGAAGTGGATTGTGAAGTAATTTTTTTTCGTGTCCCTTAGATGACGGGTAGGAAAGGTCGCGTGGTGCAAACGGAGGACGGACAGATCCTGTACGAGAGTCGGTCGGAGGCTGATGTGCCTCTGGAGACACTCAACCTGACGGAGAAGCAGCGGTTCATGGACGGGGAGAAAGACGTCGCCATCATCTCTGAAGCAGCCTCCAGTGGTATATCGCTGCAGAGCGATCGAAGGTAAAATAAACACCCATTTAATTAACCATTATATATATATATATATATATATATATATATATATATATATATATATATATATATATAATGGGTAATATACGTTATATATATATATATTACGTATGTGTGTGCACGTATATGTATATTACATTCGACAATGTTTTAGAGCCCGCAATCAGAGGCGAAGGGTCCACATCACGTTGGAGTTGCCGTGGTCAGCTGATCGAGCGATACAACAGTTTGGTACGAATACATTGTCTATTAACCGTAACATTTATTTAAGTAATATGAAAAACATGTTTGTTTATGTACCTTTGATGCATATTTTAGGTCGAACACACAGATCGAACCAGGTAAACGCGCCGGAGTATATCTTTCTTATCTCGGATCTGGCTGGTGAGCGACGGTTCGCTTCAACTGTCGCGAAGAGGCTGGAGTCACTTGGAGCGCTCACACACGGTGACAGACGAGCCACTGAAACTAGGGACCTCAGCCAGTTCAATATAGACAATAAATATGGTTAGAGATAGCACATAATACAGATATTATGAAATACTACAGTTATAATTGGACATCTTATGGACATCCTATAATTATAAAAATAGTTATAATTTTAATGAAAATAAATCAAATCCAATCTCTGACAATCACTACATACTAGTATCAATCGTTCATTAAAGAAACCACTGTTACGACATATGTATAGGGTTTGGAGGTGAAAATGTTATAAAATGATGTCAGGTCGTACGGCACTGGAGGCCGTGATGAAGGCGATCATGAAGTACGAGCCGCCGCTGGTGCCCCCGCCGCGGGATTACTCTGGAGACTTCTTCCAAGACGTCGCCTCCGCTCTCGTCGGCGTTGGACTCATTGTGAACAGTGAAGCAGCGCCAGGGTTGCTGTCTCTTGACAAGGTAACGGTGATACATTAAACCATTCGACCTTATTTATTTGTTTGGAAAACCTTTAGCTCGTTGGCGGGAAATGTGCGGAGAGAGAAAAATTTAATTTAATTTTTTATGATTCCATTGCTGATCATAATAATAGAGATAAACATTTAAGAAGCTCTTTTTATTCCTAGCCATAGAAAGACGACAAAAATTTAATAATTAAAATGTTAAATTCTTCCCTTTACAGGACTATAACAACATGTCAAAGTTTCTGAATAGGATCCTGGGAATGCCTGTGGAACTGCAGAACAGATTATTCAAATACTTTACTGACACACTCACCGCCGTCATGGAGCAGGGTAAGGGATGGGGTTTTATGGTTTCTATAAAAAAAATAAATCAGAAAAGTTATTTAGATATGTACGTCTTATGACTGCAAATAAATATTTTTTTATAACTCAAGAAAGGTCTCCACATAAACGAATTATATTATGTAATATATAGCGAAGCGCAGCGGCCGCTTCGATCTCGGTATCCTGGATCTCGGCAGTGCCGGTGAATGTGTACGTCGTGTGCGGTGTGTAAGATTCCTGAGAAGACATGCAACAGGACAGGCCCCAGTCGAGTTACACACCGTGCAATCAGAAGTATGGGCGGTCACTACCTTTCATCTTTAGTTTTTTTAGAATATAAACTAAAACGATGTATTTTTATAGCGAGGCATGGAATGGACTGAGGCCCTGGACAAGTTTTCTCAGGCGCAGTCTCAGTCTATGACAGAGAAGGCCGAGGAGGGCTTCTACGTGTCGGCCGCGCGCGGCGGGAAGGCCTCCGCAGTCCTGTGCCTGGCTGCGACCGCGCCTCGTGACCGACGAGAACGCGCGGACCGTGTCGCCAAGAAAGATCGCATGTTCCACGTGTATAGACCCAACACCGGACTACAGCTGCGGCTGGAGTCACTCACGGAGATCGAGAAGAAGTACCGCAAGGTGACGCCGGAGGAAGCTGAGGCCGCGTGGCGTGCGCAGCACGGGGCCTCGTTACGGGTGTGCGCGCACGCATACTGGCGCAGCACGTGCAGGGCGCGCGACACCTGCGAGGTAGGGTTGCGCGTGCGCACGCATCACGTGCTGGCTGGCTCGCTGTTGGCTGTGTGGGCCCGTGTAGAAGCGGCGCTGGCTGCACGCGCTGCCACCTCCAAGATGCAGGTGGTACGCCTCAAAACGGACGACGGTTTAAAAATTGTTGGTCGGTACACAATCTAAAACTTTAATGTCTTTGGTTTTATAGTAACTGTTATGGTTATGACGTTATCGTTCTATTCCAGGTACACTCATCCCCAAAAATTGTGTGGAGATTCTCAAGGAGACGTTGTCGTCGGACGCGGTGTCGGTGACGGAGCAGTCGTTCGACACGACGGACTCGCTCCAGTGAACACGTCGCGGCTCGTAGTTCCTGTCCGTTTATTTTTATACTATAGGCTGTATGGTCCTTGCCAAAGAGACGCGATCACACACGACATGGGCCGCCGGTCCCGGCGCGGTCAATTAAGGACGATACGACGCGGTACGACTGATTTATGTAGGCGCCTCATCCTAAATTTCATTTTATTTTGCTTAAGCGAGATTGTGGTATTTGGCTTGATTACAGGGTATGATAAATCTAAATGAAATCGACCGTTCTTAATTAAGACAAAAGAGTTTCTTGTACTTAAATGTTCAAACTCTGTATGACAAATAATGGTTTCACTTTTTATCTCGTAAAGCATCATACTACATGTCAAAGAGATCTCCACAATATAATAAATGACAGTTTTCGTTTGAGGATAATACTCATCCAGTGTTCAAATAAAAATAAATAATGTTTTGGGAAGGTCGTTTTGTAGATGAGTTTTTATTAAGATGATGTATGGTGTATTCCGTGGCGAAGATTGTTCCTTATATATTACTTTAAAATTATATGCATACATGCATATATCGAATATAAATATATTATTTATCTCAACTTGGTAGGTAAACTGCTGCGCCGTATGGCTTTCATAATTTTAATTTACGCCTCGTTGACGCCTTATTCCGCAGTGATTATACGAAATAGTTTTGTATTGTACAAATATAGTCTGTTAATTTAAAGACTTAGCGTTAGTTTTTATAACACATAGCGGCGACACATATACCGATAGTTTAAATGTTCTACAAGTTTTAAAACGGAAAACATTAGTAATAATATACTATTCAATTTTGTAGCGATAGCGAAAGGTGCATGTAAGATCATTCTGAGATGCATTTGCGAAATTGCCAAATTTGCACTTTGCCCATTTCGTCTAAGAGCTAGCAACGTTTTTGAACGAGAATTTCAGGTATGCTAGTTTTTAGATATGCTATCTCTCTCACTCCCCCGGACGTCATACGGGCTATCTGGCTGGCGGTAGTGGTTGCGTTCATCAGTGCGCATCGTACCTGTGCAGGTAAACAATTAATATTTCAAATCATTTTAAGAAGGTTTTTTTTTAATTATTATTTTTATTGAACTATTCACAACATAAATTTATTATTGCCAGATAGTTTTATTGTTGTTTAAAAGGTGCCAAACGGTACTTTGAATTTAAAAAAAAAAATTTTTTCAAAATATTTTCGTATAGCTGAAATTTTAATAGCATGTTATTTAACTATCTAAAAGCTCAGAATTAATTTGCCAGACAAAAAATCGGTTGTAAAACCTTTTGCCAGACCGAAATAAAGTGTAAAGAGATGTAGTTTAGATTATATATTTAGTAAAGAGATTATCATTTAGCTTGGTCAGTTATCAGTTATATCAGTTTATTTTACACCGTAAATCAAAGATTTTGAGCGTTCTCCGCGTTATGAATCGATCAGTGAAATTACAATCGGGCCCAATCAAATTCGTCCAAATAATTTTGTAGCTGAGCTTAAGAATATATATTTTAAAGAAGCTCTTGTTCATTTTTTTTTATTGACAATTGGGCTGGTGATGAAATGGCTCCTATCATTGGAAATAAAATAATTTATGTCAACTTCAATAAATGCTATTCATATCGGATTGAAAGTAATAGTTATTAAAATTGTTGAAGACTCTTTGTCTTGCGAAGAACATGAAGAAGCGGATTCTCGAATAATATATCACATTTGCCAAATAGATGTCGATGCTGAAGTTGTGGTACGCTGCTCAGATACAGATATTCTAATAATACTTCTTGCTAACATGGATCATTTGAAAGCATCACTAAAACTCTGGATAAATTTGGGTGTTTGGAATCACGAACGATTTATAAACGTCAATGAAATACACAAAATTCTAGGGAATTCTTTATCAAAAGCTCTACCGTGCTTTCATGCACTCACAGGCTGTGATTATATCCCAGCTTTTTTCCGGAAAGGTAAACTACGACCTTTTAAACTGTTAGAACAATCAAACCAATATCAGTTAGCCTGTCAAAATATTATAACAGATGATGAAGATTTGATGGATGAGACACTTAGGATCTTAGAAAAGTTTATCTGACATATTTACGGAGTTCGTGATGCTTGGAACGTTAATGAAGTTCGGTTCCATCTATTTTCAAGTACTTATTAGTCTAAAAAATCAGATGATAATTTTGAAAAAAAGTTCCTTACTTTGATCCATCAAGTCAACCACCAAGTAAAGCTGAGTTATACCAACACTTACTACGAGTTCGTTATGTCACAACGTTTTGGAGAAATGCTTATTTAAAATACCCAACATCTCTATCACCTCAAGCTTCTGGCTGGACCATTAATGACGATAAATATGTTTTTATCTGGTTTGTTGGGGAGCAATTACCAACATTAGTTGCCGATATTATTATAAAAGGTAAAAATTTGAACTAAAATACAAAAAAAAAAAAAATTCTCGAAAGATATTAATTTTTTTTATTCTGTTACAGATAACAGCTTATTACAAAATGATAATTATTTTAAGGACGATGATGACAATGGAAATGACAGCAGTGATGATGATCTTTTTCAAATTTAACATTGATCATTATTTTTATACCGTATTCATCTATAAATAAATTCAATAGTTTTTAATCCTTCTTCTATCATTTATTAGACGATTAATTTTCTAGACCAAGCTAAATGATACTACATCTCTTTACACTTTATTTCGGTCTGGCAAAAGGTTTAACAACCGAGTTTTTGTCTGGCAAATTAATTTTGAGCTTTTAGATAGTTAAATAACATGCTATTAAAATTTAAGCTATACTAAAATATTTTGAAAAAAATTTTTTTTTAATTCAAAATTGCCGTTTGGCACCGTTTAAACAACAATAAAAATATCTGGCAATAATAAATTTATGTTGTGAATAGTTCAATAAAAATAATAAAAAAAAAACTTAAAATGATTTGAAATATTAATTGTTTACCTGCACAGGTACGATGCGCACTGATGAACGCAACCACTACCGCCAGCCAGATAGCCCGTATGACGTCCGGGGGAGTGAGAGAGATAGCATATCTAAAAACTAGCATACCTGAAATTCTTGTTTTTTTGACGTTGCTAGCTCTCGTACTAATTGAAGCAATAATTTTGTTGGCACATGGTTTTCAAATTGAAACTTTAAAATTTCTTATCTCACACATTGTGAGCATTATAGTGTTAATTTTGAAATGAATAGATTTTTTTTGTATCGCAATTATTGTAATGATATTTGTCCCTAGTCCCTTAGAACTGTTGTACATAGTGTATCGTGTATGAAACTTTACATTTGCTACTTGTATTGCGTATTTGACTTGTTTTAATATTATAGTAAATGTATTATAAAAAAATAAAGTTTCTAAAACAATAATAAAAAATGTAGAAAAAAAATGTTATCAATATGTAGAGCAGTTCAATCAATTACGTCTTAATAAAATGTAAGTCGCACCACAATTGGTTTCTAAAGTTAATTTTCGTAGGGTTGGATTATTATAAAGATTGAAATTAGTCACAACTCTCTTAATGTAACATGATAGTATACTTTAGTGCTGGATCTTACAGGTACATACAACATTGTCACACTTCGTCGATTATTCATAAGAGTGTTTAATAGAGACTAATAAATGTATATAGTTATAGTGTTGTTTCATTTGGTATGATATTCGAAACCTTTTAATTATTAAAGTACAGCGCGACCGTATGAAGCTTCGTTATCATTGCGAAAAATTCTCCGTAATATTGTTGATTTACATTTAATAGGTACATTACAACGTGCAATTGTGTCTCGGTATGTGAATAATAAGAATAATTGTGTTGATAGTTATCGTGGTCAAGTGGATGCTTAAAGAGGACTGCTTTTGGACCACATATATTTATATGAATTCCGCTTGTAGTTTTAAGAAAGTTTGTTTAATTTTTGGGACATCCATCCAAACATAAGTTCATACACCTATGTTATGTACAAGTTTTGTTGTGATTATTGTCATTATGACTAAAGTCTCTTAAAATTTTGGTTCTCTTTCATAAGATAATGAAAATGAACTTTACGATTAAAATTATCAACCAGTAAGGAAAACCACATCAGGAAACTTGGGGTGACCTGAAAAAAATATGTATCAAGTAAAAGAAAAAAGTAAAGGAAGTTGAGCTGTCGAATATAAGTTCCATTGTTTTATTTGTCCTAGGTCAGGAAGATGTCGTTTTTGTCAGTAAAAGGAATTTGATGTGTGGTGGGGTCGTAAAAATTATAAAAAACATATTTCTAGATTGTTAGTGTAAATGTAGGTGTAAGGATAGACAGAGAAGGAATGAAGCGAGCTTTTCAAAATATTCAGTTTTATCGTTAATATTTTCATTCTTGTTCATATTTCAAAAAGCAATCGTTCGAATTTAATAAATCGAAGAGTTAAATAATTCTTGTAAACATATGCTTGAAACGAAACGCTCTTGACATTTTACTTTGTATACTCAAATGTCAAATCTGTCATAAAGGTCAATTTTAAAGATGGTCGATTTTGTGCGTCTTTTTGTATTTATTCTGTAATTTAAATTGACTTAAAAATTTGAAGTGCGTAAAAATCATGACTGAAAAAGCAATGACCATGGAACAGCTGGAAGAAACAGTAAGTTATTGAACCTTTTCTGATTAAATACAGTATAATTCTAATAGAAATGTATTTAGGTCAAGCGGCCGCTTTTCTTTATATTTGATTTTTCTATCTTCTGGAATTCGGAAGGACTCGTAAATATTGAAATGAGTTATTGACACGCTCTAAAATATTTTTAGATAAGCTTGTTTGTCTCATTTACTATAGATAGGGTTTGTGTCTATTATTAGAACATAAGCTCAGTAGATATGAAAATAATACAAAAGACGTCGTATTTAGTACAGACTTCGTATTTAAAGTAAAGTTTAGATCAATTAGTACATGAATTGAATTAAAAACTATTACTTAAATAGGTGAAACATACTGATGAACAATTAGACCTAATGGAATGGAAGATGGACAATGTAGAGAAACAAATGGTGGAGCCCATGGACAATCAGGATGTGTGCATTGTCAACTTACTTAAATCAGTCTCGGAGGTACTAAAAATTTTTACACACATATTTGTTACAACAATAAAAATCATTAAGACTTACCAAAAAGCAACTCTAATATAGAAAATTGCAGAGTTTATTTAACAAAACAATAATCTGACATTTGGGAAATTCAAGTAATTAGTAATATTGGAATTATGACTAAACTTTTTTAGTATGAGTCGTCAGTAAAAAGTCTGTCATTCATGATAATAACCAAAATACTATATTACTAAAACATTAACATGGGCTCTTGATACAAAACATGTGTTAATAACAATTATAAGGAATGAAATTTATTTTTCAGCGACTTGCATATAAGTATTGATAAAGGTCAGAAAGTTAGTGTACCTATTTGTCATGTTGCACAGGGTTTGCTGTTTCTATGAAAACTAATTTCACCTCAGTTAATTTTAAAAGAAGTGATGCTATAACTTCTAAACTAAAGGCTTATATGCTTGTTTGTTAACATGAGAAACAGCAGACTATGGCTATCATGCTTATTTACTAGTTGAGTAATGTGGCTTAAATGTGGTACAAGTTTAAGCCTATAAAGCCTAAAGAACAGGGCTGCTTCAATTAGGGCTTTAAAAATTTGTGGATGCCTTTCGAGATATTGTTCACTGTCTATTGATATTATCTATTATCTACAAATGTTTATTGTGTTAGCTGAATTTGTTGACATTCTATATTTAAAATAACTTGTCATATTTATTCCTTTCTTTTTGTAATTTGGCTAACATGATTTAACTATTTTCTAATGCTTACCTCATAGGTTTTTCCTTAAAATCGCATTTTCATACTCATAAATTACTTCAAATGCAAGATCATGCCCATTTCATTCTACCATGTTTATATCTCTGTTGGGATATAAGGAGGCATAGGATTTTTTATTATCCATCAATTTAGAATAAAGTATCCTATACATCTTTATATCTTGATGTTAGTTGAAACAGATAATAGAAATGTCGCTTTTACCACACAATAAAAGGCATACAAATTGTTATTGTATAATATCTTTACGCTCTTTATATATTTAAGGTTTGTTATAAAGTATATACTTGACGGCGGGTGCAGGTTCGCTCGGACTATCAGCAGCTGAGACGCGAGCTGGTCGAGGTACAGGCTCTGCAGCGCGAGTTGTCCACACGTCTGCGATCCCAGTTGCGTATAGTACACGGGAAGTTCGCCAGGCTGAGACAGCGCATCGCCGCCGCTTCACCACCCCGCTAAAGCTATCTGACCGCTTTCATACATCGGTGCATTTCATGGCGCCAAAACATTTTTTTATCTTTCGATGTACTCGGTTCTAATATTACCTTAAATTTTTAGAAAAGATATCTATATGTCGTAATTTAAAATATTTATTTCTTTTTTTGTAATTTCGTTTTGATTGAAACTACGGATAATCGAACACGTGCCAATATTTAGATTTAGGTTATAGAAAGCACTCTTATCAAATATATCCCACTATTTAAAGATACATTGATCTCATAGGTAGTTAAAAACTTGCGATCACTAGTTCGTAATATTTTGAAATAGTTTTTAGAACATGAATGTGTGAAATGAGAATCTAAAGGTAAAAAAAAGTATAGTTTTTCTTTCATTAATGCTACTAGTCGAACGTTGTGAGTGACATCGGTGTCAAATTTAATTAGTATGCATTTTATAGAACAGTGTAAGTTGGTGCTAATGCAATTCAAGAATTTGTATGAGTGGATGAAAATAGTATTTGATATTTAAAACTATTGCATCTAAAAATGTCGTGACTTGACACAGATAAGGAGTGTCTTAGTATTTTTTTTAATTGTTATTATTATTTTATATAAAACGTCCAAAAGCTTATGTAGAGTATTAGTTTGTGCTTTATTTTTTTTTTATAAGAATGTTTCTTAAAATGTATACAGACTTAGCTAAGAAACGCGCTGGCCCAAATAGTAGTTTTTTTTAAAATTGATGTTTTCTTATGGAAGTATTATTTACTAAATTCAATGTCTATGAGACGGTAATTTAAATTTTATAATGTAATTAGACATTGTAATAGTAATTGGGAATGAGGACCAAAGGAAGGATCCAACCCAGTTACATCGTAGTTTAGGAAATGTTTAGCATTTTTTTTTGCATTTATACATTTTAGATAAATTATATTAGAGTAATTATTGTACCACTATTATCATAATGCACATATCTTCTATTGCATGATTGTTCACGTAAATGTCATACAAATACGATCACAGAGTCATATGATAATTATCTCAATAACTCTGTGATTATTTTCTTTTAAATCATCGTAGTGTTTAAGGAAAATACATGTCTGAAACTATGTCTAAGTCTCAATGTCTAAATTAATAATTATACCTTATTTAAGTAGTCTAGGGTAGATCCCGATCATTTTTGATGTATTTTTGTGAATATACTGACTCGTTTATAAATTATGAAGTCGGAGAGGCGTGCTTGTGATGGTTGTGAGTTCGATGAAAGTTTAGCGGAGTTTGGGCAGAGGCAATACGTATCTTAATCATTTTATACGTTTCAAAAGTCCCCCTAAAATATTTCAACTGGTATATTCATAAAGGAATTGAATAAATAATTTTAATTTTCGTAGTCAATTCATAAAAATGACATTTGATGTATGTTATAAAACTTATTAGAATTTTTCAGCACTTTAAAAGCACGTGAAAAATTTCGTATTTCATGATCATATTGTAACTGCACTGGGATTTATATATTTAAACTTATTTAAAATAATTGTAAAACGTCGTCGTTTATAGAATCGTGCCAAAATACGATTTCACTCTTCAAGTCCAAAATTGACAATATGCACTATTCCTATTTATAAGTAGTTTGTTTCTACTTAGTGTATATTCTATAATTGAGTTTATTTTTTTTATTAAGATTGCGGTCTTATCCATTATTTTGATCTGTTTATTAAATTATTTTCTAATAAATTATATTTTACAGTTAAAGTGGTTTTATTGTTTAAAATCCTTTTATCAATTAAAAATAATAGTATTAAGGTACATACATTACATAATGTATCTAACAAAAATGAAATATGTTTTATTCTTTCCTAACAACCAAGACAAGCCTATTTTTAATAATTTATATAAATTATAAAGATTAAAGAATTCCATAATCGTACGTATGGTTTTAATCCCATTAATTTATATATTATTACTGCAAAGTAAATATGTTAAAGTTTTATATATAAACTTACTGCGACAAATCCTTACAATACTTATGAATAGTATCTATTTAATTTTCGTTAAAATTATTTTTTCTTGTAAGTGAAGTAGCCTTACTAAGTTTTTGTTAATGTTAAAAAAGTAAACAGTGGTAGTCCAGGCGCAGGAGGGAGTTGAGTATGCATAACATGAGGACCGCATTCTGTGAATGGTTTTGAGCTCAGAAAGGCATGCAGATTTTGATTCTGGATGTTGCCAGGAGCCATATTGGTCCAATTCTTTTTTACACCCCACCACCTTAGACATCTAGTAAATGGCCTGAACACTTTGATATGATTATAACGGTTGTTTTAGTGAGAATATCCTATTGATTTTTATGATTGAAGATACTTACAGCTAGTCAAATGAAAAAACAATAGGAAAAATAATTTTTATTGATATAAAACCAAAAATCATTAAAAAAAATTTTTTTAATATATTATAAATGGAAAAATGATAATAATAATCTATCTTTTATATATATATATATTTATATATATATTTATGCATATATATTTATGCATTTGCATAAGGAAATACAATAAATATGTAATTTTTTACAAGAGCAAGTCATCGCTTTACAATTAAATGCTCATTTACACGGTTAAATTACACAATTTCGGTAGTGGTTGCTTTGTCTTTTGTCGTGGATACAAGTTACCATCCTTCCTTTCATAGCCTAAGAAGGTATAATCAGTTGGCAGTAGTTGGGTTTGGTCAGCATTCATCCGCACATATGTTTGTTATAATCATATCAAAGTGTGTGTTCAGGCCTTTTACTAGATGTCTAAGGTGGTGGGGTGTAAAAATAATTGGACCAATATGGCTCCAGGCAACATCCAGAATCAAAATCTGCATGCTTTTCTGAGTTCATAACCATTCACAGAATGCGGTCCTCATATTATACATACTCAACTCCCTCCAGCGCCCGGTCTATGGGCTAGATTTGAACATGGAGTTACTTTCAAGGCTTTACTATCAATGATTTTTATTTCTTAAAATAAACAAAGCTTTTTATATTACCATAATAAAATTATAATGTTCAGCATTTTATTATGCTACATTCCGCTTAAAAATTTAATTCCATAAAAACCGTTCTTATATGAGAATGAAACAAATAGTCCTTTTTCCACATAGTTTTGAAATAATCAAATTATTATTCAAAATATAATATTTTGAACATTTGATATTTGCTAGAAAGGCCAATTAATAGTTCAATATTTTTTTTATTTAGATAAATAATTATGTTTTAAATTCTGAATTAATAGCTATGCATCCTTTGATATTTGATAAGCATATGGAGGAAACAATTTATATCTTGTGTTGGAGGGGGTGAAAATAAATTAAATGTCTCTCTGTACATTAACTTTCGCTTTCTATAGAATTAATGTTTGCTCAGGGTGAGGTAAGGCTTGGTTCTGTTCACTTCACAACAAGTGTTTTGAGGGCTAACTTGGCTGCGTTGGCAACGCTGGAGATCGATGCTAAAGGCCTCAATATTTTTAGAGATTACTGTGGGAGTGTTTGAGAACTGTGGTGCCATAATGACATGATTTCTTAAGAAGATTCTCTCGACATCAAACATATGTTTTTAGTGAACTTCTTGGACAACTGTAATATGTAAAATTTATAATACACTTACATATCTGCATATTTGTATTAAAAAATGTTCATTACCAAAACTAATTGTCAGCAACAAAGAAGTAATAATAATTTGATCTCATTTTCGCATTCACAAATAATTTCCTTATTTTTAGTTCTAAGGCTAAATGTTACATGACTGAAGTTTCTAGATTTTTTATTATTTTGTAATCTATACTAATATTATAAAGCTGAAGAGTTTGTTTGTTTGAAAGCGCTAATCTCCGAAACTACTGGTTCGAATTGAATAATTCTTTTTGTGTTGGATAGTCCAGTTATCGAGGAAGGCTGTGGGCTATATAACATCACGCTACGACCAATAGGAGCAAAGATATAGTGGTAAATGTGTAAAAAACGGGAGAAATTATTTCATCTTTGAAGCCTTCCGTTGCGTGCGCCGTGAAAACGGTTCAAGATACACAAAAAATATGTATTAAAGAATAATAGCTCTTTTAATGATCTAAAAAACAGTCCGCGACAGTATATGTCTATCTTTTAAGATTAACTCACAAAACCGTTTTTATGGTACCGAATTTGGTAGAAATAATTTGTTTAAGGTTGTATCAACATAATAATATTAATCTTTATTCAAATAAACAAATAAATATGTTTTTAGTTAAGAGTACTTCATTGTGAATAAAAAAAACATAGGTTTTATCCCGAAAATTCTACGGGAACTCGACCTTCCCGAAAACTCCACAAGAACGGGAACTATGTGGGAAGAATCTGCCGGAAGTCACTATTCCACGCAGACGAAGTCGCGGCAAAAGCTAGTTTATAATAAATGAAATATATTCCTCTTCCAAATGTAACATTAAATAAACTGGTTAATGTATCTACAGGTAGCGTTGTAAAAAAAATGAAAAGAATTTTATATGACCATTTATTCCTTGTACTTAAAGTTAAACGCGTCTGGAATGCAAGAGACGGAGCGTCCTCATAGCGGATGGTAGTACATTATGTAACTCGACACTCGCTTTAATAACAATTTACAAACGAAATGTATCACAGATAAATTTATATTACTGAGCACGAGATTCAGTAATCAGATTCGATTTTGTCACCCAGATGGATAATTCCGGGTGTAAAGCATAACTTGCAACTTAACATTCTTAAATTGTTTCTTATTTTAAAAATGGCACCCTGTCGCTAAATCAGCCTTAAATAACGTCACGCTACTTAATGTGTTAATAAATTAATATTGTTAGCATAATAAAAAAATATATATATTTATGAAATATAAGGGAACTAGTAATATTAGAAATATAAAATTAGAGTAAAAAAAAATGTTACCGATGTAATGGATAATTTCAAAGCACTTAGTCGATGTAAATATGAAAAAATGTATAAAGTGTTTACGTTGAAAATTGAATATTCAAAAAACCTATTATGTAACATTTGTATATGAGTAACAATTTGTAATATAATATAAAATACGCTACGTTATAATGTCTTTTAAAACATTTAATTTATCTGAACACTTGTGCGAAGCCTATATTGGAATAACAGGTATATGCAATTTTTTATATATTCTAATAATGTTATGACATCTGTGGGAGGAATATAAAAAGCTTTTTCACTCATATCAACCTTCACCAAAGTAACAAGCATAAGTAAATATTATTTTTCTAATCCGACTTAAGTACAAATCGACAGTTGTATATACATAACTTGGCAAGAAATATCAACTATTTGCGTTTAGCACAAAATCACCTTAAGAATTACAGATGTTTGATACAAAATATCAAAACTCTACAGACAACGGTGGCCAACTTAATGCTAACATCTCAATATAAAACAAGGATATATTTAACTAGAGGCGAGCACGAAGAGCCAATTTCCTATATTATGATAAACTACAGACATATTGCTTATTAAATATCTAATATCTTCAAGTTGGTCACCGGTCATCAAAAATATATATATATGTATTGCTTAATGTTAAAAATGTTTTTCTTTTTCTGGTCATCGTTCTAGTCTACACCAGGTGAGCCCCGTCCTTGCTAATCCTCAGGTTCTCAAGCTTCACGTAGTTGCTCCTCGTGATGCCGATCGGTCTTCGCTTCACCACCTCCTTACCGTCTTTATCCTTGATCTTTTCCGCTAACGTGATGATATTATTCTTGTTGTCGGCCATCTTGTCCGGGGGTCGAGTCCGGGGCGGGTCGAACCTTCTCTCGCGGTAACTGAACCTGCCGTCCTTGAAGTCCTTGTCGGCGGGTTGGTGTCTCCTGAACGTGGGTGTCATGGGCGTGCCCATGTTGGCCAGCTTGATGTCACACTCGAGCACGTTCCTGTTCATGTCGCTACGCTCGTCGATGGCGGGTCTCACCCTGTACGCGGATCTTACAGCGCCAGTCGGCTTCTGGACGAAGAAGTTACTCTTGGAGCGGTCCTTCTCCGTCTCCGGCTTGTGGTTCGCATCGGCATTGTTCGGTCGGAATAACCTACGAAGCTTCGGCGAGCCGAGAGTTTTCGTGAAGAAGCCGGTCTTCTCCGGCGGCTTGGCGGGTTGTGTTTTCGGAATGTTTTCTATCCATTTAGCTGTGACCGCAGACTTCTTGTTATATTTCCCGGCGTCATCCTCGGCCGGGCTTCTCTGCTTGCCGGGAGCCTCCTCCGTGACGTCATACTTGCCCCGGGCCGCGAGCAGGGCGCCACCTTTCTTCATAATATCATTGAGGAGCGGAGCAGCGGGGAGGGGCGAGGGGGACAGGAGGTCATCGTCTGATGAGTCTGTATCTGAGCACGCGGGGATACTATCATGACGACAGAACGGTACGCTGGGACGGATCTGAGGGTGTAATAGATACAAATAAAATATATTTGAATCATATCATGTAATGCTACCTAGGTGATATCTTAAAACTATTTCATTATTATTCTCTAGGCACCTCTCTTTTGGAGCTCGTCTGCAGTCCTTCCTCGGACTGGTTCCTCATGAAGGCGGGCAGGTGCGGGTCCACCCAGCTCGAGATGTCATCCACTCTGGTGACGTCGATACCGTTCTGGTGTGGTCTTAGTATATAACCAGGGGTAAGTGCCTGCGTGCTGCGGGCGCGTCGTGCGGGCGGCCCGGGCGCCGCGGGCCCGGCAGACCACAGCGCCCCCGCTGACACACACTTGCCGAGTGCACGACCCTCACTGTCGCGCCTCTCAAGCTCCAGCTCCAATGTTGATTGACTCTGAGAGTACACAAATTACATCAGTCAAGTTGTGATAACAAACAATTGATGTTTTTTATTAGATACTAGCTATAGCTGACCAGACGAACTGTTGTTCTCTAGAGGCAGTAAGTAAACAGATTTCTTTTGGCGAACGGGTTGAAAAGTGACCTGTGTCCGTCTCCCGGTTTTAAGCTACCACTCCACAAATCTTCAGCTAAATCGGTTCAGCCGTTCTTGAGTTATAAATAGTGTTACTTTCTTTTATATATATAGATATTATAGATGTTATTAAATATTTTCAATGTCCCACCTTAACGACCCCCTGTCCCTCCTGTGTCCCTGACTTCTGTGTCTCCTCTTGTCCCTCCTCCGCGTCTCTCGTCATCACTCCGTGCCTCCCTCCATACTGTAGTACGTCTCGTAGTAACGCTTGCGGCAGAGCTCCTCCGGCAGACAGGTGCCTCACGAGAGAATCCAACCAAACTTCCATCACTTCAAACGGTGGTCTACAAAATGTACAAATTACCATTGTCATGTTTCATTTTGAAATCATAAATATGCGTATATATTATAATTTGTGTGTATTATTGTGTGTGTATAATATTTTATAATAACGACCTGGCGTCCGGGTCCAGTTGGCAGGCGAGGAAGGCGAGCCTGTAGAAGGGCTCCGGGCAGGTGGAGCAGAACTTCTCACGGAACACGCGCTCGTTGAGACCGAAGTCCGACCGACGAGGCATGTAGTCAGGGTCGGCTGACACGCGACCGATTATCTTAAAAAAAATATAATTAATACCTTATATAGTATATTAAAAACAAAAAAACTTTCTCCTAACTGATGGTTTTTTTAGTGTGGTTATGAAGGAAAGAGATTTAACTTTCGAATTTTCTTAGATTTTTTTTTTATTCTTTAATATCATTATTCTTCTTAGATACTATTTAATTCTAGAGTTATGACGTATTTTTCTTGGTTACGATATACAACCTCACAGAGTATAATCCCGAACGAGAACACGTCCACCTTTTCATCATACAGATTCCCGTTCATCATTTCCGGCGCCATCCAGTACGGATTGCCGACAACCTGGGTTATTAAACATACACATATATATTAAATATAGCTTAAAGCAATATTATAAGCATGAGAATCTATGTAAGGCTGTGTGTTTATTAAATCAGTTCTGTACCTTTGACGTATGAAGGAATGATAATCTTTGCCTATAATCATATAAATAATTTTATGTGTAAAGAAATTATTAAAGGTACATAAGTTAAATCTAGAGTAACAGACAACATTAAGTTTAACCAAATAACAATATTTGTTTCAATTGCGTGTGGTTTTCTGTATATATAATATTTTGTATATAACTGTACCGTGTACCGCTTGCGGCTGGAGGCGTTACGGTCATTTCTACGAACGATCCGAGCGAGACCGAAGTCCGCTACTACCACTGTCAGCTCCTGTTACATAAAAACATACCTGCCTTCAGTTTATACTTGTGAATCTTTCGTTAATGATATTAATTATTCCGTTACCTTTCACCAAAAAGAGGAAAAAAAGTTGCAAAAAAACTAACATTACATATATATCAGCTTATAATTTTATAACGATAATAATACGATATTTTTTCGTAGATCTTACCTCACCGGGCCGTATGAGACAGTTGTGTGAGTTGAGGTCCCTGTGTATCACGTTCCTGCAGTGTAAATAACCAACGCCGGCCGCTACATCCCGCGCCAAGCGGACCCGCGTCTCCCACGATAAAGGGCGAGACTTGTCCTGGATCAGCAATATTGACAAAACGATAAAATATCACTAAAATAGGTTTAATAAAATAAAACTTTATTTATATCATTTTCAAAAACACATAATCCCAACGTTTCGGTTACTTGAGACAGGGAGACTAGATCATACAAAATGTGTTAAAATAACACCTAAAAAGACATCAAATATAACAGCAAGATACTCCACCGGGTAAGTAAACGGTCACTTTGTGAGGTCTTATTAAAGTTGTGATATACGAAAAATTCATTGATTCTGTTGTTAGATGTATCAAAATATGTATCACTAGTAGCACCATCTCTGTTAGTAATTGGTAACAATTGTTATTAACCTACCTCCACCTAAAATAATAAATCAGTCTGTTCGCGATATTCACTTGTTTCATTAGAGATTCAAATCAACTGGCAGGGGCAATAGCGTCTGTGGATGATAGATATCAGTATATTAGTTCACCTGTAATAAGTCGTGTAGAGTGCCTCCCGCTACATACTCAGTGACGAGGTGGAGTCGCTCGCGGTACAACACTCCTTCGAACCGAAGAACATTACGGTGTCTCAGTGACCGCAGCACAGCAACCTTGAAATAACGATACTATCATAATAGATATCTTCTCTTAAACTTGACTACTAGAAGTCTTTATAATTTTTTTTGCTTGCGAAATAAAGGTTTAACAAGACTCAAGCCACTTTTTTGTGTAACTAGGTTTTGCCCACGACTCAATCCGCGTGGACTTTAGCATTGTATGATAAACAACTGACAGCGACATTTGTGCCACCTGATTCCACACAAAATACAATCATTTTAGATATTAAAGCTGCACTGTAAAATTTTATCAATATAAAAACATCCACACATTCACAAAATTTTTCGCATATACTGCAATTCTGACTACGCTAACTGCTTCAAGCAATTGTAGATTCGTTTGGTATAATTATCAATCTAGTCATAATGTATATATCCAACCAAATATATCTTCAAGCAGATATCCATGCAACAAATCACAGTGTATATTTTATGCAAGTAAAAGGTTTTTGGAGATAACATAATGATGATTTTTTTGCACACTTTATTGCACAGTAAAATTACATAGTTATTTCACATCATGAACAAGTTGACAAAGGCGGGCTTATTTCTATGAGAAATCTCTTCCAGCCAACCTACAGCTGTAAGGGTTAGTGTGTATAGTGGGTAATAAATAGTTGTGCAATTAGATATGCTCTAAATAATAATAAAAATATAATATAAAAAAAAAACAATTTTAATATAATACATAGTATAACATTTACATAAATATCCATGATATAATAAATACTATAATAATAAATACATATATACTTATACTACATCTAAATACATAAATATTATATATATATATATATATATATATACAACAGTGAAAAATAAATAAATAAATAAATACATAAATAAATAAATAAGTTAATTTGATAAATTTATAATAGTTGTGACAAAAGGTGCTCTTTTAGTCTTTTTTTAAAGAGATTAACGTTAGGACTCTTTTGGATGGTTATTGGGAGATTGTTCCAGAGGTTCGCTGCACGTACCGAAAAAGAGTTATGCAGAAACTTTGTATTACTTCTAGGCACTTCTAACTCTGAAGTAATACAGGAACGTCTGGAACGTGTTGGAGGCGGGAGACGGTTGAAACGGGAGCGGAGGTAAGAAGGAGAATTTGGATCATTAAGGATATTAAAAAGGACCGAAAGGATGTGCATATCACGCCGAAGGCGGATAGGGAGCCATTTAAGTTGAGTACGAAATGCAGATATATGGTCATATTTACGTAGGCCGTAAATAAACCGAATAGCCAGGTTTTGAAGACGCTCTAGTTTATTAAGTAGCTCCTCAGTCACATCCAAATAGCCCCACATCAGCGTAGTCGAGGATAGGTAGAAGAAGAGATTGCGCTAGCATAATTTTTGTGCTGAAAGGGAGAAAGTATTGGAGACGTTTGAGAGAGTGGCAAGTGTAGTGTATCCGCTTGCTAACATCATTGACTTGGGCTACCCAGGACATATTGCAGTCAATAATAAGTCCCAAGTTCCTTACTGAATCGCAGTAAGAAATTGGAACCCCGTCATAAACTAGTTTGGGAACTAGCCCCCAGTCTAGTTTGCTTCTGAGCCTGCTGCTGCCAACAATTATTGCTTGTGATTTTATGGGATTCACAAGAAGGCCAAACGATTTAGCCCACGACTGTATAGCAGACAGGTCCATATTTAACAAATCAATAGCCCCGGGCAGCTCAGCCAAACTGAAATGTCGATAAAGCTGTAAATCATCTGCATACAGATGGAAGGGAGAAGTAATAAATCGGGAAATGTTATTAATAACAACAGAAAACAGTAATGGGGAAAGTACGCCGCCTTGAGGAACACCAGCCGTGAGCTCTAACCAATTTGATGAGGTATCGTCGGTTTTACACATTGCTGGCGTCCGAAAAGGTATGAATGAAACCAGTTAATAACAAGAGGAGAGACGTTGACTGCACGAAGAGTACCAAGAAGTATGTCAAAATCAACGGAGTTGAAGGCACTGCTGAAATCCAACAGAGCAATCGCAGTGAGCTTGGTGTTATCCATAGCACACCGCACATCCTCCGTTATCTTCAGCAAGGCACCAACAGTGCTGTGGGATGGACGAAAACCGGATTGGAAAGGACATAACAGGTTGTAAGTTGTAAGAAAGGAGTAAAGTTGTTCGTGTACAATGGACTCAATGACCTTAGAAAGGATAGGGAGGATAGATATAGGACGGTATTGGGACATAGACGTAAGATTGGCGGTTTTGGGAAGAGGTATAACGATAGCCTTCTTCCAGAGTGTCGGGAAGACATTGCACGATAGTGAAAAATTTATGATGTGGGTGAGCACTGGTGCAATATCATCCAACACCGGAAGAATCATGTTAAGGCTAAGACTATCGCTCCCAATGGCTTTGGTGGAAATAAAGCGGATACACTTCTTGATAACATCTTCAGAAACCAACCGGAAAAAGAAAGAAGGACAGTTTGGTGGTTCAAGAGAAGATAAATAAGAAAGAGTATCTGATTTCGTTACAGAATCTACAGTAATGGGTGGGCTAGAAAAGAAAGAATTTAACGTATTAAGGTCAGCGGGACTGTGGCAGGCTACAGTAGTTTTGCCCACACCCAATGACCTTAAAAAATTCCAAACTTGGGATTGACAGAGATTTTAGATTGTGGAGTGAATATAGCGACGTTTTGCGTCCCTACACATTCTGTTGCAGATGTTACGCAATCTTTTATATGCTACAAAATTTTCATCAGATGGATACTTTTTATATCGATTCCTGGCTTTATCGCGTTTTGCCATGGTGTTTCTGATTGCTGGTGTTAACCATGGAGCTGGTGCATGCTTCATCCGCACTGGTCGTGCTGGAGCATGGATGTCATATATACGAATCAGTTCGGTAGTAAGATCGTTGACCATGGCATCAATGTTATTCGAAGCTAGTAATAACGACCAGTCGATATTTCTTACGTCCTCTCTCAAACGTTCAAGGTTAATATGCTTGAAATCGCGCTGAATAGAAACTTTGCCTCTAACCTTAGGAGGACGCACTTTATAAGTGAGAAAAAGTAAGTCATGATAGGAAAAAGGAGCAGACATTTGACCGTGAGAAATAACAAAATGAGGGTTAGAGACAAATATCAAGTCAATCGAGGAAGGCTTACAGCCAGGAAAGTAATGAGTGGGAGAAGACATGGAAAGTATATGTAAATTAAAAGAGGACAACAATGCATTCAGTTTCTGTGCTCGTGAATCGTTTTTTAGTATACACGTGTTCAGATCGCCCATGCATATGACGTGATCAAAGTTTGGTAAAAGATGGTATAAAATATTTTCTAAGTCATTAAAATAATTAATTTTATCACTAGGGTTGTAAAGAACACCAAGTAGAATTTTTGTGTGATGAATCTCAATATTTAAAAAAAGATATTCTATTGAGTCTAGCGAATGTGTTGGGGAGCTGAGAGTAATATTGGCTGGAATGTCTCCACGCAAATAAATACCCACTCCACCACCACCACGCCCAACGCGGTCGTGACGATACAGTTTGTAGCCGGGTAAAGAACAACAAGTAGATGGTAGAGAGGGTTTCAGCCATGTTTCAGAAACTAGAATGCAGTCGACTACCCTAGTGTCAAAGGATGCGAGAAGATCAGAATGGTGAGCTGGTAGACTCTGCGCGTTGATATGCACCAGTGAAAGGAGGTTCTTATTTGGGAGAAATACTTTCTGGAGCTTAGCCCCCAGAAGTTCAGTATCGGATAGTGAGCTATTGTTACTACTTAAGGCACTTTCATAATCATCTGACGTACAAGAAAAATAATCATCTTCAAAATTCATAAATGTAGAAATAAACAGGAATAAACTAAATAAATAAATATATATATAAAACTATAAAAACACAGTATAAATATTTACTAATGGTATAGACTAGAAAAAAAAATAATAATATAAAAAAAAATAATAAAAACAAATTAATTGCCAATAACAACACTATTCCTATGTATAAGTTGACTGTAAGAAAAACAAAGTTATACTAAATTTCATCAGGGTTTAAAAAAAAAAGTGTCTAATAATTTAAAGAAAAAATAATAACGAGCAGAAAAAAAAAACAAATTATGACAAACTAAATAAAAATAAAAAAGTTACTAAAATATACAGAAACAAATAAAAATACGTATCAATCTACTATCTAATTATCTACTAATAATTAATCTACAGAACTATAAAAACATGAGATCAATCAAAAATTAAAAGCGATTAATGCAACTACTAAACGCAATGCTCACAGATAGTAGACGACGCATTACGTGAAGTGGACAGCTGATAGTTGACACTTGACAGTGACATCTAACATTCTCGTCAATCATAGAAGTGTTAACTTTATTTAAAATACCTTAATATACTAAAAAGTTAGTGAAATTCATAAAGATAACGTTAACGTAAGTTAGTGAAATTCATAAAGATAACGTTAAGATAACGATTTTAGAGTTTGCGTAAAATATAATGAAGTTTTTAGTCATAAAAATGAAATCAGGATTTTGTCCTTTGTCTGTATGAAGGTTTACGAGTATATTTATGTTGATATTAATAGAGACCTCTTTAAGGAAGTTGTTCTGAGCGGTGTCGTCGACGCGGTACAGTTGTTTGAGCACCATCAGCTCACCGGTCGCGCGGTGAGTCACCTTGTACACGTGGCCGAAGAAACCAGTACCCAGCAGTTCACCCTGACAAACGGAACACAATCTGAATAATTTCTTACGGTTAGACACCTAAATTAAAATCAGCTTATTTTAATTTTTAATATGTCCTTTAAAATTATACATATTTCAAATATTAAAATATATCACTAGGAACAAATAACGAATAGACTGGCAATCTTCATTCATCTGGCAATTTTTCATTCATTCATCTAGCAATTTTCCACGTATTACCTATATGCTCAAGTCCTACCTGTATAAGGTCCGCGTCCCTGAACACTCTCTGATGCGTGTTGGCGTGTGTTCTGAAGGAGCGAGCACGACTCAGGTCGTCCAACACACCGGGAGCCGCTGGTGGACCGCCTTCCGACCTACCGCATACACGAATAACGTGTTCACAAAAACAATAACTCCCTCTATGCTACAATATACGAATTTCAAACAAAAAAAATGTATAACTGTTAAAAAATATATATTTTCGTATTTAAATTCTTAATTAATTAGAATAAACTCTCAATCCGTCCTTAGAATTAAAGCTACAGTTTGCAACGTTTGAACAAGAGAGTATACTAGTAAATCAGTTATAACTCACACGTCCAACAGTTTAGACATGCTGCTACTTTTCTCCTTCTCCCCCAGTAGCGGTGAGGAGGGAGTCTGCCTTCTCTTAATGACCCGCACCTTCCCCCCGTCTTCTCCCTTCCTCTTGAACAGCCGCTCTCTTTTCAGCCCAGCTTCCTCTTTCTTCGTATCTTCGCCACTATTAGACGTCTTCATTAGCTCTGATGATCCCCGTTTCACATTTATTGTGTCCGGATTATGTTCTATCGGTGGCTGTATAAATTAAGAGACCGTTAAAAATATACGAATATTATTATTTTTTTTGGGAATTTTGTTTTATATAAAACTCTGTTAGATTAAGACTCAAAGTTTCAACATCAACATGATATCTGTACCTGTATGTGATGGATCGTCTGTTCATTGCCTCGTTCATCTACAATTTCTTTGGCTCTCCTCCTAACGCCCTGGAGTACTTTCCCCTCTCCGCCCTTCTCCAGCACACACTCCACTCGCAGCGCTAGGGCTCCGCCCCCATCCAACCTGCCATACCGTACACATTTCTAAGTTTCCAAGATACAACGGGCTATATGAGGTCACACACATGCAACACCATGCATTCCATCGAAACCTCAAACTGTTATATTATTAAATAAGACAACAGTGTATACTAGTACGAACAGGAACCATTAAATTTATTATACTAAATTTATCAAAACCATATAAAAATTAAAACGAACGTTCACAACAAATAAATATCATTATAAATAAAGGATGTGTGTAATATTTATTAATTTAATTAATATGTTTGAAATGGACCGTTATTTTATCATTCCTTGTGTTAATTCTAACAAACATAAAAACAATCGCTGATTTCAAATTTTACCTTCACGTTATAGTAATTCGTTCCCATCTTATATGATTCTAGAAAACATACGAGTTATATATAAAAAAACATAGAATAAATAAATACATACATATATACATTCAAATATATTATGTAATAGCTGCATGGATGGCTGAAAATTCAAATATCTCAATCAAACAAACAAAACACACAAGAAATGTAATATAACGTTAACGAGAAACAAATCTATGACGAGATCGATCTGATCAAATAAAACATATAAATTTTGTACTTCTACAAAACTTTTACTAAATACATCTTAGAAAACTTAATATGAAACAAAAAAAGAATAGGAATACATTGGAGGAAAATAAGGAAAGCTTCAAGATGCGGTTCGAAATACAAAAATAAATATACAAAGCATAACGTAATTAACATTCAAATATTACAAATAATATTAACTATAATAGGGGTGTGACTGCTTTATGTTATCAAACATGGCGTTTAAAGCACTCGGCGCTACAGCGGCTCGTACCTTGAGCAAACTAGTTGTAGACAGGCGGCCAGTGCTGCTCGTAGCAACGCGCGGGGGGCCTCGCGAGGGGGACTGGTCATGGTACAACACTTTATACATACTAGTATCAACTGAGACAGTCAACTAAGGCCCCTAACAACTAACAATACATTTCTGTTCACCATCACGTGAAATACAATAGCACAATCGAGTCTCAATTAGAAATATCTACATAATAAATCACGTTGATGAATAGGCCGTGTTGGTGTAGAACATAATTTTATTCGTCGACTTTATTTCCTTTTATAACAATATAAACAAAGCATGATTTGTAAGTACGACACAGTACGCCAACTATAATCTTTTAGAAAGCTAAACTACCAGCAATTAAGGAAGTCATTAATATTACTGTTTCCATATATATTTGTGCATAAGGAACCCGTAGTGTATAAGATAAATACGTTGAATCATTACGATTAATCAAAGAATAGATTTGACGGATTTCTATTTCGATAACTTTAGTTTTATTTCCATTTTAAAAAATGACGGTGTTAGTATTATAAATAATTAATTTGTTCATTTATTTAAATGTTCATAATAAATTTCTATATAGGTAACAGGTATGTCTTTTTAAGATTTTCACATATTTATAAACGTTACAAGACATAAAGTAAGGATAATACAAACATTATATGAGCGTTTATCTCCTATCATTCCTTACATAAGTCCTCACCTAATATGTATTCTATTAGTACTATATTCTGAGTAAATTTCATTTGGTCATGATTCTTTGGTCCCTGCTTCAGTCTATGTTTATTATATAGAATAATCTCGTAAGTCCTAGTTGTGACAATATATTGAACCTCTGACAAAAAACAGGATCAGCGGAAACAAATATATGACTCAAATTCACCTAAATATAATGTGCATTTGACAGATTCTTAGAGCTGTAAGAATCTAGTCTGACGAAACCATTTCAATATTTAAGAATATCACAATTACATTAGTTTTTATACATTAATGTTTGACATAGTGATTTTATACACTTAGGTATATTAGGACAATTATAGTGTTAAAATACTTACTGAGGTAGGACGAGTGCGGTGGATCTTGAGGACGAAAGTTTCGGAGAGCAGCCACCGCTGAAATACAATAATATAAATTACACAACGCTCATTGACACGATAGCACAATTTATATGTAGTACGGCGGTAATACAAATAGTAAAAGTAGGTGGTTTGAGATTTCTAATTTATTATTTAAATTTAAACAATCAAATCACATGACTATCGTTTAATATTATTTTTTTATGTTAGTTAATAATTAACATACAGTTATGTTGCTTAAAGTTGTCTTATTAGTTTGGTCAGAAAATGCGTTATTATTGATGGAACAATTACAGTTTTGCTTTTATTATTGTATGGATGTGTCATTGAAGTATATAATATATTTACTATCTTACCAGTATAGAGTATCTCGGTCAACGAGGGCGTACCGTTCAGTTTCACCCAACAAAACTCCACAGGCGGCGCAAGCGAAGCACTCGGAATGATACCTCAGCTCGCCCGCTGCCATTGAAGATCCATACACAACCTTCAATATATAATTATTAATAAATATATATTTATCTCTTGAAAGTATAAAATATAATCATCATTAAAAATATGTACATATTTGATTCATGTTATGAAATGTACTTGCACAATTCTTATTTTCATTGTCAGTTTGTTAATGATGAAATTGTGTGATAATTTAAATGTGACAAAATAAACATCATTAGAATTGGGCAATATGATTGTGATGACGAACATGACTTGACCGGTCGTTTAGTGCTAATCGTGTTACAACGTACGTGAGTTAAGGAACAATGTAACGCAGAGAATTTAGTAGCAACTTTTTGAGTCTTGTAAATAAATATTTTATATTAATATTGTATGTATATTATTTTAATTTTTTTAAATCAGTTTCTTGCATAAGTCTTTGGAATACATACACGGTCTGAACTCCATTACAATTTAAAATCTCTTTTGATTGAGGGTCAATAATTTTATCACTTAGAATCAAACTGCTTATTATGAAGATACGTAGACGTGGACACACGATATCACAGGAGGCTTATTAATTTAATAAATCAAACAAAAAATATTATTCAAATCGCTTCAATAGTTTTGCACTCCACAAACCGACATAAACTTTCGCAATTTTAATATAACTTAATTAAAAATGAAAACTTGTCTTTTAACGCTCAGCTCAATTTCTCAATATCTCAATAAATCCAACGTTTTGTCGTAATGCAAATATCCGTTCAATAGTTTACCGTAACTGAGTTTCTCATAGTAATATATATAGGTAAAAACTTTAGCATATATGTTAAAATCTCCAGAACCTTGGAATTAGTTTCGTTAAACTAAAAAAGAGACAGTACAAATGTTTTCATGCATATATCTTGAGCCATAACTTCTTGGTTTTAGAAGTGGTTGTGCGTGTTTGGCAAAGCTTATGTTAAGACCTCATGACTGAACATTTATTTGTTCTTTTACTGCTTAGCTTATTCGCAAAAAGATGACATAACGTACAAAAAATAGAGTTTTTTCGCCATTCTACGTTATAATTATATAATAAAATAAGAATAAGACGTCTAAAAACTAACGCTGATAGAAGAATTATTTTATAATCTATAAATGTTCAGCAAACAAATGGATTCACTTTCGCAAAGTTTAAAGTGGTTATAAGCTTTTATAACTATAAATTATCTATTGTTTATATCAGTTTTCGTTGTATTTATTATATATACAGCTGCGTGCAAAAGTATTAGGCACCCCTATTGTTAGTCACTATCTCATTAGATAGCGGTCAAGTGTGTGTTTTATGGTTTAGCTATTGTATTAGCGGCAATTATTAACCAAATTAAGATAAAAGAAAATATTTATGACATCCAGGTGTGCTCCTAAGCGGTGTTTCTTCATTAGGGGGTAGCGAAATAATAAAGTTTTTTTCATGCCATACTACTTGTAGATTTTCTCAATAAGAATATAAGATTAGGTTCAGTCGCAAGTACGATTTAAATGTTAATTTTACAATAGGACCGAGTGCAAATAATCCCATAATACAATACCTGTCCACATCTATGACAGACGTCCCCGAATCTGGTCCAGTAGTCCTCGCGGCAGAATAGCAAACCGCCCTTCTCAAAGAACCACGTCGTCAACTGAGCGTCACATACTGAGCACCTAGAAACAATGAATTAGAAATGAATATACACATAGCTTTACAATGTCACCCTTGAGGTTTAGAAAATATCTATTAAAATAAAAAAATATATATATAAAAGGTGCTTTGCTATACCATGTATGAATCGAAATATAGTGTTCACACCCTGTATCTTCATCCATAATTCAAATGTATTAAACAATGTTTAAATTCCAAAAAAAAAAGCCATTACTGTAGTTATCTAAGAATAAAAAGTACTGTTAATTTTCCAAAGAATTTTATATTTTAACTATGTATATATAATATGGATAGGCTAGAAGTAAAAGACAATCTGAATTAGAATTTGATTATAAAAATTGATGCAAACAATTAAAATACAAATAATTGCTGCAAGGTTACTATATAAATTGAAAAAATTATTATGTTTTGATGGAAAAGACTGGTTAAAAAACATGGTTGTGAAAAGACAAAAAGAAGTAGGTAAATATAGTACTTAGGATGTGAAATAATAATGGATAAATATTTTTAATCAACTTGACATATGTATTTATGTATTATTTATATCAATTGTAACTTATTTTTATAACATTAATTATTTCTGTCTCTGATATGTTAAACCATAAATGTTTTAAGGAGAATGTTTAAACCTTGAGCGAATGTATAATATACTTTTCTTGTGTCATTAGATAGAATCCTATTTTAGTTCATGTAAACAAACAATGTCTGTAATGTAATGTAACTTAAGGTAATTTGACATTATGAAATGTAACTTAATAAAATTCTAAAATAATCTAAAACTTCAACATTGATTGGATGTCAGTTATTCTATTATATCTTATACAGATATGGAATCGAGAGAAACGAGTCTCTTGCCAAATCTTTTTATTCATATATCTGTTTTGTACACATCAACGGCGTCTTTGAGCACGGCCAATGTCGTTATCCCCATTCCTGGCAAAGTATAACAAATCATGTAGGTCACATTTAATGGTTATTGACATACCGAAAGCAGTCCCTGTGCCAATCTTGGCTTAGCGCCGATATATAGTCTTCATCGCTGATATCATTTAAACAGCCTCCACATATCAGGATTTCTGAAAGATAAGAATGTTTTATTAAATCCCAAACCGTTTATCAATTACTCAGTCTATGTATAAACTATGATTACTAAATTATACTTAAATAGAATATTTCTCTGTAACATAATAGACCCGGCACACATATGGTGAACCCATAGAATGCTGAGAAGTTTTGTCTCTTTTTTATCAACATGTCAATTGACAACTACTTGTACTATATGTTTATCATATAAATATTCATACATAGACATATAAAAACAGTTCTTTTAAAGTCATAATGTCCATTCTTAGAAAAAAACTTATTTACAAGTATCAGTAAGAAAATGTTTAGGTTTTCCTCCCTATTAAACATATTCATATATTTTCCTTCTAAAATAATCCACTGTTTACAAAAAAATATAAAATTCATTAGCAGTTGAAGCATTTTCATTATGTTATAAAAATAAATAAAGAATATATAAATATTGAAATATGTATATATACAGAATAGTTATTATTACATATCCAATATCTTTGTTAACAATTATGTTAAAAGCTGAATTAACCACCAATTTTTTGTAGATTATGGCTCCGGATAGTTTACACCAAACTTGAATCTATTTTTTCACCAACAGTGTGAAGGACCAACACACAGATATTTTTCTAAAATTTCTAATACTCTTTACAATTAATATAGGTAGCAGTATACTACTAATTAATTGTAAAAGAAGTTTAGTATGTTTTTCTGTTCGACCATGTATTTATGATCATTACAATAAATATTTTCTAGGATTTTTTTGTTTTTATATCAATAACATTTTGCAGCACATTAAAAAGACAATTTTTTTTTTAAATAATATAAAAAGATCCACAACTTTTTATTGCATAGCTTATGTGTGGAATAAAAATATATTTTATGTATTCGTCTTTGAGCATTTATATAAATATACAAATGCGGAAGTTTATCATAACTTTAATTACATTGTAATTATATGTAAATCCAAGGATTTTTATCTACCTCTATGAGAACAGCTATATTATAATAATATATAAATCTGATACTTTTAAATAATAAACTCGTAAAACAAAAGATAATTACTTATAACAATATAAAACTAGTTTAACCCACGCATTTTTCAATGTCAAAACTAAAAACACAATAATAATAATATATTTTCATTTTAACAATACAAATTGATATTAAAATGACAAGAGTACTCACCTTTTTGATTCGATTCCTCCATTTCATTATATAGTGAATCACTGATGTTTTAAAACATAAAAATAATGCAATTTATTTGAAGTGTTCTTTTAAGTAGGTAGGTAGTACCTATTCAATAGAAAATATTTTCATAGAATTGACATTTACATCATTTACAGAATGACTAATAACCAGAGACTTTTATTTTGGTTATGTTCGTTCCGTTCAGAACAGGCAAAGAGAACAAAGCCCATACAGCCATGTCTTTTGTATCTTTAACTATTTTAAATGTCTTAATCTCCTTTTTATTCAAGACTCAAGTTTTTATATCAGGCCTAAGCCATGTCTTCTTTTAATTTTCTTAAAACATTTTTTTAAATTTAAGGCCGAAGCCATGTCTTCTTTTAATTTTTCTTCTCGAGTCCTTTTTTAATTATAAGGCCGAAAACATGTCTTTATTTAAAATATTTTTTTTTGTCAAATTCTTGTTTTTTTTAACATTCCGCCTTTTTCAATGTCAAGTCCTTGTAATGTCATTTTTAGTACAAATACAATAATTAATTTGTCAAAATCGATATAACAGTCAAATTCTGAAAATAGCTGAAAGCAAATATCTAAAACAAAACGAATAAATTTGTATTATATACATATGTACAAATAACAATTACATTTCAATTATAGTAGAAATAATAAAGCCATAAACTGGCAAGAAGCATTCTTGAATGCTTAGTATTTTCTGAAGGGAGCGCGGGATATCTTCAGCAGTGTTAAAAATACTTAAAAGTTGGTCTACAAGGACCATCCTTTGAATACTAAACTGTCCCAGACGCAAACGACAGATTGTGGTATAATACTTTCTATGGTTATAGTCACTACCCCGGGTAAAACAGGGAGAAGAGACCTTTTTCTTTATTGTAGCGAACCATTTTCCTTTTACCTTTACCACCTGATGCCACAAGTTGTAAAATTCTTTCTGTAACTAAAGTTTGAAGAGGGATAGAGCGTCTGAATAAGGAATTGGGAAATTTAAAAAGCTATGACTTAAATGATTGTGGGCTGGATTTGTAATAAATTTAGCTAAATAGTCTGTTTGCTCATTACCATGCACACCAATGTGGGCTGGTGTCCAGAATAGGACTATTTGTTTGTTTTTAGGCAGCAGGTGATACAACTCTCTTATTTTATATATGATATAGTTAGTTTTTGACTTTAATTGTGGATTTTGTAGTGCCGTTAATAAACTTAAACTATCCGTTATTATAATCCACTTTGGATGAGTCTGTGGTTGAATGTGCTCCATAGCTGTATACACAGCTATGGATTCAGCGGAGTATATGCTTGTGAGTGGATTCAGCCTATGACCGAATCCACTTTTGATCTAACTATCATAGACAGCTATAGATACTGCTTCATTGTTCCTAGACCTATCTGTATATATCTGATGATATCCCTGCCACATATCAAGTTCCCTATAAATGTCTTCCTTATACCTTAGAAGACTTTTGACTATAATTTTAATCTGAATAAATTTTGATTCATATAACCCAGAGTAACAAGGCCATACCATGCTAGACAATATATTATGTTTATTAAAAATTTGTTCTGTTTCAGAAAAACCTTGAAACAAATATAAATTAATATTGGCAGTCCTGTTAATAGTGTCCCGTAGTTTAACTAGAAGTGGATGATTACTGACAGAGAGCAACTTTTGATTGTAAGTATTTAAACCTAAGTGCTAACGGAGGTATATTACATTCCACCTGCATTGACACTATGGGAGTAGTTCACATGGCACCCATTATAATATGCAAACATTTATTCTGTATCTTTTCTAATTTATCTACTATAGTTCTTACCCCTGCAAAACAAAAAAAAGCATATTCAAAATGACTCCTTACTAATGATTTATACAATGTTAATAGAATCCTTGGATCAGCACCCCAAAATGTCGGCGTTCTTGCAGTCTTCTACTACTTTTGAACATTTATCATTCCACCAAGGTACTTGACACCTTTTTCTAGGACGGTTATTATTACTATCAGTTGAGTTATGGTTTAAGCTGGGCCCGGAGAATTTGATTGCCAATAGAATAATTGCACAAAACTTTCTGTATGAGTCAAGGAGATCACTATTGTCAATTTTAAAGTTCATTAACATGTTATTAACGATTTGTTCATACCTATCCCAATTTACTAATTTCAGATTGCTGTGAAAAGGAATGTTGTTCAAGGAAATAGAGGGCTCATGTTGATCTTTTACGAGAGTAAATTTTGTGATAGTTGGCAGATGATAACTGTCTAAAGAGTCCTGATGAACTTGCCAGTCACAAGAAAGAAATAAAGAAGAAGACACCATAGTTAAATCTAGACTGTTTGGTTTCCAAATATGAGAGCCTATAGTTGTTGGTTGACCATTATTTAAAAGTATTAAGTCATGGTCATCCATGAAATCCATAATAGCTCTGCCCCGAGAATCTGTGCGACTGCAACCCCAAAAAGTGTGATGGGCGTTAAAATCGCCTGCAATTATAAACGGTTTTGGAATACTGTACAATAAACGATCAAACTTCGCCTTTTCAAAAGCAGGAGAACTATTACCAGGACTGTAAAAACTAACCAAAGAAATGCATTTATGTTTCAGTTTAATAAAAATTACTACATTTTGTAACGAATCATCATAAAAAGTATCTAGTTTAGAGAAATGTATACCATTTTTAATTAATATTGCTACGCCATTATGATCATTACCGCAGTCATTCCTAATAATGGTATGACCACATAAATTAAATTGAATGTTAGGCTTGAGCCAAGTTTCTGAAATAAGAGCTACATGGATATTATTTTGGTATAGAAAATTTTGAAACTCAAGTCTGTTACCAGACTTTGAGCGTTCCACTGTACAATATTTAAGATTTGGTGATTGAATGTGACGATTTGCTATTTTTATCCTGGATGGTTTCTTTTAGTTGAGCTAATAAATTGTGAGCTAATACTTATATTTTGAGTTTTATTTAGAGTAATAACTTTTACCATAGATTCTGTTAATAGGGTCATTGCTTCAGAATTTGATAGTATTGCTTGGATTACTTCTTGGGTATTTAATTTTTTATTAAGGGAGGGAAAATTTAATGAATACTTTAATGTGTCAGCATATGAATTGAGTTTACTGTTAGCGATTTTCTTTTGCCTTATAGGGCACTGGCTAGAGATGGCAATGTGATTGCCATAACAATTAATGCACTTAGCTTTTTCAATGTTAACCTTCCATTCTTTGAAAGGATGCCCCTCTGTGCATATGGAGCATAGCGGGGAAATTTTTACAAAATTTAGCTAGATGATCATAGCGTAAACATTTAAAACACTGTTTTATAGGTGGGACATATGTGGAGACAGGCAGGCGCCACATCTTAATGTGAACATAGTCTGGCAGTGATGTAGCAGACGCAAAAGTTATTACTACGCTCTGAGTAGGTTACAGTGTGAATGTGTTATTTTCTCCTTTTACTTTACGCATTATGCGTCGGACAGAAATGACTTTTTTTGTTGTTGATATTGCTTTATATATTTTGTGATTAGATAGATGTGTGGGAACCGAAGAGATAACTCCCGATAGTTCGGTGGCCCCTGCTGGTATTGAAGATTTAAGTCGTTGTTCCTTTAGATATGTAGTATTTTCTAAAAAGGCATTTGCCAAATTCGCAAGTTGGGAAACAACACCGACCTTATATTTATTTTTTTTTTTAAATATTGTATACCTTTCACAGAGCGTATAAAACTAGTACTAAGCGACATCATGTCCCTATTACCGAGTGGGACATCATTAGTACTTTCGACAAATGCTATGAATTCAGACTTGGCTTCCGCATCTTCAGGGTATCGCCGACAATAATCAGCGACCCTAAAGGGAGCGAAGGCATTTGCATCCTGCAAAACTGGCGAATCCTCGCAATCGGAATCGCTGCTTGTGCTGAAAATTGAAATTCAAGGACTCACCCGAATCCTTCTTTTTTCGTTTTTTCACCATCTCTCCACATAAACACTTATATACAGACTAAGTTTTACTTCTTTACAATAAACTAAACAAAAATTTACAAATTATAGTGTAAAACTATTTAAAATAATTAAAATTTTCAAAAAGCCTTCGTCAACGTTTCAATTCCCGCGCTCTTTTTTCTTACACATTCCATATTCTAATTAAATATTATAAGCAAACAAAAATGACGTATGGGTTGTTGTTGCCATTGTTATAGAAAAGAATAATATAAATATTGTGTCGAATTTTTTAAAAAATGCCAATTTTTTAAATACTTATTTGTTTAAAACATTTTGATTTATGAAATATTTAAGATATTTATTCCCACTAAGACATTATTATCACTTACATGAGAATTACACATATAACAAAACATTTATGAATATTCAGTTCGAAATTTCACTTGTAACAAAAATGAAATGAAATAACGCATAACTAAGAGACATTTTTCTATATAAAATAAAAACTTGCAAAAAAATTGCAAACGTTGTATACATAAAGATTTTTTATATTCATTATTTGTGTTTCATCGTATATTTTGAGAGTACCGGTTGCGATCCCCCAATGAGAGTTACTTCCCTAGTTGAGGGTAGGTGTGATTTTTTCAGAAATCTCTAGTTACCTAATGTCTTTCTAAATTTAAGTCTGTTCAGTGTAACGATCAAACGGTACATATGTATTTCCCGGTAAGATTCCCATTTGTTAAAATATATTTGTAAAGTTTACAGTATATATCTGACTTGAATTATATTTGATACTATGAAATTAATGATATTATGTTGATATCGTCATGCAAATGACATATAATTAACTATATATGTATATATAATGTGAGAAATTTTGGATAATATATGAAATTCTTCTATACATATATCGAAAATACATAATCATATATTAACCGTAGACTGTAGTAAAAATATAATAATACAAAACAGTTATAATAGATTAATTAACAAATTATAGTGATAGTATCAGATCGTTCATGCATAGTGTTTATTCCCAGGATATGTCATCCAAGCCCGGTCCAAGTCAGCCGAAAGGCTCCAAGAACGCGTCACCCCGCACTCTCGGGAGCGGGTGTGGTCGCCAGGACAGGCCGCCGGTCCCGCCGGAACTACGCCAGCCTGGCATAACTGATATGAAGAAGTTCTGCAAAGCGGCCGGCATTAGATTCGACTATAAGGAACTCGTTGAAGGTACGTATATACAACGTGTAACGTAATTAACGCACACCCTCAAATACCCCAATGCGAATATAATAATATAAACGCAATGCATACACCAAATATTATTTATATGTGCGTTTGCATTTTTTATTTGTGAAATTAGTTATCCCAATTTCGTGCAAATAATATGGTCAGCTATTCATGTACTCGCCGCGCCCGCGCCCCTCTCCGAGTGCCGTCCCACAATAATTAAAGAAGTACTTAATAATAAGTACACGAAATAACTACATACATTATGATTTTTCTTTCCATCACACTTTTCAAGCTGTTGACGCCCGTTAATATAAAAGGTTGTGGGTAAATTTGTTTCTTACGCGGGTCACCGTATCGACGATGACGATACATTTTTGAATACTCTTTGTCTGCAATAAACCGTCGTACGAAACACACGAGTTTTATTCATGGTCCTTCTAGCCGGATAAGTTGAGAATAAATTAATCAAATAATGAAGAAATGAAGAGAATATAAAGTAAATAACATACAGATATACGCAAACGGCTATTAATACGAAGAATTCATAAATCTACCACTCAAGTAGTTCCTGTGTGACCAACCAAAAGTTGTTCTGGAGCCAAGACCTGACAAAATTAAAGAAGAAATCAAGTCAAGAGTGCTGAGGCCGGGTCGCTGGTGCTGCATGCTGTATGCCAGGTGCTGGGTGTTAGGGGCTGGGTGCCGGGTGCCGGGTGTCGGGTGCCGTTAGACATCATTTGAAAACCAAGCTGTGCTAGTTTAAGAACTTACTGCTGGCTGCGAGCATCTCCAGATAAGGAAAGTCTATAAACCGAGGTACTGAGTTTATTTATATAAAAGTGAACGTGAAGTAACGTGAAAAATATACGATAATTTGAACTTTTTAAAATTGTAACGGTTTTATAAAAACGTTTAGTGAACTAAGTTATAACTCGGTTAACAATTAATTAGTGTGATAATTTATTTCAATAGTACAATTTAATTATTAATTGTAAAATTTAATTAATTATAAAAACGAACTTTATTATAACAATAAATATGGAAAAATTTATTAAATACCAAGAAGATCATCGGGGTCAAATACAAAGAAATTTGGCAAACTTTAAAAAGTCACTAAAGTCTAGAATTACGCAATCCTATACAGAAACTAGACTTGAAATATTAAATGACATTTGGAGTGAGGTCAAGGTCATTCATAAGCAAATAATTGACGTAGCTACCCACGAATCTAAGTTTAATTGTGATTATTTTAGTATGAATATGTATGAGTTAATTGAAGAAGAGTATACTGAATATAAATGTGAACTTAAAGATTATTTATTAAAAATTAAAATCGTTAACTTATCAGAAAAATCGGAATCATCGACTATAGCTAAAAATGGCGGTTATCCTATTCCTATAAAATTACCGGATATTAAAATACCCGTTTTTTCTGGTAAGTACACTGAATGGCCGACGTTTAGGGATTTATTTGTATCAGTTATTCATAATAATAAGCAATTAGATAATGTTCAAAAATTGCATTATTTAAAAACTAATTTATCGGGAGAAGCCGAACAGCTGTTACGACATATTTCTATTACTGATGCTAATTATATTACGTGTTGGTCACAATTACAAGAGCGATATAATAATAAAAGATTCTTAGCTAATTGTATTCTTAAACGTTTATTTTCACAAAATAATTTAACCGTGCAATCGGCCAGTGGTATAAAGAACCTTTTAGACACAACGAAAGATAGTTTAAATGCATTGTCTAATATTGGTATCTGTACCGATTCATGGGATGTGTTACTTATTTATTTAGTTTGTCAAAGGTTAGATTGTGATACCCGCAAACAATGGGAAATAAAATCAAATGAGTTAACCGATGATTTACCTACCTTTTCTCAATTCGAAGAATTTTTAATAAGTCGTTTTAGAGCATTGGAATTCTTGGAACCTACTACTAGTAAATTTAAATCAAATAATTATAATCAACCTAAGGCACATCACGTCTCTTCTGCTTCATCTACCGTATGTCCGTTTTGCTCGGAAAATCATAAAATGTTTCAATGTAAAAAATTTCATCATGCTGATTACAAGACTCGTATAGAATTTGTGCAAAAGCAAAAGCTTTGTTTTGTTTTGGGTCTAACCATAGTGTAAAATCTTGTTTCTTACGTACCTCATGTCGGATCTGTAAACGTAAACACCATACACTACTTCATCCTCAAAACCCAAATCGATCGATCGCGTCTACGGTACCTGTTAACCATGCTATTGAGTCAATGCATTTTTGTGATGATCAACCGCCGACTGACCAACCATTGAATATGGTTACTAATTGTTATTCTAGCAAGGATAAATATACTCAGGTATTATTACCTACTGCATTAGTCAGGGTTCAAACTAAAAATGGAAGCTACCAACTGCTGAGAGCTTTGCTCGACCAGGGGTCACAGGCCTCATTTATAAAAGAATCAGCAGTACAGTTACTTGGAGTCAAGAAAACTTTTGTAAAGAGTTCGGTGTGTGGATTGGGTGGTAATGTTGGTGTGCTGACCTCTAAGTCTGTAGTCAATATAGCTATATCCTCAATCCATGACTCTGAAACTGTTATTGAATTGGGTGCTCATGTTTTGAGCAGATTAACATCGCTTTTACCGACCAAACCAATAGTCATGAATAACTGGCCTGAACTGAAAAATTTGAAGTTAGCAGATCCAAATTACCACACTCCTGGTAAAATCGATATTTTATTGGGGAGTGATGTCTATGGAAAAATAATAGAGGAAGGTCTCCTTCGTAGCCCATATGGCACCACCATAGCACAGAAGACTAATTTGGGTTGGGTACTGTCAGGTCAAGTTATTTCACCTACCACTCACAGTATATTTGTGAATTTACATACACAAATGAGCGATGATGAACTTCTCAAGAAGTTTTGGGAACTAGAAGCAGAACCTACCGATAAAATAAATCACAATTTAACACCAGAGGAACAAAAATGTGAAGACTTGTTTGCGACCACAACAAAAAGAGACTGTAAAGGACGATATATAGTAAGATTGCCTTTTAAAAAAGAAACCACAGCATCAAAATATGGAAATTTACGAGAAATAGCTGTGCGCAGGTTTTATGCACAAGAAAAAAGATTAATCAGGAATAGGAATTTGAGAAAACCTTGTCGATGGAAAACTTTTGTAGCGAATAGAGTATCAGATATATTGACAACACTTGAAAGTAATCAATGGTCACATGTTAAGTCTGATGAAAACCCAGCAGACATCGCGTCACGTGGGATGACTCCTAGTGACTTACAAACCAATAGTTTATGGATGAACGGACCCAGTTGGCTTTGTAATGATATTGTACACTATGACAAACCAGATGTCGGTACTAATTTAGAAGAAAGGAAAATTAAAGGTTTATTGTATTAGTATAAACTATAAATGAATGGTTTCAATCACTTTGTGAAAGATTTTCGCGATTAAAAAGAATGATTCGAGTAATTGCGTATTGTAGGCGCTTCTTACACTTCAAGAAGTCTAAGGAACCTCGAACTCAGTTTACTTATTTGTTAACGTGTGAAGAACTAAAGGTTGCATTAATAACATGTATAAAACAATGTCAACTATTAGTACATTAAAACGTTGGCAATTGACTCAACGCATGGTGCAGGATTTCTGGAGACGATGGTCATCAGAATACCTTACGCAACTTAATCAGCGATACAAATGGGCAAAAGTATCACCAAAACCAAATATTGGTGACATTGTACTTGTTAAGGAAGACAATCTTCCTCCAGCAAAATGGTTATATGGTGGAATAGAAGCAAAGCATCCCGGCCCTGATAACATAACTAGAGTGGTAACGATTCGGTGTAAAAGTAATTTGATTAAACGAGCAATTTCGAAATTATTAATTCTACCGATTGCAGACTAATTCACTAAAACTTTTTACATATATTTCACAATACAGTCCATTTATCAATTAAAACCATTATTATTATTATTATTATTGTATTATTCATGTTATTGTGTTAAGTTGCATAAATAATAATAATAAGTTGCATAATTATAATAATTGTTGACGTTATCCAAATGAAATTGTATTGAGTGTGTAATGCATATATAACAAACATTACTAAGTCATGATTGAAATCAATAATTTAATTTAATTTTATGTACTTGTAGAATTTTCATTTCATAATAAAAATCTCTTTGTTATTGATTAATAAAATAGATTGATTCAATAAAATATAAATAAGTTGATTTGAAGGTGTATTTAATTAGGATTTTTTAATAAAATTAATTAATTGTATATCATTGTGAATTTATATCTAATCATATTTTTATAATTATATACAGTAGACATATACATTAATTTATTTTATTTTATTATTGATTATTTTAAGTTACTGTTGATAATAATTATCCCTTTGTTATTACGCTACATAACAATGTGTGATGAAGTTTGTAATGTAAAATTATACTTAAATTGTCAGCTATAATTGTTTATTAAAAATGTTAAGATAAATGTAATTGGCAGTTACTGCAATATTATGATCAAATGTAAACAATACCTAATGTTGTAAAAGGGAAAAATTGTTAATATTGTAAAAATAAAGTGTGTAAATTATGTTTAATGTTAAGAACTGCGTTCTTGGGAGGCGGCATGTTGACGCCCGTTAATATAAAAGGTTGTGGGTAAATTTGTTTCTTACGCGGGTCACCGTATCGACGATGACGATACATTATTGAATACTCTTTGTCTGCAATAAACCGTCGTACGAAACACACGAGTTTTATTTACAAGCTTTAGATTGTTGATATTGAATTTTGTTTTTAATGTGAAGCCAATATTTTATAATTACTGATTTGTTAAATTAAATTTGTAAATAAGAATTATTAAACAACTGATAACGCGTGATTTGATTAGACACCACAATACCTACGACAAAGTCAAACACAGTCGGCCCGTTTAAATGGTGTGTATCAAAATATTTACAATAATTTAAAGATCATAAACAAACTTACAGTTTAATTTGCACTCGCACGGCGTTGTCGTTTTAAAACATTTTCAAAATGTCCACCGCCTTTTTCAATGCACTTTAATGACCGTTTTCGCAATTGTGGTTTTATTTTAGATAATACTGCAATGTTACTTTTCACTTTTACAAAGGCGGTTATTATCTTATTTTTTAGTTCCTCAGCACTTGTTATCTCTGTGTTATAAACTAGCGATTTAATTCGCCCCCACAAAAAAAAAGTCGAGTCGCGTCAAATCAGCTGATCTAGGAGGTCAATGGACACGTGCGTAGGTATTTGATGTATTGAATGTTAGTGTACCGAAACGACACAGCGAAATGCGCGACTAAGATTTTATTTGCACTTTACACTTTACCTCTTTTCGATAAGGTGGACGCGGCGTGACTAACTTACCCAAAACACATTTTGTTGACTTCGATGTTTAGTTATTATTACTCTGATTCCCGGAATTAGCCTACCGTCTCAGTCTATTGTAATGTTATTAAGCCGAAGAAAGAAGGAGAAAGTAATAATTTTTGTATTACGCGGCTTTCTTTTATGCACTGTAGTGACCTTGCTGTGTGCCGGTTGTCGCTATGGTGTTGCGTGCGTAGTTATTTTTAAATACTATTTTAGCCTTGAAATAAGTATCAGTTTTCTTTAATTGAATGATGATTACTAATTAAATATTTCATTTTAAAAATCTTAATACCCTGACGTACGATCCATTTTCGTTTCCATTAATTTTCGTTTCTATGAAGTGTTTAGATAACTGTGTGTAGGGTGACTATAATTTACTTAGTTCTATCTAAATTTGAGAAAAAAATGACCTACATAAAAAACTATCAAAATCGATCCAGTATCCGATTCTGATCAAACTACTTTCAGGGTGTGCGTTAATTATGTTACACGTTGTATACAAGATTAATATGATAATGTACCTCATTATGGCTAAAAGACTTGGACCTATCCAGAACTAATTAACGAGTTAGATAGAGGCCCTTTAAACCTAAACCTGGGTCGAAAATCCCAGGCACTGTTGAAGCTCCTCTCCCTGCAATAAATTGACTATTAATTAAATTTATGTTATAAATCACAGGATGCACAAAGACCACGGAACGTGTGGCTAAGATGTTGGATCTACTGATAGCTGCGGGTCTAGAAGGGAAGCCGACTTTGGAAAAATGCAAAGCGTTGAAACAAGCCAAGCTAGACGAGAGAGAACAAGAGATCCTGGCTAGCAAAGAGGCACGCGCCAAACATAAAGATGAAGACGGTAATAATATAAACATACTTAGTAAACACACTTTTTATTCGAACCGAACCTTTAAATTCCCGAACGCATTCGAAGTGATATCTATACTAATATTATAAAGCTGAAGAGTTTGTTTGTTTGTTTGAAAGCGCTAATCTCCGAAACTACTGTTTCGAATTGAATAATTCTTTTTGTTTTGGATAGTCCAGTTATCGAGGAAGGGTTTAAGCTATATAACATCACGCTACGACCAATAGGAGCAAAGATATAGTGGTAAATGTGTAAAAAACGGGAGAAATTATTTCATCTTTGAAGCCTTCCGTTGCGTGCGCCGTGAAAACGGTTCAAGGTACACAAAAAATATGTATCAAAGAATAATAGCTCTTTTTATGATCTAAAAAACACTCCGCGACAGTATATTATGTCTATCTTTTAAGATTAACTCACAAAGACCGTTTTTATGGTACCTAATTTGGTCGAAATAATTTGTTTAAGTTGTATCAACATAATAATATTAATCTTTATTCAAATAAACAAATAAATATGTTGTTGGTTGAGAGTACTTCATTGTGAATAAAAAAAACATAGGTTTTATCCTGAAAATTCTACGGGAACTCGACCATTCCGAAAACCCCACAAGAACGGGAACTACATATGTGGGAAGAACCAAAAATCTGCCGTAAGTCACTATTCCACGCGGACGGAGTCGCGGCAAAAGCTAGTTAAAGCTATGACGATTGACTCTTTTAAGTTTTAACGCGGGAAAGTATGTTGTGAACACGACTTGTATTATTGTAAATAGAATTTAACTCATTTAAGATGTTTTGGAATTAGATAATAATTAGTTTGCTCTAGTTAAGGTTTTATTGTCATTTAAAAGTACTGGATTTACAAGAAAACTATATTTTTATAAGGATCGTGTTAGAATCCTAAATATATATATTTATATTAATAATATGTACCTAATTTGGGAAGGCGATTTTAATTAATAGTAACAAAATAATGATATGAAAACATCAGTACTGTCGGCGACGCAACTGATGTTTAGTTAATAATAGATTTAAGAGATAAGAAATGTAAGAAATAAGGAATTAGGCTAATATTTGTATTGTATAATTAATAAAAGGAAAGCGACTCTTGCAGGTGCGCAACACGTGTAAAAATCCCTAATGAGCGTCTCTTGCAAGAGCGCAGTATACTATTGTCAAACTTAAGATAAATGTATTGACCAATAAACGAACGGCGGTAGGGTCACTTGGCGGGGGGCGGGGCATCCGCGCTGGCTCACAGCGGTACTAGGTGCGCGCGCGCAACGTATATAAAACACGGCCGCTGTGAGTCGAATAGTCGCCTCCAAGGGGCACTTACCTAGCCCTTTTCGCGGATGACACCGCAATTTATACTTCTGGAACCCGGGATATCGATGTAATCCGCAGGCGCCTCCAGACCGCTGCCACCGCCCTAGGCGTCTGGTTTCGGAAATGGAGGATAGACCTTAACCCCGAGAAGAGCACAGCAGTGTACTTCCAACGGGGTCGTTATATCGATATCCCGGCTCCAATATCTATCTTCGATACACCTATCCCCTGGCGGAAGGTAACCAAATATTTGGGTGTAACGCTTGACAATGCAATGTCCTTCGGCCCCCACATCAGAAAAGCTAGGAACCGAGCCGCTTATGTTCTCGGCCGTCTCTACCCCCTTCTATGCGTGAGGAGTAAAATGTCACTTAGAAATAAGATGACGTTATACAAATCTTGCATAAGACCAATTATGGCTTACGGTAGCGTAGCATTCGCTCACCGTAATCTCAAACCATTTCAGACCCTACAAAACCGCTTCTTGCGCACGATCACGGGTGCCCCGTGGTACATGCGTAACGCAGATCTTCATAGAGACCTCGATCTCCCCACTATTCGGCAACACTTCAAAGTACTCTCCGAGAGGTACTTTAAAGAGCCAAAACTCATCCCAACCCTCTGGTGAAAGAAGTCGTCAGATACACCCCAAACCAATTCCATAAGGGCTGTCGGAGGCGCCCTAAATATATTCTCATCGATCCGGACGATGAAATCACTATAAGGAATAGGACCACCGCGTCGTCCGATAGTAGTAGGGAAACTACACAAACAATCACCACACACACCCACCGCTCTCGCCGGCGAGAGCGAGGTCCCCGCTTCCGCACGTCTCTCGCAAGAGGGCGTCGGAGGCCGCCGCTGGCAAACCCCCCCTAAAATCCACGACGTCCTAAGTTCGTGGTCCGAGCCTCACACTAACAGGTGCCCTTAGAACGTACGTTCCCTGGGGCCCTTCAGGCCCCTTTTAACGGGCCGGTCCCAGTACCGGCCCACTCTTCCGGTGACGCTGTCAAAGCCGCAGGGCTAACAGCAATACACATTACAAAAAAAAAAGTCGAATAGTCAGTAGTCATCAAGTCGTCATCACCATTCGTAGTCATCACCAGTCGTCACCAGTCATCAGTAGTCACCAGCCAGATCTCGTGAAGACATCTCATACGCTTTGAAGAACAGTGAACAGTGAAGAACCCGAACAAAGAAGAACCGCGCTTTCAAGATAGTGACTAGGGACCACGTGGTCATACAAACCAAGTGATTCTGCCGCCATTACCTAACAAGTTGTGGTTTCATTCTAAAACGACGATACGACCCGCCACGAACACGGATCCCGAGGATCGGATCACCGGCCGCCTGCTATTGGAGGAATTATCATCCGATCCGATCCACCCCTCAAGCGGCGAACGATTCCGAACTCGATATTCGGACATCCCAACCGCAACAAGTACAATGAAATTAACTACTGACAGAGTTTTATACGTATAATAGACTTAAAAGTAATTAGTAATGCAATGTGTATACTTAAAATACTGAGTAATGTCACCTCGACGACCGTCCAGCGAAAAATGAGCCATCTCTTCGTACACTGCTATTATATATTTTTTTTTAGATGTTCCTTACTATAAATAATAATATTAAAGCCCTGATTACTCCAAGACATAGGTTACAGTTAAAAAAATACATTAAGCTAAAAAATAAACACTACAAGTTAAATATGTCATGGCCCCTTTCGCGTATAGGCGTCCACCAGTTGCCTTTTTATATTGTTACCATTTCTTCTGACTTCTGCTAGTTCAATAATGTCATATTTAATGTTCTCTAAAGAGTATTGTAGCACTAGCATTCTTTGCTATGATGATAGGTATTTTACATTGTATGTATTAATGTAAAGGTTTTGTTTGTTGGCTTGTTAAAGGGTTATAGTTTAGAGCCGCCACGGTAACTTTAATTGCGATTTCGAGAGGATTATATTCACTCTATATATATTACTAGCTGCGCCCCGCGGATTTCCGGGAAGTAAAGTAGCTTATGTGTTATTCAAAATTCGGTTCAGCCGTTTGAGCGTGAAGAAGTAACAAACATACACACACGCTCACAAACCTTCGCAATTGTAATATTAGTAGAATAATTGTATGTTATCGTTCCAGAGGCGGAAAGTGAGTCTTCAGCTCGCCGCATGACGCGAGGCGCGACGGGATTCAAGCCTAGACAGCGTATAGAGATATTTTCAGACGAGGAGGACGGAACCCCGGCCGCGTCTGTTCAGTGTGACAGTCAAACGGTACTTTTTTCCCGGTTTGATTCCAATTTGTTAAAATATACAGGGTGTATGAAAAACTGTGTCAACCCTCTTAACTACGTTATCAGTATCGATAATGTAACACAATAAAACAACTTACATTTACAAACTCTTCAATAAAAATAATAAAATTAAATATTAAATGATTATTATATGTAGAGTAACAAAATGTTTGTAAACCCTGGTATAACACGATGACACGCAATGACGTCATCACAGCTGCTGCGCTACTAGTGACGACCTTGAAGTTACTTTCACATTATTGAAAATATCGATATTTAAAAAATCATAACAATAAATAAATATTTAATATTCATATTATTTCGATACTTATTTTGATATATCAAACATTATTATTATTTTTGATTGTAAAACACCATTTTTAACAGAAATAGATTAACGATTTATCCTAATAATACAACATATGTAGTTAATTTACCTGAACAAGTTTCAAATTATAATATTTATTATTAATAAAAGTTATTTTAAATGAAATTATTTTAATGTGAAAAGCATAACTATTTATTGCAATATTGAAAATGTCGATAGAATATTTATCGATATAACAAATTTTTACACTTTCAAATCTCTATTCGAACAACTAACAGAATAGTAATAATAACGCCGGCAGCCCGGCGCCCGCGGTCAATGGTCACGCATGCGCCGTTGCGACTATACGGTGTCTTGACCATGTATGAGTCAGATGTTTGGTACATTTTTTCGAATAATGTCGATTTAAAACCTATTTAGCCTATGCACTGTAACTGACCTCTGCTTGATATTTTTTAAGTTATACTATTTTTTATAATAAGCTTATACTTACATGTATACATGCCTTCAAGGGTTGACACAGTTTTTCATACACCCTGTATTTATAAAGTTTACAGTGTATATCTGACTTGAACTATATTTGACACTATCAAAATACAAAATTAATGATATTATGTTGATATAGTCATGCAAATGACATATAATTAACTATATATGTATATATAATGTGAGAAATTTTGGATAATATATGAAATTCTTCTATACATATATCAAAAATACATAACCATATATTAACCGTAGACTGTAGTAAAAATATAATAATACTAAACAGTTATAATAGATTAATTAACAAATTATAGTGATAGTATCAGATCGTTCATGCATAGTGTTTATTCCCAGGATATGTTATCCAAGCCCGGTCCAAGTCAGCCGAAAGGTTCCAAGAACGCGTCACCCCGCACTCTCGGGAGCGGGAGTGGTCGCCAGGAGAGGCCGCCGGTCCCGCCGGAACTACGCCAGCCTGGCATAACTGATATGAAGAAGTTCTGCAAAGCGGCCGGCATTAGATTCGACTATAAGGAACTCGTTGAAGGTACGTATATATACAAGATTAATATGATAATGTACCTCATTATGGCTAAAAGACTTGGACTTATCCAGAACTAATTAACCAGTTAGATAGAGGCCCTTTAAACCTAAACCTGGGTCGCAAATCCCAGGCACTGTTGAAGCTCCTCTCCCTGCAATAAATTGAACTATTAATTAAATTTATGTTATAAATCACAGGATGCACAAAGAACACGGAACGTGTGGCTAAGATGTTGGATCTACTGATAGCTGCGGGTCTAGAAGGGAAGCCGACTTTGGAAAAATGCAAAGCGTTGAAACAAGCCAAGCTAGACGAGAGAGAACAAGAGATCCTGGGTAGCAAAGAGGCACGCGCCAAACATAATGATGAAGACGGTAATAATATATACATACTTAGTAAACACACTTTTTATTCGAACCGAACCTTTAAATTCCCGAACGCATTCGAAGTGATATTAAAGTTATGACGCTTGACTCTTTTAAGTTTTAACGCGGGAAAGTATGTTGTGAACACGACTTGTATTATTGTAAATAGAATTTAACTCATTTAAGATGTTTTGGCGTTAGATAATAATTAGTTTGCTCTAGTTAAGGTTTTATTGTCATTTAAAAGTACTGGATTTACAAGAAAACTATATTTTTATAAGGATTGTGTCAGGCCTCTGCCTCGAATTTTGCGGGCAGCGGAGCGGTGGCGGCGGCGGCGCGGCAGCAGGGCGGGCAACGCATACCTGTTCTCCAAACTAGCGGGCAGATCGCGCGGCACTATAGCGGTGTAGTGTTGTGTAATTAGTAAAAACTGCGCAGCTGTGTACGCTCTTTTGTCGCTTTGTTATCCTAGCCCGCAATAAACTCGACAGTCATACCGAACTTTCTAAGAAATTCGTTCTTTTGTTTACAATTACAAATTGATTACACGTGTCGACGGTTTACAACACTATACCTACAATGCAGACGCGCAACGCGGGCGGTCACATCTTGACTGGAGTGCACCGTCCGTTGCCCGCCCCCGCCCTGCTCCTGTACTGCTGTATTCGAAGGCCGGTCCATTTGATTATACGCGTAAGATCCTGCCGCTCCCGCGCCGCCACCGCCGCCGCCCCGCTACCCGCGAGATTCGAGGCAGAGGCCTTAGAATCCTAAATATGTATATATTTATATTAATAATATGTAATTTGCCAAGACGATTTTAATTAATAGTAACAAAATAATGATATGAAAACATCAGTACAATGAAATTAACTACTGACAGAGTTTTATACGTATAATAGACTTAAAAGTAATTAGTAACGCAATGTTACTTAACATCTCTTCGTACACTGCTACTATATAATTTTTTTAGATGTTCCTTACTATAAATAATAATATTAAAGCCCTGATTACTCCAAGACATAGGTTACAGTTAAAAAAATACATTAAGCTAAAAAATAAACACTACAAGTTAAATATGTCATGGGCGTCCACCAGTTGCCTTTTTATATTGTTACCATTTCTTCTAACTTCTGCTAGTTCAATAATGTCATATTTAATGTTCTCTAAAGAGTATTGTAGCACTAGCATTCTTTGCTATGATGATAGGTATTTTACATTGTATGTATTAATGTAAAGGTTTTGTTTGTTGGCTTGTTAAAGGGTTATAGTTTAGAGCCGCCACGGTAACTTTAATTGCGATTTCGAGAGGATTATATTCACTCTATATATATTAATAGCTGCGCCCCGCGGATTTCCGGGAAGTAAAGTAGCTTATGTGTTATTCAAAATTCGGTTCAGCCGTTTGAGCGTGAAGAAGTAACAAACATACACACACGCTCACAAACCTTCGCAATTGTAATATTAGTAGAATAATTGTATGTTATCGTTCCAGAGGCGGAAAGTGAGTCTTCAGCTTTCCGCATGACGCGAGGCGCGACGGGATTCAAGCCTAGGCAGCGTATAGAGATATTTTCAGACGAGGAGGACGGAACCCCGGCCGCGTCTGTTCAGTGTGACAGTCAAACGGTACTTATTTCCCGGTTTGATTCCAATTTGTTAAAATATATTTATAAAGTTTACAGTGTATATCTGACTTGAACTATATTTGACACTATCAAAATACAAAATTAATGATATTATGTTGATATAGTCATGCAAATGACATATAATTAACTATATATATATGTATATATAATGTGAGAAATTTTGGATAATATATGAAATTCTTCTATACATATATCGAAAATACATAACCATATATTAACCGTAGACTGTAGTAAAAATATAATAATACTAAACAGTTATAATAGATTAATTAACAAATTATAGTGATAGTATCAGATCGTTCATGCATAGTGTTTATTCCCAGGATATGTCATCCAAGCCCGGTCCAAGTCAGCCGAAAGGTTCCAAGAACGCGTCACCCCGCACTCTCGGGAGCGGGAGTGGTCGCCAGGAGAGGCCGCCGGTCCCGCCGGAACTACGCCAGCCTGGCATAACTGATATGAAGAAGTTCTGCAAAGCGGCCGGCATTAGATTCGACTATAAGGAACTCGTTGAAGGTACGTATATATACAAGATTAATATGATAATGTACCTCATTATGGCTAAAAGACTTGGACCTATCCAGAACTAATTAACGAGTTAGATGGAGGCCCTTTAAACCTAAACCTGGGTCGCAAATCCCAGGCACTGTTGAAGCTCCTCTCCCTGCAATAAATTGAACTATTAATTAAATTTATGTTATAACTCGCAGGATGCACAAAGAATAAGGAACGTGTGGCTACGATGTTGGATCTACTGATAGCTGCGGGTCTAGAAGGGAAGCCGACTTTGGAGAAATGTAAAGCGTTGAAACAAGCCAAGCTAGACGAGAGAGAATAAGAGATCCTGGCTAGCAAAGAGGCACGCGCGAAACATAAAGATTACGCTAAATACAAACACATTCATTTTTAACGAGTCTTTATATTTAATCAATGATGTATTCCCCATCATTGTCAATAACCTTTTGCCATCTAGTGAGTAAATTTTCAATCCCTGATCGATAAAAATTAATTGGTTTTTCGGCAAAATATCTAGAGATGGCATTTTGGATATCATCCAAATTTGCAAATGTTTTGCCACTTAAAAAGTGTTGCAGCGCTCGGAATAAGTGGAAATCCGATGGTGCAACATCGGTCGAATATGGTGGATGAGGCAGCACCTACCACCCCAATTCATTAATTTTTTCTAGAGTTCGCCTTGCGCAGGGCGGTCTTACATTGTCATGTTGGAGAGTGACGCCTTTTTGGTTGACAAACTGGCCACTTTTCAATTAAAGATTGATTGACTCGCTGCAATTGTTCGCTGTAGAGGTCTGCAGTAAGAGTTTGTCCAGGTTTCAGTAATTCAAAATGAACAATGCCGCGAATACTCCACCAAACACACAAAAGCGCTTTTTTGGGGTGTAAACCTGGCTTAGCAGTACTCCGAGGGATTTCATTTGGAGAGAGCCACTGCCTTTTGCGTTTTGGGTTATCATACAGGACCCCTTTTCTCATCTCCTGTGATCAAGCGATCAAAAAACGCTTCTGTGTTGTGTCGTTGAAGCAATAAGTTGCGTGTGATTGATCGGTTAGCCTTATTCTGTTCGGACAGATTATGCGGGACCCAAACACTTGTTCTGCTTACTTTCCCAATCTGCTTCAAATGTTCTTGGATGGTTGACCAAGGTTTGTTGAGACTGTTTGACAATTCCTCGATCGTCTGACACGGATTTGCCTCCACTTCCACCCTTAACATAAGTTATATGAAGTAATAAACTGATATAGTACACATTGATTACGTGAAAATTTGTAATTAATGCGAAATCAGATGAGCGGAGCTTTTGGATGTACTTTATTTATTATATTTTATATAAAGTAAGTCGTCTTATTACTACTTTGTTTAGTTGATTCTGAGTTCATTACCATTCCTAACTGCAATATGATTAAGAAGTTCTAACCAATTTTCATTAGCGTCTTTTACAGAAAGCATGATAAGATCAGACATTACCTATGAAAGGGGAGAAAATGAGTTTCTCGAATTTTAATAATGATTATTTTCTCCTAGTAGTCTCATATACAAGTCTTATAGAGCCAATCAAAAAACCTATACATGATTAAAATGTTTTTGAAAGTAATAATTTTTTTAATATTTTGTTTGGTACAGTTTACGGTTTTACAGTACAGTAACATTCAGTAAATATCAAACATCCCAAGTTATCTTTTTTATTACCAAATTTTACTATTCCATTCTATAAGTAGGTAAACAGAATTTTCGACTTTACGAAGGTATTCCAATTTCCAAGAATCTGTTTACATAAATTCCCTACAATTCGGCGTTACAGCGGTCAGGTAATACCATAATTACTTAGTATATATTACGCCAATAGATAAGATCTTAAGTATCGATTAATTTTATATTAAAGAAACAGGTTTGTGATTTTTTAATCGTTTGTTAAATAAATTGTCAACAAAATTTTAATACCGACCAAATAATAAAGCTCATATTATTTGTTGGCGGATTAAAACACATATTTCAAGTTTTGTACTCGTTTCCCGGGCATACGAAACTAACATTGACCTCAAAAATGCACATGCGCCGTGTCTGTGACCTTGGCCCAGACATTGACAGTAAGACGATCTTCGTAAACAATATCTAGTCCCTGATGTAAGAAAAAAACAGACAATTTCGTTAGCTTTAAACCTACATCTACAAAGAAATAGTTGCTTAAATTTTATTAATATCTATCTCTATATAGTGACCGGGACTACCCGCTATTGGTAAGTTAAATAGTATATGTATTTTGATACGATTTTGTTAATTTATATGCATCTTAGTTTTTCTAAAATTTATACACTTCATCTATAAGTTGTGGGTACACCAATGATTGATTACATATTGATCATTGTTCTAAACCTTTTATTCATACATTGAATATTTAATTATTGAACTTCATAAATATTACATTTTATTTTAAGTAAATAAATAGATAGATATTTATTTTCAAATTTTGTTCTATTTCAAGTAATCTTTATGACGCTCAAGTTCAAGACCGTAATGGAAATAAAAAAAAACTAAATACACACAAATGAAACAAGCTTACATCATTCATCCATATCGCGAGATATTGATTATCTCTTGCATTCTCTATTCATAGACGGATTTGATATAGATATTGAACAGTTGGTTTGCATAATTTATATGATGCATTTAGAAACTATGATTTATGCCTGTTATATGGTCAAGTATACGATGGCGATTATTTCTACGATTAATAAAATGCCCCGAGGACAAAACAAACGTATTTTTTTTAATAAACGTTTTTTTATGTACAAGCAGCAATCGAGTTAGGTTTATTTGTTGTTTTTTATTATTTACCGTTTTTTTTAGATTTTTATTAGTATAAATAAACATGTACTTATTTAATTTCTTTAGTTAATTCTAATACGGCTTTTTTGATAAAATATTGCGCTCCAGTCGTTTAACTTTTTTTATATTTCTGAACTCACAGTTCTATGCATAATATTTTATCGCCATATTGCAAGGAATCCCAAAAAAAAAATGCTACAATATTTTGTGCCTGTGTGAAACTTGATAAAAAAATTAAAAGAAAATAAAAAATATATTCAATTTAGTTTGTTATAAAAAAGGATCCTCTGTTGCATTTTATGCATCGAGCTCATGTGATATTGCATTAAGGAGTTTTGAAATCAATCAGAATCAACCAGAATTAATACACTACAAATAACTGTACAAATTTGGACATAATATTTAATAAAGCGCTATTGCGTTGGCCGTTTTCTTGTTCACAATGTACCTATACTTTACTTTGATATTCATATAACCACAACATCCGTATTGGTCCTTGCCTTGACGTTATATTTCTTATATATCGAATTACATAAAAATCCTTATATCTGATATCCTAACGTGTAATATAATCTTAGTACTAATCGTCTTCAATGTTAAAAAAAAAACTTGAACTGATTTAATTGTATGCATATTTAACTCGGAGAAACCTTTTTGGTTCTTTAAATTATTTTTTTTTAAACTAGGTATGTTACATTTTTTTTGTAGTATGTCTGATATATAATGTTCTGGTTTTTAGATTTTTATTCATTCAGTGACATAAATGACGTCAAAGTAAAAAATCTTTATTAAAATTAATTATTAGTTAGAAACCTTTAATAATTTGATCACCTTAAAATGAATATTTGGAGACGCTACGAATAATTAAAAATTTAAGAACATTAGTTTTCTCCAATCGATCTAAACACCAAAACCTAACCAATATAATAAGGAAAAAACTAGAATAATAATAAATTATACCAATATATTCAATACCCTTTTTCGTTATTATAATCGGCCAGTTTAAGGAAAACTTTGTTTAAAAATAGGCTTTATGCGATCTGTAAACAAGTATTAATTGAGGAAGATTGATTTCTGATTTAGTAATAATTTGTCGTTTCATTTGTAACGAGCAACTTTATCTGAGTGTGGTCTACCCTTCCGGCCATGTTTCCTGTTAGTGCGATAAGAAAATATATAGTTATGGACGCATGCGCAAAAACTATCGATAATTCTGAATAAATTGTAGTAAAAGTTTTATTACCATTTCTTTTTGTCTACCTTTTATAAATTTTTATTGTATCTCGTACTACAAGACACTTGTCATATTGACGTATCCAGATAATAATTATAATTGGTCTTTAAACCTTTGTCATACAGCCATTCTTCACCATCTATCGTAAACATATTTAAGTCAATTGACTATAATAACAACAAATAAGCATCAATTAATATTCTCAAATGGTATACGATAATTGAAAAAAAATGTACTACTATTCCATCTTCTTTTCTTTTTTATTAATTTTCGTCAAAGTTGTCAACGTGGTCCATTTAACTATAATATTATTTTCATATCAAACCTCTTTCGTCCCAAGCCTAAATAAAATTTCAGTGAATTTACCGATATTTATTTTAAATGTAATTGACACTTCTCTTTACGTGATATAAACACATTCAGTCCATACATTTATTGCCAATTAGAAGCTTTTGTTATGTTTTCGTGGCTTTCCTTGTAGATAATATGAACTTATTAACCGCTGCTGCTACTATTTATTGTGCATTTGTGTACCAAACTTTATAGCGAATGTTTTAAATTGTGCTTTGATTTAAACTTATTAATATATTAATATCATTGTGTAATTATTAAATTTAATTATTTGTTCTCTATAAATATTATTTGTTTTTTGATTGGCAGTAAACGCGACGGTTTAAGATGTTTAGGAAAAAGTAGTATTAAGGGTAAAACTAAGGAATGAGGTATGTATGACATTTAATTTCATTTGTCTGTAATGATTGAAAAAAAAACATATGAAGAATGAAGATTATAGAAGACAGAAAGAAGACAACTCGCGTCGATTGCGGCTCATCGTAAGGCAGTTTGCTTGGTTAACGCCAGCTGCCTAGCGAAGGGCAACAAACGACAGAGTTTACATCATTAAACGTAACACATGAGAAGATAAAGAATAAGGATGCGTCGAAAATAGCAAACAAGGATTCTTGAGGTTACAGTTTTTTTATACGCAAGGAAAGGATTCGTGAACCGCAAGCTATACGTGGCACAATAATCATGGTACAGCGTAGTATTACATTTAAGTGTTTAAAATTAAGGCAGGATACAAAATAGTAGACAATATATGTATATTATTTTATTATAGTAGACAATAAAAGTTGTTACGTAAATTAATAGGCCAAAAACATATTAAAACTAAGATCTTGGTGTTACTTTACTGGCGTTACTTGATTTTTTGATGAGAACTCAAAGCGTTGTTTGCAAAATTTTCTTAAAGCAAATGTCGACCTGGTAGTAATGTGGAAGGAAGATTCTTTTAAAAAAACTATCACAACGATATTTCCATTATACAAAGTAATTTCATATCATATACAAGCAATGGACCAAAATTGAGATAAATGCATGTTGCAGGAAATGGTTTTATTATTAATAATAAAAGTTACTTAGAGGAAGTCTTTTGTTTACGAAACGTTGTAATTATATTTAATAAATTGATTTCATAGATGACAAGTCCATTAGATGTGAAATTCCAGTTTTTTCGAGTCCAACGAATGGAATACAAAAAAAAAATAAAATAAAATTCATCGCCATTACATATCATAGTATGTAATATTCATTAAAGGGCAAACTATAAAAAATCCCATTTAAATACGTATAACATACATATAATTAACTATACCTCGCAGTCGCTTCCACACAAAACGGAGAAAGAAATATATCTTTTGCTATTATTTTTATTATTCTGTTCGAACTTTTAATGGCCATTTATTTTAGATTTAATTTTAATATATTTTTCTAATTAAAAATCACTTTTTCATTTTAGTTGCTCGTTTTAACCAACTTTTATGGTCCTCATTGCAATCATCTCATAGTTTATTTTTCACTGCATCGTTGCTATAACTCTCCTTAATTAAGTTCAATGGCCTCAAGGTCGACTCTGCTAGGAATATATTTATGTATTTGTAAAGACTTAATGGACAAAGTGAATTTATTTTTTAATTAAGGAATTGTGTAATGAATATATATATATTATAGTTAATTTATTTTAATACTTTTATAGTATATAGTATAGTAAGATTACTAGCACAAGCACAAAATACATGGTGTGTTAATTAATCGACTTAATAAACATTTTTTTTATCTATCCCGCCATTATTTTTATCTACGATTGCAACCGCTAATGAGCTTGTCATATATTTATTATACACTAGAAGACCTGGCAAACTTCGTATCGCCCTATAATCAAGAAATATATATTACGTTTTTTTATTTATATTTTTGGAGTTTACCTATAAGTCATAAATCTCCGTGTTCTGAAGTGCGACAAAATGATTGACATATTAGTTAGTTGTCAAATCTAATGTCAAAAAACCGTTTGTATGGGAAATAAAAAAGTGCTGTTTTTAGGGTTTTCCCAGTAATGAATCAATTTTTTTCAGCTTTTATACCTTCCCTGAACCTCCACGAACATTTCAAGACTAAGATAAGATAAATCCGTTCAGCCGTTATCGAGTTTTAGCGAGACTAAGGAACAGCAATCCATTTTTATATATATAGAAGATATATATTTAAATATTTAAAGGTGAAATATTGAATTCAAGCTGTTTACAGCTAAACTTTATTTATTTACGAGTATGTGGATAAAGGAGGCTTGACAACTGAAAAATATAATTTCAGACCCTCTTCAGCATGGCATTTCATGAAGTTTTATGTCGTAATATAAATAAAAGATATATTAAAAAAGAAATAGCTTTATCCGATGCGCTAGTCAATTCAAAAATACTGAATTCGAATCGTCCGTTATAAAAACGTCTCGACAATCCACATTTTACATTTATGGGTCAGTATTGTCAGTCCTTGAAGAAGAGCCTACCTCCTAGGAATGCAGTTCTTCGTGCCAAGTACATATTTCATTATCAACCTTAACGTTTTTTAATTGTTTTGTTTTTTATTATACTTACGATTATTATATCAAATATACTAAAAATAAAAAACTTTTAACGCCCACAACTATGGTCTGCAATAAGTCACTAAATGCCGGGTATTTGATACCAATATTAAGATATATAATAAATGAATTAATTATTTGTTTTGCATTTATAGAAAAATTATGTATATTTTTTAAATAAAAGTTCTATTTCTAAACAACTGATTCTTAATTTTGAATAGATTCTATAAGGTCGCGATTTAACTTTTTAATTTTTTTGCTCCGCACACACTAATTTACTTTTTTACATAATATGGACTCGTTTTTTTGTTGTCATTTATAACATGGAGTGGGATTAAACAAAAAAAGACATTCATTCATTTCATTTTAAACTATTACATTTCAAATATCATTACTTCGACAATTTTAATAAGAATATTGATACTTGCTTTTAATTAGCTGGAAATCTTAAAGTGCTATTCTGTGGCGTCACATAAAGGGAACGTCTAAAAATATATTTGATAGGAATTCTCGATAACATTCAATACAAACTGTTTTTTATCTAATTTAAATATCTTTGAAATGCTCGAAGTGTCGTGCAGTTTTAAAATGTTTGAAGTTATCAATGAATTTATGAACATACAATTAATTATTTTAATGATATAAGCGGCCATGACAGACGCGGCCGCCGGCCAGTGACCACTTTATTATGCTCTCTTCGACCTTGAAGTATTCTTCATTTATTGTATAAATAATGTAGTTTTAAGTTTCTAAAGAAATAAAAACACTGATATTTTTTTTTCTTTGAACAAATTATACAGTAATAGGTAAATTTTGGGATGATGTCCTTTTTTCTTGCACTTTTAAATTACACAGGTGTGATATAATTTGTATAAAAATTAAATAAAAGAATAAAATTTAGACTAAAATTCAATAGTTTATATATATCCTCTCAACCCTTCAGTAAAGGATAAACATTTGCTTTTCCAAAGACAAAGCCAAGACAAGAAGAGACTTGGAAAACTTCTACAACTAATAAGAATATACTTACTTAGTTCCGATTTAACACTTAACTATATAGACTAAAATAAATAAATAAATCATAGTAATTGTATGATGAGAGAAAAATGCGAATACAAATTTATTGTATTAAAGTCAATTTGAAATGAAAAAAAGAGATTTAAATTTTGTTTATAAGTTTAGAAACATCCGTGTCAGCGATTGGCTAGGCGAAAGCGATTTCCCTAATAAAAGTTGTGAAGCCGAATTAAAAATCGATCGTTTCAAGGTTTCTCAATCAGCAGTATTCAATATTCTTCGTTAAGAGTTAAAAATAAAAAAACCTTGACTCTGCGGGCACTCGGGCTATACAGTCGTACTAAAGGTAAAACAAGTGAAATATAAAATTTACGGAGACTTAATAAATTCTATTTGCGTTATTAGGGTAGAGGTTACATTTGATTGATGGTAATCCGATTATCAAAGATTCTAATACAGAATTTTTACTTTGTTTTAAATTTTTAAACATAATAACCACATTCCTTAAACATAGCATCCGATAACTAACTTAACTAAATATGTATTCCAAAAAATAACATAAACTCAAAACAGTGTTCAAAATTATTATAAAATGGTCCAAATATTTGTATTAGTTAACTTATTTTTTTGTGTATAATGACATATCATATAATACGAGTAGTTGCCGAAAAAGACAAAAACCAAGTTATTCATGTCCAAAAACTTGACAAGTGCTGCTTAATACATATACAAAAATTATTGATAGCAACAATATAATATTTTTATAAAAAACGATACAAAACAAAAGAATATGTACCTAATCGATAAAATTATAGTTATATGTTCGATAATTCAGACATTTCTATTACCTACATTCTATTACGTACATCGACAATATACGAAATTAAGTACGTAATTCAATAATAAATCTTAACTATGATTTACAATATTACAATGAATTACCTGCTATTTTTGTGTAAATTTTAGCATTGATATTTGCATTTTTCCCTTTAAAATAATATTTATATTCAAATGTACATTACACTTTGAAGTGCGTATAAAGATGACATAGTGTTTTAATTTATGTGAAGCATTTTTTATTAAGTAGGTACTTGGTCTTTTATTATTCATTACATTAGTTATTTTATAATTATAAATCACATTATAGAGGAAGAAATATTTTATATAAATATTTTACCCAACTACGTTGTGGGAATCGTAATAAATATCTACTAATAGGTTAATAATCTTGTGATTAAATTCTACATAAACGGCAGAAATTTTAATACCATGATATGCTATTTGAATTACTCTTTGTCTTTAACATCATTGCTAAGGTAAAAGCAATCAACTGTATTATAAAAAAAATCACATAAAAGAAAAAAACGACTGCAAAAATTTATACAAAAATAACAAGTACGTCGCGATGAAAAAACGAAATCAGTAATTAATGATTCAATGCCAAAATACTGGGAAAATTACGTCAAGTTCAATAGAACAAAACGAATTATGTTTATGTATATTTTTAATCGGATGGTCACAGCTAATAAAACACTAAGTTGTTCTCAGAACAATACTATTATACTAATCATATCAGTGTTAGCCCCAAGCCCGAGTAAAACGTACCATCTTGTCCATACCTGTCGGGTGTTTTATGAAGCGCAGTCGTTAAATTGTAAATTGACTAGGTTCTTTATAAACGCTGGATATTTCATCCCTACGACTGTTCTGTGATTATCGTGCGTAAAGGAGGACCTTTAAGATGTACAAGTAAGTATTGTTTTTTTTAAGTACATGAATTTTCCTGTCTAAACAAGGAAAGCCTATATCGTAAAGCGAATTTTATAAGTGTTTTTTTAGGGGTTTTAAAAAATTATATATGTATTTTATAAATAACTATTAAATTTTAAATAATTGTTTCGCATGCTAAGCGGTAATTGGCGCGTAAGCAGGCAGTTCCCGCCGCTTATTGTCTTTAAACAATGACATTTTTTTTTTAATGTTTCTACCATTCTAAGTTACATTGAAAATGTTAAATTTTGTGCTAAATTTAAATGAATAAATATTTAAAACTTTTGACAATATTAGCCAACCCAAAGAAGTGCAATAACAAGAACATATTAATTAAAACAAACCTCATTATATATTTTAAAAAGTACCGTTTCCGTAAAACAGTCATGTGCAACATATGTATGTATATAGAAATTTAAGATCAATGAAGTAAATTAAAAAATCGGAATATTTCTATTATCGGTATTGAATTATTTAGGGAATTAACAAATATTCTACGCAATTTTTAAAAGATACATAAATATATTATTGTAAAATAATACAACAACGCCAAAAATTTAAAAGAGAAAAGAAATTTGAGAAAGTCAACCATATTATAATTATTTTTTTATGTTTCCACATATTTTAAGAACTAATTCTTTTTCATTTTCTAAAAATTCAAATTCTATTAAATCCGCATATTCTACATGTGTAATATTTATTTATAATTAATATTAATTATGTGTGTAACCTTAAAACATCTGTCTGTAAACAGTACCTTCAATAAGTTTTCATAACCACAAGCAAACCTGACCTTAGCCTAGAAGCATTGTTTACAGTCCCACATTAACATCAACGCCATATTTTTAAGGAAAGGCTGGAAACTTAAAACAGGTACAAAAATATCCAAATTATAAATCGTGGTTATATTAGAGATTTCTAATTATAATTATCTGTCAACTTTCACTCTTATCTCGTCTTTTTTTTTTAATTTATTGATTTTAAATTTTAATTAAGAAATTATCATGATATATGTATAGCACAAGTTCGCATGGTCACACTACATACGTAACGTTTTCCGTTTTACGTACAATAACCCACCTTAATAATGTATTCTTACAAGATTTATTAATGGAAAAATGTTTATATACGTATTTACGATACATACGTATTCAAATATTTACTGATGTAATAAGCTCAAACCATTAAATTAAATAGTTTTTTTGTGTTAATATTTTACTATAGATAAAATATATATTTTTTAAATACTTAGGAATTCAGAATTAACGGCTTCCCTACTTGATCGATATACGCAAGCGACCGAATTTATTTATTTTAATAATTTGTTCTTCCAATGAAGGTCATGTGCGAATATAAAATATATCATTAACCTTTTTCCCTCATTTCATATTAATCCATTAAATATTCGCTAGTAGCTAAAGGCTGTGTATAATGATCTTGAAACATATATAGAAAAGAATTTTTCCATCCATTTATAAACGGAATTTAAAAAAATAATAAGTTACTGTGTGAGATCGATACAATGATAGCCACTTTTCTGGCCATTTCTAGACTTTCTCAGGTTTATTTACCCCTCCATGATATAATAGATACGTGTATAATCTTTTATTAAAATGTGGGTAAGAAAAAATATCCATATTTGAAGACTAATATTGAACCTTGTTGTTTGAATGTTGCTATCGCCTGTGAATTCTAAGAGTTCATTATTATTTTCTCGTTGGTTTAACCAAACTATAAATCCCTACTACTATTATAAATACGAAAGTAACTCTGTCTGTCTGTATGTCTGTTACGCTTTCAAGCCTAAACCACTGAACTGATTTTAGTAAAACTTGGTACAGAGATAGAGTTGACCTTGTGTAAGAACATAGGATAGTTTTTATCCCAGACTTTTGAAAGGTTCTCTTGGACCCGCGATATATCCGAAATCCACGCGGGCGAAGCTGCGGGCCGAAAGCTAGTATATAATAAGAAAGAAAATAAATAATGTATAAAAAACGGATGAAGCAAAAAGGTAATATTTTCGCTGAGCGACGATTTCCATTAAATAACCTTGGGTCTTAAAACTGTTGTTGTTAAGGATGCTTGTTGCGAACGATGTTGGAAAATCTATCGATTTAAGAAATTGAAATTAATTTTTTAATTTAATTGAATGATCTAGAGATCCTTCTTTATTTAAATACATATATATAACAAAAGTTTCAACATGGGTGGATAACCTTTGATAATCTAGTAAATAACAGTTTCGTGTAATTTCTTTTGGCAATACATGCTGGAATGTTCGCAAAATCGTTTAATTCACATGTAAATAATTCATTCAGACAAATTCAAGGTTTATAGGAAGCAATGGAGAAGATTTCATCTTCAAATATCATTATTAGAACCTCATTTTAGTGAATTCTATTATGTAAAGTGATAAAAGAGTAATAAATATGAAATATATGAAAAAAAATCTTCTGTAATTCTCAACATGGCATTTGAAAATATTACTTTATTTTCTATATACCAATAGTCATTTTAATTTAAACTAATAATTATTAATTATATATTATTGGTGTCCAAAATGGGGCCTGTTATTACTTCTACCATCGGACAAAACGAATAACCTATGTTATGTTTTGTAGATATCTTCTCCCGTGTTTCTACCTGGCTGTAGTGACGTCAGCGCCGCAGGATTCCAATATTACCTCCGTCGAGATACAATCGGTACCAGAAGACACGCAACCAGAAATTATAAGCTCACAGAGATCTAAAGTTGAAAATCTAACTTTGGAAATTCCAATAACTACAACCGATAATGAACTTGAACAAGTAACAACTGAATTTGAAGATGTTCAAACGACGTTAACACCAGAGCCAACGACACGGAAGGTTACTCAGTATACCTACAAACCGAAACCAACATCTAGAACATTCTCAAAACCACGACCCAGAGTTATATCTAATTTAAACTATTCAAATAAACCAAAATATATTTCAAGTACAAATTTGATAGACAAGAATGATAAAAGAAAATTCAAGAGCCACTGTCGATGTGAAAAAATATGGAATTGTCCCAAACTTCAGATTACAATTCCCAGATGTCCCAATGAATATTTTCTATGCTGTTTCTAATTCATATAAGTAAATCTCTGAATCGTTTAAACACTAAAGTCTACCATTAATAATAATGTAATACAGATAAGAAGGTACGTTGGTTGAGTATATGTCGTCTGACGTATTAGTATCGGACATAACGAATAAACTATAAACAATTTATGGTATAAATTAATAATTATTATTGTTAATTGTAACACCTGTTACTTTTGTGACTTACGTATTCTCTTTTCTAATATTAAAATATGATTTTTAAATAAACTAATTTATTTTAAAGTTAACAATTGATTACATGATTAATAAAACATCTACAATATACTCCCACCGACATTATTGCGACATAACAACCATTTTTAATGACGCACTTACACTACGTCCTGTTTTTTTAAAGTTTGGAATATGTATAGTACATTATCATTAGGAACGCATCAATTTTCTAAAAAACCTAATCTCCTGATTTCTTTTTATATACTTAAAACATGTTCCCTACATTTGTTATTGAGACGTTTTTAGTGTTTTAACTTTCTACATAAATAGCGATAATGATTTTTAATAATCAATTTGATAGTGAGTCTTAGATATAGCTAATAAATGTGAATTCTTTCAGATTAGTAAGACTAAAACAGTTATATATGTATCTGTAAATGTAATAATAAAGAAAAAATGTAAAATGAATTAAACATAACTTCATGTAAATAAATTATTGAAAAGCAATAACCGTTTTTTTTCTATTAACTAACAAAGTTTCTATGAACATAATAAAAACTTTTTGTTGTAGAGATTATAAATTTATAAATTATATATATTTTTTATAGGACTTGCCGTTAAAAAAACACAAACATGCATATAATCTTTATTCATTAATTAAACATACAGACTGTTTACAATACCTATATATTTTGGTTACACAAAAACTTATTAGTAATAAAAAAAATTCGAAAGGACTAAGAAGGATGAAAAATAGAGATTTGATGGCAGTGAAAAAAGGCACTTATTTAGAATAGTTAGTTTACATTAAATAAAAGAACAGCTCCATATATTCATCAGTATAGAAGTTATTTAAACCAAAATGAGAAAATCTCCTAATACACTATATTGACACAACATTTTTACTATCTATGAAAAAATAACCAAATCTATAGTAATGATTTAACAACATCAATATAATTATCCTATAACCCAGCTATAACAGATTTGTTTCACACTTAACATATATTTATAGAAAAATAAACATTTTATAATCAATAATAGTTATCATGACATTTATATGAAATACTAATTATTGTCATTCTGTTTCTGGATTTGAGCTTAACTTAATACTTTAGTCTGGAAGTAATATGTCTCTTTCTGTTCTGCAACGTTCCTGAAATAATATATAAGGAAATTAATCCACTAGAAAAGTTAGGTAGTTAGAAAGATCTCAAGTTTAATAGGAGATATTAATTGCATATAACATGTATTTCTTCATCTAAGGACACAGTGTCAGATAGTAGGGGAACATTATTTATTTAAATATATTTGTGTGTCAGTCACCTGGTGATGGCATACAAGATGAACGGGCAACAGTCTGGCGCAGAACTCACAGGGTATGAGGGGTGCGGAGGGGTCAGTGGCGGCGGGCCGGGGGCCGGGGGAGGGGGGCGGACTGCGGTACTGGGCCAAATCCGGCCGGCAGCCGGTCTGGAACAGAATGATACAATATATCTATTTGATTATATAGTTCATATTAAAACTCTTGAAATCTCACCTGATGCAGGACCAGGTCTTCAAGTAGAACGCTGGTGCCGCAGAACTCGCATGGAGCCTCCTCCTCATGACGACTGGATCCATAGAAAAATTATATTAAATAACTAAGCTTTTCATAAACACACTAAGTTAGATTACATATTTACTTACTTGTGATTGGTATCTGTGATTGAGTTTAAATTGTATGGCGCTATGACCTGTAACAGTTAGATATTGTTAGTTAGTGAACCTTTACTATATATTAACTAACATTAATTGTGGTCGAGATCAATTATACAACGAACCTCATTGAGTCCTCTCCTTAGTTCCCTTAAAGAGGTCTTTATTTCACTGAATCGGTCCTGTCTTTCACTTTGAATGTTTCTATATCTGTCATTGAACTCCTCAGCAGTCATCGGCTTTAAGTTTTTTAGTTCCTTCCTCACTTCACCGACCACTTCAGTCTGTCCACTAAGGACGTGTCCGATGGGGTAGACATGTGGCCTCGACCATACTCTTCCTTGCAGCCGGTTCTTCCGTGACTGGTCGTCTACCTCCCTTTGTTGAAGAGCGTCCATTTTTCGAAGCCTCTCTAGTTTCTCAGCTGGGTTCAGAATTGGCGGTAGACCTTAAACATAACTTAATTTATGAATTGTTTATTCATTCACAATTAATTTGTTTTGTTTAACCATCTCAATTGTACCTACTGTTAATGTATTGATGTGTTACCTTCTCCTACTTCCATTTAGTTTTCTTCGATAACAAACCACAACAAAATTGCAAAACTACTGGTAAATTATATTTAAAGAGATTGTATCATAATAGATGGTTTAAAAATAATAAATAAACAATATGCATACAACTTTGAATAAAAAAGTTATGAAGGCAATGTTCCTTTAATAACACTTCTGGTTATTTTTTATTAATAAAGGTATATAAAACAATTATCTATATATTTAAAGTAGTTTAAAAAAATATGAACCTAAAAAAATATTTACAAGTTGAAATAAGCTTGTAAAATAATTAAAGACAATATACATACATAGTATATATATTGTATGTTCTTATGTGCCTTTGTGAAATAAGTGCTTAATAATCATTGCTTTTGTTGATAAATCATCAACCTCAGAAGGGTCCACGCTCCCCACTAAAACACCAGTCACTCTCCGTCACCGCCTAGTGGATCGCCACGAGAATCGCCGAAGCATACATCCGCGACAATCCAGCGGCAGGCCGCGAACGCAAGAGGGTTCACTCTAAGAGACCAGGAGCGTCCCCCCGCCTGGCGGACTTGTTTAATCGCGAGAGGTAGCCCCCCCCCCCCCTCCCCCCCCCGCGACTGTTTGCACCAGAATACAACGGTGGGCGATGGAAGTCGGTGGTGACCTAGTGATTAAAAGGCCGACCTCTCATGCATGAGGGCGCGGTTTCGATCCTGGCAAGTACCAATGTGATTTTTCCGAGTCATATGTATTTTCTGAGAGTATTTAGATACCACCAGCATACGGTGAAGGAAAAACATCGTGAGGAAACCTGGACTTATAATTTCATAATTATAAGTTTGAAATCACCAACCCGTCTTGAGCAACCGTGACGATTAATGCTCAAACTGAAATATCTCAAAAATAGCTTTCCCAAAGAGGATTGATGTCAGGCAGGAGGCCGGTCGTAAAAAAACAATAAGCCAAAACTATCTACAACATGGTCTGTGGAAGTAATTTTTTAGGCAGACCCTGGCTTCAGCTGGAAATTGCCAGGAATAAGAAGACACCGAAGGGGGGTGGGGTCGTCACGTCCCGACGCCGGACTGTGCCGCCAGTGACTGAAGACCACCTGCCAACACATAGGGTCGAACTTTGTCGCGGCGGTGTACACCGCCGAGCCTTGTCCCGCCCACCGCCAAGGACAGCACCCTCAGCCCGGGGCCAAGACCCCACAAGGATATCAACACCCTCCCCCCCGTGACTGATTGCACCGGAATACACCGGTGGGGTCTTGGGGGTCGTATCATACTGACAACCTGAAAGTCTAATGCCAATGATGGGTCTCGTGTCCATATTTAAAATATGTAAATGACATCAACTCTTCCAAATTAAAAAATCTTATAAAACACACTAAATATAACTGAAAAATATGCACATCAAACACTGCCAAATAAAAAAATCCTAGCAGTAATTTACCTTTATTTCAAAGTTATAATTTTCTTACAGTGCTCCAACTCAAAAATGTTTTCGTACCCTTTGCCAAGTTCTCCTGGTTCTGAATATGCCGCTGCGTCTCCTCTTGCTGTTGCCGCTGGAGTGCTGCCTGCAGCACAGGGCTCGAGGAAGATGGGGGAGGAGGAGCAGGCCTCTTCTTGATTGAACCACGGGAACTGGAAGGATAAATTATAATAAAAAAATAAATAAACAAAATTATCATTTACTTGAAAGTTTGATACCTTTTTCTCCAAAAAACAATTTATTCAGCCTCAAAATATTGATTAAACGAGACATTATTCAAACAAAATTCTCAATTGTATTTATTTTCTTTGTAATTAGTAATAAACCAGATACTCCTCATGTGTTACGTAGGCGCTACATATGAAGAAAAAAAATGAACATCGCCGGGGCGACATCTTTGTATCGGTAAAATATCGTATAACGAGTGACGCCGCTGACTCCGCGGAGCCAACACCAAGCCGTGTGAACTAGAAGATTCCACATACCACACAAGCAATAGAATGCCATTGTCATCCTAACATCGGGGCAATCATGCAGTCTTAGGTATAGGTTATAAGTTTAATATGTAATTCGTATTTTAATATACATATAAGTATGTTTCGTAGTTTTCCTGGAACCTCTGGTTGCCACCCTATACAATTCATGAAATAATATTTGAGTTTAAAAAAATGTAATATTAAGTAAATTAAAATTACTGTGAATTCTGAGAAGTCCACTCGTTGTTAGGCTATCACTTATTAAAATTGAAGTATAAGTAGACAAATACCATTAAAACGGACTGAAAATTGTTTTAGGGGCTTCATTATATGTATATTATCCCATGCCATTGGTTCAAGTTGGATCTGTTCTGATTGTTTAAATTAAGTGATTTTAATTATTAAAATAATATCTATGTACATCAGGGGCGTCTGCAGATATTTGGAGTAGAGTGAGCAGAAAACTTTTGAAAAAAATGTATAACAATTTTCATCACAATTTCCTCCTCTAAAACATCGATATTAATGAGTAAGATTTTCGCGAGTATTCATTTAAATGAAACTGATATGCTCGGATTACTTCGTTTAGTTTATTCTTAACCGACAGACGAGATGTCTGAAGTGATCACGGTTGCTGCTAATCAACCAAAACGTGGGGAATATGTAGTTTTTAAAAATAAAATACGCGAAGTAATCATTTAAACATTGATAACGTACGCACATAAAGTTACAGCAGTCGGAGCAGAACGAACATCTATGTTTTATAGAATCTTTCAACTATCTCTGAGCCACGAAAGTACTTAAAAACGATTACGATTTGTTCATAACAGCTTTATCAAAGTTATTTAAATCGGAATGTCCAGTGAAGATCCAAACGCTCTTGTTACTATTATTTTAAAACAACATAACTTATTTGTGTGTACACAACCTGCTAGCTAATTAAAACTATCATAATACTTTTATTAAAACGAATAACATTACCTTTCTTTTAGTTCTATCGTAACTGGTTACACACCTTCCCTTTGTAATTATTTTAATAGTATCATTAAACAACAACAAGTGACAACACCAAATTCAAAATTCATACGACAATTGAAAATGTACTCGTAAATTATTTTATGAAACGCAAATCACCACTCATAATTTTCCATAATTATCTAATAAATTAATTCACTATTTACCAATTAGTTACCTAAAATTATACACTTGCTCTTAATAAAAAATTACAATATCAATTAGTAACAAAATGGCGAAAAAATATATGAACAGTTTACCAACCAATCAGAGAGTCCCCTTTCATTTGACAATTAACTAACTTTCTATGACATTTTAAAAGAAAAGAAAGCAGTGCCTTTCAAACACAACACATGCATAGGTTTTGTACACAAACATTCAAAACTTTTTCTGCATACAACACGAGATTTGAAGATGAAAAGAGATTTGTATGAAAAATAAGCACATAGTAGTTGTGCCTACTACTAGTATGATTAAAAGTGTGTTAGTAAGAATTAGGCAACGTAGATTAAGTTGTTATATGGATAGAGTAAGCAGTGCTCATTTGCACCTATGGCATGCACGCTAGTGCTGTACATACCTAGAGTTCCTAACTTTATCTGTATTATCATTCCCTGGATGCTGTCTGTCTATTCTGTTCGATCTGGGAATAGCTCCGTTGGCCTTAGAAATATTTTCCTCGTTCGTCTTTGAACTGTTGCCCTTACTGCTACTTGCTATAGCGATGGGTATATGTGAATTTGTGGAGACTGTTTGATCAGCAGCAGTGTCCAAATCTTTTGAATGGTTCTTCTGTGGGAATGCTGGACGGTTTAAATTATTCAGTCCGTTTGTTAGAGGCCTTTTATCTTTTGCAACCTTCTGCTTTGTCCCCGACGCCTTAATATTCTGTATTGGTACAGGGTCTGGAAATTTTATTTTAATCATACATCATTTATTAAGTGTATTTATTATAATGCACACTACGAATAATTTTCATAAATTTATTATTTAGTTAGATTCATACAATTCTTAACATTATTTCTCTTTTTTTTTCTATATCACATTATATTATATCAACTAAGTGTTGGCGTGTTTGCTTTAATGCTCTTATATAATCTGCATTAACGTGTCACATTTGGGCAAATGACCTTTAATTAATGCTGGTTTACGTATTAGTGTGTGTGTCTGTATTCTTACCATCATCGAGTCTGATAAACCCATGATTGGAGTCGACATGCAACTGCCTATACTTCATCATGATCCACTCGCCACACTCACACAGCTCCGTGCGCGCGCCACAGTATCGCTCGTGAGCGGGAAGCTCACGGCGACGAAGTTCTAGTGTACAAAATCTGGAATCATAATATGCAACTACATGAACAGAAAAAAAAAACACGATATCTGTTTACGATTTAGCTAAAAATCTTTTTAGCATCTTCCCGATTGAACAAATAAACCACTCAATTGTGTAATCATTATTTATATAACTGAGCAACATTCTACCAACCAAATTATTTATTCATGCTGTAACCTGTAAAGAATTTTACCAAAGAGTCAAAAGACAATATTCAACTTGGATGATGGTTTGGGGGGTGTTATCTATAAATAAGTGAATTTTTTCAACCATTTTCTTGTTAAAAGGATATCAAAACATCCGCACAAGAAAAACATGATATCTTTCTTGGAAACCAGAAAGAGATTAATATACCCTTAACATCGTGTTCAATTAACTGGAACGGTTCTTTCAACAAGAGTTGACAAGGGTTCATAAAGCTTGATCAACCCCATCGTGGTAAACGAACATTATGAACTCAATCGAAAGTGAAGGTTGGCGTTATCTAGCTCTGGTCTTAATACATTTTCCGGCGTCAGTACGTGACGACACCATCGCCCACCGGTGTATTCCGGTGCAATCACGAGGGGGAGAGCCTTGACCTCCTTATGGGGTCTTGGTTCGGGCTGAGGGTACAGCCCTAGAAGTCACGGTCACGGATGGCAGGAGGCAGTTCGTGGCTGTCTTGGGGGGAGGGGAAACTCAGGTACGTTTCCGTTCTGTCTACCGCCGGGCGCTTGCTCTCGTCACTGGGTGGTTGGAAACTGGCCGCGTGGGCTTAAGAAAGAGTAAGGGGTTAACCCTCTCGCGATTAAGCAAGCCCGCCAGGCGAGGTACGCGCCTGGTTGCATGGAGTGAGCCACGGGGGGGGAGGAGGAGATAGTCGTTCGCGGCCTGCCGCCGGATCGTCGCGGATGTATGCTTCGGCGATTCCCGTGGCGATCCACAAGGCGACGACAGAGAATGACCGCTGGTGTTTTAGTGGGTAACATGGGTCCTTCTGGCCTGTGAATCAAACATAACCGCCTCCGTCTCTCCTAGACGGAGGGGTAGGCATGAAAACTTTCACCGCGTTAACAAAAAGAATAAAATGGTCTTAATTCATTTGATCATATTATGAATATATGGTTAGTATTAGTGATAAAGTCTCTCTGAAGCCGATGTCAATTTAGGGTCCCCAAACAGTCCATACATCTAGCAGTAAAGAATTTTTCCATAGAAAGTGTCGACGCTGCTAATTATAACTGGGCTAAAGGTTTAAAGGACTGACTAGCAGCAAAGGGAGACCACTTGAAAAAGCTTCATATATTTTCAATGTTTTTAACAATAAAAAAGGAATGTTCGAACACTAATTTATGGCAAGACTAAATCTAGACTAGTTGACACGGACCTGCACGTCTGCATGGTGAGTGCGCACGAGTCCCTCACGTGATCCTCCATATCTGTACCGCACACGTCCTCGCCGCACTGCGTACATGGCACTGATGGCAAGGTGTTTGATACATACATAAACTGACACCAGCAGCGCTGGCCTAACAAAACGTGAAACAGACAGCAAATTAATTAATTTACATTCTCTAACATTGAATCACCATCATTAAGAATGGCCGGATATATATAAGGAAGTTCCCATTATACACGGGTCCCGTAGCAGTTATATCTTTTGCTGTTTGGTTTATCCGATATTAGCAATCAGAAAAGTGATAAATTTATTTTTATCTTTTGTCTTCATCGTATTATTAAAATCCATCACGATTTCGAAACTAAATTTTGTACAGTTATACATATATTGTTAGAGATACAAAACGTTTTATATTAGAGGTTGACAAACTGTTTTACTGAACATAACAACAAAGTATTTACTTTAAAAATACATCGTATGCTTTATTTCTTAAAAATAAAAGACTTTACGATTTCCATTAAGAATATCAGCGCCAGTGGTCACTATTACACAGATGTTAAGGCAGTGTTTGTACTACATTAAGGTATTTATTACCAAGCTTGTGTTGGTCGTCATGATGTTTCTGCAACTCCTGCACCGGCACCGGCTCCTTGCAAACAGGACACAGACGTATGTTGCGAGCGCAGTGTACCGCGTGAATAGTGTAGTTGGCGAGAGGTATCTCACGCTTGCTGTCATTCAAAATAACAAACATTTAGGACATCTATATAGTAATTTCATATACATATATACTTTTCACTTCATATGTACTATGATACAATCACTTATACTTCCCTTGATACAATCACTTTTTTTACGTACAATTAGTATCCAGATACTTCTTTAAGGATTTTTTAATTGCGAAAGCCGACTAGTTTAAACTGTTGTTTTTATTTGCTATTTTGTATCAAGATTCGAGAAAATCATAATATTTATGAAACCATTCTGTGACATGAGTTGCAATATTTCAACATGTAGGGTTTAATCTAAGATTACAGCGTCACATTACGACTACTAAGCGTTTCCTGTTTATCGTTAAATAAACTCAGTCAATGCTACATTGCTCCAAGAATTATGAAAGACAAAACCGCTAACGATCCATACGTAATATGACGATGCTTACACTAAGTAGTAAAAAAATACCTATAAATATTCCAAGTTAAATAGACACACTTAAAAATGGTATTGAATTCTTTATTTATAACACAATAAGACTAGTTAAATTTAAGTATTAATTAAATAAGGGATGCCACAAAAGTATATAGTGTAGATATTTTGGTACATCAAAGTTTACCAAAATTATAAGGCTCTATTCGTACCTACTATGGCGTAAGCGATGTGATACTAGCTAAATATTGCCCTAAAATTTGTGAGGCCAATAATTTATATTCAGCCAAATTTTATTACAGTAACATTTATACGAATTTGTTTAGTCCAATTATACTGGTATATATACATATAACCATTCGTTAAGTTTCCAAGAATGTTTACACATAAAAATAACTAGCACTTGCATTTCAAATAATAATACGCAATTTTCATTTGTATACGAAATATTTTGCTTTTTAAATAATATTACGGATCACGGAATTCTTCAGCACTTGCCGATTATCGGGACTTCGTCCGCTTTGTTTGTTACATTTAAAAAGTTTACGTTAATATCGTTGATTCCTACGTCATTGTTAACATTTCATTCAATGAAGATACCGCACTTTTTTATAATCGAGCCAAGCGTATAAGGAATAAAATTTCAAATTTGGTAATTGTAATCGAATTATAAGAGCACCACATTTTTACGTACCTTGATGTTTCTTAATTTTTTCATTGTAATTTTATTTAAATACAATACGAATGATTTATAAGGTTTCTAACAATTATAAGCTCCCTATCGCCCTTTTGTCGGCCATGATACTTAAGAAACAAAACATTTTAATTTCTAACTAAAGTGTGATGCCAGGTAATGTCTTCCAAATTCCAATATTCTTAAAAGCGTTGTCATCATTGCTTCAAACTAAACCATGTTCATCTTGATTTAATATAACTTCTACGATCAATCAATTTATATCAATTAATGTTGTTTAATTTTAACAACCGTTAATATTATTTTTTTAATAATTAAATCGTATTTATTTCCTAAAACTTCTTTACGTGTAACATTAATAAGGGAAGATATCGATAACGACTTGAAGTCAGTAATTTCAGTAAATTTGTATAATTTTAAATTTCCTAGTGAGAAGGTAAACAACCGAGAGCAATAGCTGCGAACACATGTAATTCGTTCCATTTATCCAAAAATAAACGGATAACGTATGCAGTTATAAATAGTCATTATTGACACAACATAGTGTAGATGCAATATATACTCACCAGTTATGGCAAACCTTAATCTCCGTTTCTTCCATTATTCACAGGAAATTCAAAGGATTAAATTACTGATTACAATAATAAACGGTAGAAGACAATGACTACAACATTATACAATCATATTGCGAGTAGCAATAAGCAGTCATAGTTTAGAAAAAATATTTGATGTAGATTTTTTTCTGGTAACTATATTTTGGATTATATGGACTTATGGACACGATGTCAATGTTCCAAAAGCGTAAAAATATTTAAAGATTTGAATCCCTGGGTTTAGAAAATATTATGACTTTTGACATTGACAGCAAAATTTTGTATTGCCAACTACAAATAAATTTATATTCAGCTTCTAGAAAATAAATCCATTTAATAATAAAAATCATTTTATAGTTAATTCGAGATATTTATGCTTTTCTTGATCGCTGAAAATTCGTATAGACCGTTAGACTTAAGCTGAGCTTTGTATTGGTGCGAGTGTACACGAATAGTGTAGGTGTTATGTCAAATTTTTGAATGCCACGTTCTTTTCTAGTTTTGAACCGGTTTATTCTGCTTTTACTCCGCCCCGCACCTTCCGCACTTCACCCTTTGTAATGGTAGCACGTCAAATGTTGAAAACGCAATGTCAGGCGAAGAAGAATTTGTGTTGTTTATTCAAAATTTTTATTATTTAATGATTTTTTTTCCATAATATTTCCATCTAGCCTTTTGCAAGTTTCACTTTTTTTATTTTTAATCTAGAATAGCTGTAGCACTTACGTATACATTTAAAATATAATAAAATTTAATTCTAAAAGTTTTTTGTCTATCTCTACTTTTACTTTCACTCGCACTATACTATTTGCGCTGTAGCTTGGTGCGGGTGACATTCGCCTATATGACGTTGATATCTGTCAGTACAATATGACTAGTGATGTGCGTAATTCATTTTTATCACTAACGATACTCGCAGTATAAATAATATAGTACTTATATAAAATAATTAAAATCGGGTATGAGTAATCTGATATGAGTTTTGACGAATAAAATCATTTTTATATAAGATCTGTTGTTTCATTAATATAATTATAGACTTTTTACAATAATAATTGAACTACAGCCAATATATGTTTATTTTTTATTATAAAAATAACATCGACTATCCATTGTAGCAGTACATCCCATCACTAAATACGTCTATGGCATTACGTTAAACGCATAATACTTTGCTTAATTTTTTCTTTCCATTAGATTATATTTGTACACTAGAACATTCTGGTTTGGTTTAATTTAAACTACTTCAGTAATTAATGATTTAATTTATTACGAATGTGGTACAGCTGAAATACTAAGACATAATTTGTAAATCGGGGCAACTTTCAAGAGTGAAACGAAACGTTACTGAAACTGTCACCCGCACCATGCTACAGCGCAAATACATAGTATAATGCAAAGCTCAGCTTAAGTCTTACGGACTATAATTAAGAGTTCGTTCATAACAATATTTGCAATGTAAATTCATATTTTATTTTGACTCTTAGGGACAATTTTTCTTCGTAAAAAAAGAACACAATCGTAAATATTCTTTATTTCATTAATTTACATACAGACAATTTACAATTTATATTTTGAATGCACAATATCTAATTTGTTATTAAAAAATGACAAAGAATACAAGAATAACAAGGTTGAAAAACTGAGATTTGATGGCAGTGAAAAAAGGAACTAATTTAGAATAGTAAAAATTATATAAAATAAAAAAATCTTTGTTTCTTTGAAACCAGCTCCATGTATAGATACGCATAGAAGTTATTTAAAACAAACCAGAAATTCACCTAATACATGATATACACAACATACAATATATATTTGATTATTTTAGAAATGACTAGTAAACCCGGGGAACTCTGTTTCTCCACCAGAAGGCTTCGTTTTATGTAACATTTCGTTTGGTGATTAAAAGATGAAGAATTTTTTTTTTGTTTTATATTTGAACAGGAAAAATTTTATTTCATTTCACAACAGTAATGAATTCATTTCGATTATAAAATTGAAGTGTTATTTAGTTGAACTTCTCTAAGTAAATGAAAGTGAATCCAAAGTAAATATTGAATAGAAGCGTTATACGTGTCCGCAAATTATCCGTTTCATTAAAGGGCTCTTTGATAAACCACATTTTTGTTTTTTGGTCTAACGTCAACACAAACAAAGCGGATGCTTTCCCAACGCGTGAACATGATGTGAAAAACAATATTTTCCTAAATTTATCCCGCAAATACTAAAAGTTTTTTAAGGGTTTAAACTACAAACATAATAATTCCGGTTTCTCAAATTAAATTAACTGAGCAGAGAAAATGAGTACCTGTCAAACAATGTATCATGCACCGGCGTCATCTACTTAAAATATTGATGTTATGTATCAGAGATGGCGCTGTATGTGTAAAAGGTTTTCCCACTTTTTTGTAGAAATTTTTCCTGATTTTTTTTTTGATTTAATCCTCACGGAGCCGGAGACCTTTCCAACGAATGCAAAACCGTGGAAATCGGTTCAGGCGTTCTGGAATTATAGACTCAGGAAGGAAAACCGGACTTATTTTTATATCTACTATTTAACAACACCACTGTAATAATCCCATAACCCAGCTATATTTTTTTCTACAAAAAATAATTTATTCAGCTTGGGAGTAGAAGAAATTAAGAAGCATTTTGTCAACAAAATTCTGAAGCGAATTTATTTCTTTGTCATAAATAATATACAAGATTGATTGAAGTACAGGTCATGAAAAAAAATTGAAAATAAAAAAAATTAACATTAGAAAGAAAGAAAATATTAGTATTAGTAGTAGAAAATACATATAAATATATATTAAATGTATGTCCTTGAATTCAGGTGTATTTAAATAAAAAAAACGGAGTTAAGCTTGAGGTCAGTATATTCACTTCAAGGGCGTAATCTTAAGAGCAATAACAAAAAAGAAACTGTGTCGGTAGACATAAAATAATACAAGAAAGATTAATAATATGAGCAATCACGGTGCACAATTTGTTGCTATTGAATTTTAACAGGAGTCATTAAATTAACAAGTATAATTAGTATGTGATTTTTAGACATGCCCCCAGGCGTTGAAAGCACCTCTTTCAACAATCTTCAGGTTGTGGCAATAGGCATATTTTGCTGAATGCCCTCCGAACAATTCCATTTGCAGTCCTTAGATCTGCTACTCGAATAACACCATCGGCTCCTGGGTACACATTGACAATTCGACCCAACTTCCATCTGAGCGGTGGTAGATTGTCATCCTTCAGAACGACGAGACTGTTGAGTTTAAGGTGGTTTTCGGATTTTTGCCATTTCATCCTCATCTGAAGACCCGAGAGATACTCTTTACTCCATCGCTTCCAAAACTGTTGACGAGGTTGCTCAAGTCTTTGATAACGCGTCAGCTTGTTGATGTTTTGATCTTCGTAATTTGGCTCCGGCAGTGGAGTCAACGAGCGTCCGATGATAAAGTGTCCGGGTGTAAGAGGCAATAAATCTGCAGGATCTGTAGACATATAAGTCAGTGGCCGGGAGTTCAGTATAGCTTCGATTTGTACCAATGCAGTATAAAGCTAATCGTACGTAAGGTTACAATTTCCCAGTACTCTTAATAAATGATATAGTGTGGACTTGACACCTGCTTCGCTCAAGCCATTATAATACGGTGCATAAGCTGGAGTAAAATGAAATTTGATGCCATCATCGGCAACAGTCTCAGATAAAACATAACTATTGGTTTTAATAAAATTTGCAATATCGTTGCACGCGCCAACAAACGAAGTACCGTTATCAGAGTAAATATTTTTAGGTTTCCCCCTACGAGACATAAATCTACGCAAAGCTAACAAGAAACAATTGCTCGTTAAATCACCAACTAATTCGATATGCATTGTTTTAGTAGAAAAACATACGAAAACTGCAATATACGCTTTTAGTAATCTACTTCCAGGACCTTGTCGACTAACAATCATAATTGGACCAGCATAATCGATTCCCACGTTCTCGAAAGGATAGCTGGCAGACACACGCTGTTGTGGTAAATTTCCCATTATAGGTGAAACTACCTTAGGCTTTAATCGAGCACATTACATTGTCGATAATATAACTTGGCCAAATTCCTACCTCCTATTGGCCAAAACGATTCCTTAATCGTACTCAGTAACAGTTGCGGACCTGCATGTAATAGTCATCTATGCTCGTAATGAAATAATAATTTAGTAAAAGGATGTTTCGAATGAATTAAAATCGGATGTTTTTATCAAATGTAAAGTTACCATGTTATAAACGGCCTCCAACACGAAGAATTTTAAAATCATCGTGAAATATATTTAATTTTAGTAACGCGTTTTTAGCAGGTAAGTTTTTATTATTTATTAAAAGTTCATATTCCGGAAAACATTGTGTTTGTGATATTTTGATTATAAAATTTAATGCATTATGCAATTCTTCAGCAGTTAAGAATTAACTTTAATTGATTTTTTCTTACAAATTCGAATAAAGCGTATAACATAAGCTACAGAACGTTTAAGTCGAGATAAATTAGAAAATCTATTAAAATCAATGAATTCATTGTTATTACTTTCTACAGCTATATTTGCATTAATTACAGAACGTAATTCTGGAAGAGTTTCAGAACTAGCGGGATGAGGTGGCCAATGTGACATATCTAGTCTTAAAAGGCTTGGGCCTGACCACCAAATCTCAAGCGACATCAGAGCCTTAGTATTAACACAGACAGCTAGAAATGGTGCACTCGCTGTACTATAGGTCACCGTATTTAATTGATAAATATCTAAATTCTCATCCGTATTATTACGCCAGATGATTCTTTGAAGGTGTCTATCGTCTGGATGCACCGAAATCTGTCTGTACAATTTCTCCACGTCAGCGGACAAAATCTACTTATGCTGCCTAAATCTCAAAAGAATACTTAAAAGATCGTCCTGTATAGTTGGACCGACCATTTGAATTTCATTAAAGGAAACTCCCGTAGTAGTAGGACTACTAGCGTTAAACACGACCCTTAACTTTGTTGTCGAACTACTATCACACCAGACACTATGATGCGGGATAAAATAAGAAAATTCATTAGATTTTAAATTAGACTTGGACATATGGCCTAGTGATAAATATTCCAACATAAAATCATGATATTTAGTTTTTAGTAAAGGCTTATTATTAAAACGACGTTCAAGAGAAGAAACAATGTTTAGCACGCTGATAAGACTCACCTAAAGTTTCAATATTATTTTTTAATGGAATTCTCACGCAAAAGCGGCCATCTGGAAGACGGGAAGTGTTAATAATAAAATGTTCTTCGCACATTTTTTCTTCCTCAGAATAATAGAAGGATTTATTATCAATTTCCTCTAACTGCCAAAATCGTGATAAATTCTCTTGAATAACTTCATTTGAATCTAAAAAATCATTATGAGACTCTATTTGTGCTAAATTACATTTAATATGTGCTGGCGAGCGATTCGATACATGACCGCTAAGCATGGGTCCAGAAACTATCCAACCAAGTTTAGTTTCAAAAAGTATCGGTTTGCCGCTACCTAGCTTAACAATTTGTGATCCTAATAAATCCCAAAAAAGGTCAGCACCAATGATTAAATCAATGTCTCCGGGTGCATAAAATTAAGGGTCAGCTAAATTAATATTAGATTTAATATCTAACATCGAAATGTCTAAATGACTATAAGGCACTTTGCTTATGATCGATGGTAAAACAAAACAAGTAACATTTGTAAAATAATTATTACTTAAAGATTTCATTTGCACACGACACATTTTACCTATTGCAGAGTGCAATTATTTATTCCTGTTACAGAACGATCGACATTATGATAAGGCAAGTTTAATTTATTACACATATTTTCTGTAATAAGACATGATGTACTTCCGGAATCAAGTAACGCACGAGCAATATATTCCTGATTTCTGGAGTCATACAACTTAACAAGAGCTGTTGATAATAGCACATCATGATTACCTTGGTTTGAATTTTTCAAACATGCCGATAAAGAAATATTTGATCTGGAAGTAGAATTCATATTGTTTGAATCACTCTTATCCGTGTTTAATGATCCAGCATTAACTGGTGATTGCGACTTCGAACCTGATACATGGATAAGCGTGTTATGCCGACGTTTACATATCCTACAACCAGGCTTCTTGCATTGGTTTGCATAGTGACCAACATGTAAACAATTGTAACATATTTTATAGTTAGCTAAGAGTTTCAATCGCTGTTCATTATTAAGACCTAAAAACTGCGGACAATTTTTAAGCGGATGCGGATGGGTTTAGGTGTAGATGAGGCTATCGGAGATTTATCATGAGCCTGACTTAGACTTTCAATAGAAACCATGCTTTTAATTTTCGTGTTCTGTTTAATAGACTGGTGAGAATGATTACTACTTCGCGATAACTCTAAGGCCTCTAACAAATCAGCACGATTACGCAAGAAATTTCTAAATACGTCTAGTGTAAGAGGTTCACCCTTACCAAGACGGCTCTTAAGTTCCTCCCATTCGCGATACGTCTTAGTATCTAATTTTTGTATTATAATATGTATCAACAATGTATCCCAGTGTTTAGTCGGTTCGCCTAGAGAATCTAAAGCTCTTAAATTTTTATTTATTTGATCAATTAAACGCTTAATAGACACGGATGACTCTTTAGTAATTAAATCAATGTTGAATAATGCCGTCACGTGATTTTGAATGAGTAATCGTTTATTATCAAACCGTTCGCATAATATCTTCCAAGCAACAGGGTAAGTCTTCGCTGAAAATTCAATGGACTGTATAACTAAGGCGGCAGAGCCCTCTAGTGACGCTCTCAAATAATGAAATTTATTAATGTTGTCAATTGCGTCGTTGGAGTGAATAAGGCTAGAAAAAGTATCATGGAACTCTAGCCAATTATCATAGGAACCGCTAAACTTAGGCAATTGAATAGTTGGTAATTTAACAAGATTATTGTTATTATTAAGCCTCATTGTATTTTTATTACTGTCAGAACTCAAGTCACCTAATCCTGTAGAATGAGCAACTAAATCCTGGGCTTTAGCCATTAATTTATAATACAGAAATTCGAAATCATTTCTTTCCAATAATTGACTTTCCATGTCTTCAGTTGCACATTCCAACCTACACTGTACTTCATCATACTGTTCAAACATGCTGCAAATTTTATTAATACGTAATTGAAGTTCTTTTACCTGAGACTGGCTGACTGACCCATCTAGATTGTTTAAGTAATTTCCAAATAATGTGAGCCGGCCTTTATAGGTTGCACGCCTTTTAATAAGATCTCTTTCTTCTCTTTCCGACATTATGTGAAGCAAGTGTCAAATCCTGGAATGTATACAATTCAAAATATTAAGTATAAATTTAAACAATACTTTACAAGGTTAAGTTAATTGTAACTTAATATAAACTTTACAATAAAACAAATTGTAGTAGTTATATGCTCAAAAGACAAATAAATGAAAGTGTTATTAATTTCTAAATATACAATCAAAGACAAAATTAATGATTCGACTTAAATATATTTTCTATAATCAACACAATCTCTGTATCTAATATAAATTAAGTTTATTAAACATATTCTTCTCATTACATTTAAAATATTTGACAAGGAAATATATACATACAAAGTACTTTAATTACTTATCAAACTTTGCAAGTGAATAAAACTAACATAATTCAATTTACCTTTAGTAATAGGTATTATAATTAGGTTAATCGGGTACTAACAAAGAAAAGTAAATAATTTTTTAGTTAAAACAATCACAAAGTATAATGGAAGGATCTTCCTATTTAAATACAATTAAATAATAAAATAAAGTTAATTGATATGTACTGACCTTTATATAAATCTTAAATCTTTAAATACTACCTGAATATAAGAGTACTGGGTGAAATTAAGCACTGAAATAGCTAAATACTGCAATATTCCATACCACGTCATACATCCAAATCCTTTGTTCTGTGATCCGACGTTTATTGTGATTTCACTTATTTTTCCACAAAGAAATCAGTATCCCTTTATTGTGCTGGTTATTTTTAAGATATACTATCCGGCTCGAAGGACCATGTCCATGAATTTAGTTGTATTTAAATAAAAAAAAACGGAGTTAAGCTCGAGGTCAGTATATTCACTTCAAGGGCGTAATCTTAAGAGCAATAACAAAAAAGAAACTGTGTCGGTAGACATAAAATAATACAGAAAGATTAATAATATGAGCAATCACGGTGCACAATGATGTTGCTATTCAATTTTAACAGGAGTTATTAAATTAACAAGTATAATTAGTATGTGATTTTTAGACAATGTATATTAATATAAAATCAAGTTCTTCAAGTTCTTTCGTCATAACAATAAACTTTCTTCTAGTCAGATTCTGGCAAATGGAGATTCTAGTTAAAAAAATAATATTTCTTAACATACTCACGGTTCTTAAGTTCATTTTTCTTATGTTTCCCAGGGGTCATCCGTTCTTTCCTCTTCACCCTGGGAATAGACCCATAAGCGTTGGTAATATTTTCATTTTGTGTCTTTAAACTTTTCCCCTTCCTGGCTCTGGCTACAGGGACTGGTATCCGTGACCTTGACGTTTTTATTTTTACTACCTGCGACCTTGTCAGCGACGCCGCAATACTTTGCTGTCCTAGTGGGTCTGGAAATTCAAATTTAATCACAATTTTATTTTTATCAATTTTAATCACAATCATTTATTTATTGTATTTATGTATTATATGTACTGCGAATATAATTTTCATAACTTTATTATTTATTTAGATGCATGCCTTTATTCTGACAATTCTGAACATTAATATCAAGTAAGTGTTGCATTAATTCTTTTGTATACTATCCATTAACATGTGACATTTGGTAAAATAATTGCACAATTAAATAATATTCGTCTGTGTATTAGTGTGTGTGTGTATTAGGGTCTGTCTGGGTTCTCCCCATCGTCGAATCTGATAAACCCATCATATAAAACACACTAAATATAACTCAAAATTAAATACATCACACACTTTGCCAATGAAAAGAATATGAGCAGTAATTACTTTTATTTTAAAGTTATAATTTTCTTAAATGAATTCCAACCTGTTATTTAGTTCAATTTCTAAGATATATAAGAACACTTGAATACAGTGTCCCAACTAAGAAATGTTCTCATACCACTTGATAAGTTCTACTGGTTTTGAAGTCGCCGCTGATTCTCCTCTCGCCAAAGCCGGTGGAGTTCTGGCTGCAGAATAGGGCTCGAGAAAAATGGAGTAGGAGGAGCAGGGCTCTTCTTCATAGAACCGTGGGAACTGGAGGGATAAATTATAATAAAAATTAACTAAACAAAAATATCAGTCACTTGAAGTTTAAAACCTTTTTCTCATAAAAAATATTTATTCAGCTTTTGAGTAGAAGCAATTAGGACGTATTTTTTCAATTAAATTCTGAATTGAATTAATTTCTTTTTCATTAAAAACTAGTAAACCTGGCGAACCCCGTTTCGCCACCAGAGGGCTTTTATATAACATTGCCGCGACTTCGTCCGCGTGGAATAGTGACTTCCGGCAGATTTTTGGTTCTTCCCACATAGTTCCCGTTCTTGCGGGGTTTTCGGAATGGTCGAGTTCCCGTAGAATTTTCAGGATAAAACCTATGTTTTTTTTAAATTCAGAATGAAGTACTCTTAACCAACGACATATTTATTTGTTTATTTGAATAAAGATTAATATTATTATGTTGATACAACGTAAACAAATTATTTCGACCAACTTAGGTACCATAAAAACGTTTTTGTGAGTTAATCTTAAAAGATAGACATATACTGTCGCGGACTGTTTTACCACTATATCTTTGCTCCTATTGGTCGTAGCGTGATGTTATATAGCCTACAGCCTTCCTCGATAACTGGACTATCCAAAACAAAAAGAATTATTCAATTCGAATCAGTAGTTTCGGAGATTAGCGCTTTCAAACAAACAAACAAACTCTTCAGCTTTATAATATTAGTATAGATTTTGTTTGGTGATTGAAAGATGAGGGATTTTTTTTTGTTTAATATTTGAAAAGGAAAATTTTTATTTCATTTCACAAAAGTAATGAATTCATTTCGATTACATAAATGAAGTGTTATTTAGTTGAACTTCTCTAAGTAAGTGAAAGTGAATCGAAAGTAGATACCGAATCGAAGTGTTATACGTGTCCACAAATTATGCGTTTCATTGAAGTGCTCCTTTGTAAACCACATTTTTTGTTTTTTGGTCTAACTTTAACACAAATAAAGCGGATTGTTTCCAAACTCGTGAACACGCATAATATAACGCTCATGTGAAAAACAATGATTTTCTAAATTTATCCAGCAAATACTAAATGGTTTTAAGAGTTCAAACTACAAACACAATACCGGTTTGTCACCTGAAATTAACTGAGCAGAGAACAATGAGTAGCTGTCAAGCAATGTATCATGCACCGGAGCCATCTACTTAAAATATTGATTTGTAGTACATGTTATGATGGCGCTGTATGTGAAAAAAGATTTTCCCGCTTTTCTGTTGAAATTTTTTGTTATAAACATCACGGAGCCCGAGACCTTTCCAACGAATGCAAAACCGTGGAAATTGGTTCGTACGTTCTGAAGTTATAGCGTCAGGATGGAAAACAGGACTTATTTTTATATAGTAGATCTCTTACAAATATGTTAATATCGTTGATTCCTACGTCATTGTTAACAAGTTACCGCACTTATAAATGTTAGTATTTAGTTCAAAAATTTATCTGTAATTGCATGGCCAAATTGCTTAATGGAGATTGTTTCACGTCATATTGGTTGCGGAGCGTCTGTCTCCATTGTAGCTTTTAGGAGTAATATTATCGGCGTCTCTAAAGCAATATAAAATATTTGTTTAAAAAAAATATATGCTTAATTTTTTATTATTTTTTTAAATTTTAGGATTAATTTAAAAACGTACTTATCGTAGGGAAACAAAATAAATATTCAACGTGGACAACGTGAATTGTATTCGTTGCTTCTATTAGGTCTTAAGTACTTACCCGTACTCTCTTCTCAGATGTTTCGTAATAGCACCGGCCGCCATTACATACCATGGCGTGATCGCTCATAGCTGGTTGAGTCAGAGTAACACAATATATCTCGAAATACCGCCTAAATGTCAACAATCTGTATATGTAATTCAATATTTTATGAATAAATACAGTATTTTGGATTGATTTTTAAGTTTATAATTATCATTATTTCTTTAATTCTTTAATAATTTATTTGTCACGCTTACACGGCCGTACGTCACCGTCACACGGAGGCCTCTGAAAATCAGTGCTGAGATATTATTATGCCAGCTTTAACTGACGGGGTTTTCCATTTTGGATACCACACTACTTCACAATTTATTTGAATTTTTATTTTAGTCTATTTAATTTTTCTAGCTTTGTGGTAATAAATCTATTTTTGTTTATATAATTTAATTTAGATTAAGTAAAATTAGATGTAAATTATTCTTGTAAGTTAGCTGTAAGCTATTATTATTATTATTTGTATTTTAATATTTCCCTATTGTTTTTGTTATTTATTTTTTACTCATGTTGTGGTGTGATCCAAATAAAGATCTATTTATCACTTTTTTAAAATCGAGCCAATCGTATAAGGAATAAAATTTGGTAATTGTAATCAAAATATAAGAGCACCACATTTTTACATGCCTTAATGTTTCTTAATTTTTTCATTGTAATTTTATTTAAATACAATACGAATGATTTATAAGGTTTCTAACAATTATAAGCTCCCTATCGCCCTTTTGTAGATCATGTTACTTAAGAAACAAAACATTTTAATTTCTAACTCTTTAGTTAGAAATTAAAACATTACCTGGCATCACACTTTTGTGATGCCAGGTAATGTCTTCCAAATTCCAATATTCTTAAAACTTAAAAGCGTTGTCATCGTCGCTTCAAACGATATCGGCGACGATAAATCGTCAAGCGAAGTCACGGCGAAAATTTATATTTAATACGAGATTAGCATAACCATGAGTATTAATTACAGAACCATTTGCCGCGAATAATTCGTAATTTGTTTTATTATACAGACCTCTGACTAACGAACGGGGATACATTCACACATCGCTACCTGTGTCCGCTAAAAATTTTACTTTAGTTCGGTGATCGGTGATAAATAAACGACCTGGATTAGGGTAGGCGTCGGCCGCCATTACGTTCTTCCCTTACGTTTTTCCGTGAAATCACACGGTTTCATGCACTTATTAGCCTCGTCACCGAATTTTGAGTGATACCAACATAAAGGATACTTCCTGTAATTGGACTGGGAACGGCTTGAACGGGAATTACATACCGTGATCACGATGTCTCGAAGCGGGTCTTCTAGATTTTGGTCTTGACATCCTGTCCAATGTGGTGGTCAGCTAGTGCACTTGACGCGTAAGCACCGCGAATTGGCTTGAGAGATCCGCTGAAACTGGAACCGTCGACGTTGATGCCACGTGCGGTGTGACGATATCTTGGATCAACTGGTCACTGGAGCCAACTCGGCTACTTCGTCGAGCGTAGTTTTCGATTACGAAGCACAGAGCTGGCTTTTCTGGGTAAAAGGGTGGTACCCGTACGCCAACACGCTGAATAGCTTGCTACGTACACGTGGCTTCCATCCGGCCGCCATCTTGTCGATCCGGGGTCGTCGGTGAGGTGTAAGGGTTGAATACCTTAGGATTTAAAAGGAGTAATTCGTGCGATACTATATAATTATTATATGCAGCGGTACAAAGCAGGTTACAAAGCGAATATTCAAAGCGGTGGCGCGCGATCTCTGTGGAGTGTAGAGTGCAACTAGTAAGCGACTGACAAGCGTTCAGGTCGAGTGCGCGAATTCCAGTGACGGAGCCATAGATAATACACGATACTAGAATTTAAAATTTGTCCTAATGTCAAATCAATTTGAGAGCTACTTACAACATCTATGAAGTTATAAAGGAAAATAGTGTCAAAGTTGTTCGTTAGATGACTGCATTTTCTATACATTATTTTCTAACACGTTAATTATATGACAGTTTCATCCATGGAGATTTATAACTTCATAGGTATATGGCGTAAGTAGTTCTCAAATTGATTTGACATTAGGACACATTTTAAATTATTTCAGTTGTTTACTGTTGTTCTTGTGCTGTACGTTCTTTTTCAAACATTTGACCCGGATTAATATATCATTGATTCCTATTATAACGCTTTTGACGATCGACCCCGGCTTTTCTCAATTGGACTTTGTTTTCTGCGACTACGATCGACCCCGGCTCTTCTCATTTGGATTTTGATTGCAAACCACGAATTATGATTATCGATATAAAGTTGAAAAAATGCCACGAAAATCGGCTATTAAGTGTTGAATGCGCAAGTTTAAAGTAAACGAAGAGTGACTTAATGCTATTTATTTTATATAGATTACAAATATGTATGTTGCACGTTCAATGTTTCGTTACGCACTGAAGGTTTCTTGACCGAGGTCCGAGTCCCCCGTTCTCGCGTCGTTGCTAGTAGTTTTTATGAGGCGCTTATTTTCTTGATAATTGGCTCTAACAACTGTTATTTCCGGTGTGCGACTAAAGGTACGATACTTATTTAGTAAAATCTAAAAAAATATTATTTGTCATATATATACAATCAATTACTCCTACTTTTGTTACATCAATTGAAACCGTAACAGTTTATTGACTTCTAATAAAAATATTTCAGGTCCTTTTCATCAATTTCCTAAACCTGAATACCCAAATTTGGAGAAATTTATTCAATGGAAAAATATTTTAAACTAGTTTTTGCCCGCGACTTCGTCCGCGTTAATTTCGTCATTAGTAATATAGATATAGCTGACCGGGCAAACTCTATTCCATCTTCAATACCCCGGTATTGGTATTTATTAAATTTCTACTGTTTCAATCGAACAGAATGATTGACATATTAGTTAGTTGTCAAGTCTAATGTCAAAAAATCGTTTGTATGGGAAATAGAAAAGGGCTGTTTTTAGGGTTTTCCCGGCAATTTTTCCATTTTTTCTCACCTTTTAAACCTTCCCTGGACTTCCGGGAGTATTTCAAGACTAAAATTAGCCAAATCGGTTCAGCCGTTCTCGAGTTTTAGCGAGACTAAGGAACAGCAATCCATTTTTATATATATAGAAGATAGAAGATGAAGACATGAAACAAAAGGAAGATTCTTACATTTATAACAAAATAATAGATTATGTGATCGTCATTTTGAACAGTTTTAACTGCCGATAGTACTTCCACCCTGATATAAAATTTGGCACTTAGGCATAATCCGTATAAAAGGGCTCCTATTTTCCGAATTTCTGAAAAGGTCGAAGGAAACCGTTTTCCACAAACGATTGTTTGTACTGACCTAGATTAGCAGCGCCTCTCGGCTGTTACGGTCTTAAAAATTAAACCAATATAATTAATACAATAACAAAAAAGGCAAGTAACCACTTGAATATTTACATTGAAGGAGACATCTTAAAATATTTTATTAGAGAACGAAAAAATAAGAAGTGACCACACTCAAACAATCAACTCGAACATTGCATAATTTCACAACTCTGAAATTAGTTCGTTTAATTATGATCCATTTTCACTTTTATAATAATGTAAAAGGTTTTGTCAGTTCGCCGTCGCACGCGCTAGCGAACGGATCGATAATGGCTACCTCTGTGACGATGTCGGAACATAATGTGAATACGCTAAAATGCGTGAACTGTAATATAGTGATAAGTGAACTGTTATCATTTATACAAAACAAAATTTCGGTAATAGACAATGAAAGTTTAATAAGAATTTGTGTGACTGCTTTTTCTGAAGAGGAGGTAGAATGTGCAAAAAACTTGCTATTTGCTTCTACTAAAATAAACCAGAAAAAAGTATCTAGACGTAAAAATGGAAAGTTACAAAAAGATTTAGAAGACATGATATGTGTTTTCAAAGTCACAGAGCCGTGTTTGATGCCAATTTTTGTGGCTCGTGACTTACAAAAATTACCACCGGTTACCTTCGACCATGTCGATGTCACGAAATTGCTGAAAGATCTGTTGATTATGCGGACAGAAATTGATGAAATAAAAAATAGCTACGCTACTAAGCAACAACTAGATGAGTTAAATTTAATTTTGGAAAAAAACCAACCCCCAGCATCGTTTTTAACATGTAATATTAATTCGAAAAAAAGAGGAGGGTATGTGCTAGACAGTGGGCCTAACGGTCTATTACCGGCTGAGATCGACACAATAACGGAAGGTCAAAGTGCGGAGCGTACGGAGTCTCCAAAGTATCGTCATCTCGCTCACGCTCGGAAGGCTACCGTTGAAAATAAAAAGAATACGTGCACAATGATGAATTCAACGCTAATTGAAAACGTAATATGCACCGATATGATCGAGATGGAGGCGCCGGCGGCCCGCCATACGAATACGGATGTTGAACAACCGACTATGGCCGATATTGCGAAAAAAGGAGAATGGAAAACACAGAATACAAAATCTAGTGAGTGGATTACTGTTCAAAACAAAAGGTACAGGAATCGGCTAGCCGGTAAAACAGGGAAAGCAGCTACTGACAACGCAGAGAAGTTTAAAGCGGCTGAAATTAAAATTCCGTTATTTATTTCAAATGTAAACAAAGAAACCTCAGAAGAGGACATTTGTGAATACATTAAAAACAAAACGTCAGAAGTAATTTCACTTGAAAAAATAAAAATGAAAAAGGCAAGACCGTACAACGCATATAAAATATTTGTAAATAAAAATAAATTGGAAATATTTTTGAATGATCAGATTTGGCCCGATGGTATCACATTTAGGCGTTTTATACATTTCAAATATAGAAAAGAGGAAGGAAAATCCTTCTCACAGAGCGAACGAATAGACACAATAAATGGATAATTCTTCAAAATTAAACATAATAACATTTAATTGTAAAAATGTCAAGAGGTCAATGAACTGTGTGCGATCACTGTGTATGACAGCTGACATTGTGTTGTTACAAGAGACATGGTTATATCCACATGATTTATGTTATCTGGAAAACATAGATCATGAGTTCAGCTACACTGCGAAGTCTTCTGTGGACACGTCAGCTGGTATTTGTAAAGGTAGACCCTATGGAGGACTTGCAATACTATGGCGTAAAAGTACATTGAGGTGTGTGACTGTAGTGCAATGTGATAGTGATCGGATTTGTGCAATAAAAGTAGTCGAAAATGACAAAAGTTTTATAGTTATAAATACGTATATGCCGACGGATTGTTGTGAAAACCTCCCAGGTTTTACGGAATGTCTCAGTGAAATTATTTCTATAATACACTACAATAATATTGAATCTGTTTATGTGCTGGGGGATTTCAACGCACACCCGGGTGAGGCATTCTTTAAAGAGCTTCTTAGTTTTTGTAATGAGCAAGATCTGTTGTGTGCTGATATAAATTATCTTGGTATTTCCTCTCAAACATATACATACATAAGTGACTCGCATGGGTGTAAGCGTTGGCTAGACCACTGTCTGGCAACGCATGCGGCGGCAAAAACGGTTGTAAACATTGAGGTTATGCTTGATATATTTTGGTCAGATCATTTTCCTTTGAAATTAGAGTGTGACATCAACTTGATTAAATCAAAAACTAGTGTGAGTAAGCCCTCTTATAGCGGTATTCGGTGGGGGGAACGGAACGCTGAGGACATTGCAGGTTACTTACAAATGTGTAATAATAAGTTAAAAAATATTGAGTTTCCTAAGCAATTTGAGCGCTGTGCGGACTGTTTCTGTAATAACTTTGAACATAAGAGTCTATTAGATAAATTGTATAAAAATATTATTTGTATCTTAGGTGATGCTGCTTGTAAAAGTAGAATGTTAAGAGCTAGTAAGAGGAATTATAAGGGCATAAAAGGGTGGAACAGGCATGTTAAAGAGTTTCATTCACAGGCTAGAGTTAAGTTTCAGATATGGATGTCGCACGGGCGACCCAATAGTGGGCGTATATTTGACGAAATGAGATTAAGTCGCACAATATTCAAATCAAAATTAAAATGGTGCATAAAAAACCAAGAAAAAATAGAAATGGATATACTGGCTTCATTATACAGTGCAAAGAAATTTTCATCATTTTGGAAAGGTACTAGAAAATTAAATATTAATCCGAGCCTTCCAATTAGTGTGGGGGGTAAGAGTGACCATGCGGAGATAGCAAATTTGTTCAGAGAACATTTTAAAGTGAGCTCACCTCTTGAATCACGACCGAGGGAGAACGATGCTGAGTATTATCAATCAGAATCCCCTATAAGGTTAACTTGTAAAGAAATAAAAGATGCAATTAATAATATGAAGAGAGGTAAATCCCCTGGACACGATGGACTCAGCATCGAGCACCTTCAACATGCTGGTATACATCTGCCAGGAGTATTGACAATGTTCTTTAATCTCTGTATAGGACATTCTTACTTACCACAGGAGATGCTGGACACGATAGTTGTACCTATAGTAAAAAATAGGACGGGGGACATAGCGGACAAAGGTAACTACCGGCCAATTTCATTGGCGACTGTAATGGCTAAAGTATTTGACAGCGTGCTTGACTCTCGCATCGGTGCATATGTACAGTTACATGATTCACAGTTTGGTTTTCGTTCAGGGTTGTCAACTGAGAGTGCCATTTTCGCGCTGAAGCACGCTGTCAAGTATTATACAGATAGGAAAACACCAGTGTATGCTTGTTTCCTAGACCTGTCAAGAGCTTTTGACTTGGTTTCCTATAATATCCTGTGGGAGAAGCTTCGGGGGAGCGGCGTTCCTGCTTCGATTATATCTATACTGTCCGTCTGGTATGATAAACAGAGAAATTTTGTTAAATGGTCACATGTATTGTCTGAGCCATATAAGCTCGAGTGTGGGGTGAGGCAGGGAGGTCTTGGTTCCCCGAGGCTTTTCAATATTTACATGAATGAATTACTTGTTAAACTTAGCAGCACACATGTCGGATGCCATGTCGACGGTTTATGTGTAAACAACTTAAGTTATGCAGATGACATGGTGTTGCTGAGTCCCTCAATATGTGGACTTAGAAAGTTAATATCAGTCTGTGAAGAATATGCTGAGCAGCATGGCCTAAGATACAATCCTAATAAAAGTGAATTGTTGGTATTTATAGGAAAAAATAAAAGACCAAAATGTGTACCTTCTGTACAACTTAGTGGGAAAATTATAAAAATAGTAAATGAATTTAAATATCTAGGACATATTGTTACTGAAAATTTAAAAGATGACAAAGATATCGAAAGAGAACGTAGGGCGTTGGCTGTGAGGGCCAATATGCTGGCTCGAAGGTTTGCTGGTTGTACGTTACCTGTTAAAATTACTCTGTTTTAAGGCTTATTGCCAAACATTTTACACCAGCAGCCTTTGGGCTAGCTGTACCCAAAGAGCGGTCAATACCCTGAGAGTTCAATATAATAATGCCTTCAGGGCGCTCTTGGGGCTCCCATACCATTGTAGTGCGTCAGGCATGTTTGCAGACGCTCACACCGATGATTATTTCGCAATAATGCGCAAGAAGGTGGCGTCAATAATACAAAGGGTAAGGGTTAGTTCCAACAGCATCCTGAAGGTATTTGCAGCAAGACAGGATGGGCCGACCATGGGGAGGTTTATCAGGCTACATGTAAAAAGTGGGGCCGGGTCAATCTCCCTGTGGTAGGTATGTATTCATTGTTTTTTATTTTTATTATATATATATTTTTTACTAACATAGTTTTCTAAGTAATTATATTGTGTACTAACCAACTATGAGCCTATGTTGCTTGAGAATAAAAGATTTTTATTTTATTTTTTTTTATTTTATTTTGTAGGTGGTAGAGCCTAGTTGTGGTCAATAACTACAACTCGAACATGGGCTGGCTCGACCGGGGAAGTACCACCCTCTCACAGAAGATCGGCGTGAAGTAGTCTTCATGGCTGCGTTTCGTCCGATGAGTGAGAGAGCCGGTTGCCCTTTCCCTATTTCTACCCTTTCCTATCATTTCCTGATTCCCACCCCTCCCTATCCCTAAAAAACAAGGTTGGCAACGCATCCGCAACAAAGATGTTACGGATGTCCATGGGCGACGGTAACCACCTTCCATCAAGTGGGCCGTCTGCTCGATTGCCACCATTCACATAAAAAAAAAAAAAAGGTTATTTTTGTTTTGTTTTATACATAACTAGCTTTCCACCCGCAGCTTCGACCGCGTGGAGTTCGGTTATATCGCGTTTCCAAGAGAACCTTTCAAAAGTATGGAATAAAAACTATTCTATCTGTTCTTTCTCAAGGTCAACTCCATCTCTGTACCAAATATCAATAAAGCAGTTGAGTAGTTTAGGCGTGAAAGCGTAACAGACAGACAGACAGACAGAGTTACTTTTGCATTTATAATATTAGCAGGGAAGTAGGGATATGTATAAGTAAAAATATATGTAATTTTATCTATTGAGACCATTCGACTCATATATTCCAAACTATTGTTGTTTAATCAAAGTCTACATCAGTCTCATAAAAGACCTGTAATTTCAATCTTTTACTTTGAGAAATGAATAACTTGTTATATAAAGTATGTTATCATACAATGACAGTATACAAATATTTTTTAGGTTCTATATTTCTTTTGTGCAAATTATATAAAGTCAATTATGTATTAATAATAACTGTAGGTAGCTTAAAATCATACATTGATAGAAATATAGATAAGAGTAATGAATCAAAATTATCTTTGATAAAGGTTTTGATTTAATACGAATATTTATGAGGCGATAGCATCTAATTTCATGTTTGTAGTGAGCCGCAACTCAATATTTGTCATACCTATTATGAGTTATCATTGTAGAAGAGACTCCAACTTTTTTTAAATATTTTTATGAACGTTTGTATAATACCGAGTAAAGGTCTGAGGAATATGAAATAATAATTTCATTATAATTATGATGTTATGTTTTTATTATTATTAAATACATGTCAATAAATTAAAAATAAATTAAACTTTTGACAACTGTTTAGTTCGTTACACAGATGTGATTTAGAGCAACATGAGAAATATTTTTTTGTATACCAGTTTCAAGAAGTTCAGTTTTCAGCAATAACTTTCATAATAAACCGTTCTACATACTTAAAGGGATTTCTCTTGTAATTGCTTCTTCTTCTTTAAATATTTACTTAACCTGACCCTAACTTTTACTTTCACTTCTAATCTTTTGAGAAGGTCCTCTAGTTCTGGATCGTCTTCCTCTTCTTCTTCTTCAGGTGCGGGTGTGGTAGGTGTTGTGGGGGCCAAGGAAGTGGAAGGTGATAAAGTAGTAGTAGAAGGTGCTGCAGTTGTAGTGATAGGGCTCAGAGTAGTGGTAGACGGAGCATAAGTGCTACTAGTGGTAGAAGGGGCTGAGGTGGAGGTAGTAGTAGACGGAGCGGAAGTGCTGCTACTAGTGGTAGAAGGGGCTGAGGTAGAGGTAATAGTAGATGGAGCGGAAGTGCTACTACTAGTTGTAGAAGGGGCCGAAGTAGAAGTTGTAGACGGAGCGAAAGTAATAGTAGTCGGAGAAGCTGTAGTCGTTGGTGCGGCTGTGGTTGTGGAAGTAGGCGTAGTAGTTGTTTCATCTTCTACAGGGTTCTCAAAATCAATACCAGAAATTTGGGTGAACCAAGAATGGAAAGGTCCAGGACGAATGAAAGCTGAAAAAGAAAAATTGTTTGAAATTCTTGATTTAAAGATTTCTCTTTTAAGTATATAAATATTCACCTCCGGGTATTCCTGAATGACAGCCGATAGGTGCGCTTGCCACGAAGGAGCTCACTCCTACGAGGGTATGTACATCATCTGAAGAAACATGTACTAAAGGTCCACCACTGTCACCCTGTTTAAGAATGTTAAAAAAAATTCGTTTAGCAATTCTTTTGGTTTGGTAAAACATTCATGACATTAATTAATAGCTATAACTTTTCTACGCAATCTTATGTTATGTAGGAAATTGATTAGTATGTATTTGTACTTTAAAATGAATATAATATTAAGATTAAGGAACTTTGGATAATTGGTTACTGGCTACAAAGACAATCATTACTACGACAGTTTCTAAATACCTGGCAAATTGATTGAGAGGTAACATTGAAGAATTTGGCGCAAATGGTGTTTTCAGTGACGTATTTTGAGGTAAATATATTTGTGCATGCAGCATTTGAGACTCCACGAAGATAGACCCAGAGGAGATGTTCAGTTGTGGGCCCTATAAAAATCGACACTTTAATATTATAATTGAAAATAATAGCTTTATACATTAATCTATATATTTTTCCTTAAAGTTACCGTTTGTCCAAGTTCTACCAAATCCACTTGCATATACAATTAAGTCGTCATAGTTTTTGTGTGCATCAGCGGAAGACTGGATACGAATAGGCTTTAAATATTCTGAAATAATATTATATACTTTCTAAGTAATTAATAATTAATGAAAATTGTCTATTTCATGTTCCTTTTACTCTGGATCAGACTGTGTTGACTAAACCATTTAAAAATGTACTTAACAAATGATAATGATTATTTAAAAATTCTTTGAAGTTATGTGGTTTTGGTCACAGAATAATAACTATCTAGTCACTTATAAGAAAAAATAATTATAACGTTTAATAAATGTAGGTATAATAATTTAAATGATTATTTACTTACGTGAATACGTTAATGAAATCTGCAACTTTACCATAGCTATATCATTAGGCTGAACAAGACCTGGATTTGTTGGGTTATAAGTTGGATACATATAATATTCCTGTGTTTCTGTGAAAAATTCTGGTCGAGTTAAATTAGTAACACCGGCCCGAACGAGGATCGTTACTTGTCTGTAAAAAAGTAACAAATTAATATATTTACCAACGTCATGGTATAATGTGTAGCTAAATGGAGTAATGCCTTTACATACATACATATTTAAATTTGATTCTGATCTTGCATTTTAAACGATGGCCGTGAAATTTTAAAGGTATTGATTTAGATTTTTGATAATTTGAGAACTAGTTTGTGTGTTTCCTTCGTTTAACTTACCTTGCTGTACAATGCGCTGCACTGATGACCCATTGACGGGAAACGATACTGCCTCCGCAGGCTTGAACGGTTCCCACATTATTCACCATACGCAAAGAAACCATATGAGGGTGCTGACCGGGATAGGCCTTCCAGCCTGATACGATTCGAGCGTCCCATGCCTCTGTTAAATTCATATTCCATATACTATTGGTTTTATTTACAATTATTACGTAATAGTACTTAAACATAAGAGTTATTTTAATCTATACTAATATTATAAAGCTGAAGAGTTTGTTTGTTTGTTTGTTTGAAAGCGCTAATCTCCGAAACTACTGTTTCGAATTGAATAATTCTTTTTTTGTTGAATAGTCCAATTATCGAGGAAGGTTTTGGGCTATATAACATCACGCTACGACCAATAGGAGCAAAGATATAGTGGTAAATGTGTAAAAAACGGAAGAAATCATTTCATCTTTGAAGCCTTCCGTTGCGTGCGCCGTGAAAACGGTTCAGGATACACAAAAAATATGTAGTAAAGAATAATAGCTCTTTTAATGATCGAAAAAACAGTCCGCGACAGTATATGTCTATCTTTTAAGATTAACTCACAAAAACCGTTTTTATGGTACCTAATTTGGTCGAAATAATTTGTTTAAGTTGTATCAACATAATAATATTAATCTTTATTCAAATAAACAAATAAATATGTTGTTGGTTAAGAGTACTTCATTGTGAATTAAAAAAAAACATAGGTTTTATCTTGAAGATTCTACGGGAACTCGACCATTCCGAAAACCCCGCAAGAACGGGAACTATGTGGGAAGAACCAAAAATCTGCTGGAAGTCACTATTCCACGCAGACGAAGTCGCGGCAAAAGCTAGTAACATATATGCGTCGAATAAAAGTCTGTTGTATACATACATTTTATAAGTACATATATATAAATCTTAAGACCTATTTTTAACACCCTATTGGCAAAACATTTATTGCACCTACATACATATGTACGTGACTGACAAGTAACAAGTGACAATAAATACTATAGTAGTTATAATAATCTCTACAGCTGAAAATGTCATAATACCATTTCGTTCGCTTCGATTTTGGCTCAAAGAGAAGTATTTTAAAACAGTAAATATTGTAACCAACATCTAAGATAGTCTGATTTTACCGTAATCTATAGGAGATAGGTGGAATGGGGAGACAAAATTACAGACTATTCTATTTTCTGTTGTCCAACTAAATTACTGTTAAAATTTATAAAAAATCATAGTAATTATTTTGAGAAAAAACAATAAATCAATATCTTTACATCCTTATAAACATTCGCATTTATAATATTTATTTAAAGGCCATTCCGATATATATATCGAATACCGATAATAATCTTTTAATTATATCTATTCTTACAAGTTGCGATGAAAATCTATTAATCTTTTTTGATAGCGATACCGTAAATCTTGATCTACTATGTAGATAGTAACTATGTATTAATGTTTTGCAAAATAAAAAGGCCTGCTAACGAAAAGAATTAATATTTTCGCCTGCCTTAACAGAATAACTGAATAAAATCATTTCTTACGATTTTAATACACACAAAATTATATTGAACGAATAACTTATTTTTTTAGTATATATCTTGTCAAGATAAAATTATAGCTTTAGCTGTGGAGGAAGACATTGTTTTAAAAAATATCACTGGTCGGCGTCCAGAACTGATCAGACTTTAATAGGTCTTACCGAAGGGTAATTTCACAAGCATCTATCATTTAGATGATAGTTTTTGAAAGAACAAACAGATGATGTAAATTTAGTTCAGTATGCTTAGCGCAAGCTTACACCTTTACTCTTTAGAGAAAGTCTTTTCCCATTTAAGCATGACCTATGAGACTATTAAAGCCCCGTTTGCAGTTTGGTGATGTATAATTGACTTTAGCGTACTGAAAGGTTAAAAATTAATCTCATTAAAATCTCCAGTATTAATATAATATAGTTTGTATTTTTAATTCCCATAAACATGTGTAGAAAATAATGAGAGCGTTGGTGGTGCAGAAGATCAAACATAAGGATATAAAGTAACAAAAATATACGCGTTATATAAGTTTTTGGCAAAAGCTGGTAAGTTTGGTGGGTTTACATTCGCATTGTAAAATCCTACTAATACTAAAATATTAGAATAACAGTAAATTTATGAAGACTCATAAAGAAAATAATCAAACCTTCTTTACCATCTGATTAAATTATAAAACCATTTAATGATTAAAAACAAATTTGAACTACATACCTTTATTGTCGATGTTTTCCAAGAATCCTGGAGTTACTTGCTCTCCGAGTACCTGTAATAGAATACTTTACGTATTAAATAAAATATGATTCCTTTCTGGATTTGGAAACACAGATATTTTTATCTAAATATAAGTAATATTATAATTTTAATAAAAAATAAATTCTTTAGTAAATGGTTCAGCCTTAATCCTGAATATTAGGGATGAAAATTATATCAAGAATATTTTTCGTTCTATACCTGGTTGGTAGCCAGAGCCAAACCAAACAATACCGCTAGCCACAACATTCTTAGGTATACTGATAAATATAATTTAAATTCACTGTAATGATACTTATCAATCAAAATTCGCAATAATCACATAATCATAGAAAAATATTAATTAGAAAATCTCAAACGAAAATCTAAATCAATAAAATTTGTTTGGGTTCCACGAATTTACAGCTTATACACGGTGAATAAAATACTAAAAAAAAAACTAATTTGTAAATTATAAGCAAAAACTATTTAATTTTTAACATAGAACTCTTTTTTATTTTAGATCATAAAATTAAATATAAAAACTGTAGAATATATAATCCTAAAATTAAGGATGTACCTACTACATAATATGGATGTATATAACATTTTGAGAGTGTTTTGTCATTCGTTTCTGAATTATGATATACTTAGAATTTATTATAAAAATATTAGAAGAAAAATTTTCGCAAAATATTTGTTAAATCTCCTCTTCAATAAGTAATATGAAGTGTTTGCAAAAGAGACTACTTTGATATTAGGATCAAGCAGATCATCAAATATAATAAAAAAGGGATGGAAATATGAATTAGAAGTGAATGACCATTCCACCATATTAATAGCGATAGATTTGGGTTAGAAAAATATGACCAAAATAAAAAACGAATTTAAAGCGAGTTAAAGCTCCCTTTTCAATTGAATGAAATAACATTTTGGTAAATTAAAACCTGACTTTCTGTAAGGAAGATATACATAATCTTGAAGTTTCAACTTTTAAACTCTTGCTATCAGCTTATACTTTCATGCGAATGGCTAATATTTAATTAAATTTATTCTATAATGTAATAAATAAGAATACTTGATCAGAAAAAAATATATGAGTGATTGCTACAAATTTTAATAATTTATTTATAGCTATTAGTAACTAAGTACCTAAGAATATTAAAAAGCATATCTTAAATATTAGAGCTTGCAAGATTGTTTCTCTTGGTTTTTTTGATTTTCAGAGCTTAACATTCTTCAAAACATTAGCAACTGGGTTCCTTTAATACAACAAAACTGACATTTATATTATGTTATAATTATATTGTTTTGTTATTATATATATTATTATACATAACCTACATCTTGTCTATACCACTATCATTATACTTGCTTTTTAGGATTCATGTTTGTATTCGATAAAAAATTTAAAAGATAACATCACATTACTAAACAATAAACAATCTTACGCTATTTTTCTATTAGAAAACATTATAATTGTAGATAAAAATATTTGATTCGAAAATGTCATACCTATAGAAAGCAAATCTGTATCTATTATATATTTGGATTATATTCGAATCAAAATTCAAAAATTTCATGCCCCTCAATTAGAAAAATTTCATTTCATCTCATCAAACTTACTATTTTTTTTTTAAATAAACTACGAGTTTCGGACCTTTCGAGATTTCAATAATTTTTTACTTGATGTCTCGAATATTATTTAGTAACCGCAAAGTTAGAGGAGGTGAAAATAATTTTAAATTTTTCTTTCTTTTTTCTTTCTTAATTTTTTATGGACATGGAATTTTATGTTTTTGGATCCTGTGTTGGGTCAGAAACAGTTATCTTTATATTCTTTTTACTTCCTGATAGATTTTGGAAAACATTTGTCTTCAATCAAGATACTGTTTTTTTGTCAAAATGGAAGTAACGGGTGGGCTGGGCTCATCCACTCACTTACGTTCCCAAAATGCTGACTTCAATTCACGTCTATTTGTAATATTATGTAAGATATGTTCCTCAACTTTTGTTGCGATGTGCCTCTTAATATGTCAAGTTACTTAACTGTTAAGTTACCTAAGTTTGTATACATCAGGTAAAGGAATTTTATTCTCAGTTGGTCTCAAGAATTTACTACTACCTATATTTTTTTTATTTACATATTGCAACCTTTATTAAGGTATTATTAAAGTGTCAGTAACTTAATAGTTACTAATACATTAGGTACATCCTAACAACAGCAACAAATGGTCCTTGCAAAGCAAGCGAGGGACGATAATTTTTTCACGATAATATCATGCTTTACATGGTACAGCTTGGCCTCTGGATTTTCAGCACCGCGAAGTTGTCACACTTTAAAAAAAGATTTGTCAACAGTAATAATGGACAACGGTGGTGACATTTGAAATGATAATCTGTACCTAAGTGGGGGTTTCCTATAAACAGTGTTAACATTTTTATATATTTAAGAAAGAGCAAAGAAATTTATCTATAATTCTCTAGTGAATTCAATTTTAGTATTAAAAGAATTAAGGTAATTATGCAAAGGCATTTTTAATAAATATTGTGGAGATATCATCCATTTTTATAGCAAGGGTTTGTCTGAAGCTAAGCAAAAGAATAGCGCCATGTAGTTCTCCATATATTTACTGGCCACAACGGAGAACCCATCGTAATTCTAGCAAATTATTTGTAGAATTGATCCCTTTAAATAGGGTATCCAGATGTTAGGGAATCCTTAAAGAATTCCGTATATTCTAAAAGTAGGTATGTTATTAAATTGGCAGGTGTCAGAGCCTAGCTGTAGTCATATAAATACCTACAGCTGGAACATGATCTGGCTTGACTGGGAACGTATTACCCTCTCACAGAAAGTCGGTGTGAAGAAGCTTTTAATGGCTGTGTTTTATTCGATGAGTGAGAGAATCAGTTGACTTTTCCCTATTTCCACCTTTTCCTGTCATTTCCTTTTTCACACCCCTCCCTATTCCTAAAAAAACAAAGGTTGTCCATGAGCGACGGTGTCTACTGACCACCAAGTGTGCCCGTTTGCCACATGTAACATAAATAAATCTTTTTACTTTCTTTTTACATCGGGTGCAGACATCACTAAGTAAACTAGTAAATTTACTGGAAATCGAAACTAACTATACTGTCTCCATCGATTTTTAGATGTTTAACAGCATTATAAATTGATAGGATTTTTTAATATATGATTTTCTACGTCCTTAGAATGGTTGCAGTATCCTTGCAATATGTTTGGTCAGATTATTATATGTCAGTGAATTAATCTGGCTCACAATAGGATGTAAAGAAACATACATATTGTTTATGGATCTTTGGTATAAAACATTTCACATCTAAGATAGGTACTATATTTATTAATAATTTCTAAGATATCATTACTATTATCTTCAAATAAAAATTATCAAAGATCAAGTTCAAGTAGTCTAGTTGATATGATACCTGTCCACTGATATAAAGATTGCGTTTCATATAAAATTCTATAAATTTCATCATTACCTAAACGCTTTTCTAATATTTTAGTTTGCATTAACGAGGCCCAAGAGGCAGACTATTTTAAAGAACATATGTAACTTCAACCTACTGTCTTTATGGATATGCCTGGATATTAAGATATGATAATCATTTTTATTGACAGCCCTTATACAGTGCCCTACCATTGCCAACGCGGTTCTGAAATAGCCGATATACCAACGTTAAAAAATTTAAAATCAAAATATCAGTGCTACGGCAACGATATATCCATATATTTTCCAAAATCTCCACACCTGTCGAGAGATAAATCCTCTACTATAAGTGCAAATATTTTAGGTATATTTCAATTTTTATGAGTCAAGTTTTGGATTAACCTGGACAAACGGTTACTGCAGACCTCTACAGCGAACAATTGCAACGAGTCAATCAATCTTTAATTGAAAAGTGGCCAGCGATTGTCAACCGAAAAGGCGTCATTCTCCAACATGACAATGCAAGACCGCCCTGCGCAAGGCGAACTCTAGAAAAAATTAATGAATTGGGGTGGGAGGTGCTGCCTCATCCACCATATTCGACCGATGTTGCACCATCGGATTTCCACTTATTCCGAGCGCTGCAACACTTTTTAAGTGGCAAAACATTTGCCATCTCTAGACATTTTGCCGAAAAACCAATTAATTTTTATCGATCAGGGATTGAAAATTTACTCACTAGATGGCAAAAGGTTATTGACAATGATGGGGAATACATCATTGATTAAAAATAAAGTCTCGTTAAAAATGTATGTGTTTGTATTTAGCGTTATAAACCGACATTATTTTCCGGTCCCCCCTAATATTATTACCGTCTTCATCTTTATGTTTCGCGCGTGCCTCTTTGCTAGCCAGGATCTCTTATTCTCTCTCGTCTAGCTTGGCTTGTTTCAACGCTTTACATTTCTCCAAAGTCGGCTTCCCTTCTAGACCCGCAGCTATCAGTAGATCCAACATCTTAGCCACACGTTCCTTATTCTTTGTGCATCCTGCGAGTTATAACATAAATTTAATTAATAGTTCAATTTATTGCAGGGAGAGGAGCTTCAACAGTGCCTGAGATTTGCGACCCAGGTTTAGGTTTAAAGGGCCTCCATCTAACTCGTTAATTAGTTCTGGATAGGTCCAAGTCTTTTAGCCATAATGAGGTACATTATCATATTAATCTTGTATATATACGTACCTTCAACGAGTTTCTTATAGTCGAATCTAATGCCGGCCGCTTTGCAGAACTTCTTCATATCAGTTATGCCAGGCTGGCGTAGTTCCGGCGGGACCGGCGGCCTCTCCTGGCGACCACTCCCGCTCCCGAGAGTGCGGGATGACGCGTTCTTGGAACCTTTCGGCTGACTTGGACCGGGCTTGGGTGACATATCCTGGGAATAAACACTATGCATGAACGATCTGATACTATCACTATAATTTGTTAATTAATCTATTATAACTGTTTAGTATTATTATATTTTTACTACAGTCTACGGTTAATATACTAGTCAAAACAAAATAAGGGCCACTTGTTTATTTTGACGTTTGAAGCGATCTAATAGATTTTAAGCTATCGGTACCGGTTAAGTTTTTTTGTGGCGTTACATTAAGTGTTGACAAACATTTTGAGAGTATATCACTTACTTAATTTTTGAAGTGGGTCGATTATGAATTTTTTTTTCAAAGTCACTAAAAATTACTCTATTTGAAGTCGACTTTTGGAGTCATTTAAACTGTCGAGTTCTTGGTGAATTGCAGGAATTCCCTTTGTTAGTGCGTGATTATCATTTTTAAAGAACAATGCCGAGGATTCGAAGACATATGGACATACAGATCACAACTATGGCCATAACTACTGATTCAACAGGGTCATTCGCAGCGTTCTGTAGCTCTACAGCTGGGTTTTTCACGGCGAGCGATACAGAATGCTTGGATTAGGTTTCAAGAGACTGGGAGAGTTACCAGAAGACCAGGATCAAGCAGGAGTCGAGCAGCCACAGCACAGGAAGACCGCTACATACGGTTAACTGCGCGCAGAGAGCGAGTCGTCACCGCCCGTTCCTTACAAAACCGCTTGCGCCAAGCGACGGGCATCCGCGTAAGGGACCAAACGATTAGGAATCGGTTGCATGAAGACCAACAGTTCTCTAGACGATGAGTAGTGCGAATTCCTCTGTCATCCGCACATCGTGCAAGGCGATTAACGTTCACTAGGCACCACCAGACCTGGAACATTGATGATTGGAGCAAGGTATTGTTCGCAGATGAATCCAAAGTGAAATTTTTTAGTGATAATCGTCGCATTAGAGTTTGGAGAAGAGAAGGAGAGCGATTTTCAAATGCTTGCATCCACGAAAGTGACAGACTCGGGGGTCCCAACGTAATGGTGTGGGACGGAATCTCGCTATCAGGTTGAACCGAGCTCGTAATTCTCAACGAAGGCACGGTAACGGCTCAACGGTACATTGAGCAGGTCATAAAACTCCACGTGGTCTCATTTTCATAGAGAATTGGTGCAGGATTCCAATTAATGCATGACAATGCCCGCGCTCATACAGATAGAGCTACTGCCGAAGCACTAGAAGAAGCTGGTGTACAGATGCTTCCGTGGCCCCCCAATAGCCCGGACGTTAACCCTATTAAGCACATGTGGGATTTATTAAAAAAAAGCGTTCGTGACACAAATCAACCGGTAACTAACGAACGACAGCTCATCAACGTGCTAAAGACAAGCTGAGAACAAATCCCTCTGGAGACAATACGACACCTAGTGGAGAGTATGCCTTCGAGGCTTGAAGAATGTGTTCGAAAAAGGGGAGGACACACACGTTACTGAAAAAAATAAAAATTTCAACAAATGTTCAGTTTTTTTAAAAATTAGACACTTTTTTCATATTGTGCATTTTAGGTTAAAAAGTCGATTTTTCCAAAAAAAAAAGAAAGGGATGATAATTTTAGAGTAATAAAACAATATCTGCTGCTCTTTACATTAAAAATTGATTAAATAATTTAATCTAATCATTTTCATATCCCTAAATCCCATATTACTTTTAATTCACTAAAAAAACATGTTGGCCCTTATTTTATTTTGACTAGTATATATGGTTATGTATTTTCGATATATGTATAGAAGAATTTCATATATTATCCAAAATGTCTCACATTATATATACATATATAGTTAATTATATGTCATTTGTATGACTATATCAACATAATAAAAGGTTGGGGAAAAAGAAATCCATTATTTTTTCGGTAGATGGCTGTAGTGATCGATATCTCGTCAATTATTTTTGTTATGGTGGTAGAGCCTAGCTGTGGTGAGTTACTACAGCTCGAACATGGGCTGGCTCGTCCGGGGAAGTACCACCCTCTCACAGAAGATCGGCGTGAAGTAGCCTTTACTGGCTGCGTTTCGTCTGATGAGTGAGAGAGCCGGTGCTCTTTCCCTATTCCTACCCTTTCCTTTCATTTCCTTATTCCCACCCCTCCCTATCCCCAAAAAACAAGGTTGGCAACGCATCCGCAACAAAATGTTGCGGATGTCCATGGGCGACGGTGACCACCTTCCATCAAGTGGGCCGTTTGCTCGTTTGCCACCTTTCACATAAAAAAAAAAAAAAATTATCGATCAAACAATTTCAAATTTATGCTCGTTGTCAAGGTAACAGTTCGCACTAAAAGAATTCGTTTGCAGTTTTTTGTTTTGTCCATTCAGTTCTGAGTTACACGGCGTTAAAGATGGAAGTCAACAAAGATAAAATTCGGTACATTTTACAGTTTTTCTTTGATAAGGGCGAAAATGCAAATCAGGCGGCTGAAAATGTGAATAGTGTTTATGGTCCCGATACTGTAACAGCTAATTACGCGCAATTTTGGTTTCGTCGATTCCGTTCGGATATTTTTGACGTTAAGGATGCCCCTCGCACAGGCAGGCCCGTCATCGAAAATGTCGACAAAGTCACTGAAATCATCGAAGTGGACCGGCATGTTAGTAGTCGTAGCATCGAACAGGAGTTAGAGATCGACCACAAAACAGTTTTAAACCATTTGCACAAAGCTGGGTTTAAAAAAAAGCTTGATGTTTGGGTGCCAAACCATTTAACACCAAAAAACATGATGGATCGAATTTCCATCTGCGAAGCCTTGGCCAAACGTAATGAAATCGACCCATTTCTTAAACGGATGGTGACTGGGGATGAGAAATGGGTCACATACGACAACATTATGCGAAAGCGATCGTGGTCAAAGCGCGGTGAAGCAGCTCAGACGGTGGCCAAACCGGGACTAACGGCCAGGAAAGTTCTGCTTTGCGTTTGGTGGGATTGGAAAGGAATCATTTATTACGAGTTGCTTCCATATGGCCAAACATTAAATTCAGACATCTATTGTCAACAACTGGACCGTCTGAAGCGAGCAATTGACCAGAAACGGCCAGAATTGGCCAACAGAAGAGGTGTCGTGTTCCATCAGGACAACGCCAGGCCACACACTTCTATAGTGACTCGTCAGAAACTCCAGGAGCTTGGTTGGGAAGTTTTGATGCATCCACCATACAGTCCGGACCTCGCACCAAGCGATTACCATCTTTTTCTTGCATTGCAAAACTTTTTTAGTGATAAGAAATTGGCATCAAGGGAAACGTGTGAAAATCAATTGCTGGAGTTTTTCGCTAATAAGGACCAAGACTTTTATGAAAGAGGCATAATGAAGCTACCATTAAAATGGCAACAAATTATAGAACAAAATGGTGCATATTTGACCTAAATTGGACACTGCAAAACATGTTAAATAAAGTCTTGAAGTTCACGTAAAAATAATGGATTTCTTTTTCCCCAACCTTATATCATTAATTTTGTAGTTTGATAGTGTCAAATATAGTTCAAGTCAGATATACACTGTAAACTTTATAAATATATTTTAACAAATTGGAATCAAACCGGGAAATAAGTACCGTTTGACTGTCACACTGAACAGACGCGGCCGGGGTTCCGTCCTCCTCGTCTGAAAATATCTCTATACGCTGTCTAGGCTTGAATCCCGTTGCGCCTCGCGTCATGCGGAAAGCTAAAGACTCACTTTCCGCCTCTGGAACGATAACATACAATTATTCTACTAATATTACAATTGCGAAGGTTTGTGAGCGTGTGTGTATGTTTGTTACTTCTTCACGCTCAAACGGCTGAACCGAATTTTGAATAACACATAGGCTACTTTAATTCCCGGAAATCCGCGGGGCGCAGCTAGTAATATATATAGAGTGAATATAATCCTCTCGAAATCGCAATTAAAGTTACCGTGGCGGCTCTAAACTATGTATAACCCTTTAACAAGCCAACAAACAAAACCTTTACATTAATACATACAATGTAAAATACCTATCATCATAGCAAAGAATGCTAGTGCTACAATACTCTTTAGAGAACATTAAATATGACATTATTGAACTAGCAGAAGTCAGAAGAAATGGTAACAATATAAAAAGGCAACTGGTGGACGCCTATACGCGAAAGGGGCCATGACATATTTAACTTGTAGTGTTTATTTTTTAGCTTAATGTATTTTTTTAACTGTAACCTATGTCTTGGAGTAATCAGGGCTTTAATATTATTATTTATAGTAAGGAACATCTAAAAAAAATTATATAATAGCAGTGTACGAAGAGATGTTAAGTAACATTGCGTTACTAATTACTTTTAAGTCTATTATACGTATAAAACTCTGTCAGTAGTTAATTTCATTGTACTGATGTTTTCATATCATTATTTTGTTACTATTAATTAAAATCGTCTTGGCAAATTACATATTATTAATATAAATATATACATATTTAGGATTCTAAGGCCTCTGCCTCGAATCTCGCGGGTAGCGGGGCGGCGGCGGTGGCGGCGCGGGAGCGGCAGGATCTTACGCGTATAATCAAATGGACCGGCCTTCGAATACAGCAGTACAGGAGCAGGGCGGGGGCGGGCAACGGGCGGTGCACTCCAGTCAAGATGTGACCGCCCGCGTTGCGCGTCTGCATTGTAGGTATAGTGTTGTAAACCGTCGACACGTGTAATCAATTTGTAATTGTAAACAAAAGAACGAATTTCTTAGAAAGTTCGGTATGACTGTCGAGTTTATTGCGGGCTAGGATAACAAAGCGACAAAAGAGCGTACACAGCTGCGCAGTTTTTACTAATTACACAACACTACACCGCTATAGTGCCGCGCGATTTGCCCGCTAGTTTGGAGAACAGGTATGCGTTGCCCGCCCTGCTGCCGCGCCGCCGCCGCCACCGCTCCGCTGCCCGCAAAATTCGAGGCAGAGGCCTGACACAATCCTTATAAAAATATAGTTTTCTTGTAAATCCAGTACTTTTAAATGACAATAAAACCTTAACTAGAGCAAACTAATTATTATCTAACGCCAAAACATCTTAAATGAGTTAAATTCTATTTACAATAATACAAGTCGTGTTCACAACATACTTTCCCGCGTTAAAACTTAAAAGAGTCAAGCGTCATAACTTTAATATCACTTCGAATGCGTTCGGGAATTTAAAGGTTCGGTTCGAATAAAAAGTGTGTTTACTAAGTATGTATATATTATTACCGTCTTTATCATTATGTTTGGCGCGTGCCTCTTTGCTACCCAGGATCTCTTGTTCTCTCTCGTCTAGCTTGGCTTGTTTCAACGCTTTGCATTTTTCCAAAGTCGGCTTCCCTTCTAGACCCGCAGCTATCAGTAGATCCAACATCTTAGCCACACGTTCCGTGTTCTTTGTGCATCCTGTGATTTATAACATAAATTTAATTAATAGTTCAATTTATTGCAGGGAGAGGAGCTTCAACAGTGCCTGGGATTTGCGACCCAGGTTTAGGTTTAAAGGGCCTCTATCTAACTCGTTAATTAGTTCTGGATAGGTCCAAGTCTTTTAGCCATAATGAGGTACATTATCATATTAATCTTGTATATATACGTACCTTCAACGAGTTCCTTATAGTCGAATCTAATGCCGGCCGCTTTGCAGAATTTCTTCATATCAGTTATGCCAGGCTGGCGTAGTTCCGGCGGGACCGGCGGCCTCTCCTGGCGACCACTCCCGCTCCCGAGAGTGCGGGGTGACGCGTTCTTGGAACCTTTCGGCTGACTTGGACCGGGCTTGGATGACATATCCTGGGAATAAACACTATGCATGAACGATCTGATACTATCACTATAATTTGTTAATTAATCTATTATAACTGTTTAGTATTATTATATTTTTACTACAGTCTACGGTTAATATATGGTTATGTATTTTTGATATATGTATAGAAGAATTTCATATATTATCCAAAATTTCTCACATTATATATACATATATAGTTAATTATATGTCATTTGCATGACTATATCAACATAATATCATTAATTTTGTATTTTGATAGTGTCAAATATAGTTCAAGTCAGATATACACTGTAAACTTTATAAATACAGGGTGTATGAAAAACTGTGTCAACCCTTGAAGGCATGTATACATGTAAGTATAAGCTAATTATAAAAAATAGTATAACTTAAAAAATATCAAGCAGAGGTCAGTTACAGTGCATAGGCTAAATAAGTTTTAAATCGACATTATTCGAAAAAATGTACCAAACATCTGACTCATACAAGGTCAAGACACCGTATAGTCGCAACGGCGCATGCGTGACCATTGACCGCGGGCGCCGGGCCGCCGGCGTTATTATTACTATTCTGTTAGTTGTTCGAATAGAGATTTGAAAGTGTAAAAATTTGTTATATCGATAAATATTCAATATTGCTATAAATAGTTATGCTTTTCACATTAAAATAATTTCATTTAAAATAACTTTTATTAATAATAAATATTATAATTTGAAACTTGTTCAGGTAAATTAACTACATATGTTGTATTATTAGGATAAATCGTTAATCTATTTCTGTTAAAAATGGTGTTTTACAATCAAAAATAATAATAATGTTTGATATATCAAAATAAGTATCGAAATAATATGAATATTAAATATTTATTTATTGTTATGATTTTTTAAATATCGATATTTTCAATAATGTGAAAGTAACTTCAAGGTCGTCACTAGTAGCGCAGCAGCTGTGATGACGTCATTGCGTGTCATCGTGTTATACCAGGGTTTACAAACATTTTGTTACTCTACATATAATAATCATTTAATATTTAATTTTATTATTTTTATTGAAGAGTTTGTAAATGTAAGTTGTTTTATTGTGTTACATTATCGATACTGATAACGTAGTTAAGAGGGTTGACACAGTTTTTCATACACCCTGTATATTTTAACAAATTGGAATCAAACCGGGAAATAAGTACCGTTTGACTGTCACACTGAACAGACGCGGCCGGGGTTCCGTCCTCCTCGTCTGAAAATATCTCTATACGCTGTCTAGGCTTGAATCCCGTCGCGCCTCGCGTCATGCGGCGAGCTGAAGACTCACTTTCCGCCTCTGGAACGATAACATACAATTATTCTACTAGTATTACAATTGCGAAGGTTTGTGAGCGTGTGTATATGTTTGTTACTTCTTCACGCTCAAACGGCTGAACCGAATTTTGAATAACACATAGGCTACTTTAATTCCCGGAAATCCGCGGGGCGCAGCTAGTAATATATATATAGAGTGAATATAATCCTCTCGAAATCGCAATTAAAGTTACCGTGGCGGCTCTAAACTATTACCCCATTAACAAGCCAACAAACAAAACCTTTACATTAATACATACAATGTAAAATACCTATCATCATAGCAAAGAATGCTAGTGCTACAATACTCTTTAGAGAACATTAAATATGACATTATTGAACTAGCAGAAGTCAGGAGAAATGGTAACAATATAAAAAGGCAACTGGTGGACGCCTATACGCGAAAGGGGCCATGACATATTTAACTTGTAGTGTTTATTTTTTAGCTTAATGTATTTTTTTAACTGTAACCTATGTCTTGGAGTAATCAGGGCTTTAATATTATTATTTATAGTAAGGAACATCTAAAAAAAATTATATAATAGCAGTGTACGAAGAGATGGCTCATTTTTCGCTGGACGGTCGTCGAGGTGACATTACTCAGTATTTTAAGTATACACATTGCGTTACTAATTACTTTTAAGTCTATTATACGTATAAAACTCTGTCAGTAGTTGATATCATTGTACTGATGTTTTCATATCATTATTTTGTTACTATTAATTAAAATCGCCTTCCCAAATTACATATTATTAATATAAATATATATATTTAGGATTCTAACACGATCCTTATAAAAATATAGTTTTCTTGTAAATCCAGTACTTTTAAATGACAATAAAACCTTAACTAGAGCAAACTAATTATTATCTAATTCCAAAACATCTTAAATGAGTTAAATTCTATTTACAATAATACAAGTCGTGTTCACAACATACTTTCCCGCGTTAAAACTTAAAAGAGTCAATCGTCATAGCTTTAACTAGCTTTTGCCGCGACTCCGTCCGCGAGGAATAGTGACTTACGGCAGATTTTTGGTTCTTCCCACATAGTTCCCGTTCTTGTGGGGTTTTCGGAATGGTCGAGTTCCCGTAGAATTTTCAGGATAAAACCTATGTTTTTTTTATTCACAATGAAGTACTCTTAACCAACAACATATTTATTTGTTTATTTGAATAAAGATTAATATTATTATGTTGATACAACTTAAACAAATTATTTCGACCAAATTAGGTACCATAAAAACGGTTTTTGTGAGTTAATCTTAAAAGATAGACATATACTGTCGCGGACTGTTTTTTAGATCATTAAAAGAGCTATTATTCTTTGATACATATTTTTTGTGTATCTTGAACCGTTTTCACGGCGCACGCAACGGAAGGCTTCAAAGATGAAATAATTTTTCCCGTTTTTTACACGTTTAGCACTATATCTTTGCTCCTATTGGTCGTAGCGTGATGTTATATAGCTTAAACCCTTCCTCGATAACTGGACTATCCAAAACAAAAAGAATTATTCAATTCGAAACAGTAGTTTCGGATATTAGCGCTTTCAAACAAACAAACAAACAAACTCTTCAGCTTTATAATATTAGTATAGATATCACTTCGAATGCGTTCGGGAATTTAAAGGTTCGGTTCGAATAAAAAGTGTGTTTACTAAGTATGTTTATATTATTACCGTCTTCATCTTTATGTTTGGCGCGTGCCTCTTTGCTAGCCAGGATCTCTTGTTCTCTCTCGTCTAGCTTGGCTTGTTTCAACGCTTTGCATTTTTCCAAAGTCGGCTTCCCTTCTAGACCCGCAGCTATCAGTAGATCCAACATCTTAGCCACACGTTCCGTGGTCTTTGTGCATCCTGTGATTTATAACATAAATTTAATTAATAGTTCAATTTATTGCAGGGAGAGGAGCTTCAACAGTGCCTGGGATTTGCGACCCCGGTTTAGGTTTAAAGGGCCTCTATCTAACTCGTTAATTAGTTCTGGATAGGTCCAAGTCTTTTAGCCATAATGAGGTACATTATCATATTAATCTTGTATACAACGTGTAACATAATTAACGCACACCCTGAAAGTAGTTTGATCAGAATCGGATACTGGATAGATTTTGATAGTTTTTATGTAGGTCATTTTTTGTCTCAAATTTAGATAGAACTAAGTAAATTATAGTCACCCTACACACAGTTATCTAAACACTTCATAGAAACGAAAATTAATGGAAACGAAAAGGGATCGTACGTCAGGGTATTAAGATTTTTAAAATGAAATATTTAATTAGTTATCATCATTCAATTAAAGAAAACTGATACTTATTTCAAGGCTAAAATAGTATTTAAAAATAACTACGCACGCAACACCATAGCGACAACCGGCACACAGCAAGGTCACTACAGTGCATAAAAGAAAGCCGCGTAATACAAAAATTATTACTTTCTCCTTCTTTCTTCGGCTTAATAACATTACAATAGACTGAGACGGCAGGCTAATTCCGGGAATCAGAGTAATAATAACTAAACATCGAAGTCAACAAAATGTGTTTTGGGTAAGTTAGTCACGCCGCGTCCACCTTATCGAAAAGAGGTAAAGTGCAAATAAAATCTTAGTCGCGCATTTCGCTGTGTCGTTTCGGTACACTAAATTTTTTTTTTTTTATTATTCTTTATTGCACACAAAAAAAAATTAATGTACAAAGGGCGGACTTAACGCTATGTCAGCATTTTCTACCAGCCAACCCAGAATAGTGTAGGAGAGTAGTGAGTAGGACGTGCACAGAAGTAAAGAAAAATTTTAAATGTATACATAGTAAAGAATACATAAATATACATATACATAATATACATAAATATTCACAAACAAATACACATACAAGTACATAAATATTTAACATATATACACAATTATATGAATATATTTACATATGAATCCATTTATGATAAGAGTATAGAAGAAAAGACATCACATAGAGTTGACAGACGACAGATAAAATTCTTTCACTTGGCGCTTGAAAGAATCGCGCGAAGGGGCTCTACGAATAGAATCCGGCAAAGTGTTCCAAAGCCGGGCTGCGACTACAGAAAAAGAGTTGGAAACAAAGCCAGATTTATGGGGAGGTATGAAAAGGGTAAGGAATTGAGAGGATCGTAGGGGCTTATTGTGAGTAGAGGAGAGAAGAGAAAATTTAGAGGATAAGTAAGTGGGAGCATTACGGTCGGTAAGAATAGAGTAGAGAAGACATAGCATCCGAGTGTATCTACGTTCCCGTATAGGAAGCCAGTGTAACTGCTTCCTAAAACGAGAAACGTGGTAGAACTTGCGTAAACTAAAGATGAAGCGAATGCCGTTGTTTAGAAGACGATTAAGTTTTTGGAGGTGTTCTTCCGACAGGTCTAAGTAACAGGAGTCACCGTAGTCAATAATTGGAACCAAGAGGGTAGAAGCAAGCTGGATTTTAGTTTCCATGGGCAAAAAATTTTTTAAACGCATCATGGAATGCATAGTGGCGTAAAACCTACGAGAAACTTCTTTAATATGCTCCCCCCAACTGAGTTTACTATCAATGATAATGCCGAGGTCCTTAACACTACTGCTGAACTCTATTGGTATATTATTATATCGTAGGCTGGGCAGAGTCGGAACATCTAGCTTAGCTAGCTGTCTCCTGCTGCCTATAATGATGGCTTGACACTTGGATGGATTGACAGTGATACCATATTTAGCGGACCAAAGAGAAATGCGGTGGAGATTATCAATCAGGGAGTTAATAGCCGCGGCAAGATCATTGACAGCAGAGTGTTCGTAGAGCTGCAAGTCATCGGCATACAGATGGTAGTGCGAAGTTAAAATTTTAGTGATGGAGTTTATAAAAACAGAAAATAACAGAGGAGATAATGCCACCTTGAGGAACGCCGGCACTCACGTCGCACCAATCAGATTGTAGCTGACCGATGCGTGTGGATTGCCGACGCCCTCGGAGATAAGAAGAAACGGTAGAGAGAGAGAAACGGTTCAACGGTAGAGTCTGACAAGTTAGCATGGGAAAGAAATGCAAGAAGGAGATCATGGTCTACTGCATTGAAAGCATTGCTAAAGTCGATTAGCACGAGCACTGTGAGTTGCTGGTTCTCCATGGCAATACGAATATCGTCCGTGACCTTTAACAATGCTGTTGTTGTGCTGTGACCTGGGCGAAAGCCCGATTGGAGTGGATTGAATAAGTCGCATTTATGAAGGTAGCAGGAGATTTTTTGGTGTGCAATGGACTCCAGGATTTTGGATAGAAAGGGGAGAATTGTTATAGGACGAAAATGAGAGGGTAGCGAAGGATTTGATATTTTAGGGAGTGGGAGAACAAAAGCCTAGGGCCACATCTCAGGAAATGTACTCGTGGTAAAGGAGAAGTTTACGATGTGAGTTATGGGGGGAATTAGAAAGTTGAGGATAAGGGTAATCATAACTCGACTTATTCCATCACAACCAACCGCCTTGGATTTGATCGAAAGAATGGTTTTCTTCACATCATTCTCCGTAATAGGAGAAAATTGAAAAGGTGGAGAAGTGATTCTAGGCAAGCCATGTATTTCAGAAAGCGTTGAAAGTTTAGTTTGCAAGTCGAGGACTGGAGGTGAAGAGAAGTGAAGATTGAGATCGTTTAAATCAAATTGAGATTGATCAGGGAAAGTTTGAGACTTGCCGATACCGAGGGTATTTAAAAATTTTAAAGCTTCCTCGGGAAAAGATTCACGTATTTTGTCAAAGAAATATCGGCGTTTGAGCTTCCTACACAACTGATTGCAGCGGTTCCTTGCAGCTTTATAAGCTGACCAGTTGAGAGCAGAACGGTCCCTCTTGTACTTACGGAAGGCTTTATCCCTCTTGGCTCTCGCTTTTCTTAAATCGTCATTAAACCAAAGGTTTGAAGAATTTTTTATTTTAACAAGGCGTAGATGCGAGTGTCGGTCAAATAATTCAATTAGTTTAGAGCAGAGAAAATGCAACTTTTCGTCAATTGACGCCAACACCTCTATCTGCGACCAAGGAATAAGAGTAGCATCGTCCAATAACCTATCGAGATCCAGACAACGGTAGCTTCGCAGCAACAGCATCTTGGGTTTGGGCTTAGGTGATCTGAATTTAAAGATAGCAAATATTAGATCGTGGTGAGAGAATTCCGGCGCTGAAAACTGACCAAATTTAGAGACCAAGTCACCTTTAGACGTTATAATTAGGTCTAAGAGACTATAGAGACCGTCGATTGGGTGGTGTGTTGCAGCGAGCGGTAAAACCTGAAGGTTAAAGGAGTCTAGTATAAATGTGAGCTTTGAAGACCGATAATTACTCTTGATCAGACAGGTGTTGATATCCCCCATTACAATAAGATTAGTGTACTTAGGCATCATATTCTCGAAGAGGGACTCAAGAGAAGAAAAATAATTGATATTGGGGGTACAATAGACCACTCCAAGGGCTATCTTGGTGCCCACATCTATCTCGATGAATAAATATTCAGAAGATGCGATATACTGGGAAGTTGATTGACAAATAAGTTTGTAAGGGATGTGACATTTTAAATATATTGCAACACCCCCACCAGTTTTTCCGATTCGATCATTCCTGATTAAGATGTAATTAGGTATAGAAAAAGAAGTAGAATGAAGAGAAGGTTTTAACCAGGTCTCGGAAATAAGAACAGCGTGAATGGATGCCTGGTTAAATGTAGAATAGAGATCGGAAAAATGACTTGGAATACTTTGCGCATTGATGTGACAAATGTTTAAATTCTTACGAAAATGTGAGAGTTCATTAGACAGCAAATCTCCTAGTAACTGAAAATTATCATCAGTACTTAGAAAAGAGATGTCGTCATCACCATCTCTTGCAGAATAAAATGATTCAAAGCTTGAATCCATAATGCATATACAAAATTATAATATACCAAATAAAATAAATACTTATACAATAATATATGTATTTATATATAACAAATTTTTAAATGTAATTATATGAAAACAAAGAAATTAAAAAAAACTAAAATAAATCAAGTAAATTGACTAGACTAACCATACACATTCTGTTGGCTCACAACAATTCACTTAAAATACGTAACTAATAAGAAATACTAAAATACATAAGAAAAAAAAATACAATGCATGTTAAGGTCTACAAACTATGTATCTAAGTGATTACAAAAAAGTTTGCTTGTCCCAAAAAAAAACACAAAAGTTAAAATGTATTAATAATAATAATAGTTGATTTATAATGATAAAAAGAAACATATGTAAAAAATTGTAATCATTTCGTATTAAAGGTAAAAGTAGATATTAAAAAGAAAAAAAAATCCATCATGCACATAAAGGTTAACCCTTATTCAAATATTGGGAAATTATTTCCCACTTGACAGTACCGTAATATTTCTTTATTATTTCTTTACTGGTAACTCTAATCAGTACCAATCCAGGAACAAAATAATTTTACACATTTTTTAAATATTTTACTTGGCAACATTTTGGACAAAATTGCGTAATGTCATCGTATGTCAATGTCAAAGTCACAATTTGAATTTTTTGGTGCACAAAACCGGTTCTCGCGGGACTTTCGAAAATTTTTGTAGAAAAAAATCTGGTAAGTACATAAACAATATATTGATGTAAACTAGACTTATTTTCTGAATGCTTTTTACGGTTTCTGTGCTTTTTGCACTGATATTTCTTGGATTTTATTAGGTTTAATTAGGTGGGAAATAATTTCCCAATGTTCGTTCCTGCTTTGATAAACATCAGTGTCTTTATATATATATAAAATTGTTTGTCAGCTGTAATAATAACGGTATAGGAACTTGTAATACGATAGTATTTGAAAAGTTCTTAATAAAATATTATTTGTAACATTCTAGTTTCATTTTATTTTTATAATTTTATTCAATCACTCAATCATGTTATATTGAATTTTTTATATAAAAAAAATAAACAAGTAAAGTAGGAGTAAGTAATATGTATAGAATTTGTAGTAAAAATGTCCCAAAAAAATGTAACCATTCCGGATGATGGGAAATAATTTCCCACTTACTTATATTTTGCTTTTCCATACTGGATAATGGGATATAATTTCCCACCGTAAAACCCCCATTTCCCCTCTTTTTATAAAAAAAATGATGTTTTTTTCGAAATCTACAAAGCCCTTTTACCTAGTAACCATGTTTAATTCATAATTTTATTTAAAAAAAAATCCATTTGATTAAGGATTAATATACAATCGTTTACCATAATGACATGACTTTATAAAAAAAAGTGATTTTATCCATTTAATTGTAGCTAACGAATACAGATTGAGAGACATGTATCTAATATAAAATAATAAAAAATGTAGAAAGAAACACTTCTAATAAAATTTGTTATCGATATCTATAGAGTGAGTGCGGCATATTTGGAATACATGTTGCAAGTTACGAATTATTCCACATTACCTGCAGCGTCTCAAATATGCCGACCTTCCTCCATCCATTAGACTTGAAAAAAAAAAAAGTGTGCCAAAATACAATCATCCAAGTCACTAGCAATTGACTGTTGGCACGACACTATAATAATTATAATAGACTTCAAAACTCGCCTCAGGTGTCAACTTGTCAAGTGTCAACAGTATGGAATTGATAAACAAATATACCCGGGATTAACATGCGACTTGGATAAAGTATAATAATATTGTAATTGCTACAAGGACACTAATAATTAAAAGAAAAGAAAATATAGAATCACAGTTACCCACAAGAAATGACCATTGTGGAACGATATAAACATCACTGTGATGTTAAAAAACAGTTAAGTGTAAATGAACTGTAACTTAAGATAACCATTGTGTTGATTTTAAATAAATTTCACACATATTCATATTAAAAGCAAATAAAACGAACTATCATCGAAAGAATAGAGGGACTTCAACATGTACTCTGAGATGATTATAAATTAAGTGAAAGTATAACCAAAACAAGATATACAATACATGGGATAACAGCATACTATTGCTTCTTGACCAAATTTCGTCGCGTAAGTGGCTTTTTGCTGGCGTCAGGAAGAGCTGCAGGGCTGACTCGAGGCAGCGCAGAGCTGGCAGGCTTGACAACGGACTGTGATGAGGGCGATGGACTGGGGAACATCTTTAGGCATTCATCGAAATCTTCCTGAGTTGTGATACGCCTGCGTTCGTTATTTGGCAATTTGATATATATGTTACCATTAAGGGTCCAGGTGTTAGTTATGCCAAATCTTTTCCTTGCTTTTGTGTTTTTTCACTCAGCACAACTGGAGACGACTTCAATTTCTTTTTATTACTCCAAATGAGACTTTTAACTTTTAAGTCATTAAATCGGACAACAATGGGTTGAGGAGCCCTCTCAGACTTACTTCCTATACGATGGCAGTACTGGATCACACCTGGCTGAAGATCAGGGATGCCCATCAACACTTGAATTGTTCCAAGGACCGTTGAGACCAAGTTCTCACCTTCAGCCTCCTGAATACCACCGAACAGCAGAGCATTTCTTCTAGAAGTGTTGTCGATGTCATCAATTTGTGAAGATAAATTAGTGACAAGTGTCCTTAGGAGGTCCAGGATGTTCCACACTGAGGCCTTAAACTCTTTAAACTCACTTGCAAGTTTATCAAGACTGTTCCTATTACCTTCAGTGCTACTTGTGAATTTCAGTTGTTTTTCGAATTCTGCCATCCTATTACCAAGCGATTCTGCTATGTTTTTATGAACTTCCAGTATATCTTCCACTCTTGCCATTGTATTTAAGTATAAATAAAGTTTTATTTGTGATGTGTCAAAAATTCCTTGGGAGAGTTTGTAGAACCAACAGGTAAGTGTAATTATTATGCAATTAAAGACATAAGAACCACAATAACTTATGTAAAGTAGCCTATATATGTCACTTATGTAAAATATTACTTTTTTAAACTGTTAAAATAGATTTTAAACAAAAAAATAAAGAAAATTTTGGAGAGTGATTTTTAATCGTGTGCACTTTTTGACACCTACCGCCAAAAAAAAAAAAAACATTCAATACATCAAATACCTACGCACGTGTCCATTGACCTCCTAGATCAGCTGATTTGACGCGACTCGACTTTTTTTTGTGGGGGCGAATTAAATCGCTAGTTTATAACACAGAGATAACAAGTGCCGAGGAACTAAAAAATAAGATAATAACCGCCTTTGTAAAAGTGAAAAGTGACATTGCAGTATTATCTAAAATAAAACCACAATTGCGAAAACGGTCATTACAGTGCATTGAAAAAGGCGGTGGACATTTTGAAAATGTTTTAAAACGACAACGCCGTGCGAGTGCAAATTAAACTGTTAGTTTGTTTATGATCTTTAAATTATTGTAAATATTTTGATACACACCATTTAAACGGGCCGACTGTGTTTGACTTTGTCGTAGGTTTTGTGGTGTCTAATCAAATCACGCGTTATCAGTTGTTTAATAATTCTTATTTACAAATTTAATTTAACAAATCAGTAATTATAAAATATTGGCTTCACATTAAAAACAAAATTCAATGTCAACAATCTAAAGCTTGAAAAGTGTGATGGAAAGAAAAATCATAATGTATGTAGTTATTTCGTGTACTTATTATTACCTACTTCTTTAATTATTGTGGGACGGCACTCGGAGAGAGGGGCGCGGGCGCGGCGAGTACATGAATAGCTGACCATATTATTTGCACGAAATTGGGATAACTAATTTCACAAATAAAAAATGCAAACGCACATATAAATAATATTTGGTGTATGCATTGCGTTTATATTATTATATTCGCATTGGGGTATTTGAGGGTGTGCGTTAATTACGTTACACGTTGTATATACGTACCTTCAACGAGTTTCTTATAGTCGAATGTAATGCCGGCCGCTTTGCAGAACTTCTTCATATCAGTTATGCCAGGCTGGCGTAGTTCCGGCGGGACCGGCGGCCTGTCCTGGCGACCACACCCGCTCCCGAGAGTGCGGGGTGACGCGTTCTTGGAACCTTTCGGCTGACTTGGACCGGGCTTGGATGACATATCCTGGGAATAAACACTATGCATGAACGATCTGATACTATCACTATAATTTGTTAATTAATCTATTATAACTGTTTTGTATTATTATATTTTTACTACAGTCTACGGTTAATATATGATTATGTATTTTCGATATATGTATAGAAGAATTTCATATATTATCCAAAATTTCTCACATTATACAGGGTGACTGGTGAATTACTATCAATATTTAAGGAGCATACTCGGTACATGATTCTCATTCGAATTATGTAAAAAAAATAGGTACTTAATTTTTGACAAAATTTCCGTATAAATAAATAAAGTGTTGATACGTTCCAAGTGTTCCAAGTGTGGACGCGTACGGCGGCGTGCTGATACAAAACCACGCCCCCGTTGCGTATGTGTGAGTGTGTGTGTGTACCTAATCTGTAGGGTGTTCACACGATGCGTAATTAATTACATAACTTTTGGTTAACTTTACTTAGAAGTTTATTAATATTTATGTTATATTAATTTTTATTTTGTCATATATGATCGTCAACTACCACGTCCTCAAATATCGATAGTAATTCACCAGTCACCCTGTATATACATATATAGTTAATTATATGTCATTTGCATGACTATATCAACATAATATCATTAATTTCATAGTATCAAATATAATTCAAGTCAGATATATACTGTAAACTTAACAAATATATTTTAACAAATGGGAATCTTACCGGGAAATACATATGTACCGTTTGATCGTTACACTGAACAGACTTAAATTTAGAAAGACATTAGGTAACTAGAGATTTCTGAAAAAATCACACCTACCCTCAACTAGGGAAGTAACTCTCATTGGGGGATCGCAACCGGTACTCTCAAAATATACGATGAAACACAAATAATTATTATAAAAAATCTTTATGTATACAACGTTTGAAATTTTTTTGCAAGTTTTTATTTTATATAGAAAAATGTCTCTTAGTTATGCGTTATTTCATTTCATTTTTGTTACAAGTGAGATTTCGAACTGAATATTCATAAATGTTTTGTTATATGTGTAATTCTCATGTAAGTGATAATAATGTCTTAGTGGGAATAAATATCTGAAATATTTCATAAATCAAAATGTTTTAAACAAATAAGTATTTAAAAAATTGGCATTTTTTAAAAAATTCGACACAATATTTATATTATTCTTTTCTATAACAATGGCAACAACAACCCATACGTCATTTTTGTTTGCTTATAATATTTAATTAGAATATGGAATGTGTAAGAAAAAAGAGCGCGGGAATTGAAACGTTGACGAAGGCTTTTTGAAAATTTTAATTATTTTATATAGTTTTACACTATAATTTGCAAATTTTTGTTTAATTTATTGTAAAGAAGTAAAACTTAGTCTGTATATAAGTGTTTATGTGGAGAGATGGTGAAAAAACGTAAAAAGAAGGATTCGGGTGAGTCCTTGAATTTCAATTTTCAGCACAAGCAGCGATTCCGATTGCGAGGATTCGCCAGTATTGCAGGATGCAAATGCCTTCGCTCCCTTTAGGGTCGCTGATTATTGTCGGCGATACCCTGAAGATGCGGAAGCCAAGTCTGAATTCATAGTATTTGTCGAAAGTACTAATGATGTCCCACCCGGTAATAGGGACATGATGTCGCTTAGTACTAGTTTTATACGCTCTGTGAAAGGTATACAATATTTAAAAAAAAAAAAAATATAAGGTCGGTGTTGTTTCCCAACTTGCGAATTTGGCAAATGCCTTTTTAGAGAATACTACATATCTAAAGGAACAACGACTTAAATCTTCAATACCAGCAGGGGCCACCGAACTATCGGGAGTTATCTCCTCGGTTCCCACTCATCTATCTAATCACAAAATATATAAAGCAATATCAACAACAAAAAAAGTCATTTCTGTCCGACACATAATGCGTAAAGTAAAAGGAGAAAATAACACCTTCACACTGTAACCTACTCGAATCAAAAAGGTGAGTACTCTTGTCATTTTAATATCAATTTGTATTGTTAAAATGAAAATATATTATTATTATTGTGTTTTTAGTTTTGACATTGAAAAATGCGTGGGTTAAACTAGTTTTATATTGTTACAAGTAATTATCTTTTGTTTTACGAGTTTATTATTTAACAGTATCAGATTTATATATTATTATAATATAGCTGTTCTCATAGAGGTAGATAAAAATCCTTGGATTTACATATAATTACAATGTAATTAAAGTTATGATAAACTTCCGCATTTGTATATTTATATAAATGCTCAAAGACGAATACATAAAATATATTTTTATTCCGCACATAAGCTATGCAATAAAAAGTTGTGGATCTTTTTATATTATTTAAAAAAAAATTGTCTTTTTAATGTCCTGCAAAATGTTATTGATATAAAAACAAAAAAATCCTAGAAAATATTTATTGTAATGATCATAAATACATGGTCGAACAGAAAAACATACTAAACTTCTTTTACAATTAATTAGTAGTATACTGCTACCTATATTAATTGTAAAGAGTATTAGAAATTTTAGAAAAATATCTGTGTGTTGGTCCTTCACACTGTTGGTGAAAAAATAGATTCCAGTTTGGTGTAAACTATCCGGAGCCATAATCTACAAAAAATTGGTGGTTAATTCAGCTTTTAACATAATTGTTAACAAAGATGTTGGATATGTAATAATAACTATTCCGTATATATACATATTTCAATATTTATATATTCTTTATTTATTTTTATAACATAATGAAAATGCTACAACTGCTAATGAATTTTATATTTTTTTGTAAACAGTGGATTATTTTAGAAGGAAAATATATGAATATGTTTAATAGGGAGGAAAACCTAAACATTTTCTTACTGATACTTGTAAATAAGTTTTTTTTCTAAGAATGGACATTATGACTTTAAAAGAACTGTTTTATATGTCTATGTATGAATATTTATATGATAAACATATAGTACAAGTAGTTGTACATTGACATGTTGATAAAAAAGAGACAAAACTTCTGAGCATTCTAAGTGTTCACCATATGTGTGCCGGGTCTATTCTGTTACAGAGAAATATTCTATTTAAGTATAATTTAGTAATCATAGTTTATACATAGACTGAGTAATTGATAAACGGTTTGGGATTCAATAAAACATTCTTATCTTTCAGAAATCCTGATATGTGGAGGCTGTTTAAATGATATCAGCGATGAAGACTATATATCGGCGCTAAGCCAAGATTGGCACAGGGACTGCTTTCGGTATGTCAATAACCATTAAATGTGACCTACATGATTTGTTATACTTTGCCAGGAATGGGGATAACGACATTGGCCATGCTCAAAGACGCCGTTGATGTGTACAAAACAGATATATGAATAAAAAGATTTGGCAAGAGACTCGTTTCTCTCGATTCCATATCTGTATAAGATATAATAGAATAACTGACATCCAATCAATGTTGAAGTTTTAGATTATTTTAGAATTTTATTAAGTTACATTTCATTATGTCAAATTACCTTAAGTTACGTTACATTACAGACATTGTTTGTTTACATGAACTAAAATAGGATTCTATCTAATGACACAAGAAAAGTATATTATACATTCACTCAAGGTTTAAACATTCTCCTTAAAACATTTATGGTTTAACATATCAGAGACAGAAATAATTAATGTTATAAAAATAAGTTAGAATTGATATAAATAATACATAAATACATATGTCAAGTTGATTAAAAATATTTATCCATTATTATTTCACATCCTAAGTACTATATTTACCTACTTCTTTTTGTCTTTTCACAACCATGTTTTTTAACCAGTCTTTTCCATCAAAACATAATAATTTTTTTAATTTATATAGTAACCTTGCAGCAATTATTTGTATTTTATTTGTTTGCATCAATTTTTATAATCAAATTCTAATTCAGATTGTCTTTTACTTCTATCCTATCCATATTATATATACATAGTTAAAATATAAAATTCTTTGGAAAATTAACAGTACTTTTTATTCTTAGATAACTACAGTAATGGCTTTTTTTTTTGGAATTTAAACATTGTTTAATACATTTGAATTATGGATGAAGATACAGGGTGTGAACACTATATTTCGATTCATACATGGTATAGCAAAGCACCTTTTATATATATATTTTTTTATTTTAATAGATATTTTCTAAACCTCAAGGGTGACATTGTAAAGCTATGTGTATATTCATTTCTAATTCATTGTTTCTAGGTGCTCAGTATGTGACGCTCAGTTGACGACGTGGTTCTTTGAGAAGGGCGGTTTGCTATTCTGCCGCGAGGACTACTGGACCAGATTCGGGGACGTCTGTCATAGATGTGGACAGGTATTGTATTATGGGATTATTTGCACTCGGTTCTATTGTAAAATTAACATTTAAATCGTGCTTGCGACTGAATCTAATCTTATATTCTTATTGAGAAAATCTACAAGTAGTATGGCATTAAAAAAACTTTATTATTTCGCTACCCCCTAATGAAGAAACACCGCTTAGGAGCACACCTGGATGTTACTAATATTTTCTTTTATCTTAATTTGGTTAATAATTGCCGCTAATACAATAGCTAAACCATAAAACACACACTTGACCGCTATCTAATGAGATAGTGACTAACAATAGGGGTGCCTAATACTTTTGCACGCAGCTGTATATAATAAATACAACGAAAACTGATATAAACAATAGATAATTTATAGTTATAAACGCTTATAACCACTCTAAAGTTTGCGAAAGTGAATCCATTTGTTTGCTGAACACTTATAGATTATAAAATAATTCTTCTATCAGCGTTAGTTTTTAGACGTCTTATTCTTATTTTATTATACATATAATTATAACGTAGAATGGCGAAAAAACTCTATTTTTTGTACGTTATGTCGACTTTTTGCGAATAAGCTAAGCAGTAAAAGAACAAATAAATGTTCAGTCATGAGGTCTTTTTTTTTTTTAACGAGGCGAATCTTTCAAAGACTTCCCGCCGCGGGGGAAAACACGACGGGGGCGTGTGGGATTTCCACCCACTAAACTCCTCGGCGTTCTCTGCGCTGTGCGTAGACTAGTGAGCGGGAACGGCAAGCCATACTTCCGCTCACTACGCACGAGTCCCGAAAGGGACTCCGCCATCGGCAGGGGCATCAGTGGCTGACCACACCACCCCTCCGACTCAAGAGCAGCGTGCCGGGAACGCCAAACACGCCGCTCTTCCTCTAGCCTATGTTACCCGGACGCCGGTTCCCCACCGACGCCCGGAGGCTTCCTCACTGGGGAGGCAGGTCGCGAGCATAAGCCCGCTGCCTTCGACCCAGCCTTCGTCGGCGCAGCGGCGCCGAGGAGGGGTCGTCTTCCCTCACTCGTTCAGCAGCCTCCTTCTGCAAGATGACTCTCTCGCTGAAGTCGGCCACCGCCTGCCATGCCCTCTCGCTGCCGACCATGGCCTGGACCACTGCCGGCAACGAAAGGTCTGCGCCAACCACGCGGATGAGTTGGCTCCGCTCGGATCAGTCATGAGGTCTTAACATAAGCTTTGCCAAACACGCACAACCACTTCTAAAACCAAGAAGTTATGGCTCAAGATATATGCATGAAAACATTTGTACTGTCTTTTTTTTAGTTTAACGAAACTAATTCCAAGGTTCTGGAGATTTTAACATATATGCTAAAGTTTTTACCTATATATATTACTATGAGAAACTCAGTTACGGTAAACTATTGAACGGATATTTGCATTACGACAAAACGTTGGATTTATTGAGAAATTGAGCTGAGCGTTAAAAGACAAGTTTTCATTTTTAATTAAGTTATATTAAAATTGCGAAAGTTTATGTCGGTTTGTGGAGTGCAAAACTATTGAAGCGATTTGAATAATATTTTTTGTTTGATTTATTAAATTAATAAGCCTCCTGTGATATCGTGTGTCTACGTCTACGTATCTTCATAATAAGCAGTTTGATTCTAAGTGATAAAATTATTGACCCTCAATCAAAAGAGATTTTAAATTGTAATGGAGTTCAGACCGTGTATGTATTCCAAAGACTTATGCAAGAAACTGATTTAAAAAAATTAAAATAATATACATACAATATTAATATAAAATATTTATTTACAAGACTCAAAAAGTTGCTACTAAATTCTCTGCGTTACATTGTTCCTTAACTCACGTACGTTGTAACACGATTAGCACTAAACGACCGGTCAAGTCATGTTCGTCATCAAAATCATATTGCCCAATTCTAATGATGTTTATTTTGTCACATTTAAATTATCACACAATTTCATCATTAACAAACTGACAATGAAAATAAGAATCGTGCAAGTACATTTCATAACATGAATCAAATATGTACATATTTTTAATGATGATTATATTTTATATTTTCAAGAGATAAATATATATTTATTAATAATTATATATTGAAGGTTGTGTATGGATCTTCAATGGCAGCGGGCGAGCTGAGGTATCATTCCGAGTGCTTCGCCTGCGCCGCCTGTGGAGTTTTGTTGGGTGAAACTGAACGGTACGCCCTCGTTGACCGAGATACTCTATACTGGTAAGATAGTAAATATATTATATACTTCAATGATACATCCATACAATAATAAAAGCAAAACTGTAATTGTTCCATCAATAATAACGCATTTTCTGACCAAACTTATAAGACAACTTTAAGCAACATAACTGTATGTTAATTATTAACTAACATAAAAAAATAATATTAAACGATAGTCATGTGATTTGATTGTTTAAATTTAAATAATAAATTAGAAATCTCAAACCACCTACTTTTACTATTTGTATTACCGCCGTACTATAAATTGAGCTATCGTGTCAATGAGCGTTGTGTAATTTATATTATTGTATTTCAGCCAGTGGCGGCGTAAGGCGTGGGCGACGTGGGCCATCGCCTACGGCCTCGCGGTACAAGGGGCCTCGCGCCTTAAAAATTTTAGAGAATTAAAAAAAAATATCTTCTTCTTCTTCCTAGGAATTTCCCAGCTATAGCCAGGGTCTGCCTTACGTGTTGTGATTAGTTTTGGCTATTTGTTTTTACGACCGGTCGTCTACTTGACATCAAGTCATCCCTCTTTGGGAATCAGAATTAATTAAACCTATTTTGATAAGAATAGTGTGTTCAATGTTTTAATAATATTTAGCGAATAAATAGATAGTGTTTAAGCATATTGATTTCCCCCGAACAGTGACGTTTTTTAATTTTTTTTTGTTTTCTTTGTGATTTGTAATTACACCAGTACCTGTACTCGTCTATTTTACATAAAGTAACAAATATTTAATTGGTGATAAGTACGCAGTAATTACTTGTTTATAAAATAGGCTTTATAATATCTTTTGAAGCAAACCAAAGCTTTAAGTGTAAAAAAAGCATCTACCTACGTTTAAGTTTTTAAAACTATCTGGTAGTAAGAGCTTCAGGTTTCCATAGAATAGGGCCTCGCGAAATCTGTCTTGCCCACATCAAATTTAGGTCTTGCCCCGCCACTTAATAACTGTAAACTTGTTTATCATATCATAATACAATCTAATACTATCCAAAATTCTAATATTATGATTTAAATAACACTTGGTATTCAGACGTCTATGTCCTTGGTGTATGCTTTAACTTTTTTAATCAAACCATTAACAATCGGAACGTTTAGAAATTAAAACAACAAATAAAGAAAAAATATATAGGTAATAAAATGACAGACATTAGGTACACATTATATTCGTATATTTAACACGAAACTTTACAAATAGTGCCACAATAAAGCAACGTACACTTAAAAAGGATTATACCGGAATTTCACCCGGACTTAATATTGTAGGCCTTCAGTACAGTTCAATATCAGACTTAATACCAATGTTCCCAACACACTGCCCTTACAAAGCGACTGATGTGTCACGTTTAAAGAGCCCAACAGTGAGATCGCATTAACGCGACGGCCAAATTATTTTACAGCAATTCAGTTATAAAATTTTTCGGTCCCTTTTAAATCCTACTACATATCTATATCGTGTCTGTTTCCTTTCCGTCGCTCGCCATTTTAAAGTTATTAAATAAATTGTAGCTTTTTAGGTTAACCTTATAAATAAAATAGATTATATTTCCCCGATATCTTTTAAAGTCAAAAATATTACCTGTACCATAACAAAGAAATTATTGTATTTACAATCAGAACTATACTATGTTAGTGATGAATACATTATTGTTAGTTTAAAATAAACCTTATGCTTTACTAAATAAACTTAGAACAAATACGCATTGGTATAAATGTCATAAAGATTGACATATGTTATTTCAAAATGGCGGTATTTCTTGTATACACCACTGTACCTTACATTTATATGAACTTTTTTATATACCGAAAGTCTAGGAACGGGCACAATTCGGACAAATATATTTTATATTTTTTTATGGAGCAGAAATGACACACAAAACATTTAAATTTTTTTTGGCATTTGATAAACACATAGGTGGTACATTGAATTGGTGATATTGTAATAAAAATTACTAATTGTGCATGACATGTCCCGAGCCTTGCACTTCATACGTAAAAATTTTTCAATCCAGGTCATCTATCGGATTTGCCGGCGTTGTGCAAGTGGTTGGGTGCGTCGGCGAACGCGAACTTGAGCCTGTAGGCTTCAGCTACCAATAAACTTATATTGGAATCCGACCAGTTCTGGGTCGGAACATTTTGCAATAGGATCATGAGTCCTTGGAAGTCTTTTTCCAACATCAGTCGTTCCCTCCAATGCAGTAGAAAGGCGGCGCAGACATAAAGCTGAAATGTCGCAAATCCATCTGATTCAGCCAAATAGGTGTCCCATAGTCGAATGGTGCAAGGCAAAGGTATTTCACGTGTCAGAAGATTGTTCATCCAGCGGAAGGAAAATTGTAGGTAATCTACGCCATGTCTTTGTAGATGTTCGTGTAGTTGCAGGTCGATGCGGCGGATCAGCTCCTTGAGTTGATTCACCTGGAAATTAGATAAACAATATGTTATTAAGATTAATAGTTGTTTCGATTGGTAAAGTTTGTAAATTACTTTAACTTGGCGGGAAAGTATGTAACACCAATACATATATATGTATAGCTTTAGACATTTTATAATATGTCAGAGTTAAACAAGTTTTTCTTCAATTTAAATTATATAAATTGTTAGTCATAAACTCAGATGTTATACAAAGACTAAAGTGTATTTATCAAAAAGATATTGTTAAAACATTTAAACAATTGATAATAGCTTATCAGCTACAATCAGTACCACAATGTTAAACAATTAAGATATTATGGAATATTATATCAAACTGAATGTAAAGACCCATATACAATGTATAAAATTTTTCCTTAATTCTTGTAAGATATAATCATATATTAGTTATATATGCAAAATCATTTAAATATAAATATTTGTACTCTTTCCCATCAACACCAATGATGGATTTCTGTTTGAATCATATAGTAATATAGCTTAGCTATAATTTAAATATTTATTGTTATATTAAAAATAACAGATATTATTTCATTTATAATGTAGATACGCTAACAATAATAAAGTATGAGTCTAGCCATTTAAAAAAATCTTATGTAGATTTCTTTATAAACCAAGCACCAACCTTGTACTGGATCCCAAGTTGAGCAAAGATGTAATTATCCTGTATACTGTCGAGAAACTTGGACAGGCACCAAAAGGAGTCAGCTTCAATGATGTCACGTTGTTCTTCGGTCAGAGAGTCCAGAGGGAAATTGTCCAGCTCCTTCCCAGGAGCGGCTTCTTGCAGGAATACCATAAAGAACGGAGTCACCAAGTCATTGATGCCTTGCACATACCCTGATGCTGGATGCCGGATTGCCCAGATGTACAGGATGCGCTCGAACATCACCTAAAAAGAATTTGATATTTGTTCTCATTAAACTGACAATATTTGAAGCATTTTGTGATTTCCATTTTAAAAGCCTATGTACATTTTTAAACTATAGCTGTTAATGAAAAAAATTCATACAGTATATGTACTTTCTGAATACTTTTATATCGTCAGAAGGACTGTATTTTATAATTCCATCAATAAATCAATCAATCGAAAAAGAAGAAGGATGATAAAACTTATATATAGCCTAAGGGTTATAACCCTATATAAATATGTATAGCCCAATTAAAACATTTAAATGTATGACTAAATACATGCATTTATTTTTTATTAATACAAGTAATTGTATGTATTTGATTTTACTTCAAAAGTCCATACTTCTTGTTCTCGTTTCAAATCAGATTACGTTAGTCTATATAGTAATAATTTGCAAACGGAGTAATACTATATATAATCGAATAATAATTTATGAATTAACAGATATGTCTGTTATTCCTTAAGTTTGTGTTCATTTGCAGGACGGGGAGATGTCTATGTTTTGTCATTAAAGATTTTATACGAAGTGACTAGACCGTTGCGTTTATATGTCAAAATGGCGCTTTGTTTACTACTGTACAATCTAAGGTCGACGACTCATGTCATAGACACTCCCACATAACTTTCATCAAGGAAGGGATTGGATAGCAGATTATTATGAATACAACAGTCATTGTGCGGATAAGACAGAAATCTTTTCATGTAATCAACTCACTTGTACTGTTATCTGTTGGAACAGAGCCACTAGGGGGCTCATCCTTGGTATGTCTATATGTATCTGTCTGTAGGTGTCTTCCTCCCTGTCAGCGTCATAGTACTGCCTAACGAGGTGCTTGTAGTCAGCCCTCTTACGTTCCAAGGTTTCTGCACGGCGCTCAGCGTTGGCTGGTAGATAGCCGGCCAGCAAGCGCCATGTTACCGCTCTGGCCTTTGATAGAAAAGAAAACAAAAACAGTTACAACATCAACCTTTGTTAAGACAAATTGATTTTTGTATCTTAACTCTTATCAATGTCTTAGAAATTATTAAACTTATCAGGGCAGTTTGTGAGTTTTAAATAATTAAAATAAATAGTGTAACTTCTTATTTAAGTAGTAAAATCACCTTCCTACAGCTTTTACATCTACTGCATATATATTGTCAGACTTATCCGTTTATAACACAATTTTTTTACAAGTGGAGCCATCCATGCCCTACTAATTATAATATATTGTAATCCTTAGAATTATTTTTATGACTGACTATAATTCGTCATAACTATTGTAATTTTGTATCAACTTGTATTTGAAAACTATAACTATGGGTTCAGATATTTTGATGGACATAACTGGAAGTAACATTGAACATTAGAAATCAAGATTGAAACAAACAAAATCAAACATAAAGATAGTATATGATATTATCTTATTTATATAAGATATGTAACATTGCAATCTTTAGACAAACTGTTGTAATACATATATACATAACAGTATATATGTTGTCTTTACATCTTTACATATTCTCGCAATATAGAAAATTGTGAAAGAAATTTTTAACTATGTTTCTATTCTAAAAATAAAAAGATACCTCTATTTTCACTTATAAAAGATTTTTAACCTATCTATATATGAAAGTGATTTAATATTATGTTAAATAATAACAGTTTTTAATGCACTTTGCACTTTTATATGAATAATTAATTGTAGACTACATAGAAACTTATTATTCTCATAATACAATAAGAACTTATAAATAAATTTAAGGTCTTTGTTTTATATAATTCTACTACATTTGAGGTAGCAACAAAAAAGTACATATTTAATTAAAATTTATCAGCTTTTTCCATGTATATATTTTTTAATCTATGTATGGATAGATTAGATTAAAATAGACTATTATAGCTTCCTGCAGATCATTATCTGCAGTACTAATTTGTGTATATTAGAAAGAGTCACTTTATATGCAGGATTTAATAAGAAAATTTTGAATTTTTTTTTTCTGGATTTAAGATAAAAACTAAACAAAGATGTTGAAGCTATTTCAATGTCTTTTATCTGGAGTTTGCAATTATATATTCTTAATTAAATTACAACAAAATGCATAAATACTGTGACATACTTTTTGTCTAAATAATATCATATAATATTGCCGATACACACATGTATTTGGTATAACAGTGTAATCCTATGATACTCATCTAAAGATCTCTAAAGATGTCTTTGACTAAAATCAATAAAATATTACAACATATGATTGTTATTGTTTTACAATGATTTTATTATTGACACCCTAAAACAGCATAACATAAACATAACATGTGGAATAAACCTAACATAAACATAACATGTGGAATTGTAATATTAAAATTTTAAGTATACCACATTAACATAAATATGTCGTCTTTGAAGAGGTAGGTCAAACCATTTTTTTTTATAGTGCAACTTTGATAACAAACCTCTTTAATTATTTTTAATATTATTTTCTTTAATTAACATCATGATTTGCCTCTCAATCCTTAAATTACAGATATGAAATTAAAAAAATTTAAGCCAGCAGCAGTTTAATATTTTTTTATACAAAAACCTTATTTTTCTCTTTGAATTATAAGAAACAAGATGAATGTTTAAACTTTAGGATGTTTGTAAGTGTACCAAAGTAGTATTAAAAAATATTATAGCACTAAGTAGAAAAGTATTATGAAACAAAAGTCCATAATAAATTAGGTAAGTTAAAACTGTAATAGTTTATTGTAGTTGCACCTAAAATCCTAATGAATGAAGTTAAAACTTACTTTTGAAATAATTTTATGGTTATATTAAGAATGGATACTTAGGATATTTACCAACTCTTACTAAGAGTGTTACAAATTCTTTAATAAGTTTTTATGACAGATTGCCAGTTTAGAATTTTTTATATAGTTATCCCAATTGCATTCATACTAAGTTAATATTGAAATTATGTAGTGATTTCTTACCTTTGTTGGAATTCCAGACCAACTGAGCTGTTTCAGCTCATTCAAATCCAACACAGCACTCTCTAGAACTTGTTGAAATCTTTCCAGTTTAGATTCACTACTTTCTTCTCTTGAAGTCAACGCCGACAGTTTCACTGGCCGTGGACGTCCAGGGTAATGACGTAACCCTGAACTACCACTTGGGACGCCACCGATTTTACGAATTTCATTTTTCCTAACAGCTACAACTTCCTCTCTCGGCTTTACCCCCTCATTAACTTTGACGTCATTGTTTACGTTCTTAGTACTTTTCCGATGGGAATTTATAACATTTATAGCGGCTGTTTGGGATATGGCTTTAGATATCTTAGTCTCTGCTATGCCAGAGATGATGTCGTCGTCGCCGAGGTCCCAGGCATCGTTCACCGATGCCTGGAACTGCTGATATGATGAACCAGACATAACCTTGTTTTGTTGAATCCTCTGACAAGGTCTGCCTGGGACAGCTCTCTGTGGAGTCCTCCAGAACGTTTCAGCCACCAATCCGTTCTTGTCATGTTCGGCTTGGTGACTTTCCATAATAATTATTAGCTAGAGACATTCTAAATAACTTTAAAGAACAACAAAGTGAAATAAGAATTTTGATATGACATATCACTAGTCATAGACAAGAGACTTTTTGAACACGGCTACAACAAGAGTACAGATAACAAAATAAAATTCTAGCTACATAAATGTATTACGATTATTTAAAATATCTACTATATTATATAAATAACTTTCAATTAGGTACCTACTTATTTGTTTACAAACTTTTTCAATACTATATAAATTAAAAATATTTGACGTTCTCTAACACGTCACTTATAAACCCGTAGTTTTATAAATATTGATAAATATTTATCTTTTGCTATTTTTCACTAAATTTAAATTTGTGTTCTCTTCGTTTATACTTATTCCACTAAAATTCAGAAAATACTGCTGGAAGTCGAAACTGGATAAAATTATCAATAACGTTTTTTGATAATTGTTTCTAGGTGGTTTGTTTAATCAATACCAATATAATATGATTCTTGATTCAGACTGATAAAGTAGTCAATTTGTTTTAATAAAATGTCTAGCCCAAACCCAGAAACAGATTCATCGTCAATGTTTATGCAAAAAGGCGATGGTAGAAATACTAGAAGTCCCACTAAATGTGAATCATCTTCCAGAAAAAATTCCCTTGTTAAGGCAAGTATACCGGCTGAGGTGATTACTGTGAAAGATTTTTTTGACTTCATGAAAACAGCTTATCAAGTTTATGAGCATCTAGAAGGTGATGAGGACGAAGGGTCAAAAATTAACTGGGAAGAATTGACTAAGCTGACGGTAATAAATCATGTAATAGGACAACAGGAAAGAGATCTTTTGCAACAAACTGCATTCACTGGTCAGAAAACTATAACGAGCCAAAGTGATACAGTGATTGAAAGGAAGAATAGCGATACTGAAAGAACCGATAAGAGATATAGTTGTAGTGAAATTGAAGGTAGGAAATAATAAGCAATGTGAAACATTATCTCAAAATGTTTTAACTGTTGAACGACTTTACATTTTATTAGTTTATTGAACTCTTTATTAGGGCTAGGGCGTAAGCGTTCCTTGCCTCCAGAAGCTCGTGTAGAGATGCTTGGCGTTTGGACAGAAGCTAATTTAAACTGCAAATTAAATGACGTAAGTTGTTAATTCGTCCGTTTTAACCTTTTGAAGTTAAGAATTTCAAACAAAGTTGAGTATTTTACAGGTTATAAATGAAGGAATTTTGGACTCTATACTTCCATACCTTGTCGGATACAAAAAGCCTTCAAAAACAACGAGTGTTTACGCACCGATTATAAAAAAGTCACCATCAAGTTCTTCTACTGAAATCAAAAAGCCAGCTAGTTTTGGTGGTAAAATATGATACAAATCTTTATTTTATATTTATAACTACCATCCGAGTTTAGATTAAAAAATATATTATGTACTAACATTTTTATAGGTTTCGTCAATGAAAAGGAGTCTTGGGATCGTTTGGGTAGACGTAAATCTTCCGTAACAGCAGCACAAGATCGCGTAAATCAGAAACAGGAGTAAGTACCTATATATAAATTATAAAATATAGTTGCATTTTTTATTTACGTACTTGTTAGAATTCATAATAAATACTAGACACACAATAATATCCATTTTTTTTGTTGGTTACCTGGCTCTACTGAGGAGGTTGGACAATTGATATACATTTTTGATATTTTTTATGTTCCTGTTCTAGAGGTGACGTTGAAATTCATGTCTGCGATGAAGTAAAGGGTTTGAAGAAGGATTTTAGATGTCCCCAAAAACTGCTCATATCTAAAATGGGCTATTTTGCTGACGTAACGGCTGGCCAGCGTTTGGAAGACATGGATATATCTGTTCATTGCGACATCCAGGTATTTTATAATCATTGTATCATACAAACATTTTGTAAATTTCATTAAAATTTAAATATGTCATTTTTTTTAGATATTTGATTGGTTGATGAGATGGGTGAAACGAGACACAATACTCGTAGCAGATTGGCCACTACTGGACCCACAGAATGTTGTACCCATTCTTGTATCAGCTTCATTTCTGCAGGTAAACATACACAAGGAAAAATATGTTTTAATCATTTGAACAATAATAATTAATTACCTAAAATTAATTATCTATACTTTTAACAATATGTTAAAAATAAAAACATACAATTATTACATACAATCTTAAAGTAGACTGAAGAATATGATAGTATTTATCTTCCTAGATGGAGCCCCTACTCCACGACTGTTTGATTTACTGTCACGCACACATGAATGATATAGTCAAGACTTCAACCAACCTGGCCTGCTTGAGCGACGCTCTTTTAACTAGGTATTCACTTACCACTACCGAAATAAATAACTTAGTTTTATCTACATTCCACCCTACACATAAAATCTTTATTTATTTTCCTAATTTAGAAACCATTTCTATTATATTTTAAGAAATAGACTCCGTTGCAATCCAGATAATTTTCGTTTAATTTCTCAACTAACGAAATTGTAAAATCTTGAATTGTTGGCCAATATTGTTTTGGAATATATATCAGTAGAATTTGTTGAATTCAGTTCTCAATCGTCAAAAATCTCAACAGGTTAGCGGCTATGTACACAAATGCGGAACTCGAAGCCATCAGAGATCGAAAAGATAAAATACAGTCCCGTCTTTACTGCAAGATGATCATGTCACTAGCAGAACCCGTACCGGAAACATTAAGGGGACATTACGCAACACTCGCCACGCTATTTAAGTGCAGCAAGTAATAATTTGTTATGAAACCTAATTAATTTTAATACTTATGATAAAAGAAAAATATTTCGATTTCGTTTTCCCATTAGTTTTATTTGAAATCGCCCGTAAGACATTTCCATTGGTATAATTTCAAAGAACTACATTTACTTTAAACGGAACACTCTATTTTTCAATTCTAATTTAATATTTGATAATAAAATTTAACATCCACAAACACCCAGTTAAAAACATAACATGTATTCATAGGTATCAGGTAACAAATATATTATGTTAAACATTATGAATTTAGAAGTATATGTACTAACTGCGCAAAAAAAATAAGGTGTATATCAGATTCTTTACTGATGCAGATGCAACAAGCTGCTCGGTCGACACATCGCTGGACAGGTCCCCTGCCAGCCTTCCTCCATGCGGATTGACAGACGAGGGAACGTCATCTCGGAACACACCAAGTTTGTTGTGATCCTCTGTCATAGATAACCGTTGGTAGACCATTCAGATTAAGATTGCAGGAACTAAGATGTGACGGCATTGATAAAATAGTAAAAAATCTTGTTGCTATGTTTATTCGAAGTAAATTAAACTTCTCAATGTTTACATCTCGTGCGTATTGAATATTATAGGTAGAAATAGGAAACTATACTGTGTATAGTAGGTCCAATTCAGAGAAATTAAATCTTAATTCTCTTATAATACCTCTAGAATTCACTAGGGTCAAATAAGAACCTAGTTATTTCTATTTCCTTAGGGATCCGTCTTGGAGTCTCAATGAATACATTCGCTGGTTGTATGGTGAGTTGCGATCATGGCGTCGCGTCTACTGGCGACTGTGGGCTGACTGTCACTTCCTACACTGTCAGCTCTGTGATTCCTACTTCCCTGCTTATCAGGTATGAGTAATACGTTTAAAATATTCTATTAACTATCTTATATGAATTAAGGAAAGTAGATGTCTTGGTCAATGTTAGTAAGCAAGGCAGCTATAGAATAATACAACACTTATGAGTTATGTTTCCATCAGATGGAGTGGTGTTCCCACCATGAGCAGAGCCCCCAAATGTTCGCTGTACAGGGTGCTCCGCTGGCGGCTGGACGTTACGCTTGTTGTGGGGAGAGAGCTTACCGATTCGAGACACTCACCAGGAACACAGTGAGTCGCTTTTATCTATCAGTTCTCACAAAATGAGTGAAAATTACTCTTACGTTGAAATTACTTCTCGTTTGTGATGTTCTTATGCACAAGGAACACTCATTTCCATACCAGATGATATTGTCCTCTCTATTCTCTACTCTACTACTACTCTACTCTACTACTCTACTATTCTACTCTACTACTCTACTCTGTCTCAGAAAAACTCAAATTTCTGCTTATACATCTTTGTTTGGAGTGTACAAAAAAATTTATTTTTTTTTTGGTTTTATCGACACACCTCTCCCCGCGACCAGAATAAAAACTAAGATATCCTAGTTTGCCTCAATAGTAGAAAACAACTCTGATCGTCTGACATCTGCAGTACTTCTCGGAAGGGCATTAAATGTTCCCTTTAAAATTTAAAATAGACCTCATATCGTGTAAAAAGCGTCGTGAAATGTGGCATTACTTTAACAATACCTTGTCCGAAGTCTAGCTTTGAAGGAGAAGCTCAGAAACTTTGTAAGAACATTCCCGTCGTTTTTCTTATGGGTTGTGATTTTTTACAGGGCTGCCAGTTTAGAGAACATGTCCCAGAAGAGCGCCTGCCCGCCGATGCAGCAGTTATGGAGATCTACAGTCAGTTCCGGGACATAATCGCCATGAGGCCTCCACAGCTCATGTTCCCTGAACGGCTCACAAGACTGGTACCTAGAGGTAAAATTAACGTTCTTAATAAAAAGAAATTATTGTAGTGAAACAAAAATTAAAGACCAACAGTAGGATAAAGTTAAAATTGCATGGAATATCATTCATTGCCGATATACGATCATATTTCTAGAAGGCACGGTGTCAGGGGCTCGACTGCAGTGCTCGGAGGTATACTGGTGGCAGGGCGTGCAGCTGGTACCACCTCGGGCTCCGCTGGGGCTGCTCGGACGACTGTACACCAGCGAACAGCAGTTCAACCGTGAGATCTGGGGCGGTGACTTGCTATTTGGGAATTGGCTGGGTGTAGTGGCTACTTAGAAGACGCTGTCACGAAGTAGTCCGATGATTTATATCTAGACTTCTGTAACGAATTTCTTACTGCCAACATGAAAGTTTATCTCTGATCTTAATTGCTATAGAGACATTTAATATGGTAAAGTTTGAATAGCATGTCATCTCTCCATTCATGAATTTATATATAATATTAACAAAGCTGCTGTAAATACGCTCTCCACATTGGCAATCATCTAGATCTCGAAAATTATTATTTCAATATTTCATATAAAGAAATAGAACAGTTAGCGTTTAGCTCACATATAGATTCAATATAGACAAAATTGTGCAGTCGAGAAATTGGCAAAATTTACATTGAAGAAAATTGGAGATCGTAAGTATAGTATAGAAACGGTCAATCATAGCTTTCTAGCATCACACATGATAGATTTAGACACCACAAACAGCTCTGGTTCGCCCCGGCTCGCCCCCCGTCGGTGCGGTTCGTAGTTCCGCGCAGTCACTGGCTGGGAACGCCACAGTTGCTTGCCCTTCACCTGACCAACGAGAAGTTAAAAAACCAAAGGAAGATAGTCCGAGAAGCAAAGTAAGAATACGATGTATATAGTATATGACATTTTATTAATATAGTTTAGAAGCTTAGTGTTTATATAAAAAGACAATGCCAACTGGTAACTACCGTCACTATAGACTAAATCAGTTTTTAAAAACATTGGAAATGTCATATTTGTTCTTGTTGTATATATAATTATATAGATACTTTATTTGAAACACATCACCGTTATTCTGTCCTGTCTTGTAATTACAGGACAGGACAGAATATATATTATGCAATATGTATAGTATAATATATAATCTAATATAATGCAATTGCATAATAAGACTTGCATTTCTTGACATACATTTATCAAATTGTTCCATAATAATATTTTTCATAATTGCATAACATGTAATTTAATTTGAGTCATTAATTATAAAATAAAATGTGACTGTGAATGCAAAGCAAGGCGTTGGCAGCGGTTCACTAGAGGCGTGCGAGTCTAGCGACTCGAGCGAACAAAGCGATGATAGTGATCGTAGCGACGAAGACGCGCCGCGACGGTCCAGGGCAAGGAGTAGGACCGCGCCTCCCGCAAGGAACACGTCAGTCCTTATATACACATTATTGCGAGATCCACATTATTATTACACTATCTTTAACATTCATGAAAGCTATCAAGTAGAAGTATGTAGCAAATTAGAATTGCTTGGGTACATATCCTATATGATATGAAAGATACAATCAGGAATTGATTTCCCAAACGCAAAAGAGTTATTTGTAAATGGACCATAGAAAAATATTTATCACAGAAGCAAAGTTAAGTTTATATATAGTAGAAAACAGGATTAATCGTATAGGCTGCTATGAGCTTGGAAATCTCTAAGGTTGTTCAAGTTTTCTGGTGTTTTGCCAGTGTCCCTCGACGTGGACGTGCGCCGGGTCGCGTGTGGGTATCAACCCAGAGTGCTCGTAGTAACCAAGATGGACAGAGGAGGTTCGAGGAGCGCGCAGCTTCACATATGAGGGCTGCTTTAGTAAGGAGACACCATCACACGTCTCGAACAAGACCCCACCCGGGTGAGTGATACATTGGAATCAACGTTCGTGGGACTTTACGATTCTGCCATCTCTCCATCATGTATTTACAGATAAAACGATCGCATATGTTTTTGCCTACAAAAGAACTTAGCATATGCGTCTTTTTTTTGAGATAGGAAATTAAAGATTCTTATTATTTTTAAGAACAAAATTTAAATCCATTACAAAGAAAAGGGAAAAATATAAAACGTCATAATGCATTTTTTTGAATAAGTCAGAACAGTGGTTGAGATTAACACTCTGTTTATTTCATCTATTTAAAATGCATGTCGGTAAACTTGTGTGAATGTTTCTATACAGAAAATTTTGATTGTTTTCAACAGGCGGTGTATACGCTCGCTTGGAGGCGGAATGGCGTGAACGTCAAGGCTGCGTCACTACAACACGGACGCGACAGGCTGCCGCCTCACGCGCACGACCCGCTAATAAATACAAATAAAGTTGTCTGTTTCTGTATTCTACTTGCTTCTGTATCTAATATAAACTATTAATACATGTGTTATTTATTCCAACCCTAAGCTGGTAATAAAATGGAAGCAACTGAGTGAGTCGTAAGGAAAAAGGTCGTAAACTTTTTATTTTGTAGACCCTAATGGAATTTATTTCAGACAGCCTTAATACAATAATTAAAATTAAATATTTCTGCTGTAGTTAAGTAACGAATAGTTATTTTATTTAGAATGTTGAATAATAGTCTTTCACTGACTTTTCACTACCTTGAATAGAGTTTTAGGTATTTCCAATCTTCAACGATCAGAAAATTTTGAGATGTATTTAGAATGTTTGAGAATTCGTATCGGAACTGGAGATCTGTAAAATTACATAAAAGTAGTATAAGATTATATTACAAGTAACACTCCCACCACTGACCACAAATATTATTCATTTATGAAATAAAACAAAAAAAGGATAACAAAAGACGTATTAAAACTACTAAAGCAGAAACTTTAGAGGAATCAAAATAAATCCTATCAGTAGTTAAGAGGTTTGTAATGAACATCATTTTAAACATGATTGCGAATTTGTGATACCATAAAATAAAGGAATAAATTCTAGTAATGCGATCAGATCAGAATAATGAATCAAGAAATTTTATGTGTTAACTTTCTAAAAGAATTCTGAACGAGTATCCACTATACTAAGCTAATAAGAAAAAATACAATAATATACTAAATAAAAAAGTAGCCTTATATAATATACCAATAATAAATAAACATATACGTAGTAAGCATATAAATATTACAAAGTAGATACAGATTTCCGAACGGAATTGTCTAAAGATTAACAACAAGCCCACTCTCGACTGACATTGAAGTTTTGTCAAAAGAAATAAATAAATTGTATAGCATGCTTTTAACCCCTACATTATAATTTACAACTGAATATTAAAGAAGATATAACATATTTTTATATTTAACTGTTTATTAATTAACTACGCATGAAGTAAAGAGAGGAAACCCACAGCACTATCTTTGAAAATACAATTTCCTCACTATTTTTACCCTGTTTATACTTTATATTGACCGGAATAACCGGGTTTATGAGCAGTTGCTTTATTTGCGAACTCTTCTATTACTGTGCTAAATTTACTTCCGACCGGATACTGTTTCAATAAAGTTTATAATTGAAATATACTCTGACTTCAGTTTCCAAAAATATTCTATTTTATGTACGAAAATTGCGATTTCATGTGTACTTTCATAGACTGCGATAATCATTTATAATGTTAGCATTTTCCAATCATTGATTTTTACTCACAAATTACATTTTGATACCTACTTTGTCTGGCCCTTTTAAGCATCATAAATATAAAATGTATACTAAAAGTGTTACCAAGAAAGAAAATAAAATATGATTTGATGTTGTCAAAATTCTAATATATAACTTTATCACAGTTTTCTAATGGATTTCTTATGTTGTGTATATATTATGTCTATGATATTTTTAATTATTCCAAAGCAAATGCGAATAAATGAATTAGCCCTCAATAAATTGTTTATTTTATGGCTTTTTTAAAAGTTGCACATAGAAAGTGACCTTACTAAATAACTACATCTAAGTGCTATAAAATTGTAGTTTTATGTTTAGAAAATTTTGAACTAAGTTGGATATAATTCACATCATCAAAACAAATTTTTAGTCCATTTATTTTAAATATTACTTTCATAATGACATCAGAGAACAGAACAAGATCAACAATTACATTGCAAAGTTAAGAGATGTCATAAAGAGGGATGTAAATGTTGAATTCCAAATTAAGAAACTACTGAAGCCATTTTCAGAAATGCCTATGAACACAGTTTAATTCCATTGTTATCTATTTTTGGAAATCTTGAGTTACTCCTCCTGTTTAAGGCACTCCTTTAATTTATTTGTTGGTTATGTATTTGTTTCAATTTTGTTAAATGTTGAAAGTGCATTTTGAAGTACTGTTCAGATAATACCAGCTGCTAAGCGACTTTTTCATAGTTTAACTGATATAGAATTTAAATACTTTCAAAAACAAATGCTTTAGTATCAATCATTACTGTTACGGTACGCAGTACACATAGTAGTTTAAGATAACTTCGGTACATAGCTTTTTCAACAACTCCAATAAAAGTTATAATAACCTTAAGGTTATTATAACTTTTATTGTTATTAATAACATGATAGGTATTTTGTCTTATATATTTATTATTCAAGAGAATATAAGACAGAATAATTAGTCTTGAAGATTCATAACATTCCCAATATAGTCACAGCTTAATTAAAAAATGTAATAATACTCATTTTTGCTCCTAAACTACAGGTTATGATGTTAAGATGAATGATAGAATTAAGTCTATATTTATTGACTAAATGGTTTTATATGTATCTGATAACCTTTAACCCTTTTTATATAATTCAATTTCTTCTCTTTATTTATATAATACTAGCTTAGTCCATCAAATAACTTGTTAAGGGTTATGTTTTGGAGAGAAAATTATTAATTTGTTTATGAACAGAATATATTAAACTAGTTAAAAGTAAATATATAGAATTATATAGATTGCTAGTTTTGTGTCGCCGTTTTAGTTGTTTTAATGGATAATTATTGCATTTCTTTATTTAACTGATACTGTGCTAAAGAATAGCTTAAACTTTAAAACATTTCACATAGCTATTAAATAAAAAGGTCTATTTGAAAACTATTTCTCAAAATCTGCAGCAGCTTGACTAAAGCTAATGGAATGTTCTCAACTATATATATTTTCTTTCTAACGTGCTGCTCAACCCTATCTGTTTAAAGACAAATTACTATCAAAATTATTTTACTAGGATATTTTTGTTAATTATTTAGCTTTGGCTTTGCAAAATTGCAATTATTTATATCATAAATAACCATTCATTATGATCCTTGAAACTGAAGAGGTTATAAATTCATAAATTAGAGTTAGTGACCAGATAGTAGGTATTTAAATGTTCCATATATCATTTTATTTTCATGAAAATTTATTGCAACGCCCTTACTAAAAGCAAAAGTTTAAATAAAACAATATAAGTTAACAATTTCCCTGATTTTGGCTGACATGATGAAAATAAGGTTACTTTTCTAGTATTAAACTGCTATTATACTTCAATTTTAAATTAACTGTATATTATACTAAATGTTTTAATAAATTTGACAACAATATGCTATGTTTTTTTACAAATTGGATACACATTGACCAATCTTTTTCTAAGACATGTGGCATTGCAAATTTATTATGAATTCCAAAAAAATATTGATTGAGTTATAACAAAAGTTTAAGTCCCTGATTGGGTTTCTATTTTTGATATTTAAATCTACTTTTTAACATATACTAATTCATTTACAAAATTAGGATAATATAAATAAAGTTTAATGCAATATTTTCTCAAAAAGAAAGAAGTCTATAACCATTAAATAATGGACTTCTCCTATATCTATAAAGTTGTACTATATTTCTATCCCATAAATAGGCTCCAAGTATCATGTCTATTTGAAAAATATATAATTAAATCGAAAATTCCTCATAAAAATTAAAAGTTCTGATAAAAATCTACTAACCTAGAGACTATCAAAATGAAACATAGTAACCAAGCTTTGTTATATTATAATTATTAATATTATTTTCATTTAAAACTAATAGAATTAACAATACAATTCCTATTGAGATCTTAAATGTTATGAAGACCATTGTCTATACAAGTAACTACAATGATTTCTTTTAAATTTTTATGATGTTATTGATTTTGTTCATATCTAAAACTTTTCCATGGTTCCTGAAATCTGAGTAACTGCTTCAGTAGTATGATAACTATCTATTTTTAAGAAGAAATATTCATTTAATGAAATAAAGAGAAAATTAATCATAACCTACACTTATTCAAGTGGATTTATCCAGTTAAAACATAAGCAATCTTTATTAATTATTTATCACAAGTAATTTATATTTTATTATAATAACATATATTATAATAAAATATTTCTATAGCATCTAATACAATTATTTATATATGAAATCTATATGAATAATGAGGTTATTTACTTAGTTTTAATGACTAACATTACAAAACTATCATTCAGATTTTACTTGAAAATAGATTCTTGTTTTATTATTAATCTTTTTATAATATTAATTTGTATTCTTAATTGAGTCAATGTTGTTTATATTGACAAGAATGTGGAAAATTATTACATATACCTAATAAGAATGTTAAAAAGTTTTTATATATCTAATTTTTCACTGTACATAAGGGTTGTTGAATTTTATTAAACATTAGTTAAGGTTTAATTCCTAGGCACACATAGAAGAAATTATGGATCACACTTTATATCATAGTGCAAATCACTACTGATTTGCTAGTCATAGAATTATTTTAGGGCAATTTATGAGTATAACTTTTCTTAAGAAAGTATATAATCTTATTTGTTCTTCTAAAGCTTGAGCTTAAAACTCATATCTGTTTTATCACTAATAGACTAACTTCTGTTTTTATTTACATAATTTATTCCTATAATACATTTTTTGTTAAATGATTTTCTTATGTAAAGTAACTATTGTAAATACTTTATAATTCTTTTAGGGTTATAGTGTCAGGGATTTCATTATAGGACACCAGTGCTTATCTATTGTGTTAAAAATTTAAGTTTCTGAAGTCACAGCGGTCAGCGGTCAACATTTGATCATTTCAAGAGGATATTGCATGTACTGAGTAGTTTTTTAGTTTTCCCATTTGGAGATCTGCCATTATACAGAAGTTTTTAGGCTTATATATTCTATTTCCAGACAAAAATTTAGTCATAACTATCTCTCTATCTCCTTAATAAAATTTGGAATACATACATTATGAATAATTGTAGTTCTAATATCAAAAGCTTGGACACATACTTTCTTATTCATCTTTCTTGCTGGTGAATAGAGTTCTATTTGGGATTTGCTCTTAGATATTACAACTTTCCTAATGATTGAGTCACTAGGGTACCATTCCTGATGTGATATCATGTATCTAAAATTATTATTGATATAGATATGTATAATAGCAAAAACAAATTAGAAGACCTACAATAATTAAAAATAGTTGAAAATTTCTAATTGAAATTGATATAAGTATCTACAAGCAAAAAACATTCTATAATAACATTAATTGTTAAACATGAATCATATATATTATTCATTTTTATTGTTTAAACATGTTTATATCTATACATATAATAAAATTGTAGAAAAGTGTTGTCTGTACATTGAAAATAAAAAAATAGCAGGGGTTATTGTTATGTCGATGTTGAACCCAAAAATGTAATTAACTTTTTTTTTGTCTGTTCACGCTAATCTCAGAAACGGCTGATCCGAGTTGGATGCAGTTTTCACGAATATATTGTGGTATGCTTCAGTTATGCTTTAGTGTTTGTTTCATGTCCATCGGTTCATAAATAAAAAAGTTATGTCAAATTAAAGAATCACGTCGAACACTATTCTATGCTTATACATACATACATAGGCACCATTAATCTCCGCAACTATTTGACGGATTTGGTTGAAATTTTGTACCGACATATTTTAGAGCCTGGCGCAACATAAAGACTACTTTTTACGAACGAAGTCGCGGGCACAGCTAGTTTAAAATAAAAATTTAATGATTTCATTTTATAACTTACAACTACTGTCAGATATTTTAAGTTAACAATATTGAAACAATCACTAAATCAATAACTTTTCACTACATAAAAAAAAATCAACAGAATTATGAAAATATAAATATTTGCAATCAAAATGTCAATAAATTCCTACTTTACTATATTTATTTTGAAATACATATAGGTACGTATTTTCTATATAAGTTTACCAATAAAGTATCTTGAGTTTTTTTTTTATTTTAATAACATTATTCAGAAAATCAGACATAGTATATCATTAGAAGAAGTGCAGTGCCTATTATTCCAACAAACACAACCTTTTTTACTGAACATACTAAATATTAAAGTATTCCAAATAAAATAGTGAAAAAATTTTAAAAGTAAAATATAAAGTATTTTATAATTTATACACCTAGTATATGAATTAAAAAAATAGTTCAATATAGTAATATTTAAATTTCAAATGCTACTAAAAAGTTTAGGTAACACTATAGGTTTAAGTTTAAAATTTTTATGTCCTTCAGTAAGAACAAGTACTGCCTTGAAAGATTCTGAATACTGACATCGTTCATATCAATTGTGATTTCAGTAAAATATAGAACTGACAATGCCTTCATGTTTGCATGTATGTACTTGCAATAAAACAACTTTTAAATATATTTTAACAATTTTCTGTTTGCTGGTACAAATTTTATAAGAATAATTTCCAGTGGCCAGCAAAAGGAATACAACTACTTTGTGATTTATAAAAATGAAACATTTTCTTAGTCAAGATGGTTTATTATCTAGAACCGTAGCCGGTGAGGGTACTGGCTGGACCGCAGTCCGAACGAGGACTTGAGGTATCCTCGAAGCAACTTCTTGTCAGCACGTGCACCGATAGCCTTGATCACGGCCTCATCCACTGCCTTCTGGTCAACCTTGCGCTGTTCTGATGGTGCATATTTCTGAAAAAGATATTCCGTTATTGTTATATCCAAATTAATGTAGTAGAGGAATTACCTAGGATGCACCATTGGTATTGTATTGTCAGTATAATAATTCAATGTTTTTAGATTTTGTCTTGAAGCAATTAGTAACAAACCTCTTTCTTGGTAGCGAAGATGTCCTCGCCTTGCTTGCGCTTCACGCTACGCTTGACGCTCTTCTTGTTCTTCTTGAAGTAAGCGTCGTCTAGATGTTCGGGGAGCTTGAAGTCACCCAAGTCCACCTTGGTGCTAGTTCCGATCACATAACGCTGCGGAATGCGGCGAAGCGGGCACGAGTTGAACTAGAAATATTAAACATTCATTAAAATCTGCATATACATTCTAAAACCTATGAGAATGTTCATAATTGATCCGAGGAAGAGCTTATAAATATATCCCCGATATACTCACAGCAAAAGGTCCAGTGACAAGCAAGAGTCCACTGGGCAACACGGATAAGAGTACGACGCGTTTGCCGGCGTGTCTACCAGCCAACAGAATGCACACGGTACCAGGAGTGAGGTTTGGCCGAATGCGACGCACGTGCTTGCTGAACGTCTTGTGGTGGGAACGGGTGGTGATTCTGTTTAAATTACAAAAAAATACATATTTAATGTTTATTAAAGATACCTTAATTGTTGAATACAAAACCTATTACAAAAAACTGAATCAAACCCTTTATTACTTTAGTTTATAATTTCCTAACAATAATTAGCAAGAAAGGCCAAACAATTAGTAGTGAGTCATTTCATATATCGATACATATTAATAATAATCACAAATGGTACAATCATATATTTATCAAGTCTCAAAGGTAAAAATTGTACACTTTGTAATGGAGTATACAAATATATGTGGTTGAAATAGAGATATTAAAGAGAGTAGTTAAAATATTGTTGAAGATTTGTATTAAATATTAACATACTTGTCCTGGGTAGGGTAGAAAGACCTCCTCTTCTTGATCAGAACCCTACGAGTGCCTCCATTTTTGTCTCCACCGATAGGCTTAACAACCACTGCTGGTTTCTTGGGTTTCTCAGCCTTGGGGTGCTTCTTGCCGATGAACTTGTACTTAGCCTATAAAAAACATTAAGAATGAAATTGTTCTTCTGGTAAGTACAGTTATTATAAATAATTTTAGTTCATAAGGGTGTAATGAGAGCATGTTGTTTGGTATAATTAAACTAATGTAAAATAACAATATAAATACATAACCAATATTTAATGTAGACCTACTGTAACTTGCAATATACTCAATGATAATGTTTGATCTCCAAATATTAGTGAATATAAATAATATGAACTAAATCTAATCATCAAATTAGGATGACTGTAAAACACTAATTACCTTCTTGTGAAACATTTTGGTCTTGGAGAATCTCATGATTCCATTTCCCAAATCATAGTTCCTTGGTTTGCCAACCTTCTTGGCCTTCTGAACACCGCCTGCTGGGGCAGCGGGGGCCTTAGCCACCGCCTTGGGCTGAGCTGGAGCCATTCTAAGAACAAAACAACCTCAAAATATAACCATTTAACTTACAGGTTAATAGCAAATATGATCGATAATTAAAAATAATATAGGCGACAATGCAAAGCAAGTTTTATAGAATCACTACAATGCTTTAATGTTTCTTAAGTGCACTTTAACACGATCACAACTCTTATTTTAGCGTAGAACTTTTCATGTGTTAAAAATCTAGTAGGCATAAAATATGCTCGAAATCTACTTCTCGGTTAATTATTACTGAAGATTCATACTTTTAAAAGAGAAATTCTGGTAATATCAAGACTATTCTTATGGATTTATTTTTAACAAACACAATATCGACTCACATTAGAACCGGGGAACACAGAAAAAGAAGTTGACACAAGTAATCACAGATTACATTGATTGTTTTGGTATTGCTATACTAGAAAATTCAAATTTAATATCAAGTATATTTACATTAATAACATTTTTCTTTCAAATAAAATATTGTGGGATATTTATTTAAATTTAATCATGAAGATATTTTTAAAATATAAAATAATTATAACACTTTTAGACAAATAATAGAAACTTAAAACAAAAAGTCCTACTGTTCCTATAAATATAATTTTGAAAGTTTGCAATAATAAATTGCTATATTTATGTTCGTCAATGTTTCTCCTAAAAACAATTAAAGGGTTTTTGTATTACTTACACTTTGTTCGTCAGATTTTATTTTTAGAAATACACAACTTCTATTCATCCATCTTTCATCTTTATATTAATTCATAATTAAAATTCATTAAATCCTTTAATAAATAGAAGAAATTAATATTTATATTCATAAATTCAACTAAACTTTGAAATAAAAATTGGCAGTTTGTTTACAATTTTCTATTTTCGAACGTATACAAAGTGTCTGTCAACTATAATAAATAATGACAATGTCATCTCATACAGCTAACTTTAAAAATCAGTATTAGAAATGGCTTCTTTGAGGAGCCCGTCTTCGCCGACCGACGGTTATAAAAGATTCAGTGATGATTTTGCAAACACCAGTATCAACAATTACGGCTCCAACGTTACAAGTAAAACAGAAGCTCAGATTTTTCCATGCACAGTAGCCGCCGCAGTTAGTGTACGCTTTTTGTCGTTAACAATACATATGTAATGCATTTAACATTTTGTTTAATTTTATACCTTTATATTAGTTTCTAATGAGATCGATACTACTTAAGCCTTATACGGGACTCAGATATATGAGTCACTGGTCCACTAACCCACGAGTAACCATTACGTTTTAAACGGTCGACCTACATACGCATTCGCTTTTATAAACAAATTTTTGCACATATAGCTTTAGCCGCATGACGCTATAGATGTACACCGCCTTGCACTTTATATATGACTCTGTATGCTTTCTATGTGGTTGAATATTCCCCCTTGAAAGGAAGTATTACATTATCCTTACCTGCCTTGACTAAAACCATTCAGAACTGACATTTACTTCAAGTAAATTTTCAATATGAACTTTCAATATTCAATATGAACTTTCTATATAAATGTATATAATTTTGTGGTAGAATATAAGCTCTTTAATTTTTACTGGTCTATTACAAATCTTGTAGAGGTGCTATTATATAAAGTTTTAAGTTGTTTGAATAAATAAATATGACCTCATTGCATATGATAGAATAGATTTTCTAAGTTATGTCATATAATCCTTTTTTTTGTAGTTATATTATTGCAAAGTCAGACAAGTTTAACATTATTTTTTCATACATATATAAAGTGTATATTTGTTGGCTTTCTGAGTAAACACCCACCAAATATTTAACATATATTAAATTGTCCCACATTTGTATCTTTAATTGTTCATGCATTAATAATTATCAAAAGACAAATAGAGGAATCAAGTCTTAAAAGTTTTTTTTAATAATTGTTTCTTAATTTATATTTAAATCAATGCTTATTAGTTTAAAAAAGATCAAAACAAATTTGAACTAGGTTTTGCTTTTATTCTCATTTGTAGTAAAGAAGCTTAAGGCACTAGGTATCTAGAACAGCTTTTTAAATTTTATATTGGAGATTATTTTATGGAGAAAATAAAGGTAAGTATGAATTAATGTTGGTAAAAATGTAATTTTGTTTTATAGCATATGAATTTGTCATAAGCCTCTACTTGTAATAGGAAGGAAATATGTAGTTGGAATGATCTGAGATGAGTGCAATTTTATCATAATATCTTATCATTTTAGATTGATAAGGACAGAACAGTTTTACTATTTATAACAAATTGTAGTGTTCAGTTTGGATCACATGATTTACGAAAATGTTGTAAAAATCTTGTAAACTGTGAAATATAAATTAAAAATTAAATGGCGAAGTCAGTATTCATCCCCGACAGAATATATGTTTTGTTAATGAGTTCATGGTACAAGTTAAAATCATGTAAGTCTCATAATATTGTTAATAATATAAATGTAAATTATTTACGTTAAAATAAAGACTTGGCTTGACATACTTGCGAGTGGCTCAATGTTATTGGTTAGAATGACGCATAGCTATTCACAGAAATGAACTCTCACCATAAATTCATTCAATAAATTACATTCTTAATTCTATCGTATTGTGTATGCATTTGAATTAAATTCTCTTAACGTGATGAGATAAAAGTTTGAGATGTAAAGAAAATTTACAGAAGATAGAACCAAGTCACCCTGTTGTATATTGTTTTCATCATCGTATTGTGTAATCCTCTATTATTTCGCATTGCACGAACCTCATTTTGTATGAACTAATAAAATCGCACTGAAAACAAGGTCGTATTTAACAACAGGGCGATGGTTGCTAAACGACTTTAAATTGACTTTTTATGTCTTTCTAAAATTTACTTTTGAGTTTTAATACATTTTTAAATATTAATACATAATTGTTGTTGACATGGTACTATCGTAAATGGTTCAAGTTGTTTCCACGGTAATGAATTTTGTGGTTGGTTTGTGGTTTAACTCTGTTATTATAATTTATTGATACTAATGTATTGTTTTAATCCATTTTACATATTACTTTCCGATGTAGATGAGTATCCATTTCATTAAAACAAAAAATGTATTGACGAATAAAGTTTTTTTTAAGGTTTATAACAAGTCTTCCCTATTTTATAATACTCGATTGAGTTTGCGCTAAAGATCTTTCTGGTTTGTTTTAAATAATTTTTAGTTTTGAATTTGATAATCGTTTTAAGAGTTTATTATAGTTAGATAGCTTATTAGAACTTATTAGGTACGGTTAGGTAAAAGTACACGGTTTATAGTTTAATTTTGTAAATAACTTTTTTGAAAGCTTTCAAAAGAAATTATGGCAACATATTAGTTATTGTTTTTATTCTATTTGTCCTAAGATAGTATTTAGTTACCATTACATTATGAATTATGATTGACTTATCTAACACAAAACGGATTTCCCCAATGGAAACAGCAGTTCTCGAGATTAGCGAATTGAACAAAACAAACTTCAACTGTATAATATAAATATTAGAAAAAGAAAGTCGACAATTGTATCCTTTTTATACGGAAGTCTTGATTTTTCTATTCGACTCCCACTTGTACGGTTTATTATTAGATATTATATACGGATACTACCTACATACAAATTAAATAGAAGATATCATAGTGACGTAAGCTAATATTTAATATGTATCATGCTGTCTTCGAACTGTTTGTAATTCCTGATACCTAAATAAGTAAGTCACGTCAGTAGGGTGGAAATATTGAACATCAGTGAATGGACATTGACGAGAAATCTATAACTTCAACTTAGGAATTACATATCGAATTTTAAGTAAACGATTGAAACCTATATTTTCAATGGAAAACTTGTTTTTTTTTAGTGTGTTTAATAGCAAACTATCTTTTTGAAGCCAACTTCAACAAAAAAAATTTGATTTTAATATATAATCAATCATATGTCCGGTAGTTTTAGAGCAAATTCAAAATTCCTATTGGTTAAAATATAAAATCTTCATTACATATAAATTTACAATGTTACTGATTGCACCGAAAAAGAGGTAGGTAGGTCTCGTTTCCAATTAAGCGACGTGTTTGTTTTCGGAGTAGATATATAGCTCCTTGACTCAATTAAGTTGTGAGTAAAATAACGGAGTGATATATTAAAGTTTACTTAATGATAATTAAATGTAGCGTCAGCATATTGTAATTAATATTTTTGAGTATGTTGTCATTTAGTTCGTAGGCAAAATTTATTAAATAGAAAATATTTCATGGTCATTTTACTTAAAATTAATTTCGAATCAAATTTAATTAAGTATGAATTTAAAATCTAACTGAAATGTCTCGTAACAAAGTGGCAACGATTTGTTGAAATATACTTATTTTATGGCCGTCATATACGATCTTTTTTTAAAATACAGGAGAATTATTATATTTTTGTCAACCATACCTCTAGTGTCTTAATATTTTGTCAGTAAAATGACAACGGCTAGACTGTAGTGTGGTGTCCTATTAAGATTAAAATGTATACTTCAAGAAAATATAAAATAGGGTTGGGGGATTTCTTGTCCGTAGTCAAAGATGTTATACATAAAAGAGTCTATACTGTTTTTACCGATGGCTTAGGTACGTATTATAATTAATGCAAAAGTGTCTGGAAAATCTAAATAAGCATATTAGAATTTCTAAAGATTATATAAAAATAGTTTTTCTATGTGTAATGCGTGTATTCCATGCTTTTCATCGTTACCGACAAAGTATGTGTGTATTTACATACTTACGGCTTGACTTTAAAACGTCTAATGGTAAGTTTAATACCTGCTTTTGAATCTGAATCTTACGTTATTAGGTTTGAGACCCGACATTTTGTTTGACGTAATTTAAATGCAGTCGCCCCCACAAAGATGAATATAACGAGCGACATTTTATACAAAATTAGTAACCCGTTTTCTGGAACGAACCGGCAATCTAATACACATATACCAATGTACATTTTAATATTACATAAACCTCCCCTCTTGAGTTCCACGAAGTCGGCTAGAAACTTACGTAAGGTTTTTGTAAAATAATAATTTATCCAAAGCGAGAAAAAAAAATACAAAGTAGGAAATTATTAGACCGACACTGTTACTTCAATAAAATTTAGATTAGTACAGTATAAGATTCCTTATAAAATTTAATACATCCGACAATTTTTCGTCAAATAAATTTCCGTACATCAATAAAATTTGACTTAGAATCTCTTTCAAAATTTATATACATATAGGCTTTGAAATTGATTGGAACAAAGCCAAAACTTCAGGATGATGAACAAGTTTTATTGAAGCCTAGTTTTGCACTAAAGCTTCATATTTGCGTGTAAATTTATTATAAGGTTCTTTTAGATGTTGTGTCAAAGAGGTATAACATTTTAATCTAGCGTCGTATATAAAAATTTTATACGAATATATTTTACGTGGTTGCACAACAATACCCACATATTCACATACCAACTAAGTATGGCATTAATTATACTGGTGTTAATTAACATAATTTGTGGGATTGTTTTTTACATTGTCATCTAAGTATCTGACACGTAAACAGATTTCTGAATAATTTAAGCGACATTTAAGTAGATAGATTTAGTTAAGATCTCACAATTTGTCAATCGAAACAGTGTTTCAATCTAATAAGGCTTCTTTTCAATCTTTTTCTGTTCGTTTCGTTGTGCAGATGAACAATAAGAACGTTATTATTGCTGTCCTGACTCTTGATACATTCAATCAAGTTGTGACTTGTGACTCACAGCTCACACTACACAGTTGTAGAGTAATTAAAGGCGTAGTATTATTATCATTATCGATGTTTTTTGATTGATTAACGTTATTGTATTACATTAATCCGTCAATCATTCGACTTAACCTTCGGCTCGAAATACAAAGTTCTTAGCTAATTGGTAGCATGTTTTATTTAATCTGTTTTTATGCTTGTTCTCTAATAAAAATTGCAAAATCAAGGTGTAAAACTGCATTGCGTAGTATTCTGTTACTTGTTACACGTAACATTACAGACAATCGGACTGGAGATGGCGCTGGAGACGGGACCCTGGACATGGGAAGCCGTTCATCACTCCACACCGGAATACAGATGTCGGAGGATGAGCACTGGGAAATGAACTATCACGAAGCCGCCATATACTTAGAGGTCATTGGACAGAAATCTTTACAATAATAAAGCTATTTGCAATTCTTCATATCTGTTACCCTTTAATTAATATATGCAATGAATGAATATCATTCTAGTTAGGTTGAGAGCTAATCTTATTAAAGTAAGTGCAAATAACACAAATGTTTAATTTTAGGAAGGCCAAAATAATGAGAAGTTCGATTCGCATCCATCTAGTCCGGAGGAACTACCAGCATACCTTCGGGTACACAACCCCTGGTATCATGGTTTGGATCTCTTGGCTTCACTGGTACTCATATTGCTGGCCTTCACCGAAGATCCAGCGGTACCGGCGTTTGAAGTAAGTTCGTATTAAAGTTAATACGTCGGGTTATTCAGCTTTATTAAGTATATATTCATTAAATTTAAGAAAGAAGCACCATGAAACGCCGTGTTTCAGAATATTACAAAAGTACTATAGCGTCTAATCTAAATAAATTTCGTTTGTAATTGTAATGTATGTGTATATTTTAGCTACCAGTATGGGCACACGGTACTATAGAGCTATTGGCGCTAACTGTCATCGGTATAGAATTACATCTTAAGTTAAAATGGATTGGATGGGGGACAATCTTTAAACATAAGAGGACTATGATCAAGGTGGGTTATCTAAGAATTATAAATTTTACTCCTATATTAATATGATACTTTTAAAGCAACCATAACGACCTTATTTACCATAAAGAAATCTTTTGCTAGATAAAGTTCGTTAAGAAATTCAAATCGAACTAAAATGCAATAAGTTTTCAAATTTCATATATACAGTAGGTAGGTATTTTGAAACTCCCCAAAATTTACATATCAGTATAATCAGGTACTCGAGTAGTAAACTCTTTAAAATTATGATGCAAACGTAAAAAATATAAGTATGTAATATTTGTATAATTATTAAGTTATGAGTGACTCAAATTAAAACCAAACATTTTTAATTCTCGCAAAACACCTATTTAATCGTAATATGTATGTATGCGAGATGTATTGTGTAATTTCTCCAGGGAGTCACACTTCTAATCATGGTTTTGGAGGCGGTTGTGGTGTTGTGTCGACAGTCTTCTCATTTCCGTGTGACTAGAGCATTGCGCCCCATCTTCTTGGTTGACACCCGTCATTGCGGCGGAGTCCGACGTTTTATAAGACAAATACTGCAGTCCTTACCACCCATCATTGATATGTTAGGTTAGCCATTTCAGATTATGTATTTATATGATAATAGCACAAATAATATTAAGGCTTTATAATATTACTAGTACTTAATTTTTGGTACATTTAATTTGTTGACATGTTTAAAATAAGGCTTTGGTAAAAAAATTTGATTGTGTCTTAGAACGATTGTTCTGTAATTTAACATATCTGTTATAACTTAATTTCCAGGTCTTCTAATGTTTTTCGTAGCTACATATTCATTGCTCGGTTTCTACTTGTTCTCGGAGCATGTAGACAACGGTCACTTCCAAACGATCAGCGATTCTTTCGTCAGTATGTTCGTACTGTTGACCACAGCGAAGTAAGTATCTAATGAAATTTAATATACCATATGCGAACATATCTCCAAAATAATATAATATTTTTAGTTTCCCCGATGTCATGATGCCGTCGTATGCAAAGTCCAAGTGGTACGCGTTGTTCTTCATTCTGTATATAATTACTGTACTTTACGTACTTATGAATTTGGTGAGTTCAAATTTTATTATACCATACAAAAGACACAATCAAAAAATGAAATCATTTTTATTACATAGAATAATTTATTTGGTAATTTTAAATGTTTCTTGGATGAAATCAATATTGATTTATTTCCATCAGATGTTGGCTGTGGTGTACGAGGCTTTCACTCGTATTGAACGAGAGAAGTGTCGCGCGTTGTTGCTTCATCGGCGAGGTGCTGCTCATAGAGCCTTCCGTCTGCTGGTGTCAAGGAGAGCGCCTCGTGCTGTCCGTCTGCGGCACTTCGCCGGTCTACTAAGACACTACGCGCCGCATTACAGTTCGTACTGCTGCAATTTATTTTCATCAATATACGTACTTTTTAAAGATTCAATATGATTGTAACCGTTTTTAAATCTACGTACAAAACATGCAGGAAGCAAGAAATCTCTTGCTAGTTTCTAATATTTAGTATTCTTCATTGAGGCTGTTAAGTGTTTTTTATAAGAATGTTTTTTGCTTTAGTACAGAATGGTATTCAAAGGATGTTTCTGATGAAAATCTTTTTTCCGCAGGTGGTCTAGACGTTTATTTAATGTTCAAACAGTTGAACAAATCCGGTTCAGGAGGTCTTTCCCGGTCCGAGTTCAGTCATGTGTACGATGTGTTCGCGCTCCGCTGGGCACCGCAGACCGCTCGCGCTCCTTGGTATAGTGAATCGCCCCTGGAACCACTCGCACGAGCCGCCGCAGCCGCTGTTAGATGGGACTACTTTGAATATTTGATTTGTACGTGAAATTTATTAATTGGGTTTTACTATGAAGATGAATTTATAATGCCAAAATAAAGTTCTATTTTGAAATCAATTTTATATAAAAGGGTAATGTAATTTAGAGATTGCTAAATGCTAATAAATTAAAAAATGAATGAATGTTAGTTATCTTTGTTTTCAATTGTAATTAGCTAATAAATCTATAGCTAGAAGGTGCAAAATATAAATGAAAGTTAATATATTCGAAAGAGTATATAATATATAATATTTTGTTATTCCAGATGCTATAATAATCGGCAACGGCGTGTCTATGATCCTCCGCGTGTTTGAGGCCGCTGGTGACTTGCAGGACAGCGCACGACTTTTGTGTGCCTCCTGGGATACGTGGCTGTTCCTTGTCTGTAAGTATTCTTATAGAAAAGAAGTCTTTATAAAAGGTGATATAGGGTTTGGATACTTTGAAGTATTTATCTTCTATGAATATGAAGATTCACAGCTTGGCGAAAGAGGCTGCTGTAAAAAGCATTTCATCTCGGATGCGTAGTGTCTTCCGGAGCTATATTTATTAAGTCACGTATAAATAATATGAAGAAAAAAATATTTCAATTTTTTATCATAAATAAGAAAACGATGACTTCTTGAAGCTAATGCATAGGTGAATATAATATTGCAAATCGTCAATTGGGGGTAGCTAGTGAGCAAAATTGATAACTACTTGGTACACTCTCCCAATGTGCCAAAAAACAATGACTTGTTCAACTTTCTCAATGAAAAATGTATGTCGTAGTATTCCTTGTGGAAGCTTCTCTCCGTATGCTGGCGTCGGGTCTGTCCTCATATCTTGAATCCGGGTGGAACGTATTCGACTTGAGCGTGACGCTGCTGGCTCTGCTTGGAGCTGTGATGCTGTCTATAGCACCCAAGCTATTCATCGTGGTTATGTTTAGACCATTGAGGTTGGTGAAGTTGACATTAGAATAATCTAGCCTTCTAAAAAATTATAGCTCACCTGGTACGTATAGGCTGATATCTTGATATCAAACAATTATCATAATTTCAACAGCTAAACCTTCAACATACAACAGTTGTCTTTTTTTATAAATAAAACAGTATTACAGCATAATAAAACAAACAACCAACAGTGGCATGTGTAAGCTCTCTAAATATTCCCTGAAACAATCCAGCTAATATTATAATTGCGAAAATTTGTGAGTGTGTGTGTGTATGTTTGTTACTTCTTCACGCTCAAACGTCTGAACCGATTTTGATAAAATTTTGTATACAGGAAGCTGACGTCCAGGAATAATACATAGGCTACTTTACAACCCGGAAATCCGCGGGTAACTCCGTGAGGCGCAGCTAGTATAATATAAATACTAGACTATTTATGTATGAATAAAACAACATCCTATACTATTAAATACTTTCTTCAGACTTATGCGGCTGTATAAGTTAAAGAAGCGTTATCGTGACGTGTTCGGTACTCTGGTGCTGCTTTCGCCTCTCATGTCGTCTGCTGGCTGCGTGATGCTCGTCATGTACTACTTCTTCGCTATCGTCGGTATGGAGCTGTTCGCGGGTTACGACCTCAGGAACTGCTGCGTGTTAGTATTACTTTATATACTTGACCGTCATAATACTATCCAACAAATTTAAGACAGCTGTTATTCTATCTATCTTTTAGTTGATATATTTATTTATTTTTTTGACATTTTGGATTGTCCGAAGTGTGATACAAATTTCTCTAATACACGAAGAAGAAAGTATTTTTAGTAGTCGTACCTTCTTCATTCATACCGCAATGTAAAATGATCGCTGTGTATGTCGGTATATATACATATATATACCTAATAAAACCACTCTGGTCTGTTCGCCATATTGCCTTTAAAGTGTCGAATTGCCATTCAAATTAAAAATGTATGGCAAATTTAAATTTTAAATACTTAGGAATAATTGCTTAAAAATTCAGTTGTAAGATACAGTCAGTTAACACAAGGTTTTAATCCCATTTTATGTATTGTTATTTAAATCAAAAAATTCTAAAGTATATTTTATATTTTACAGTAATACAACTGTGGAAGACTTTTATAAGTACTCCGAGAACAGCTCCACTCCTCTTGGCTACTATTACCTGAATAACTTCGAGAACATTCTCACAAGTGGCGTTTCACTGTTCGAGCTGACCGTCGTCAACAACTGGTTCATACTCATGAATGCTTACGCGATTGTTGTGGGGCAGTTCAGTAGAGTGTATTTTATGGTAGGATCATAAATTATTTAGAGCCAAAAATATATATCATTCATCTGTTTATACATACTTTAAATTTATTGTAGGTATTCTATCTATTCACTATGGTGGTGTTAACGATCGTGGTGGCCAGTGTCTTGGAAGCCTTCCGATTCAGGATACAGTACAAGAGGAGCACCACTAAGAGAGATGGTAATTTTACAATACGGACTATTACATTTTTCTAAATCTGCTATGGTTATCTTGTTGATGACAATACTGTATTAAGTAATCCCATATAAAGATTTATGCATCGGATTTAGCATATCCAGAAGGATCGTCAAAATCTAATGTAATAGTTTAATAAAAAATATCAACTGTTTTGGGTTTTATAAAGGGAGGATTTGTTTTTAAAATTGGGATCACAGATAGATGTAATGTTTTGAAACATGGCCTATTGTCAATGCTTGAGATTTTAATTTATTTCGCAGAGGAAAAACTGCTACACGAGGAAGTGCATACGTCATGGGAAGAGGCACAGCGCTTCGGGGCAACTGGAGACTTGGCGGATGAATTAAGGGGATTTCTTCCACCAGGGGTTGGTTCCATATAACTTATCTTATGATTTAAGCGTAGCTTCCTTTTACTTCGTGGTTGGATTCCGACTTATACTTTTTGAAGATAGGAAAACTAACTATTTGATAATGTTATTTTACTTAGATGGAAATGACATTCATCGGTACCAGACCGAGAACGAAGGAAGTTCTACAGAGAAGGATGTATCAATCAGACATACAGAAGTGGTTGGCAGATGAAGATGATAATGATGGTAATTTAGCTCTTCACAATCTATTATTTAATATTGCCACCCATTAAACCTATTACCGTACTTGAAAATTTCTTGAGAAATATTTCTCATTTATATTCTATTCACAGATTTGCAGCCCTCTACAACGGCTACGTCTAATGATCCGCTGTCACCGCCACTGATCCAGCAACCAGATTCAACCAACAACAACCATCAGATACGACCCGGTTACCAGTTGTAGAATTTAATACTCCTGCTCCTTCGTGACAGAATCACTTATGTGTGGGACTTTTTACAAAACTTATAAAAACTCTTTGGTTGAAGTGATTCGTTAGTTGTTCTGACAAAAATATACTGAACAGGCGAAAAAGTAAATATTACAATGTTTTAAAATAATGCAATTAATTAATATAACGTTTTATTTATTGATATCTGTTAAGTGGGGCAGCTATAATTAAGTGGAATTTAAATCTTACTTAAAAATTACTTTTAACGTTTATGCTTATTACTAAGAAATTTCCAAATATATATCGGACGGTATTATATAATATCTGTGATAGTTGACAGTGGCAGATTGGAAGACAAGATTTTAGCGATTTCATTTGGTTCTTTATTAAAATCTTTTAAGAATACTCAGTCACTATTTATGTATCTAGGTCATTATAAATCTTAAACGTATGTTCTATAATCAAGTTATGGACATTTAGCCCTTTTATATATCAAATCATTTAAGTAGGTATGTATGTTGTCAATTTGACTCCAATGGATAGGTACCAGTTAAGGACTACTTTTACAACACGGAACATTTATTTTGAAAATTATAAAATTTTATCTATTAACTTGCCGTGTGATGTATATCCGTGACCTATTAGTGTCACTGATAAATAATTTTATCTAAAGATTGATTTTCGAACAAAACTTGTACGAGTAAATGCAGTGGTTTAGTGTATTGAATGCTTTCAAAAATTAATAGTAATATTAGAAGCCTTAAGGCAAGAGGCCTTATAGTTATATAAATAGATGTACCGGAAATGGCTTTTAGTAAGTGAAAAAACAATCACTAGAAATTTATTGTCACCTCGAGATTTTATGCTACTTATTGCGGATATATTTATTATTGATAGTATTATTATGTTTTAATTAATAACTTTAGTGATTATTTATAGGCTTTTGCTTATGAGATTTAAAACTCAGTATTTAATTTTTGTAGGTACTGTTCAGTGCAATTTATTGTTAAGGAAAACTGTCAATTTCATCATTGTTGGTTAAAATATGAAAACTAACGTGATTTCGTATCATCAAACTAAATAGAGTTTTTTTGTTTTTGGTATTTATTGTATGGTATCTTTTGATTTATGAATTAAATTTATGTGTATATATTGTAATGCTGTGAACTAGAATTAAAGCTACAGGCCTATTTCTTTAACTAACTCGGTGTGGCAGTTTTCTTAACTATAGATTATGAATTGAGCCGGCAGATCATTAAGTCGCATATAGAAAGTAGTTTAAGTAGAAAATGCATTTTAGGTGTAATGGAATGTTACAGGTCCTTTGTAGGTGTATTAGATATTTTGGTTAAATAATATTTTATTGGCAGTTCATGTAGAAATAAATATATATAAATATATTTTTGTATTATATTTTAGTTCAGTACTTTGATTTTTTTTTTGTTTTCAATGAATATATGTGATTGTGATAGTTTACAAAGTAAAAAGGACCATTTAGTGAAATTTTCTTTTTGTTCATCAGCAGATGTCCATTATTATTTGGAAATAATTTTAACACTGTTCAATATTAACTATGATTACTTATTTTATTGTTACCGTAATAAATAAAAGTATAACAATAATCTTAGTTTCATTCCAAACAACAATTTCAACCTTATTGGAAACAAATACATAAAAAAAACTTTAATCATTTTATATTGCTTTAATTATTAAAATGAATGTCATCAATTACTAAAATACAAATAAAATACCCATAACATCTTGTAAATACTGAATACCATATATAAAGCCGACCTTCTCTTAATATTTATGTCTTATTCACCGTAGAAGTAATTCTTATAAAATATAAAGTGATTTTTAATTCTTATACAATTTCAAGTGAGACACCATCGCTTCCTAAACGAGTGTCCTTCACTGCATATCCTTTATTCTTTAGATCATCCATTAGAGAGTCTATTGTGTTTTGATCACTTGATGGCGGCAATAAAATAATAGCATGTCTGAAATAAATAACATCTATATTATAATATTGCTTTATTTAGTGTTATATTAAGTTAATTTATATTATCTGTAGGATATAACAAGTATTTCAAACCTTGGTATGGCAACACTTTAATATGCTACAGTGTGTGATTTATTAGGTCATGTTGTTATATAAATTTGTTCTATATTATTTTTTTTACTGTAATCTTAATTAGTGTATGAGCTTTTGGATATCTGTTACTCACCCCCCACCACCTGCTCCAGTTAGCTTGCATCCAAAACCGTACACCTCAGCCGAAGCTCTGATATCTTCTAATGCCGGGTGTGATACACCCAGAGATGCTAGAAGACAATGGTTCATGTTCCATAGATCCTGAAAGACAGTTTTAAATAGATATCCCATTATACTGTCCCATTGATTGGTGAAACTAGTTTAATTGATACATTCATGATAAAATACAATAATGTACCCACAATTTATTACTGAGCAAAATATTGTTTTTATGGAAGTCAGATAAAATTTCTTAGGTAGCCTTATGTTTAACCTTAATATTTCTTAAAGTAACCTTCATTACCTCATGCATTCTAAGCATTGATAACCACTAATAATCCCTTCATAACATTTTTATCATTACATAGAATGAATAAACAGATAGACAAAAAAAAATTAACATATATAATTATATATATATACCAAGTATATATTCGGTATGGTTTTAGTGAAAATATGCAATGTCTTATTGGACATAATATACATATTTTCATTACAATTCCATTGTACTTACCCTCAAATGTCGGTATTTCTCTTCAATATCCTTGACTTCGTCTTGTGCCAGCTCTTCCAAGATCTTAAAGAAATAGTCTCCATTAGAATCCACATATAGGTAAAAATAACAATACGTATAAATTGAAATAGACATCATAAAGATGGAAATTATATTTAAGAAAATTCTTATTAATGATTAATATACTTACTTTTATAGCAGTAGTCGTTATATGACCGCAGGCCATCATCACACAGCCTACAGCATCACTGTTTTTCTCCTTAAGAGCTGACACGTGGCTTACTAATCTCTTTGTATTTCTACTGACTTTTGTATCGACGAGCAGAATACGTATATTGGTTTTGAAATCAAGCAAACACGGCGTTCCACCTTTTTTGAACGAAACTAGAGAGCCGAAAGTACACGTTGTGTTGTCTATGCCTGGGAAATAAATTACATGTTAATATGAGAATACAAAAAGAATAACGCTCTATAATATTTCATTCATGACCAACCTGAAGGTGTTCCATGCATTATCTTCTCCGATTCGAAAGCCTCAGCTGATATACGTTCCAAATCTTCCAAATGAAATATCTTGTCATTACAGCCACATTTGATTTTGAGAAATTGCAGGAAAGCTGCTACTAAACATACCGCGAAGGAAGCTGAACTGCCTGTGCCAGCGCCGATAGTTAGTTCTGTAGTCATTTCGACACTCATACTGTTTGCTAGTAAATCTGTATGGCCAAATATCTTAGAAAACAGATAAAGAAACGATCGCAGAGACTGTTTTTGGATTTCTGTAATTTTTTCAAAATTAGGTTTGATCATGCTCCAGAATCTGTTGACTTTTGCTAAGTGGCTTGCATGGTCTACTTCTATGGGGTTCTTCCATGACTTTGAAAATGGTGGTTCAAAGAAATACTCCACAACCTTCTTCAATGGAATGCTTTCATTCAGTCCCAATGATAGGAAAATAATGTTGATCGTCGGTTCATTAGTTACCTCTATTTCCTGAAAAGTTTGGAAAATATGGTATAATTTTGATCATAATGTGACTTCTACAAAATTTATTAAATTATGTATTACCTGAATAATGGTAGTAGTTCGAAGTCCTATGCTGCATGCTACCGCAACTTCCCCATAGAGAACCGAATGCTCTCCATGCAAAATAACCTTACCGGGAGCGGTGACCTTCACTTTACATAAATCCATATTTACAGATGATATGGGTTAAAATGATAATGTTTGAGCTTAAGGCACTCATTAAAATACTATTGGTTTTGTGATTTCCATTGGTCTACCGTAAGGGTCTTCTGAGTGAAAGCGTGGATAACTTTCAGTTCTTCTTGGAGCACTGAATTAACTAATCTGTAAATATTTGTTTGAAATTGTATATACAATAGTAAAAGATTAGATTTAATTTTAATATAAGAGTATGAACAACATAAAACATTACATAAACGTAAGGCGGTTTCTGTTTAGAACTTTGACCGTAAAAATTTAATTAGATATAAAAGATTTCTGTATTCGTCACTACAAGATGAAATCATAATTTAGCTGAAGATTACACTTTCGATTTTAGTTAATAAGTACATAGTGTCACTAAAAAGGTAAAAAGACGTTGTTTGCCTTTCGTCTTTATCACAATACGAAATTATTACTTTCTTGGTAAACCATAAATGTTGAAATAGATTCTATGTTTAATTAACAAAATACTCTTTGTATATTGAGAAAATAGTAAAATGTTTGAAAGGAAACTCTATCATGCAATGATTAACATATATTTTTTTTGTTTTTTGACTTGTACACTCTTAATATTTATACAATTCTTAGGTTTGTGTGGTTTTATGACTAAGATGCTAAATTTTATGACTCATATGCGTTTTATGACTAAGATTGATTGAAAATTCGTCTTGTGTTAAGCATGTAGGCGGTTCTTTATGGTGATATATAAGAGGGAGTATGAATATACTATACCTGTGTCTAGCGAGCAAGGGTTTCCCGATGAACTTATCAGACACAATGACAGCGGAGAATTTGCCACCGCAACCGTCACTCTCGTCCACTACTTCCTAAAAACGAGCAAATACACTAACTGTAATGCAGTTCAAAATATTAGGTAAACAGGACATACAATAGTTTACTTTCACACAAATGAATAAAATATGTCAGGGCCGTATATAAAATAAAATTCTTTTGCTTAGGTACGTATTCATATTAAAAGGAATATATACAATAGATACAAGATATCATTTGCATTGATAGCAGTCATTGAGACAACTCATTTGAATTCAAAGTTAAGATGCTTTTCATATGTAAATTTAAAATCTCAAAATAACTCGTTGTTATTATCCCGCATAAATAAATAAATGAATTTATTATCGATAAAAGAAAATCCGGAGTTGCTTCTTTTTTGTGGAAATGGATGGGAAACAAATGTTTTTTAAATATAATGAATTTTATTTTACAATCACATGATCACATACATTCTTAGTTCTTCCACACGCAACCACAAAGGGAATTAATAATAAAGATATAATTTTGAAATTTGTGCCCTGAATTAAAATTTAAAAAAGTCGTATAGTTTAATTTCTGTATTAGAAAAAATTACAAATTGTATATTAATAATTAAATTATTATTCACTAAACCAATACTGAAGTACTATTTATAGCTGTAAAAGTTGATAAATTAGGGAAAAAACTAATATTACCGATGAAAATTTTCGTGACAATAAATTTTAAATTACCTATGTACGACAGGCTATTTAAATATTTTGTATATGATAATCCGTAATAAATACTTAATACATCGATAGGATGTTATGTGTAAATTAAAAAGTATTTATCTTTTTTTTAAAGATGTGAAATGCATTTGTATGGGAACTTTGATAGTCGAAACGAAACTGTATCCAATAATTACATACTTAATTTAAACATGTTCATTGGGAACCTTGTTATTTTTAATAAAGACTTGGGATTTTTTGGAACATTTCTGTTAATGACTTATATTAACTATCTAAAAAAGAGAAGACATATCTTTCATACTTTAGTCATTCAATAAAGGAGCCCTTTTCTGATACGTTCCAACTTAACAAAATTAAAAAAAGTCCAGAGAAATTGAATTTATTAGATTAGTTAAACAAATTCTACATGTGTTAGTCGGAAAATAGAAATCAATGAACTTATCCATAATCAATTATATTTATTTAATAGCAATAATTATATTTCCTACAAGATCTATAAAGTTTATTATTTATTTATTCAACACCATAACCATAATTATTAGGTCAATAAGATTATACAGTTAAAAAATACCTATTAAAATTAAATCACAATTTCATTAGGAATATCTCTATTTTTATACGCATTACGTACATATGCATATTTTATTTAACATAATGAATGTATGAGGATAGTCACGATGGTATTTAAATAATCAAAACTCACCAGTCGATGGGACGTGCGTATTCTGCCACGACTAGCAAACAACTGGCAACCAGTTTAACTGTTTATCGGACATAACGGTATGCCGGTAGTAAAATAAGTTGTAAGTGGTATATTCGTTTCATTGATGAGCGGAATTATATACAAATGCATATATTATAATAAAAATTATTTTTACATAAGAACAGTTAAATTCAGAATTATTTATGCATAAAAACGAGATATCCTAACATTTATGACAAATTGTATGTATAATCCGATAGTTTTCTATGAATCCCATCATTGGCTTATCTATGCTAGAATTATCTATGATAATAAATAGATTAAGTATTGAGTAAAGTTGATGAATAAAAAAAATTCTTCATTTTTACAAGGTTACCATTTATTTTAGTTATTGTAAAACTAACAACACAAACTAATGTTTGTAGCACTGTTCCACAATGAATGGTTAGTAACGTTTCTTTTTATTTTAAAAAATGTTAAGGTTTAAAAATGATCTATTATAACTCATTCTGGTGATTTAAAAAAAATATTAATTTATATATACTAAAAATACATTAAATCCTTCTTTCTGAGGAATAATTAAAAATAATCTTTATAATTATGAATAACACATACACCAACTGTATGATAGCTGAGGTTCAGTTAGTTTTATTATTATTATATTTATAAGGCTTTTGTCAATATTTAATATTCTACTGTGACTTCTAAGTTGAAGGAAAAAATATTGACAAGTTGAGAATGTCTTCCTTTTTTGTAGTCGGTTAAAACAATCTTATGAGAATTTAATGTCTATAATATTTGTAATTTTGAAATAAAACCCACTCCCACACTGATAACAGTTCAACTTCATAATATATATCTTACATTAAAATACAAAATTTATTGAACATATTGTTAATACAACTTTTTACAAGTCCTGTACAATAGAAAACACAGCAGCAAAAAATAACTATTCCAAAGTAAAGATTTGTTGAATTCCACCAAGAAAACAGTTGATATTAGTTTTTAGAGATCACAAAAACTATAAATTCATGATTAAAATTGTTTTACTAAAAACATAATCAACACAAATAAAACTAAGTTAAAATGTATAAATAAAATTTATTCGGAATGTTAAAATATAAATTTTATGATTAATTTAACTTAACTTTGGCTTTAGTTGGCAGAGATGCTGGCAGCATTAGTTGTTGGTGCGTAAAATAAAAGAAAAAGAATACAAAATGTGCGCATGAATACATAGATATCAAAACAGGAAATAAATCTGGATATTTAGAAGGAGGTTCAACAAATAATGTACCTAGTATCAAGAAAAACATACCTAGAAGTGACAAGAAAAAAGTTATTGTAAGCATCTTCAGCAAGAAATTATTCTTATTTGGTGTCGGATTGATACATTTGTTCACAGTACTAGCATTCAAAAAAGAAAACGGCCCTGTTTTACATAAACAGGATAATTGTAATGATATACTATGAAAACCTATATAGATCAGATTTGTGCTAATGAATGGTATCAGCAAACCATCTTTCAATAACAACGGCAACATGCTGAAGTTTGATACTAGTAAAAACCAAAAGCAAATAAAGGGATCTTCTGGTAAATGTATAGCGACGGGTATTGCTACTAGAAGTATTGATTTCTCATGCACTTGATAGGAAAATAAGAAAAACGCTAAAGAAACATTAATGAGACTTAAAACAAACTTTTTTACATTAATTCTAAAAAATAAATCTAAGCATGATGGTGCAGCTGCTAAAACAGTTGATAGTAAGCATATTCTGACCATTTCCTCGTTCTTATATAAATGTTTAAGTTTTATAAAATTGTTAACTGTGCACCATACATTGGATACTTTGTCTTCAAAAACTCCTCGCTTTAATGGAAAAAGTCTATGTAAAATTTGTAAAACATTGTCCCACGAACTTAACATAGGATACCACACTATTACAAATGTAAATATGACTGCAATACCAATTTTGGCAAGTTTTCTTACAAACTGAATCAGTTTCCCTTTATTAGATACTATAAAACATTTTCTTAGTAGATAAAAGAAAAATGGTAAAGCATGGTATAATTCCATCTGCTTATAATTAATTGCTAATACAAAAAATATTGTAGATAGTATATCATTCTGTATGGAGACAGTAAAGAATGTGGCCCAGAGAAATAAACCTAGGGAAACACAGTTATATTGGAAATGTCCATGATCAATAATAATAATGCCGGGATATAATAAAAACATGACCAGACTAATATCTGTATGTTTAAATATGTTGTAGTTGAGTTTTGGCTTCATTCGTTCACGGTTAATAGATATACATGCAGCAGCAGTGAAGAAGAAGTACACATCACACAAAAACACTGTCCATCTCATGAAACTCTTGTGGAATTCGTTTTCGTAACCACGAGACGCGAAGAGCCGCACGGATTCCGGATCCAACCAATCGGCTATCAGGCCCATTAGAAGACTGTGGTACGCTGTCAGAGGTGGATAATCAAGACCCCAGTACTCGAGATCATTCTGTGTGGTGTTGTGATACCAGGATGATATTTGGGTATGCACTGTTATTTCTTGCCAGTGTCGTTGAGCTTCAAAGTCACCATACATAGGTGGTTTTTTATAACCTGAGTAAGGATATGCGGCAACACACCATCTCACGAGACAAGCCAAAAAAACTCCAGGATACAATGTATATTTGGTTATTGTTTTATCAGAATCGGCACGTTTACCCATATTAATTATAATTGAAGTGAATTATAATGTTACGTTTGCAATAATTCTCGGTTTGAAAGATAAAATAGGAGCGCGTACGTTTGAAATATTTGACAGGTCATACTTACCACATGAGCGGCGTCCAGCTCCTTGGTTAGTTTTTCTTTTAAATATTCCTCTGAATACACCATATTCCTTAAATTGTTAAATAAAATAAAATAAAAATGAATTGACAAATAAAGAAAATTGCTTTAACTAAAATAGGTCACTTTATTTTTTTATGAAAACATAGGCATGAATTCCCATGTTATATTTTAAGTCAGCCATAGAGTATATATATCTTATATATAGACAAATAATACATACATATAGAAACTTAATACTCTAAAATGTTAAATAATCATAAAATTTAAGAGAGTTTTGTTTAATTTTATAGGTACTGGTTTACAATGCATTAATATTCAATAAAGTATAAATAAACAAGAAGCATTTTAATTGGTACATTATTACATTTTTTTTTAAATTGGTGATTATTGTTCAAATAGTTTTAATTTGGTTGTGTTTAATATAATGAGTTAAGCTCGAGAAACTATATAGCACAAATAAAATGTCTTATCACTGTCAATATCACTTAGTGATTCACTTAAGAAGGAAACTATTGAAGTAGCTACCGTAGTGTAAATACAAAATAAATCTGAATACGATCTCTTTTTAACTCTTTTCGTGCGTCATTTCGATGTCGAAACCTATTTGTAGTAAAATTCTGAAATAAATAAGACAAAAGAGATCTGTTATATTATTATTGAAATAAGTATGTCAAACATGTAAATTTTCACTGTAAGCACAAAATCTGTGACATAAGTAAATCTAATTACGCTTTAATTTTCAACATGAAAATGGAAGGGGAATCTACAACAGTAAAGGAAAATTTAAATGAGTGGAGATTTAGTCTGCATCCGAAATATATATTGCTACCTATTGATGAGAACCATGATCAAGTTAAAAATAATGTTAAAAACGTCATATACTCCGAGGTTAATGCAGTTCCATAATTTCATTTTATGCTATCAAAATTAATTGATCTATTCGTCAAGGGGTTAAAATGGCATAATTCTTTTATTTCTGTGATCACTTTTTCTTGTTAGCTTACAGTTTTTTTTTCTTTCACCAAGCAAATATTTATCTTTCATAGATATTATTCTATAGATTTTCTAACGTAACTCAGGTTACTCCGCATCCGTTAGAAAAAAATTTACGTCTCGTATGTTCTTCTGGAGATGCACTTACAAATATTCTTGATATGTCTCCCGAGATAGTAAATACGGGTGACTTTCTTGAATTTGTTGGAGGAAGAAGATTGCCCTGTGGATCTTTGCCTGTTGCACATCGGTAATAACCACCACGTTATTTGAATTATCATACGCAATTCAACTTCTCTTAATATCTCCTTTAGAACAAAGTTATTTTTGAATAGTTTTTAAGATTATTTGTTCATACCACAATTATATCTAGGTATGGCGGTCATCAATATGGACTGTGGGTGGGTCAACTTGGTGACGGTAGAGCTCATTTAATTGGTGAATACGTGAATAGGTATTTACAATGAAAACACTCGTATCTTACATACTATTAGATTGAACTAGTACAGATTAATATAACCATTGTTAAAATTCTTTAACTAAACAGATTAAATTATGAAATGAACTGTATATAGACTTTTTTTCGCGAAGTTAGCTTATAATTTTGATAGATTATGCGAACGTTGGCAAGTACAGCTGAAGGGCTCGGGTCTAACGCCTTATTCAAGATCGTATGATGGTCGTTGTGTGCTGCGCGCCGCCATCAGAGAAATGGTTGCCAGCGAGGCAATGTTCCATTTGGGCGTGCCAACTACACGCACTGCTGCAGTAGTAGGTAAGGAACAGAAGAATGCGGCATTCGTATATATAACATATTTTTAATGACCTATATTATGTAATTATAATGAGCAGATTTCTCAAATTGATAATAGTTTTACATATCTTTTTTCAATCTTTTATAGCCAGTGACGATACAGTAGTACGTGATTTGTACTATTCGGGAAATCCCCACCGTGAAAAAACGGCGATTTTATTAAGATTATCACAGTGTTGGTTTCGCTTTGGTTCCTTGGAAATCTTGGCAAAAGGTGGAGAACTAGCTATTTTGAAGCAAGTGACTGACTTTATAATTAAGGTATTTCAGATGAACCAATGAAACGATAAACAACATGTCAATACATAGATGTAAAAAGAGAAAGATTGAAAATAAGACATTTTTATATTTCAGGAACACTTTCCTGATATTCATCTCTCAGACGAAAATAGATTTATTCGTTTATTCTCCGAGATTGCACACAGATCTCTGGACTTAGTAGCTAAATGGCAAGGTATAAAACAATCATTATTTTCAAAGTAGTACTTAGTACTAGTTTTGGAGCTATTATTTCTCTGGCGAATGAATGAATGAATATTATTATCAATAAAAAAGTTCTTTTATATTCACTATTTCAAAATATTACATTCCAGGTTTAGGTTTTACCCACGGTCTTTTAAATACGGACAATATGAGTATTTTGGGGGTTACCATGGACTATGGTCCTTTTGGTTTCGTCGATTCTTATGATGGTGGCTTCGTCTCAAATTCATCAGACGGTGAAGGACGTTACTCACTGTCAAAACAACCAGATGTTAGTGAATAAAATGCGCCACCAATAATTCGTTATAAGTAATAAAAACTAATGTTTATAAATTCAGATCGTGGCGTGGAATATAGGCCAGCTAGCGAATGCTTTGAAACCGCTATTGTCTTCGTCACAGCAAGTGCACATGACACATATATTGAAGACATTGGACACTTATTGCAAGAATAAAATATTGTTAGCAATTGTTTTAAAACTCCCTCTAATGATGAATTTAGTTGTAGTCAAAATATTATTTTCGGTAGAACACTTACAATTAAAGCAGTTAGTTAATTTTATTGTCCAGAAACTTTTGAAATCAACATAAGCAAAGCATCTTTAACTTCATTGTGATGGAATATTTTATATTGACTTCCTAGAAACAAAATTATAGTAAAGACGTAATATTTTAGGGAGACATTCTTAATGAAAATTGGTCTAAAGAAGGAGCGCTGGGGTGACGAAGAATTGGTAGAAAAATTACTAGATATGATGCAGCATACTGGAGCGGACTTCACCACTACCTTCAGACAGCTATCTGAAGTAAATTAGGCTTCATTCATAATATCAATAAATGATCAACAGAATTATCATCATCGAATAAAACACACAACATTGAAGTCACAGTGGCTGACAGGTATAGAGCAAATTTTTTTAGGTAATATTTTGTTTCATTAACTTCTTCATACAGCTAGAACCTCACGAAATGGTTACTGGATCTAAGTTGGAAGAAAAATGGTCGCTAAAACGACTATCTTCTCATTCGTCGTGGGGATGCTGGTTGGATCAATATCGAGAAAGATTGGACAAAGAGTCTGGTTAGACTTTTCATTTACTTTAAAAACAATAGTTAGTTAACATACTTTTTCTTACTTAAAACCCAGACCAACAATGGAAAGTACTTATACAGTCTATTCAGTAAAGAAACATCAAAAGTACGTGTTACTGCCTGTCATATTAAAATTGGGTACAATTAAATTGGTGAAACTTCTGCAGTAAATTGTATTAATTTGATTAAACCTATCTGTTCACCTGTCAGTTGATAGCAGCAGTTCTTGCGTGTTTTCTGTGGAACGTGTTCGTCGTATGCGCTTGGTCAACCCCGCGTATGTTCCGCGTACTTGGCTTATACATGAAGCTATACAAGACGCGGAAAGAGACGATTTCACTAAGGTTTGGTAAATTTTTAAGACGTCACTTTGTTTTAAGTAGACGGTAATCTTTTTGGGACTCGATTGAAACTTTGAGTTAGTACATTGAAGTAGGGTATAGTGCGTTTGATTTAAGCTGAGCTTTGCATTTGTGTGAGTGCACACGGATAGTGTAGGTGTGATGTCAAATTTTTGAATGCCACGTTCTCTCTTTCTCTCTCTCTTCTCTCGTTCTCTCACTTTCACTCACACAAATGCAAAGCTCAGCTTAAGTCTAACGAACTTTACGGTAGAATAATAATGCGGAGTCTAAGGTAAACCATATCAAAACCTCTAAATAATTTTCAAACAGTTTTGTCGTCATTGACTTATTGGGTCTGTTTTACAGTTACGGTTTCTCCTACAAGTCATTCAAAATCCGTACGAAGTGCAGCCAGAGGCGGAGGCAAGAGGTTTTTCGAACCAGCCTCCACAATGGGCTTACGCTCTGAAAATAAGTTGTTCTAGTTGATGAGTAAATTGTATACCTGGAATAAACTAGTATTCTTATTATATTCTTAACTTTTAATATCGAAAGTTCAAATGAGCAAAAAAATAAAAAATATTAATGACCTAAGTACTCAAAGAAAACAATGAAGTTTTTGTCGTATTATTTGATAATTGAAATTGAAGTTATGATGTAGGAAAAAGACAGATTACTGGAAATTATTGTGTTTTATACTAAACAAGGACTAATAGGAAATAACTCTAAGTAGAATGGAAAGAACAGCATGCTCAAGCAGGAATATAAATGTGTATATATATATATATATATATTAACAAATCAGGTACTATCCAATATCCATCATTAATTAAAATTGATTTTTTTTCTTGCTACAGGTTATTAGGATAGGTTTAATAAACTGTACCAAGAACACGTACAATTGAATAATAAGTAAAAGAAACTAAAATAATTTGACATGATATATTACTAACATACAATAAGTACGAATATTAAGTAATTTTAGGTAAAAATATCACAATGGATTCTATCTTTTCTAGTCTATAAATACAATATTTGTTATACAAATTTTATAAATTTTTCCTTATTACATAATACGTATTTTTAAATAAAATTATAGTCTATTATATTCTATAGTAACTATAGTATATTGTTTACGCACCACGTAACTTCATACATAAAGAAAATATTTCAACCATGTTTCAAGGACAACAAATGTCAACAAAGTTTATATTTTCAAAACAAAAACTCAATAAATTTCGTCACTAAGTAGATTATTCGAGGAACATAATTTGTATAGACAAAGTCCGACTTGAAAATATTTAAATATTTCATTAAGTACTCAAACACTTCGTCCGATTTTAAGTTTCAACAAAAAATTCAAAATAATTCAATTGTATACTTTTTAAGAATATGCTCAATTGGTATAATTAGCACCAAAATTAAGTACACTTCGGAGTACACGAGGTACGTTCTTATTGTAATAAATTCATTAAAAATAAATACTATTCATAGCACTGAAATATAAAAGCTCAATGTGTCCCACGGCGCTTGATTGGTTCACGTCGAAGCCGCGTTATAAGCTGTTATGGGTTCGCAATAAGCTGTTCCATCAAGTGGTGATGGTGATAGCTGCATCCTTCTTCGCTTCTATCATCTTGTAGTAAACCACAGCGTCGTGTACAGTCGGGAACGTGTCCAATTGTAAGCGGTCAGACTCAAGGGAATTGTACGTTTCAATCATCTCTAATACAGGTCCTGGTGACAGAATAACAATACAAGGAATTTTACACATGAAAACTATCTTGCAAGAAAGAATGGTGGTGTATAATGAGGTATTGTAAGTTACTGTGAGGAAAACTATTGAGTGTATGGTCAAAAACAAATATTACCGTTAGCCCCCGCTAGTAGAACGGTGATATTGCTGGAAACCAGCTCGCGTTGGGCGGCCACAAGGCTCCGAATGCCAGGAGCGTCCACGTACGACAGAGCTGTGGCATCTATGATCACACAGCGGACCTAAACAGAAGTTACATAGAAATTACTTTAATTAGCTAAATACGACCTTCCTATGCATGGAATAAGAGTGATGTCTTTTTATTATAAGTAACTATAAAAGCTTGTCAACTTTTGGTACTTCTAATAATTCTTCATTTCTATAACTGTTTTGTAAAGAACACCAACGCCAGCGACTGCATTAGGTAACATATTCTTTCAATTTTGCAAATCGTGCAGATACATAAATTTGAACATTATTTAAGTAGGTTTAAGATTGCTTTTATGATTTTTCATATACAGCCACCAACCTTTTCTCCTACATTTGACTCCCACTCAAAGTCACTCTTGGTGATGTTGCTGTCATCATCAGAGTGTTCGTGGTCTTTAAAATAACCGATTTTTCGGAACAGCGTAGATCGGAACAGGTTCTTGCTGGCGAAGTTAAGACCGCCGCAGTAGTGGAAAATCTTGATACCTGCGATTTCTTCGGCCTAGAACAAGAAGCATTTCATTTAATTCAAAATTTCGTTATTTACTACAAAGAAATTTAAATCTGTATACTATTTTCTATGACTTTTGATTATACTTTGTGGAACTCAACGCTATTCATCCTTTAGTGTAAAAAAATGTGAGTTAAGTAAGTAATTGAATCAACAGATTTCTTAGTATCGATCCAAACTTAGCTCAGTCCCTTGTAATCGATTGTCTTATAGTTCTCGAAAACTTGGTTTGATTAACAATTAAATATAAAAGTTGAATTAATATAAAAGGAATGATCCATGAAAGCTTTATATACGTTGGTGTTATATATTGTACTCGTTTTAACAGTAGTATATATTAAAATAAATATATTCAGATTGAATTTGATTATATTGGATAACGTTGGTAAATTATAAACTATGTTACAATTATCTATCTGGAAACCCATTGTTTTATATTCTCGATTGCTTCAGCTGTTGTATCAGGAGTAGTTTAAAAGATAAATAAGCACTTAAGTGTATAGATTTTCATAGTTTTTTTTTTAATATTTCATGACTTTTCTTAAACTCTAGTATTTAACATAATTGATTTTTCCGTGACTATAAGACTTATTGGAACTTTTTTCATTTCATGTAGTTTTCTTAATTAGTAATCTGGCTGTTAGTCAATTAAGTATATGAATTTTTATAGTCCATAAATACTTCACATTCGACTACCTTTAAAATTATATATCTAATTAATGTTTTAATATTGATATACTTGTCACAATACTACATAATATTGATTCTACATATTTGTTTTATAGATGTTTATTTAATTATTATTATTATAAGGAAGGTAAAAATATAACAAATTTTACCTGTAAATGTACATGTGGGACCTAAAAATCTCGACAGTTTGACATTGTCATATCGAGTGTCAACTCAAAACTGTCAAACTTACAAACTTGTGAAGGCCTTAGATGGCAAAAATATAAAAATATGCAATTACGGTAATAATGTGAGCTAAGTCTGTATATAATTCAATATGCTGATATTCCCGGACAAGAGATACCCGTACTCCACAAACTATCAAGTGGCGATATTCGATATAGTCAGGTGGTGGATATGCATATTCATAAACATTATCATAATGTACTGCTGTCAGTATATCCTGTTAAGTCTACACGAAAATCACGAGATGGAATGGGTCAGCCGAGGATTTCTAATTACGTCGTAGACTTCGAAGTATTAGGTACATTTTGAATAAAACCGTTGTTTTTTGTCCTAGTAGTTATTATTTGATCTAACATAATTACAGGTTATTAGGTTTTAGAGTAAATACGCTTTTCTTTGTGGTACTTATATGATATGATTGCTGAATTTGTTATCTTTGACGTTGACCTTACTGTCTTATGAATAAATTAAACCCTGATTCACACACAAGCATACGCAGAACCACATTCACGCACGCAAAATCACGAAACAAGCATTGGAGGTCGAGATTGGACCAAAGCCTATTTTATAGAAAATTATATTTATGAAAGTGTGCGATTTGGTATCAATATTTACTTATATAATATCACGTAGCATTACTGATTCTGTCTACACCGATAAAAAGTGTATTTCCTTGATTATTTTTTTTAATAAAATGTATGACCAAAGGTTTATATGAACTGCGGAACAGAAGATTTCAGGTTCGATGATTATTTTTGTTTCTTGTTTTTTTACTAACGCTTTTAAGTCTCATTTTACTATTTTTTTTGTCGACAAAATGATATAAAGCAGTACTGGGTGGGTACAAAAACGCATCTAACAAATTTAGCGTAGAATACTTACAGCCCTGTATCTTTTGATATCCAGATAGAGATCAGTATCCAGAACTCTTCCGAGCAGACAGGTATAAGGTTTCTGGGAGCGACAGAACAGTGCACCAACACTAGCAACCAGACCCGCTCCCAAACTGGAAGATTGTAGAAATTATGTATTAAAAGCATTTCGCTAGTGAATATATAGGGAAAATGCATAGATTAAACTGTCAGAAAAATATTTCATGCGAAATCTTGTTCATTGTGTAATATTGTTAGGTAAATTTGGTAAGATCTACATATATATAAGCAAAATATGCAATAAATTATTTCTAATTACCCGATGTCGATGTTCACCAATAATGTTATGAGGAACGTCACAATCCAAACGATGGCATCTAATTTGCTGAGCTTCCAAAATCTGTAATTTTATTAATAAGTATATGAATATTAGGTAAAGTTTTTATATTTTTTCCTACCACTGACAATTTGGATGTCTTCATTGCAAATCACTAGTAGGTTAAGTCATCCTCATTATCACCCTTTGCACTTGGGAGCTGGAGGACCGCTGTATCAAATCGCAAAAGCCCTCCAGCCCCTCGGGCTCTTCATCGTTTCATCACATAGTTTTAAGTCTTTAAACATCTATTACCACTACAAACATTTGTTAACATGTCTACTTTTTATATCTCTTTTGTCTACTTTTTATTACCCTTAAGCAATATATTTAGATAAAAAAAAAGTAGGTTAAGTCAAGCATTAATCTATTGAGTGATTGAAAATATCAAACTTACTTGGCAAGTTCTTGTGTCTGCATGAACATTCCTTTGAGTGAGACTACAATGATGGATGCGAGCACACAACGCGGCAGCATCTCGAAGAATGGACCGACCCACAGCAACACGCACACTATCAGTAACGAACTGACTACTGAAGTCACACCCGTCTTACTACCGGCCTATAAAAAATATATATGTATATACAAACTATATGATACTGTTAAACAGCAAGTCTATTTAGATTAACTCTATTTGATCCAGCTTGGTCCATGAGAATCATTATATAGGAAAAACATTAAAACGTTGTTACTTAAACATCACATAATAATATTAACGTAATTTTTTTTTTAACTTTTTTCTAATAATGTTCATCTTTCTTTGGTTCTCTACGAGTTTGGACTTGCAGACTGCTTACCTGATACTGTATGTAGGATCTCGACAAACTGGCACAAAATGGAGCGCAGTTGAAGAACGAACCAAAAACATTACTGGCACCCTGAAATACAAGGTTATTGGTAAAAAATACAGCTAAAAAAGTTGTGTAGTCTTTACAATCTAGTATTAGTTTTGTTCTAAAAGACATAAAAACACTTAAAGAACTATTTCAATGCCCGAAAAGCTTGTTGAGTCATCAATCTTAGCAGACCATTTCCAACTTACCATAGCCAGTAATTCCTGGTTGGCATCCACCTCGTACTTCTCCTTGGCGGCAAAGATTAGTGCCATGGACATTGTGATGGTGTACGTCACCATAGTGATGGTGAAAGCATCAATCGCGATCTTTGGGAACAGCTCCAGTGGAGGTTGTTGGGGATTTGGAAGACTAAAAATGAAAGACGCTTATTTAGTTAGACCAAAACTGTAATAATATTATATCGTATAAAATTTGTCATTATGTCTTATAAACTTCATCATACTAAATTTAATAGACAATAAATACATCAAAATTACAAAGAATTGGGAATAAGTGCTAACTTTAATAATGAATTACAACAGCCAGTTGTCGGTAGCATACTAGGGAAAATCCACTTCCATATTTGTACAAAGTTGTAACATGAATATTTGTCTTATAAATAAACACTTTTTAGTATATGTACATGGATAGATACTCAGTAAAAATACTTATTTAAGGTCTTTTAAATATTAGTCGTATGCCTGTTTGTTCTGAGTAATCTTTGAAAAGGCTTGACCGATTTTGATGAAACTTTTACCCGCAGACAGCTGAAGTAATAAGGTAACTACTACTTAGGCTATTTGCAATTCAGAAATTTTATTTATTTTTATGACTTTATAATTATGTTGTAAAATGACACAAACACTCCCAATTATTATTTAGAGCAGGAATGTACAATTTGTCTCTCATATTCTACTTAAAACTTACCCGGTTGGAATTTTCCCAACAAGTGAAATTCCGTAAACGCCTTTTAGATTTCCGAAGGTCGACGCTAAAGTTCCGATGACGATCGCCAACAGCTCTATAGGAACTGGCACACGGCTTCTCTTACTCACTATGGGCTAAGGAGTAAAAAGTTGATATATATAAGACCATATTAATATGATGACTATTGATGAGAGAAGGATGTACTCTTTCGACTTTCCTTCAATGTGAATTATTAATTGAATCGAAATTTAGGGTAAAACAAATCTCTCCTTGTACGTGACAACTTATTTCATATAACAATAGGACGTCATATAACAGGAATATATTTCAACTATCATTCTTATATACTTGATATAATTTATGTAAAATCTCACCTTTAACACTTCGTTGTTCAGGGAAATTATTGTGCAGGTGATCACAGATATAATGAAGGCGGCCCAGTTGGTGTTGGGAATATTTTTGAATATTTCTAAAACAGTCTGTAAACAACACAGAAGAATGGTATGAAATTAATAAAACAAGAATTGATATAATATAGATGCAGTATCTTCATAGATTCAAAATATCGTAATTATGGCTTCAGACCCAAACATTGTTTAAGATATAAATATTTAGTCAGCCATTTGTATAACACCTATTGAATAAGCTGAAAATAATCTAAAAAACTTAGGGTTAATATGTAAAAATGGGTAAAACTTACAAATATAACTTTATAGTTGCTGCCAAGATGTGGCAATCGTACTCCGAAGAGGTCTTTTAATTGCGAAGCCATCACGTGGAAGGAAGCAGCCGTAGTGAACCCTGACACCAGCGGCTCTGATAGAAGAGTGGATACTGCGCCCAGGCGAAGCACCCACATGACTATCTGAAGAAAATATGACACAAGGTGAAAAAAATCACCAGATATTGGCTCAATGAAGAGTTTAAATAAAACTAACATTGTATTGTTATTGTTTTGCTGACGGGCAGACGAGATGAAAATGTCTGCCGGTGATCACGGATGCTATATAGTAACCAAAACGTCGGAATTATGTAGCTCAAAATAAAAAAAACAAGTAGTAATTAAAAAATATTAGTTTAATTTAAATTAATACTCGCGAAAATCTTAGATCTCATTACTGAATAGTTTGTTTTTGGCAGTGTAGTTTCATAGAGATAAAAGTTGAATAGAAACTTATACATATATGTCATTATTACGGTAATACACTGGATATCTTTATATGGTAAAAATTTCTTTAAAATTTTACATTTAATACAGAAGAGTTTTACTCACTTGCATCATACCCACGGACAGACTGACAATACTTGCGACTTGTATTGGAGTATAGGCTGGTAATAACGACGGTCCTAGAAATATACAAGATTATGAATGATTACCCAAATTATTATATTACTTGTGTTAATGCTTACTATAGAATGTTATATTAATGTCCCAAAAATTGGCAACATATGACAGCTTACCTTCGGATATAGTCGAGTTAGCAACATGTACAACGTCAATAGGCGTGGAATGCTGTAACACCACCTGAAAAGAAAATAATAATGAGCTCTTAGTGTCAAAAATAAATTGCTTTTTACAATAAATCTACCTAATTTCAGGTTCATGAAACACGACGAAAACTTAGATCGTTAGAAAGAGCTGTTACTTTATAAATGTAGAAGTTTTTTCAAAATCCTTAACTTGGGTTATAATTTTAAGAAACATCAACGTCATTTTCTATATATTTTTAATATCTGTTATGTAATTTAAACATCTTAATATGCTTACTAATCCGTAGTATCAAAAACGTCAGGAACGTATACAAAAAGATTGTCCAAAGAATCATAGGTTAATTAATGTACCAACCTTTCCCGTCATCAAACAGGCGACTGCGAAGGTTCCCATAGACACGTGGGGCGAGGTGCCAAATATCACATATATGAGAACTGGGAAAAAGGCCATGTAAAGACCAACTATAGGGGGAATCTCTGCTAACATCGCGTACGCCATACCTGAAGTGAACAAAAAAAATTTTTTTGGCAACACTCAGAAAGTTTACAGTATTTCTTATCTTGTTTTGTTAATTTGGTTGTATCCAAATGACAGACATAAAAAAATAATTAAAGATAAAACCAATTATACATACCTACATTTAATTTTCTATACTTATTAAAACTAAAGAGAAAATATATCAAATCAATAATAATATTTAGTCTTATGTTTCTTTAAACACGAATCAGACGAATACACCAACCAAATCGAATAAAGTACTGCGTAAAAAATGGAATTTACAAATTCCAATAACGTTTCTATAATATGTAATAGAAATTATAGATGTGTATATTATGTTTTGTACCTTGAGGTATATGCATAACGGCGACGGTGGCGCCCGCTACCAAGTCCCCTACTAGATCCCTCTTGGTGTTGTACCTTGGTAACCATCTTGCTATTGGCAACGAGTTGATTAAGCACTCGCCGAAGCCGCAGTTGCTGAGAACTTTTTTGCACCTGGATGCCCCTGAAATGAAAATGTCACAATAAACGAATTTATATGCCATATTAACCATTGTAGGATCCTTTTTTTTAGTTTCGATTTGACTGTAGCTGTTAGAACTACTGGCTTTGACAGCGTCACCAGGAGAGTTTCGAAGGAACACATATTGTTTTAAAGATCTTCCTTTTAGTCTGACAAAAAATACCATCGTTGATAGTGTTTATTTCATGTGTATCCTATGGGCCTGATTAATTCTTGTTTAATATAAATAACGTTATGCCCATTCATTAGAAATCGGCATATTTTAAGCTAGGGAACTTCTAATGGCTTTTTTCTAGTGACAAAGTGAAATTAAAAAGGCAATATTTTATTAAGCTGTTTGAGCTACGTGGCTTTTCAATTAATTAGTTTTATTGAGAAGGCCTTTGTAATTCAGAAGTACATCTTCATTGCTGAAAAGTGGGTATTATATCATGTAGAGGTTCAATATTTTTATAATATGCATTACATAAAAAGACGGTTGCCAAAAAGATATGATTCATTTGTTTTTTATTCTTCCACAATCTAATTACTTATCTGATCTTTGTGACTGCATATACTCAATCTGAAGTGTCTATCTGACATTTTATAATCGTAAACTTATCTTAAGGGTTTAGAGTTATTTAAATGAGAGCAAGATACGAACTATCTCTAAATATTTTATCGCTTTGTCTATCAGCGTGTCTGGAATTGTACTTAAATGTATGTATTTCAATAGCGCTTTCTCTAGATTTTAGGGAAATTTGTCAAGCTACAGACGGGATAGACAACAATATACTACTAGCTCTTTAGGTCGCTTATAAAAAGCAAAACGCGGGCAAGATCGTCATTTCTAGTCTGTTTGGAATCATTAGGTGCACCTAAATTTTTCATGAACTTTTATCTAATTGATCATATTCAAAGGGCGCTTTAATCAACTAGTATCTCAACAATTAGCCAAATTATAGGATGATGATGATGATCTTTAAGAAAATACTAGAGATACATCATTTTTGCTTGCTGGTACAATATGAGTATAGTTAATATTTGGCACTTACAAGGCTTATCCGGCACTTGGTAATTAGCATCCTTGTTTAGGGCATCCTGCTGGTAAACCCTTCGGATAACGTTGAACTGTTGGCTGGAGCGAGTAGGTAGCCTGGAACAAGAGAATATGAGATCTTACCAGCACTTCGAGCATTTAATCTTAACTTTTAGAATTGAACTTATTTAAAAACATGACACTAGCTTAAAAACGTTCATATTATGATGACGTCATTTCTCAGGTGCGTGTTTGATACGTCACATTCTAATGAAAAATTTAGACTGGATGGGTAATTTCGAACCGACGTACTAAAGATGTGTCTCGACAATTATTGTTTTGCATGTTTTTACTAGTCGAGCCTGTAATACAGTGCAGCGCTAGGCCACGCGTGGACGTCGGTGTAATACGGTTCGCGAGGCCTCCTTTTCCCGAATCAAGAAAGTGATTACATAAATATTACATAGGCCACATAATTCGGCTTATGTAATTTACCATTTTATGTTATTTTACTTTATTCACCGCTATACTTATGTAAAAGTAAATGGGTTTTATTGATAATAATCAATATTTAGTTTTATTGATATACATGTTAGAACATTTGCGTAAGATGTTACACTGTTTACTCATAAATTTACGATTGATTACTTTGTATGTCTTAAATTTTGATATATTTTTTCCTGTATTAGTATTAATGTAAGGTTATACATATTAAATAGCACTATTCCACGAAAAGTTAGTCTAAAATAAAAAAATAAGGGTTTGTTGACTCGGTTTAATCGCAACAATATCGCATATCTGGCTCTTGATATCGTCGTTTTTTAACTTGAATTATTTCTGTAAGTAAATAATTTCTACTCGTATTATGAATATAAATACTAGAGTAGCTTTCTTGGTTTGTTAGGCTTTAAGATGCACCCAGAATGGTTTAATACATATCGTAAATAAATACTAATATAAAGAAGAATAGTGGGAAGACGAGAGCAAGTTAAGGAGACATAACATCTAGAAATTACATTTTATTTTGCACAAGGAAAGCCGGAAGGAATATAAAAATATATATCACAATCCATTTTTCTCAGGGAAGCTTTAAGACTGTGACGCACAATCTAGATACCTCAATAGATATCAAATGTTGATATGTCGAGATTACATATTTAAATTATATGACATTAGCTTTCTATCTCAATAAATTTTATCAGTGATTATCTCGTATCTCCTGCGTCAAATTCACATCTTACTAAACTAAAAGATATGTAAAATAAATCTTAAATTTGGCTAAGTTCGTATAAGTTACAAGTAGAATTATTTCAATTATTACACCTTTTATGATGCTTTGACCAAAATTATAAATCACTTCGTTTGGTCCGTAATTTTTTTTTTATTTAAGAAGGAAAAGCTAGCATAATTATTTCAACTGTCTGAATAAATTAGAGTTTGTATTGTTTAAATAGATTCAACTTCACAATGACTTACAAAATAATATTTATTAGTTGCCCACACGGCAGGAGCAAAATTTCTATTTTAAAAGTCATTTTATATCTACACTAACTCAGAAGATGGATTTACTCATCCAGATTTTGACTCGTGAACAACTACTGGATGTTTGCATACTTTTATTCTTCTTTGCATTTTAATTCATTGGTTTTCTGAGTGCTATTATATTACGCTGGAAGGTAATTGTATAATTAATAGCACTCAGATCATAGAATAAGGGACTATGGCCGTTACGATGCCTAATTGTAAAATTATCACTTTTAATATGTGTTTTGATTTATAAGTTTTTATAGAATTCAAATAGTCGCTTAAACTTTTTTTTATTAATAAAATGAGAGAATATAGTTGTAATAATAGAAAAAACGTTTTAATTTAATGATATGATATATGGCTATAAAAACAAGCAATTAAATTTTTTGTCTTCTGTTTGTTCCAATAATACATATATGACAAGTCTGTTAACGAGACATTAATTGGCAGATGTGATAAGAAGTCACCTAGACTACTTTTTAAAAAAATTCAAATATAATATATATTGTAAAACATAAGAAATACTTTCGGATGACTTCGCGGTAACAGTTAATATTGCAGTAAAATTATTATTAGGAAAACAATGAAAAGTAACCTTGCTTTGAAGGGAATTTTTTATTCATTTATACTATTCAATGAAACGGCCGAGAAATGTGATTTACGAATATTACCCTGTTATTTTACATAATTTTTTTTATACATCTATCAAAAGATAGTATGGCCTAATTCAGTCATAATCAAAAATGCAAAAACTTTGAAATTACGAAAGAACACTTCAATACAGATTCTTCCTTTGTAACAAAAAGGTATGATAACGTAGAACCAAAAATAATGTCGTTAGTCGATAAATCAACAGTTAATTACTCTAATATTGAGGTTTAACAACCATCAGGCTCAAAATACTCGCCCCGTATCTGCGTATTCACTCTCATCATCAGAATTTAATAGGGGCTTGTTCTCATCAGCATCGATGGGACTACGAAGAAAATCTCCCTCAAATAAAAGTAAGGTCTTTTTCATCCGCATTTTATACACACAAATTTTTAGAACAACACTGCACTAAAATAATACAAGACAATCAATATAAACTATTGTTTAATCGATTTTTAATTGATGTATATTCACGTCGATTCGAAAGATTTGTGATTTTATTACTGAAGTATCTACAAGATGTTATGCCTGGGTGGTCAACTGTTGGGACATTGTTAAAAAAAAGATGCTGAAATACTGATTGTCGAAATAGATTTAACCAGTAGAGATAAAATGTGTTCTTATTAAAACAAAACATTTTTTTAATATAACTTACGTTTATGGATATACCTCGATTTTTCTTGCAATTATAGCACGTGATTTAATGATATGAAATCAGTTTTTTAAAGCTTCTAGATGAATTTTAAAGCTTCTACATCGAAGATATAAATCTTCGTGGTATACTTAAGTTGTATTGTTTGTTTCACCAATACAAAAAAAAAGTCTTAAATATATGAAAACATTTTTTACATTAAACGTCCAAAAACATTCGTAAAACGTTGCGCCAATAGTTGAGAACCTCTGGTTTGTTATCATTACAAATAACGGTTATAATAATGTTATCGACAAGTCAATTAAAAGTTTACTGTAACAATAACCTCGCTATACTGATTTATATGTATGTAAAATTTGTTCCTTTTCGAATGTTCTTCAACCTGTTACTAAGATTGTGCGATATTATTATTGAACAGGTATGAATATTTCCTTTTATTAATTTTTATAATATTAATATAATACATAGTCTTTTAATCATACGTCGAGCCTCGAGAGCCTAATAGCAAATTTGTATACCCTGTATAGAATAGTAATCTATAAAAAAACTTATGTTCTTATTATAAAATATTATTACTAAGTAGCCAAATATACAAGGAAACCATATCCCAAAAATATAAGGAAACAAAAGCAAATAAACTGGTCCAACCCTTTGCTATGAACCTAACAAAAGACTAAGCGAATTCGCTTTGTTTGGATGTGAGGAGATCATAATAAAAAGAAGAATTTTGAAATGCGTCTGGTTGATCGATGGTATCAAGAGCTTACGAAGTATGGGAAATTAAAAGAAAACGGATATAGTAACAATAGATTTATGCAATGAATAGTATTTTTTAGGCACTTTAGACTGTAAAGTCACAGTTTAAGTCGTAACACGGTTTTATTGGAGAAATACTCCAAACATTCATAAATATTCCTTAGTGTCCTATTATCACCTTATTGATTTTAATATATTGATATCGTTACATAATTTCTTGCCAAAGTATGTAAAGATAAGGATGCAACAAAAACAATAGTGTAAATATCTGCATGATAAGATAAAACTTAAAAGTACCTTCAATAGAATCGTCAGCAGCTTTGAAGATTATATTCTTAAGAACATAATGTTTGAATAAATATGAAACGTTTCCTAATTTTATATATTAAGGTTAACGTCATTTTATGGTAGGAATTAGAATGAAACAGTAGCAGTTTATACAGGAATAAAGAAATATATCAATTATCATTTGAAGCGATGTTGTTTGTACGTTTAATATGGGAAGTTTTTTCATTGGATATAGGAAAACAAAAATATGTTTCTTAAAACTGTAGTAAAAAAAATTGTATTCATTAATCAAAAGTACGAAAAAAACAGAAAATCCCAAACAAAAAAAAATTAAAATGGACGACTCTTTAGAATTACGAATTTATAGATTTTTTTTATATCTCAACTCGTTCTTCGTTCAAGATTTAAAGAAGTGAGGAAATACAATGTATATACTGTGAATATTAAATAAATGTATTCGCCCAAAACTGTCGAAAGTAGAACCTAAATTTTGCTGTTAAAAAGTACTAAAATATATAAAAAACGGGATTTTACATGCTTTTAAGCGTCCCATCCCAACAAATCAATGCAAAAGATTTTTTTTCCATTTAGTTTATTTTTCGAATTGAAATAAAATACGGAATTCCTGGGGTCCAGCATCTGTTGTCAAATAATCAAACGGTTGATCAATTTCCCAGCCATAAAGATCCGTCTAACATTTTTCATTTCAATCATACTCACCAATCATTTTTTGGATTTAATTTTTCCTTTTCCGAATCCTGAACGTTCCTCATTATTAACACTTTGCACTTAGCACTCAAACGTCAGTAATTATCTACACTTTATTCACTTTGGCTTTATTGTGATAGTGTGTATAATTTTCTTATTACAAAATATCTGTACATAATACAAAAAAAAAAATTACTTAGAATTCAATAATAATGAAAACTACTTTTGCTATTTAACTGTTATAAATTGCAGTACCAGAAATCACGTTCACACTACGATTAAATGTACGAATGAATGCGGATTTTCTTTTATAATCCTTGAGATGAAGATACCGTTTTTTATGTAAACATGGCTGATGTTATCAAGTCTAATACGAGATGAATATACTATCTTTACGAACAGAATTTCCGTGTCTCATTGGCCATGTAATGAATTGAATTTACGAAAAGCTAACCGAAATCTTAACCTAAATATAAAACATTGCAATTTCTTAGTTGAGAGAAAACTCAATAAGCCTTGGTTTTCCAAGCGGGGAAGAATAATGAAGAGCAATGAACAATAATTTTATATTAATAATAAAAAATCTCATATTGAACAGAAATAGCGGAACAGTCGGAATATTACATTTTATTTATTTATAAAACGTCATTACACGGAAAATCATTATCCATCGCCTCAGATATATTGATACAAACAATAAACTTAAACCACATAAGTACAACAAACACACTCATCTCACTTAATGGAATTGTTTTGTAATCCGTATGTATTTTGTAAGTACATATGTAGCTAGCATTTATATATCGCTACATTCTGAAGTGTTCGTTCTAGCACTCGCTGATAGGTTATTTTAGTTATATAACGACCACTACAATGTATTAGCATGTACTGAATACATAAATCGCTTCATTAAATAGACAACGGCATGAGATACAAGAGAATATTTATTTTACACATACGTCATATATGTAGGTAAATGCTTGTATGTGTATACTTGTAAACGAATATCTCAATAAAATAGGAAACGAAATTAGTCTCGGTAACGTGATTTATGTACATGTAAAGAGTTTTTGCTGCCGCTTTACTTAGGTGTCATACAATGGTTATAAAAAAACTTTAAGGCTGGTACGGCTATTGTGGTATGAATCTTTTGTTACTTTGAATTGTATTTTTATGAATGGATAGGGTCATAAAAAATTATTGCAAAAGACAGTTAGTAGTAAACTTTTGTAGCGGCAAAACTTCGAAATCCAACATTCAACTATACAATTCTATACAATTTACTTTTTTTAACGTCCCTTAACCTTAACGTTACTAATAAATAATTTGAAAATAATAATTTTGTAACTAACGCTTTTGAACTACTTCTTATTTGTATATTCAAAAATAGATTTCGGTTTTCGTATAGTAAATAATTTCGTAGATTAAGTGGTTATTTTTTAGTTTCTTTATACTTAGAAATTTTAAATTCTACGAGTGTTAGGCGAGAAGCAAAGGGGACGAACGGAAATTTGTTAATCTTTTATACAAAAACTATACTACGGATTCAACGAAACATAACTAGAATGAGACAGACACCATCACGGGATAACAATTATATGTATTAATACACATACAAATTATAGACGTAGCTGTAGTGTTGTTATTGTATCTTTTGTTTTAACTACATTTATCTTTGAGTATATTTCCAAAGACCAAGCGGTGGAAGTCGAAGAAAAAAACTAGTACACAGAAGTATATTTCTGTGTTAATCACAGAATGGTGGCCTTATGGATTAAAAGGTAAACTTGACACTATAATCTCGTGATGCTCGCGTGATTTATATCTTCGGGTCACATACAAGTGATATTTTATTATATAAACTGGGGTCATAGCCCGAACTGTAATGTTATTAAGATAAAATTATCGAAATCGTTCGAAATACACACATTAATATATTTGTTCCGTATTCCTTTTATTTTTATCTTACTAAGAAAATAATAAATATTACAAAAATTGTTAACGTGATCATCTTATTTTATACATTATTTGTAAGTTTAAAAGTAGGAAGAAAGTTTAAAGAGAAAATTTCGCAGATGTTTTCTTAAAAAAATAACGCAAATTTTTACAGTAAATAAATAATATTACTAGCTGACGAATATTAAGATTACGATACATATTTTATACATAGTAATCACAATGTATGAATTAGTAAAACAAAATATGAATTAAACAAGTGAATTCATTATCACACTCAACTAAACGTAATTTTAAAATTAAGTGAGGAATAAAAAAACTCACATTTCAACCGCCGTGACAAAACTAGATTCCCTTCTCAATGTAGCTCGTTTTTATTAAAAAAAATATAATCTCGAACCAATATTTGTATATATGACTTAATTGTTGCTGGCTCTGGTTATCTAACCTTAGGTTTATCTATGTTTATATTAAATAATATTGTTTGTTGAGATATATGTGGTTATTTCAAGGCTTGTTTTTGCGAAATTTCGTAATAGCTAGGCTAGCTACTGACGAAAGTTAGGAAAAAGGAAGTGCACCATGGCAGAAAGCATAGGAAGGCTGAATACGAATGATAACTGTATAAAATATAGAAAGTAAATCCAAGAAAAAAAAAACCAATTGGTTTAAGTAGCGTTTTAAAATAATTATTGTAAAAGATGTCAATAGAAAATTTGCATTCGCAAGCGGCTGAAGCTTTTAAATTTGTAGTATCGACACTCTTCAAGTTGTACAATGCACTATAAACCTTAAAGTATACATATTTATTATATCTAATGATATATTATCCTAAACAACGTCATAAAAGTCTGCCTAAGCTAAATTTGTCTGAACAATAATATTTGAAGACCATCAGAATCAGATACCAATTGAATATTCAGAAGTATAAGAGAGGAATATGCCCAGCTTTAAATTCGCCTGCAGTCGAATATTTCTATTTAATACTAGCTGACCCGGCAGACTTCGTACTGCCTCAATCAAGAATTAAATTATTTCTTAATTATTTTTTTGGAGTTTACCTTTAAGCCATAAATCTGCGTCTTCTAAAGTGCGACAGAATGATTGACATATTAGTTAGATGTCAAATCTAATGTCAAAAAACCCGTTTGTATTGGAAATAGAAAAGCGCTGTTTTTAGGGTTTTCCCGGAATTTTTTTTTTCAGCTTTTATACCTTCCCTGAACCTCCACGAACATTTCAAGACTAAGATAAGATAAATCCGTTCAGCCATTCTCGAATTTTAGCGAGACTAAGGAACAGCAATCCATTTTTATATATATAGATTAAACAGCAATCAATAGCATAGTACAGTTTGTCATGACCATAGAGATATTTCATTTAAGTTGCTTTATAAATCTCTAACATAAATTTAATATGCAACATTCAAATTGGAGCCAGAAACATCTTTTTCACATCAATGTAATTAAGAGCCAGATTCGGTGGTGAAAAAAATATAGTAAAACTTGGAAGGAAATACGCCAACTAAGTCTAAAAATTCGCGTCAGCTTAAGGGCTTCAAAATATTTTCAACCTCGATCTTTAAAGGTTTATGTTTAGACTCACTACTGCGTATAAATTCCATTACAATGATATGTTGTAGAATGTATCAAAAAGTTACTCATTGTATCTTTTCTCTATAGAATCTCAGACAAAGCATAGTATTTTCTATACACATATTTGCTCAGCCAGGAATCGAACCCGAGAGCTTTTAAGAGCATCATATTTTCCTACACCTGCTTGCAGTCCACGCTTTTAGCTCAAACCATATTACTATGGACGACAGAAACAGAACATATGTGGAACAATAACTTCAGATTTCAGTGAACAACTACATATAACTTTTTTACCAACGAATGGACCCATTTCCATTCGCCGCCTTAAGTGCAAAAACCAAATTTTATCGCCAAGCTGAATAGTAAATCTTTTAGACCGAAAATGTTGGTTTAGTTCATTTGCAAGAAAGAATTTCAACTTTTCATATGATATAGGAAAACACAAAATTTGAAATGCACAGATTTGTAAGCGTCATATTCATCAGTATTCCATAATATAATGCAACGCATAAGAACAGCAACATAGCATTACATTTAACGTTTTTAACTTTTAATTTGCTTTGTAAACGGGTAAATACAATTCACATCCAATGCTAAGTTCACAAAAATAACCGCAATCTTAATCCATATAACGAATAATATTTAGCCTCCGCAAACTGATAAGGTTTGCTTAATTATAAGACAAACATTCTTCAGTTGCCAATACGTAATTCGGGAACTTTAAAAGAGACAGTAGTACAATGAATAATAAGCATTCATTTTAATAGGACATTTTGCCAAGTGAATATTCGCTGAGCCATAAGAAGAAAGCAATGTGGAGAAAAATCATTTTAAGGCAAATGTTTCAAATGACCAAAGTGATAAAAAAAATTAAGATGGAAAGCTTTCAGGGAGATGTTACATAAAAAATATTCAAAGAAAATCGGACAAAGGGTACGCAAAGCGTAGAACATTCTATAAGGTATTTCATTTAATTCGCCTTAAAAACTATTTTTGTATATAAATTTATACTTATATTTATGTGTATAATATTATTATAGCGATAGTAGCTATGCCTTTCAGTTTGTTACTTTATTGCCTCTGAACTTATGAACCAATTTAAATGAAATATTGTATGATAATAGATAGCATCTCACAAATGACTGACATCGCGAACAAAGCGAGTATGTTATAAATTATAATTCCATCCAATAACAGAATAATTAATCATCAGCGAAGATTTTGTTATATAAGAACCTATATTATTAAACGGCAAATTCCCAAAAAAGGTTATAACATAATTAAGTACATATATTATTTAATGGAAAAATTTGAATTAACGTTACTATAGAGCATAATAGGGAGAAAAAAGGCTGAAATAAACATTTTAATACATTCGCTTAATAATCTAATATTTATATTATAATTCGCATTTAGTTATAAAATAATAAAAATATTTTCGGATTGTTTCTCTTTAAACAATACCTTTTAGCGTCGCTCTTAAAACTAAGAAAGTTAATTACACATCAAATGCTAATTACATTTTCAAAGATATTTAAATAGGACATATTTTAAATAGCAATCATGGGCGTAATACAGAAAATTACAAGCTTAGCATTACATAGCATTTAGATTTATAAATAATAAAATTACTTAACTAATGAAAATAACTGCTGTATAAGCTGCTCAGCATCATTACATTATATTTCGATTTCAATAATGATGACAGGAAAAGTTAGAAGAAATATTATTTTGTAAGCAGAAGCGGGAAGGTATGGTCTACTTTTTAACAGCCAATATTCGATTTAAAGATTTATTTGTGAATGAGAAAATAGCAACACGCAGAGCCTTGACAGATTCATTAAATTTAATCAAAATGGTAATATAATTTTATATAGCAGAGCAAAGCAGCGAATCAGAAGTATATAGCATTATAACATTCATTTAAACAGTTGTGTCATTTAAATTGATTTATAAACTGAAATTTAGTATTTACCCTCTTCAAAAATACCGACAGATAGTTGTGATTTACTGAAATATTTATATCAATTGCAAATACACAATTAAGAAAGGACAGTCTTGTAACATACAATGAGATAAAGAACACAATATATTAAATAGAATTCAATAGCACAATACGGTAAATAATTAGCATAGCATTAGAAAATTCATTTAAGAGACTTTTCATTTAAATTGCTTTACAAACGTTTTAACTTCAATATATTATTCGCAATGCTTTTTTTAAAATGGAAACTTTGCGAAATCGTAGAAAACTTCTCGATTTAGTTTTATTATTTAAAATTATGAATGGCACTGTCCAATGTGAACAGGCTCTCCAGAAAATTAAGATCTCAGTCCCATGTCGCCCTCCTAGAAAACCTATCAATAAATTGTTCTACATAGCTAAGTCACGCACAAATGTAGCTAAATTTTCCCCTATAAACAGAATATGCTGCCAGTATAACGATCTGTGTTCAATAACCCAATATATTGATGTTTTTTCCGACTCCTTGCCGATGTTCAAGCGAAAAATCTATGATGTTTTGTCATGTCCTGTTAGTATAGTAGTAGTAGTAGTGGTGGTGGTTAGCTGTAGTGGTTTATTTTGATTGTTATTTTGATTTTTGTTTGATATTCTTTCTTCTTCATTTGTATTTTTTAAGTAATAGTTTTGTTATTTAGTTTATAAAGTTTTGTTATTTCTTTTGTTAACTTGTTTTTTTATAATATTTTTGTAAGCTAGACAGTAATTTTTAGCAGTGCTGTGTACATCCATAATTGGTACATACATCAGTTAGTGTTTAGTTTTAAATGTTTAGTTTTAAGTGCTTAATGTATGTACTGTCGATGTGCCGTTCAAATAAATAAATAAATAAATAAATAAATGCTGTTGCAGTAAAATCAGTGTCGATATTTAAGAAAAGTAGAAAATTTTGCAAACCATTAGAAGGAAACATTATAATAAATTGTCAATCATAATCATGGTATCGAAATTATTTAAAGAGGTGTTTCATTTATTTCGCTTAAAAATTTCGTAAACATATTTTTTATGATTTCCTTAGGTAACATGAAAATTATTTCAATATTTATAAATATTTAATTCCTCATCAATTTCTCGTTCAACGATCCTAAAGACTAATCGCTCTGAAATCTGAGCTTAAAATTGATATCAGAAAGTAGATTTATAAATAGTTTATTTGCTGACTTTATCCTCATTAGTTTCCTAGCAATGACTAACAAGAAGCAAACACAATTTAAGCGTAATGAAAAAGTTTTAAAGCCACATTATCCTCAACAATCGAATGGAAAATTTCTGAATTTGTTACCTACCCGTATGTTAAAAAATTATCACATTTGTTTTACATTTCTATTGACATGGGTCTATATTCTACACAAATCATAAGTATAAAATATTATATACAGTCTCAATAATAAAAAAAAGTGTTGCGGTATATAAAGCTTAGTTATGTATAAAATTAATTATTATCTTAATATTCTCTAAGTGGTCGTCGTAATATTACGGCATCGCTAAAATTTACGTAACCGACGTTATAATTCTTCGGCGCCGAATAAAGCATTCTAATACATATGACAAATAAAACAATATTGACACAAACACGATAACGCGAAATAAAAACTCCCACATTTTTCAATAATTTTGAAGTTTAAATTAAAAAGAGCAGTCGGTTTGTTAGCAGTATGTTATTACCTGTAAAGTGGGACGACTTTTTTATACAGATTAATCAATTTATTTCTATTCTGATATATAGGTTTATATACTATTTAAATTATATTTTTTAATGATGTTATTGATATATAACAATTCGTTAGAATTTCGATTGTTTTATAAAAATATTTTTCCTTCGTTTTGACTGATATTTAAGGTATTACCGAAAATTAAATCAATGCAGTTTCGATTGAAACGGTGAATACTTTTTAATTAGATAATTTGTATAACGATTTCATAGGAGTTTGTTTGTCTTTTAAGATTTATTGTTTTCACAATAAATTACTGAAAATATAGATTTTATGCTTAAGTTAGTTAAGGATAAAAACCAATAAAATGATAACTGATAGACAAACACAGTGCCTCATTATATTAGATAATTAGGAAACTTCATTTTAAATAAAAAAAAATATTCTCACATGAAAGTTATAATACCATTTATACAGAGACGTAACGAAGTATAGTTGATACGGAATTTTTAATACATCTTATTGTAATTTTTTGCTTCCGATTAATGAATAAAAAACATCGAGATTGTTGTTTAAGATGAAGATGCAAACTCATACCAAGAACAAGCCATCAATTAGTACAAAATATAATGACAGTCATTGTTTATTTTGTTACGTAATACAGTCGTCATAAATACGTTTAGCTTCTATTTGAGACTAGGAAATTTATATTTGTATTTCCCAGAATAACTTAAATCATTTTTATAGGAAACAAAATAATTAATACGATATACATCCTACTAGCCGTCTAGTAACAAACCCGCGGATCCGGGTGGAAGGGAAAAAGACAAAATTTAATTATCAAGACTTAAAGTCTTAAACCTTTAGAAACTTTCACTAGTTTCAGGAAATTTTATAACACTAATAAAAAAAAATCTGAACAAAGACAATGATTTGAAGGCAACGATAAAATTTATTTACTGAGAGAAATTTTACGTCGATAAAAAATTATTGGAAGTATGTTTTAAGTATTAATGGCTTATTTACAAACAAGAGAAATTTAAAAGTCATAAGAGTATGTACTCGAAAAAGTATTAACCTTCGAATTAGAGGCCGACTGTATGTATTACTTGAGTATTCCTACGTATTTATACTCTTGGCAATCGTAATTCTATATATACATATATTTAAGTCAATGTAGGAGAAATTTTGTGACAACGGAAACACATTTCAAAATCTCATAAAAATTGGTATACAAATAGATGCATTATATTCGTTTAATTGTTTATTACCTTGAACAATTCCTAGTTTTTAATTATTCAATAGACATTGTATTCGTGAGTATGGCAATAAGACTTTTATCACATATCACTTGTATCATTTGTTATTACAATGATTATCTATAATCGAACGTATTTAGTTTTGTCCAATACAAACATAACCTAGAACACATCACTATCACAATATGTCAAAGATACACTAAGTGAAAATTGAAATATGGCATTTGAAGGTTGATTGTTTGCATGAAGTGATGGATTTACCAATGTTGCAAGCTATATTGTACTGTACGTTCATAAAATTGTATTATAACTTATATTTACACAGTCGTGGGATTTTTTATTTATTTTCATTTTTTTTCTCTTAAATTTAACTAACTTATGTAGAACTAACCAAAGGTATAACTTAAAGTGCTAGAACCTTTACAAATTCCTACACAAGTCTACAAACCTCTAATATTTTTATTTATATGTATTCTGCAGGTTCTAAAAGTTTCTGACTACCTAAACTTCCATAGAAGTGTAATTATTTTCTAAAATTATACCAAGCACTGAATAATTACTTTTCAAATTACTGAACTATTTGTAAAACATATACATATATTAGTCTTTGTTATCTCATTAGTCTTTGTTATCTCCACAACATCCAATAATATTAGAAATAAATAACTTTTGTTAAATTTTTAGTCCACTGATCAGTTATTATAATATTTATTATTAATAAAAGTAGATTTGTTATTAAAAACTGCCACAAAAAACAAACAGTTCAAATAATAATCTCTGTTTAAATATTTATCTACCTCATAATACGTAGATATTAAGTAAATTTGAATTTTGTAAATAAGTTTCTGTTATTTAGTTTCCTTTTTCTCAATAATAATCTTCTTTGCTATCTATTTAATCGGCTGCACTTTGGAATTATATATTTTGAATACCTCTAGCTTACAACTAAACCTCTTTTAGAAAAAAAACGTTTACTCTGAATGTCGGTAGCCATTCTCAAAACTTAGTCAAATTAAAATAAAAACTTAGTCAACTTAGTTAAAACAACAAAAAGGTCTCATGTATTATTATTTTGCATAAATATCTTACAAGTAATAGCAACACATACAGAAATGTCAATCAATTCGGATTGATAAATTCAAAAAAGAAATTCAATTGTAGCTTGTTAAACAATTTATCTTTATATGAAAATAGAACGAATTTGGAAAATAAGAAACATTTCACATCGAACTTACAAATGTATGACCCATAAGGTCATATTGGTACGAAAATTATTCCCATATCGAAATTGTCGTTATAAAATTGTTACCTAACTTTTGAATTGATGTCTGAACAAAAGTTTGCCTAAGTAAATTGTTTAAATCAGTCATATAGATGTTGATATACGAGAAGCTTTATCAACAATGAGATAAAAACGAGGTCGTGTCTTTTTGTGAGCTGTGATACTTTTGATTTACGTTTATCAGTAAGAAGATGCTGGAAGAGAAGGATATCTTTCGTGACACTTGGGTTAGGTATTTGGGTAAGTAAATACAAATAACTAGTCATTATAGTCTTAACATTCATACACATAATTATAATCCATACGATCTTTAATAACTATGCTTAAGTTAAATCTTGGAAGAAAAAAATTATTCAGAAATTCTTTAACTTACCCTTCATCTTTTGTTATGTAATGGTCACTAAATAAATCCATGCTACAGGTTATGCAAATGAGGTGGGTGAGTCGTTTCGTGCTGTGGTCCCCGTGCAAGTGGTAAGAGCCAGCTATGCAGTTGCATTCGGATATGTGCTCGCCGACACTGCAGATAAAAGTTGGAAGATGTATAAAGTATGTAACAGTTTAACTTACATTGATGAAAAACATTTTATATTGAATTAATAACAAAATATACTTTTGGTAACTTTGTAATAATATAGAAGATATAAATGTCATGAAATAAAAATATACTTGATTATTGACTTAAAATGGTTATGTAAAAAAATTATAGTAATTTATAGAGGTCATATGAATATCTTTCTCTACAGTTAATTATATTGTATTTCTATAGAGAGGCGGAGGTCCTAAGAAAATAATAGTGGAAACTGGTGATGCATTGCTCTGGCAGACCTTGGCATCGGTTGCTATACCGGGACTAGTTATAAACAGGTATTAATTTAGAGTTGCTATACTGCATTCATAGATTTTTTATGTATATATTTTATTAACATTTAATATTAAGCTTATAATCTTGTTTATACTTAAATTGATTTTTAATATCGTCACTTTCAGGCTATGTGCATTCACCCAGACTCAACTTCATAGAAATGCAAGTAAGGTACCCCTTACAACTCGTAAGATAATAACGGTGAGTGTGGGTCTCATATCTATACCATTCATTATACATCCCATAGATGCCGGCGTTACTATTTTCATGAACAACACTTATAGGAAATGGATTTAGATGTATCAAAATTAGACATTATTGGCTTAAAAATGAATATTTATTTTGTCTTTTTCTAGTAATAGAGACATAGTTACGAAAAGTTTTGGGTAGGAATTTAACTGGCTTTGGAAAGATTGGATATGCCTAGTGCTTTAAATTTTAATTTAGGCAGAGATGTATGTGTTTGCATCAATTTATAGTAAAGTATACTCAATACAACACTGCCGTATTGATATTGTGTAAAATCTCAATAAATATGTTTATTTAATAAGCATATAAATATATATAATGTTCTGTCATAATTTCTGTAATTTTGAATATAGCAAAATGCCATGAATATATTTTATAACACATAAATAAGACATTATTTGATATGTTTAATTTAAAAATTAGTTAATTCCATAAGAGAGAAATTAATCATACAGACCAAAATAGCCACAGTTTTGATGTAAAGTCATATTATAAGAAAAAGAGTAAAAGAAAATGTAATCTGTGATGAATTAACTTTGAGGGGCCATATGGGAAAGTACCTTAATAAAAAAAAGGTAATCATTACTTTGTAGAGATAATAAGAAGTATAATTGATTTAATCTACAAGAAATATTTTTATATGTATTTGTTTTAGATTCGTAAAACTAACTTAAGGCAGTCACCATAATAACAATGATTGAATGAAAATTAATATTTCTTTTATTACAAATCACTTTCCTTATGTGGCCCATACATCATTACCAAGTATTTTATTGATACCAATATAATCAAAATATTTTTTAGTAAATCTGTACTTGTTCGATAATTATTAATATTATTTTTTAGAAATTACTGTATTATATTGTTATTACTTTTCTATTTTATTAGAATGTGGTTTAACACTTTAGTAGTTTAATACAAAAAGTAGTTTAGTTAGTCAAATTATTTGGAAACCCCTAGAATATGAGTAATTTTTATTATTTTTGTAGTATTGTTTATTAAAAAATAACAGTACATTTTGGTATGCAACACAATCGAGAATATTTGTATATATATTAATGTCTTCATTGACATAATATTTAAAATATTACAATTTTAAAGTAATAACGTTATTGCAACATCTACATCACAGAGTGAAATTCTTATGTTCCTATTGAATTTTTAAATGTATTCAAATGTCATATACGGGTGTAAAAATGAATGCCAAAGACATGATGATAATTTTTTTAATCAATATTAAGATATAGACAATTTTATTTCTTTATTGTTAATATATATTCAAGGTTCTTCTATAAGACAGCGAACTTTAAATGTTTATACAATATGGCTGCCATTTTAGTATTCCTTAGCTATACAATTTTTGTTAAATATTTAGAGATTTAAATAATTCTTATTGATCTGTTATTGTTGATAATAAATTATATTATTTAAAAGTGTTTTTTTTTTTATTAATCTTTTTACCTTTTTAAATTTATCCTATGAGAAGAATATTATTTAGGTAGAAGGCATCTAAAAATATAGATATGTCACTGAATATTTCGTGTAGATATAATATAAAATAAAAATGTTGTTCGCTTTATTGTTAAATATTGTTGTAAACTGATTTATAAAAACTAATATGACGAATTTACTGTTATGTGAACAGGGTAGCGTAACAGGTAAAAGTAATAAGCATATTATTTTTTAATCTATCCAATAATTAAGCGATTTTTTTCATACTGCTAAATAGTATTCAATAAAAAATAAAAAAATAAAGTTGTTTAGTTTTAATAATATTGAATGGGAATGTTAATAAATTTTTAAAAAACGAAAAATATTTTTGATAAATAAATAGAATTTAGTATTTATTTATATAAATTATACTATTGTCTTCGATATTTTAAATTTAGTTTTGTATAGCATTTAAATTGAAAAATCAGTTTACCATAGAAACATTATACCATTTATTTAGTAAATTATTAATAAGTGAGTAACGGGAGCACAAAACAAAATGTATGTTATTGAGACAGTCAATACAGTTGATTATAACCGCAATATAATTTATTTATAAAGATTAAATTTACTCATATTGTGTGCCTGATAAAAAATAATAGCAAAAAAATGGATTTTTTATTTTTGTATCAGGCGCTTTATTACAATAGTATTTTTTGTTACTTAACGTTATATACAAATTTTATATAATAAATATTATGTTAAAAAATTTCTTTATATTTAAAGCCTTAGTTTATTAGCAATGTACGATATTTTATGGGAACATTGACTGTAAAACGTGTCTGTGATTAAATTAGCCTGTAAAACTTTTTATTGTTTACCATTTTATAAAGCAGAATAGTTTTTATATGAAATGGTCTTTTTACAAACAATTTTAAATACTAATCAGGTGAATTTTAAGTTGGGTGAAATGAATCTTTATCTTTTTTAAATACTGCAGTCGATTCTTAGGATGGATATTAAGAAATTTATTTAACCGTTACTAAAAGTAAATTACGAGTGATGGCCCGGTAGTTAATCGCCCTCCTCTTGTGCACGAGGGCGCGGGTTCGATCCTGGCAAGTACGAATGTGATTTTTCCGAGTCATATGTACTTTCTAAGATTATTTAGACACCACTGACAGACGGTGAAGGAAAACATCGTGAGGAAACCTGGACTTATAATTTTACAATTATAAGTTTGAAATGACTAACCCCTCTTGAGCAAGCCTTGTGATTAATGCTCAAACCTTCTCCATGTGAGAAAGAAGCCTATGCTCAACAGTGGTCTCTGATAGGCTGATGATGACGAAAAGGTAATTATTGTTAAAATGAAACTAATATTTTCGGATTTTACTTCGCGTTTTATTTTAGAAACTACATACTCCCTAGAGTATGGAGTATAGTAGGGGAGTATGTAGTTTCTAAAATAAAACGCGAAGTAAAATCCGAAAATATTAGTTTCATTTAAATGTGTACTCGCGAAAATCTTAGATCTCATTAGGTAATTATTGTTGTTGAATAGTAAATAATTAAAACTATTATAGAATATAAAATGAGGATTTCATTTCACTTTATTTTGGGTCTATTTGTAACTACTATTAAATCCTGTTAACTAAATGGAGAACTTATAATTTAAATATCTTAATGTTTATAAATGAAAGTACAATTTTGGTTTCAATGTTAGGTTAAGGCTTCTAGATAACTACCGTAGTGGAGAAAAACCATGTTAATAATAAAGATTTTAACGATATAAGTGGATTTTAAACACGTCAGAGTTATCGGAATCAATGTGACCGATAAAATAATAATCGTACTGCACGTAAAACAAATAATTGCAAGTCCAAAACCTGAAGTTTTGTCATATACCATAATAAAAAGGATTTGTTTCAACGACTATTATTCGGTAGTTAATTACTATAAGACAGTGTTCTTGCTTTTCATGAACTGGATATTGTACCAGGTTCAAAATTATTTACTACTTACATAGACGTTGGGATTTTTTGGCTTAGTGGATCGCTGTAGGTGTTATATGCTACAAGTTTCTAAAATCGGATTAGATTTAATTCCGGTATAAATTATAAATGGTGAAAAGTCTACTAATTACTAAGAAAAAGAAAAATCTTAAATATTTTTAAAAGACTTCATCGACTCAGGCTAAGAAATATTTAAAATTAATGAACCACCAATAAAAAGATGAAATTGTTTCAATAATAACGGTTCATTCTTCTATGGTTTATAAATAAATACATATATTTTTTAAAACAGACTATCCCTTAGAATAGTTAATAATACTTTTTAGTCGGCAATAACCTTCTAAATTTAAGAAAACCGCAAATTTTATTTTGTGAACCCAGCAGGTCCGTTTTTGTTCCGTGTGTATAAGATTTCATATTTTTTTTAATATATATATTGTATCTTACAAGAGGCTCATGTATTTCGTGTTTGCTCTGTCATAAAAGTTACAAAAAAAGTAACACCTCTTTAACTTTTTTAAAAAGTCACTATCTAGCCACAAAATTAGTAATAAGTAAATAATTTCAATCATCACTTTTTCATTGAGGTAATAATTTTACTTTCCAATTACTTATTCTGTAGGTACGTCATAAAATTTACTTTGTAGAATTTATAAAACTAATAGCATTTTTTTCTTATCTTACATTCCTTTAGCAAGACTAACCAACTATGTAATAAAAGTAAAATTTCTTTTCAATTCTGATTTAATTTAATCATTTAATTACATACCAATATTTAAAACTTGATTTTAAACTAATATTAAAATATAAAATTAATTATATGTAGTATAAAATTAATTTATTTCAGCTTATATAACATAAAAATTTACATTCATATATTCTGTGACATTTAAATGAATTACAAATGATTATACTGTACAAGATCTGTGTGTTTTGGGCGATCAGGTTGAAAAAAATACGGATCAGGATACCACATAGGTCATTACAAAATAACTTCACTCTTACCACAAGTGAGCATGGTTTAACTAAATGCGGAGTGTTTAAAATTTTCATTAAAATGTGTCCAAATTTAATAATTAATAAAATTTCTCAGCAGATTTGGTTTTAAAGATACTGTAAGCAAAAAGTTGTGTCAGTCGTAGCAAAACCGGCCATTTTGGTGTTTGCACAGATTATATATCAAGTCAATTAAAAGTCTTGAAATTAATAACATGATTATTTGTTACAATAATAGTTCCGTCTAATTTTGTTCCTACCTTTTATTTTGAGTAACATTTCCTAAAATTAAACGATAATGACATTTTCTTTGACTTTTCCCATTTGAATGACTTGCGTTATCACATTACGTAAGTTCCAAATATTTGCACTACATGAATGATTTACAAGATAGATAATACCGTGAATGGACACGTAGGAAAACAAATGCGGAACCAAAAATAGAGACAGAACAACGTTATATTTTCTGAATAATTTTCTTTAAAAAATCAGCATTTTTTTGTAGTCAGTATTTAAATAGTGCAATAAATTATTAAGTTGGTGTGTTATTTTTATTGTATTATTTATTTTACACAGATGTGTTTGTCTGTACAAACCCACACGGAATAAACAAACAACAATATTGCTTTTATCTATAAATGTAACTAGAATATTATAATGGAAGGATTAACACAACAAATCTAGCCTGATTGCATTCAAATATTTACTATAACAATTAAAATGTAGCCTATTTTTTTCAAAAGAAGTAAAATTGGTCTGATATATTTTTCTATCATCGTATAACACAAAATGCGTCCAACCTAAACATAAATGGCGTCGTATTTTGCTTGCATAATTTTTATGACATCAATTAAATTGAATTTAATAAATTATAGATATTATTGTTTGATTAATCTTTATAACTCGTAAGAATTAATGGTCTTTTGTTAGTTAATTAATGGTGATCTTAATGATTATTCGTTTCGTATGACTTAACGAAAATATATAACTACAATAAATGTTCTGGACTCAAAAAGCAATCAGATATTCCCGAAAATAATGTTATAACTATAACTCACGGAAAATAACTCACAGTTTTTGAGTTTATCCATTGAATTCGATTTCAAACCTCGAGGTTTTTCATATTTCCCATTATAACGTTATAATATAAGATATAAGATTGGTAGTAAATGAGAATCGACATTTTAACAGTTATATATAAATATCAAATAATTAAACTACTCCACACATTTTATTATAGTCAAGTACTTGTTTCCAAAGAAAACCTTATAGTTTTAAAGTTTATACATTATTTCATGTGAAAAAATTTCAGTTGTGTTGTTCGTGCTGATGGATGATACATTATTGCCGTATCATGTTGAATTCTAATAACGCAATAAAAGCCATTAGAATGGTTATAGATGATTGCTGTAATTCAAGATATTTTATAACAGTCGATAGTTAAACGTAACCTGTCTCATTACAATCTATTTACAGGTGTATTTTTTTTCAATATTTAAAGATATTTCATGAGTACGAATAAATAATAAATAAATCTTATATATCATAAAGCCACGTATTATTAAAAAAAAACAGTTATTCTCTTCATAAAAATGTATGTTTATTAATAATAATAATAAAAATCTAAGATCGAAATTGATTATTTCTTTATTCTTTTGTTCGTCATATTGTATTATAATTTAGGGAATAATTTACCTTGGAGGGACTAAATTTGTAACGAAAAAATAAGAGATGCTCGATATCAATATAATATATTTTAATTTTATCGCCTGTCATATGTTTACTAACCATAATTTTAGATATTACTACATTCGTCGTTTCTACTCTCTTTAAAGCATATAAAACAGGAATATATTTTAAAAATCTTCAAACACAAAACAACAAAATTATCAATCAATACAGCTTTTTTGTTATTTTCAATATTTTTTATTTCCTTATTTGACAAAAATACAAACGTAATAGTTTTATTATGTTAAATATATTGAAGTAAAGTGTCAATAAAAATAATAAATAAAGTATGTAGTCTAAATCTTTGATTTCCTTACATTTTATATTCTAGCGAAACGTGATGATTGTGATTATATTAATTTGGCTAATATAAATATTCGTTTGTCACCTTTACAGGCTATAGACCTCAAAAGCCATACCTGTTTTGGCCAATCTATTTTTTTTATTTTCATAATATTCCGCTACACTGTACGCAAGAATCTTTCGGCAATCTATTGTTAATAAAAGCCAATATAGATTATGTTTTTTGTAACAATTTTTAGGATGAATTTCGCCTATAATTCAGTACCATTTCAGTTATATTTTTTCCAATTTTCTTTAGGTATAATTAAAATTATTTAATTGTAATCAATAAATTTCAAAATACTATGTGTTATTTTTTTTATAATTATGTTATTAATATAGTAAACTCACCAATTCCCGTTGTTTTGAATATAAACAACACTATGTATTTAATTCAGTTTGCCTCGCTTCTCGTGAGCGTGCGACTTGTTTCCACGGAACAAGTTGACTAAGCGGCTCTTGATAATGATAAGGCCTGGTGAGAATGTCTTAATTTATAAGAGAATGCGGAAATGGTTAAAAGTAATTAGCTACTAAAAATTTATTAATAATATATATATATTTATTTTATTATAAGAAGCATTTTTATACAGTTTTTAAAAATGTGTTACATTTAAAGTTTTATGTAGTTGTATACAACCAAATTACAAGTAAAGAAAATGAAGCTGCTATCAAAGTGACAAAAAATTATTAAGTAATTTTTATTTTTTATAGTTTAAAACAAACATAGTAAAATATTATATATGTATTTTTTTTAATTTCATTGATATTGAATTCGCTAAAATGATTATTACTTTTTATTTTTCTAAATAGTTAAATATAATTTTTATATACGCTTCAGTCTTAATCTTACACCATAATTCAAGCTCATACAAGATGTGCAGTTAATAATTTGAAACTGGTTTGACCATTTTAAAAATATTTGCTTTATGGAGCACTCGGGATTATTTTTATTATAAAAAAATATTAGATTGTGATGGACAAGTGAAATTTATTATATGATACATACGTATAAACGTATATATAAATATAAAATATAGTTTTAATTTGTATATACATTACAATGAAAATGAATACATATAATTGTAGGTATAAATGGAATAGATGTAAAACGTTTGCTGTACATAAGGGTAAATTCAATGTCGTTCAATATCTTTCGCGAACACAATAGTATGTATGTAAATACGAGGGCTGCTATATATATTTCTGGCCTAATAATGAAAATACGAATATTTATCAACGAAAATGGTTTTATTGTTTTTCAAAATATTCTCCATCAAGATTTATACACTTTTGCATGCGCTCGAACCAATTTTCGAAGCACTTTTTCCACTCCGATTGAGACACCTCCAAAACATGGTTTTTGAATGCTTCAACAGCATCTTCTGGCGACGAAAATCGTTGTCCACGCATTTTTTTCTTGATGTGTGGGAATAAAAAGAAGTCATTGGGTGCCAAGTCAGGGCTGTACGGCGGATGACCCATCACTTCGACGTTTTGGCCGGTCAAAAAGGCGCTGGTTTGAGCCGATGTGTGAGAGCTCGCATTGTCATGGTGCACAATGATTCGTCTTCTCTTGTTCATTTTTCGAATTTCTCCGAAGACTTCAGGCAAACAAATGGTGGTATACCACTCAGAATTGACCGTCCTACGTTGCTCAAGCGGAACAGTCGCCACATGACCAGTTTTGCCGAAGAAACAGGCGACCATTTGCTTCGAAGTGCTTCTTCCACGAACAACTTTCGTTGGATTTGGCTCGTCTTGGAAGACCCACACGGTCGATTGCTGTTTTGTTTCGGGCTCATACGCATAGATCCATGATTCGTCACCTGTGACGATCTTATAAACGTCTTTTGAAGCACCGCGATCATATTTTTTCAGCATTTCTTTACACCAATCCACACGAGCTTTCTTTTGAGCGATTGTCAAATTGTGCGGGATCCAACGAGAACAAACCTTTTTTACGGCCAGGTGTTCATGCAATATCGAATGTATGCTGGTGGGAGAAATGCCTAGGCATGCCTCTATCTCACGGTAAGTCACATGACGGTCTTGCATTATCAGTTCACGTACGGCATCGATGTTTTCTGGCACAACGGCTGTTTTTGGACGACCTTCACGGAATTCGTCTTTGAGCGAGCGTCGGCCACGATTGAATTCGTTGTACCAGTTTTTCACAGTGCTATAGGATGGTGCTTCGTCGCCATACAAAGATTTAAGTTCATCGATGCACTCTTGTCGTGATAATCCACGTCGAAAGTTGTGAAAAATGATCGCACGAAAATGTTCACGAGTTAATTCCATTTTTTTGCCAAATTGATTTCTTCAAGTACTTGTAAAAGAAAAAAAAAATTGTCGTAAGTCAAAAAGTTCTGAGTACATTTATGCTAAAAAATGTCAAACTTTCCAATGGAAATGCCAGATTGCACCTGGCAACACTTAGTGTTGCCTAGGCCAGAAATATATATAGCAGCCCTCGTAAATCAGCAATAAAGTTGTGTTTAATTTATTTTAAGCAAAATAATAATCATCTCATCAGTACGTAATAATAAAATTGTTATTCAAATATGTTTATTTATTATGGATTTGTTTTGTATTACTGATATAAATGCTACATTATTTAAAATACAAGCTAGCAACGTCACGATACAGTTTTACATTCATAAAAATTCGCACATTATAGTATAAATGTAGGTGATAGATTGAGAAACGTAGAACGCTTCGTGCGTAGTATGACAATGAAAACTTGGACTAAGCCTATTGTTTGAATGTCTGTATACTTATATTACACAATCAGACGAACCATAACGAATATTTTGCATAATTTTGTTGTAGTAGCGGGACGAGCGCTGGGTAACGTAATAATAAAAATTCTTATAAAATTATGATTATGAAAATTTTTTCAAATATCTCATTTCATTTATTTCATTTTGTTTCAAAATAAAGAAACGAAGAGAGCTAATCTTTATTCTTTTCTTAATATTTTGGAAATCATTCATTGGATTTTGTGAAATAACTTACGTACTTATTTTCTTCGAATGTACAACTTTCAACGTCTTTTCCTACTGATTGAGCTTTAATATTTTTTAACTATAAATTTAGCAAAGGCTGTAAATATGTGTTATCAATTTTATAATTCGTCTATTGTAATTTTGTACAAAAAATTATAAATAAATATACGGAATAATGTTTAACATCAAAATATCAAAAACTTATATTTTCAATAATCACCATCAACTTCGGCTAATTTTTTTTATTACACATATTTATTTATATATTTCATAATAAAGGGATATAAAATAAAAAAAATCCTAGATTAAGTGTCTTTGTATACATACAATGACTTGACTTTTCTCGGGAAATTTGTTTATTGCCATAATTTTTCACGTATCTGGGAAAAAGTAAACTTCCTGTCATTATACATCTTGACGCTTGAAATACTATTAAGTAATAATATAAGGAACTTTGATAAATAAGATGAAAAATATCTTTAAAAATTAAATTAAGTCTTGGTTTTCTTTGTTAGCATTCAGGAAATATTAATATAAGACCCACTGCTACATTCATATATTTGGATTTAATACGTTGAGCGATTAAAATGACGGCATATATGTTTTTCGATTTAATTAATAATATAAAATCTACAATAATTCTACTACTTAAAATTTATGCAAAATAGATATATTTTAAATTTACAATAGAATAACATCTGCCTCATAACATTAACTGACGATCGTGAGCCGTGTTGAGAAACAATCCTTTCATTCTCAACTCACCTCAGTTCAATTGCAATCCTTGAACTGTACAATATTGTCATTATCTTTATTGCAAAATAACTGCTCCCACAAAATAATGTTATCGAATATATTTAACATTACAGATGCAACTTAACAACAGATAGGTTTAATGATAAAATGTTTCAGACCTGAGGTCAAAAAGTCCTCAGTCCAGAAGATGTGAATAATCCGCCATTTTGGATTCCCCACCACTTTCGATTTTTAAATCCTTTATTAGTCTTATTACAGTGTATAAAAATATCTAGCACGTAATAATATATTTTAAAAGACGTCACTTGTTTTTTAGGGTGATAACTGAATTGTGTATTTGAAACTTTCATTAAATATTTACAGCAATTTTTGAAGAATGGATAAGTTACCTAAATGTTCTGGCTCCAGTGTCTGGTAATTTTAAATATAATACATAAATGCGGTCCATATTTTATATATGTTTAATCTCAATTAATATATTTTATCATCTGAAGAATGTCCCATTGTAATAGTCCCATTGTAGTTGTCCCATTTCGTATGAATTTGTGATATGAATTTTACAAGATTATAAATAATAATGCATAGTTAAATAACACTTATCTTAAATAAAACTTAGATTTACGGGTATACTACGCGTATTTATAATTATTTTGTAAATTACTGTCTGCCGGCGATCACGGTTGCTGCAAAGGAACCGACACTTCGGGATTGTGTAGATTGTAATATAGTGAAATATGCGTAGAATATACGGAAAACTTAGTTTTTTTTTAATGAATACACTCGTTAATCTTAGATATCATTGATAATTCTCTTATAAAGGACTAGTAGTTGATATTTTAATGAGTTATAGTATTGTCATGGTACATCTGTAGACTACAGGTATTATACATCATTGTCCATAGACTAAAACAAAGTTTCATACTTCTGCATTCTTACAAGACACTACTTACTAAAAGGCTGTGCCCACCTTATCTTGTTAAATTTAAGTGTTAAAGTTGTATGAATACTTTTATACTTACATTATAAGAGACCGCTTCGAATTAATTCGCTACGGGTCTTAATTCTATACATTCTATATACAGAAACATTTATTTTTACGCCATTAAAAATTTGTGAATGACATTGAAATAAATGGTAATAAAATATCATAGCTAAATATATTTCTTTTATGTTGAATGATAGATCCAGTGATTGAGATGAAAACAAAACATTTGTTTATATGTAGAATGTTGTTTTGTTCTCCGATTATTATCAATTATCACATATTTGACGTATTTAAGTAAGTATTTCTATTTCGTAATATTTCCTAAAAAACAAGAGTTCGGGAAAACTTTCTTTAATTTTTGTAATACATCATCAATTTCGTATTTATAAAAAAATACGATGTTAAATACTGTTAAACACTATCTGTTAACTGGTTAACTGTTAAATCTGTTAAGCACAGTTAGCTGTCAAATACAATATTAAACACTGTCATTAAAAAGTTAAACACTCCAATAAAAATAAAACCAGTTTATTATTGACATAGATGACGGAACTCTAATTTGAAAGCAAGATGCTGTAGGTACATGATATTTGTTCTTACTGAAACAGTTATCAATCTGGGAACAATTTAATTTATTTACCTTGTGTTACTGTATATATATTTTAAAATAAAACAGTAAGCTTGGTATAAATAGTTAATTATGACGCAAATAATTCATATATGAGAAGTTAATGTACAAAAAGTAATATATTGTTGAAAATGTACAACAATTAAAAAAATGGTTTACAGCTGTAAACCTAAATAAAGAAAAAATAATTAAGATGAAGGCTTTATATAGTAGTTTTATTAACTACATACTCATAAATTATATTTTTTTAAAACACATGAAATAGCAAAGCAATCTTAATGATAGTTTCCACATCACGAATGCTATCACTGTTTGAGAAACTGATAATGACGAATAATTATCTAAGGCTTAGGGTATTTGGAACTATTTATATATATCTTATTTAATTAATTTTATAATTTCTTGAGATTTTAATTAACATTTATATTTGTTATATTCAATGTATTATTTTATTTGTCCATGTATGTATACGCAACTTTATTATAACCCTGAGATTAAAAACAATCACATATTGCTCAATGAGATTTAATTTTAATCTGTACTCATTTGTGACAGAACTGTTAATTACCAAGTTACTTTCAAATAGCATGAAAGTGGAGTACAAGACTCGTTTTCGTATATTTATTTTCTGTGTGAACTAATTTATTCTTTAATCATAAAATAAACTAAACATATTCAATTATAAACAAAAAGACAATTTAAATCTAGCATCCGTCATGTGTAAGATTATTTGGCCTTCTTTTTTATCTAACAACAAACTTTTACTACGCAGAAAATAATTTAAGAAAATGCAAGAAACTTAAAAATTCTCATTTCAAGCGAGTAAAGAATCCCATTCGGGTACCCCGTGAACTTTCGACAAAAAGACATGTCTTTTTTTATAATAATGTAATGATTTTTTTTATGTTAGTAATTAAGAGTCCCTCAAACAGTATAATTCTATGCTTAGTCTGTTACAATTTAATATGCAAAATATTTCAAGTCTTTTTATATAAACTAAGTGTTTAATAAATCTTCTCTCACTAAAATTGTTGTAAGTAGAGCCTAGAGATAGAGCCTAGCTGTGGTCAAATTACTACAGCTTCAACCTGGGCTAGCTCTACCGGGGATGCACCACCTTCTCACTGAAGATCGGCGTGAAGTAGCCTTTAGTAGCTGCTTTTCGTCCGACGAGTGGAAGAGCTAGTTGCTTTTTCCCTATTCCTACCATTTCCTCTTTTCTCAAAAATCAAGGTTGGCAACAATTATTAAGTTGCAGATGTCCATGGGCGATAGTTACTACTGCCAATTTAGTAGACCGTCTGGTCGTTTGTCACCTTTCTCATATAAAAAAAAAAATCTATTAGCCAATCAGAAATTTCAGTTGACTGGCAAGATTTTTCGATAAGGTAACATTAATTTCGACGACAGTTCAATTCAAAAATAAAATAAATTAAGGTATAAATGAAACAAACATTAATTTTATGTCTTTTATTTCTTATAACAATTCTACTATTTCAGACGCGTTCAACAATTGCAATTACAAATGTTGTCAAAAGTTTTTTTTTATTCCATTAAATAGCAAAACATACAAATATAAACTATCTAAAATTAAATTATCTTATACATACATATATGACATCCGTTTCTTTATTTCAATGGAATTTCGTTACTAAATTTGACTACAGATATCAAAGAGGGTATGTCATACAGGTTGAAATAAATAAATAAAACTAGGACAGACTCGCTGGTTTCAACTACTTAACACGTTACAACTGTTACTGCCGAACTGAACTACGCTGTTTTATATAAAATTTATAACTAAATGTTTATATAAGCGAATTTTTATATGTATATATATATACTAGCATTCCCTTATTGACGGTATGTATATTGGTTCTCATTATTTACACATGCACTATGTTTTTATATGATGGGTATCGAGTATAGCCGCGGTTTTATATATGTATGTGTTTCTGAAATGTACTGTTGTTAGAGAAATATATATCGTATAATATGTATTATAAACCCATCAGATATTTAAGTGATGTGGATTTTTGTTTATTTTTAATCAATTGATTACGATTTTAATATGGTAGTAATAGGCGTGTTATATAATATTTCGTCAATATATTTAATACACCGTCGAATTACAAGATAGTTTTTTTTTCAATATTTTTTATAGACCCACTAACATCAAACATAGTGCAATTATATTGAATCTAAACTGTATATAAAATTTTGCTACTTAAATATCAAATTATAAAAAGTCAACACGTCCTACAACCTAACTTGTACAGTGCTACTTCGATTACAATTATATCGAAACGATTATATTAAACACGATTTTTGAAAAATTTTATTTGATTCCAAAAAAAATGTATTTATAAAGGAAAGTAAAAAGTTCAATATACCATAATTAGGCCTATTATAAATAGTGTTGTCGAGTAACAAAGTAGCACGATATAAGGTACTGATTGATGTTTAAACATTCGACCACCGCGTAGTCGATTACGAACTCTTAAACTAGAACATCTAACTTTCATCCCGAGTTTCCATACAAAAGCCCAGAAAATACTAGATTATATATCAGAAGCGTATTTATTTTACATTTTCTTAAAAGCACAAAACTACTAACTGATTTTTTATAGACTCGACGGTTTCACACCAACACATATATACATATACAACGAAAACCATCTTACAACGAGTCCTTCGTTACACTTCAAACGTGAAGTTACGCGTTTCACATTGCATAACCTACTTTAATTAATCTTCGGTGAATTATAAACGAAAACGTATAAACGATACGTATGAAGTATGACGCGGACTTGTAGTAGCGTTCTGGTTCTACTCTACAATGTATTTTCCATTACACGACTCCAATACCTAATATATTATAGGGTGTTGATTTTTTTTTTAACATTTCCGATTAAACTCCATATAAGTGTCACATAATAGTGCATAATTTATTTCATATATATTTATATAATATGTAATACAGTGTGATGTGATAGCGTCAAGTCCAATACTTATGCTATGAACAGCTGTCTAATGTTCTTGGTCAGATGTCTCCACGTTCTCTGTTTGTGCAAATTTCAAGAAAACCTGCTCCAAGGTTGTCTGACTGAAGCTATACTCCACAATGTTCAGCTTTTCTTTAGCTTTAAAATGTTAATTTATGTTATTAATAACATTGCATAGTAATACTTACAAAGACAATGAAGAGCTAAGAGTAAAATGTGTAAATATAGAATTTATCTAAAAAATAATAATATGATACTAGTTTTTGCCCGCGACTTCGTCTGCATTAGTTTCAGAATAACAAATGTATACATAACTGACTGGACTAACTTCTTAAAGACAGTATTCTATTTCTTCTTAAAGACAGTACATAAGAATATTTTACATTTAATAGTGTTATTTTTATTTCTTTTTCAATAGGATAAAAAGTATCCTATGTCTTTTCCCTTATTCTAATATATATCTCCACCAATTTCCAGCCAAATCCGTACAGTCGTTCTTGAGTTATAAATAGTGTAACAAACACGATTTTCTTATATATATACGTATATCCTTATAAACTCACCCTCCTCTATCTGCTGGAAGCAACTAGCGAGGCTGGAGACAGAGCTCTGTGGTACAGAGAACACGAGCCTCTCAGCGAAGCTCTCCTCGAGCGTGGCGGCCGGGAACAGTGAGCCTACCAGCGCTATCGCTGCTTCAGCACACGCGCCACCACTAGACTCAGTACTGTGTGGACCAGGGTACAATACACTAAAGACTAAATGAAACCCTCCAAGAAGAAGATCTTTACATGGAGCCGTTAGAAATATATCTGATGTCGTAACTTCGCTTAATTGGTATATAACCTTAGATGTTATTCTTACAATCCATTTATTATCTATGGGCTAAATTTGCTAAATTTTAATCATAATCGTAAAATATAAAGATTTACAATTAAAGCTTTAATGAACATTAATCGAGCATAAAATGTGAAGGTCATCGCAGATTTATTTAAATTAATAGCTGGTATTTGTATCACACTCCACTCACCGCTGATGATGCAGTCTCATGGAGGGTGTGTTCCCGACCAGCGGTGTGTGAATGCTGACATCCACAGCCTCACCCTCACCCTCAACTTCACCCTCAATATCACCCTCGCGGCCACAGTCACCCCCACCTGAACCTTGACCGGAGCCAGCTTGTAAAAAGACAAGTGTACCAAATTGTAACTTTTTGTATTAACTCTATATGAATACACAAAAGTATTGTAATATCTCTGGTTAAAGATACTTTATTTCTCAAAAAGAAATTACATTTCACATACTTGAGAAAATTATGACTATAAACATATTTTAAATTAAAACTTCGACAATCATAATAAATGTATCACTGGGTAGTTTAACATATTCTTACAATAAATTTAATAAATAATTGTGTACAAAACAGTGATAAGAAATGCAAACTCATAGACATAGAGTATCTGGAATGTTCTTTTAGAAGTGTAGCTTAAATTACCTTCATCAGCTTCTTCCAAAGACGGAGAATTGTCTTGAGATCGCAAAGGAGATGGAGTCATAGACAGATCTGTTTCTAACATCTGTTAACAAAATTAATAAATCTAGTCCATTGAATGACAAAAATATACATATAATTCATAATAACTATTAAAACATACAAAATTATATACATATATCATTATGTAATTCATAATTATGTGTGTCAAAAAACAATACCGTAGATTTCTGGTTGTTTTGTCCTATCTTCATCTCTAAAGTGTAACCCGCACCGTACAGGTTTTTCAAATGTTGCGTGGAACCGATACATCTGGGAAAAATCATACATTATAATAACAATTCGATATTAGTGCTATGTTAAAAGTTATATAAATATTACCTCAAACCTCCCTTAACCATAATCCCAACTCTAGAACATAAAGCATCAGCCTCTTCCATGGAATGTGTTGTCAGTATAGCACCTTTTTTGCCCTGGATGAACAGAAAATTATAACCAAATAAGGTAATTAGGGAGAGTTCTTATTGAATTGTTTATTTTATACCTGGAAGCTCGCCAGTATGGTGTCCCATAGGAATCGTTTGCTGCGAGGGTCCATGCCGGTGGAAGGTTCGTCTAAAAGAGCTACTCTTGGTGAGCCAACTAACGCTAGCGCGAAGGACAACTTCCTTCTAGTACCTCCTGAACACTCTTCAGCATTCTTACCGGCGTGCTCCGCGATCTGGAGGCCGTGGAGGTAGGCCTCTACGATACTGTGGATGATTATATATAGACATAATAATATATACATATGTAATAATAAATCACTTCTATTGTCAAATAGATTTTTGTACTGTAATGGATGATATATGTATATATATTTTTCTCGTTATGAAGGACTATAATGTCTTTTCAACAAAAAAATGCATCTAAAAATTTACGGTCATATAAAATAAGTGTATAAACATCTTAGAAAGCTTTAAAATTTCATATATTTTAGTGTTTTTTTTTGTACCGAGGTGTGTCAGCCTTGCTGATTCCTCGTATAGCGGCGTAACACTCGATGTGTTCCCTGATGGTGACGTTCTTCCAGAGCGCGTCGTGTTGTGGACAGTAGCCTAGCATCTGGAACGCGCTGGACTGAGCCTCCTCTATGTTCTGACCGCCCAGCATCACCTGAGATGAGATTGGAACAATTTCATATTATTTACCATAATTGAGTGAATTGAGTCAAAAGCTATATTGGCAAATCATTCATCCACGAAGATGAACTCGGCAAATGAATGTCGAAAGACTCGATGTTTTTGTTCCATAGCTGAGTTATGTGGGGTGATTTTTATAAAAAAAAAATTGAGATCGGACACCAATTTCAATTTGAGGTCCAGAAAAAGGAACCAATGTGCGAAAAAAGGGTTCGCTACTGAAAGTTTTTTTTATAGAAGGTGCATTTTCTAGTAATTAATGTTTCATCAATATAAATGGAAGATATTTATTGTATGTTATATGTATGTAGATATAAGACTGACGGTGCCGCATGAGAGTCTCTCCTCAGCGGTGATGATCTTCATAGTAGTTGTCTTCCCCGCTCCATTGTGTCCCAATAGACCGAACACCTCGCCGCCGTGCACAGCCAGCGACAAACGAGCGAGTGCCGCGCGCCGTAACGATTCCCCTTCCCCACAACAAGCACCACTTCTAGAGTTACGAAGCTTGTACTCCTTACGAAGATTCTGGAACAATGTCACTATGAATATATGAAGTTTGATATCCTACTATTATAATTGCGAGTTTGTGAGTGTGTGTTTGTTACTTCTTCACATTCAAACGACTGAAGCGATTTTGGTAAAATTTTGCATATAGGGAGCTGACGTCCAGGAATATCACATAGGCTATTTTACATCTCGGAAATCCGCGGAGAACAGCTAGTATATGTATATATTGTAAAGTGATGTGAGTGTAACTGACATGAACGAGTAGCGCCGGCGGTGTGCTGTCCTGTTGCGTGCGTTGCGCGTGCAGCAGAGCGCCGACACGACGCCGCTCGCGTCTCACATCCTCGTCTTCTAGACCGTCCGCCACTTCCGCCTCGACGTCCGCTTTCTCTGATGTACTGCTCTTGCGCTGGTTATATTATAATCAGAATTAATAAGTAACTGGCAAAGAAAACGCTTTTTTTTAAGGGGAAAATCATCAAATGACCCCTCTTGTCCTGGGTGAGGCGAGAGAGAGTGTCAGACTCTTACTGACTAAAAACATCACTGCGCTTACACCCGCGACCACAAAGTAAACCGTAGATGAACTAATGAACATTGCGTCAAAGTTTAATACAGTTTTAATACTAACAAAAGAATATCTATATAGAGCTCACCGGCCATAATCGCCCTCCAGACTTGAGTCTATCAGCAGCCAACAACGCGGCCCCACAGACAGGGACGTGTAGTAACATAGCTGCGATGAGGACCCAAACCTCCGCCGTGAAATAGCTGCTTAGGTCCGGCACCGTGCATAACCCACGGAGATTACACGTCAGATATACCCTGGAGTAGATAAGACTTTAATTAGAGTCTTAATGTAAGAAAAACAGAAACTGTCATATAGGAAACAAATTTTTAATATCAAATATAACTGTGGATATAACTCACCTATCAACATAGTATATGATGGCGTAAGGTATATACATAACGTCTAGAAAACTGAACACTAGATGGAGATAGAACGCTATGTTGGAACCTGGAATTGATAATAAAATATTAGAAGAAGAATTCCTAAGTTATTATCAAATTATTGGTAAAAAAACTCACCCCATTTGAATGTATCGAGAACAGCGACCAGAATGAACGGTATGACGCCAACCCAGGTCGTTATATTGGGCATGATGCTTTGAGCGGAGTCCATCTTGTCGAAGATGTATGAGAGGCAGGTATTGAACAAAATGGCGGACGGGCTGTACAGTAGCAGCAGGAAACAGAGCATCGTGATGGCGGAACCATTTGTCAGGCTTGGGATGTCGTTCACCATCACCTGGAAAACAGACCCATTGGGATAACATATAATCACATGTAATAAAACATATTAATTAGTTAGTGATTATGTTTTTGTAAGGAAATAAAAAGAATCTTGCTGTAATGAAGTTCATCCATAATATATACATATACAATAACCCTCTCATGAATACGAAATTGCTTCAAGGAAATCAATAATTTGGATTAAACTTGTTTTATTAATCCCACATCTAATGAAAGCTTAAAACAGCAAGTAAATAAATATTAACCATAAAATATTTCGTCATTTTCAATATCTTTTACTTTAAAGATCTGTAAGTAATAGTAATATTGTTATAAGACTCGGATTCTCACCAGAGCTAGTACACCAGCGCTAGTAACCACCATGATGAAGATGAGGATAGTGAAGTAAGTAAGGAAGTACATGCTCATAGATAGGCCGTTCACCCGCAACTGGTTCTTGGCTTTTATCTGGATACAAATACACACATCAAATAAATTACAAAAAAAAATTAATGTAGCGCCATCTATTGACAAAATTCAAGTACCTCTCTATCATAAACAATGTCCACAGCGAGTGTGACTGGGACTAGCGCGAAGATCATTCCCATGAAGATGGCGCACACTACGTTCCCAAGATTGAACTCCTCCTGCTGCTCGGTCTGCTGGAAGGGATGTGTGAGGACCTCGATAGGGTGGAAGTTGTCCAACTGGTTCGTTGACGACATTAGTACCCTGGTCATGAATAAATATTTTCTTATATAATTTATAACACTTTCAATATTTTCTATATATTAGTTATATTGAAAATGGAGAAGCTTTTTAGGTCTTAATCTGTCAGTTCCACGACGCTAAAAATTATATCTTAACTGTATAATATATTGTAACCAAGAATTTGTTGTGTTTCAATGACTTCTTATTACCTACAGTACTCTTGGCTACCAAAGTCTTGAGAAGTTCAATAGGAAACATCAAACATACTAGCATGGAATAAATTTAGTGGATTCCAAGATTAAAGTTATTAAACTCTAATACACTTCTACACGTTGAAGACTTTATCAATATTTATTTGGTTGGAAAAATTCTAAGATTTTATTCAGGTCCTTAAGTACATGATAGTTTTAGGCCCAATAGTAAAGAACTTGTGCCTGAACTGAAAACTCACCTGTACATAGTGTTGTCCAACAAGTTTATTATAATCGGCAAACTATGTGTGTATGTACTATTGTAGTACGCCATTATGTTTCCAAACGATACGAGGCTGTCCTTCAAACTAAACGCTCCAAAATTCTCCATATCCAGTAAACTAGAGAAGTTCCCGTCAAACATGTCTATGGGATGAGCTCCGAAAGTTTCCAAGGAATCCCTGAATTGATCAATTTGTTCCATATTGTCAGATTCACTAAACAAGGCGATCGGAGTTTTATTGAAATACGCGTTGGGATCCAATTTGAGTGGCTGCATACGAAAAAATACAATCTGGCGAGACTTCATGTATAGACCCAAAGCGCAGGAAACTGAAAAGAGTATAAAGTGTTAAAAACTTTTCAATATAAAACATTTTATGATTTTCTATGTAAGTTAATCAAGAGGCTATAACATTTATTAAACAAGATACAATATTTAGGCTATGTAATAATTAGAGAAACCAAGAAGTTATGGCCATATATATTAATATATTAGCGTATACACTTTAACTAAGATGTATACATAATTAAGACTTCTATAATCGTGTATAGATTACATTAAATAATTTCTTCTACTCACTGATAGGCATGAAGATCATGACGTATAGCTTGTAAGGATCCCGTATCATTCGCACGGTTCGGATGTATACGAGAGCGCAGAATGTGCGCCAACATGATGGACGTGTCACTAGGGCTTCGCTGAGGGCATCTACAGAAACTGGTGCTTCAGGAGTAACCTGACGATCAGAAAGTTATATGAAGCCTTAGGAATACCTATCTTCGCGATATTATAGTAATCTTAACCTATTTTTTTAAAATAATCGAGGAATATTCACATTACAGGTTATTTTTTAAACACTATAATACCAAAATGTGAGTTGGTTAGTTTGATATACCTAAAGTAACCAACTAAGGTGATCAGAATGTATCCTTATAACTTATAAGTGGGTTAAGAAACTTTATGGATCCTCGACTTGGACGATCTACTTCAAAATTGAGTACAGGTAATATTGCACTTGTTTAACTTGTCCTTTGTGAACTACATTGAGTTTGGAGAAGAAAAAATTCAATTCTTCTGAAGTTTTAAAATGGTGTCCTTAGACTGTAAGCAAGCTTTTATGAATTATTTAACAAATATTTATCCATCCATTCCCCTGCACATAGAATATATTTTCACATTTTCGCATTTAAAATACTAGTATTACTAAGATTTTACTCTTATTTTTGTAAAAGATGGCTATTTAAATTAATAGCAAAAGAAGTGTTTTATTAAAAAATAAATTTTTGTTCTGAATCAAATATTAAAGAAAAACCAATTACACAAGGGTCGGTTCGTAACGAAATATGGTATCTGAATACAAAGTTCTTTCAACTCAAAAATTGGGAAGTTTGAAAGTACAAGTAAAACTGACCTTGAAAGGATATTCCTTAGGATTTTCGAGGAAGCGAACGTTGTTATATTGTATTGAGATCCTTTACCTTATTTACCTTAACGTGTTCGACGCCATGCGTGGTGGAGTGGAGCGCGTGAGAGGCGGCCGGAGTTGGCAGAGAAGTGGTCTTCTGCTGCTCTTTGTCATTCAATTCCTATAATACGAACATAGCATTTTATTAATTATTTCTTTTTTGGAATATAATTTTCACAGTGACAAAAAAAAATTGTACAACCATATTCTCAATAGGATTTTTTTTTTTTGGAAGAAAGTGACGCAATTTTTTAGTCTTCTCGACCTAACTTGACGTTGGATTAAAAATGTCTAGATTATATGTAAGAATTCCAAATATGTTCCTTACCTGATAGCTTAAAGTCTTGCTCTGGAGGGACAAGCTTCTGGAGAGGGCGCGGGCCCTCACTAGCTTCACGGAAGACACTCCCTCGACCGCTTCTGTCTCCTCAGCATTTTCTCCTTCGAGACTGAGGAACACCTCTTCAAGGGTCGTCATTGATACTCCATAACTTGTGATGCCTGTATGACGTTTATATATTAAAGTTATATTAATGTATATTCCTTTTAAATACCTATAAAACTAAAAATATCACAAACTGATTACGAAATAAGTTCTTATTATAATTATTGTTCATTATCGTACAGCAAAATATTAATATCAGCTTAGTGAGGGTAATCATAAATTTGTTAATTGACAGTGAATTTTCATAAAATGTTGCTTGTAACTTATTAGTATAATTTAGTTTAGACAAACAATAATATCGGGTCTCAGAATAAGAAGTAGATCACTTTAAGTTGCTGCACCGGAGAAAAGTATAATAGGTTTTTAAAAACATTTTTAATGTCTCTTAAAATATATGTTCTTACGCTTGTCTTTGTATTAATTTTAAAACATAAAACTAATTATTTTTATGCTTAGTTACATGGCAATTATACTCAGTTACACGGCAATCATATTTTTTTCTTAGAAAGTTGTAATGAATGTCAAATATACTGTAACTAAGCTAAAATCACTTAGAACATATTCAGAAATTCGGATATTCTTTAATTTGATTGGCACTATAAGCAAGATAAGGAACAACTTTATTGTTGTTAAAGTGTATTAAAAAAAAACAAGACAAAATTTTAACATTATATGACTAATATTATGAACATTTTAAAAACATCACGAACTGAATTTACTGAGGTCTTTACATTAATAATAATAAAAAAACGATATTGCAATGGATGTCATTTATCCTTCGATCCATCAGTCAGCATTTAGTTTGGGATATTATATTACTAAGATTCTGAATATGAATGTCAATTCTGAATTCGAATAGCAATTCTGAATTCGAATGTCAATTCTGAATTCGAATGTCGATTCCGAATTCGAATAGCAATAGTGCCAGTCGTTTATATCAGCCATTTACTAACCTAGTCTGTTGGTCTTCTCTCGTATCTCCAACTCGATAGCCTGAAATAGTGGCGGGAACAGATGTACGGTATAATGCGGTAGGATATAGGAGAGCTCACGACCATGACGACGAGCCTTCTCCGCCCGTGGAACATGACCACGGACCAGGCGAGTGATCTGGTGCTCACGACATGCACCTAGAGTTTTATATGGAAAATTAATACTTTACCATATCCATCTATATGAAAAACTTCTTGGTCACAAAACGAATGTTGACTTACCGTCTAGTACCAGCGTCAGATGATATCCAATACCGAATTTGTTCTTCAGAAACAGTGACGTACCAGCACAGCGTACCTGCAAAAAATTAAAAACAAATATAGGTTGACGTGGAAGCTTTATTATAAACTAGCTTCCCGCCCGGAGCATCACCCGCATGAAGTCCGGTTATATTGCGTTTCCAAGAGAACCTTTAAAAGTATGGAATAAAAACTATCCCATGTTCTTTCTCAAGGTCAACTCCATTTCTGTACCAAATTTCATTAAAATCAGTTCAGTGGTTTAGGCGTGAAAGCGTATTTTCCATTGTTAACCCCCCGCAACACCCCTTGTGGGTGGGATTTCGTAAAACCGTTCTTAGCTGATCTCTACTCGGCGAAAGGAATAATCCTACCAAATTTCAAGTTGATACTCCTTATGGTTCCAGAGATATCGTGATGAGTCAATATATAGGTGGAAATCTCTTAATTTGTACTGAGTTGTTTCCCAAAGTACTAACCCGTCCTTTGCTGATAACAGCCTTCCTATCTCCCAGGATATCCGCCTCATCCATGAAGTGAGTGGTGAGGAGTAGCACCCTTCCACGACGAGCTCGTTGTAACACGCGCCAAGTCTGACGACGGGAGACAGGGTCCACACCAGCAGTTGGCTCATCCAGGATTATAATCTGGATTGAAAAACTCACATCAAATACTAAACTGATAGGTATATTTTGTATAGATATCTCATTGGGAAATAATAGCATCTTCTTGGACATACATGAACACTAGCTTTAGAAACATTGTAAGGAAGTTTTCTATTTAAAATAATTACAAATTTTAATAGGAAAGTAAGATAGTCTTCCTGACTCTTAAAAGAAGTATTACATGAAAATAAGCGGATATAAAAATATTGATATTATCCTGTCTTGTAAAATGATGGACACACGAAGAGAAGCATCCGTACAAAAGATAGTTAAAATATATCATTAAAATACATGTATGTGAGTGTCGTCACTTCTCTTTACAGACGCCGAAAATAGACGGAGATATGATAACAAATATAGTAAGATTAATCATTAGGCTATAGAATTAAATAATAATAATTTCAATAGAGAAGAATAAAACTACTTTCATTTGCAAAATTTTTTTTAGAAATTATGTAATCTGGTCTTAAATTGCTTCTGATTTTTCATAATTAATAAGTGACTAATAACCTTGAGAATGATTAAAAATAAAAATCAATGTAAAATTCCTACCTTCGGATCCCCTATAAAAGCTATAGCGATGCTGAGTTTTCTCTTCTGACCTCCTGAAAGATGTTTGGAGAACACGTGCATTTGATCCAAGAGACCAACTTCTGATAACGCTCTCTGAACTTCACCCGGAACACGTTTACGAGGTATACCCTAGAAGATATTGAATATATATATATTTAACATCTTATATATAAAACTTATTTGCAAAGTTTAGAGAAATGCCATATCACTAAGAGAAAATTTGTGACGTTCCTTTTTCACGGTAACATGGAAGTTTAGTAAAAGAAGCATAGTAAGACTGTCCAAAAAGACAAATAGTTGAAATGTAAATGAGTTTATTTGTAGGGTAATCAAAGAATAAATATAACTAAATTCTCTTTCAGTGACTTCACCAAAACTAGGTTATCTTATGCTAAACATTGAGGTTTGAGTATGGAAGATTTGGTATTTTATAGGTACAATGACCATGTTTGGCAAATCAAACCTTAACAGCCGCGAAGAATTGGAGATGTTCTTTGACGGAAAGTAGGTCGAACAGCACGTCCTGCTGCGGGCACACTCCTATCATTTGACGGATCTCGTGCATGTCGTTAGGATCCCTATAATAAGAAAATAGCACAAGTTCATTCAAGAAATACGAGATATACCATTATTACTACCATGACTGATCTGTAAAATACCTTTAAAACTTTATCTTTATCAACAAATCTTTTTGTATTGAAATTTAAGCTTGCACAATTTTGTGAGCTAACTCCAATTTGTTACCTATTAGTTCAGTCCGTTTTCTATCAATAACAATAATATTTCATCACTGCAGTAATATAAGCTAATGATAAGTTAGTCACAATTCTAACTAACCGAACATCCAGACCATAGACATAAGCTGTCCCAGCTGTTGGAGAGGTGAGGCCAGTCAGTATGTTGAAGAGTGTTGACTTCCCAGCTCCGTTGTGACCTAGCACCGCCGTGATCTGACCCTCATATATACTCAGGTCAATACCATCAATAGCCTTGACCTCTGGTCTTCGGCAGTGGCGGAAACTCTTTTGAAGACCAACTATCCTTATCGCTTCTTTATCTTGTAGTTCCCTATTGGTGATATTCGAAAAAATATCAGTTTTAATTTTTTAATGTGATTAACATACTGAAAACTTTTATGTATTGCTTCATCTGCCAGGAGTTTAAACTAATTTGTGCTCTTAATATTCGTATAGAGATGGTGTAACATTAGGTATTGGTGCAGATTTTAATCTGATTATATTTAGGCTTCACACATATTATAATAATAATATAATAATAATAATAAAGCTTTATTTGATTCCACATTCCACATTCTAATTTATAAATTATAAATTTTTATAAACTAGTATAAATAAATTTTACAATTAACGATACAATAATTACCTAACCTAGTATAAATGGTTAAAATTAATCATTAGTTTAATTCATTATCATTCATTTATTTATTTTATCATTCATTATCTTCAGATTAAATAGATTTATTATTTTTGTCGTGGCTTATGTGGACCCCCTTCGGGTAAAAGCCTCCTCCAAGGACTTCCATCGTTCTTTATGTCTAGCCAAGGATATCCAATTTTTTCCTGCTATCTTTGCCAGTTCATCTGTCCATCTAGCACCTGGGCGGCCTCTATCCCTACGACCTCTAGGACCTTGCCATTTCACCACTCTGATGGTCCACCTATCGTCGTCGTAACGGGCTACGTGTCCCGCCCATCTCCATTTCATTTCTAGCGAGAAAGTTAAAGCGTCGGTTAATTTGGTTTTGTTACGAATGTCCTTGTTTTTTATCTTGTCCCTCAATTTTACACCCAATAAGCTTCTTTCCATTCTTCTTTGTGTAGTTTGTATTTTGTTTCTGGTTTTTAGGTCGAAAATCCAAGTTTGAGAACCGTAGGTAAGACATGGTAAAATCACTGAATCCATAACTATTTTCTTGATTGACGTTGTGAGTTGTGATTTGAGTATTTCTTTATGTGCCCAGTACTTCTTCCAGGTTATTGATATTCTACGATCTATTTCCTCCATGTTTCTATCCTTTCTAAAAGAAATCTGTTTGCCCAGATAAACGTAACTATCTACAAACTCTAGGGGGGTTTTTTTTACGAAGATGGGCGCAGTGTGGTGGTTAGTCATTATTTTCGTTTTATCAAGATTCATTTCCAGACCGACCTTGATGCTAGCTTCGTTCAGATCGCTGATCATATTGTTCAGTTGTGCCGGGCTCTCGGAGAGTAGAATTATATCGTCGGCGAATCGGAGATGGCTTAGGTAATCTCCGTTTATGTTTAATCCCTTCGTAGACCATGGTAGGTTTTTCATTTGGTGTTGTAGTACAGCTATGAATAGTTTTGGTGAGAGCGGGTCGCCTTGTCTCACGCCTCTGTTTATATTTATTCTTGTACCCATTCTGTCTAGTTTTATTCTGCTTGTACTTTCCGCATATAAGTTTTTCAAAATGTTTATGTATTTGTCTTCAATGTTTATTGCCTCTAAAGCTTCCCAGATACTATCGTGCGATATAGTGTCGAAAGCTTTTTTGTAGTCAATGAACGCTACATATAAAGGTCTGCGGAATTCTGCATATTTTTCGATTACCTGGTCTAGAACTTGGATGTGGTCGTGTGTGCTGAAGCCTGATCTGAAGCCTGCTTGTTCTATCGGCTGATGTGCGTCGATCTTCGAAGATATTCTTGCGAGCAAACAGGAGGCAAACAGTTTGTATAGGCAAGACATTAGGCTTATTGGACGATAATTTCCTATATCCATTGGGTCTCCTTTTTTGTACAACAAGATTATTTCTGATTCCGTCCATGAATGTGGCACGGCTTCCTCATCTAATATTTTATTAAATAATATAGTTATAGGCCTCAATAGTAGAGTTCTTGCAATTTTAATATATTCATTTGGGATTCCATCTTGACCTTGGCTTTTTTCAGATTTTAGCTTTGTAATTTGAATTAAGATTTCAATACCAGCAAATTCAGAAGTTGGAGATGTATTTTTGGTTTGGTTGGTATTTTTCCTGTGATTTGTATGAATAGGCAGGCTGTAGAGGTTCGCATAAAAATCTGTAGCAACTTTTATGATGTCCATCCGGGAAGTAGCTTTCTTCGAGTTCGAATTGAGGCAAGTGATCCAGTTCTTTGTTTTGTTTAATTCTTTATACGCCTTTTTTGCTGACCTTGACTTATCAATGTGTTTCTTTATAGTGTTTACTCTGTACGTATCGTAGCATCTCTTTATTTCTTTGTTTGTAGTTTTGTAGAGCATTTTCAATTTTTCTTTGTCGTTCTTGTTTAATTTTAGTTTGTTTTGTAATTCGTTACGTTCTTTCATTAGTTTTAGTGCTTTATCTGATAATATTCTATTTTTTTGGTTTGTTTTTATATTTTTAATGCTGTTCAATATAGAGTGCTCGATCTTCCGACAGTATTCATTGGCTTTGTAGTTAGTGCTTGCCGATATGAGTTCAGGTATATATCTTTTCAGATTTTCGAGGTAAGTATCTTGCTCTTTCAATGTTTTCAGTGTTGTTGATGGGTTGGAAAAGTTGCGTCTGTTTCTCTTTTTTACGTTCAAGTCTAATGTAGCTCGCAGCATTCTGTGATCTGAACCGAAAGTGGCCGATGACAGGACCTCGTACTTGGAGATAAGTTTTGGTTTTGTTGTCATGATATAATCGATTTCATTTTTTGTATTTTTGTCTGGGGATGTCCATGTCCATCTTCTATGCTTCTTTAAATTGAACATGGTATTTGTGATTTTCAAATTGTTTTCGTACGCATATTGAATCAGTCTCACTCCACGAGCGCTTCTGGCTCCATATCCGTATTGTCCAGTCACTGAGTGTTCGTGGTGTTTCGGTTTCCCAATTTGGGCGTTGAAGTCGCCCATGGAGATTATGTTATCGGTCGAGATAGAGTCGTGAGCTTTAGCAAGGTCATCATAGAAAGTGTCAATATCCTCTTGCGATGAGCCCTCAGTGGGTGCATGCGCTTGTATAATGGCAAAGGGTAGCTTTTCCAGAATAATTTCTAATATACATACTCGATCTGATATTCCGATGAAGGTTGTGATGTTTGTTTTGTACTTTTTTTTAACCAGAAAGCCCACACCCAATTGGCCTTTAGTTGTACCGAAGTAGTACATGACATAATCATCGTCTTCGATAATATTTTCTCCCAGTCGGCGGACCTCGCACAGGCCCAGTATATCGTGGTTGATGTTTTTTTAAAGCTGCTTTTAACTCTATCAGTTTTGTTGCAGACGAGAGCGATCGAACATTGAAGGTGCAAATGTAGTATTTGGTTATATTTCTTGCTTTCCTTGGAGGGTTTTGGTCGTATTCTCCCGCGGTGACCAGCCGTGTTGGGAGATTGGAGGCGAGTAGAGGGTCCAGCTGTAGTTGCTATACGATGTTACTATGTGATGTTGTCTCCGAATAGTTATTACTGATGTCCGTCTGAGTGAGTACAAGTTTTGGTTTTTGTATTACGTAATCTTTCATGTTAGATAATTTGTTTTTCTTCGACAGTTGTCTAGTGACGCCACTAACGGGTTGTCTACTATGGCTGATCTCTGGTGATTCCGACAAATTCCTCTTGTTTAGCTGGTTGTTCGTAGAGTTCTTATTATTCTGCAGCACGATAAGTTTATCGTATTTGATGAAAGCAGTATTGCCAGCTTCCTTTTCTTTTTGCAGTTGGGCTTGTAGTTCTCTGCGCTTGTTGAGGATTTCTATGGGATAATCTTCCTTAATATAGTATTGTGTGTTTTGTAGAGATTTTTTATTTTTTTGAATCTTGATTTTGAGGTCCATAGTAGTAAACGTTATTATAACCGGCCTAGGTTTTTCGCCTTTCTTTCCTACTCTTCTGACAGCTTCGATGTTGTTATTATCGCATGCGGCTATAAAATACATATTTAATATTTTTATGATTGAGTTTACTAATTCTTCATACGATTTTTCTTTGTCTTCGACTCCGAACAATACTAAATTCTTGCGTCTGATATGCCGTTCCAAGATATTTATTCTTTTATTCTGTTCTTCTATCTTTGTTTCCAAAAATTCATTTTTTAATTCAAGGCTTTTTAAACTTTTCATTAATATTGCTGTTAATAGTGTTTTTTTATGTCTTCCTTCATGTCTGCCATGTCTTGTTTATGCTGTTTAAGGTCTTGTTGCATATTCATCAACATGCTTTTAATTTCCTCCATAGTGTTGCGGATGTGACTCCTAGCGCCCCCTATTAGTATTTTGTCGTACTGTAGTTCCTTTAGATAGATCAAACTTGCGCTGAATGTAATGTATAGCAAACGCTGTTGGGTAACTTCACTAGGTGGCGGTGGTAAGTATCAAGCCTGTGATGCCCGCTGTTTCCGCTGGATGGCGGTATCTAGTATACGTAAATTGTCACTTCGAACTGTTATCGGGTGGATAGGTTAATTTTGACCATTTGCAATAGATGGCGTTGCTGTACTTTGGAATGACGTAGGCCGAATTGTGGATAATTACATTTCATTTTTTAGGTTATAGCTAGTGTTGTTTTTATTGTTTGTCACCATTAGATGCTTTGTTCGGGTTGGAAAGTTCACTTGCACTGTCAACAAACGTATCATGCACTTATTGTTTCCTTTATTTCACTCTTGAGTTAGTTTTTACTGGTTTTTATCGTGAGTCATTGATTTGCACTTTTCGATGGTTTCACTCGGTAAAACTGATGTACTGCATATTTTACACTTAAGTCTTTGCACTGGTTATGAAATGTAACTGATTTTTATATCTTTTCCGCACTTAATTATTTTAAAATTGGTTATAACTAGGACTACGATGTTAACAGTGGCACTGTGGCGCCCTGGATTGTCTATTAATCACACATATTATGTCACCGTAATTATTATTATTTCTTTTTGTTACTTGAAATGTTTTTGGGTATTTCTACTCAGAATTATTAACTTATATATGCAAACCAACCACAAGGGCTGCCATCAAAAAAAGATGAACACTTCACCTACAAATAAAATTACATGAAATCAAATTATACATATGTATACATAAAATATACATTAATCTGCTGATACAATATAGAATATATCTGTCAGAATTACAATGTAAATTCGAATTTAAACAGCTAGACATTTTTTAGAATAACAAATGATTTTATTCTTTTATTTTTTGTTATTTAAGAGACGGACATTTTAATTTTGTTAGATGATTAACTATTAAAATGACTAAACCAATGCATCTTTTTATATATGGCAGGGCATAACATAAAAGCCTCTGATAATTTTCCGCTTACGTTAATTGTATATGAATATGTCAAACTAAAACTGTGAAAAACAGCCTTTCAAACTACTTAGCTAAATTTGATGGTAATCTGACGAAACCACAAATTGTAAATATAATATTTTTAGGTAAATGAATATAAAATATTGTTGAACCTATCTTACTCCATGTTTTGGTCAGAGCAGCAAATATGACATCTATAAAACAGTACGCAAAATATGAATAATTTAGGGGAGTTTTCCATAATTATGGATGGTTACATTGAACATTGTGAAAGTAAATGATTAAAGATCGATATAAAAATAATGGTTTTGAATATTAATGTGTGATAATAATGTAGCTGTCAAGCATAGAAAGCAAACAAGCATAAAATTTATATATATGTATATCAAACCCATCGACACATTGTGAACACCTTTTCACGTTTTTCATTGGTTAAAAAAATATAGAAATCAATTACGTCGAGAATTTATAAACCTTATCTTTACTACTAAGTTGTGCTTTGTGTCCGAAAGATTTAAAAACATTTACATATCATATCTTTGTATGAAACTTAGAGGGTAGTCATAAGTTTTTGTGACAATATTATATATTTCTTTTTTACTTGCGAACATTTTAAAAGCCTATCATTGTTACAGATTAAATAATTTCACTTAAAAAGCTCAAAAGTAAATGAATAATTATATACGGCATACCGAAAATCGTGGTATAAGAACCAGATGAACGTAACTACAAAAAAATTCAAAAAAGTTTTTTTTCATAAAACGGTTCTCAATATAGTCCTTAATGAATTGCCAAAACGACGTAACGGTAAAGTCAATATTTATTAAATTCCAAAAAAACGAAATAGCTTCAGAATAATTATCAATGGAACCAGAAAAACGTATTTAATATAAAGTTTTATTATTACGATGATGCTTTCTCAAATAAAAACAAATAATATATCTTTATTGCCTTGTTAAGACATTTCCTAATAGTTTTTACGATGTTTGATTTCTAGTCATATCTAAACGTATATGTGTTTATTATGTTTCGAACCATAATTATTTTTACTATGACTACCTATTCCATACTTAGATTTTGGTCACTTGTTGATAAATTACTTATTCGTTATCAAATTTCGCAGCCTTTACTCAGCCTGTATAATTCGTATGTTATAGTCATTGTGACAAATAAACATTGTCGTTATAACATTAATATGCTGAATATATTAGTAAATATGCTGATATGTATTTCTTAATGTTTATTCATTTCTTAATGTTTCAAAAAGGTGTTTTTATTACTCAGATTAATCGTTAAACTTTATCTGGAGATATTGTATATATGCGGCAGACGAAGATATTTTAACATTTTGAATAGTAGCACACTGAGCACAAGTTTACAACGTCACACAAGATATGAATTGTTCTAAATTTGTCATCAATATTGATTCGTGCAAAGATTTATTAACGAAAAACTGTGAACAATTCATATACATATGTATTGTTTGACGATGAAATCTAGAGGTAATCATTAAATTGTTAGAGATAATATAATATGTTAGTAAATTACTTGGGTACAGGTTCGATGTCCTTATTATTGGTAACATTTCCATCGTGTAACAGTTGAGCTACACGTGCCCTCGGCGACCAGAACGATGGCAGAAGACAGAACCACGGCTTCTGTTTGATGCCGTACTCGCCTAAAAAGATTTGACAAGAAGAAAATTTAATAAAAACATACAATACAAAATGACCAAAAAATGGTGTAAGCTATTGACCTGGTATAACAGCATCCAGCCAATACGCAGCCAGTCCATATAAAACGGTGTCCAATGCCATCATGATCAGACTTCCCCCAAACGGCACCCCGGGGCCGCTCCACAAATTCTCCCACGTCACTCCCACACCCGCCATATCAAGCACCAAAGCCTAATAGAAATAGCCAATAGATATTATTACGAACAACCACTTTTTTTCATGGGAAAAGAGGGCAACCGAGCAGACGGCCTGCTTGATGGTAGGTAGTTACCGTCGCCCATTGACATCTGCAACGTAGATCTGCACTACCCCTTTTTTTACCAACTGGATAGTACTATATTTTCACTACGTCATTGATAGTAGGAAATGAAACCGAAGGTGATAAAAAACTATCCAATAATTTCTCATTTGCCTTGGCCATGTAGAAATTAAAATTTAAGTAGACGAAAAACTAGACTAGAAGATTCGTTCAGATGTGAACAAAGTCTACAACAACAAGTAGAGACTCAAAGTGATTACTCGTTTTATAGTAAGAAGTATAATTTTGACAAGTAGTATCTCACTGTACTTTTATATATATATAACAAGTTTTTTGCTTTGTCACAGTAACAACTAAACTAAACTATAACTAAAAAAATACTGCTGTTCGACCATAACAGCTCAAAATCTTTTTGTGTCATAATATTTAAGAAACTTAAGGCATATTAACATTTCGATTATATTTTAATAATAGATCGCTACAGAAGGTTATCTCAAACATGTATAATAGTAAGGATAGGGTATATATGCAAATAGAGAATTCTAAATTTCTCTTTTCTTAGTCCTTCTATTCCAAATACCTTTCAATTAAACTTTTTTATATGTTAGAAAGCTTAGAAACTCTTGTCAAAATATTTTTCTGATCAACAAACCGTAATAACTCTATTTTGGAGCTATTTAAGCTTACCTTGTCCATAGCCAAAGCATAGCAACTGGAACTGATGAGGGAAACGAACCAAAAGGCTAACGAGTCAGCGTTAGAGACGAACACTTGTATGAAGTAGAGACCGCTCATGAGGTTGACAGCGAAACTGCCCAGGATACCAGCAGTCTGGGAAGAAATAGGAAAAAATCATTAATTATTGGGACATAGCTACTGATAGAGAATTGAAGAAAAAATACTGTGTACATATTATATTAGATTATTTAGAATATACTACGCGTGCTATATTTTTGTTAAAATTAAAGTACGAATGAGAGATGAGAAGTAATCGAATCATAGTTGCTGAAAAGTAGCCGAAACGTTGGGGGTATGTAGTTTTTTTACAAAAATGAATCACGCGTTATATATCCGAAATATAAGTTTCATTTAAATGAATAAAACTCGCGAAAGTCTTATATCTCATTACATATAGATGGAATTATTGAGGATTTTTATTGTATCTGTACGGACTGTAACTGCGCATACTGACATATTTCTATATATCCCTACTAATATTATAAATACGAAAGTAACTCTGTCTGTCTGTCTGTTACGCTTTCATGTCTAAACCACGGAAATGATTTTAATGAAATTTGGTACAGAGATAGAGTTGACCTTGAGAAAGAACATAGGATAATTTTTATCCCAGACTTTTAAAAGGTTCTCTTGGAAACGCGATATAACTGAACTCCACGCGGGCGAAGCTAAGGGCGGAAAGCTAGTAAAATATATAATACAAACAGACAAATTGTTTTAAGCACTTTTGAGTTATACTTAGTAGGTCCAATAATAATATAAAGTGGACCCCTGGTGAGAATAAAAGATCTAGCGGTAATTGGTTAGTTATAGCTCAGGGATAGAAGTAATTAACTGATTTATTTTTCTTGGCGATGGATAGATGAAAATAAAAGCCTAAATATATAATTAAAAAACATCATGCATTGAGCAAAAGTTTTACAAACAACATTTTGGTTGGATGGACTCAAGGGTAATAAACGATTTATTCTCAAACCTACCAATTGCATATAAAACGTGGTAAATATCTATCAGGCCTTGATATGAGTTTGGCAACTAATATATATGGGCAAGAAGTCATTATGTCTTCTTCTTCTTCTACCTGGCAATTTCCCAGCTATAGCCAGGGTCTGCCTTACATGTTGTGAATAGTTTTGGCTATTTGTTTTTAAGACCGGCTGCCTATCTGACATCAACCCTCTTTGGGATTCAGCATTAACCAGTGATGTCTAAATACTCTTAGAAAGTACGTATGACTCGGAAAAATTACATTGGTACTTGCCCGGGCCAGGATCGAACCCGCGCCCTCAGCATAATAGGCGGGCCTTTTTAACCACTAGACCACCACTGACTTATACAGTATATACATTATGTAATAAATAATCAAAACTCACCCTGGCTTTATCGAAGAAGGGAGTTAGCATGAACGCAAAAGTTATGATCGTGAAACCAAATAACAGCATTAGAAGGAAGATCAAGATGTATGAAGAGTGCTGGAACACCTGAAAATAGATGTTAAACTGTTTTAAAAACTTCTTCACGTGGTGGGGATGAATGAAAATAGCATATAACATACCTTCAGAGTGAACAGTAAAACGGTACTGACTATGGAGAGTATTGTGACGAACACCGCGTAGATTAAGAACCAAGAACCCCTGGAAATAAATTGTTCACGTACATTTTGCTGTACACGTAAATAATAGGACTTTATTATAAACTTCGCAATTACAACTATTAGCTATACAAATATGTATATGAACTATGGATAATATAAACACTAATGTCGATCAGAGATTTATGGCCAGCAAAAAAATTCTTTCAGCAAGCAATGATGAAAAATTACTTCATTAAATAATAATATAACGATCATGAATGAAGTAAAGCAGTCGCAATGGTGATGTGCAAACAAAATTAAAATTTAAATAGTAGCTATGGAAGTTTATTCAACAATCGCCCAGCAATCAAAGAATTTATGCGATAAATTTAAGTCTCGCTTAGAAAGAAAATCGCTTTGTATTAGTGTTTATAAGATTAATTCGCTATAAATAATAAGAAAACATGTACAAATGTATGCAAATAAACACGCAGAATTATAACTCCTTAAAAAATGACATCGCATATTTTTATAGTATATAAAGCGAGGGAAATTTCAAATATACAAAAACTAATAATATAGAAACCTTATGAAGATGAAATTGCATATAATATTTTAGTTGATGACTTTTAAAACAAAAACCATTTTTCTTTTAGCTAAAATATGACTTAAAGCATGGTCGCAAAGAATAATTTAAAATCACTATCGTTAGCAATGACAGGTCGTGATCATGTCAAGTTTTATTTACATATTTTATCACATTTCGTTGGCTTTGCTTTATTATGGACAATTGAAAGATCATACATAAAATTTGTTTAAAAATAAAATCGCAAATATTTTCGCACGCTTAAAGTACTCGCAAGATAGGATGACAAAAATAATAATAAGAACATACGAAAGAGATTTATTAAGGGTATAATAACAGTTAACTTACCAATAAACGCTGTCCTTTAATCCCATGATCCTCATTCCTTCCCTGATCTTCTTCTCCTTTTCCCCAACCACGAACATCAGTAAGTATGTGATGAACTGTGATAACGTCATCACCATGTACATAGGCATGATCACGCGGAAGATTACAAGCCAATCACCAGTGTGCTGCCGCTTAGGAAACTGACGGAAATCCACACGAGGAGGCAGGAAATTCGCTCCAGTCTCCATCTGAACGAATTATTGATTAAAAATGTTGTATTGTGATCAAATTCTCATTTTGAATGAATGTTTTCTTGAGGAAATTAAGTCTTCTTTATATATTGAGCATTTGTTTCAATGAGCCTAGCTAGTACATTATGATCAAAATTTATAGACCAAAAAAATATGCAAAATTTATCTTGGACCACAAATACGTTAAACTGTTTGAGAACAAATTGGAACAATTTAATCTGATTGTATTGTACACTAGTAATAATAATGAAAGAGGAGCAACCTTAATCTTGACGTAGTCGATCAATGTCTGTAGCGCTAGAAAGCCAGTGTAGTAATATTGAAGCACGGGGCAGGTGTCCTCGCGATGCATCTCCGATAGTGGGATAAGTTGACCGCCGCGGGACCAGTCCGAAGACCAGTCCTTATCTGACTTTGTACGCTCGCGACATTTCGCTGGAGAAGTACTCAGGGTTCGAGTGGAAGGAGTACCGCCGTCACGGGAGGGATTCGTCCGTATTGTGTATCTAATTATCAAAATGAGTTTCGTTAATTTCAGAACTCATATGCCATGATATCATATAGCATATAGTTCAATATTGTACCTAAGTGGTTCTCCGTAAGCTCCAGGGTCTGTATGGAAGATGACTGCGAGTGGAAAATGTTTGGCGTTGTTGTGGTAAGCGTCGTTGAGTTCCGTGGTATTGTTGTAGCGGATCCAGTGGATTTGGTGTTGTCCGGACTCGCGGAGCAGAGAGTTGATGTCATCCAGGAAACTCTGATATTCATTATTAGTACAAAAAATTCAATTTCATATTATATTATTCTTGCTTTTCGCATGTTTTAGTTTGTGCGTACTTATTTGCTGCTTACTAAATAGAAAGAAGACTTCCTGGTTTCATTAGAAACATAAAATATTAATAATAACTATGTGTTAACAACAAACACCGCAGAATGTTATTTAACTGCAAGTGCTACACGTTAATTTTTTACCAACAAACTTTTAACTTTTCCAATTTTGCCCACGTCTTCGCCTGCGAGAAATATAGGCTTGCAAAAGCATAGTTTTTCACTAGTGTTTATATAAAGATACTTTTAGTATAAAAAATAAAATCCAAACACATTTATTTAGAAAATAAGATTTTATAAAAACTGAAGATATAAAGAGGCAAATGCGCCTCTATATGTGTTGTCAATATACATCACTCACCAAAGTGCCATTAGCAGTTTCCCAATCCGCCACAACGGCAACCGAGTGGTTATCCGAGATGACATCGTGATGAATCCTTAACAGACGACCAGGTTTCCGTACTTCGGGGAAATTCGGGTTCGGCACCAACATTTTCAGGAAGATCAACACACCCAGAGAATATAAAGGAACCAAGACTTCCTGATAAATAAAAAACAAAAGTAAGCAAGTTTCCAAATAGTTTCATACCTTTTGAATTGATTTATTGAATTAAGTTTGCAGTAGAAAGAATTTTAATATTAAAAGAGTACAACAACAAAAATATAAAAATTTATCATCAGATGGAGCAAAACTTATGTATATTTCGCTCTTCAAACTTTTAAAGAGACATGTTGTTAAAAACTTTACACTCTCTAGGTACAGTGGAACTTTTATGATTTAATAAAATAAAATAAAAACAAATTTTAACTTTAATAACACCTAATTTTTCTAACTGATGAAAAACTTAAGTCCGAAGAACTAAACTGCCCTCCACAGAACACCAAGTCTAGGACTATCAATTAAACTACGTATTACGTCTGTTGTAATTTTGATCATGCAGTCTGTTTCGCTTACGGCAAGAGTTTTTCTGGTGTCCCGTTTCTTGAGCAGCAGATTCCTGACGACGGTCGCCCATAGTTGGGGCCAGAAGGCAGCGGGAGGGCGGGTACCCATCGTGCCTCTAAGCCTGCTACCTATCGCCACACAATCTGGCTCCTTGTCGCATTTTCTAAAAAAGAAAACACAATATATCATCAACCTTTCAAACTTTTAAAGCTTACAACAAATTCTGTATGACGAAAAAGTAAAGCACATATGTAATTTAATGCAGCTATTTCTTTTATTGCTACTTTATTATTCAAATGGTCGAATTTTAAAACATAAAATTATGTCAGTATGTCATCCAGTTCGGCTTCAAATTTCTTTGTGACTTTGTGAAATTTCTTTGTGACACAAAGTCTAAGACATCTTAGCAGCTTTAAATTTAATAAATTCAAAAGCTTCAATTATTATTTAAAATATTTTATTTTAAAGTACTTTACATTGGCCATAAAACTGGTCTGCTGAGTTATATATAGATCGTTAATAACTCAAAATCTGAAACGATATATGTGGGATGTCCCGATAATTAGTTAAAAGGTTTCGGTTTGCCATTGTTAAAAGCTCCCGTTATATTTGTGTACAGCATTACATAACAAAGGCTTCATAAATCGTCACAGCTCTCATGCACGTGGCTAATCCAACTAAATGCACTTACGTCATCAAAGCACATTGAATCGATTCGTTAAACCGTCGCTTTTAATTAAATTACAGTTTTCAGCTATGTTCACTTTCATTCAGCTTTCATATAATACGTATTTTTATGATTCGCGTTTCATTTTTAAGAGGATTGCAAATACGACAACGGTTTTAGAGGCTTATATTATTTTTTTGAGGTTTTATTTAATTTTCAGCTGATACTTTGTATGAATTGAACTTAATCAAAAATATTTTTCTTCTGAATCGATTAATAACTTCTAGCATTCCATAGAACATTACCCCAAAGATAGCAAAATGGCTTTATATTCTTAATAATATTTATGACCTATCTTCTCTGTCTTAATTGTCTTTGATTCAGACAATGAAGATATCAAATATGTACATGTGAATGAAGGATAAACGTTAATTACGAAGAGTAACAAAGCTACAATCATATTATTGGAAAAGTTATATTAAAGGGAAGGGTGCGCCCGGAAGTACGGCCATGACAGGTGTACGGCGCCAAGGGGACTACCCTCTTAAAGCAGGGTGTTTTACTCATATCCTATAGTGTGGTAAACCTGTATCAATTAAAAAAATATGCCATATTCCCTTGAAACAATATTCACATTCAATATTTTGATATAAATTTATCTTCGTTAATAAAACTTCATGATAAATAAATTCTCTAACAATAATTTATCATTTTATTAATAAACAAGCTCGTTCCATTCTCGAAATACTTAATGTCTGCTATTCTAAAGAAATAATTGTAGAATATTTATGTGAAGTCAAAACATCGGGTTGGCTCTAAATAATACTTGATATTATTTTGTTTCATTACAATTCAATGTTTCTTTTATATTGTAAAAATCTAAGAATAAAATCGACAAGTAGATAGCCAAGTGCTTATTAAGCCGATTCCATCTTGTTGAACAACAACACCGTCAATATTAAATAAAGTTAATAAAAATATGAGAAGTAATCTCTTACACAAGATAAATCCTCAATAAAATGAAAACTTGACAGAATTAATTCCACGCACGAATAGTTCTGTATAATTAACATTATCGAAGTTATGATAATATAACCTTGATTGATTATACGTGTTTCGCATATCATCTCCATAGTTATGTAAACTACCTTGCGCCTATGACTTTACATGACTTTGAACAAAATAGTTTCACTCAGGCACTTCGTAGAATTCAAACTATATGGAATACCAAGAGCATTATAAAAATATTGCCTACCTACAGATCGCTGTAGAAGTAGTTATTACAGAAATTTCCGTTCGCAGCTACAGACGGATCTTCCCTTCCTTCCTTCAAGGAAACTTAAGAAATTTGATAAAGAGCTAACCGTAGCTAACCGTACCGTATCTTTGGATAAAAGTAGAAAAATATTTATAGTAAAAAACATTTTTTGGAGATCGTTTTCGACTGATCAACAAAAAACACACTTACTTCAAGAAAAACAGTTACATAACTGTATCCTGCATAATGTATTGATTAAATATGCACCGTATTGTAAGTTAATACGTTTTGGTGCGACAATTCTAGAAAGTCGAAACCACACCCACAGTTGAAAGGTTTCAAACGAAGGTGGGGTTACTTCCTTGATTAAATTCTAGTATATTTCCAAATTCATTCACACATCCAACACTTGCTTCTTATATTTTTAACTTTAATTCGATATCATTTTGACTAATGGCAAAAAAAAATCTCTGATTTTTTTAAGTTCCAAATAATCTTTTGTGTTAATTGACGAATTTTAATAATTTTATTGAATTCCATAGATTTTGTGATCACACATGTTTTGGACAAATTTTTAGTTCGAACTGACGAAACACTACTTCGATGACGGCCAATACTTTAACCATTTTTAACACAATATTTCTTCAAAAATGTCAACAAGCACCCATTACTTTTTGTGTATTCTATAATGAAAGCTTTTACGAAAATATGAAGTATATTTAGATTTTAATTAACAGTAATGGAAATGGTATATTTATAGGATAATTGATAATACCAAAACTGTCACTAAATGCGTCATCGATGACCCTGAGTGTATCGGATGTCATCCGAACACCACCATACCGCAACGAATTACTGAGTAAATGCACGGGCTTAAATTAATATGCCTTGCTTATTCAAATGAATTGAATGCCAATATTAATGAATGTTTAAACATTAAATGCTTACGTAACCTATCAATTAATTATACATACTATTATGTTTTATATTTTAATCAAGCTTTATTTGAGATATCGTTTCGTTTTGTTTGTTGTTTTAATTAGCTTCTGTCCACATATTAATTTATTCTTTTGTTATTTTCTGTAATATGCATTTTACTAAGTAATTCTCAAGTTAGACGTACTGTTGCAAACTGTCTAATGGTTTTATTCTTGACAGTTGGTGCTTCTAATAGTAGAAGACGCGGTTTACCTCCTAATCTCCACAAATGAATTCTATTCAAAATTACAACCGCCTCTGAAGGAATGCTTTTATTGTACTTGGTGTATGCTAACGTGAAGATTGCATTTACTTTAAAGGTGATATGTAGATCCTATATATAAATACTGGTAGGAACTTTTAATATTATCTTATTTTAACAGCCTATTTAACCAAAGAGTTCTTTTGGTAAGGTTAAAAGTAATATCATACTAAGAATTATGATCTCTTGTGCGAAAATGGTATCATCTTAACCCAATTTTAAGAACGAGGCAGTCCCGTAACAGCAATTAGTAGTCTGCATTGAAAGAGTTTTATAAAGAGAAATAAAATATACATTTAAAATTATATAACAAAAGAACATGGAAATTTTAATTGCTGCTTGATGTGGTCCAAAAAGCATTAATTAATTTTTAATAACTTAATGAACATTAAGTATCTTGCTAAAACAATTGTTTCTGTGTTATGTTTTAATGCTATAGAATAATAAAAATATCCTTCCACAAAATTATTAATAAAAAAATTAAATAAAGCACAATTTATAAGTTATTATCACGTCTTTTTTATTTTCAAAAAATAATCGCTACTAATGTATCCTATCCCCACTCTAAGGTAGTAAATAAAAGAATTTCTTACATTTATATTATATTATAAGTATGCAAAATCACTGAATCACACTCTGAGAGGATTAAGCTCTCAACAAAGTGCTTCTCTTACTTTACGTTCACTGGAGAACATGGTAGAGTGATGATTACAATCATGTAGTATGAAGATAAATAATTACGTTACTACGATTATTATTTCAAGTTTTCTTTATAAAGATATTCCATATATGATTAAAATTTTATGTGTAATATATTTTTAAATTAATCTGAAATTCTTCATGGTTTCAAGTTGTTGATCCTAAGGAATCAGTCGCTAATAAATTCATATGTACGAAATAATAATCACCAAAAAATTCATCATAACATTTTCTTTCTCTTTCCATCTCCGCCTGGGAATGTATCGATATTTCTTTTAATAAATTACTTACTTTGTGTAGTTGTTTGCATGTTTACACTCTTTTACGCATATATTGCATTACCTTAAAGAGTTATTACTTTAGAAAATATATAACATACATTTAATGATATTTACTTAAATGCAATGCAATATTATATATTAAATACCGATGAATCGAGTAAAAGGCAGGAACATTTACATTACAACCACAAAGCTATTAAACATAAATACAGTACGAATAAATTAATTATTACTTAAATCGAATGTTAAAATCAGTTGCGATCCCGTATTATTTGGCAAACGGCGCATTTTATTTCGGAACAATTAATACCGAACGACTGATCCATAATAATACAATGTCAAATCAAATTAGAAACGCGTAACTGTATTAGAGTTCGGTGTGAAGTACAAATTATATTATACAAATTATGACGTATGAAACAAATCGGTACATACATTGTATTTGCACGTGCTGTCTCATAAATACATATGTACATACATTATACAACGAGCAGTGTGCTTACCACAAGTCTGCATTTCGACACTACATACTGAGCATTAGTGTTCATTCATAAATATTTTCATAGTTTTCCTCCTTTCCATATCAATCCTCTTTCACTTTCAGTCTACAAATATTACGGTTTCAGAACCCATATTAATTAATTTTTAATTTTCCTCATCTAAATATAAATCTGCATACATTGAATAACAAATATCCGACGTTAAAACTTAAAATTGTTGAGATACTATTTTTACTGAACTAAACTAAAAATACTCCCGGCGTGTCACACTCCGCCAATCAGCTGGTGAAGTCTTTCATTATACAATTTCTGGAAGTGATTCAAATCTAATGATTCTGTATTTTATAAGAAACTATACGATAACATCAAAAAAAGATCCATCGAAGAATATACATATTTATGAATGATGAGAAATTATAAACTTTTAGATTCGACCATTATATACGCGTTTTTCTCAAAAATTGCAATCACGTTTGAGTAGGTTTTTCATTACTTCAAGTTCTTATATATCTATGATTAAATAGAATTCTAATACCTATATATATTATTTAAAAATCATTAATAATACTGAAAATACAGTTTTTATTTTCCTTTACAGCAAATGTTTTCAGTATTTTCATTTCAGAAACGAAAACTAAAGCTTTTTGATATAGAGACCTAAAAACTAAAATGCTACCATCAATTACAGATAAGAAACGTTGGCGTCACCACGAGCTTTAACCAAAAGATCAAGCCTCGATAGCACCGCGTATGGAACACGCTTTTATTTTATAATGTCAACTGTTCAGAATTTTTTATAGACTTATAATAATATCAGCATATCTTTAAAAATACCATGACGTATCAAGTTCAATGTACATACAGCCTATTTTTATTTACAATTTTTTTTCACTATTGAAATTTAACTACGTTAGCACCAATAAAGATTTTTCTCAGTCTTTAAATCATGAGATTTTAAAATGACTTTTTAAATATTAATAAATAATAGACTATGTCGGTTTTTTTGAGTCGAACATGGCATACTACTACTATTATTTTTTAATTTTTATACAAAATGCCTGTTCGTTTTTGTTAACGAGGAATCATGCCATACTTCTACTATTATTTTTTTTAATTTTTAATACAAAATGCCTGTTCGTTTTTGTTATCTTTACATTACAACAATCGACGTCCAGGCACGGGAACGCTCACAAAAGCTATATGAGAATTATTAAAAAAGAATAATGAAACGGCACCCTAAATATAAATAAAGTAAAATGTAAATCATTCCACCGAACCACTCTTCAAACTATCAGTACTGGGGTGGGTGTTCATAATATAGGAACATTCACCCCCGGGTAATGCAGTATTACAATGTCCGGTTAACGACCCAACAGTCGGCCACTACGTTGAACATATCAAAGGAACTCAAGGCTTTGCTAGTTTAACACCTCAGTTGCGATGTCATTTTATATTAACATATAACAAACTATTCGACGAGAAGAACTTTATTAAAATTTCAGTCCCATCTAGTAAAAATTTTATGTGTTCAAGAATATATATCTTTTATTTAAGGTGCTGAAATCCGATTACAATGTTGTAATACTACAGTCCATTCTGTTTCCATTTGATAGAACCACCTTCGTACGAAAAATGTTGCTAAAAATAAGTAATAACAACAACGCCGCGTTCGATATGTGGAGCAGTCCAGAAGGAGCAAAACCCCCTCCATTTCCATTTGTCTGTCCTGCTCTCTTGGATAGGAGAGACTGTAAGAAGGAAGGAAGTCAGCCTGGGTGGAGGTAACGTTGGAAAGGGAAGCAAAACTGCGCCGAACTCACAGTCGAAACGATAATAAACCTATATTCAACTTCACCAAAAAAAAACCGAAAGCATCCACCTAGACAGTTGATAAAAACTTATGCTTTATAATTAACAACGAAGTAAAATTAATACCGTTATCATGTTATAAACTACAAGTAGGTATAATATATCGGTAAAAATAACTACTGAATACATTACATATATTTAAATAAAGAGAGTATTAACATCAAATATATAAGATGAATTTGAAAAAAGTGGAAAAACTAAAATAGGTTTTTCAACTGTTCTTTCTTGGTTTTCATACAAAATAGTTTTTTCAAAAAACTCTATTATACATCATTCTTTGTCAAAAGATGAAATTCATAAATAAAACATAGATGCAGAATAGTTCACGTTAACACGCATCCTCGACAATGTAACAAGTCATCGTTCAAACAATGTATACTTTACATTTCACCTGAGAAAATGTAAGGACATAAATAATACGTTAGTTCACGTCACATACATTTTTAAGAAAACTGTTAATATATTTTTTCTTTAACTTTATTATGCTTATTAGAAATTAATTGTAGTATTGCTGTGTACACATTAAATTTATGGTATGTACAAGTTTCTGTCAAGCACTTAATTAAACAAAAGACGTCGCGGTCGATATCCGCAGTAGTTTATTGATTTTTTTCAGCCTTCACAACAAAATCGTAACAGTGACTCATAATTTGTTTTGACACGTGATACTGTGCTTATCTTCAAGCGAAAGTATTAACCAGCTATCAATTTATTGAGAGTAGATAATAAGAAATTTCCATATTAACATCTAGTCTTAACAGTGGCTTCGATTTATCTTCATTACAATACAGCCCATGTTGGGCGCCAAATGGAAACCATAGAAAAAGCTACTATGAATTCATTTATTTAAAATATTAAATAAACTTTAAGAAAAACAACAGAGACTCGCAATGAAGATACTATAAACTAAAGATTTTAATAAAAAGATTGTCAGAGTGACCCTAAAATACAGACATAGCGGCGCCGAACTAGGTTTCAGCAAACAAATATTGGCATGAGGCCCGCAACCCACTAAGGAGTTTATATGTTATGCAGAATGTAAAAAAATTAAATAATCTCACACACGTAATAACAGTCATTTTCAAATACGCACGAATAAAAAAAAATCGAAATAACAAAATCTTAGAAATTGAATCAGTTTTTGCTCTTAGGGAATATGAATTTATTCATTTTAAGTACGTACGTACCCAAGTACGTAAATATTCCCATTTTGCAAAATATTATTACATGAATTTGTCAATCCAAGACACTTATTAATATTGTTGTTTAGTAAGCATTCTAAAACAAGTGATCTAAAGTATCTTGTTTTATGAATACATCACATAATATGTATGTCCATAGAAAAGGCTAGAACAGAGTAATGGTGACGCGGCAGCTACGTCATTTGGCTTCGGGCCAGACAGTGACAAAATTCAATATGAGCAACGTACGAACGCGAGAGACAAAGATTGCGAGGATGCTTCCAACACAGTTAGGAGCGGACATTACAAATCAGGAATGTTTAAACATAATTGTGCAATGTATGTGTGAGGTCGAATTAGAGTACACGAGAGTTACTGGAATCATTTTAAAACGAAGAAATACATTGTTTTTTACCTTTAAAACACATAAATCACATTGATATAATTATTTTTAATTATTGACTCGTAAGAAAATTTAGTTTTTCTTTTTTAACAAGCGTTTTTATCTTGTATCTTGTTATTAAAATATACGTATTTTTATACTTTTGTTAGCTTTAAGATAGTATTGTTATAAAAAAATCCTGCAAAACAATATATCGCATAAAAATTGTTTCAATTCAATATTCGTTAACCTACAGATCCATATACAAAAGCCGTAGCAATCTACGAATTATATACACACGTTATACATTTAAATCGAATCAAACAATATATGTATGTAGCAAAATTATTTTCCCTTTTTTATATAATCCACACTTGACACCTACAACATCAGATTAATTTTCAATATTTTGTTGTTTATATACACTTTAACATGTTCTAGTTTTAATAAACTATAGAAAAATATATTTTAATAAAAAAGAGCATTTCGTGCAAAACACTGAAAATCCGTCCGAAGGTTTGCAAATATTGATTAACAGCGATTGATTCTCTGGGAGCGGCTGTATGAAAAACAACCATAAATATACAGACATACATACATATGTACACACATACGTATGTATGTATATACAGCTGTATATACTAAAGGTATTGGAGTCATTTCCCCATACCGTACCCAAGTTTAATAGCTCCATAAAATTTAAACATTTCGCTCTCATTACAAATCCCAAATAATTCGAACCTTTAACTCTTTTAACCACGTTAATTTATTAGATTTGATTAGATTAAAAAACTAAATGAAATTCAGTCTAAGTCGCATTACAGAAAAAGCCGCTTTTCATAGAAACCTTACATACATTTGATCAAATGTATTTATATATAATTAAATGTTCACTTTCAAGGCTTCTTGATATAAATGAAATATATCAGACTGGAAAATTGTCTCAGTGTGATTCAAATAATTTTTATTGCTAGTCTCTTATTTCGACCTGACCTGGTTTTTAAAGATACCAATAAAATTGCGTTTAAAATAAAATAACTTAGTCCAAATATGTATTATTTTATTCTTATACCGTTAATATAATGTTAAATAAATTTCTGAAGAAAATGCATACATTTACAGTCGCAGTCTTTGTGAAAGTGCTAAATACATTTATTCGAAGTCCATTTCCGACTAAATCCATTGATATAGATATTGAATTATCGCATTAAAGGATCTCGCCTGCTAATTACATGGCTCCATTATCCCGGTCCATTATTCTAATTAAAATTGTTCTATACAATAATCGTCTTAGTTGCAAACTTAATGGAACTGCAATTTTCTTCAGAATAAAATGTTTCAGACTTTGATGTTTGATGTTTGAGTGAAAACAATAGTTTCTGTTTTATAATTTGAATCTTGATCAACATAATTATTGATATTATTTAGAAATTAGGAATTAATTTCTAATTTCTAATAAAGAAATTAATAAGTCAGATATTTTCTTAATAAAATTATTTTGTTAATTCTTGTAGATAACCCCAAGTGTTATATGTAGTTGAGTTATATGTATGTATTTTTGTTGTAGTGACTAGTTGACTAAATAAATGCAATTTTTATATAGGCTTAATCAAAAAACTAGTACAAAGTAAACGTATATTTAATGTACTACAATTATAAGTTAATAGACGAATATATAATTAAAAGATCGATGTGGAGTGTGGACTTAACAAACTCCATTAATATTGTATACATACTTCAGCTTCATGGAAATTATGGTAAGCTTTAATTTTACTTCTCAAGGTTAATTATATAAGGGATATATTGCTTTTCTGACCAAAATTTATTTTTATTCATTCCTTAATACATATATTATATATACACATATCATTCGAAATTTCATTCATTCTTCATACGTTTTTCCTTCATTCTTTAACCGTAATTAGGTTTAAAATATTTTTTGACCACATTACCCAAGATCTGCTATAATTACGTTTTTCATGAAGCAAGTAACAATGGAGTTACAAAGGCATTTAAGGATCGAAAGATTTATCCAAACCAATTGATATACATACATACATACATATCAAAAATATAACTACCCTTTAATTGCTTCGTCTTATGCAGATATAGATGTCGAAAAAATATTTTGAAATTATTCTTTTGATTAAAATATTTAGATTTATTTTTATATTAATAATAAGATAAATAAGTAAAAAAATTGATTGGTTTTACTATAGGTGTATAAAAAATTAAATTTTGATATCGTTTACTTCCGACAGTACCTACACTACAGTTACGTAGAGACAGTATTAGCAGTACGATATTTAGCTCTGTATTTCGCTCAATAAATATTAAAAGACATAATATTTTTATATTATAATATATTTTGTAAATTATATCAATTATAAACGCTCAAATCCTCAGCGAGTATTATATAGGACTATTGTTTCAATTAATCTATTACTGTAATATTATTTTACGAGTGATACATATTATAAAATTGTTACTAACGTTAGCTGAGCGGTGCTGGCCGGTGAATTTCGTCCGTCATCCCTCCCCAGTACCCCATTAGGATCACTCATGCAACACAATATACACTAACTGTTCACAATAAACACTTATAAATAATAATAACTATAACATTATTGATGTATCAGTAAGTTAATAACGTGATGGGAAATTGTAGCGTTAGGCGTGATCGCTCACTCTCCCATCGGACGCCATCATGCTTTGATGGAGAGTTTCGCGCGCGCGCGAAACTTTTGCTTGTGTTGCCAGTTGTAATACATTACCCTTATATTGTGATGTTATTATGTTGAACAGAATAATCTAAATAACAAATGTTGTTATATATGAATGTTAAGGTTTTGAGGGTTAAATTTACCGTTAAATGTATTTGGAGAGTGTAGAATTGGACTTAAATATATAAAATTTATCATTATATATTTTTTCTATTACAACATCGTAGTAACTAAAGCATACTTGAAAATATAATGATATTTTTATTATGTCCATCATTAATTTTCACTATAAGTGCTTCTTTAAGATTGCGAGGAAAAGAAAATGTTTTGTTAGGAAAAGAAATGTACCTATTAATGATAAAAGTGTGAGGATTAATCCCATAAAATGGTAACCAAAAAATTTATATGGGAAGTATGGTTTTGACAAAGCTTTAAATACGGACTTCAAAAAAAAACTATAGAAATTAACTTAATCAAAGCCAAAGAACTTATCAAAGCTTGTTATGATATAAAGAGACATATAGTATGAATGTCAACGAAATCTTTATTTACAAAATTTCGATATCGTTCGTTTTAATTGGAATTTAAAAGAATTAAAACCCAAAGTACTCTGTAACAATGAAAAATAATCCGTATCTCTCTACATACCCTCTGGACTCGTGACGTAAATCAGAAAAAACAGTCCCGTGAACTTGAATACTTCCGCATTACTAAATCGTGTTTCAATATTAATTAAATAGTATTAATTTTATATTTTTAATTTCATTATAATATGTATATGGGAGATCGGAATAAGTAACTGACAATACTGTCACGCATGCGCCAACTGCAACCACTGCAATACGACGAGTGTGGCGCGCTCCTGCCTCTATTTTTACATTTCTTTGTGAGTTTTCGCTAGCGGCTTGAGATACACACGAAAATAATTCATTATTATATCTAATACTTCTATTCTATAACGTATGCTCACTGTTTCATTCAATATTACCGCTACGTTTTTTTTTTTAATTTGTATTTGAAAATAAAATCTATATAATGAAATATTATAATTCCTTTAAAATTATATGGCTCCAAAATAAGTTTAATGAGTTGTAAAATTTCTGATGTCATAGTAATTTGCAGTAAAAGCTTATAAATATGAGGAATCCGGTGAATGAATTGCATGACTTTTTTTTATAATTTAATGTTCTATGAAAATAAAACATATTAACAGAAATCTAAGTCATCGTCTTTACGAGACTATTCATCGTCTTCCTCATCGTCTTCTTCGTCATCCTCTTCGTTGTCTTCGTCTTCATCGTCTTCATCTTCTCCACTTTCAGACTCATCTTCTTCATCCTCATCTTCTTCTTCCTCATCTTCTTCATCCTCATCTTCTTCATCCTCATCTTCGTCTTCGTCTTCCTCATCCTCCTCTTCTTCTTCTTCAGGGGCAGCAGTGGAAGGTTCAGTTGTTACGTCTTCAGCTGGTTCAGTTGTTAAATCTTCAGGAGCACCAGTTGTTACTTCTTCGGAAGGTTCAGTTGTTAAGTCTTCGGGGGCACCAGTTGTTACTTCTTCGGAAGGTTCAGTTGTTAAATCTTCAGGGGCACCAGTTGTTACGTCTTCGGAAGGTTCAGTTGTCAAATCTTCAGGGGCACCAGTGGTTACATCTTCAGGTTCAACAGTTGTTACGTCTTCGGAAGGTTCAGTTGTTAAATCTTCAGGTTCTCCAGTTGTTACTTCTTCGGTAGTACTGGGTTCAGGTACAGTAGTACTGGGCTCAGGCTCAACGAAATCCCAGTCAAAGTTGATGCCAGTAACTTCACTGAACCAGCTGTGGTAATGTCCAGGGCGGATGAAACCTAAGAATAATTATGATTATCATTAAAAAGGGTGCAATGTCACTTAAGTACAAAGTAAATGACTTTCAACGAAACTTAATATTTTTAATATTCTCAAATTTACATTAAAAATATTATACATATAAATCGACGTAGCCATAAAAGAGAAAATAAAATTATCATTTTAAAGTCACATGCATCTCCTAGAAGGAATATATATTCCTGATGATATTTTAACTCAAATGAGATGAGGTCATTGATTTTTAAAGTTAAACATCTCTGGGAACGTTTCTCAAACGTTAAATCACTTTTTAAGTATTTGAATAAAACTTTTTAAACAAAGCTTTCCAGACTTCAGTAATGTTTTTCTTAACAAAAAATTATATTCCTCAAATTTCTTATTTTCTCTATTTTAAAGGCATGGAAAGAATAAAGTTAAAAAGCTTTAGTTATTCTTACCAGCGGGTAAAGGAGTGTGGCAGCCAGACCTAGAGACGAAGGAAGATACACCGACTTGGGTAAGTTTTCCATCTTCATCAACAACAACCAAAGGACCACCGCTGTCACCCTAGAAACAAAACATTGAAATAAACTCATTTAATTAGCAGACGTAATATTCATGACTTCGTTATCTTTTTTTTATCAATATGACTCCACTTTTTGTGTTTTTTACTCCATAACTCCGACAAATATAAACAGATTTTATATTCTCACTTTTATTGAAAACTACTATGTTATATATAGCTGATGTACTGCATAATTCAAATACGAAAAGGATAATCCCAAAACAATCATAAGGTTGGTTCTTGCATATTAGTTTATAAAACCGTTTTTTTTAGCGAAATCGATTCCAAAGGAAACCATATTGATCTTACAACGCTCAACAAACCAAAGGACCGTACTAAAAATTCTTATACATAGCTAACTCCTAAAACTATAGGAAAAAATTAATTTCAATACCTGGCAAGTGGACTGAGATGACACATTGTATGCGTTTGCGCAGATTGTAGAGTCAACGACGATGTTAGTGAATACAGTGCGGCAGAAGTTGTTGCTAACTCCAAGTAAATAGACCCAGTTCAAGATTTGAGGGGAGACTCCTGAAATAATGTAAATTAACAAGGATCAGAATAAAAGTAAAAAAATGTCTATTGTTTTTAAAAACCATAACACAGCTACAAAAGAATTAATACATAAATTAGGAAGAGCAGACTGGTTGCTAAATTATTAAAAAAAATCGTTTTGTAATAGAAAATAACATAAAAGATGCCGTTTTCTAAATTTATATATACGGGATATATATTAACTGAGAGATACTATTACGCCTATTTATACGTTTGATTAGGTAATTTTTTTAACTTATGGTTAAAAATTTATATATCGCATGAATGAAAAATCTACAATGAGATATAAAGTTAAGATATAACTGTTGGGTTTTACCGAGCACTTTCTGCAATCTTGCATACTTACAAGATACTATGACATTCCAAAAAATAATAACACTGATGGATTAATTAAAAAGATTTTTTATAAGAAATTTTATCACGGACAACATCGGTATTTGCCAATGTAATCACAAACCATTTGAACTGATGTTTTATTTCCACTTAGCTATAAATAAATAAATTTAACTCAAAGTAAAAGCAGTGTTCAAACACAGAGTCACTCCATTTACTTTTAAATTACTTTCCCCGCAAAATCTAATACAGTTTTATTTTATTAATATTACTTCAAAAGTGCATATTCCGATAAGCTAAGCAGTGTTATAATATTAGTTTTGTATCAGGATTTAAAATTCCACTTAACGTAGAAATTGAATGAAAATAGCTCCCGCTTCGAAGGCGTTGTGCAATTTTTCAATAATACATAAATAATTACCGTTAGTCCAAGTTCTGCCCCAGCCGCTAGCTTGAAGCCTGACTTCGCTGTAGTCCTTATTTTTGTCTGCGTCACGTTGGATTCTGATTGGCTGAATGAGCTCTGGGAAATATGAAGTTAGAGAATTGATCAAAAATAGTAATACAACGGTAATACCCTTCTTTGTAACTGTAGAATAAAAAAAAATCAATCATTCTTTTTCTAAATAATTGTTTAAAGTGTTTTAACAGCTACCATACAAAAACTCAAGTTTTATATGATTGTTTACTCACCGTTATATTGGACGTATTTGTTAAGTTTGATCAGACCGATGTCGTTGGGTTGAACGACACCAGCTAGGGACTCGATGTACAAGGGATGGTTGTAGTATTCCGTGGACTCCAATAGGAGAGATGGCCGGGAAAGCTCAACTCCACCCACGCGGATGACGATAGTCACACGGCTAGAAGATATTACATTGTTTTTGAATTATCTTCCATAACGTTAATGTTATTTTTTTCTCACAATAGTCGATAAATGGAAAGAATGTAATGGACAATTGTTTTTTGGTTACTCCAGGGTGAATAAAGTTTATATCTTACCGAGCAGTGCAATGAGCAGCAGTCATGGCCCATTCGTTGTGGATGAGGGTAGCGCCACATCCAAACACACCGCCGCTGGCATCCACCATACGGAGAGATAGTTGGTATGGGATCTGGCCATTAACTGCCTCCCAGCCGGAAACTATCCTCGAAATTCCTCCTGAAATAAAACAAATTTTGTCTATTGAAATGTGACCTTATTTATTGTAAAGTGAATACTATATTTATATAAAAAATCTTAACTTTACTAGAAGTATCTAAAGTTTAAATCAATCATTATAAAACGGATGTTTTTATTGACGATTGTAACTTTATCACAAAAAAATACAATGAAATTTGTCAATAATAAATTATTTCGGAAAAATTAATTCGGAACTTCTTCTCTATCGGGAATACGACATAGCACTTGTATTTTGTAAAAAGTCACGTGTCATAGATGATTACAAAGCTATTCATGTTAGCTCAAACCATTCGTTTTCTCTAAACTCTAGCCTAAAGTCCATTCAGGTGGTTTGAGAATTTCATTATCACAGCAAAGTAAGAAAAAAAGGAAAAATAATATAGTTTGTCGCTCCATATACCATGTCAGGTAATAATATTATTATTGATTCCCTTATCACAAAATTGAACTACAGAAAAACTTTTATTAATATCCGAAATGTATTTTTTTATATCAATTCAATCATTATAATTGTGCTGATAACAAATTAAAGTCAGGAAACAAATAGCCACGGCCGAAACTATCGGAAGTATAACATACGAAGAATTGGATGTATCCCTACTAATATTATAAATGCGAAAGTAATTCTATCTGTCTGTATCTCTGTTACGCTTTCACGTCTAAACCACTAACCTGATTTTAATGAAATTTGGTACAGAGATGGAGTTGACCTTGAGAAAGAATATAGGATAGTTTTTATCCCAGACTTTTGAAAGGTACTCTTGGAAACGCGATATAACCGAACTCCATTTGGGCAAAGCTGCGGGTTGATAGCTATTTAAATAAATAGAAAAAATAATTGATTTGCTTTAATTACCTCGTGCATTTTCGGGGAAGTCAGCGAGTGGCAGACTCGGATAAGCGCCAACCTAAAAAAAAATAAAACATATATTTATGAAATTAATCCAAAAAGTACATTTTTATTCCTATCCAATGACGTAAATGTATTAAGCTCAGAAGATTATAAAAACGTGGTAATCTCTTAATTGAAATCTAAGTATTATCGGCTATCTGCTTCAAGTGAGGATTTGGAATGATAAGGATTTTTGAATCACCTCCTTTTTGTATTGTTATGTAATTAATTATTTTACATATTTTTATACTAATCTGTTAAAATATCCATGTCCCTTCGTGTAATGAAGGATTCAGAATAGATTAATTATATAACTTCAAAATAGTTACGTTCAAAATAATTTGCAAACTCGACTAATGATAAAATAATATTACGCAAAACTGTGTAATAACACAAAGAAAATATGTGGAATGAGGAAGACATAAGAGTAGATAAATAGATCGCTGTTTAAAATCTGAAATGAGTATTGTTTCTATATATAATTAATAAAATATATACATATATTTACTTATCATATTATACAGTTTACGCCAGCTTATAATCTAATCATGGAAATAAAATGATGAGCTTACATTCCCACATATGTTCTATAAAATATGTGATGGTGGTAATAATCTCAAAGTGTGTTTACACCCTTCGCGCTGACGCTTAATAAGCTCTAAAACTGTTTTATTTTATAACAGCTTTATAAAAATTATAAACTAAAATATAATTGGATTTTTTATGGAGTGTTCAAAGAAATTGTAACTAAAATTACGAAAGATTTTTCGTTTAAATCCTTATTTAAGACAACATTTAAAACGTTTAATTTAAAAGTACGAACACAGAAATGTACTTATAACGTACATCTACTATTTATTTTCAATAATTTACTTTTAACAATATGTTATATTATCACAACGTAATAACATTTTAATTTATCTAGACGTCATTTGTCATTGACATAATAATATTAAACAATTAAAATTCAATACATTTCTATGTTCATATCTTCGCATGGTGCATTATTAAATTATTGTATTAAGGAATGTCATCTACTCTCGCAAACACTAATAAAATAAAAAAATAAAAAAGAATTACCCACGACACAGCGAATAAAACGAGGAGAGCACCTAACGCGGCCATTGTCCAAATAACGATTGATTAACATGAAAATACATGTGTATTTAAATCCATATCAATGATAAAATTAATGATAAAATCATGATTAATTGTTTATCGATTAAATTTATCGAGCTGTCAAATGTTCTTTAGCAGTTTTTAAAATATTTCGTATGGTCGCAGATAAATCTAACAAGATGGTATATTTTTAAAACGATCTACACTACATTTTCATCTCGTCTGCCCGAGATCACAGTTGCTGTAAAGTAAACGAAACTTCGTTAGCACGTAGTCTAAAATAATAAAAAAACTCGTAGTAAATCCGAAAATACTAGCTTTATTTCAATATACAGCAGGTAAATCCCAATATACAGGATACAATAATTCTCAAATTCGTTCATATATATCTACGCAAATGCACATTAGATATTAATATTATTCACTCTATAAACCAAAAACATTTGGTTGTAACTTAACATATAACAAATATAATATTATATACATATATACATACTATGTGTCCTTAATTTTCGACGGAACATATTTTAAGAACAAAATCTTGTGAAGATAGGCATTATAAATTATTAACATGTAAATATTTTAATTATTTGGTATATTAACATAAATAAACCCAAAGTAACATAATTTAATCCTCTACTCAAATAGGAAAACTCCAAAGAGGATTAAATTATGTTACTTTATACTCTTATAGGAGTATAAAGTATATAGTATAATTCGTTAGAATCTCCAATAGGAAAATTATTACGCAAAACATGATTAGTGATAAGCAATCGACACGTCACATTTTTCATCCTTGTAATTTTTTTTTATTCAATTAAGTAAGTTGCTTCATTTTCTTGCTTCATTGTTGGTTAAACTCATGTCAGTAATTATTACTGCTTCAAATACAAAGTCAAAATATTAAAATTAATTTAATCACCTTACAAAAGACATACAAGCCTACCTCCCTCTTAATGCAAGTGTTATTTCTGATTAAAAATTTCTATTTTAATAGAGAAAGAAATATTAATATTGAAAAAGCAAGTTTCATTCCTTAATGTATATATAATTGAAAAGAGTGTATGTATTAAAGTATGTTATGAAACGACATGACAAATTACATTTTTATAAGTAATATGTTAATGGTAATTTATTTATTTTGTTTGTCTATCTTACAGTAAGTTATGAAATACATCTAATATTACTAGTTTTTGTTTGTGACTTCAGCCGTTGAAGAGAATAACGAATAGAGTGTTAATACAATTATTATTATGGTTACTGACCGTCAGCTAAAAGTTTTGCTATGTGACCTCAAATTCCGTACAAATGTTAAGACGTGATTTTTCTAGAACTAAATGGAATAAAAGGACAATTTATAGGTTATCTTTTTTTCTGATGGTTAACCGACGTGATTATAAAGTTTCATCAAATTCCGTTTAGTAGCGTTCATGTATAAAAGGAACAAACATGCATACATCCATACATCTATCACTCAACATGCCCTCTCGAACTTCGGAACTTATGATATTTTTTATATCTAGCTTAATCTTAGATCGGTGTTCCCCGGCGATGTTAGCTTTGTTTTTTAATATTTTTTCTTTTACCTAACACACTAAACTAGAAGTCTGAAACGCTATCTATGCATTCTTATTAGTTTAAGGTTATTCTGTTTTTATACTACACCTAGAAGTTTATTACAAAACAACAAATTATTTGTTATAAATTAATCTAAAATTTTATGCCGAACCCGGGGGTTAGAAACTAGTATATGTTTATTATTAGAAGGATATTGTAAATGACCGTGATAAAAAATTATCGTTATTATATTTAATCGTATAATCGTATGTTAAAAGAACTTTATCTTTATCGTTGTAAGGTATGACGTCTATAAGGTATTTAATAAACTTATGACAAGTTACTCATTAAAACATGTTCAATAACTAAAATCCATTTATAGAACAGGCACCCTACGTAGTTTTGGTAAAATTTTGCAAAATTTGTCAGTTTGACATTGACAACCCCAAAATGGGTGTAAATTAAAAAATATTCATGGAAAATAATGCCTTTAAAATGCCTTAAAGTTCCTAAATAGCTTTAAGTAAATGTAACCAAAATAGAGCTGTAAATAAATTACAGTCAAAGGAAAAATATCTGAAAATTCTACAAATAAGTAAATACGTTAGAAAACCAATACATTCTTTGGTTTATTCTAGGCATCTTCCCGCAACACGTCAATTCCAATTAGTCTCATTCTAACTCCTTCCAAGTATTTCTTCTAACCCACATCAAGTTCAAAGTTAAATCGAGAAATAATTTATTTAAGTCTCTACGTATTTTCTTTAACTTTTTGATTCAAATATAACACTGTACTGTTCTAATTCGTAGTACTCGGAATCTTGGTACAAGGTGCTTAATTTCATATTTCGAGCAATGTGTCTTTTTGTTAAAACAACAAATATTATAATAACATTATTTTCAATAACAGCAACTTAAAAAGAGAGTTTACAAAGATTTTTCCTACGCATATATGGGTTCGGATCTGTCTAAATCACCATAGCTGTTCGATAGATTTGGATGAAATTTCTTTGCCTAACAACCAGTTTCCTTCCGCTGGTTTTTAGCTTTGTTTTATTAATATAAGTCAAGAAGTGTCAAAGTATCAAGTCTTTTACAAAATTATGTAAGCCATTTTTGGGATACGATTATCTAATTAAATGTTTACGTGTCAGTACAATTGTTAAAGTCTATTAATGCGTAAGAACTTTGTTAAAGTTTATTCAAAATTAGTTATGTTTTATTAATCTGGTGTATGTTAATAAAATTATCTATGAATTAATAATCTTCGCCTTATCACTCCCGCACTAGAATATGTTCCACCTATTCGTGCGTGTTTCCAAAATATGTACATAATCTTGCATTAACTGATATGGCTTTTTTGATACATTAAGCCGGACATCGTTTTATCCAACTGTATTAATTTCGTTATTTTTATTTCTTAACATTATATAGTTTTTAAAATTGATGGTAAATTTCATGAAATGATAATGTAGCATATTATTTGAATAAATTTCAATTTCTCAATGAGAATACCTCGTGCATACTATGAGATTTTAATCAAAGTAAGATTAAAAACACAATTTCATTATAAAGTTATGGATTAATTTATCAATATCTCTATTATAAGAGAATTAAGTTTATTAATATAGGTAGTTTTATCCCATATATCATCCGAACAAAAGAAAACGAAACTACTCATAGTTTCGAAAGTTAATAAGTTATAAGGAAGCAAACCAACAGACACAAATAACCAAAAAAAACCTTGTTTTCTATTTACTTGTTAAGTAAATAGAAAAGAGATTTATCAGTACTATAACAATATTATTATATACATATAAATAGTAGAAGTTACTGACTTTTAAATGTAACATCACTATTTATAAAACAACACAAATAGGTTCGTTTCCATCAATATCTTAACCACCTTCCTTGCGGATTCACGACAAGACGGAAATTGTTGTCTATAAATAATTATAGATTGTCGGAATGAGATAGGGTAAAAGAGACTAATAAATAAATGGAAAAGTTTATTTATATAGAATATTCTCTAGATATCTATATATATATGTATATACAGGGTGACTGGTGAATTACTATCAATATTTAAGGAGAATACTCGGTACATGATTCTCATTCGAATTATGTAAAAAAAATAGGCACTTAATTTTTGACAAAATTTCCGTATAAATAAATAAAGTGTTGACACGTTCCAAGTGTTCCAAGTGTGAACGCGTCCGGCGGCGTGCTGATACAACACCACGCCGCCGCACGCGTATGTGTGAGTGTGTCTGTATACCTAATCTGTAGGGTGTTCACACGATGCGTAATTAATTACATAACTTTTGGTTAACTTTAGTTAGAAGTTTATTAATGTTTATGTTATATTAATTTTTATTTTGTCGTATATGATCGTCAAATTTCACGTCCTCAAGTATCGATAGTAATTCACCAGTCACCCTGTATATATAGATATGTACCTATATATATACATACACAATACATTTATTGTTTATAGGGTGTTTACACTCTCAAATAGCAATCAAGTTAAAAAGTATCACAATGTTAACTCTAGGGAAAATGTTTCTTAACTATCTTTAATTTTAATATTAATAATTAAAAAAATATTAACATCTTAAGGAGATCCATTAATACGCAAGGCCATAAAAATGGTCCACTAAGAAATCTATTTTCAATAGCTAGAAAAGATCACTCATTACTATTGTACTGGAAATTAAAATCGCTGAATGCTTAAAATGGCGCATGTAGTTTCACGACCTCCTGTTTCACATAAAGACTTGAACCACGTTTCGATTCAAGGACTAGTAATACCAGAATCCCTAAGGAAAATTTAAACTTTTCTTCCCAAGAAATTAGTTATCTAAAACGACTCTTCGTGGAAGGCAGCAACTACCGCAGCATATTAAAGCCGTTCACTCTTGTAATTAGACCGAAAAAAGGTTTGATATTGGTATTCCGTCCGTGGTGAAGTAAGATTTCGAAATTCCTTTAGGCTATAACGATTTGTTTGCAAAAATACAGGATTGTAAAATCGACCATATTGTGTTGTCTTCCATATTCCTTATGCTGGATAATGTGATGCGGACTAGGATTACCAGGAATTACAATAACACTCACATACGCTATGAAACTTCGACTCTATTATTAAAATTCTTTTTGAATATAATACTTTTTGTTATATCAGCCGAAGTTCAACAGTGAATAGCTTTATCCTTTACTCATGTCTTTGCTGGGCAGCATTTTGATAAACTCAAATTAGCTAAACACGAGTTCTCGTTACATGGTGGGTAGGTCATAGGTTAGCATTGCCCAAGCTTTTCAAAAGCCACCCCACATCAGAAAAGCCACTTTATTTTTTGAAAAGGGGAAAAAATGTGACAAAAATGTTGTATTTGGCTGTAAAAAATTGTAATAGTAAAATGTTCTACGAGACCCTTGACAAAATCAGGAAATATTCTGTCAACTTCAAAATTAAGAGCTTTGTTCCGGTAAAATATCCAAGAGAAAAACTGGACAAAACCTAAAGGAAATAGAAGATAAATATATTTATATACTTTGGTTATATGTGTTAATAAAATAAACATCCTAACAGATATATATTGATAAAATTTCAACACATTTTTAAATATGTTCTTGCAATTTTTTGGATGCTTGTGGAAAACGCAAAATGTAAAGAGATGAACTCATTTTTACTTTTATATCTCTTGATATTAATAGATTTCGACGTTTTAGTTAACACATCCCACAGAAATGTTGTTACCGATCGTCAGGTTCCGACAGAAACTAATGCCATTTATTAGTATCTGTTATCCTCTTCCCATTTCCCATAAACCGTAGCATTGACAGTGTATTCCACATATGGGTGATTCCACTTCGAACATCAATTATTTTCCCTAGTATTATCAATTTAAAAATAATTGATCATACACGTCTACACTCAAGTAAATATTTTTATCCTTATCAAACGTAGATATATATTTTTTATTGATATGTTGTATTAATTACAGTGAGCCGGATTATGTCCACGTCAATCTGATTAATAATCCTTGTTTTTGAGATATATCGTATCGTAAGCAGCTACTACAATATTATGTGCCAGTTTTTATGACTAAGGATAACTCGTTTGTAGCCTGATTACTCTCAAATATGTGATTTAAAACATTGGTTACAATTATACATAACTTTTTGTTAATTTTCTTCCATGGTAAAAACATATTGCCCTAAAACAAGATTTATAGTAAAATGAGTTCTTCCACATTAATTGGTATATTTGTCAGAAAAGTGAATATAAGTAACCATAAGTTTGATTTAATATGATAAACAAAATATTTCCTGTACTTACATAACTCTAAACAATTTAAATCTTAAATATTCTTAATTTCATAAATGGCATGTTAAATATCATGTAGAATTTTATTAAAATGCGGCAAAATAAATGCGGTAAAAGGAACAGTTCTTTCTATAAATATTATTTTTATCAAACTTACTTCGACGTATGTGCTGTAAAACATATTGTGGATTATCACTTTAAGTTCTTATTATAAAAAGTATATTTCATTAAGATTATTTTATAGCAAAAAGTAATTATAAACTAACCTTTACTATATTCAACCTCCGTCTTTTCTGTATTAAATTTCGTACATCTAAATTTGTAAAAACCCATTTGCAGCATAAAAAATACCATACAGGACACACTTTCTTAATTTCTCATAAATGAAATACAATTTACTAATATTTATTAATTGAAATAATAGGAAAAAATCCCCTTCATAAAGAAAATTAGCAAAAATTTTTGTAAGATAAAAACATTTGTTTTTCAAAACTACAAGAGAAATATTGTTTTAATGCTTAATGATAAAGGCTTCATGAAACTTATGTGTTCGATAATTTGTTATTTTAAGATATGATCATCTTCCTGACATTTCCCATGTCAAAAAAATCTCTGTAAGGTAATTATTAACGACTAGAAGACCTGGCGAACTTCGTATCGCCCTATAATCAAGAAATATCTGTTACGTTTTTTATTTATATTTTTGGAGTTTACCTGTAAGCCATAAATCTCTGTGTTTTGAAGTGCGACAGAATGATTGACATATTAGTTAGTTGTCAAATCTAATGTCAAAAAAAAACGTTTGTATGGAAAATAGAAAAGGGCTGTTTTTATGGTTTTCCCAGTAATGAATCAATTTTTTTCAGCTTTTATACCTTCCCTGAACCTCCACGAACATTTCAAGACTAAGATAAGATAAATCCGTTCAGCTGTTCTCGAGTTTTAGCGAGACTAAGGAACAGCAATCCATTTTTATATATATAGAAGATATTTCATTTTCATACATTATCAATCTTCTATTAAGAAAGAGCAGGAACAAGAAGCTATACGTTAGAAGCTTTAAGCAGGTCCTTATAAGTCAATATTATGTATTTATAAGTTTAAAGTAAATTTACAATACAACGACCAGTTAAAACCTGAGTAAGCTGTGAGAAAAGATGTAGTTTAGGAGATTCAGTGCGCGAAGATTGTCCTTAATATAACTGCAATATATATAAAATTAATATGTAGCTTAGATTACAAGTATATATAAATATATAGAATATTTTCTTTTTTTACCTAAAATTGCACTGAAATAAATAAAACAAACGTTGAGAGTTGAAAGCCTGGCGTCGTCGGGGCGGTCCTAACTGCCGGGATCACCCCCTTTCTCCGAGGGAGTAAGTCCGGTCTTTGCCAGGACCGGCCAGTCGCTGTCGCTGACAGATCCGGGGTGCACCGACATAGCTGCCGAGGGCTTTCGCAGTGGTTTTAGTGAGTAGGGGCCTGCCCAGGCCGAGCCTCACACATCCCTTCCGGCCCCACCAAGGCCGGTTGGACGGCTCGTAAAAAGAGTTTCCCCTGCGTCATCAAAAAAAAAAACGTTGAGAGTGACTGTGACACTATGTTTAAATTTAAGCCTGTTGGGTGCAGGGTGTCACCAATAACACACTTTTAATCTCTGTTAATCTTTATTTCATACACAGAAATGATTTTCTATACCTCATCTCTTCTTGGAGATATAAAAACAAATATGAATATAAAGTATAAATTATAACTCAATTTTTAAAAAAACCTTCCAACAACCGTAACGTCTATTACAAATTAAAACAGTTCGATGTATATGTTAAATAAATGTTTTATTTATTATTTACTTATATTAAAAGTATTCCAATAAAACAAAATTAACTTTGATGAATAAAATACTAAGTACCATGTGTACAATACTAAGTACTAAGTACCATACCATGTGAATAAAAAAATAAAAAAATATTTTAAGTCCAATACAATTTCAATAAGCTAATAAACTATGTATTGCAATTTTATACACAAAAGATAGTATGTTATAAATACAACTAATAGTAAACAGAGAGATTTCTAAACGTCTATGAGTAAGTATAGTATCACTGAATAAATTTAATATCCAATGTCTAAATATAATTTATATACAATATAATAAAATCATTTTCACTATCCAACGTTATGTAAATTTTAAGTAGTATATGCATATGTTTATAATTTTTATTTACGTATTGCTTCAATATTACATCTGTCAAATTGGCAATTTTAATTTTATCATCTGTGCGTTTTTATTTTATTAAATAGGTATTTTCCGTTGTCGGTTTGTACTTGCGTGACGTGACTTTATTTTACAAATAAATTTAGCACTTATAATTAAAAAATATCTGAGTTTAGCTTGAAGAACATTAACATTCAATATCAAGATGAGTGTCTGGCCAGAAGTAGCGACTGCAAAATCCGAAAACAGACATGAAATCAAATTGGCGGGTGCTGCTATATCTAAACGCATTTCGGAGGAAGGTTTAGACAAGACAGTCTTTAAATTAACAAATATTAATCTACTAAACATTAGCGATACATGTCTTCAATCTATTCCCGATGACATCAAATCACTCGTTAACCTCCAATCGCTATTGTTATACGGGAATAAGTTAACAGAATTTAACGAAAACATAACCTCTTTGAAGAAACTTAAGGTGCTCGATTTATCTAGAAATCAAATAACAAGCATTCCTGATAGTTTGAACAACATGAAAGAGCTATCCAGCATAAATTTTAGTTCAAATCAAATCGAACACATGCCAGCTTTTGGTGATTTTCCTAACTTAATCTCGATAGATCTATCCAATAATAAATTAACGGAATTTTTGAATACCGAACAGGCAAACCTGCCTCATTTAACGGATTTAAAGATTAAGGGAAACGAAATAGAAACACTTCCAGGTTATATAGCAAGCACCATGCCTTCATTAAAAAATTTCGACATTGGAGAAAATAAATTGAAGACACTCCCTGGAGAAATAGCTGGAATGGCAAAGTTAAAAGGTAAATAATGTCATATGACACATTCTAAAATATTGCATCATATTAAAAATATTAGGTAATCTTGACTTTAAAGTGTTAAAACTATCTTGCTTCTTATTAAATTATTTTTGTAGTGTTCATTTTACTTATATAAGAGGGTATTTACTAATAATTTGAAATAATTCTCTACATAAAATTAAAGTATGGAATACAAAATATAATTATATGAATATAATGTTGTTATTGTAAATATACATATTAATAGTTTAAAAATCAACTTATATGGATGACTTCCTCAGTTACAATCTTTCTAACAGAACATTATTTCATATGACTTAAAATAAAAAATGTTTTCAATTTAATCTACATTTATTTATTTATTCTTTATTGCACCCAATTCTAAAACTATAAAAATAACATTTTCATTACATATTAGTTGCATGAGGTGCAACAGGCATACATGTTCATTATATATGTCTATTTCTGAAATTCAACATAACATTTTACACTTACATAAAACCAATAAAGAACAAATAGATTGTTAAACAAATATTATGAGTTAATTTAGTTCTTACATTCAGAATGCATCTTTTTCAGAATTAAATCTAAAAGGTAACAAGCTTTCTGAAAAGCGTCTTATGAAGTTAGTAGACCAGTGTCGCACAAAACAAATTCTCGACTACATAAGAGAGCATTGTCCTACATCAGACAATAGCCAAGCATCAAGCAAAGGCAAAGGGAAGAAAGCCAAGAAACAAGATGAAATCCTACCAGACAATGCATCTGAACTCAGTCACACTATGAAAATTATGCACTTAGATGATGACACCTTGAAAATAAAAATTATCGAACAAGAAGTATGGAACATTAGACCCTATATACTGAGCTGTATAGTGTATGGTTTGAACTTTGATGAGGCGCTCTTCAAGAAATTCCTGCAGATGCAAAATAAATTACATGACACTGTGTGTGATAAACGGAATGTAGCAACGCTGGCTACGCATGACATGAGTAAAATACCACCAGGTATAATTTCTTTGAAATAGTACTTTAATTAATACAAAATTTATATTATCTCATTCTTTTGAACCTCTCTAAAGTCCTTAACACAATAATATACCAAAATTTGTTATACTCCTAATAACATTACTAAAGTGCCTGGTAGATTTTTGTACTATGAAACAAAACTTCATTGTATCATACTATAACTTTATAAATTTTTCTCAGGTGACCTTGTATACACAGCTAAAACACCATCGGAATTAAAACTGATCCCTTTGAATCGAACAAAACATTTTACGGGTGAGCAGTTGTTCCAGCAGTTGACAAACGAAGCAGATGCACTAAGGAAGGAAAAGAAAAGAAATGTTTATTCAGGAATACATAAGTAACAATTACTTTATAACTATTTAACAATGACACTAGCTTGGGATGAAAAATTTCTTTAAATTGTATTTTATTATGTATAAGTAGTTTATATTCTGATATTTGTAACATCATGACTACGAAACAACTCTATTGCAGACTATTTAGTGTTTTTAATTACTTAATTAAAAAGAAACCAAGCAATTATATACATAGTTGTTCTGTTTCTTCTTGATACCATTTTCTGTATGCTTGACAAAAAACACATACTGTTGTTTACAATAATTATTTATTTATATTGTATATTTCAGATACCTGTACTTACTTGAAGGCAAACCCAAATATCCATGCTTAGAAGATTCAACAAAGAGAGTGATCAGCTTTGCACCGATCACCAACTCTGAGGAAACTAAAGTAATAAAATTAGTTTACATACTTTATTTAATTCAATAAACCAATAAAATTGATAATAGACTTGTAAGAAAGTTCGCTAATATTATTTATGTGAGCTCTTTGTAATCATGAACAATATCCACAGATGACAGTCGACAGCAAATCAATGTTAGTCGAAGTGACATCACATTCATCGCTCGGTGCTTGCAAGACTGTCATGGATAAACTCCTGCAAGAGTGTCTGATGCTCGGCATTGGTGAAGGAGACGGTGACTTCCATACATTGACTGTGCAACAGGTGATAATTGTTTCACAACAACTACAATAACCTATATATTGTCGGGAATAATGCAAATCCCCGTAACTAGCATTGGATAATTCCACATATCTGCTTTGCAAGCAGATTATCAGAAGAAGGTTTCAACTGAAATATTTTCTAAGTTAATGACTTTTTTTCACAATTACTAATAAATTAAACACTAAATAGTTACAAATTGTGAAAAAATTACCTTAAAAGTCGATTATTTAGAAAATATTTTAGCTTAAACTTTCGTCTGAAAATCTTCCGATGCTGGTACGCGGTATTATCCAATGCTAGTTACGCGGATTTGCACTAACCCCGACAATATGTACTATTAATTTTATCATTAGCACATAAAATATCATACATTTATTCCTAATTAAGCTTCAAGTTGCTCAATCCTTTTTTGTGAAGCAGCAATGGAATCCATATCATATAATTGTAAAAAAAAATGTATATACATATTATTTTCAAATGTTTATACTTTTTTGTATAATTGCAAAACATGTCTGTTAAATTGAGTTGTAGGATTGTTTTAATACAAAAACTGTCTCACAATACTGGCAGTAATTTTTTTTTGTCTGTCTCACTTTATTGACATAAAAAACTTCTTCTTTGTATTGTGACTCAACTAGAGAGGTGATAACTTACTAAATGTTTCAGGTCAAGATTGTGGACCCTGAGGGTAACTTGAAGAGCATCTACCCATCAAGAACAGATTGTGTTTATGATAGCACCATCAAAGTTTACAGGATTCCTAAGAAATAAGGCCTTGTATTTTGTGTGATACTTTACATATAAACCATTATATTTTTTATTTGTTGTACTAGCATGTGTTTACTAATGATAATAACTCATTTCGTTGTTAAAATACATATTGTTGAAATAATTAAAACAGTATGAATGTCCATGATCTAAAAGACTGCTTATTTCATTTGGTTTTGCCAATAAAAACGATATTTTTGAATGGTATTTTTGTACTGCATAACTTTCTGTATGCTATAATGTGATAATGCTGACGGGCGTTTTGATAAGGTCACTTTATTATTGTATCTCATTTAAGGTTTTTAAATCATTTGTATAAAACAATATTTAATTTAGGTTTTCTGTGTTTTTTTTTTTAAGTTCTGTCATATAATGAAAGCTTCATAATTTCGATGTTATTATAAGTTAAATGTTACATATACACTTCACATAGCTGTAATATATTTAAACTAATATAATATTCATTTAGGTAACTACAAGAACTAAACTTAAAAATATTTATGCACAAAAACAAGTTATACTTCAAGTTTTTCCATAAGTATAATGTAGAGGAAGTCGGACAATAGTTATAATAATTATAAACAACAATTATTGTACCATTAGTATAAAAGTTGGAATAAAAAATAATAGTTACATTGTCATAGATATTAATATCTCTAGGAGTGGTAATGAATGATTCTAAAATAACAAATTGTGTTTTGTTAGTTACATTAGAAATGTTTATTGTGTCTGTTGGTTGTAAGCACATCTAAAAGTATTTTGTATTTTATTATACGTTTTGCCAAATAAACTAAACATCTCATGACCGAAATTTTATTGAAAATTCTTTAAGTTAAAGATCATTTTGATGACATTAAAACCTTTTTTATTTAATTTTTTCACGCTAATTTTCAAGGATATCTACGACACACAAATGCACTGTAGTATAAAAAAATATTTGAAACATTTGCATTTTCTAAAATCTCCTATTATTGTATTATCTTCTTGTTTTCTTTTCCTGTTAAAATCATTTTTTCAGTTAAAATACGTTTTTCTAAATTGCAGTTAATTACAAGCATTGTGAATATTGAGATTAAAAAAAATATTTTCATGCGAAATTTCATTTCATCGTGGATAAATTCGTAGTTTAGAAAGTTATAGTCATAGAAAAAGTAGATTTAATCTTCAAAAAACCAATAACTAGCTTGATTAAACTCCGATAGATCACTAACCGGTTATCAAACGTGTAGTTCTTGGTTTACGTGAAGCCACCACAGTTTAACTACTTTGTTGTAAGTAGTACTTACTTGGACCATATCATTTCATTATTATCAAGAAATTTCTTATTTTTAATTACTTTTTTTGTGATCTTATGATTACCATTTTTCTTAAATTACTTGTGAGATTTAAGAGAAAAAAAAGTTTCTTAATATAAATAGATTGAGTGTAATATAACAACAGTTTGTTAATAAATGGAATAAAAGTGAGTAACTAATTTAAATCTTAAAACTATAAAGGCTAGAATATAAAAAGAACAAAAACTAGAACTCCGACCTTTACTTGAATGAATTTTAAAAAAATGTAAATTCAGTTGACACTGACATATTTCCAAAATAATGTCAGTTTTTGCAAAGTGTAAACAAATTTAATAACTAAATGATTTATTAATTTGGAATATAAATGTCTCCAATAGTAAAAAAATAAACTTAGAAGTACAGCTTTGGTTATAAAGTTTAAAATGCGGCGCAGTTTGGCTCCTAGTCAAATGGGTTCCGGAGACACCGTCTTCAAGAGCCCATTAATAAATAAGAGTAATAGAAAAAAGAGGGAATGTAATGCAAGAATACCACTTGCGCAGAAACCTTTGTCTCAACTCTCCACATCTGACCACGAGAATCTTATTAAACAAATTTTAAGTAAACCATTTAAAGTTCCCCTTCCGAATTATGTATCATCGTATTGTAGCAAAAGTTTAGGTTTAAAGAGGACTCAAGTACGTCGGCCTTTGCATGACCCAGATGAGCCCAATGCACTTGTTTTATATCGTCCTCCATACATCCCTGAACATGAAAAAATGAAGATGAGTGCAAATGATATTAAAGTAGCAGTTGTTGTTGATCCGGTGCTTGGTAACATACTGAGACCACATCAAAGGGAGGGAGTCAAGTTTATGTACGACTGTGTAACTGGAGCTCAGATTGATAATGCATATGGATGTATCATGGCAGATGAAATGGGTTTAGGAAAGACATTGCAATGTATAACACTGTTATGGACTCTGTTACGACAGGGACCAGATTGCAAGCCTACTATATGCAAAGCTATAATTGTTTGCCCCAGTAGCTTAGTGAAGAATTGGTATAATGAAATAGGGAAGTGGCTTGGACAAAGGATTAATGCATTGCCTATGGATGGTGGTTCAAAAGCAGAAATTACTTTGAAGCTTCAACAATTTATGAACACTTTTGCGGCTATAAGAGTTGCCACACCAGTTCTCATTATATCATATGAAACATTTAGGATATATTCTAATATCCTACATTCATCAGAAGTTGGTTTAGTGTTATGTGATGAGGGTCATAGATTGAAGAACAGTGAGAATCAGACATACCAAGCACTTATGGGCTTAAAGGCTACGAGAAGAATTCTCATATCAGGAACCCCTATCCAGAATGATTTGACAGAGTATTTCAGCTTGGTACACTTTGTGAATAGTGGTATTCTTGGTACTGCTCAAGATTTTAAGAAGAGGTATGAGAATCCAATATTGAAAGGACAAGACGCATTAGCTACTCCACAAGAAAGGGAAAAAGCTCAGGAGTGTCTTCAAACACTGACATCAATAGTCAATAAATGTATGATACGAAGAACTAGTAGTCTGCTTACAAAATACTTACCGGTTAAGTTTGAACAAGTCATCTGTGTGAAAATGACACCTCTTCAAACACAGTTATACAGGAACTTCATTAATTCTGATGCTATTAAAAATAAGTTTGCTGGAACAGGGGACAAGAATACTTTGAGTGCCCTTTCAAGTATTACCATGTTGAAGAAATTGTGTAATCACCCAGATTTAGTCTACGATAAAATCATGGAAAGATCTGAAGGTTTTGAGAAAGGAAAAGACTTGTTACCAAGCAATTACGACATCAAGGACGTAAGGCCAGAGTATTCTGGAAAACTAATGATTTTGGATTGTATTTTGGCTAATTTAAAAACTAATACTGATGATAAAATTGTTCTTGTATCAAACTACACACAGACTCTCGATCTTTTTGAGAAATTGTGCCGTAAACGCTGTTATCAATACGTGCGTTTGGATGGCTCTATGACTATAAAGAAAAGAGCTAAAGTTGTAGAAAGCTTTAACAGTAAGGAGTCAAAGGAATGGATATTCATGTTAAGTTCGAAAGCTGGTGGCTGCGGATTGAATCTTATTGGCGCGAATCGACTTATTATGTTTGACCCAGATTGGAATCCCGCTAATGACGACCAGGCCATGGCAAGAGTATGGCGAGATGGTCAAAAGAAACCGTGCTACATCTACCGTTTGTTAGCTACAGGGACCATAGAAGAGAAGATATTTCAACGTCAAGCACATAAAAAAGCTCTTAGCGATACTGTCGTGGACCAAAATGAGGACTCCTTACGACACTTTACGTCTGATGATTTGAAAGACTTGTTCCGTTTAGAAGATAACACACTCTCAGATACTCACAGCAAATTTAAGTGTAAGAGATGTGTTAACAACATTCAAGTCACTTTGCCTCCTGAAAACTCGGACTGCACATCAGATCTATCTAACTGGTATCACTGTGCAGATAAAAAGAATTTAGCTGATCTAGTATTAAAACAGTGCTGGGATCTCGCTAAAAGTATTTCTTTCGTTTTCCACCATCGATCAGCACAAACAGAAGCAGAAATGGGCAAAGAAGAAAATAAGGAAAATGTTCAACAATGTAAAAGAAGAAAAATTAATATCGATGAAGATTACTCTGAACCTGATGACAGTGCTGATGAAGATTATCATTAAAATAAGAATTGTGATACAAAATAACCGAGTTCTGTTTAGTATTTTGTAAATAAGTTAAAAGTTGAAAATTATGTGCAAGTGCCTATTTACACTGTGAAATTATGTGAACTTAGCTTTAAATATTTTTTTTTATCAAATTAAATGATTATGCATCTACGTATTTTCTCTATAAGTAAAAAAAAAACAAATTGATCTGATACCCATTTAATGTTAATGTCAAACAAATAAAAATATTAACTGTTTAGTTTTTTTTTTAATCAATAACAAATAAATGCATTATATTCATATTATTCAATTCCCTAATCATTTTCTAACAAAAGTAATCAACGAATAATATCATTTTAAAACATTTTTCATTATTTTTTTAAGTATTACATACAAATTAATTAACAATCATAAATTTTTTTATTAAATAAAAGTATGAAAATCCTACTTCCTAAATAAACAAAATATATAAAAACAACCAAATTATATATTAATATTATAAATTTTTAAATTTCTTATCCTTAAAATAGATTTAATTTTAAGAGGGATAATTGTACATAGAAAAAATTAAAACTACCCTGAATAAAATACAGGTAAATTAAACATTTAGTTTCTTACATACTAATTAAGAACTTTTTTCAGTTAATTAACTGGAACAACTCAATTTGAGGCCAAAGGACCAGCTTGGTGGTTGTGATGAGTATCCCAATTTTTCAGCTTCTTCGTTCGCTATGAACGGATTAGTAAAGATTTCAAGTAACAATCTTACCTGAAACCAATTTATAGACATTCAAGTTATGTCATAATTTACAAAATGGAAAATAAAATGTTGATAATAAAGATTCATTAAAATTATATCAGACAGAAGTTTAAAATGTATGTTTGCAAATAAATAATTAACTATTTTTATATCACTCACCTTGTGGTAATCATTATCCTCTGCATCTTTAATAGCCTCCTGTAAGATCCAGTTCCGGGGGACGTATAGTGGATTTACTTTGAGCATATGTTTCACTCTCTCATCTTCGTTCACTGAAATATTTCATGTAAAAAACTTGTATATACAGGGTGACTGGTGAATTACTATCAATATTTAAGGAGCATAGTCGGTACACGATTCTCCTTCGAATTATGTAAAAAAAATAGGTACTTAATTTTTGACCAAATTTCCGTATAAATAAATAAAGTGTGGACACGTTCCAAGTGTTCCAAGTGTGGACGCGTGCGGCGGCGTGCTGATACAACAACACGCCGCCGCGCGCGAGTGTGTGTGTGTGTGTATACCTAATCTGTAGGGTGTTCACACGATGCGTAATTAATTACATAACTTTTGGTTAACTTTACTTAGAAGTTTATTAATATTTATGTTATATTAATTTTTATTTTGTCATATATGATCGTCAAATATCACGTCCTCAAATATCCATAGTAATTCACCAGTCACCCTGTATAACGTCTCAGTTTGAAGTTATTATTTATAAGAATAGTAATTTTTTTTTATAATTTAAATTTTAAATAGCGATCCATCATACATATCAAAGAAATATTACCATTTTCTTGACAACATCTATCCTTGTATCGCTGAACCCACTTCTCCCAATCCTTGGATTTACTCAGCCTTGCTAAAGACCACTTGGATTCAAGCGTTTCCTTATCTAGTAGCTGATTCAAATTAATCTGATGGAAAAACATGTATGAAATTGAAAAAAAACTTTTTCAAATCGTTGCTTGCAAATGTATTGTATAAAAACTCCAAGGTTTAAGTTCTTATTAAGTAAATTCGACATTGATAGTTAAATATTCTATTATTATTCTTAGTCACTAGAATAAAATAATGAGTAGATAAAATCTGAGTAACAATGAATTTAACTATGATTGGTGTCTTTACTCCAAGTCCGCAATTCCGCTATAATCTAACAATAATGCAGATTCAACATCAGATTACCAAAACACATTGACACAAATCTCTACAAATGAAACGATCTTATAGTAATACCCTAAACTTAGTTGTGTTTTATTGTCAACATGTTTAGAAAATATTTTATATAAAAAGTACAGTTTTATTGTTTTTATAAGTATATTGTTTTGAAAACAAAAAAATATTAATAATGTTTTTTGACATAACTACAGTAAAGACGAGTGGAATTCAAAAAGCAAAAGAAAGTATAGTGAATACAGAAGTTTAATTAGAAGGTGCAGAAAACAAATTCTTTAAATAGAACTTTTTGTAACTATATGTGATGTACTGGACAAATGAGAGGACTTTTGTAAATGAATGTTATAATTATAGAGGAAGAGACAGTATAATGTGTACTGTAATTTATTGTATTTTTATTGATATAAATAAATAAGCTAGGCCCCTCAAAACTAGTGTAGTGACTCATCAATTAATAAATGTTAGTTCTAAAAAACTAACTTCATTATAATATAAAATAAACATGTCATATGATGTGGAAATAAAAAAAATAATCTAGAACTTTTTGAAGACATTCGACATTTGAGAAAACATTTTGTAGATATAATGTGGTTTATTTCACATAGGTACCAATGGTAAACATTCTTTACGATAAATAATGTAAATAAAAGGAAATAGATTTTTAGAAATGTGGCTGAGTTAAAGCCAAAGTTATGAGATAAAGTTATCTTACCTCAGAAATTTGTCTAAAACTGCCAGTGAAATCAGATGAAGTTTGTTGCATCATCTCAAGGAAATCCTTCACCAATGCATCATCACCTTCTCTTACTTCAGTGAGACCCAGTTTTCGAATATAAGTATGACTGAAAATATTACATCATAATATAACATCCTAGATAAAGACAAGTTTATTGTGCAAATTTTGTGATATCTCATTTTCATATGTACATTATAAAATATGAAAATGGACATTCATGTTCATAACTTACAGTATTTTATCCTTAACATACGGTTGTAAAGTTTCAATAACATCTTTAATTTTCTTTTTACTCTCATCACAAAGAATTAATTGTAATGCTTCTGCAAATTTTCCCAAGTTCCACAGCAAGATCTGAAAAAGCAGTTTATAAATGAAAATTGATACACATATATAAATTAAATATTAACATAATAATAATTATGTTAACCTCTGGTTGTTTGTTGAATGCATATCTTCCCATATCATCGGATGTGTTTGGGACATAGTTCTCATAATAGTGTTCTATAAACCCAAACGGCCCGTAGTCAATGGTCAGGCCCAATATACTTATATTGTCTGTGTTTAGAACCCCATGAGTGAAGCCCAGCCCTGAAATAAAATACTGTTAATTTTCTTTCATTAGATACTAACACTAAGGTTTAGTGTTATTTTAACTGAGATTTATAACCAATTAGAATGTTAATAACCTTGCCAGGTGGCAACCATGTCCAGGTTCTTGTGAGCCACCTCTGTGAAAAACTTCACATATTTGTCTTTATCATTAAGATCAATGTGGCTGAAGAAATGCTGAAAATAATCATAGAATTGTGTTACAATAAAAAAAAAAAGATTCATTCTTTCACCATGTATATAACAGAAACCTTTTATATAGTAATGATTAAAAACTGTTAGTATATAAGTAAAAAAATTAAGACAGTATATATAATGGAGTCTTTCTACATTTGAACATCTGCATCATGTTATGTTTGATAACAAATGTAAGATTCCAGAAAACTGTTAATTTTTGTTATTCTTGAGGTTTTTACACTACCTTAAACCTTTACATTTTTTCCGAGAATAGTTAAAGGACTACTCAGATAAAGGCTTTAAAAAGTCACAATACCTTTATTACATGATCAGCTAGTTGAAGCAGCATGTCTGTCTGTTGCCTTCGGTGCATTAACTCGAAGCTTCCAATCCTCATCCAACTAGGTGCCAGTCGGAGAACCACGGCCGCGCGCTCGGGACGGTTCAGACCACAGTAACTCTTGTCTCGCATCACCATGTGGGAATCACTGGCTGGAATATACAGGGTATAAACTTTTAAGTAAAGTTAACCAAAAGTTATGTAATTAATTACGCATCGTGTGAACACCCTACAGATTAGGTATACACACACACACACACACACTCGCGCGCGGCGGCGTGGTGTTGTATCAGCACGCCGCCGCACGCGTCCACACTTGGAACGTGTCCACACTTTATTTATTTATACGGAAATTTGATCAAAAATTAAGTACCTATTTTTTTTACATAATTCGAATGAGAATCATGTACCGAGTATTCTCCTTAAATATTGATAGTAATTCACCAGTCACCCTGTATATATATATATATATAACCAAATATATTTGATAAAAAGAAATTCAAATGCTTTTTCTTTTAAGTCAACAGGAAGGTCCAATTTATGTATATTTTATTTTACTATACCCAACATCGATAAACATCTTTTACAGATATAAATAAAAAGATTTTAATATAATTCTTACCAACCAGTGCTGCGGCTCTGGTGGTGGGAATGCCAAGGTGGTGGCATGCCTCGCTGGCGACCATCTCACGCAGTGAGGATCGGAGTACTGCACGACCATCACCAAAACGAGAAAAAGGAGTCTCGCCAGAACCCTTTAACTGCAACTGCCATAACTCCCCTTTACTGAAAAATAATTCAAGATTTTATTTTTAGATATGGATCATAACTTTTACACTATAAAACATACAAGTTATTACCTATTAACATATTCACCAAGAATATGTGCCCTGCCATCTCCAAGCTGGTCAGCCCAAAAACCAAATTGATACCCACCATATCTAGAAACAATTATTTTATTAACTCAGTTTATATGTACAAACAGTATTATCTTCTGTTTTAAAAATGATTGGCTTACTAAAATTTTGTAATACTATGAGCCTAATCAGAAGTATTAGGCATTAAAAAAGAAATAAATTCAATTTTACCCATGACATACACTCAGAGCACCTTGAGGTAAATATTTGCCATTTATGAATTCAACAAATTCTTCACTTGCTGCTGCTACAGGATCAAGATCAAGAATGTTAGTCAATGCATCATTGGACACACATACAAGATCAATTTTTCCAGTAAGGGGCTCTGTTGGTACCTGTCCATAAAAGTTATAACTCAAAATATTGCATCATTTCCTATGGCTGTTTCCTCCTCAAATAAAAAAATGTTTCTTTATGCAAAGGATAACAATCTATGCCGATTCATACTTACTTTAACAAAAACAGCATCTTTGACGGCTCGAGGCATATTGTATTCAGGGTATTCGGTAATAGGCAATTGAACATAGCTTGGTGGTTGTCGAAACATCCATTCCTTGAAATCACTTATTGGTTTGGCCATATTTGATGTTATTAACTTCCTATTATATAAAAGACAACTCGAGGCACAAATTATGCGTCTCATTTACTTGATACAATAGGATATTATCATAGTACATAGTACATGTGGCAAGTAATAAACTAAATCATGACTCGCTAAAATCTAATCGAAGATTTATATTCACAATATTTTTTTTGGTATTTGTGTAGGAAACGCAAATATTTAACGTTTACTTGATAACAAGTAGCTAAATAGTATATGACGCTATACGTCAATGTCAAGTGAACAGCTGATCAGACATTAAAATCTATGTAGGTACTTAACTATCAGAAATTAAGATCTGAATATAATAATTAAACATATATGTATATTGTCAACATCAAAAAATACACAATTTAATAACTATACAACTATATTTATAACTTTAAAAAATATAACTTCTGACAATATAGGTACTAACTTTATAAAGAACAAAAATTATATATTGTTATGCAATATTTTATTATTTTAGTAGTTTTAATAGTCGAAAAACCACGCATTTCACTATATTTGTGTTTTTATAACCTTTTTTTTCGAATATGAAATATTTTTATTAGTTTTGTATATAACTACTAAAGTTATGTGTGTGTAAAATACCTAAAAACTATATTTGAATGAAAAAAAACAATGTTCAAGTCAAACTGTTTATTTAGATGACCACCACTAAAGTTATTATAATAAAATGCCAGTACAGATATACACTACATTATACTGAATACATGAATAGCTTGGGATATGCAAATTATCTATCCACTTCGCTGTTGAGTTGTTCAAACTGTGGAAAGTTTTCGAGTACTCTCAAGATAGACCGACAATAATCTCTCTCTTCAATGAAACATTCATCAAGCTCTGGATTCTTGAGATGTTCCTTAAGAATGTTATCAAGATTTAAGCCTGGATCTCTGCATAGTTTGATTACTTTGGGGTCCACATCTTGTACCAAAGTGTCCAAAATACTCAGGAGATGTTCGGATGTATCATCTCTGCCTTCTTTGAGGAGATCTGCTATTATCTTGACAATGTTTTGTTGGACGAATTTATCTAGAAAGAGATATAATGCTCAATCATTATTCACATTACATACATTCATGTTAAATAAATATTAGTATAATAAAAGAAATTATTAAAGATATTTAAACAAGTCAGGAATAAAATTTAAATAATATTAAATATGAATATAAATTCAATAGAATACAAACCTTTAGCATCCACATAACTGTTACACAGGTATCTTATCAGGAATGCAGCTCTAGTCCTGGCTGAGATATCAGGACCCTGAAGGGTGTTGGCGAGCAATTCACAGCCTCCCTGTGCCGTCAACTCCTGCAGTGATGGCTTGAAGTCGCGAACCATGGCTAAGGTTTAAAAAAATGAAAACTGTTAAACAATGATTGTATGTATAATTGATATGTATTAGGCATAAAGGTTGATTGTCACTTAACCTTTACAAATTTTATTTACAGCTTACGAAATTTTTAATATTATAAGTGTTGCTATAGCGTCTATGGAAAAAGTCTTATAAACAAACCAAATAATCTGTCTATATAATATCAGGATGTATATTAAAATTTTGCTACATATCTTACATGAAATGGCCGAGATACACTTAGCGAGTGCCATTCCCTTCTCGCTTGGGGCTAAATGCAACATCACATTGAATAATCCACACTCCAATGCTCGAGACTGACAGAACGGGTTGTTCTGGCACAGCTCGGCTAGTATTGAACTGGCCCGGGACCTGATTTTATCATTCTCACATCCGAGACAGATCGGTAATATAGAAAAGCCACCAAGCTTGTAAAAATCTGAAACAATAGATATTTTAAATAAGATCAGCTTCCCAATATTAATAATATGTAAAATATGTAATAAATATTCTGCCAGTAATTATAATGTAAAGAATAATCATCAATGCAAATTAAATTCCCTTCCATACTTTGAGTCAGTGTTGGTATAATATATTACAATTAATGAAAGTTACTCCAGCTTGTATAATTGATTGTTGTAGGACTTTATTCAGAATGCTTAATAGTGAAATACATCTTCTGTCTATACAGGGTGACTGGTGAATTACTATCAATATTTAAGGAGCATACTCGGTACATGATTCTCATTCGAATTATGTAAAAAAATAGGCACTTAATTTTTGACCAAATTTCCGTATAAATAAATAAAGTGTGTACACGTTCCAAGTGTTCCTAGTGTGGACGCGTGCGGCGGCGTGCTGATACAACAACACGCCGCCGCGCGCGTATGTGTGAGTGTGTAGTGTAGAGTAATCTGTAGGGTGTTCATACGATGCGTAATTAATTACACAACTTTTGGTTAACTTTACTTAGAAGTTTATTAATATTTATGTTATATTAATTTTTATTTCGTCATATATGATCATCAAATATCACGTCCTCAAATATCGATAGTAATTCACCAGTCACCCTGTATATAAAAATGAATTGCTGTTCGTTAGTCTCATTAAAACTCGAGAATGGCGAAACGGATTTATCTTATCTTAATCTTGAAATGTTTGTAGAGGTTCAGGAAAGGTTTAAAAGCTGAAAAAAATTGGTGCTTTTCCGGAAAAACCCTAAAAACACCCCTTTCCTATTTCCCATACCAAACCTTTTTTTTGACATTAGATTTGACAACTAACTAATATGTCAATCATTCTGTCGCACTTCAGAACACTGAGATTTATGTCTTAAAAATAAACTCCAAAAAAATAAATAAAAAAAGTAATTATTTATCGAGTGAGGCAGTACCAAGTCTGCCGGGTCAGCTAGTATTTTTATAAAATCTTTTTGAAGTAAGAGAAAAATACAATAGTCATAAGATTTTTTTTACTGCTATCTTCTTTTATATTAAAAGAGCTCTGTCTAGTGTAGACCCTTCCTTCACTTAATATCATGCATGAAATAAAAAGATACACAAATTTGGGGCCGCTTGTTTAGGAGCTCTGTGAAATGCCAGCAAGCCAAGTCTTGTGGATATCAGAGAATAGAAATTTGTCAGCAGCTGTGTATAAATAGCACCTTGTATCAACCACTGCAATTCCCACTGTGATTACTATAACAAGTCTACCTGAATCACAGTGCTAGAGTACAACATATTAAGTCGCCATAGGATTTTTCATAAGTTTTGAAAAATAAAAAAAGTAAAAATGTCTCTATTCATAATGACTACCAAATCTCCCTGAAAATTCATGTGATCCTTTGATGCAGCAAAGGTGGGTTTGCATCAAGTGAGACACTACTGTTTCTCTGGGCACCAATACCAAGAAAAATTGTGAATGATGTTGACACCTTGTCTTTCATCTTAACTTCACTACCATCTTATTAAACATAAGTTTTGATACTTCAGTCTCTCAAAACCAGTAGGAAACCCAATCTGCTAGATCAGGGCATGCTTCCCAATCTTCAACTAGTTAGAAATCTGACCCTTTACAAGGAAAGCCTGTACAAAATAAAGCCTGAAGAATCTTTAAATCAAATTTTGTAAGACCTTGAATGACTAATCACACCCAGCATCATAGCCATATGTGTACATAGGATTATATCATTTAAGATGCTACTTCCCCTGATTTCAATCTGAACGCATAGAAAATTGACCACTCAATATTATAAAGATAAGTATCCAGTTCCAAATTTAAAGAAACTCAGGTAATATAATGTCATCTGATACATACCATTGGCTGTATCAATATTATCAACAAGTTCGAGGATGTTAGAGAAGGCAATATCCACATCCTCCGGCAGCTCCTGGCCCAGCTGGATACTTTGGATCCTCTCAGAATCACTCAAAATCTTAATGCTCTTTTGTAACACCTCTGCCACATCTATAGTAAGACTCTTGAGGGCTTCCTCCAAAAACTTACGTCTCTAAAGATTGAGTATTGAATTGTAAAATTATGAGAAAACTAAATGACTTTAAATTAAAAATAAAAATTTATTTACCTCTTCATCCATCGGCCCTAGCTCTGAATTTCCAGGGGCATCTTCAGCCTTGGTAGCTTCCATAGCAAAGCGGAGAAGTCCCTTTATATTAAAAACAATTATAATTCATTAAAATTTAAAATTTTTATTGTAAACAAATTAACAAAAGCATAATCCTCTGGAGGCGATTTATATCATTATCAATATGATGTCATATAATTAATTTATACAAATATTTTTCTACGCAGGGATTTATTAATTCGTTGAATAAATGAATTTAGTATTTCCTTTTGTACCTGTAAATTTTTAGGTTGCCGAGGCTGCACCGGCTCTGCACCGTCGTTTTCTACGTTCATAGCGCCCACAACTTGATTATTAGGATTACTTGAAGCCATTTTCGCTTAAGAAATAAGAATTACTCAAGACCGTTATTTAAATATCAAAGCAAGAGAACTCTATCGATCTTATTTCTCAGCGCATGTAGAGTTTTAACTTGTAACATAGACCTGATAGACCACAGTAAACACGACTAGCAATAATCGATAAACCCTTAACTGATATCGATATTATATCACAATTACACATCGATTTAAGTCGATTAACATCCTATAAGTTAATTTCGTAAAGTAACAGTTTAATAATTAATATCGGATAAATTATTATCGATATGCTTTCAGTTTAAAGCTTGTAAACCATCTAACGTTTGTGATAGTAATCCAAAAAAAAAACCCTATGTTTGTCCAACTTGAAACAGATCAATGATATTAAATACAACATGTCTGGCAATACAAAACTATGGTTACTTATAACGATTATGTTGAATAAATAATTTCCAAAACATAGTTGAATTAGTTTCCACACCTTAATTTATTTTCTTTTTTTAAACAGGGTTACAATTTATTTTAGTATGTTTTTGACAAACATCGACTTTACAATCTCTTCAAGAGAAATGACCTTACAAATCGATTTTTGGCAAGTAAATATTTATCTATGGTTGATAACTTGACACATTATTCATATATTATTTGCTTATTTTTGACAAAGAAGATTTTTTCTAAGGAAAGATGGATTAAATAATTCACTTAACACTTAAAACTCGCTTTTCATTTCATGGATTCCAAATAGAGTATTTTTCGAATCTGTTAGGGTTTAAATAAATATTGAGAAGGTTATAACTAAATAACAATGAAATAGTAATTCTTAAATAAATTGATCTTTCTGGAACAATACAAATTATATCGTCTTATAAAAAGACGTTATGCATATGAAAAAATTAATCCTAAGGCATACAAACTGAACTGAAATCCTTACAACTTTTATGCTACAAAATAAACTGATCAAAGAACAATTTTTAATCCATTAACTAAAATATGATTTAATTCTGCTCTAGAGTTTAAAATATTGAATTGTGTGTTACATACAAAACCTTTTCATGATAAAATTATTATAGTAATATATTAATTTTAAATGAAAATTTTTAATTACTTCATTGTGAATGTTGACAAGTTAAATGACTGATGGGAATGTGGTTTTTGTTCAGATATGAATTACTGGAAATTCATTTAATAAATGTATAACATTAAACAACTTTGGTATCTAATAAGACAATGGATGGTAAAAGTAATGTTTTAAATCTCAATTTTCAGGGGCTTTGGATAAATAAATCGTTATTGACCAAAGTTTTTTTTAATTAATTAAAATACATAGTAGGTTTAAATTGTAGGATCAAGATATTCCTTTTATTTGTAATCTATCATAATAACAATATTAGTTCTTAAAATGTTTAAAATTTAATATGTAATATAAGCATTAATCGGATTTTATTTTCGTAGCTTTTCTCCTGAAATATAATTCCAATATCAAATATTAAACGACAGTAAATATTTTCATGCTTTATATAATATAATTCAAATTTGATCCAAAACTCATTTCATTCATTCTAATTATAATAAATAATTGGGCGTTTATCGAAATATTTGATTTTAGAAAATTAATCTTCTATATATATAAAAATGGATTGCTGTTCCTTAGTCTCGCTAAAACTCGAGAACAGCTGAACGGATATATCTTATATTAGTCTTGAAATGTTCGTGGAGGTTCAGGGAAGGTATAAAAGCTGAAAAAAATTGATTCATTACTGGGAAAACCATAAAAACAGCCCTTTTCTATTTCCCATACAAACGTTTTCTTTGACATTAGATTTGACAATTAACTAATATGTCAATCATTCTGTTCGATTGAAGCAGGAGAAACCTGATTATTAATGGCCTCTAAAACGGAATAGAGTTCGTCCGGTCAGCTATACATATCTTACTAATGACGAAACGAACGCGGACGAAGTCGCGGGCAAAAACTAGTATGTTATATAATTATGAATAATAGGAAATAATATGAATTATCTGCTTCATTAATAATGTACTCAGTGTGAATTGATTGGAAATTATGCCATGTTTGTCATATATAATTTACGTTATAATAGTTCCGTTTTAATATATTTTTCTCTACGTAATACGTCTTCTAAGAGGTAGCTCTATTTTCCGTCAATGTAATATGGAAAGAGTTCTCTGACAATTTAATCTAAATGATAACACCTGATAAGGTATCGTATGATAAACTTGCTCCAGCCTTCTAACATGTTTTTGTTTTGAGATCTACAAGAAAGCGTAACTATTCTAAGAATATTTAAAGAAATATTGTAAAAACTAAGAGAGGATTCATATATTTATATAAAATTGTCGACGTCAAGGAACACATTGGTAAGTTGTATCGAAAAATTAAGTAATTAAGTATAAGTCAGAATGTTTAGGTAGGTATATCTTTAGGAAAAATATCAACGTGTTATGAGAGTGGTTTGTTAATAATCTTATATTATTAAACGGAATCCATATGTTCGTGACAGTTACATTTGTCGATATTTTTATTCGTATCCTTTACCTTTTTATGAAAAAAAAAAAATTGACCAAATGTCATAAATTTATAAAATAAATTTGAAACCATGTTTGCTTTATATCTTTTGGCTGCTGTTTCTAAACAGAGTAATGTCGTCATTTTCAGAAGAAGATTGAGTAATGGTTATATTGTGTTTTTTTATCAACTGTCGACTTAACAACTAACGTCTCTCCAACTCATATTTTAAAATTAATCAAAACATTGGAAGTGCATTATACAAAATAATATCTTTATTGTGTTAATGTTTAATTTTAATGTATTATTTTAATAAAAATCCTTGTTGATGATAATATTCACTTGTTGGCGAATTTGTCATGTATTTTGAGTTAATTTTACAGTTTAGATCGAGCTTTTATTGATTTTTGAAGATATATTAATTTAAGCGGGTGTTTTATTTCCAGTGTAATCCTTATCAAGGCTGTGATCTATTCTATATGAATACTTCAGTTTAACTCTCATACACAGATACATCTTCTATCTCCTTGGAGCGACCTTATCAAGGTTTTTCGTTTTATCTCTGCGATTCTAATTAAAAAAATCTTTGTTTAAATCATTACTTGTGTTCATATTTGTTGTATTGTGCTAAGCGAATCGTTTTAAGTTGATTTCAAAGTTTAGTCTGGTGCATAAAGAAAAAATCTTATATTTTTTTTTATTTTAAGCTGTGGCTTACATTGGAATCATAGAATATTTTGCTAATGTCATTACATCAAATTATGTGTTGATTTAAGACAACATGTATAACGAAATAAAAATAACATACTATATGACATAATATGTCATAGTCATAACTACGTTTCAACTCTAAATGACGTTACCATGTCCAAATTATACATACATTTGATGCCTTTATATAACCTAAAATGAATATCATAAATAAAATGTAGTTGGAAAATTGATATTCGTTTCACATACATCGAAAATAAACAGAATATTTAATAAATGTTTTTCTCTCCATTAAGCTTGTATTTTTCAGAAACATTTTGGCAGCTTCATTTATAAATATAAACGGATTTTGTATTTGTAAATAAGTGGAAATATATAAATTTTTAATGGGTATTTAATTTCTGCGAAATGTTATGTCGAAAATGTTTGTATTACCTTTAACGTTATCATTAAATGGCGCAGCGAGTACGGCTTCCAAACAAAATCAATATTCGACATCAAACAGAATATTATTAATTGCATATCATAGACTATCTCCACAGATGTGAATAATGACTCGTGTTGTATTCCACCTATTATATGGTAAAACTTTTTTCATAAAATAGATAATATGTTTCTTTTATAAATAAATAACTCTAATTCGATTCAAGATTTTAAAATCGTGAACATCAGAACATTGCATACATACATGATTGTCAAATACTATATTAATATAGTGCGTTCGTTAACACGTTAATTGCTTATAATAATTTCGTAGTGTATATTATAACAAGTGTGTTATATGTTCCAGAGATGCCGCCTCGTCAGGACCTCGTGGTGCAGGTGGAGCGCGTGCAGGTGCAGGGCTCCCGGCCTCCGCCACCCCCCGCGCCGGGTCGATTGCAGCGCCCCCCCCACGATCATCCCAACAACTACATAGATCGATCTAACGCCCGTCAAACTAACAACAACACGCGTAGGACGTAGACTATATTATTACATTTATTATAAATAGGAATTATTTGAATTTGTCTTCGATGACATATTTTATTTTAAAAGTATTTATAATCTGTTATTTAATAGATGACATTTGATGATGAATGTTATTTGTGTCAGTTAATAAAATTTATAAAAAAAAATAATGTTAGCATTATTGAAACGACTCTTTAATATATACATATTTTATAAGCTCTTTTGGCAATCAACTAATAGTAGACACGTCGGAGTTTTAATATGTTGACATTTTAACGTTATTATTTTACTCCGTAATTAATTTGTATACACTATGTACTGCTATCCGATATTACTTGAAGTGTAAATAATATTTTTCCAAGTTATAAGTTTTGAGTTGAACTTATAACTTCAACTCCAAAGTTATCTTAAAGTCCTAAAGGTGCTCTATTCATTTCTATTTATTAATTATATATAAGCTCTATCATTGTTCTGTATTTTATATTATTAATAATTTAAAATACATTTTAATATAACATGGAGCATAATACTCTAGATTTAACACTGTGCTTCATTTTGTTTACTCAAAATGGCGCTTGTATAACGAAGTGCTTATGTGGTATTCTGCTCAAAACTCGACTATAATTTCTCTAAGAAATAATTTATAAATTTGATGATAAATATTATAATAAAATCTTTATTTAAATAAACTGACGTCATTTTGTGAGCAGTTGACAAATAATAACGATAATTTCAGTTTATAATTTAATATAATAGGATATATATTTTTTATATTATTATTAAAAACTTAGCCATACAGTTGATTATAATTGTTGTGACAAATAGTAACTTATTTTTCCAAAACAAAGAGCCTTTAGTTTCTTAGTATTCTTTGGTTTAATATAATTTAAAATAATAATGTCATTTAAGACATGAATGTGACATTACTAATGTTGTAGGAACGTCATGTCATCGCATCGTCTGTGGCAATGATTACGTTTTATGTTTTACTTCTTATGACGCGAATAATTCAAACGATACATTGGTATGTACGCGAACAAACTAAGAATTTAATTTAAAATGATTTGTTTTCTATTCTCATGAGGACATTCTTTTTTTTTTAATTAGACAGTTTTTGTTTGCTGTCTACTTAGTCAAATAATTTTGCGTTTATAAGAACATAACAATGTGATTTCAATGCCAAGCAATTAAATTGACTTGAATAAAGTTATAGAGAACAGTTCATAGGCCAAATATTAAAAAAACAGGCTGCTATATAATTTTTGGCACAATAGCTAATGGGGACTTATATTTTGAAAAGTTCATATGTATTGTTGTTGAGAAGTTTTCAAATGGGACAATTTTATTTAAAAAATCTATGTAAATTATTGTCTGTTTATGTTATATGATAAGTGTAGTTTCGGGTTTAGATTTTTCAGGTGTGTTCCTATCCTAGGAGATACTAGGGGGCTATTGAAAGAATAATAAAATGCCTATTGAACGCTACGTCGCGCCGATCTTCCGATCCAGGAAGCCCATGTGCGAATTGCAAATGATCCAATTCTTTGACTACAGGCAGACTCGACTCAGTCACAATAGCTTTTGAAATACAAATTTTAGAACATGTATTGCAGAATATTTGAACTGTTCGACAAAAGGAATTGTAGCGTATTCGCTTTTTAGAAGTTAGACGGAGCCGGGCCTCAATAGAGGCATGCCGTATGCGCTGCAGGTGTCATTATTCCCTCTTATAATTGATTAGCAACAAACAGTAAAAATAAACATAGCAAACCGCCGCAAGTGGTTCGACGGCGGCCATGCTGCGGACGGAGCGGCAACGTCGCCCGATCGATCGACCTCCACAAGTCCGTTGCGTGAAAGCAACATTAAAAGTTTCCTTTTACTGTGAACACTAAAACACGCTTATAAGTGGGAACTGAGAACTGGGAACTCAGAACTCGTCGGCTATTATGTCTTTTTAATAAATGTTAAACTTTATTAAGCAATTTTCTAGAATGGAATCATTCTATTCGTGAATAGTGAAAGAAAGAGAGCTTTTGATGTTCTCTATTTGGCCTATTCCAGGGAAATTAAAATGCCTTTTAATATTTCCAAGTGAAATGTATTACAAACTCGTTACTCGACTAATTGGAAAAAAACTTTAATGAAGTCTTAATACCACCTCAAAAGACTTGAAAATAAATGTTACTTTTAGAGATCTCTTTTTACTGAGCCAAAAGGCTTTTGTACCTTTAATTAGAAAAAGAATAGCTTCTAATGTTTACGAGAGTAATTCTGTCGGTCCGTACTCGCAGCTGAGTCGGCGGACCGATTTTATTGTCAGTTAGTCAATGAGATGGGTAGGGACCTTAGGGCTCAGATATGGGTATAAGGAAATCCACACGAGCGGAGTCGGGGGTAAACTATTATATAATACATCAACTATCCAGTGTACGGAAACGAATATAATAGACAATGACACGCACGTATAAATCATAATTATCACAGTATGATTGCAAGATGACTGCATGTGATGTAGAATTGGGTCAATTAAATGGAACGTTTATATTAAGCGTTGATAACGTCTCCCAGCAGATAACTGTACGTACGATTGAAGTGGTTTCCTCGTGTAATTGATATGCAATCCAGGAGGAGCTCGGAGAGAGGAGGATTGCTCAAAGTGAAGTCCTTTCACTAGCAGCTATTAATTTACGGAAGCGGGTATTAACGGAGCTATCATATGTATTCACCAAATCTGTTTCACAGAATATACGATATAAAACGTGCTCAATAACTTTTGCAAATTGAAATCGGTTTATATTTCGTTTGACGGATTAACAAACTAAATTATAATCGTCGTTATGGCGGTGATTTTGACGAAAATAAATGTGAAAATGAGGACAGAATATTGGTACAACCAGTATTACAAACATAAGGAAGGATATTTAATATCCTTATTGTGTATCAAGTTGATGTCTAAGAGGGTCTACTAAGTATTTAATTAGCTATGTCACTAGCTCCACTAATTTGGTTCATGAATATTCATATTCTGTCGTCGCTAATTCTAATATACGTTAATAAACGTTGATCTTGATTTTATTAATATAAATCCTTGAGACAACTTTTTTATTTTGTGTATATATCTTTTTTCATATAAATTTCCTACAAACCAACCAATTTTCGTAGTTTTTATATATGTACATATATATCAATTATGTAGTTTAATATTTTATTTTACCACAACGTGTATGTGGATTTATCTAAATTAATCTACGTTACTAGCTTCAAAGGGCTTAATGGAATTTCAATAACTGCCCACTCGATCGTATTATACCCAAAATGTGTGGTCACGTCAAAAACTTTCCAATAATATGTAATTTTCCGTTAATCAAACATGAAATAATCGAATAATGTTCTCTCCATACGATTATATTTTGATGACTTTAAACCAATTACATAATGATTTTTAGTACTTAGGCTTTTTCTATATTACTAATAATAATTTATTTAAAGAAAAATATTACAATATAGATTGGAAGACAGCTTGTCTGTCTTAGTATTAAGATTTTCATTGTTGATTTACATATATGGCAACAAAATTTCTCAAATGTCTAGTGAGGATAATATTGGTTTTTCGGAGAATGTTCCACTTTTAATGTTATAGGTATACATATATTTAATACTGTCTACAGCTTGCAACTTCGTCCGCATGACTTGGAGTTTGGGTTAAGGAAAATAGAATATTTGCTGCTTTAAATAGACCTGGTATCCAAACTACAGGGACTACTAGTCACATAGATCTGATATGCCATGATTTCGTTGGAAATTAGGGAATATTTGGTTTAGTTACACACCATAAGCTATTCTGATGTCCAAGCTGCTCTCCTAGAAAGTTTTTATCAAAATTATTTGAGTATTTTCTTCGGGATAAACATTCATACATATCCTTACAAACTTACTCATTTATTATGCGTATTAGTGTGATTAAATTGTAACGAAAGTCGTTACAGATGATCAACATTTCAATATATTACTCTTGTTTAATACATACCTTTAATATTAGTTATAAGCAGGATACTTAGAGGTTTCATTCGATAGGTGTAAATAACTATTTCCAATGATCTATTAATAAAAATAACTATGATACAAATGTTGATTTATTGTAGAGCTACAACCTAGAGATGTTATTCCAAAGGAACAACAACTTATATAATGTATTTTTTTTTTCGAAATACGTAGTTGTTGGTCGCATTTTGAACGGGTTCGTGGCCCCAGAGCGATGTTGCCGCTCTTCTTGGTGGCCAACGCGGCATGGGCGAGAAGTCATTACCGCAGTACGGACTACGGGCCCGACTTTACAGGGAAGATATAACTCGACAGGCGTCATATTATTGTATATAAATACTACACATATATACATACTGTAGACTAGACTATATAGATGACATATAAGTATATTGAACTATTAAGAAACGTGGATGGAGTTTACTGCTTTCCGTACACTTAAAATTACTACCAAGCACCAACTCGTAAACCCAGTTTCGTCATACAATTTATGATTTTTAATTTAGAATGTTTCCGATATATCTCGATGCTCCCGCTGCAGGCTGATAATATATTAACAATAGCAAAAAAATGTCCAGAAAAGAATTTGTGTTCATTTACGAAATTTGACGCGTAATGGTTAATATCCCTAACGACATTTTGATGACGCGCTGTTTCTCATAAATGACAATGCTCACTTCGGAAATGTCTAAAAATAGTATTAAAAAATGTCTAGTACCTATAATAATCTAAATACAATTTCTACTCTGTAAAGTACGTTTGAAACAAAATAATTAGGAGTAGTAGGTACATATCTATAAAATGGTGTTTAAATATTATATTTTGTACATAATTTCAATAATTTCTGTTATCTGTAATATGTAGGTATATTTCGTAAGTTTTGCACAGTTAGTTATTTATTCTGTAAATATTTTGTCTCGAGATGCTTACAATGACTTGATGTACCCAGAGTATATAGGGGAGAGTTGGTTATATCGTACTAGCATTTAAATCGTACCACTTCTAAATTTCCCATTTACTGAATATTTTTTTCTACACTGACAACGCCAAATCTTGGCCCTGTACTATCCCTCTTCACCCAAGAGTTTAAATCGACGTCAGTTAACAACTGTGCACGTAATAAAAGAAAATCATTTTTTGTAGGATTAATATAAATATTGTCGTACATTCGTAAGGAGATAACTCGTAATCAAGGTAAGCTATTGTTATTCAGTTTTTTTTATTATTCCACAATTGTATACTAGATTATTGGGGGTTTTTATTGCGTGTCTAAGTTTTGAGTTTATGCCGGATATTTGCTTTAGTTTTAGAAATACCTTAGTTGGTTTAATCGTACCACTTGCAGTTGGTTAAATTGTACTGGTACGATTTACCCGACTACCCATCGCAAGTACCTATAGTACTACCGCAAGTACCTATAGTAAGTACTACCCAAGGCCAAGAACAAAAGTTGTAAGAGGAAACGATCTCATTCCATCACAAGTAGCGATAATTCAGGAGAGACACTTGTTGTAGAACTAGATGATGATGATGACAGCGATGATTATCTTGAAAATACATATATGTCGAAAGTGCAATTGTTCTTACTACGATAAGAAGGGTCCAAAAGTTGATTGGATTCAATGCGTTCGCTGTAAACGGTGGCTACATGAGACATGTACTTCGAATCCAGACATTTGTCATGATTGTTTCCATTAAGAAATATGTACAATAATTATATTACAAATAACATTCATGTCACCTGTTACTTTATTAGTATCGTTTCCTGTTTTTTTTTGTCTCATTTTTATTAGTTATGTTGATTGATCTCATTATCATAGTATAATCATGTTATTTTACTGAGAAAGCTTATAGCTCCTTTATATAACCTAAGAGTTAAAAGTTATGTTTCTATTATCTAAAGATTTAAAAAATGTTGTTTTATTACTTACCTAAGAGTTAAAAATAAATAATTTGATTGAGAATTTTAATGTCTTTCATTCAGTGGTACGACTTAAACACCCATGGTACGATTTAAAGACTTAGTGGTAAGATTAAAACGACTAGTCGGCTAAATCGTACCGATGGCAAGCCTCTACAAAAAAGTATTTTTAACAATGTTAGAATAATCGCAAAGATCTGTTCTCTCCTTCTTAGGAAGCTAAAATATGATACTTTATTTTACATATGTATTAATTATTATAAGACGTGTTATAGTCGAAATATTTGAGTTAAAGTGAAAAGTGGTACGATATATCCGACTCTCCCCTAATTACATTGAATCTATGTCTTATTCTGATAACTTAAGAAGACTTAAAATATATTTTCAGGTGTATTACGTTCTAATAAAAAACGTTCCCAAGTTTTTATCAAAAAGTATAGTATGCAACACTCCATTGCTACGAATCTTCAAAGATAAATCACACAATAGTAGAATTTATTTAATTTTGGTGTGGCAGATGTATTTTTGATATAAGTATTTCAACATAAAGAAAGGCGAATCATATTTCTTATTTTAGGGATCCTTGTATAAGTGCAAAACGGGACACTATAACTAAAACGCCGCTGTCAGTCTGTTTGTCAGTGACGAGTTAAAATTATCACATATTACGTATTTCTGTTGCCGCTGGAACAACAGATATTTAAACACAGAATAAATTTAATATTATTTGCTCCCGTACAACATTTATATTGTGATTATATACTCGTTTTTACAGGTGATGGTGTGAACTGCTCGTGAGCGAGGCCAACTCGCTCTTAGCCGATAATTTCGGTACACCAATATTTATTCATCACAGACAACTGACAAAATGTAAATATTATGAAGAAAAAATATATATTTTTTTAAAGATCTCTCTATATTAATTTCTTATAAAAGCCACTGTAAAAAATAACTTTTATGTTTTTCTTATTTGTGTTGGTATAAAATATCGTATAACGCCTCTTAGATAAAACATTTACCTACCTGTTTCGTAAGTATCATAAAAAGTTTCTTCTCAAAACAACGTTAAAATATTTTAACATAGTTTTCAGTAAGTACTCTTTTGAGACATTTCGGCTGTATTCAATAAAACAATGTGTTTGTTTTTAATTGTTGTTTTATAAAATAAAAAATTGTTAACGTTTAAGAGTTTAATTTATCATTTTTGTCGTTATTTTCTATGGCGTTTTAACTTTTAAATATTGAATTCAGTTATAAGTATCGGCGACAAGCTGTCATTCACATCAAACAACTTCCAGCGGATTGCATGTCAAGTCTACAACGTACATGTTACGTTCCAATTTATTTTTGGAATATAAAGTGAAACGGAGGAAAGGTAAATCATTTTGTATAAACCTATACACGATATTAAACACGATTTTCGCTAGAGACTATTCAGTAAAGATAATGAGAATTAGTCATCGTCATCAATACTTCGAAGAAAATTAAAAAATTAATTCGTAATTGAGCAAGACATGACATCCCATCGTTTGACCAAATATGGAATGGCCGTGTCATTATACGATTTAATGGAATCATAGAATTAAGATGCCCGTAACAACTTATAGAAATTATATAAAAAATAAGTTAAGTTTTACAAAAACGTTATATTAAATAGTAATAATTTTGTGTCATTCAAGCAGTCATATTTTTTTAAATACCGTTTACTTATAACAAGAGTATCTTATTTTATTATATTTACAATATGATATTTAAATTAACGAGATATCAATTTCGACAAGTTTGAACTTATTAAAGTATTATATCAATTTAAAGCAATATATCTATATGTTTATAAATAAAAGAAACTCGTGTTAAACTATTTATAGCTTAAGAACGGCTTTACGTGATACACTGAAAATTAGTGAAGAGATAACTTAGAACAAGGAAAAGAACATAGGATACTTTTAATACGATCGAAAAATATGATGAAATCCATAATCTTCTTATTTACTGCCTTTAACGAAGAACAGAGTTCGCCCCGTCAGCTATACATCTAACTTTGAAACTAAGGCAGACAAAGTCACGTACAAAAACTAGTTTATAATAAAACGATTATACTAATATTTATGTCGAGCTTTATAAAATGTTCTTATGAATAATTAGACGAAAATTAATGTATCTAATTATTAATATAACATTGTTTCGTGTATATTTTTTTACAAAAAAAAACTTATCTTTCACCATTATCAAAAATTGTTATTTTATACTTAATGTAATTTTAAAATGCTCTAAAATATTAAAGCGTCGAAGCTTGAAACGTTAAGAACAAAGAAAAAATATATTTCATTTATTGCCTATTATTTTGCGTCTCTAAAAACAAATTTCTGTAGCTCATTTTTACAAGTTTGGCCGTGCATTTAAATACATTTTCTTTGGTTTTTAATAGAGATGTTCTTAGAAAAGACTTGATGCTAACTGAAGAACAAACACCACTCATTTTGCTATTTCAATAACCACGTCAATCCCAAGATACAGTAAAATTAAGACACTAAAGTTCTTTTAATGCGTAAATTGACAATTTTAGCTCTAAATATTAAGTTTGTAGTCAAAAATAACAATATGTATCTACCTACATATTATTCCTAACTTGAAATCAATTCGAATTATATCTACTTATATACAAATAAATATATAATAGCAATGTTTGTATGACATTGAATTCCATATAGCCCTTGTAACTAGGGGAGGCAATCGAATAAAGCCTTCCAATGTTGGCGTCCACACGCCGCTGACTTGGCAAGGAATGCTACAGGATAGAGCCAAGAGCTTGTCTTACACAGATGAATACAAAACAATTTTTACGGCTTTGTTTATGCTCGGATGTTGATTGACTCCCAAGAAGCCTTTGAAAGATCAAATAATTCAACACTTAAATTAGATCAATTTTTTTTATTGTGTTAATTTCTTTTCTTTCCTTCAAATGCGTAATTCGTTTGAAGCTATTCGATATTGAGTTCAGAAAAGGCGAAGTTAACGTTCTTAAGCTTCGTGTTCAGTGTTCAAGATGAAAGAAAGACATTGTAACAACAGACGGCATAGAAATCATTATTCTTTTATTACAATTATAATTCCCTTTAATAAAATTAAGAGCGTGGGTACATAGTTTTGAATTTTTTATTTTCATGTGAAACATATTTCGTTTTCTCTTTATTATTTGTACAGCTTGGTATATAACTGAAATAAATATGAAAGAACAAATAGCCGGAGGAAATATTTTTGAACGTAAAATATGTAACTGCACGTTACTTGAATATTAAAAATATTGAAGCGTAGTGTTCACTGGATTTCACAAAACATTTTTCGGAACGGTTCTTTTGATATTTGAAACTAAAATGGACTTTAAATACGTCAGTTAACATGTTTCACAGAGATATGAACTAACACACTCCAACCTGGATTCCCTTGAGCTTTAATCGCTCATTCTTCTTTGATTTACTAAAACTTACGAGTTATTTGAAAAAAATAAGATTTGGGTCAATAATCCGTATGATAATATAGTAAACTATTCAAGCTTTAACTGAGGCTAAGTTATGGGAACGACAGAAAAAATCTACACGTGTTCAAATAGTTTATATTATGTAGTAGTCTGTCACAATGGTGACCTGTATCGGCGCTCGGCAGTCGGCGGCTCATTCTCAGGTAGACGAGACCGGGGAGAAGTTGATGTATTATAATATAACATTACAAGAATCCTCACAATTTTTACATATTCACCAGTTTCATTCTACGCCAGATTTAACGCCATACAGACATTTATTACATTAGTAGGTGTGCAATGTGAAATATCTTAAATGGAAACAAAAAATACTTATTTATTTTGTCGTATCTAAATCTAGATTTTAATTTGTGTGTCTCTTTTTAAGACTCTGCTTCTTTTTTTTATGCTGCTGTCCGTGCTTTTTTTATTTATATGTATAAATAAAATTTCTAAAATAAAAGTTTTTAATGTTAGTCTTTATTATTTCAGACATCTGCCGAAACTAACAGGCAGACATGATATGCAAAACGTGTTATTTGATATATTTAGCGAATATTCATATCCGTTTACTAAAAATCCGTTGTTTTACAGTCACAAAGAGAGATCTCAATTTTATTTATTTATATATAGTACCCATTGTGTAAGCACTTCTCAATAGTTTATTGAGCGTGTTTTCAAACGAGAATGTTGAACGTAGTTTTAAGCTTTACAGTCAGTTATTTAATAAAGTCCATCGCTTTGACACCCCAGTCGGTGTTTGTGTAAAAAAGGTACAATATCACATCGACGCGCACAGAATCCGCCATCCTATTTTTTTCCCTTTTCAATGTATGTGCGAGGTGACACTCGCCGCTCGCGCCTCGTACAGGAGGTTACCGATTTATTGTTCTTCGACGGCTTTAATCTGACTATAAGTGAAAACGAATATTACAGATATATGAAGCTCTCATTCATTGTTCACGAAACACAAACGAAGCTATACAGGTCATTCGAATATTTATATTAAAGACGATTCACATTTAAAATTAAAAGCAAACTTGTTATTCGATACTAAACACTCGAAGATCTATATCTAATTATCAAAAACTTTATATTTAATTCCCTAATGTATCCATTCCATTGATATAAAAAGAAATCTGTTAAGATTTTAAAGAGTTGAAAGTAACTTCAGAGTTCAAATATTATTATGACTGTTTTGAAGTAGGTATATAAAAAACAGTCGAATTATTTCAGTAGTTTAAGAACACGCGAGTCGCGACATGTTAGTAAAAGACGTTATGTTTTTTGCATCACAAGTCTGTAGTCCCTGACCGTAACGACAACTTGTAACATCTCTGATCTCTCCCCACTGACAGATTATGATTTAATCGTGTGAGCTTTATAATACATTGTATTTAACATCATCATACATAATACAATGTTGTACACTAAGAATACCTACAGGCTACAGCATATTATCGATTGGAGTCATAATAACAGTCTTCTTCTTCTTCTACCTGGTAATTTCACACCTATAGCCAGGGTCTGCCTTACATGTTATGGATAGTTTTGGCTATTTGTCTTTACGACCGGCCGCCTGCCTGACATCAACCCTCTTTGGGAATGCATTAACCAGTGATGTCTAAATACGCCTAGAAAGTACGTATGACTCGGAGAAATCACATTGGTACTTGCCCGGGCCAGGATCGAACCCGCGCTCTCATGCATAAGAGGCGGGCCTTTTAACCACTAGGCCTGACTGACTTTTATAATAACAGTCTTATTGAATCTTAAACTGATTCTCAATTCGTTCCCTATTCACCAGTTACGAGTTTTATCCTGGTTATGGTTAAAAATTTGTGACCCAGATAACTATAAACTAAGTTATATTTGAAAAGTTTTTGTCAGTAATGTAGTTTTATAATTATAGTAATAATAATTTTATAATTGATTATCGTACATTTCATAAAATTGGAACTTAACGTAATTTTGGGAATTTTATACTTGGAAGTATCCGACACGATATAAACGGAAATTAGTTTTTATAAATATTCATTATTTACTTATATAAACTCATATGGTTTTTTTTTAAATATAACTTACTGACTCTATACTTTTATATTATAAACTGTCATGATTTTAAAATAATTATTAACAAGACATAAATTTTAATAATTCGTTTTAATTGACAATTTATTAACACCAAAATTAAAAAGATTAGGTACATATATATTTTGATTTTAACTTAATCAACCCGGCAATAAGTTAAAAATAACTTAAATTAAATTTAATTCTATATTTTCTACTTTAAACTGAAATTAATATATGTCCTTACAGAAATAATGAATAATGTACTAAATTTAGACCAAATATATCCTTTTTTTTGTAAATAAAGCATAATTTATAAACTCATAAAAAATATCTTTTTCTACCATTAAAAATGTTAATCAAGATTTGGTAGTACTTAAAGCTAAGCAATAATAGCTCCGTAGTTTGTATTGTCATATTGCGTCATGGGTGCATGCATGGAATTGTCCGTGCAGCATGCACACAAGACAGACTCTGCATGTTTTATGCAAATTAGCCTCGGTGCGTTGCTGGAGATATATCTAAAATCGTTTTATTAATGTTTCTATTATTATTACGGAATAGACAAAATAAACCATTAACAATATAGATAATAAAACACAAGATTGAATATTTATCCAAGTTATAAAATTTCATTTTTACATAAAACAGGAGGAAGCCATATTAAATTTGCGTTTATTCCTTTAGCATAGCAACAAGACGTTCTCACAACGAGAATAGACTCTATGTTTATTGTTTAAAAAAATTCAATGATTATTTTAAAAATAAAATTTTTATAATTCTTTATTAAGTAAGAGCGACATTTATGTTATCACGAGGAAATTATTAATGGACCTTATTTAGGTTTTTAAACTAATTGTATTAATAATTATATACAATATCGGAAGACCAGCAAGTATTTCTGTAAATTAGAGATAGTCGAGCATCATAACAGACAATGGGTCGCTTGTTACAATGTAATCTATACGCGTCCAGCATTGATATAACACAGACAGATAATTGCATCGACGTGCCTTTAATTAATAGAACACGAAATCTATTATCATGGCACCGCCGTCGATGTCATGCGAGCAGCGAGTGAGACGCGGCCGTCTGAGAGTGCATGAGCATGTGCATGTGCTGTCTGACATCATGCTGGGGACCTGGCTATAATCAGATAGATCTGTGAACAGCAGATCCAGTCGACTCTTTCGTAATGCGTGGAAAACGTAAAGACGAATGTCGTCGTGGCTTGGCAACGTCGCAGCCCGCACTCGACGACGACATCGTGTTACAACTTACAGCCACCCGCGGTGACGCGATATAGCAAAGGTCAGAACGACGCGTACCCCCTGACGCCATTCGCCAAAGTCTCTTGCATGTAAACAATCCGTTCTCATATAGATATCATAAGTAAAGCCGTGATATAACATAAGTGTTGCAACGTGGCCCGTGTCCTGTGGCGTCGCGTTGCCGCTATCTCTCTCTAGGCCTCCCCGGCCCCACCGCGGCCGAGGCTCCGCCTCTCGCGCATGACGCGCCGCCTGGCGGCAGCGCCGTCAAACGCACAGCACGTCTATGTACACCGATGCCACTTCGTACTTATGATTTCGCTGGACGTAAATTTCCATCGAGTCGGTTCAATGGACTTTTCGAAAACATCTAGCGTATCAATTAAGGTGAAAAACGCCTTGCTTTGTAAGAAAATTGAAGGAAGTGGTGTTGAGCAATTCGTTTACTAAAAATTTGTGTTATCAAAGTGTCTTATTCGTACCCTTGCTTGTGAGTACCGTGTCGGGTCCCGTTTGAAGATTTTGTAACGGATTTAAGCTTAAAGGTGAGTTATATATTCCTTTTCGTAGCATTTAATTGTATTTACTAGCTATTGCTTTGTCTTTTTGAGGTGCAAAAGAATCTTTTTTCGTGTTATTTTTCATAAGAAAGGTAGTGGGTTACCTAACTGCGTAACGATGTCAGACCTCATGGTTTGTGTGAAATGAACAGAAATAATCTTACGTAAGATGATAAGCGTATCTTTTAATAAATTTATCTCTTACTTATCATATTTTCAAACTGTGTTTTTATAATTTATGGAGTATGGTAAATGGTATGCAGTAGCGAGAGCCAAGCCGTTCACCGTTTAGGCCTACAAGCCACAAGGCTACGGCCTAGCGCTGCGCCTCTCACTACCACAATCAAAGATCTAAAATACACAACACTTAATAGCTGAACTAAATATTAAAGCCCATCCAAATGAATTAATCATAGAATTATATTCCAACAATGTTAAACAGATAGTAATAGAAAATTCTGTCACATAAAGTGCCTGACCTCGATGTAACATAAAGATAGTATCACATTTCTTAAAATGTACACCTACTTAAATAACATACGTAATGTTATAATCGAATTATTTTAATTATAACCAATTGGATTTTCCGCTGTATTGCGTCATTAGATTAATCAATGATTGAAGCAAAACGCGTATTTATATGAAATTATTAATTCGATAGCAAATAAATTCGTCTCTTGACTTTTATGTTTTATATTTATTTTATTTACGAAATCTATATTTCAATACAGTAATCAACGAGATAAATTTGAAAGTAATTCTTAATTAATTTAAACTTTTGATTAATTATTACTTCATATTGAAACATATCACGCTTCATATTGATTATTCCAATTTTCTTTGTTTCATTTTATACAAGTTCTAATTGAGGGTAAATTAATAAATAAAATAAAACATGTGCTTCAACATTAACTTATAACTAATGCAATATAAAGTATAAACATGTTGAATGCTCTTTTTATTATAATCACTTTTTTTTTGTCTCTATAGTTTAGTTCTGTCCGAATAGTTCACAATTTAGGTCAATAATAACAATACATCGAACAATAAAAATATTACATAAAATTATGTAAATGCCACTTTGTATTCCGAATTCCTGAGACGCAGCAATTACCAGCACATGCAGATATAGACATAAAATGAAAGAATCGTACATCTGGCAGCCCGCCAGCATACAACCGCTGATTTCAATGTACGGACTCATATAGGATAGCTGCTCCATAGGAAGGCAATTCTTTTATGCGATGATGAAAAATAAAAGTATTAGCGTGTTACATACTTCTCTTAAACTATTAATTTTGTTTCATTACATCTCCGTGGGAGTGACAAGAATGAATAGATTACATATAACGCTTTGGTGGTTTTGTTGAATTTTATGTCTTTTTACAAACAACTTAAAGGACGACGTGATTTTTTAAATTTAAATAGTAGGTTTGTTCATTTTACATTGTAACATGCTAATTTCGATTATATCCTCTCATATATAAAATAATGTTGTCATTTGAACCACTCTATACTATCGATTTCATGAAACCTAATATACATAATTATGTTATTAAAACAGACGGAATATTTTTTTTTATTTATTTTATTTCGTCTTAAATCGCAAAAAGTCCCCGCGGCTCTGTTATAATTAGTCGTAGGCGGGCTTGAGTAAATTATATTGTAATAATGAAACTTGGAAAAATTAACGTTAAGTTGTAGTTGTTCTAGAAACTTCTGGCAGTTTCTCGTCAAACATGTAGGTAGGAGGTAGGAGCTCCATGTAGCTCGCAGCGATCGGGGCTATGAACAGATCCAACTGGTTTATTACTTGTCCGAATACATTAATATAGGACGAGAAAACGTTCCTCGTAACTATTATACTGACTGACTCACTACACTTGACGGGGGATAGCATACTTACTTGGGTTTTGGTTGTTATTTGAGAAAATATAGATAGTATACTCTTAAAATACTTCTATACTATACCTTACTTGACTGTAGATTCCTTGGTACATTTTGATCGAATAAAAAACACATTCTAAATATTGCCCAGTGTAAGACTTTTAAGATTCAGGCATTATAAATAGGTGTGAATCGGTTCTCGTTTAATAGATCGGTTCAGTGTTTCTAATATTGTTCTGTTGTCGCAGGTGGTGTAGGGTTGTGTCGTGAATGTAGTGTGTTGTGATGCGAGGCTAGCGCGTCGGCATGCGCGCGCGCCACTAGCCATGCGCGCGGTCACATGGCGCAGTACTCACAGAGGACACAGCCCATGCACAGGTAACACACACCCACACACACGCGCGCACACGCACACACACACACACACACACATGACACGTTTAAATTTAGAGACCTTTCTGGAGAATGAATCGCCGCCACAAAGCTCAGTCGTACAGTCTGTGAACAGGTTTCCTATAAGGTATATCATACGCGATGTTTATAGCTCCATCGGACATTACGGTGAATTCAATGAACAGTTATATATTATACAACACGATGTACTAACTATGTGTGCATTAACAACATACTATATGCTTTCAAAATGATATCTGTTTTGCTTTGCGATATGTTTATGTCACTTATGATATATTTTGTATTAATTTGTTCCGCGACGTGTCACACGCTCCCATTCGGAGTCCCGACACGTTCGGAATAGAGAGCTGGCCACCTTCACACACTTCCATGAGTGTTACATTAGTGTGCGAATTTAAAATGACATCCACAAACAGATTTACAAGGCTCATAAAAATATATACCAATAAATATTTTTATACCTTTCCTTTATGTCCTTTTGCTTAATTATTTATTTTATAACTCCCGATACCCGTTTAGAGTAATATCTCGATACTTGTCCGACGAGAAATACGAGTATTTTTATCCAATTTTTTGGTAAAACTCGATTGATAATCGCCTACACAAAGTGTATTCTGTCATTAGTTTTCCTTGAAGACTTGGTAACAATATTTTTACTAGTAATTCAATTTCAAATCTACACAGAGCTGTAATGTGTGAAGTTTTAACACTCAAAATATCTGTGAATACTCATAGTGATTACGCTTATGATAGTCGTGGAACTTAGTACTAAATAAGACATTGAATAAAGTTATGATTATACAAAACCGAATTAGGATTTCAACTTGATCAACACATCGTAGGTTTAATTTTACATTTATGAGAGATTTCTTGTAATGTGATCAATCAAATTAGACAAAAGTCAATTGACCTTGAGAGTGCATAACTCAGTGATAACCACAAGAGGTTGACGTACTTTAGACACAGATTAGGCATTGTTGACATACTGTTATATTTATACACTAGCGATCCGCCCAGTATTCTCATTATACAAATATGTATTATATAGATACTTATGTAATATGTATAATTATTATCATTACGGTATTTATTTTAATATCTATTTTTATACATTATTGCCGCAACCAAAAGATCTCTTTCTTTAAATTCAAGAAACAATCTAATTGTGTTACCATATATCAGTGTTTTTCAAACTGTGGGTCGCGACCCTTAGGGGGGGGGGGTCGCGATGACTTATTCGGGGGGTCGCCGGCAAAAAAAAAGGTGAAGTTCTACATCATAATAAGAACCTAATTATAATGAGAAGGATGGGCTTGTTTATTTTTCCAAAGCATGTCAAGTCGTCGTGCTGTTTTTGAAATATTAACTATCAAAATAACTTGTAATTGAAGTTTATTTCTCGTTTTTGTTTTGATGTTCACCATTGCAGAGAATGTCTTTAACTTTAATATATCTTTAGACTTTTAATTTAAGAATTTCCCTACCTGTCTATAGCACAAGGGGGTCGCCAAAAATTACTATCCGTAAATGGGTCGCGATATCAAAAAGTTTGAAAAACACTGCCATATATTAACTTGTCGTTTATATCATCACTTAATTACTTTAAGTAAATTCTCTTAATAACATTTATCATATATAAATATATTATAAAATATTGTTTCGATACAAACATGATATTCACATTTCATATGTAACTTCATTCCTTTTACGTCCGTTCCCGTGGATGAGATGTTACCGTCGATTGTCAAACGTCAATCAACTACGTAGCTATTTTGAAAATAGCTTTGTTACCTTAAATATTTTATAATAATAGAAAAATGATGAATGCAATTTATATAAGCTGCTGCTATATATGGAAATAGACCGTCCGTTTAATTGACCCTTCGACCCGGTCATATGAATGTATGTCGGGCTGTTCAGATTTATACGTATCGATCGAACGAAGATGGCGACACCATCGAACATAGTGAGACAGATGTGGCGCTTAATATAATTATGTCTTGTATGAATCTAATGTGATCTGACATGCGAGATGTATTACGAACTCTAGAAGCGATTTACTATATTGATCTAGGGAAAGACGTGACACACATACAACTGTAATGACACACTTTGATATTAATGAGTTAATATAACTTATATTAGATAAATAAATCAATTACGATGTACTATAGGACGTTCTTTTAATTTATTTTTTATAAATCCTCAGTTGCCAGGGAGTAAAATAATAAATGAAGTTAGTCTCTTATATCGATTTCCGACGACCCAGTTAAAACAGCAAACGTGTCGCCATCGGTTTTAACTATGACAAATGACGGTTCAAATTACTCTTAGTCTTACTGACGTGCATTATTAACAAGTGTGCTCTCATTGTTTTAAGTGTTGCCATGCTTAAATTGTAATACAATCCTTCTATATATCAACGAAATTAAAACATAATTTAAAAAGAATTCTATTCGTCCGTTACAATTCTATTTGAATACTGAAATAGCAAAATAAATATTTTTTACAATAAAACTGTCGTCCAAAAAGTTTGCGGTTTCACTAATACTTATTATAATAACATTTAAAGTTTCTATTGAACATAGTAATCACTCGTAAATGTACAGACTGTACTTTACAATGTTATGTGACGAAACAAAACAGTGTTGGGGCGAGAGAATTTCATCAATTTAAGACTTGTAGTCCAATAACTCAGCGAACAGTTTACAACTCAGCTGATCGTGAAACTGTATCTGTGGTGGCGCGACGTTGCCGCACCGTGCACACCACACCACACCACACTAAACAACCCATGAGAATAATGTCTTGCATGAGTTGGAAAACAAAGTCCCCTTTTGTTATACGAGGCGTTAGTAACACGTCTATTATGTATATATAGGTACTTTCTTTCATCGAAGTTCAATAACATTTGTTGCAAATGACATCCATAAATTATTATTCAGTACCCGATTTCTTTAGGAAAAAACCTTGCAGGTTCGCGGAACTGCGGTAACTTGTTACTTGTAACGGTTTCGAACCAATTAAATATGGCGGAACGGGTTCGTTATTTGAATTTCGAATTTAATTGGTCGTAAGAAACATCGAACAAGTCTTACATGGATAGGAAACTTTCAGGGGCACCCATGATATATACATTAAGTACAAATAGTTATATATAAAGAGTTTTCACTACATCCCTACTAATATTATAAATGCGAAAGTAACTCTGTCTGTCTGTCTGTTACGCTTTCACGCCTAAAACACTGAACTGATTTTTATTAAATTTGGTACAGACATAGAGTTGACCTCGAGAAAGAACATAGGATAGTTTTTATCCCAGACTTTTGTAAAGTTCTCTTGGAAACGTGATATAACCGAACTCCACGCGGGCGAAGCTGCGGGCGGAAAGTTAGTATACAATAATCACGTATTTAGATTCATTATTTTTCAATTATTTATTTATTTTTACACTCTAAATGAAAATCTTAATGGTAACTGAATGCTGAAGATTTATTAAAATGAATTTTCAATATGTTAATTGAAATACATTTTACGTATAAATTCACATTGGCGGAGAGTGTTGAGGTCAGCCTCAAGCCTTGTTCATTTTGGATAAGGGGTAGATATAACAGAGTTTTGGTTAACATTTGATATTCCGTTAATGGAAGAATATTTTAATATGGTTGGATATGTTGATATCATGTTACTTATACTACTCTGTTGGTTCTGTTTTATTAAATTAATTTATATTCCATTCTACGTAATTATATTTGTTGTTTTAATAATTATTATTGTGTGATGATTTATCTTTGTTTCTTTTACTGGTTCATACATTATTTTATCTTTTGTACTAATTTTATTCAATTAAATTAAACAAAAAGAAGTTTTAAGTAAGAGGATTTGCCACTAATCTATATGATTCATTGTATGATCAGTGTACTATACTTCAACTATATATTATTTTATTAAAACTAAGTTCTTACTCCATTTACAGACTGAAAGTAACTGACAACTTCCTCGTATTCTTTTTGAATTTGGTCAATACATCAAAATTTTCGTGCAAGTGTTTGAATTCCAAACACACAAGATCTTCTATGAACTGGATCTTTAAATATTATGAAAGATATAAAACTATAATTTATTTTTGAAACTTTTTAAAGTAACGATTTAAACTGTCTTTGACAGTCTGTCTTTTTTAGTAAGTAAGGAAATAGAATCGGTGTATAAAATTGTATGGAAAATTGTCATACAGAAGAAACTTAAAATAGAATCTGCACACAGAGTACATATATAAAACAATCCTGGAGGTTTAGTAAATATTTCTTAATATCTCCTGTGTTCACTTCAATGATTCTATCATAGATCTCACATATGTCTGCTAAGTTATTGTCTATGACTGTGTCTGCGAACCTCCATGTCGACCTACAATATCATTGCTTGTGTTTACTGCTAAGCGGCTTCTGCTACTTGTTATTTAACAATTTATAATTATTTTTACTTTCAATATGTGTAATGATGTGGAATCAGTTGCACAAAGATCATTATTACCATTCTTGTTGAGTTCAACTGAAGCAAACATTTAAATTCCACCCTTAGGTATGGAAACTTTGGCATGATCGGCAGCTTGGAATCACCCACACTTAGTGGCTCTCATGAATCAGGTATACTGAAACAAATGATTTCTGAGAGACCAATATTTATGTTGGTTATCTTAAAGGAAATGACAGGGAGTACAATGCCTTTTCTTGGAACTTCAGCTTGACAGAATGAAAAAATGAGATTTATAAGTTCTTAAAGCCCTGCACAGTGCTGTTCCAAGACTAAAATTAAGGCTGCTTTACTGAAGATGAACAAGTAAAGAACACTCACTTTCTATTAACAAATGTTTAAAACATTAATATAAAGAGTAAAATTTTTAGAATTATGCACAAGCTGACTTCACAACTCAATAGAAATGAAACCTAAAACCGCTCAGTTGAAATCATGGCTCAGCTAGAATAATGTGAAGAAACCTATTTAGTATTTCTATCATATTGCACTACTGGGAAAACCAATCAGTGATAGCCACCTTTCTGTGTAAATGAATTATAAAATACGTACTTCAAAATGAGAAAAATTGCTTATTAAAAATATAAATTTTCAAATTCCTTGAATATCAATCAACTCCGATATCAATTAACTTCAACTCCAATATCAATTTGAAATACAAGATGGGAATTAAAAATTCTCTGGAAAGCTTCATTAAACTATGCTGTTATTGAAACTTGGAATTGCAGGTATTAAAAAGTATATTTAGTAAAAAAAATTGTTAATCATAACTTAATACCTGGGAATCATAATGATAAATCTTCAATAGATGAGATATTTCCCTGTTAAAACCTAAAATATCCAATAATATGGATGATGGAGCCAATTTCCAAGCTGAGCTTAATATTTAAACCATTGATTGTAATATACAATCATAAGAATGAGTTTTATTACAAATAAGAGAGTTCAGAATCAAAGTAACCTGCTACAATCAAATCCAATATCTTCAGAGTCTGTACCCCTTCTCAGCGTCGGCTGTAATGCAACATGCGAAAGACAAATAAATGAAATTTAAGGATGATGTTATAAAAGTTCCATATAAAAAGAGTGATACCGTCACATCACTTAAGATGATTACTGATCCCTGTTGGTCCAAAGATGATTAGGTGTATTTCTAGACAACAAGATGCTGTTAAAAAATAAAGAAGCTTATTGAATAAAAAAAGAATAGAGGCTTTGTTTGGTTTGAAACAAAGATATGGTTTGAAATTTTAAATTGTTCATGATGATAACTAAAACAAATTTATTGGCATTTAATTTTACTTATAAAAAGGAATCCGACCAAAATTCAAACTGGTCTTTTATATAGGTACGACCATGAAGAAAATTATATGCTTGAGTCTTGTAAGGAATATGATTCTAGAACTTGTAATAATGCTGAATAACACACCTCACCTGGATCATGTCAAGCAAACATATTTCTTCTAGAATGGTTTGAAACAAAACAATATTTTTGACTTTTTATAGAATGACTGATATTTCCCGAGAAAGTGAAACATTTGAATGCAAGTAATTTTACATAATTTTGTAACTTTGTTATTGCGTTTGACTTAAATTGGATTTAAAATAAGAACAAATAATTTCTACAACAACTTGTGGCATGTTGAAGACTTGATAAAGTACACAAGCAACTGCAACTACAGTAAACTTACTGTACCTTAAATATAATTCCACATTATACTATAAACAGATTATGAGTCTTAAAGTTTTGTAAAATTAATTTATGACTTCTCTCATTTAGTTAATTTAATAAAATCTGTTGACTCGCATCAACAATAGGTAGATCAAATACCAGGTAATCATGTGCGGTGTTGTTTTCTTTGCTAAAAGGTTCGTTTTAAGGTTCAAGGCAGGGCCCTTCCTGTTTCCTTCCACGATTACTTTGACAGGTGTTTAGCTATAACAATCATAGACAATTTCTTAGAACACAGCATAGTCTATTATTGAGTTCGAACACAGGAAATATACAGGGTGACTGGTGAATTACTATCGATATTTGAGGACGTGATATTTGACGATCATATATGACAAAATAAAAATTGATATAACATAAATATTAATAAACTTCTGAGTAAAGTTAACCAAAAGTTATGTAATTAATTACGCATCGTGTGAACACCCTACAGATTAGGTATACACTCACACACACACATACGCGAGCGGGGCGTGGTGTTGTATCAGCACGGCGCCTCACGCGTCCACACTTGGAACACTTGGAACGTGTCCACACTTTATTTATTTATACGGAAATTTGGTCAAAAATTAAGTACCTTTTTTTTTACATAATTCGAATGAGAATCATGTACCGAGTATGCTCCTTAAATATTGATAGTAATTCACCAGTCACCCTGTATATAGCATACTTTAAAATATGTATTGTCGTTTACTGGGAACATGTGTGTGTCCTGAACGTGAAAACATTGTGTACAAAGAAAATAAGCATGTATTAAATTTGAATACATAAATATATAAGTAGAGGTAAAAAGTGGCAAGTTTCTGCACGTAACACCGAATTGATTTAACCGAGCCATCGATCGCATTGCCGCTCCTCACGAGTCACGGCATCCCTCTCGGCGACGTTGCCGCTCCGTGCCAGTATTTACCGCACGCCGCTTGCGTCACCGTATGTTGCTTGACTACTGAACTAAACTCTGAACGTATTGAACACAACCATCCTCACTCCTCGCAAGATTTTTGTATGTTAATAATGTGACCATGAACTTCGTATACATACGACGCCATGTAATATACTTACAAAACATCGCATCGCCTTGCTTAATTGCTTAATTCAGACTTATCTGAAGATATAAGAAAAAGCGTACTCAGATTTATGTCATTGTAGTATAGTTTTGGGAATCAAAAAGTAATTTATCCTGACTATGTGTGTTAACGCGTTGAAACATCTTGAAACAAACCTTTGGTTAACTTGCGATTTTGTTTTGCTCGATTACGTAAATATAAACGTACTATTTTAAGAGTTAATAGTCTGTAGGCCCGGAGATATTTTCGTTTCATCAGTCTTAAACTGAACTTTGTTTTTTTATAAAATATTAGTTTTTTGTTATATCGAATATTTTTGAAACATTATTTCAATGATATTGTATTAATCAATAGATTTTTTATGAGAAAGGGTTACGGAATTTTGTTACTTAAATAAAATCATAAGAGTTGAAGTATTATTGTAACGGCTTTAATCATTTTATTCACATTTAGTCATCAATTAGTTTATATTATCAAGATTAATTCTATACAAACTCGTTATGAGGTTTAGGTCTTCCGATACTAGGGTCTCAGCAGACAACGAAGTTATCCAACTATAATATTATACAGAATATTAATAATGGAGTTATATGACAAAAACATATGTTTGTAATAATGAAAAAACTGACTTAAAACGCATATTATTAATATTACCTTCCAATATCAAAACAATTGTATAAATGACTATTAGCTTATTTAAAAAATCTTTAAACTGTGTCTTACATAAACAAATTTAACTTTAAACCGTGGTATAACATTTCTAAGCGTAGCTTATCAGTTATCCTTGATATACTGGGTCTATACATGAGACCACCGAGGCTGATCTGACACGTGTATTCCGCTTCTTAATAAATATTGTGTAATAATATTCATTTCAACATATTCCATTCCATATAAAGAAGTATAAACAAACAGAATAAAAGTGCAGAGCCAGTGAGAACCTTATACATAATTTCGCCACGTCTACATTCTGTTGACCTTTCCAGTGTTCTTCACATGTCTTCAAGTGGCTTGTTCACATTATATACATGTACATATGTATTGAGAGACCAAGAGATCTTGTCGCGGTTTACAATACGTTTTATAACATTATACACAAACTAAATAAAATTTATTATATCTAATATTAAGTTTTATCTTAAATAATGTCTATAATTAAAAAAACGAATCACTTTTAACGATCAAAGACGTCTTATATGTTAATTTTCGTGTTCATTATGTAATTAGTATTATTTTAACCACACATAGTGCTCCTATATATTATGTATATATATCCATTCACCTATATTCTAGTTTACGGAAGCGTGTCAGCTTGTCTCCAGCTCACTGAAGGTTATCCAAGTCTAAGCGGGCTGATGAACACTTTCTATATTATATTTATATAACACTAGTTTTTGTCCGCGACTACGTCCGCGTTAATTTCTGAATTAGTAATATATGTATAGTTGACCGGGCGAACTCTATTTTTCTCTAGAGGCCATAAATAACCAGATATTGGAATTTATTGAGTTTTTTTTTCTTTTACGATCGAACAGAATTAAATATCCTATGTCCGGTCTCCTGGTACTAAGCTATCTCCTCGCCAATTTTCAACTACATCCGTAGAGCGGTTCTTGAGTTATAAATAGTTTAACTAACACAATTTTATTTTATATATATAAAGAATATTGTATACTATCTTTTAATACAACCTCACGCCTCCAGGGTTCACGCGCATGATAACATATTGATTAAATAAGATTTTATGTTAAGATATATCAAACGATAAGTACTTTATCAACGTTTATACAATACAATTTTAATATTATTAATATTCCAAGAACTTCATAAGTTGTTTAATACTTTATATTCTCGAGATACTATCTTTGTTGCCATCTGAACGTGAACTACAGAGGCTTTTATAGCGACACCATTTGAACACAAGAAAATTAAAGAAATAATAAATTTTATAAAAATATTACATTATATACCTAATGAATTAATAAAGTACTCATACAAAGTAGAATTACACAGCTATTATTTTCAAAGGCCCCTTAATAAAACAAAAAATTCAAAGAAACGTAATTACTTTGGCATTTAAATTAACTAGGTCATAATTTAACTTAATATTTTTTTGTTCTAATACGCGTTTTGTATAAGCATATTTTTTTTAACTAATGTTGAGTTAGGTATATGGAATTACATATATTTTCAATTATAATGTATTCAAAAATTTAGTTAAATAACAAAATCGGTGAAATCTGCGTCATATAATATATAATATGTATATATAATAAATTGCGCGTTTTATCATATAAATGTGAATGGTATCATCACCGTTTAATTATAAATATACGACATTACCGTTTTACTATCGAATATGACTTTTATATTAGAGATATGTAGGTTGAGTCGCATTACGGCCACAATAAACAAAAGACACGTGTTTTGATATTATACATGTGTGTGTGTGTGTGTGCGCGTGTGTGTAACATTCAACACATACATACATGACTCAACCTAACGTAATCGGAAGGGTCAGCTATACGGTCCCCGCGGACCGCTGGCTTCCTCCACCGGCACCCCCTGCACTCTCCGACACCCCCTGCACCCCTAGCCCCCCTCACCCCGCATCCCTCACACGCAGCGGCACCTCTCTATAGCTCTGTCTCTGTCTAACTCACCGTGGCTCCCGCGCTCCGTCCCTCTCGCCCCCCGCCCCCCGGCCCGCGCGAGGCCGTTATCGACCGTGCGAGGTTGCCGCCCCGGGACACTTTCCCCGCGACGTTGCCGCTTCTCCAGACCGAGTGACTGTACAATTATGTTGTTATGACTTGTTGCTGTCTATGAGCATCGAGCTCCTTGCTGGCTGGCTGGCTAGCGGCTGGATACCTCTGACTACATGTAGATAATGTTCTTATTGTGGCCACGGCTCACGGCACACCGCACACCGCACGCCGATACGAGGCCGGAGTCAAAATGGCGGCGTCGTTATTCTTACGGAGATGCTATTAAATAGTATGATAATTTAAATGGCTGTATTACACAAAGGACGTCGTGAGAAAAAAAGCTATAATGAAACACTAGGTGCCGGTGCCGGCGCTGGCGCTGGTGAGTGGTGTCGGACGGGGCACAGGGAGGCTGAGTCCACAGAGCGCTCGTTAATCATTGTAATTATGTTAGGTTGTGCTTTTTTAACACGGACTCTTTAAAAGCGAGCATTCAATATGCAAATTGTATCACAGAATAAAAAGCCGCTCTATTGAGTTCGAATAATTAAATGGCCGTGATAGAACACTATTTTATACAACACTATTACAATGAAAACTTTACATAGTTTATCATATAGTTTTAATGCTATACAGTATTATAATAAAAATCGTAAAATGATAAACTTTATGTGTGTTTTTGTGACACAATCATACTGAACGATATCATGAATATAAAAGTATATACATACATCAATAAGACACATTTTAGAACAAATACTCCCGCTGTACACAAGCAAAGCCACGAGCTAAATCTAACTACCAATAGAGATAACACGTATTACTTTTAACATCATAAATACAATTAATATTTACACAATACATATTATCGTAGATCTCAGTTATACAAAGACAACTTTGTAGACACCTAGAGAAAGTTAAAAAACTAACTAATGTTGAAGTTTAATTGAAAACAGATCGATTACGTCATGCTTTGTAATATATTGTTCTTCTTCTGCTACCTGGCAATTTCCCAGCTATATCCAGGATCTGCCTTACATATTGTGAATAGTTTTGGCTATTTGTTTTTACGCCCGGCCGCCTGCCTGACATCAACCCTCTTTGGGAATCAGCATTAATCAGTGATGTCTAATACTCTTAGAAAGTACATATGACTCGAAAAAATCACATTGGTACTTGCCCGGGCCAGGATAGAACCCGCGCCCTCGTGCATAAGACGCGGGCCTTTTTAACCACTAGGTCACCACTGACTACTTTCTAATATATTGTTATATATATATATAACGTTGTTCTCGTCATAATATATTGTGTTATGTATCCATGTTCTCCTTGTTAGTTTTAATGGAAGTATATGGTTAGTACTTAGTTATGGTACAACCTTTCAACAAAGACAACAGAGTGCAGATTCTCTGATGTATATTACAGAGTTAAATATGTATTTCTGTTTCACAAGTATTCTTCATGGTCGGAGAACAGTCCTTTTAGCAGTCTCAAAGTAAACTCCTGCATCTCAAGGAATGTACGAATTCTCAGTGACGTCTGCCCTGGCTGTGATATGCTATATACCTTCAAGATTTATATAAATAACTCAAGCAGTGAAGCTGTTAGCTTTGAAGCGACGTCTTTGTAATATTATTTCATGTTTTATACTTGACATACCTATATCTTACAAAGACAATCAGCTCTCAGTCTTGTCTAAAATAACTTTTAACTTTCCTGATGCATGTATTGTATGTTCTCGACTTCCTTTGTTAACACGCCATGAAGCTGACCATCGACCGGTTTAGAGTTTCCGTTATCTTCATCTTTTACTACTGACTACAATGTACATTATAAGTAATTAATTCTTTTGATGAGAACACACCGTCTACTGACTTACCCACTACTTTATATTTCTACTAGAAGACCCGTGTTTGTATCGCCCTATATTAATAAGAAATATCTGTTACGTTTTTTTATTTATGTTTTTGGAGTTTACCTATTAAAGCCATAAATCTCCGTGTTTTGAAGTGCGACAGAATGATTGACATATTAGTTAGTTGTCAAATCTAATGTAAAAAACATTTTCCAGCGTACAAAATTATGAATTTAAACCATTCCCAGATCCCTTTGAACACACACAAAAAATTTCATTAAAATCGGTCCAGTCGTTTGAGAGAAGTTCAGTGACATACACACTCACAGAAGAATTATATATATAAATACTAAGGAATATCATCTCCCTATCGCGTGTAACTGAGAAACAGCATGGTTAATTGTATTATGTCAAATATACGCTAGGATCCGGACTGAAAGACGAAGTCGGGAGTCCAGCTAAATATCGTGGTCATTTGTATCTTAGAAAGTTGTCAAACGAAATTAGACTCTATTACAAAGGGATAAGGTAGATGCGAGGTGTGAGGTGTCTCAGAGCGGCAACGTCGCTTACCGCAGACTAACGACAGTTGCGGTCGCCGCAGCTGCTTTATAAACTATGTTGAATTATAAAGTAATCTTCAAATTCAGCATCAAAGTTTCCTTAACACCATAATTTTAGGTTCCACTATCGTGTGATCGGCTCCCAGATAGCGTCCTAGCATTATTGAAATGTAAACAAATTTCTATTTAGTCCGCAATGAATCAAGAATCCCAATAATGGTTTTCGTGAAGCGGGAGATTGAAGTTGTTTGAAGGGCGTCTGAGAACGTGTTGGGATAGATTGTCACGGTTATATATGTATATACGGTTATATATATATATATATATATATATATATATATATATATATATATACCTACTACGGCTCAGCGGCTCGGCGCGGTCGCGGTACTTTGATAACGTTCGACATGTGAACATTATGTTTTTCATGGCAAATCAACATTTATTGAATTTCGATATGCTGACGTCATCCGTGGAATAACGACACAGAGATAATTATATATACTTACATTTATATGTACTTGTTGTTGCTCGCGACTCCGTCCGCGTTTACATCAGAGTTGAGCTTAGAAAGAAGTGTATAGTGTTTTAAAACAATCCATATAACTTTTAATGACCTAGTTTTGAAATTCTAAACCATTGGGTGCCCCTCAGATGCTTATAAAATTCATACTAATCGGTCCAGCCGTTTTGTAGTTCAGTTCGTATTATATATAAACAATTCCGACTTTAAAAACTTAGCAACAGAATCCTATTGAAAGATCAATTCGTCTCTAGTATATAAATATAGTGAGATCAAATATAGTCGCTCCTATAATTTTTCATGTATCTATCCAAAGTATTTCAACCGTGCAGCAACAGAGTAGCAACACTTTTTATTTTTGTAAAGACATAAATTTTCTTCATGTATCCCATATGCTAAAGTAGTTCGAGTAAGGAAAGTTGTACCGTAAAACTGGAATATGACTCGGAAGACGACATTACAGGCCAAGTTTAGCAGTTCCAGAAAAGAAAACCTATTTATTTATAAAGTACTTGAATACAGAGCTGGAACTGTCCATATAGCTATATAATAGGCGTGGTTGAAATTAAATCCATTTATAACAGATTCATATTTATTGAAATAAATTATAAAACTATAATGTTGGAATTTACGATGACTAAACATAATAAAATAAAAAATCTTCTGAATATATAATGGAATGCTATATCATAGTATAGTATATCATTGTTGGAGTGAGTCGGAGCTGTCTCTCCTGGGGCTGGTGGACTGCAGCCTCTCTCTGGGCAGGTTGTTCTCGTAGTGGTCGCTGACGGCCTTCTGCATCACGCTGGCGATCTGCGCCCTCGCCCACATCTTGATGTGAGCCGGCAGCTGCTTCATCTCGGACAGGAAGGACAGCAGGAACAGCTTGTCGCTGTCCTCTCCGTCGGCCCTCTCCCCCGGGAACACCTTCACCTCCTGTTCCTTGGGCTCGTGCTCGCCGTCCGAGCTGGACTGTCTTCTCTTCCTCCTCTTCCTTTTCTTGGTCGCTCCCCCGTACAACGGATCCTGAACGTCTCTGAATATAACACGGTTTCTATCGTGATCCTCGCTGGAATATAAAATATTATTATTTACAGATCGCCGTGATTATTGTTTGGACTGACTCATTAATGTGTAAACTGCATTTTTCCTCTAATCTTTAATTAACATTTTAAACCTGTCTGTTTCTCTCGCTATAATCTCTGTCTTGTAACCTTTAATCAACCTCATCTCTGGGCTGTCATTTTTCACCTACTCACCATAACTATAATCTAGTTTTTATCTACCATCTGTCTAGTCGTGTTAACTTTTCCTCCCTACTCAGTTTTAAAACATCCAAAGAGACTCGACGTGATAGGATACGTCTGGTAATTGTCTATTTAATTTGTATTACATCATAACTATTCGCTTAATGATACACCGGAGCAATTATGTTATTATGTTCAGCAACAGAACATTAAGTGTGTGTTGTGTTATTATCGTCATCATCATCACGATACTGACTCGTCGCTAACGTCTCCGTCGAAGCCTCCCAGGAAGCTCATTGGTTTGAAGTATATATAGACGCGCCTGTTCCCGCGAGGGGCTGCTCTCCGGGCTCGAAGCTCCCGGTTATAAGCGTCGCGGAGGGAGCGCCACTTGCGCTGCAACTGGAGAACTGTTCACAGAACACCTTACATACATACACCAATCATTATATGACATCACAAACAAAACAATATATACCCTTACTACTAATTACGAATCTTCTATTATTGAAACCTACGACATAAAATTGGGTCAAGCCTGTAGAAAAAATAAATTCCGTCTAAAGTCGAATTAGGGCAGTGCTCACAAAATTTATCATCGGAATCTTGGGTAGCATCGGAACCATTATAAATCATGGTATACAAATAGTTCTAGTCACTGGCGAGGCGGGGGGGTCGGTTCTGGTAGGAGAGAGCGTCAGTGTACCTTTGTCGTAGGCCGTGGCCTTGTTGAAGGAGTACCAGTCTTCGTAGATGGCAGCCCCGACCTCCTTCCACAGATGCAGCTTCTCCTCCCTGTCTACGGGCTGGTCCGTGCGGTATAGACCTGGCCGCTTCTTGATCTCCTCTATCAGGCGGACGGGGTTCAGCTGGTACAGGGTCGTCTTGATCATACTAGGACTGCTACTGCTCTCCCCCTGCATACAGACTCCATATAACATACGCCTTGGAATTTTTATCAGATATAGCCCTTTTTTGAAGATACGCATTGGCCAAATCTATCTCATATACGTACTAACTATACGTAATAAACGCAAATATTGTTCAGACAATGATATGAATAATCAACTAGCGGATATCCAAAAACAAATAGCTGAAATGATGCTTCTCTTAACAACGTATATAAATACGCAAAACGAGAGCTCCACAAAAATAGCGAGCGACATTACTGTAATAAAAAATGAAGTTTTAGAAATCAAAGCAACTATAGGCAAGACTGAACAAAAACTATTAACTATAAACATGGAACAAGAAAAAAATTAAAACAGAAATACTAAATATTACCGGCAAAATGGAAACCAGAATTGTATCCTTGGAATGTAGTGTACAAAACATTAAGACGTCCCGGAATAGTTTGACTACATTGGATGAAAACTTATATGGAGATATGTTGGCGGAAATTACCGAACAAACTCTTCGAAAGAAAAAACGTAATACTGTCTGGTGTTCCGGAACCAAAATCGAGTGATTCTAAGAAACGTCATACCCATGATAAAGAAGAGGTATTAAAAACTTCTAAGGACTGCCCTGTACCTACCAAAGTTATAAGAATCGGAAAATATAAACCAAACAATATTCGTGCTATTAAAGTACACTTCGAATTAGAACAATCGGCCAAGTTAACAGAAACGAAACAGAAACAAGTTGAAGAACGATCAATTAAAGATCTTCCCGGATCAAACACCTTTTCAGCAAGCGCAATACAAAAATCTTAAAAATGAATTACACTGCAAATGGTGAGAACAATTTGCGAATTAAGTATATCAAAGGGCAAAGGCACACCTAAAATTATTATTATTAACAGAGAAAATATATAAGGAAGCAAAATTGATGAATATAAAAAATACATATTAATATTATACATGCATAATAATTCGAAAAATTTTATCAAATGAAATACACATACATATAAACTTGTCTTTAAAGAACAATAATCCGCAATACCCATATCTAAGAAATGCAAATAATATAGTATTACGTCCCCCAAGAACAAACTATGGTAAAAGAAATATAACATTCGAAAGTGCTCATAGGTATATATACATATAATAACCTTCCTAAAAGTATAAAAGAAATAAAAAATACACGTACCTTTAAAAAAATACTAAAAGATCATCTATTAACTTACACTTCCTAATAAAAGAAAACGTATTCTATAAACAAACAAATAAATATATAAATAAAAATAACTAAAACAAGAAAATTAAAAATTAATAAAAACATGCCAAAAACATAAAATATACAAATACATTCATAACAGCGGACAAATAATGAATAAATAAAGTAACTATCTAGGCAAAATAAAACAAGAATAAAAACGTTGAAAAGTTTTTGTTTAAGTGATGTCGCATCTAGTTGTTATTTGTCTGCGAACATTTTGTCGTGATGAATGTCGATATACAAAACTACCCACTTATTGATTTATTTTTTGTTGTATTACCTACTTGTAAAATATATTTTTTATTTTGTATAATAAGATTTAAGAACCTAATTTCTTACGCTCAAAAATGTAAACATTTGATAAAAATCACGAAAATATCACAAGGGGGAGGGGGGGTGTAGTAAGATATCACGTGTATTTATTTTTTCGTCTAACATTTTTAAACAAATATTTAAAAAAAACTTGCAACCTGGTGTAGACATTTTTATTATGGTCCTTAATTTCAGAATAAAATAAGATTATAGTTTATACCTGTATTTAAATTAAGATAATATTCAGAAAATTTTAAGATTCGTTGTAGCTACTAAAAATACACGTGATGTTGAGAAGGGGGAGGGGGGGTGGTCTTAAACCTCACTACGTATCACCAATGGGGGCGGGGGGGTTAAAAAATGCTAAAAAAAGATCACGTGATTAATGGACAACCCCTAAACCATATTTGTCCAATAAAAATAATGAAGACAATAAAGTCGTTAACTTAACTTGTCAATAAGTAAGTACTTAATAATGAGATAAAACATTCCCTAATTACATTTACATGTCCGTTATGAATAGAAGTAACATATCGCACACATACCTCAATGATGTAAAAGTCGGTAACACTGTGTAGTGTAGTATAGTATATATTATAGTATAGTATAGTACAGTTGTGCGACAAGACAGCCTGAGCCAGAAGTCGCGGCGCGGCGCGGGTCTGCGTGCGACTGCCGCGGCGGTGAGCGACCGTCTGTCGCCCCGCCCCGCGCCGCGCCGCATACTTACGACTGTCGCAAACGTAATTTCATTGTCTTAAAACAAGTTAGAGCCGTGGGTGAGATAGGTCCTAGTGTCGGGACTCTCGGGACCACTATACATACACATCACTAGTCGATAATCGATAAGTCTTAATTGGAACTAATGTTCGAGTTTAACTCGCTTGTTTTCGCCTTTGCAGCAATCGCGTTCATGGGAAGACGAGATGAGAATTAATCAGTTAGTCATGTTATTTGTCGCCCACCGCCGACGACTTAACTGTCTCGCGTACCATACAACGTACATCGTACACCGTACACCGTACTGGATGCGAACACTAAACGTGTCTCCATGTCTCAGACAGTCACTCGGACATGGGGTTTAGATCTTCATAACAGAATCGAAGGTGTTGGATAAAAGCCAGCCATCTTCTCTATACAGATTGGTATGTTTTTTTAATTTCATAGCCTCGCGAATTTATTTTGGTTTTATGTTGAATATGTTATAATTTTAAAACCATTATGAATAAACCTCCAACAGTCCGCGGGGCATTGGAGTGTGTGTTACTGGCGAGCTATGTTTCATGTTCTATATTTACATGGGACCCTTTCAAAGTTTTAACCCGTTAAGGCTAAGGCTTATAATATTATTAAATATTAACATTAAAGAGGGAGGAATAAACTACATCTGCGAAAAACATCTCCGCTACGTTAAAACATTTTTATTTCTTATATAAAATGAAACGCTTTTTACATTAACCGATCTCTTTTAGGAAGACAAATCTGTCGTAAACATTTTATATTTAAGCGAACGTCCTAGTTTTAAAAATATTAAACCAAAACAAATATTATTCCACGGAAAAATTTAAATATGTATATGTATTTTTAAGGCTGCTAGAGATAGTTTTTTACATTATTTTTTATCAAAATGCAAGTGAGGAAATACATAACTGTTACGGACTGTTAGTAGTAGCTACATAAGAAAAATATATAAACTCATTACACATTCAAAAATGGCAGCTCACTCCAAAGTCCAAAATGAGTGTAGCCTCGGCTGACGGGTACCTACAGAGAGCTTGTTTTATAAAAACAAAAACATTGAGTAATTTCTAATACGGATTCGTGTTGCCACCGAATATACTTTGAACGCTTAATAAAAATACATCAAAAACAAGTTACCTGTATTTAAATACACTGTAAAAGTAAATATGAACACTTTTATAAAATATTGCTAAAACCGTTCTATATAAAAAAATTCTACCTCCGCGCAGTTCTGAAATAAATAATCAAAATTAATTCTCCGTTCAATCTTTCAATTTGTTTTTGAAATATATATTTTTTGTATTCAATTACAAGTCTTTGTGAGGTACCGAAGCATTTCGTCCTTCGATCTCATTATAATATAGCCAACAAAAGTAAAAATGTATTTTATCATAAAATATACATTTATATTTCAATGACTTCTGGTGATTTCACGTACCGTCAATATCGTGTTAGGTTAGATAGATACCTGGTAAAATCAAATATAATGCTATGTATACAAATAATACAAGTAAGAGTCGAGTTCACAAAATAATCTGACCCAATAAAAGAACAACAGCTGTCTGTTGGCGGGGATCGTACACGAGACGGCTGTAGGTTGACTTAACTATGTATTAGAATGTTTTTGTAAAACGTAGGTGTTATATAATAAGTCGACTGTGCAACGAAACATTCTATAAAGTATATTAGTAAAATACCTGCATTACTCTCAATATAAATACACCATACTTGACCGTTCCCGCCGTTACTACCGCCGCCATTTTAAAACGCATACCGTAACCGTTTTTAATCACTTATTGTTATTTGACATTGATTTAAGAATGACATTGGAAGAATCGCTTTGAAATGAATCAACAGCTTATAATAATAATGTTGTTGTGAGTACTGTGAACAATACACACTTATCTTTATTAGCAGTTATCGAATTGCAGGTTGAATGTGCTCGATAGTTGTGTCATGATCGCGCCATACAAATACTACGACGAAATAAAACAGAAAAAAAAACATGTTTGAAATGATCGACGAGAGTCACGAGGAGGTTCAGCCGTATCGAGACATTATACTGGACTGGTTTTAATAAAACATTGTTTCATAAATAATACCAGACATTAATTACCTTTAGGTTACAGCTGACGCAACTAATCGAGGTGTTTAGTGAATAATACAATTAGCAATACATATATGTACTTATGTTATAAATACTAAAATACTTTCATAATGATAGACATCGTACGATACACAGAATAGAACTGACAAATCCAATGAACATCCATCACCGAGCAAACATAATTCAGTTCCGTGTAAAAATAGTTGTTTTCTATATACTTATTTATTATATTTGACTAAAGCCGGTGGTCCTACTAAAATAAACGTCTATCTTTAGCGAGGAAGACATATTTTGTAGAATACAATCCAAGATGACGGTTACAGAACGCCAAGTGTGTTATTCAGTCGATCGGTCCATAATTAAAGTGAAATGATGAGTTCAGCGTACGATCTGGTTGTATACCGAAAGAGCTGAGTTTTAGCTTTCTTTGTGAGCGTCAAGTATCAGCTGTAACTACGTGTTGGGTCGAAATCGGAGCGGCCGGGTACATAACTTACTCTTCCAACTATGTATGTATGTGGGTGAGACCGAGCGACGTTGCCGCTCCTCACCCACTACCCAGCCGGTACCGCTACGCGACGTTGCCGTCTCGACCCACTTACAATCGGCAACAGCGAACGGGGGCCGGTTCGCGCATTTTTTTTACTTTTTAAATTAAGTGTCTTTTGCTAAATTTAAGTTCCATTTTATACAGTTTTTATATAATTACCACCACACTTCCGTTTTCTGTTAATTATTTTAAATAAAAAAGGCTAAAGATTAAAAAAATAACCGTTATTATTTATGTGCGAACGTTATATTAATAATAAAACTTCGAGATACAAATATAATATGATCATCATAATATAAGGTTATAATACTTAGCTAAGTTTTAGAGTAACATAATATTCTTTTGTTCATGATACAAAAAACGGTAATTAAGATCTATTGTATTTGAAATAATCAATATTCTTATAAGATGTACAGAATCTCAAAATTCTTTAAATAATAGTTGGCTAGAATTTTGTTTCTCGTGTCTAACTCTGTCTTAAATATTAATAAATTTAAATTACTTCAACGTCATACATAACACAATAAATTTTTCTACTATTGTACATTGAACATAAATATAAAATGTTTGATTTGCAAACAATAGTAGTTTATTAGTTGTGTATGTGTGTGTGTTTGTGTAAGTGGGAGTATGTAGGTTAATGATTTACTGTACCATAACTTTAATACAATCGTGTTTGTTCGTGTTATATTTATTTATATCTAATGTAATGCGGAATATCTTTAACATAATAATATAAATAGCTTCCTGGATCTCGTTTAATTAAATACAAGATGAGATGAATCTGCTCATTCCTTGTGATTCCGAACTGCATTCTATAGAGACCTGTTTCACTATATCAAAGAGATATTTCAATATTTGTATTAATTAAACTAAGCATTACTTATTGAAACTAGATCCCAGGCGAATGCTTTGAAGATATAGAGACTATCAATATGTATAATTAATTTGATGCATTATTTGTATTCAAATTATTGTAGCAATCTACATAGTAAACGCGGGGGTTTAATTTGAAAATTATAATTTAGTGTTTAACGTATATATATTCAAAAATCTCGATTGAAACATATCTAAAAAATATCTAACCCTATTATGACAAATACGATGAGTGACTTGGTCAGGGATAAGGAATTGATGTTTTCATACAAAAGTACAATAAAACAAACATTCCACATTCCTTTATACTTAACACTTTACTTGGTGAACACACACCCACATGAATGTATATGTATGTACATATGGTTTATTTTTGTGTTTGTAATTTAATTAAAGTGCTACATCCACTCGGGCAGACCTGTGTTGTGTGTTGTACAACAATCCTTCAAGAACATCAAGCTTATATTTTGAATACATCCTGGCTAAACCCCGACCAGTCGAACGATTAAATTGAGAGATATAATCGACAATGGATACATACATACATACATACATACATCCTCGTTAGTGTATTGTGTCTATGACAAACACCTGCGGGTCGTGTACAATGGACGGTCACAGTACCACCACCACCACCACCACCAGCCACCACTTTCTCCAATATAAACAATGTACAACGTACACAATAAGTTTTGTTACAGGATTATAACAGTATTAAACTAATGTAAAACATTATATACAACGATATATATCATTTATAAATTTATCAAATATTATATATACATATATCTGTTAATACTTATATATATTGGTGTGTTATAGCCGGTGTGTCTGTTTGTTTGTTACACTCTCGTTATCTCTATTCTGCCGTCACCAGGTTTTTTTAAGCGGCAGTTGTGACGCACATCCGGTGCATTGTACCGTCAGATCTGCATCTTCACGCTCCCCTGAATACGAACAGCGCTAGCCAACATCGACCTTATTTTATAGTAAATAAAGTGTAATTCGCTTCGTAGTTGTAGGTTATACGTTAATCACATATCGGTTTGAATACAAAATAGACTCTAGTGACTCTAGTCGTGGTTATAATTTCGATTGTGCTCGTAATGTGTATAGTATAATATGCAAATTTGAACAATGCACCCGTACAATGACCGACATCCTCGTATCAGAAGGTACGTCGTACAGCCGGTATATGACACAACACTCATGTGTAGTGATCGCCAGCTACTCCCGGGGGCCGGGTGTTAGCGGCTACTCATTTATACCTAGTCCACATAAAACAACGTTATCATAATCTTATATGTCATTAGAACAACGATTTATTTTAATCTGCTTAAATCGCTATAAATCAATCATTTCAGAAGATAATTTTTATTCGCTAGGTCACATACTTCTGCGGTCATCTCTAATAATTTTTATCGCTATGATTTTGCGGTTCCTGAGAAATTTATTGAATACAAAAATAAATTATTTGGTTTGCGGATCATCAGCTGTTCGTCAAGTTTTATGATGATTTTATATCTACATTATATTTACTACTGAAGTATTTGGACCAAATTACTAATAAAATTGCTAACTACTTCAAAATTATACTCCGATTTAAAGTCTTCAAAAATAATTATGGTAAACGAGATTATTTTTTTAGTCTAAATACAAATATCGCTATAGAATTATCGACTCAAAAAATTCTTAAATATAGGTACGTTTAATTTGATTGATTTCATTTCTTTGTTTTCAAACGTTGCTCTTCGTTGTTTTAGATGCACATTGATTTTTAATTCCGTTTGTCTTCATTGTATCATCAGTGCTTGGATTTTCGCCAGAATTAGAATAGAGTGTACGGCTGTTATTTAACATCGTGTTAATCAGAATTCACATTAGTGCCCCATCCCCCGAGGAGTGGTGCGGGTTTGGTGGTTTACTTCAAATATATATAAATTTAATATTACATTCCATACAAGTACCTACGTACAAAGAGAAGTTTTTTAATTACGAACAGAGCTAGCTTAGAGTAATTAAAAAATATTAATATTCTTCGTCGCCTCGGTCCTTCCTTTATGATCAAGAGGGAGATAATTAAAACGGAATAAGGATTAAAGAAAAGCTTCAATGTTATTACTATAAAATGACCTTGGTTATTACAAGGGATGATAGTGTCCGAAGAGATATAGCCAGTTCCACGTGCCACCTGAATATACATACATATATATCTCAAATATATGTACTGTTATTATATAAACAGAGATACGAGCAAATAATCTGATCATATGTACTAACATCACTCATGTTACAGCCGGTGATTTATCACGATGACGTCGCTCACATTATATACTATCAACATTATATATAACACCGGATGATATATATAATACATTGTTTTTATAGAAATTCAATTAACGACAATTTCCCTCACGCCATGAGCCGGCTTCCGGTGAGTTTCTTCTTCATCAGTTTCATCATTAATTGGATCACAGACGGATATACGAACAAATATATATAAATATTACGCGAGGCTAAAAATTAATATCAAATTATTATATATGTATATAAAATATTCTAGAGCTGTTTAAACTAAGAAATTAGTGTTATGTAAGCATCTGATGACTTACAAAGTGGTTTTTGTTATAAAAATAATACGTCAAAGTGAATCACAACAAATGTAACTTTGTTGATGAAAAGAAAACGTGGAATATTTTCAAAAGAGCTCGTTTTAAGATAAATGAAGTTGGGAAAATATAATTAAATATATGTATTATAAAATACAATTGAGTAGTGACTTTGTTTATGTGATGTGAATATATATTATATAGGACAGTTGTTAAGATGTAGGTAGTGTCATATGACCTTTGACCTGTGACCCGTGTCCACTGTCCCCCGTCCTTCGAGCACAGCATCCTCCTCCTATCCGGGATGTGTCGTCCCCGGCTCTCCGCCAATTACACATTAAGCTAGCACATCATCCCGGATGGCGCGGGTTCGAATCCACTGATACAAAACTACTTAAGTGTGTCAACAATACTAATAATATGAACCGGCTGTTTATTATCACATACATACATACATCAAGAAATCTCTCGACACATTGAAAACGGTTTGACTGTATTAGTGGAGGGAATTTATATTGTAGCTTTATTTAATAACACATATTATGCATATTATTTTATTATAACAAGACAGTTTTTATTCTCTATAGTTAATATTCTCTCAGCTCTCTGACATACGGACATTCTAGTTGAACAAATAGAGATAATTTTCTAGAGCATAAAACAACATAGCATGGCTAGCCAGATAGGTGTACATGTATGTACGTATGTGAGTGTGTGTGTGTGTGTGTGTGTGTGTGTGTGTGCGTGCGTGTGTGTGAGAGGTAAATCCTGTATCGAGGAGAGGCTAGTGAATGCGTTGTGCTGAATCAGTGTGCGGTGTTGCCGCTCTGTGCGGACTGCGGACGGATACTGAGGCGCCACGTTGCCGCTCCGTGCGGGCGCCGCGTTGCCGCTTCGACCTCAAACAATACCATTCATACAATTAATAACACAAGAAAACTCGTGGATGGTTATCATTTGAGTAATAACAGATATTTTTAATGTTACATCATTCACACATACATACATACAACAAACAGAACAGTCCTGTAGTATAGTAGATACGTCACAGGTCGCTTTACACCGAGCTCGTCGGACAAGTCCCGAATTCACATGTTTAGGAATACTAATATATCTCCCAAGTCCCAATAAAGATCTATCCAACACTGAATATGAACACATAATATAATATTGTTAACCATTTTAAGTGTCTCTGTATATGAAATCAGTAGGTATATATAGTTGTTGTGATTTTTCATGTGACTATTGTTCTATCTCTACTAAGGCGAATGTCAATATGTAACAACAATACACGCGAATGACAAAAGAAAATGTATTTCCATTAGAGACATCCACGTCTTTATATTGCATGAATTTTATTATAAATATAAATGCTATCAGTGCTTTATTTATCACATCGACATACAATTTTCTTTTGTTTCTAACAAAGTATCCTCGTTTGTTGCGACTTGCGAGAGTAATGCGAACATGAAAGCTATGCGAAATGTCAATATAACGCTGCGAACATTTTTAATACTGTGTCATATAGACATATATCTTATATATGTTATATATAGACATATGTACTCTGTGATCTAGTCATTTGAATTGTTATTACGTTGCTGAGCGTCCGTTGATTTCCTTGAGGAATTCCCTTCCCTTCCTCCGGGACGACTGCTATCTCGGACTTTGACCTGGACGGTCTTCATGAAAGTCCATGCTGGAATATAAATTACCTTAATTCTTAGAAATATCCTGTGTAATAAAGAATATAACTCAATAAGTTTTATATTCATATACTTTATACTTGCTGAATGCGTTTGTCATATTGTTGCGCTCTCAAGGAATGTTTGTTTTTAATGTATTATTATTTTCATAAGCGCTTGTGTTAATGTGGTGTTCATATAACATCAAGTTATAATGCATTAATAACTACAACATATAATACATAACACATATAAACATCGCTTATATATAACTCACGTGTTTAATAAAAACTCACAACAAACTTGTTCGACTCTCTATATACACATATATTTAATGATTCCAATGTATTAAGTTTCTGTACATAACTTTATTTTATTATCGCATTCTCAAAATGACTGAATTAATCGTACATCCATATTAATATCGAAGTTAATTAAGAAATATTCACGTAGTAACCTCTAGTATTACAAATATAACAAGAAAATAAAAAATAACGTAAATGTATAAATTTTAGTGATACAAAATTCCACGAATCGATGGATCATGTTGAAAGAATGTGATGATGAAGAGATCATAATGTAGAGTAGATTATAAGTTCCTGTACGACAGTTTAAAAAAATATAGATCAGTGCTTGTTTCAGTCACATTTGTATCGGTTAAAATGAATATTATGAACAGTCAAAATACATATGAACATACTAGCCAGTAGTGTTAATATCGTGACATAAAATAACTACATATATCTGAGTGGGAAAGTCGATTGGCTTCTTGAAAGTCGATACGTCCGGGCGGCGGTTGTAGCGAGACGTAATTTGAGTTGCTTAAACACCGGCCACGGGATGCTGGACCCGCTCCACACTCACTGACTCACACACTCATCACGACCAATGACTTCTGAAGGTTCGTCCTTCAATATACAGACACCTAACAGATTGACCGTATATTTATATTTTTCTTGTATAATGCCAAATACTAGTCAGGGAGACATCGCGCCAGCCATTACAAAACTTCTATGAATCGGATGCCAAAACCTAAGGCATTCAATTTGTAGTACTAACTCGCATATAAAACATACCGGGAGTTATCAATTCCACCGAATAGTCGGCTATTAATATTTATTACATGTTTCGGTGTAACTAACTGCCAGCTAGACGGACAGACAGTCTCACGATCAAAGGAGACATATTCAGTTATTAAAACATACATTTTAACTCCAAGCCGTACCATTTGAATGTCACACTATACATTGTAATAGAGACCTCGACTTATTATACATAATATCAATAGTTTTAACATCGTTAGTCCGTCTTCACTGCGGCACATTCCGCCCTGACGTATTCAGCGCTATGTTTATTATAATTAATGTTTATTTTTGTTTCGTATTTTATAAGCGATACAAAACCGAAGCATTGTTTTTATTTTGAGACAGTGTGGCGTAACGCGCGACCCATCCGACTTGCAAATGGCGTACGACCGAGCGGCAACCTCGCTCCGATCTTACCGGCTTAGGCTATTCTTTCTTTAGGCTAGGGTCGACCTTATTACACACTACATACGAGTCACAATGGAACGTAACGTTTGTATAGTAAATTAGAGTGGCAACGCGGGGAACGTAATTTTATCAACGGCTCGAGCTGTTATCAAAAGAAAAGAAAGTCGTTTTGAGAAGATATCTTAGTGTATTTGTAGAATAGCTATTGTTAATGGAATAAAACAACGGAATCGCGGCCAAAAGATTTACAAGAAACGTTTTGAAGTTGCCTCTCATGTACCTACCTACTAAAAGTGTGGCATGTTTTTATGGCGCTATTTTAATATTCTATAACTTTGTTCTGCAGCGGTTAATATTGGGTTACTCGCATTGTATGGTTTTTGAGGCATATTCTCTATTACGATTTTATTCGGTTAAATGGATTCGTTGCTTTATTATTTTGAATGTTATCTGATGACGTTGAAACGAAACCGAGCAAAAGCATTCGTTCAAAAAGTTTATAAGTAATACGAATGCATATTGAGCGTCGCTCACGTCGCCGACGTCGCTCATGTCGCCCACGTCGCTCACGCCGCCCACGTCTCCTCGTGTTCTGTTATAATTCAAATCCTACGTAGACTCCGGAAGTCCGCCGCTCACCAGCGTCGACCTTGTCCCAGAACGCACTAGCGATCGGTCTGTTCTAGAACAATTCAATTATATAAAGTAACGTAATCGTCATACATATAGCGTCTATAATGGATGTTATGTTAGTATCATTATAATATTTTAATTACTGGGGCCATGTAAATAGCTGGCTCCGTTCCCTGGCACTTATTACTCTGAAGCAACTCTTTTTTATTCGGGCCAATGCGCCAATGCGGATAGCGGCTGCCTACTGCCTACTGTCTACTGCCGCCTGGAGAGTTATGCTGCTCCTGTTTTACTATTCGCATCAAAAACAGACCATCTATTCAGTGCTATCTAAAGTAAATAATGCGATGAACCATTCAAACGGACGGCTTATGTCGGCTTCATCGAAAAATGGACGGGCCGTATGAATTTTATTTTTCATAGTGAATTTTTTAAAAGTAAATACAAAGAGAGGTATATCCATTAGATAACTGGGTGTATGCGGTTTGTATAAATGAAGCCTGCCTCTATAGGTATTTGTACGTGTACGTGTGTAACATAAAATGTACGCATTTCATATCACTTAATCCGATATCGAATTTTCGCTCGCCCGGCCGGGCCCGAGCCCTCCCGGTCGAGGTGGAGCTGTGCGGGGGTGCGGGTGTGCGAGGGGTGCGGAGGGGGGCGAGGGAGGGTGCAGGGAGGCAGGAAGAGAACCGCCCTCGGCCTGGGGGACCTTGAGCCCGGATAAAGCGAATCAGCTGGTTCATTGTCAGTCTAGATGTTTCTTTATGTTGGCTGTTACCTAAAAGGGTAAAAGGGTACTGGATTAACGGTTTACTTTAATGTGTACACCACTCCACGTGTGCTTGTAAAACACTAGCCTTTTATTATATTTCATATTAATAATAACTAACTGTTATTTAAAAAGATTATGATATAATATATCCAACGAATACTTTATTGAAATATTCCATCCATCTAATACGCTTTAATGAACGCAGCGTTGAAAGGCTTCTAGAAAGACTTGGGATGATGACAGATAAAAATTTGGAGATGGACTTAGTTATTTGAGGTTTTCTCACTGAAATATATAATGAGAGTCAGGCTTCAAAACTATACAAATATTTTCATTAAAACGGTTTATATAATTTTATTATTCCATCTCGCGAGTCGACTTCTGTGAACTATTTTCATATTCAAATTCATATATAATACAAGTTAGCAACTAGGTATTTTTAGTTTTGTTCTTGTTAAAAACACGGACGTTGCATCACCCCTGTAAACGGATATCTATGAAATTACTTTTTCAACAGTATTTCAGTTATTCGTTTCCATTTTAATATGCTTTCTAAAGAGTTATAACAAATCAAAACGAGAAAAAAAATAATAACCAAGCGAATATCGAAATGTTTTTACTAGCCGTTTTAGATTTCGTGTATCTAAAAGTAATATTTGTATGTACGAGATGAGCCTGTTTTTTTTTATTTTGTATCTTTCAAAAAGCTTTAACGAGTATCCTATTGCGTTTCATGTCTGTATCAATTTACTTTCTCATAACAAGTATCCCTACAATTTTCCACTTTACTACACTGTGTGCTGTTTCCGTGGCTTATTTTTGTTCCATTAAAACATGTAATAATGAACGATATTTAATGAAACGGACTAAAATGACGTGTTTTTTCCTAATTCGTTTTATGCGGCTTTTTGAATCTATTATACATTTAACTTTGGGAGAGAGTTTAATAAAATATATTATTTATAGTTAATGACAATTACAACGTTAGAGCGCCATTCAATTTTGTCGTGCCTGTTTTATAAGTATGTATAGAGCTTATTCTTTTTAATATAATTATTACAATGAATGCTCCATTTCGTCTAGTAATATTATTATAATTTGTCTTATATTTAAAGCCTGGGCTAGTGTTGATTCTCGTCTTTTTTAATTAACCTAATTTGTATTTATTGTTGTTGATATCTCAAGATCGTTAATGAGTGTGTACGTTGTATTGTTTCCTCATATTGACGTGGCGATAGTTTGCTAGCAATATTCATATCTGTAGGTCGGATGTTTGTTTCGTCGCATCAGCATCATTTTCTCTGTGAGTGTAGAGTGTATGTGTACGGTATGAGTGTGTGCGTGAGTGAGCGAGCGTCCGTGTCGTAGCTGGTCCATGTGAATACTGGCGCGTTCTCCCGCCGACTCGCTAACAGGAAGTGGGCGGGGCGAGCGGGACGCAGTTCTATTGGGCGAGCGCGAGTCTCGCAGCGATGGCCGCCGCTTCACTCGGCCAATGAGCGGCGCGCGGACCGAACGCGCGTCCATCCGGCCACGAACGACGCGACGTTGCCAGCTCTACTTAAAAAAATACCACATTCGACCTTCTTAGGACCCTCGCTTTTTTTTTTCGTTGTTTGGACTCGTTATCATCGGTGAGCGTGTGTGTACCCTTATCCTAGTGATGGTGCTGCATAAGACACCCTGTGCTGTGTAGTGTATTATGGTGTGGTCGGCGCCTTCGGGGGAAGTCCTAATAGACATCGTTTCAAGGTATATTTCGTCCCGGGTACAGCGTGTCTCAGTTCATATGACGTGGCCGGTCGGTATCTTCTACCACCGACCACCTATCACCTCGTGTTCGTTTCTCGTTCGTCGTGTGACGTGTCGGACCACCGCCATCACCGCCACCACCACACATGCATCTTCACATACTTTATTCTAACTATGTATATAACACCTCTGTCTAGGCGATAAATAAGTTCAGACAGTAACATAACCGTCATATTGTTTGGTAAGTCGATTGTTGAATATCAGTTTGACCTTCCTGCCTCTCGCCGTTCTCACCGCCTTTGTGTTGAGTCGTCAACATTTACGATAGGTGCCTTGATACTAGGAACACTACACACACACACATACACACACACACAAAACACATGCACAGGCGACCATTAAAACAATATGATAATCGAATCAGGTTATGTAACAACAATAATTATGATTAACGAAGGAATAGGACGGGATGTTAGTAAGGTCTCACATTAACGAATTCTTAAGTATTTTGATACACTTATTATATAATACCGAATGTTTCAAACGGAGTTGTTGTTATAGATAGGTAGCGTAGAAACTTTTGACTCGTCATATAGATATTAGGACACATTCTAATACATAAAAGGCGCAAAATTCAACCTGTGAAAAGGCTTTGAGTCTGTTTGAGACTCGAACTTATGAAACTACCTACCTAATGATAAAAGTTAGATACCACCCGCTGATGAAGAAACTTCTCCTTGAGTTATAACTTACTTCTGTTAGAAATGTTGAAATATGTATCTGATTATTTAAGTATAAGAAACAGAAAATTGTATTCCTTTCAGATATTGGAAGTATATCAATTAATTAACAGCTATTTATATATTGTAACTAATTACGTTAATGTTTATATAGACACGACTTTTAAGAAGAGAAAATTTATTTATGTTTTAAGAAATTGGAGAAATGCTAAGTCTTATCTTTACTTCTAATGTGTAACCTATTGATGACATATTACTATAGATAATAATGTATTATTATACATTAACAGACGTTATGACACTAACGGACAAAACTCAGACTAAAGTAGATTAAAAAATCATAAAAATTCATGAAATACATTACATTTGTATGTCTATATAGTAGAAACTGTAGTAAAAAAAAGTAATAAAAATACTTTGTACAATAATAATGATGTTATATAAAGGTTCCATTGACTAAGTCATACATTTTTATCAAAACGCTCCTACTACAAGAAACTTTTTCAATAATTGTTAATTATTTTATCAATGTACATATACATATATATGTGTAATGTAATGTCTATATTTTAATAATACTCGAGATAACTCTAATGGCAGAGATATAAAATATTATATTATTTGAAATCAATATATATTTTCTAAACTATTATTTAAATTACAAGTCAAGTTGATATCGAAACATTTTTCAGTTATACAAAAAGGATGTTTAGAATCGGTTAATCAACAAACGATTTATACTCTTAAATAAACATTCGTCATTGAGACACGTCATTTCTTGAAGTCGGTTAGATATGAGAGGTTTCCGCGATGTCGTTATGAGAAATCGAGTCGTTAATATCTACTGAGACTATACTGAACAATTGGTGTTATTAAGACATGAATCATTCAGGTACAATCTACGAACGTTCGAGTTACCTGCGCACATTCATTTGTACATAAGAGTTTTTGTGTTTATTTTAGAAACAAAAGAACCATTGACCTGCACGACCTTTGATAGTTATAAATAAAATCGATCAATGTAATAGTAATTTACACTTATCTTATCGCTGTAACTTGGTATGTCATTTATCGTGAAATATTTTTATTAAAAATCAAAATAACACATTAATATCGATTCTTTAACACTTTTGGTAAGATCACTCAAATTTATTTCGTTAAAAACATAAATTTAGGAATTCTTCCATTTACAGAACTATTCCGATGATATAGCTAAATACAAAAAATAAAATAAAAACATGACGTAGTAATTTGCATAAATTCTACGTGTACGTATAATTTTTGATAATTAAAACTCTTCTCTCAAAAGTATGCTTTACCTATACTAAAACATGTACATGGTATTTCTTTTTGACGTGTAGGTACTGTTAAACTTTTCATTCACATCATCGTTGTTCATTGAGAACAATCGAACAGCATGTACTGTGCTGTGGTAAAGCCAATGGTGTAAATAAACATGGTGTCAACTGGCGGCTGTCCAGAACGATATACCCTCCTAACCCCTTGGCACAGAATCCCTTTGACCCACTTCAAAACTTTCACAACTTCTTTGCCAAAGTTCTTTATGGTGGAGACTGTAGATAACTTTTATTGTATTGAAATGTCTTTGTCTTGCCGTACTTACCGGCGAGGAAATAAATACTATTGGCCAAACACAGTTTTGTCACGCATAAATATTCTAATAATGATGTTATTCTAACGTCGAAGGATTCATATATTAAAGGACGCGTTAAAATACTTGATGGATATCAATAAGATAATGGAACAGTTCTGATAGTAACTAGCTAAGTATAACGTAACAAGATTAAAGAAACAATAATACACAAATGAATATAATCAAGACTTGCTAAATAAGCTTATAGCATTTCTTTGATAGCTCCATCTCAGTATTGTTATGCGAGTACTACCCTCTCACAGCAAATCGGCGTGAAGTAGTCTTTAATGGCTGCATTTCGTCCGAAGAGTGAGGGAGCAGTTTGTTCTTTCCTTTTCCCACCCTTTCCTCACCCGGGATGTTTGTGTGCGTTTCTGTCCTCCATCAGCCAAGTTCGTTTTGAGGTGTTGAGCGTGTTTCATTTGTATGGGGTGGTCCCGTAAGACCCGATGAAGGAGTTCACTGTAGTTCCATGCCAGCGACATACAAAAACCCAATCCACACTTCAGGCCAATGCTAAGTAATACTTTTTGATAGGATGGTTATTGGGCTATAACAAATCTGTAATAATTCCCTTTATCTTATCTAAAAATAATATATCTGATTGTAAAAAGAACAAAAATTATAGCGGAACGTCTTTCCATATTTATAGTGGAATTTTGCAACAAAAGGCGTATATACTCCAATCTTAATAGCTTCCATCACCATCTGGAGACAGCTAGGCCGGCTTTGTTATTTCTGACCGAGACAAAAATATCCTTTCCGGGCGATACATCGTATCTGCATTATCCCGGTTACTAACTTGAGTACTTATTTTTACCGAGGGCCGGAGTTGGCTTATACGATAACGGTCATATTTGCTGTCTTACCTCCTGGAGGCAGACGTAATTTTAACTTATTGGATACTGTTTTGCAGGGAAATGAATGTTTCATTTCTAGTTCTGTTATTCGAAGCGCCGGCAAGTTACGTGCAAGAGCCTTAGAGCTAGCTAAAATTAGGTGCAAAGCTAATTAATTAGTTGCAAAGAATCCACATACCTCCGGATTGAAATACGGATTACAATGCTGCTTCTAGGTCTTATAAGAAAGATTGCCAGATCAAAAGAGTATGTGCAATTGGTGTGCAAAAATATTCCTTCGGAATTTCGTTTCTTTTGGTGTCTCGTTATACTTGGTGAAAAACCATTTCTATATTATCGCTTTCTAAAACTACTAATATTCGTCTTTGTGGAAAGTAGCTGTCCATTCTATCCCCGAGAGGGTGACATCACAAATCCAATAGCAGGTTTATTACAAACCTGTTGAAGCGAATCATCAGTACGCAACTTTTGGGTCATGTAGAGGTTAACGGGCTTATTAGTGATAGTAAGTATTGTTTACGTCCTGGGTGAAGCGCCGAAATCTTCTAGTATGGTTTATGTTTCGATGAACCAAAGAAATTGAGGACAGTGGCAAGACCGTGGTGATCGGGCTTTGAAATCATAATCACACGGACTACCTGATGAACTATGCAAACTGGTTGCCAGCATCCTTCGTGGATGGAACATATAGGTCGTTGTTGACGGTTCGTACTCAGACCCCAAGTCTGTTAACACTGGCTCAGTGTTATCATGAAAACAATTCATTCTGCATTTCATCGACATTCTGTAAACCAGCAACGTTCGGTATTATGAAGATGACACTTTCTACTCGGGAAAGGCAAACATTCTTCGGAACACGTAGATAAGAGCAGAAAGAGACTTGTGTCTAAAATTGAGACCCCATAGAGCAGGTTTTGAGACAGCTAAAATGACTTTGGTTCAGTTTGATTCCCTTAAACACCTTAGTTTGCGTGTTTACCACTACAAGGACCCCATTTATTGTGTCTCAAACATTCTTGGATATTTTCTCTTAAGATCAACCAACCAGAGTCAACCATAGTATTGAGATCTTTAGGGTTGACATAGCGAACGACGATAATGCTAAACTAGCCTCTAAAAAACTAGGGCACTGAGTAAAGCGAGGCAGTACTTCCTACCGGTAAAATTGCTTTCAATATACAATGCTCAGGTTGGTCCCCACATAGAGTTCTGTTCTCATCTAGGTCCGGTGTCCCACAGTGCCAACTTTTACCACCCGATTCCATACAACTTTGGGCACTTCGTACTGTCGACGAACTTATGCTCAGAGACGATGCTTCTAAGTTTCCAAAGGAATGTGGGCTCCTTGTGTGTGTTGTATCGTCTGTCACAACGGGAAATGTTCCGAGGAATTGTTTGACACAGTGCAATCGTAACCCTTTGTATCATCGGATTACTCGGCTTGGATCGGATTTTACCCACATCACCTGTATGCACTCAGTTGAGAACTTTCTCGTTATCTCGGTTTGATGTTTCATTCAAATACAGTATTACAAACGAACTGGTAAAAGTGATAAGTCTTAAATATTGGAACTAATAACACATTCTGGATGATGTGATACTTTTAGAAGCAGTGTCCTATCTGTAAAGGTCAATGACATAAAAATATTAAGGAAATTTCCTTAACGTTAAATAAAAAACTTTATACAATGATTGTGCCTTTGTAAACTTCAATTGTACATTGTACGCCGATTGTACATTTGCTTTATACAACGACTGTCTGGGTATGCTCACAGACACACAAATGATTCTCGTAATCACACGACCCGAGCCATGTACTCCCCGGGGTCAACCAAACACATCACGATTGTAAATGTCGCGGTATTTGCGGCACAAACAAACATTTACTTTGTTTAAGATTATAATAAATTACACATATATGTACTTAGAATAGCATGCTCGGTTGCTCTGACCATCAACTGTCTAGTAGGCGATGGCCGTAACAGGTATATTTAGGCTTCCTCGCCTCAAACGCCGAAAATATAGTCTTTATATCCACTTCGTTGTCTGTCTATCTGTCAAGAGCCCCTGGAGTTTCCTAAGGAACCTCTGGTGTAATCAAACTGAAAGTGCTCTTACACACAAACAATTCTCGGTAAAGTGAAGACATCGAAATAGTATGTTGTGTATATTTTAAATTATCAAGGGAATTTACACCTTTAGTTCGACTTTCCGTTGCTGAAATGGAAAAACCATGTCTTTTCGTTAAAGGAATATTCGTTTTTGATGATTGTTACCTAACAATTGACAAAGCGTTTTATTGTTACTAAGCCGACCATGTTCTGTGTTTTACTATCGAACGATCGGCTTATTTTATTAAATAACTGTATCTCACTGTGACATGATTTCATTGTTTTCATTAGAAATAATTATTGCATGTTGCGCAATTTACATCTGTTATTGACGAATACACGAGTCGTATCGAGTTCGCGTTAAAAATAAAAGTATATTTGAGATTATTTCGAAATTCTCTGATATCCGGTTAATCATACACTCTTGTCTGCTGACCAGACGCTCTTGACTAATGCAAATGAGCTCATCAGATAGGGCGGGGGAGTAAGAACTATGGATTGTAGACTGGAGTTCCGGACGATTATAGAACCATCTGTGGCTTGAAATTTAAACTGTTCATTCGCAGTCTATCTCTGTCAACAGTTATTTGACCTCTGATGTGCGAAAAAGATAAAAAATATATACATATATTGAATTTCATTAACATCAATTCATTCCATTTTGGTACAAAGTTGTGTTCAAAACGAACTATAAAAAGCTATTTATAAAAATAGCTGAAGTAGCTGTTGCAGGAGACGTCTGAATTAGCTGGAGCGACGACAAATGCGCGCGCGCAGTCAAGGACGGCGCCTCCCCACGTGCTGCCACGTGCTTAAAGAATATTATTACATATAATGATATCAATTAATGTTACTGAAACAAAACTAATTCTTAGATATTTCGTTAGATATATATTCCTAGGTCAATCGTATTACGTTATTTAATAATACGTTTTTTATACATTATTATTACATAAAAATACTCTGGTCGACATCTTTTGTGGACGTTGTGAGACGCTGTGAATTTTACTTGGTTCTATAGTGTTGATTCACTTCTTTATATAAAATGTTTATTAATGGAAGTTCGTTTCCGTTACAGGGTGAATCGGAAATAACTGAAGCATCTTCCATTTCTTTTTCTACTAAATAATCTGATTTAGGGACGGCACGTTTTTTATATTTTAATTTTGAGATTGTAAAATCTTTCCAACATAACCATAGTTGGAAACCGTATAATTACAAAATAATTTTTTTAATTACCCTATTTATTATACATTTGAAACCCTCTTTTAAATGTCATCGTTATGTATAATCATATAACAATGGAGTCGGAATCCTACCTCATGTGATACCATGTCTTATAAATGAGAACGAACTATGGTTTAAAAATAACACGATCTCGGACAAACCCGAACCCTTTCATTACGGCGGACGACTGACGCTCAAATTATATAATTTACTGTACCTACTAACTACCCGTCATTGTCAACTTATAATTTATATTCGTTCCGTTCATACATCTATATACTTATAAATCAGCGGAAAGAAGAAAAAATATATTATTTGAGTCGAATTGTTATTTGAAGAATTACACTGCAACAAATTTTAATGTGGAAATTATTTGGTATGTTAAAATTAAAAGCCACGCCGACATAAAATATTATTAAAATCTGCATTCTTCACAAACGGATACGGAAAATTAGCACTTCGGACATACGGCTTCGTGTATTGGATTATTATATGTTATTGTAATTTGATTTCGTTCTAACTGCGTAATAAATAGTGCGATAAAGTTGTTCACTCAACCTCGACGCATTACATACTGACGTAAATACATAGACTAAATAACATACGATATGTTATAATAAAAAGAAAACACTAATTAATCTGGAGACTGTACTGTCCATACTCTATACGTTTGTGGAATCCAAATCCTTCACATTCATACACAGGTACGCACACACATCCACGTGTAAATAAATTTTGTGTGAATGGCCTCAGTTAATATGTGTAAAATAATAAATTACCTGTGAGTTTAGATCCTTTGGAACGCTGCGATTGAAGGGTTTCGACTAAAGATAGGTTAAAATCAACTACTTTCATTATAGTTTATTTTAATATTATCATATAATAATATTTTTTTTTGTCCTTGAATTATGGACGCGAAAGTGCTCACATTTCACGGACCAATTCAGAAAAAAATGCTTCGCTGTAAATTTCACAATACAAATGAATCATAACAAAATATTATCTTGTACAAACATATTACTTGTTCATGGAATCGACGTTAATTATAATAATTAAGTCAGATTCTTTAAAGCTAATTGTGGTAAATCGAATGTTTTACATTATACTATAGTAGTATGTAGTAGATAAAAATACTTCGACAATATTAGCAATTAACAAAAATAGACACATGCTGTTACAAATTATAACAATGGAATAACGTTTTAGTTGTATGAAAATAATTATATATTACTATAATATCGTAACTTAAAATTTTTAATTACCTCTCTTTTACAAGTCAAATAACAAGTCGTCAAGGTCACCTTGTCATAAAGACAATTCTAGAACCTTACAAGCCCCTTACGAGAATACAAGAATCGTGTTACAAAATCTCGTGTTTATGTCTTTTAGTGTTTTAGATGAGATTTAGAAGCAAAGGCACATTTGTATCTTAAAATGCTATTGACGTCACTCGCTACTCGACAATTGGACAAATACACTCTAACAAACAAATATTTATATGCAACTAATGTAAAAATACGCAACATCATAAACTGTTCAAGAGAAACGCGGTAAATCCTACGTATTCAATGTGTGTGGACGTGTGTCTGTGTGTGTGAGGTCGTACACATGCAAACGTGTGTCGTGTAGAGTGAGTGACCTTCGCGACTGGCTGGCAACAGCGCACGACTGTAGTCATACATACATACATACAGCGGATCAACAAAGTTGTTATACTAGCGACTAGCAGCTTAGCACGATGACCCGCTCGCCATGCTGTGACGCATCGCGGAGCAATAACGAAACGACGTAATGTACACGCTCGTCAAATAATTAATGAACTTTATTCACCCGCGTCTTAGAATACAGTTTAGAACGACAGACATATGAGATGAGTGTCGTTTGAAAGGTGACCGAGATGAGAAAGTGTTGTATTTATTTTTGTGAGCACTCAGACACTAACGCACTCCACGCCCGCGCCGCCCGAGTTCTTCGCTCGTCCGTACAATAGAATCCTCCTTCTACCACGCCGCATCACATCACACCATAGCATACCATAGCATGGATAACGTGTAACAATGCTTTAAACATCTGCTATCATGTTCCCAGCTGTTTATTTCCTGTTATTTCGGAATGCTATAATGGAACGGAAAAAACACATAACAGTTAGTCGGAACAAGCCCGTGATGTTGTAGCTATATTTTGGCCGTTTCTTTGATGTCACGGGATGCTAGGAAGTCGTAATCCCTTGACGGAGTTACCGTCAATATTTACATACATCTAAATATATATTAGTCCGACGGGCCAGTTCCGCGCTCGTTATAAAACTTTTACATTTGAATATTAGAAAACCAACCTTCCTATACGTCTTAACGGACTCATCGGTGATAACTTCGGAACGAAACTTTTCTATAATGTTTATTTAGCACACGACCAATACGAATTCTGTAGTTTTGAATTTGGTTTGTTCTGTCGGGTCGTTAACGGTCCGCGAATCATAAATAAAAACATTCAAATGACCGAGCCTGGTATCGACTGTTCTTTAAATTAGAATAAACCGAACTAAATGGAAATGTCGTATTTTGAGTTACGACGATACCCAAGCACTCGTATACAGCGGTCAGCGGTGTCTTTGTCACGATCAAAGGACAATCGTAATTAGAATCTATTTGTTCTGTCCAATAACGTGAACGTCCGGTTAGCTTTAATTTCGTCGGTAGCTTATCTCAATCCGTGCATGCATAATGCATGCGGGTCTTTGACCGGTGTATGCTAAACATGATCTGACACTGTTCCCTTCTTTGGACACATGTCGAATTATCTGTTAGTTCACGTTTTAATGGACTAACGGCAGATATATTTAGATGACACCGTCACTGTATCTCATACCTATTTTGTTATCGTATTTCAAATTCGTATATAAGTAATGATGTTTTTCATAGCGAGCGTTATGTACTGTGCATATTGTTCTGTAATGAGTCACGCACGACCTTGTCACAGTCCGCGGCCCTGTGGTCGCTGGTTCGGTTCCCCGGTCGCCACCGTCACGTTATCGACGGTGACTTTGTTCGTCCGTACATTACCGTCGCGTGTGACGAACTAATATATATTATTTTACATAACATCTGCGACAAGTTATATTAATTCGTTTATGTTCATCTTATGGTTATTCTAAAGATACACAATCATGTTCGGATAACAGAATACAAGGGTCGTATAAATATTCAACAAAATAAGTTCCTTATTAAGTAATGTAACAGTAATTTGATGTTATATTATACCAATTTTAATTAAGTCTAAATAATAAAATAACTGTTATATATTATATTAAGTGCGACAATGTATTCGTTTATTTTAAAACGCAATGCCTTATGAATTAATGATTCTTATTTGTAAATAAAAAAATTCATCAACATCCTTTGAAACATTTCAGAAAATGCGGATAAAGACAAACAAATATTCGAAACTGTCAGAAGCTAGCGTCAACTGATGGTACCACTTAGGTAATTCATTCATTTATAGTAGATATTACATAATCTTCGACAATACATCAATAAATTATACATGTAGTTATTGTTTATGTAGTGCCTAGACAGATTTATTTTACCCAATTCTTATCTTAGAATAAGTCTCGGTTGCTAAACCTTATTATTCGTTAAACTATCCAAATTTTAGATACAAATAATTAGTTTTATAACACATTATAAACTTAATACATTTTCAGAATTCATGCTTCGGAACATTTAGAAACTTATATTAATAATTTTGGAGCATAATATTCTATAAGATGAATAGATCCTTCAAAATTCTAGATGGACTTATGAAACTTCACAGTAATACAGTCTAAGTAGGATCTAACTACATCAGAAAGTCCATACAAATAATGTTTGCTTCAGTTATTTACGTCTGGTTTAGAACATCAGCATAGGAAGTTAGTTAATACATTACACGAGATTTCAAACACAAAAACTAAACTTCTCAATGTAAGTCTTTTGAACTAGGACTTGATTCCTTTAGACGAAACTTCACTTCACTCAGTACGAGGGAATTAAATTTTATAAGTTAATTAATTAGTATCCATTAACATAATGTATTACATCCGAATGATAAATAGATCCAAAGCTTTTCACAGTTATGAATGTGTCTATAGAAATATCGAATAAACTTTTAACCTTCAAAATAATTAAATTATTCTTGTATTTAATTTAATCAATCTTTTTGTATGTTACGAAACTTAAAACATATAGGTACATACATATTGCATGCGTTTGCATAAATAGAATCGACTGATATTGCTCACTCGGCACCTTTGATATGCAAACTGAGAAAAAATTCAGCTGTACACAAATAGGTGATCGTGGGTGGTCCTATATATAGCTGTGAACGTTGACGGACAATAAGACTGACCCTGAATAATTATATATGTATATAAAAAACAACCCTGATATTGATTTATGAAAGATCTTGATTATCATTAACATTGTCATCTAATAAAACTACCTATTTTTTCGTTAAAAATTGAGAAATTTTGAATATATTGAATACATAATTTTAAGTCACCTTATTGTGAACAAGTTTTATATTCAAAAAAAGCCGTATTTATTTCATTATCAACTTTATGTTACGATACTAAGAATTAAATGCTACATAATATAAGCTTATACTTAAAAGATACTACACTTAGAATTATATTCCTATATTCGAACAGACTAGGTATTATACAGAAATCTCTCTAAGTGGATGTTCTTTAAATCATTAATATTTTTATATGAAGGCAACGTTTCAAACAGTGTTATTATTTCAATAGCTTAGTGTATCATCGTTTCCAAGAAGAGAGCGCTGGATGCATGTGAATTTATTAATATAACAAACAATATATATATAGGTAGAAACCTAAGCTACTTAAAACGTACGTAGGTTTAGAGTGGGCTTAAAATACGATGGTTAAAACTAAGCTACTTATAGTGTACGTAGGTTTAGAGCAGGAATTGAATAATTTTTAGAGTGAAATCTTCTTAACAGAGTTTGCTTTCTATGTATTCTGCTTCGAACGTTATGTATCGATCGATTAAGTACTCTGTGATTATATATTCACTTAGCTCGGTCCCTAGATTAACACATTAAATATTCGTCGCTATGACAAAGTGTCGAATATTTCGTACGAGATGCCTCTTAATACTGTTAGCTACATAGTTACTACAGATTATTTTTGTAACAAATGAAGACGTCTAACGATCTATTAATTAAGATTTTTCTAACAAAGATGTTTCTTTAACGGATATAGTTATTAACTTAGCGCTAATTGTTTACTCAAAGTTTCGTTGCCCGTGACTCAGTCCTGAGCAATTAATACAGATATTTCGTACATTTTTGGTCCGTAGTGTTCATTAGTAAGAGGGAATTACGTATTAGAATTAAATTAATTAACAAGCAAATTATATTGCAACTGAACGTAATCAGTAAATACGGTGTTATTATCCTTGAGTACTCGTATGACCTTCAAGCAACAGCTATTTGTTATGGACCATGGCAAATAGTGTTACGTCGTGACTCAGAAGGTATTCAGTCATTAACAAAGGTCCCAAAAAACTACAATTCAATAACATTGCTATTGCCTTTACCAAGTAAGAAACTAAAACATGCGCTGATAACTATTATATAATGATAAGTGAATATCTTTAATTAGGTAATTTCTTGGACGACATTATAATTAATGTCTTGGTGTGTGTTTGTTGGCTTGTTTTGTTTTATATAACACATACGTGTGATAGGGGCCCCACACCCGCCTTTTATTACTTAGCACGGATTTATTTAGTCCATCAACCTCAAAGTCCAGTCATTCGACACGTTCCGAGCCAGTGACTCATCGGACGTATGATACATGTTACCTTTAAGAACATCATTTAAAATAGCATACATACTATAAATAGTATAATGTTTGTGACGTCACTTCTGTCAGCCAAGACGGAGGTGAGCGTGATGATTGTGTGGTAGTGAAGGAATGCCTCAAGTGTTCTCGTGTTCCACCCAGGCCCGGACAGACAGAGCACGGGCACGGGGCACTGGCGTACGGCGGGAAGCAGGCGGGCGTGGCGCCGGCGCGACCCGCCGCGCCCTACGCGCCGCCCTACCCGCCCGCTCAGCTAAGGGTGCACCAGCCCGGATATGGATCCGCCGCTCTATCATACAGGTACAGGCCTACTGCCTACTGCCTACACCATACACACACTGTACCTACCGTGGATTATATTAACATCGGCTCGCTCCCTCTCACGTATACTAATATATATGTTTGTGTGTGTGTGCGTGTAATATCAATGTATGTCGTGTCAAACAGGACAATGTCCATTTATCACAGATTGGAACTAAGAAGGTGCCAATTGACCAATATAACATTATTACATACATAAAGGAGAATACGAAGAGTGAATTGATTTTATATAAGAGATCTCTTCCTCTCACCAATTTTGTAGTTTTTTCGTATTGGCAATCAACCATAATAATTTAATTCAATCCAGTCTTAGCCTATAACATTAAATCCTTTACAAACCACATTATAAATGGTATTTTACTGTCTTTGCTAACATTTTTTTTACACAACTTCATCTGAAACAAACAATGCAAATATATTTCCCATTCCCACAATCAGAATATCTCCGGCTACCCAGATAGATTACTGACGCAACACATGAGAATTATAGCTATTCAGACTATAATGTGTCACACAAACATACACACACACACATATATACAAACTGATATATTATTGAATAATAACATGTAATTACCTATTGTACGACCATTTCATAAACGCGTAACATATAATAGCATTTTATTATATAATATATTATACTAACTATTTCATTTACAATCATAAAGAGACATCAAACCAATATGTTCTTAGATTTTTTCTTGTATTTGAAACGAGATTCATTTCAACAAAAATAGGTGGTAGAGCCGTTTGTTAGATTTTGATGTAAAGATAAGTCAGGTTTAGAAGAAATATATAATCAATTACGTATATTAAAAGGAATCACCTGATTTCAAGTAAACATATTCAGACATCTGTGCGGACCTATATTGTTTTGGCACACATACGATTTTATATATATAGACTAAGCAGGAATTCCTTTGAGAATATACCTACGATGTAAATGAAGAAATTTAAATTCTTATGGGGGCGGGCTGGTCAGCGTGGAAGAGTTGTGATACAAACATCTCACTACGTCGTAACCTTGGCCTTCTGTATTTATATTATAATACATTCGTATCGCTAAAACATTTGTTAAGAGTAAATTTAATAAATATATAAAGAAAAAAACATTGACACTCGAAATGACAATAAACAATGTCATCGTCACAGATTATCAAAATTGGTGAAAATTATACCGTAGAAATTAAAAATGTTCCGTTTGAAACTGCAATATGTTGCATCTTTTCTCACATATCATTAATTTATAGTGTTATTTCAACATGACAATAAGAATTAATTACCATAATTTGTACAACTTCTGGAAAAAAACAGTGGCGGTTTTTCATAGATTTTAATTTGTATTTTTATGCGTCACACCTTAAATAAAACGAAGTATTTTTTCATTTATGCTATGGCTTCATTAGTATTCATTTAATTATAACGCTAGTTATGTGTCAACTTAGAAGTATGGCAATCCAGTTCAGAGAAATGTCAAATAGTTATATTAATTTTAATGTAAAAAAATATATATATTCATATAAAGTATATTACCTCCATATGGTGTACAGTAAAGATTATAGAGCTTTTTAACAGATTAATTCGAGAGAAAGTTCTGGAAGGTCATAGCTCCGCAAGCTACAAGTCGATAATAATTCATTAAGGCTCTATACGAGGACGAATGCAAGTGCGCATATTACAACATCATTTCATCTTCCTACAGATTAATATCTCGATTCAATTATCCTTCGAGTCTAGTACAGAGCTCAAAGGAGAACATTTCTTCAGTTGTTTGAGTCGCATTGTTCGTTTTCTTAATCCTCGTTCCTCAGTGACCTGCAGTCTATGAAAAGCTATGCCTCGATAAAGTAGGACGATATCTCATTTGATTTTTATTAGACGGATGAAACCTGCGCAATTATGAAAATCGATTACATTTTCATACGTATATATGTATACGTGTTTATATAAGCGAGTAGTGCGTGTGTGTGTAAGGGACGTCAATAAAATGCATGTTGTTGTTGTGTCGATTAGAGACAGTTACAGCCGCGGCGGCGGCGGCGCGGTGGGAGAGTACCGCGCGGGCGCGCGCATGTCGCTCCTGGGGTCTGCGTACCTGCCGCCGCCCGCGCCCGCACACCATCCGGACCCGCCGCCCTTCAAGAAGATCAGGCTGTCGGCTGAGCGACCCGCCACGCACCAGCCGCTCCGGGTCGACACCAGGGTCAGTTACTTACATTTATATACTAACTACATACATTTATTAAACCCTCTTAACACTATACTATACGATATCGTATCGACTGTCACGTCATCGAGTTCTCTATACTTCCAGGAGCCAGTAATGAACACGTACAACAACAGCGTGGAGGTGCTGTCTCCCAACCCTCCCTCTGAGCCTACGGTCGAAGACCAGAGCTTCCGCACCACCAAGGATGACCTACTGCAACAAATATCGAAGGTGACGCTCACTGATTAAAACTGATCACTCGCCTTTTCATTTTATAAATCAAGTTTTCATCAACTTATAATTTATTATATCGAATATAAGATACGATGTTCTCGATATCTTCCGCTTCGGTTTCCATATTTTCAATCGATATTTCAATGCTTGTTTCATAGAAGCAACAGGTTGCTCTCACTGTTATTTCAATAATTTCATTTATTTCAATGAAAGTGAACATTTTATTTAAATTCAACTTTACTGATCGTACGTTGTATATCAGGTGGACAGGGAGATGGCTCTGTCGGAGCAGACGCTGTTGAAACTGAAGAAGAAGCAGGAGGAACTGGAACAGAGCGCCAGCAAACCAGCTCGCGCTGAGGAGCCGGAAGAGGCGCCTCCTCGACACAGGAGCCTGGCACAGTGCATATACGCTGATAACAGGAAGAGGGTGAATATAACATACTACAATAATCATATCATACTACACCCGATAAAAGTTCAGTTCAATATGTACTTATAAATTATGTTTGGACTGTGCTATAGTGAGTTTTATTATAAATATACAGGAAGACAGTGAATATAACATTCAACATACAAAAATACTAGTGTAGTATCACATATCACAGCGGTAGACATGCTATACCGGACTTTTATATGATTGGACTTACATGCTATGGGTGTTATTATTATAAATATTATGACGTAGCCTATCTCTCAGTAGCGGAGTTAATAATGATTCTCAGATACAGATACATAATAAATACAATTGAATATTGCATTACAAACATGCCGTTTAGTCAGTTCGGAACAATATTTAAAACATTCTCTCTGAACTCTGAATCAATTAACAACATTCCTTACTCTGTTTATAAATCTAGAGATAAAATACCATTACTTGTTTCTTGTACATACACACTACACATATATTTTTAACAGAGATATGTTCCATCAATAAGTATATTATAAGTGAATATTGTTTTTTAATAATGTTTATAAGAGAATGTTTTTTTCAACTTATGTATGTACCGACAAGTTCAATCTAACAATTTAGTTTTTCTTAATCAAACAGTATCAATTGCTAATTACCTATGAAGTAAAGGATGCAGGCCCGAACACAGTTTATACAGAAATGATTAAATCGAGATAGTATTTCTTTAGGTTTGGCTATTAACTATTTTTTATTACATAAATAATGTTTTTGTTATACAAATAGGTAATTTTAATGCAATCTACATCTAATAAATTAAAATATAACTATTTGAAGGTAAATTCAGTAGAAAGTACACAAAATTAGAATCATATGAACAACATTAGGCATATTCCGGGGCCTTCACTTTTGTGTTTGACAAGTTTTCATTGAAATAATTTTTCTAATGCAATGTGTGATATTGTTAAATGAATTCTATTGATGATGTTGTTATATGTCCAGGCTGCATCAGCGCACGCTGTGCTCTCTCACCTGGGTCCGTCCGTGAGTTACCCGCTGTACAACCAGCCTCAAGACACACAGGTCTATCACGACAATATAAGAAGACACAGATCCTTCAGGAAACGACTCGCTGATCATCTCAGGAAGATCAGGCTCGAGACAGAGAAGGTTGGAACAGTTGGCATACAACTTGATCATATCTATTATACATTAGAGAAAATATAAACATTGTACATATGTTGATTAGTGATTACTAAACCTCTGGAAGTTAGGAACAAAGAAAAATAAATGTATTATATCATAAATGAGTATTTTATTACAAAAACTATCAATAATTATTAAAAATTATATTTCTCAGTTTACACTTAGAAATCATTACATAGTAACAAAAGAAGGAAATACTGTGAACAGTCTTATAAAAATCAAATGTATATACGGTATTATCAAGGGTATTGTTAGTTAAAGGGCATACTAACTATTGATATATGTAATATTAATTGTTTATTGTTCTCACAGCGTGAAGATGCCCTCACAGAAGAATACAGTCGACGAGCTGCAGACTGGCTGAGGAGAGTGGAACGTTTGGAGATGGGACAGAAGAGAAAGGCCAAAGACGCCAGGAATAGAGAATTCTTTGAAAAGGTCAGTCATACATCATATATAAGAAAAGTACACAATAATGTTTGAAAGTTGTTTGATCAAATAGTTTTCAATGATTTATGAATGTCGAAAATGAGGATGATTTTAAAATATGACAAATAAAAGCCTATTATACTGGGAGTACTAGTGATGGTTTTAAAACAAAGATTTAAAAACTGTTCATACATTATAAATTTGTGGAACACGCATGTGAATTTAGGTGTAGGGATAAATTTTTAATTATATTTATTTATTATTACATATTGCTTATGGCAAAAATGAGAACATTTTATAAAACAATCCTGTCCTCACTCAGGTATTTCCGGAGCTCCGTAAACAGCGTGAAGAACGTGAGAGATTCAATAGGCTCGGGGCCCGAGTGAAGTCTGAAGCAGAATTGGAGGAGATAGCTGACGGGCTCCATGAACAAGAACACGAAGACAAGAAGATGCGCTCCCTGACGGTGGTACCGCCGCTGTTGAGAACACGCGACCAACATCACCACCACCACCACCATCTTGACACCAACAGTCAGTATCTACCACCATATATAATAACCATACAAAAAACTAGCCTTTCCTATCTTGTCCATGTAGACTTTCGATTTAAACAGAGAGAATGTATGAAGTAAGATAAAACAATAGATTAACAATCAATGACATTCCAATATGAATTGTCTTCATAAAATATTCACACATAATAAAAGTAGTATACCATGATACCTTGTTAATTAATTACACTTAAATTTGGGTGAATTAGAGTATATGTCTTATTCTGTTGTGTCAGTTTACTATACTTTTTTTATTTTTGTATGAATGAGTAACAAACATCAATACATCTATGGACTGTAAATAACCACACACTATCATTCCAAATGGAAATGGTCTTAAAAGTTTTAGCCAATTTTATTTATCCCAGTTTGATCAAAAACTTACTTGAATTGTTTAATGTTTGAAAAATTTCTTAAGTTACTTAGTATTAATCATATAAAGAACTGTTTGTAATTAATCTATTATTAGTGGGATAGTTTATAATTTAATAATTCTACCACTTTTTACTGAAATCTCATAAAATTGATAGTATTTTTTTTTCATTAATACAACATTGTTAATGTACTGAAATAGACATCAGCTTCGACAAAGTGATATAGACTTAACTTAAGGCAATTTTTTATTTGTGCTTTATTTGTCCATAGCGTTTTAGTAATAATAATAATGTATAATTAATAACAGATACATAATTAACATAAGTATGCATTATAGACCACATATTAAACTTAACACTCCATTAGAAGTTGATCTTTTTATCTGGAAATTGATATTGTCATTAGTAATGTGTATTGTTCCTCTGTAGAGCGCTGTATGGACATGGAGGCTGAGCATAAAGGTCTCCAGCTACGAAATGTATGGACTCCGGCTGAGAGAGAACTGTTCCGGGAGAAGTACCTGCAGCATCCCAAGAACTTTGGACAAATAGCATCCTTCCTGCCAAGGAAGAGCGTTCGTGATTGTGTCAGGTACGGCTTTTGTTTATCATTAAAGTAATGATATCACCAAAGATATTGAACTATTTATAATACTCAATTGATTTTTTATCTGCATATTCTTACAATTCATTGACTACGATACATTTCTTCAAAGTACCACATTACAATTAAAGTTGTTGAAAGTATTGAATGAAATCAAATATAGGAATTGTAGATTATCATCAGGTTAATATAGCCCCAGATTGATATAGTTCCGTTCTGCAGGTTCTACTACTTGTCAAAGAAGGCCGAAAACTACAAACAGTTACTCCGCAAGCCTCGTCCTCGTCGTCACGCCCGCCCGAGGCCAGCTCCGGAGCCCGAGCTGCCGGCTGGTGTCACTACACGCTTACAGCGAAGTCAAGGTAACACATCGCATGCAATCACAATAATTAGTTATTATATATTCTGCCTTATCTGTAATACGGCCACCAAACTGTTTAGTAATGTCTCGATATATTCTAGTGTAGGGCCCTGATCTTCTCTTGGAACGTCCTCATTATTAGAACAACAACTTGAAGAGTTTCTTGCCACTACTCTTCTTCTTTTATTATATTATGTGTTATATCTCAGGATCTCGTGGCGCTGAGAAGGAGTCTTGCCTGGAGGAGATGGCTGAGCCCGTGAACTGCATCCCGGTGCCGCCCGCCGCCCCAGCGACCGCCAGGTCATTCACCTACCTAAACACGTACAAACATTCACACATACACACATAAACACTACATACTTTCATACACACCTGATCATTCAATGGTGTTAATAATGAAAAGATATGGACAATAAGATAGTGGTTGTCATAGTCATTAAGGAAAAAAAAAATTATAAAATTGCAGTTTATTGACTGCAAACGATGTCGTAAAATTATATGCTTGTGTTAAAAACTACAGGCTCGTAGAATAACTTCAAAAAAAATTGTGGTTAAGTGTCTTCGGTCACGGCTGCTTTTGGACTAAATAATAAAGGCGGATGTTTTCTAATTATAACTTTATAACTTAGGGAATCATGTTCGTCAAATATGGTATCTAATCTAGGTGTTTCTACGTATTTGACTGTTGTTCGTATGCCGTCCTAAAACATTAACAATATTTTGCTTGAACTGTATTAGTCTAATTCACTATCAATTGCATGTTATTAACGTACTTAACATTTAATCCAATAACTATTGTCTATGTTAATGAATATTCCAACACGATGTTACTTTCAGTTTTTGTTAAATCGAAATTTGATTACTTTTTTTGACATCTTGACCTATTTATTGGTTATTGTTGTAAGCGCCCTCTGCCGGTATATTCGTTCCCCGCTCGTTCCTAGTTGTTAGTGTCATAGCGCCATCTATCATGGGATTGACTGACTACGTAGTTTATGGAGGTTTGTATAGGAGTAGTTCTAGACTAGAGTTCGACAACGTTATTCCATATTCAGTCACGAAAACGCCAGAAAAACTTGAATGTTATGCAAGGATCATTCCCTGTTCACTACGGCCGTTTTGTTTCGGGGTTATTTAATGAAGCTATTGCGAACATTTGAATTATTGTTATGTGACTGATATGTATGGTATCTTAGCAGAATTTAAATGCCATCGAAAACAGATGATTGGAATTATTATTATAGAGGCATTTTAATGTTGTTGTTTGTTATTTTATGCTAAAAAAAATCTGTTACATATTATTGTCGTCCATCTTTTTGCTACATAGCGCCGTTTGTGTGTTTGATTGTATATTTCAGATCTATATTGTTGTATTACTAGCTGATACTTCAGTTAAAGTCAGATTGAAAGTTATGAATCGAAAACTGGTTTATATATTTTACCGTCAAAATAAATGAAATTAAAAATATATATTTGATGTGCAAGTTTTAAGTGACTCGATTATTATGATATAATCCAAAATGTTTTTGGGATTGTACTAGTTCTTAGTCGGTTGAAGATTCTGGAAGATGAATGAGAATAAAAGAGATATGAGAACTGAGAATATATATATATACATATTATTATTTGTAAAATATAGATGTAATATATGTCATGATATGATCAATTAATAAATATAATAAAAATCTTATATTTATGATAGTACAATTATTTAGTTTCCAAAGCTTTTGATGTGAATTATTTCTCACTGAAAAAAGTACTTCAATGAATTTGAAATTGATGATACGTCCGTTCTAATCTATGGTTAGTATATACATAGTGTAGATGAATGTTATACAGGGTGTTCCAGATGCTGAGTGGGATGTTTTGTTTCTTTATCATTTTATTTATTTATTTTTTCTATATTTATCGTTGTATGCGAACGTCCGTTTAAACTACTGTCACTCATACTGTATATACTAATGAGTTATATATTTGTGATCACAGAGCTAATATATTATAGAATTGACGAACTTTCATCACGTTGACAGAAGATACTTTTATTGGTGTCATAGTAACGATTGTCATATGTAATGTTTTTAATAATCAATATATATTAATATATTTATGAATTCATTTTTTAACACTCGTTCGACCTCATGACTTGCTTCGTTGTGTCCACTCTATCATATACTATCTCTATGATCTCGTCTTTGCTTTCGAGCCACTGCGAATGTCATAATTGTTTATTGAAATAAATATACGAGTTTAAAAAAAAAAGTTTAAAAAGAGTATCTCAAGTGATTCATTCTTTTATTCAATGCAAACATTTTTATTATTATTTGTTCTAATTTTTATACCCCTTTTTTATTTTTTCTGTTATATTTAAGTAATACTTCTATGCGATTTTTTTACATTTCGTTTGGGTTATCAAACTGTTTTAATTTTGTTAACATTTCAGGCTGTGGTGAATAGGATGTATCCAGTAACATAAATTCAATTTAAACGATTTCTTATAAATAGTATATCGAACCTTAGACTGAACAAAGCTATGAACACAAACATAATTAGCAAATCATTCGGTTGATAACTGCGGTAACAGTTATATCCATAAATTAATTATCCCACACTATAACAGGTATAGTATTAAATTCGTATGTACGGATTATACGTTGTAGGTATACATATAACGTTCAGGGATTTAGCTGCCGTTAATGTTTTGTTATAACAGTTTCATTTAATATGCTGAATAATATGATATTTATATTTATTCAAAGAGATTTTATAATTTCAAAATGGTGTCATATTATGTTTATTTCATATTCAATCATTTAGTTTTTGCCGATTCCAAGTATTGAGACAAACAAAATATTTAATTAATTAATAATTAACAATTGTCATCTCTTATATCATGTAAATAAAATAATATGATCTACCGTCATATATAATTAATATATATAAATGGATAATAATTTATTAGTTCATGTTATACATAAAGTAAACTGTAATTATCGAGATGACAATATACGTCGATAGAAACTTAACAGATGAACGGCTCAGAGGATTCGTTAAATAGAACCATTCAGCTTTGTATGTTGAAGGACATTCTGATATAGTTATTACGAGGAGAATACAGTTCGATGGCTGAGAACCAATGGTACGTTGATACCAAAATATATAATAATTTGATTAAAACGCTACTTGTACTATGAAATGTAATCTTGATAAAATGTTAAAATGGCCCGCGCCGTATATTTTTTGTTCGGACGTCTGTTTGACTTCACTCGAAGTTATGAACTTGAGATCACGAACATTTTTACTTACATTAATCGTTTGTAATTCATATTCTCCGTTCAATCCACTCAAGTTGTTTGAACAGCTCTTGTCTGTCTGTTGTATAAATGTTTCTATAATTTTTCAGGAATCTCGACCCGTTTTGCCACTTTTTGAAATCAAAACTCGATTCTATCGAGAGGTTTCTTGACGATTCATTTCTCGTATTCGAATTAGTTATAGTAAACCACATAAGTATGTACCTACATACTAAACACACACATACATATATACGTACAGTGTGTACAATGTTAGTGTGTGTAATAAAAAAGCATAATTAATTCATGTCTCTGGAGATGGGGAGGGCGGGAGTTGTTTTGAGTAAGAAAATATAGAATAATAATGGCGCGATATTCGTGCGTGTGTTGACAATCACTCACGTTATTATTTGAAGAGGAGTCCCGCGGGATGGAGCCTAGCTATCGACTTTATTGTGTTATTAATGAATAAAGATCTGCTTGCTAGTTTCGTTTGATTTGAGGGTTTGTTGTTATTATGAAATCTCAACAAAAACATATATTAATATATATGAAGACGAATGTAAATGTACATCACATAGAGGTTAATTTAATTACATAACATGATGAATTCATCGACATTTAATTTCATCGACTCCCCAGTCATCCCTTTCCACTATGCCGTTTCCTCATAACGGCTTGTTTAGATTTTTCCGCAAACAGCACCGGCCCATCTTTTTAATTGCCTTAATTAAAAACGCTCACCAATCGAAAAATTCATGCCATAAGAGAAATAGGTATAATCATATAATTTATTGATAAAGAATTTAATTATAACTAGGTATCACTCGGATACATAATATTTTGGAAAGGCGTCTTATCCAATTAATCCTTTGGAAATTTTCATAACGACTCTCTAATTAATTATCATTTAATGAATCAAAAAGATTCGTTAACAGGGATCATATAAAAAAGTAATAAATGAAATATAAACATAACATTTTCAATAACGGTATCGTTCTGAACACAAAGCAAAACGTCAGTCTAAAAGCCGGTTAATCCATTCGTAGGGTTGTACGTTGTTAGCACAACGTCCCCACTGTTAATTACGGCTCGTAAATGGAAGCATTTTAATTGCCAAATACCGAACGAGAGACAAACGTTCAATTATGTTTAGTTATTGGACATTACAAATTGAAATGCGATCGACTGTGTCGAATCACACCGCACTGTCATGCCTATGTGTGCCTCATTATTTAGCTTTTTTATTTTTAATCATAATATCATAATTATGTCGTAAATCTTAATTAAAGCTGTATCCACATTCCGCGGTAAACAGCTGCGATGACGAGGGAGGGGGAGGGGGTAGGTTGAAACTGTGGACGTGGGTGGCGGGGGGAGGTAGTGTAAACATAATTAGCGCAATTCGCCACTCTTTATGTTAACCATTTACCCCGCGGCAACCCCGAATGAATAAAGAGATGCGGAATATTAATGTTAACTATTATAATATATCCAGTAGTTGTGTTACACCGGTACCTCGGTGGTTTCATGTACACGATGACATAACATCATACACATGGTGACTTAACATTTCATTTATGTTGATTACATTCCATACCTGACGGTGTGTTATCTTCCAGGGCTGAGATGGCGCGGACCCCTCCCCTGCCGCCGTCCCCTCCTCCCGCGTCGTCCGCTCCCCCAGCTCCGGTCACCAGCAACACGAGCAGCACGAGCCCCTCGAACGTGTCCTGCCCCAGTTTGGTGAGCTCCAGCTCGAGCTCGTGCATCACCAGCTCGAGCACCATCACCGTGACCAGCCCGCAGAGCACCGGCGGTGTGAGCGTGTCGACGGTCAGCGTGTCGAGCACCGTGACAATGGCGAGCAGCGTGTCCGCCAGCGGGACGCCCAGCCCGCCCGGACAGCCGGCCACGGAGACGCAGCCCGCCCAGCCAGCACAGCCCGCGCACCATGAACTACCGACCACCACCGTCACCACCACCACCACTACAGTCATTACTGTGAGCGATACATACAACTACCTCACTATAATTATACTTTCAATTTGTATTACTGGGAAGGTTTTATCATAAGAGTGTATATGGAATGTCTTTGTACATGGTTCATAATGATTCATTACTGGTGTAGACGACGGCTGTGTCGAGCGGCGCCTCCGTCAGCTGCGCCACGGGTGTGATGGTGAGCGGAGTGACCCTCACCGTGGTCAGTGGACCACCAGGAGGAGGCGCGCCCACCACACAGACGACCTCCACGGACACGGACACAGCCACAGACACAGGCATGTATACTAGAATACGATTAGCATAACATGTCAATATATATAGGTATTAAATATGACAGACGAACAAACCCTTTACGTGACATATACTTTAAATGTTTTCTTCTCCTGTGGTACTGTGTCAGTGTATTATGTAAATAGGTCAGGAGCTATGAAACGAGACGTCAGACATCACGCTGATATTCAACTTACAAATATTTTAAACTGATTTAAAATTCGGTTGTATGTATTTTAATTATTTCTGATATCCTTCATACTTAACTGTATCTTAATTTAATACTTAGAGGTTTTGATAGAACAATTTTTACAGTTTAAATTTTCAACACTTCGTGTCACATATTTGTTGAAAGACAACTGATTTCTGTAGTTCGTTTTGTATGAATAATAAAGTATTCGTTCAATAATCGACTCACTTTAAAGTTGAAAGTTGTGTTAAGGTCAAAAATATTTGTTATAAAATATTATAATGTGATGTAACTAAAGAACTATTATGTTACGAGATCAAAATAAATACAATGATTGCGAGGGCGTCCTCAAACATTTTGATTCTTTCACTTTTTATCTTAACATTTTGTATTGCAGTATTGTAAACATATTTTTCTCAATATTTTATGGAAGAATTAAACTTTAAGTAGTTTTATTAGGGTGTTCAGTGCCTTAACTTCGAAGGGTTAAATACATACAAATAAATAAAACACCGCTTCGTACTTAAACATATATTTTAACAAATGCCTAGATATGATGAGTCCGTGTCGCGTGGGACCCTCCGTCCTATCGTTCCCACTAGGCGCTGGAGGTGGACGGCTCCGGGGACTGTCTTGACTCCGGCATAGGGTTGGGTTCGTCCGCGTGACAACGCTTGCGGTGTTTGTGCACGAAGTAGTAGGACGGGAACTTGCAGCCGCAGCTCTTGCACGGGTAGTAGTGTAGGGGAGGTCTGACAGCTCGGCGGGCCCGCCAGCGCTCCGCCGGGGGCTCGCGGTAAGCGGCGTTCAGCACCCGGCTGAACTGCACCGGCCCGTCGCAGGACGCTATGTCCAGCACGGCGCCGCTGCGCTTAGGAGGCTCCGGGGCCTCGACACGCTCGACGTCCAGCTCGCTGGAGGTGCTGGAGGAGGGCGAGGGCGGCGGCGGGGAGGCGGGCGGGGACGGGAGCTTCGCCCGCCTCGGCACCGGCCGGTGGGCACCCGGTGGAGGAGCCGGCCGAGCCACGCACGGACTCGGGCCGAGCCACGCGCGATACAGAGACAACATGCTGACTCTCCGACCGACAGCGGACTGAGCGCCGCGGGCCCGACGCGCCCTTATATAGCCCGCGGAGTACCACCGATGCAAATTTACTCCGATGCAAATATTAATATTAATTTTTTAAATTAATGTATTGTAAATGACGGAATAATAGATGTACGTTTTCACGGCGGCCGGGTCCGTGTAGACAGACCTCTCAGTACGTAACTCGTCCTCAATGCTTTAATTCGTTCTTCATAGAAAGTCTTTATAGTATAATATATTTTTTGTGAATAGCTCACAATGGCGATGCAATATTCTTGTGTTATAACAAGTGGAGTGTCTATGCTGTACTGTTCAAACAGTCGTTTCAGCCGGGACTCCCCGGGGTGGAGCTTGTTCAACGCCGCTCCATTGAGACTTAAACACCGAATCTAACCGCTATTCATAACCGTCCTTTGTTACAGCTGCTTGAGATTTTAAGATAATTAACGATCATGTCTAAGATACATCCGCTCGAAATGCGGATTGCGCTAACTTTATACACTACGACCCGACTATCATTGGATTTGTCGACTCATATATTGAACAGCTCGCTTTGATATATTAAGTCAACAAAGTCATTCACAATTGAATTTTTCATTCGAAAGCCCAGTGGACGTCCGTAGTGTGCTCTCTCAAAGTCACCATTGATTACCGTTACGTATGGTAAACATATTACTTTGTTTCGTTTTTAAAACTTTTATGAAATCATCCATGAAACTAAACAAAGCCTTTTAAAGTCTATTATAACTGATACAACAATGAAATAGAATGTATATATAATATATATTTTTTTAATATTCACTCAATCGTCAAAAGAAAATCAACAATTTCCTTTCTCTCGTACTTTATTATTCAACGCTATTATCCCCCCCGAGGTGCTTCTTACATTTTTATATTCAATTAATGTACAGAAGATGTCAATTTGTACAAGACGGACGGAATATATAAATTATTACGAATAATAACTCGACCTTTATAACGATAAACAATCGTAGCCTATCGATTAATATAGGAACAAAAGAGAAGGTTATTAAATAGAATGTTAAGTATGAAATATATTTATATAGGTTTCAAACATCAAAATAACAGTAAGCTGTAAGCTTACCTCGTCACGGTAATCCTTCACACGGAATACGAAATCAGTCGGACTACCCTCGCCTTTGTAGCCGGCGTGACAATTGAATCAAATGGGACTCGAGACCTGAAAATAGTTACGACCTTTGTACATACATTCAGTATACCCATGATGATACTCCGTCTCGCTGCCGACTGGCTGGCGACTCTTCATCATCACAGATCATTCACACAATACAATACGTAATTAATTTATATGTACAGTGTATAATAATATATATTAATATAATAAACGTCTCGTCTGTCGGCTCGTAGCGTTTAATCTACAAGATGTCGTCTCCCGTGTTTGCGGTGAACAAACAATCCTGTCAGCGGCTCGTTAAAATGACACGCTCCGCATAACAAGCAAATACATGATGTTATGAACCAACGAATATTTGACGAGTTAAATTGTCACGTCACCTGCGGTTATATCGGTTATATGGTGCTGTTTTATGATACGGCTCTCAATATCATTTGTTTACATTTTATTAATACAGAATTATTTACAAAGTACATATACATACAATACGTAAATCAAGACTATGATAGCATTACATACAAAGATTTTCCATGGTTTGCACTTCATATTTGAGTTGAAAATAACTTCATATTTAAAATAAAAGCTAACAAAATTGTCTTTAGTACTAACTATATTTTATACGATTTACATGATATATTTTTTTATAACATAAATTTCTTTATATTTAATATTTTTCTAAATAGGTATAATACTTCTTTTTTTAATATGCTACAATTTAATAGTCACAGTCCCACGTCGGGCGCCATTTTTAGAATACTCTAATTAGCACAAAATCAAGCCGAGTATAATTACATGGAATAAAACGTAGAGTTGGATCCAATTAGGTCTTGTTCAAATATCAGTAATTGGTAGATTAATCGACACTGAGGCCGCGTTTATATCTGTTGGATATACAATTTTCAAATGAGAACTTTATCTTCAATATTAATTAATGTTTTTCTATGGCGTTTGTAAATGCTACTAATTATGAAATGATGTTTGACTTTTAAATTTATTTCATTAAATCTAAGAACCTATCGGCCTCGGCGTTTAACATTTTTATATACATTTAAAAACGGTTTAAATATATTAACTTAATACTAACTGGACAAATTGTGTTAATAATATAATTAGATCTCTCTGTTCTCGAAGTTCTGTTACGTTACAGAGAGTAAGTTAGTTCACAGAAAAACTCCCAAACTAACTATTATCAAAGCAAACGAATCCCTCAAAGTGCAACTCTGTTTAATTGACGGGATGCATTTAATTGTTACTTGCTCTAAAACTTTGTTAGACCGACTCGCATACCTCGAATCGTCTAATGAGTATAACCGTTTTATATAATTGAGATTAGTGAAACGTTGGTTACACAGGTAAATCATTAAACAGGTCAATCGCGTATTAAAACACACAACCGACAACAACAGTAAGGTTGAATCGTAAATAATATATGTGGGGATTAAGGGGAGCCTGCCAGCCGCTTCGATAATCCGTCGCTCTGCAAATGTAGCCACGTCCTGAATATTGGAGCTGATCCAGATGCTTGCATTATCTCCGATGCAGCTAAATGTTTAATTGTTTAGCGCCATTCGGATTTCGATGCGGATTAATTGTACTGTGATCCGCCGAACGGAGATTACTCGCTTTCGGAATAGATTCAATGTACCGGACCACTATCGATTATTATTGTTTTTTATATAAGACATTTATATCCCGTTCTTAGCTGTTGTTTATCTACGTCGATTTTAATTTTAATGTATACCTTCGTGTACAGCGGTAACAGAGGCCACCAGCGCGTCTTCTTCCACCGTCGCGAGCACCACTACCACCCTGACGCCTGTCAGCAGTACGTGCTCGGTATGTTCGGTGTCTGCGGCGACCAGGGCGGTGGCTCCCTCACAGGCAGCTCAATACGGCTTGGATCCGTCGGTTGTGGGGGCCCGCGTGTGTGAGGGTTGTCACTGCCGGTGTGTGAGAGCTCGCCGGAGCAGGTGCACGGTACCATCCTGTGCTGGACCGAGAGTCAAGCGACTGAGACACCTACCGCCACGCTGGCACGACCTGCCGCTAGATCTGAAGAGACCTATCATGGATGAATTCCGTAATTATTTAACCTCTTCAAAATCATGTAAATTATAATTACATAGGAAATAACCTGTTAATACGTTTTTGTAGAGATACCGAGCGATCTCAGCAAGTGCTGTCTGACCTGTTTCAAAAGGATTACACGTCGTTTGGACACGATAGGAGAGGGCGGATCTGCCCCGGAACCGACCGAAGATGAAGCGGCGAGGTTCAGAGCTCTTCTGAGGGAGCACGGCACGGCCTGGGAGAGGATGTCCACGGCTAGCGGAAGGACGCCGGCCAGCCTGAAGGCGTTCTACTTCACGTACAGGAAGAAACTGCAACTAGATACTTTGATAAGCGAGAGGAATCCGACCAGAGGCAGCGACACGGACGACAGTATCCTGAGCTCGGGAGACACGGACACCGCGAGCGCCGAGTCTCCCCGCCCGCCGCCGCTCCCAGGCCCCCGGACCGACGCCGTGGCGCCCCGCAGACACAGGAGAGACGAGTATGATTCATCGGCCACAGAGACGGCCGACGAGGAGAACGACGCACCCAGTACTAAGGTACGGCTTTTATTGGGAACTGATGGCTCTGAATTAAATTATAAAAAAGCACATTACTGACATTTGTTGTTTTTCTAGAGTGTGAACGCAGTATCAGTTACCACTGGGGTGACGACGGTGCCGCCGGGGGTGACGGTGACAGGAGTGTCGGGCACTACGACTGTGGCTGGGGTCACCGGGGTCACTGGGGTCTCCACGACTGGAGCGGGAAGTAACGGCTCCGGGCCTCTGACGGTCCGCGACGTGGTCCTCAACATGATCGAGGTCAGCCTCATGAAGAATGCGCGCCCGCCACCGCTGCCGCACACACACTCTATGCACCAGGCGCCCAAGGTTAATGTAAGAAGCGGGTTTTGTTACTAAATAATTCATTGAAAGTATTACTACCACCTTTAGTACATTAGTACATACTTATGTAAGAAAGGAATTTGATGCACATTCGTTACCATACCACATTCACTATTCACTACGTCTTTACTTTATAATATCTACATACTACTTAAATCTTAGTATATATAAGTAGTGAAATTCATTCACACAACGTAGGTTCTGATTTCCCCATGATTTATTAACACAGTCCGTCCTCGCATATCCCAGGTATCTTCTGGTCACGAGTCCCTAGCCACTCTGACGGTAGTGAGCGGTGCTGGTCACGAGCACTCCCCGCGGTCTCCACAGCGCGCCACCATCACGCCGCTGGCGGACAAGGACCTCATGGTGCTGCATATAGAGCCACGCGCACCCGAGTCACTGCTCGATCTCAGCGTCAAGAGACCACGACATGACCCGCCGAAACCGGTAACTGACACTCGATGATAACTAACTACTGTCTATCGATAGGACAGCACCCTTAAAATGTTAACATGTCGTCAATCTTGCCGCTAAATAATTATTTTTCGAAATTACTATACCGTAATAGAAAAATCCTTTTCCGTACCGTTTATTATGTAAGTATGTGTAAACTAAAGCTATCTTCTGTAACAGCAACAAGCGCACCGGAACACTGAATACTCGCCGTACCGAGCCCAGGAGCGTGAATCTCCGACGCAGTACAATTCCAAGCCGAAGCCGGTCGCGTCCCCCAGACAGGCTCTCAAGTTGCCAACCAACCAAAAAGGTTCTATCACACTGGGAACCCCAGTCGAGTCTCGTTTCGAGACGCAGCGCATGCAGTCTGACCCCAAGACCGGTTCTATAACTGCCGGCACCCCGGTCCATGCGCCACACCATCTCCCGGAGAAGAGGAACTTCGATTACTACAAGAGGAGGAGCCCGGGGGGAGCATACGCATACTCGGCCGCCTCCAGCCAGCCTCGGCCGCAGTCACCGTCCTTCTCAAACGTAATACATCTTGTCATTTAGACTCGTCTATAAGAAGTTGTTAAATATATAGATTTTATAACGGATTTAATAGTTCACTACAATAATTACAAGAACCTATTAATAAGTGATGGTACTATAACACGTTCTAAGCAAACAGCGCGGTTACTTGGATTCAATTAACACTACTAAAGTATAGTAAGATTCAATATAATGTAAGGGCTCGTTGGGAACATTGTGATATCGTAAATTGTTCTGTAGCAGCCGAGTACGGGCGCGGTGTCTCGAGGTCCGTACGGTCACGAGCGGCGGCAGATCATGCTGACGGACTTTATCACGTCGCAGCAGATGCACGGTGGGGCCAGACGCAGCGAGCAGCCCCACGCTCAGCACGGACAGCACGCGCAGCACGCACAGCACGCGCAGCACGGACAGCTCGTCCACCGGCGGGACAGAGACAGTGTGTCCGTTATACAGAGACATACACACACGTACTCACATCCACCGCCCGGTCAGTATACTAACATGTCACTTATATTACTCCTCACCTCACTAATACATTATATATTAATGAATATCCTTAACTTCAGGTCACGAGGCGTTCACGTCTCTCGTGAACGCGGCGTCAGCGGCGCCCGCCCTCCCCGTCCCCCGGAGGGAGGAACCTGCGTCGCCGCCCGTACACCACCAGCAGCATCACCAGCACCACCAGCACCAGCAGCACCATCAACAACACGAACAGATCCGGTAACAATTATATATACATATACTGGAACAGTCACACCACTTGATATAAGAAAAAATAAATAACTTAATGAACGAACTATACAAGTAAAGAATATGTCATTGCATAATTTTAATGATTCAAAGTTACCATAAACTAGGGTCTTACGAAGCAATTCCTAAAATTATATTAATTTCAGGGGACCCCGGGAATTTGCTATGGCTCAAAAATACGCACAGTACTCGACGGATAGACGAGCTCCGCCCAGAGACAGGTATATATTTATATAAATTAAAAATACACCAAGGAAATCTAAATAAACACAAAACGAACCTGATTATCAAAATCCATTACAGTCGGGAGCGCATGGTACCTATCCAAGAACGCCATTACGTGATCGAGCAACATAACCCACACAACCCTCACGGGCAGCACAACCAGCAGCAGCAGCAACAGCAGCATCATCAACATCAACAGCAACAGCAACAGATGATGATTGACAGACACCACTTAAACCATGGCCAGGTGAAATGACGACCTTGACTATATTGACAATTTCATATATAGTCATTTAGTAATTAATTTATTGTACCTTTGCAGCAGAACGTATCCTCGAGCGAGGAGCGTCGGTCGAGTAGTGGCAATTATAATACGACTAACAAGAGGCAGATACATCCCATGGAAAGGAAAGAATGGTATGTGCACATTAATATATATTTAAGATGTTGTATATTATTATAATTATTTATTTATTATCAAAATGTTAATTCCCAGTCGGCCAACTGTGAGTGTTACGAGCGTCCCCATCATGAGCACGGTCGTCAGCACACCCACTAGCGTGTGCGTGAGTTCTGGCGTGGGCGCCGGTGTTGGCGTGAGCGCGGGCGTGGGCACAGGCGGGGCCGCGGCGGACCGCGCACGGCCAGGAGACGGCACGCTCACGGCCGCCTCGCTCATCAACGCCATTATCACGCACCAGATAAACCAATCCAGTGATCAACGATTTCCACCAGTGAGTATGATCCTGTTAGCAGAATACAACAAACCCTATTACGGAGTAGCTCATATCTGAACTGGTTGCTTCCAGAAGATAATACGTGAAAATGAAACTTCTCAGCAGCCCGAGCTCCCGAGAGACCTGCCTCGAGACATGCCCCGCGAGCTGCCCCGGGAGCTGCCCCGCGAACTGTCCCGGGACATGCCTCGTGACGGAGAGAGGGAGGAGCCGCCGGGACACACGACTAGCATCAAACTCGGCGATCTCGCTTCCAACATCATAGTCAGAGACTTCAGCAGCCCGAACACCACTGCACTCATGCACCATAAGTAAGTGATCCTCCTAGCTTTATAATAAACCATTTTTATATATTTATTCAATAAAACTCTTATATCTTTTCTCTTATTAAATAAATTAATGTATTTTTAGTACCAATAATCGTTTTGCCGTGTCGAGTGCCGACTCGTACACCAGCGGCGGAGCGGGAGGAGGAGCGGCCGCCGGCGGAGGACAAGCAGAGGAGTGGAGGAGGGAGGCTCCCAAACACGCTCCCTACCTGGAGCCAGTGTCGCCTCCGGACAATCATCACTCAGGGTTAGTAATACATACACCATGCTCGTATAACATTTAATAGATATTTCGTTTAGACTTTATAATATTGGGTATCGTGTTTCAGTCGCAGCTCGGCCGGTGGCGGGACCGGCGCGGGGGCAGGCGGTCGTCGGTACAGCGCGGTCGGCGTGGGCGTGGGCGGTGGGGTCCTCACGGCCTACGACTACGTAAAGACTCGCATTGTGGAGGTGATGCGGAGTGACTCGGACGAGCGCGCCAAGCCGCTCACCTTCCCCACGGCCTACGCGTACCCCTACTCGGCCCTGAACGTGGCGACGCCCACGGCTCCTCCGCCGGCCCAGGCCTCCGCCCAGCTGGACCCGCCGGCCGTGGCCGTGTCCGTGGGCGGCGGCCAGCCCGAGCCCGCTCCGCTCATGTCTGCTCAGTACGAGCCGCTGTCGGACGAGGACTGACGTCCCCGAGGCGGAGCGCGCATGGCGCCCCCGTAGCGCCGTGTGCGGCGGTCCGTCATCCGACGAGCCCGCCCGCCTCCGACCCCTTGAATATTGAACGACGACGTCTCCTGTGTCGTGTGCTAGTAGTGGACTAAGGAAGGACCTGTTAATATTGTATCGTTATTTATTTGTTGTTTCGTCTAATACTACGGAGGTTCCGTGCGACGTTCCTCTATATTCACTATCGATGTAGAACCCGATGCGAGGACTATTTGGTGTATTATATAATTGTAATGTAACATTTTAATGTCTGTTGATGTATCGATGTTCGACTACTCTCGACCACCTCCCTATATTTCCGAGCGTGGCGTCCGGTATTGGCTTGTCGTGTAATCCTTGTATGGGAACACTGCTGCAGCTCGTCCCTCTGTCATTTTCCGTAGCAGCCTGATGATAGCCACATGTGTCTACCCCGTCTTCCATCATAACACCGGTAGTGTAGGATCGCCGTGCGACTTCGTCCATATCTACCTAAGTACTTGTAAATTATGTATAGTTTGTACAGACGACCGTGCCCGTACATTTCACTGTTCCCTCGCTCCACGGGCGGCGTCGCCTCTAGCTTTATGTAAGTTTATTATTTCCCGTAGCTTTGCTTCGGATTTCGCTGTCGCACCTTTCACCTGATTTAGTCTACGCGTAGTTTAATTTTCATCGATCGTTTCGTGTAAATATCGCATCCGTTTGTCTGTGTATAAATTTGCCCGCAGCGAAGTCCGGATCGTGCTCCCGGATGCCCTAAGAACTGTTAAGACCCCTTATACATAGTGTAAACACGATTTTCGGATTATGAAACGATAATATACATATTGATGTAAAAGTGTATGGTTATTATGTATACATACTGTGCATTTGTAATTATACTGTTTAGAGTAATGACTATGATAGAGATTTTCTTTTTCTAGTTAGGTTGGTCTATTCGACCGAGTATAAATATTGAACGGAAGCGGGCTATGAATGCGTGTGAGTATGTGCGTGCTAGCGCCTGTTCGTATGGGTTTGTGTGTATGTGTGTGTGTTGTGTGCGTGTACGTGTATGCACGTGCATGCATGTATGTATCAGTCCGTGAAGAGCGCTGCCGTTCGCCTTTGAGCATTTTGTTTTGTATTATTTTGACTGCGTGCGTCTCAAACATTACCTTATAAATATATATAGTAATATTGTTATAAGTATATCGTTTTACACATTCTTATTTGTTGCTGGACATTTTTAATATGTTTGATGTACTAAAAATGTTTTAATTTACTTTGAAATCAATTCTTTGATGGTAGTGGTTAGATACGCAAGCAGGTGTGATGTACATGTTTTCAAATATTGTGTAAAAACGACTGATTAAATTAATTTTGTCTGAACGTTCGCGCTCGGGGGCGTGCGGCGGCGACTCACTTGTGATTTCTTTTTAAAATGTAACGTATTGTAAGTAGTCGAAACAAAAGATAATCCATGTAAGCCCAATCGTAAGCAAAAACAAAGTTTTGGGAGGACAGATCAATAAATAAGATGCAAATCTATTATGTTGTGTTTTATTTACAATTCATCCATTTATTTCATAACCTTTCATTTATATATACACTACTAGTGAACAACTATATTATTTTATTAAAATTCCTAGAGTATCAGTTTGTTCGATTGTTAAAAAATTAATAATAAAAATAATACTATAATAATACCTACTATATACTTTTGAATGAAACTAATATTAATCTCATGTACTACGCAATTTTATTTTTGATAAAAAAACTACATACTCCCAAGTAAACATATAAGTAAACGGAGTTGCAATGGGTTCACCGGTTTCTCCTGTTGTCGCAGATATATTCATGACTTCGAGGTGCGAGCCCTTTGCTCTCCTCCAATAAGACCTTTAATATATAAACGGTATGTAGATGACACCTTCACAATATTAACTAAAAATAAAACATCTGCTTTTCTAAACCATCTTAATTCTATCAATAGCAAGATTCAGTTTAGAATTAGAGGCAAATAATAATTCTTTAGCTTTCTTTAGGAATCCTAACAATACTTCTAGACATACTGTTTCTAGGAAACCCACACATACCGATAGATATCTCAATGATAACTCACACCACCACCCTATACAGTTAGCTACCGTTAGCAAATGTTTGTTACAGAGAGCACAACACCTTTGTGATGCTGACCACCTACAGGCCGAGCTGCAGCATGGAAAACATGCTTTGACCATCAAAAACCTGCCCGTGCCTCGTCAGCATCGCAAGAACCATTTGAAGCCACCCACAGTTGATCGACAATCTGCGATACTACCATATGTGAAGGGAGTTACTGACAGAATAGGCAACATCTTGAAGAATGTTTCAATCAAGACTATTTACAAACCACACAAGAAAGTGAGCTAATTCTTGAGAACGATCAAGTGGAATATTCCTTTACAACAAGCGGGTGTATACAAACTTGATTGTGACTGTGGCTTGTCATACATGGGACAGACAAAGAGAAGCATCGGTACAAGGGTTAAAGAACACATCTCGGACATCAAAAATAGGCGCGCGTCGAAGTCAGCAGTTTGTGAACATACATTGGACAAACCTGGCTACTTACTACATTCGGTTTGATAAACCACATATCCTCGCTTTCGAGATGATCTTGTCTGCCCGTGAACACCGTTGCTGTAAAGTAGCCGGAACGTAGGGAATATGTAGTTTTTTTATCAAAAATAAAATCGCGTAGTACATCCAAAAATATTTGTTTCATTTAAATGAATAAGACTCGCGAAAATGTTAGATCTCATAATACTAATCTCTTTATTATTTTTTATACTATTAATGGTAAGTTTTAAATTAAGTTTCGATATATTCCCAAATTTAAAAGAAATATCATATTGTGAGCTATTTAGCAGAAACTTTTGGAATTTCTGCGTGGGATCTGGCACTTTGTGAGTAATTTATCATTTAATATGTATTTGTTTCAAACCTCTTATCCGCTGATAAGAGTTTTGTTTCACACTTAGGACTACATATTTCATCTTTTCCACAATCCATCCAGAATCCAGAGATTCCTTCAATCTACTCAATTTCTATTCTATTCAGTTGTCTAAGATTGTAAATATTTTATACAAAATGGCCGAACTATGGCGTTGATTTGTAAATGTCAGTTGTATGATGGAATGTATCCCCAAATAGTAATTGGTTATTTGCCAAATCGCCATACAGTATGCATAATCGACGAGTGAGCTACTTAAATCCAAGAGAACGAACATGGACTGGAGTGACCGTGTTCTCAGCGTATTTAGTTCTTCTTATGGTGGAAATATACATTGAGTTTTATGAGAAACAATCGCACTTGCGCATCTATCGGAGAGTATGTTCCTTCGTGAAGTCTTGGGATCCTAATGCGGAATTGTGCTCTAGAGAACTGTGACCTTGAGGTTTTCTTTTTGTTTGCTTCAAAGGTTGGTGACTTTATAGAGTATGTATTAGGAAAAACATATTAACTGTATCTTGATAAAACCTTTCTCAAACTCTCAGTTCCTCCAAATGTAAAAGATCTTTTTTAGTTTGATGAAGATAGTAAAGGTTTAATTTAAAATGTAAGTAATTATAAATAAATAAAACATTTTTTTATTACAAGTTCATTTTATTGATATAATTGGAGAATTTTGAGTCACTAAGTGACTCAGAACACACAATCTTAAAATGCACTCGAACAGAAATTTCTAACATCTGCCTTTCTTTGTCGAGATGACCTTCACTTTAGATACTTAAATACTGCACTAAATTAAATTTAAGTCAGATGCTAGTTACTTATTGACGAATTTTTCTCCGGTCTTGATGTTCTTCAGTAGTTCAGGGATGGCGGCCTTGAGGAGCCCCTGCTCGTAATCGTTAAGATTACCGAAGCCAAGATTCTTCTCCAATCCATTTCTTCCAAGTAAAAGCGGGTTCGCGAAATATGAGGCCTCAGTCAGATCAGATTTGACATAGGCGCACTCAATCACGTTTGATTCTCCCTGAGAATAAGAAAAGAAACAACTTTATTGACTACTTTTTAAAAACTTTATAGTATCACTTGGAATTTATTCTCTGAAAGTTTTAATTATAAGAATGATGAGTTTTATGAGTTCTTCGCCAAATAGTAAGATATAAATCCAAAGTCTTACATTGAGACCCCTGAGCAGGGAGCATACAAGTCTTGCACCGGCGTATGCCATCGACAGCGTCGCTGATCCACCACCAGCCTTGGCCTTCACTACCTGATAACAATATATTAAATATGAGTATTAATTTATACATACATTATTAATCTAGAATTATTTACATTTAGTTTTTCCCAAAGTGAGCTATATAAGGCCACCTTGTGGGTTCTGCAGGCCTAAGAGACCAAGATAAAATAGAAGCCTCGGAGTGTTTTGTAATTTCATTTAGCTAGGACAAGTTATATCGGTTTTTCAGTAGGTGCAAAAGAGGGGCGCTAAAAAATTATTTATTCTCAAAGTGGGCAGAAGACAAAATAAGTGTCGGAACCCCTGATTTACTTAGACCACACTTCACTGATTTCATTTGTGAGTAAAGTAAACCAAAACTGCATGTAAAGTTCTAGTTATAAGTCAATTGAAATAAACTCGAATTTATCGAGTTATTTTGTTTTTTTTAAATTAAACCTACTAGCTGTATGGACAGCTAGTAGGTTTAATTAAAAAAATGGATTCAGCGTCGTTTATAATAAGTTGTATCTTAACTCATCGTTTTAAAAAAGTTTTGCTATCTACTTATCCAACAAAATACATATATACAAGCGATTTAAAACAATGCTACCTCAGTGCCGGCTTCCTGGATCCTCTTAGTGAGAGCTTCTATTTTGCTTTGATCGGATAGTTTGACAGCGGGTTGGCACTGACTCAGTACTGGGATGATGGTAACCCCGGAGTGACCTCCAATAACTGGGATCGACACACATCCAGGGTCCACACCGTTGATTTCGCCGATGAAGGCCGCAGCACGGACTACATCCAGAGTGGTCACACCAAACACACGGTTAGGGTCATATACACCCGCCTGAAACAATATTCAACTAAAATATCTGAAACACAGTTATCTATATGTGTTATAAGAAAAAGTTATTAATATTTATACCTTTTTTAACAATTTTATTAACATTCGGTTATAGTGCAACATTATATATAAATCTTGCACTAATCACATTGTATGAATTAATTATTATTAAGGCGATCAAACATTTATATAAACACAATAATTTATTTTAATATATTTTTGGGTACATTACTAAAGCATATACTTTTCCTTCATGTTTATGTCAAATTACAATACAAATATTATTCATCAGCCTGTATTCCCTTTGTTATAGAGATTGCAACTTTTACAACAACATGCTAAATATAAGGCAACAAATAAACAAGGTGTTTCTTAAATAACTCAAAACATCCATCCTACCTTCTTCAAAACTTCGGAGGCAATGGGGACCATAGAATTAACAGGGTTGGTGATGATGGCTATAAGAGCCTTTGGAGATTTCTCAGCAATACAAGCGGCCAGGTCTCGGACGATGGAAGCATTAGTGTTGAACAGGTCATCACGAGTCATACCAGGCTTGCGGGGAACACCAGCTGGGATTACCACTACATCGGCACCTGTATACACAAATATATACATATGTATCAGTTTCTAACAGTTCCACATAACAGTACTTAAGATATTTATTTTTGACTTAGAGATCATCTGTATGCATAATTTCGATTATTACAGTTTAAGCAAAAATTTGATTGAGAATATGTTAATCATAGGTATCATCACTATTTATAAGGAAATACATAGAATTTTTAAGGATGAAGTGATTTTAATAGATGCGGTGTCCTCAAGTAAATTGAAAGGAAAATTAATGATATGTAATCCATTTTAATAACTTGAATTAAAGACAAAAAAGATACCAACATTATGATTACAATACATATTTACTAGAAATAACAGTTATAAAATAATCTATTGAAAATAACTTGATAATTATGACATCAATTTAAATATGTAAATATGTAACTTTCATGTTATTTAATATATGTAATTTTTCATTTAATGTCATCAGATACAACAATATTATTCATTTGTAAGAATAAATATATAAAAATGTTTTAGTCTTTTTAAAATCTAAATTAGTAACATAAGACGCATGAAGCAATAATTTTAATTGGATACAATAAATTTGTATACTGCAATACAAGGGAATGCAATAAATAAAATTTTAGAACATTTTTAGTTATAATATATAAGATATCTAGTTTCATAGAGAAGTATTAAAGATAAGACGGAAATATTACGAGAACAATTGATACAAATTGCTCTCCGTGAGATTAGATAACAGACATTTATATTATAGATTCAATAAAACCTTGAGGTTAATTATTGGAATCACACTTTAATTTATTAAAATTATTCATTTACTATGCATATTTACACTATAGCTCAAGAACTTAAGCTATATTATATGTACTATGACCATTTTAATAAAGATCCTTCTTAAGCAATTCTTAATAATAGAAATTTATATCAGAACATATATTTTATCAGCTATCAGCATAGGTTAGAAAAACATGTTATGTAACACTTTGACAGTTGAGTTATAGAAGACAAAGTTAAATTAACTAATAAACTTACATTTGATGGCATCAGCTAGCTGTTCTGGTCCTTTGTGTCCGCTGACCTTGGCCGGGGTGTCCATGTGGGACAAGTCAGCAGCCACTCCCGGGGTCACCGGGGCAATGTCATATAGTGCTAGATTTGTGACTAGTTTATTCTGCTTCAGCAGTAGACCTAAGGGCTGACCGATTCCACCAGCCGCTCCAGCAACCACCACTTTGAAGTTTTTCTGTTCATTGCAAAGTAAAAATTATTAATACTCTTCATAAACAATATAATTTGCTGGGCGAAATAATTTGTATACAATTACCTGGGGTGAAGTGGAGAAATTTTTGAAACCATTCTGGATAGTCACAGAAGCGACAGGCTTTAGCGTGCGGGAGAACATATTGCAAGGTAAATTATAGCAGTACTATTGAAAAATTTATCCAAAAATTACACGTCCCAGTCGACCCGTCCGACCTTTGGTAGATAACTAGTGATGTGACTCTACAAGAATCATCAATCAAGATTACATCATTACGTAGCAGTTGCCAGTAGTTGTTTTATTTACAACTACATAATTTAAAACCAGCTTTACAATTTAAGTTATACCTCTTGTATAATGTTATTACAATTTAAATCATACATTTTTATTTAGGTACAATATGTACCTAAATAAAAATATTAAATAACACATACTTTCATGAGCAGTATGCTTGCAAATACTGATTCAAAAGTTCTTACGATTCGAAACGGCAACACACATTATTCGATTGCATTGATATGCAATCGAATAATGAGGGAAATCTTATTTGACAAGTAAATGAAATCTTATTAGAAAAGGAAGATAATAAAAGTACTTGTATTATTAAAAACACCACATATTGAAGTTAAAACGAAGGTTAAGTTAGTGTCGCCACAATTGCTGTAAAAAATATTATATTTGTAGCAATTTTATATAGCCACATCGAATAGGGCTTATGCGGACCTAGACCCAAAGGACTATTATATTTATTATATATATAAACTAGGAAATCAATATACATAATCAAACAAAATCCAATCTTAATATTTTAGTATTGTATAGTAACGTTGATACGTTGCACTGATGTGCAGTGACAACTTGTTCTACTAATGTCATAAAAATAAAAAATGTAGAACCTCCGATAGGACTCTTATTACAATATTTAACCAATCAATGCCTCTTTCACTTTCCTTAATAAATATGTTAAGTAAACTAATTGAAAATCTTTAACCAAAACATCGAATCCATCTTTAAATATTTTTTTAAAATTTATACCCACCTCGAATCCTGACTTCTTCAACATACCTAACTTTCAATTCTTTTAAATCTTTAATATAAAATCTTTATAATATTTTATAACTAAGTATAAATGAAAATCTTTAGAAATGAATTCCAAATACAATATAATCAATCAGTTTATATGACTTGAAGTTTCGCTATAAACCAGCTTCCAAAATTTTTGAGGGGCAGTGAAAAATAATTTGAATTTTTTAACTTTTACAATAAGTCTTCCAAGAATTATTCATGTTAGTACTGTAGTTTTCAGGGATCAAACTAGACACAAGTTCTCTGATTTTGTGAATGCCAATTAGATGAAGGACTTACATTTCTAATGATTTACTCCATCCGTGTACACCACGAGCAGACTAGATGTTTAGTATTTTTAACAGGGCATTTGTAGGCCCTATTAAATAATACTATTTTCTGATATGGAAATAAAATAAAAAAATTATAATTTCAAACTTGGGATTTAGCTTTCAAATTTATTACATTCTATTTTACTGTTCTATTTAGGGTTCTATTTATTGTTTTCTTTATTTGTTACTAGTGCTGGTCAGAAACGTAATTAACCGTGGATTCTTTATAAATGCCATTATTTTATTAGCCAATCTCTGTCACAGTTTTCATTTCCTGTATTTTACCTTTTATGTTATTATTATGATACAAAAAAAAATAACCCATATTGTCAGTGTGAATGAAGCCGTACAACATAATAAAAAAGACAGGGTTGTGACATAGGTGATTACTGATTTGACGTTTGACATTCAATATTAAATTAATATTTTAATGCCGTGTTTTTGAAGTAGTTTATTAATTGAAATAAAACTCATCCAGTAATTTCATATAGAATTAATAACTTTATAAAACAAAAATGAACGTAATTCAAGCTGTTAAGATGTATATAATAAAAATGACAGAAGAGAGTGGACCTGGAATGAAAGTTATACTTATGGATAAAGAAACAGTAAGAATTATACTGTTTATACATAGAAGCTTTAAAAAATACACAAGGAAAATTCCAAAATACAAATTTTTATAGTATTTATTACTGTTTAAAATATACTTCGTTTTTAGACCAGCATAGTCAGTATGGTATTCAGCCAATCTGAAATACTCCAAAAGGAGGTTTACCTTTTTGAAAGGATTGACAGTCACACGAAATGGGATGACCTAAAACATATGAAATGCATTGTATTCCTGAGGCCTACTTCTGAAAATATTGCATTACTTTCACGGGAGTTGAAAAGCCCGAAGTATGGTGTTTACTTTATATGTGAGTATAGTTACTTATTGTTATATTTAAGCAGTTGGATATGGGTTATAATTGTAAATATAAATATTATTTTTTATAGACTTCAGCAATGTTGTCTCCAAGGCTGATATCAAGACATTAGCTGAGTGTGATGAGCAGGAGACAGTGCGTGAGGTTCAGGAGGTGTTTGCTGACTACCTGGCTGTAGACCGACACTTGTTCTCTTTCAATATTGTTGGTTGCTTACATGGTAAAAATTATATGTATTATCTTTGTAATATAGATATATAAATCTGATACATAGGTTTACATAAATATGACAAATATCTTAAAATGATATTAGGACCTGCATGTCTACAAAAATTTATGTTTTCTTTTAGTTCTTCCAACTTCATGTTATGTCTCAAGAGATTGAATACTATTGTACTTGGCCACTTATTTATTGTAATTGTCACTTTTTGTAAAAATACACAAAATCTTTATTTTTTAAATTACATTTCAATATATAATTATAAACAAATGATTTCTGTATTATGAGAAACACACTGATTATGCTAATAGTTTTGATAAGAGAACATATCTTAAACTTCAAATTGCTGAAAATTCTTGAGCTGTTTAAGAATCATTTTGTTATGTATTAATTATACTTGCTTGTTATTGTTACAATAATAATATGATGCCCTGTGTAATGCAGATAGATTATTATATTAGTTTCTATCATCCAGTTTGCTGCTTAGCACTATACATACATGACAAATTTAATATAGTTTTATTGAATACTACACATTGTTTATAGGTTTATCAGTTAAACTTATATTTCCAGGTCGTTCATGGAACCAGCATCACCTCCAGCGGTGTTCTCAGGGTCTGTTGGCTCTACTGCTGTCCCTCAAGAGACGTCCAATCATCAGATATGAAGCTGGCTCTGAAGCCTGTGCACGTCTCGCTGAAAGGATTAAGGAACTGATGAGAAGAGAGGCAGTGTTGATGGATAATAACATACCATTCAATGGTGATATACCACCGCCACAACTACTGGTGCTCGACAGAAGAGATGATCCTGTTACACCACTGTTACATCAGGTAAAATCTTCTGACTTCTGAGGACATATTATAAAGACAATTTGAAAAGTTATGAAGCTTAGAAGTTAAGGGATGTGGATATAGCTGGCAGATTTATATGTCAGAGTTGTAACTTTAGATATTTTTTCTCAGTGATTTTAACAAGTAACAATTGATAGTTTGAGTAATATTTTTAGTGTTATTGTCAAACAACCTCACTATATATTATAGTATCATCTATTTCTCTATGATTATTTAGTTGTTTCAATACAACATTTCTAGAATTTTGTGAATTAACTTCAGTAAAGTGTATCATGTGTTTTCCAGTGGACATACCAAGCTATGGTCCATGAGTTGCTCACAATCGATAACAATCGTGTCAGCCTTGCCGGAGTCCAGGATGCACCCAAAGACATGAAGGAGGTTGTACTATCGTCGGAACAAGATGAGTTCTATGCTAAGGTAACAGGAGTTTCTAAAAAACTTTAACATACTCTATCTTGAACTGTTAAATAAATTTCTGTTGGTTATGAACTGTTAGTATTGAATACAAGACCGAACAATCATAAATATTGCTACATCTAATAACTCTCTTATAAGTCTCTTATTATATTAATGATTGTCTATGTATTTTATTTGGTTTAACTTAATTATATGTTTCTATTATCAGAATTTATATTCCAATTTCGGTGAAATCGGTCAAACGATGAAATCTCTGATGGATGAGTTCCAAAAGAAGGCGAAAAGTCACCAGAAGGTGGAGAGTATAGCTGACATGAAGAACTTTGTTGAAACTTACCCTCTGTTCAAGGTAAGCATGATTATATACCTACTGAAAGAATGTACACATGTGAAAAGTTGACACTATACACAATGACTGTTAATAAAGTTAAAAGATATTTGAGATTTCAATTCATTTATGATTTTGTGTGTTTATGCATAGTTACTAATTAAGTAAGATAATTTAAAAAGATTAAATTGATTATATAATGTAATATGTTCACTTTCTCGGTATTTAGAATATTTATTACTATAACTAGCAGGCGGATAATTAAAATTAATTATCGTTTCTTGGTTGACTCACGCTATGTTCGGATTGAACAAAATATTACCCTATACTTTCATTTACATATTTACTACTGCAGTACTTCATCGACTTAATTAGGGAGCGTTCAAGTATTACGTAACGCAATTTTGGAGGGGGGGGGGGGGGGGGGGGGCTCGTAAAACGTTACGATGCGTTACTGGGGCGGGAGGGGGTGTCTCTTACAAAACGTTACGTAGCATTGTTTCTAAAAAAAATATTAATAAAAACCCCCAAACTGGCAACTCTTTTCATATACATTACATTGTTGACCAGATTGTATTAGTCTGGTCGATATTTTTATTTGTTATTCCAAGTTTGCAAACCTCATAATTGATATTTTACGGGGAATAACTAGATTGCATTGTAAGTCTTTTGATGAAATTGATCACTTGAGGGTTACGTAACGTTTTGAGAAGGGGGGGGGGGGGCTACAGAAAAACGTTACTGTGCGTTACGACGGGGGAAGGGGGGGTCAAAAATCTTCGGAAATTGCGTTACGTAATACTTGAACGCTCCCTTACAGTTATTTCTCTCTTCAAATGTCTTAGTATGACACTACATACACATAATATTTAGCAACTATCGTCGTACTTCTCTACAATTCAAATCCAGCCTCTGTCTATAACATTATGTTAGATATGGCTTGGATAAGTTTTGTTACTATTGATATAATAAAGTCAGTGGTAGCCTAGTGGTATAAGGGTCCGCCTCTCATGCACGAGGGCGCGGGTTCGATCCTGGCCCGGGGAAGTATCAATGTGATTTTTCCGAATCATATGTACTTTCTAAGAGTATTTAGAATAACTGACAGACGGTGAAGGAAAACTTTGTGAGGAAACCTGGACTTATAATTTCACAATTATAAGTTTGAAATCACCAACCTGTCTTGAACAAGCGTGGTGATTAATGCTCAAACATTCTCCATGTGAGACAGAGGCCTTTGCTCAGCAGTGGGCTCTGATAGGCTGATGACAATGTTATAATGATGAAGTTTTTTTTCATTATTCATACTCATAATTATTAAATTAATATGACGTGTTTACAGAAAATGTGCGGTACTGTAACGAAGCACGTGACGGTGGTAGGTCAGCTGTCGTCGGTGGTGGGGTCACGTCGGTTGTTGCAAGTGTCTGAGTTAGAACAGGAGCTGGCGTGCCACGCTGACCACACCAGACATCTGCAGGTACCACATACAACACTCACACTCACTATGACTTGATACAGATTAAATTATTACACATTTCTAAAATTTTTGATTTCTTTAGGAATCAGGTAATAGAAAATTGTGTATTTTTCTACTTCTTTATATGAAAATATGTATGAATATGTCAGGAAGACGTTTATGTATTTAGCCAACATAAAATATTTCGTATGATTATATCAATGAAATAGAATTGAAGTAATAGTAAAAAAGTTTATCACTCATGCTTAAATTATACGTTTTCCTGACGGGATCACAATACATGAGTTTTTTTGTATGTAGTCAAACACATGATTAATTTCTTGTGAACCCAATTTATGAGGATACTTCGATGAAGTTCCGGTGAAGCTAGTATAACATGAACGTGTGATTCTAGCGGCTCAAAGCGATGTTATCGGACGAGGCGATCGCCGGGACGGAGCTGGTGAAGCTTGTATGTCTGTACGCGTTACGATATGAGAAACACGCGGCAAACGCTCTGCCGGCGCTCATAGACAGCCTCAAGAGCCGGGGGGCGGAGCACCGGGCGCCCGCGCTACTGCTGGAGTACGGAGGGGCGCACGCCCGACAGAGCGACCTGTTCGGATTGCAGGACGCAGCTAAGATTACTAAGAGACTCTTCAAGGTGATTCATCATTATTAATATATTGAAGCTTGTCATAGACGGTAACCATTTCGATCTCATCGGATACGATGACTGAAGAAAATTTCAATATTAATTATTATATCGTATCTTCCCTACAAATCTAGTACTGTTTATATTGAAATTGTCTGTTTTTTACCTTTAATATTGTAAGTATCAAATTTAAGACGACTTTTCATAATGGATTCTATTAGATTTCCGTAACAGATTGTAGAGTTGACGATGTCAGGTAGATTTTAACAAATAACAATCCTTTAAAAAAGAAGGATGGATTGTGGATTATAAAAAAACTAATTTAATAATAATATTTATTACATTAGGGTCTCAGTGGCGTGGAGAACATCTACACTCAGCACACACCGCTGCTCAAGGACACTCTAGAAGACCTCATCAAAGGGAAACTGAGAGAGAACCTGTATCCCGCGGTAGGAGGGGAGCTACTCAACAGGCGACCACAAGATATTATAGTGTTCATAGTAGGAGGGACGACATACGAGGAGGCGCTGTGCGTCCATCAGATAAACCAGTCGTACCCTGGAGTGAACGTGGTGCTCGGTGGTACCACCATACACAACTCAACCACATTCCTTAATGAAGTGAAGGAGGCCATGCACGGACAACATAGGACACACACGAGGCACATTAGGAATTTATAAATCATTATTATATAGCAGTTAGCCGTCTAGTCTGTGCTTAAATTGCTTCGTTGAATCCGGTGACCGAAAACTCGGACATTATATAGGATGTAACAAAAATCAGTCCAAATGACATATAGCAGTGACTAGTGAATTGTTACTAAAGATTAAAGAATACCATCGTCGATAGGTGCAACATAAACAACACAGATCATTTATAATATTAACTTCAGTCTTAAAAAAACATTTGCCGCGGCATAAAGTAGAGGATTTGGGTACAAAATGACATACAGTTTTGTTTTTGTATCATAGCTTTTTATTATTAAATCACAGGGAAAACCAGTGATATTTGAATTTATGTTTAAACATTTTTATAACATAAATCAAGTTGAAAATATAAAATTATCTTTTTTAAATGACATCAGAGAAGATGCATTTTATTCACAACTTACGGACACATCGCAAAATGAAATTTCCAAGGAAATAAAAAATAAGGGTCAGAGAACGCAAATAAAAACCTTCGTTAACTAACCATTTAGCCCATTACCTGCCTTAACAGTTAATATAAGCAAGTTTCAACAGCGCAGAAATTTGATACTTGCATTCCCTTCGACAATCAAAATAATTTGATCGGTAATGGATGATTTAACAAAACTCTGAAAGTGTTTAAGAGCTTTCAGGAATAAATTTTTTGCCATCCATCCTGCCAAATGCCAGATGAAATTGTCCTTCCATATATTTTTTCCTGAAAAAGCCTCTTTACAGATAGACTTGATTATAAATTTGGTGTGGTCGAGAGTTCCCACTTTCCAAAATATTTTCGAATATGTCACAAACTTTTGACCTCGAGGCTGATCAAAAGCCTGAGCAATTAGCAGCTGAAGAAGCTTTTAGTTGTCTTTATTTTTTTTTCAGTTATCCATCTAACCATTATTTTCTAGTTTTTTTTGGGCAAAAGGCTTAAATTACCAATTTTGTCGGCGGGCATGACCCCCGAATGTAATAACAATAATTTATTTTTATCTCAGACATAGTCCATATTTAAATATTAGTAATAAATGAAAGGAAGACGTGGGTTCATGTTTTGTTAGGTTGACATGAATCATTTTGTACGTATTTTCTATACTTTTAATTAAGTTTAATTATTAAGTCTAAACATCTGATATACCAAAAATTTGTCACTGTGTACTTCATCAATACCTGTTAATTTATATTTAATATATAAAATTACAACTGTAATGATCCATATTAAGTGTTTGGATATTTGCTTGCTACTATAATTAAACTATTTTTTCCATGTTTATCATTTAATTCATTAGATATTTTGTAAATCTACTCTTTTGTTTTTAAAGTACCAAAAAATTATCCTGAGAATTCTGTGACTGTTTTCTATCTTCCGATGTAATAAATTAGGTTAAGAATATTCCTTCTTGTTTATTTATCAGATTAATGTAACTCTTATTTATTACTTAACTGTGATGTCCTCTAAAATTATTTTATCTGTATTTATTAGATTAAATAATTATAAACAATTTAGTTTTTTTCTTAACATATTATTTTCATTATGGCCTGTATTTGGCTTGGTATATATATCTTGTTTGAACAACTTATACAGAGATCTTTAGAACATTTACATTTAATTTAATATTTTCACCATTCTAATTGATGAATTTAGTTGAATCTAAACAAAATTCACAAGTGATTAATGATAATTATAAATTTAAAAATAAAACAAGCGAGTGTTGTGTTCAAAACACATTTTTTATAATTTTTTTATTGAAAAATATCCGTCGAGACAGCTGGTGGCTGTGGGTCCCGAGGTGTGAGGGCGCCGGTTGGCAACGTCTTCAAGCGAGCGGCGCGAACTAAACCTTAAGCCAAGCACACATACATAGCCATCGATATAAAACCTTCCATCCACATCAGTCTTAACCCCCGCCTGGTCCGGCCTAGCTGGTGTTCATCGCGCTGCCCGATAAGGCATTCGACCTATATAAATACAAAAACAGGCGACCCGAGTGTTTGGCGGGGTGGTGCCGCCGCCGGCCCTGCATATAAATCTACAGTTGCAATATACTTTACATACGCAAAATAAACGAGTGCCATATTTCAGGTACATAACATAAAAAGCTGTAATTAGCCGATACACCGTAGTATTACAAAACGGGCTTGATCCCGACACGTGAATCATTGTAACATTACAACGAGCCCGCACCGTCGACTTGAACAAGGACAGTTTATAAGTATAGCAGGGGCGCTGAAACTGGCAGTGATGAAATCCACGTTGCGGGTGACTCGTCTTATTATTACAGGTCGAATGTTAAAGGCACAGTTGTTACATTACAATACAGCGTTTACAAAAAATCACAAGTACGAATATTTCACCTCATATTATTGCCTTTGAGTGTACATTTATTCCTTGTATCATTTGTAACTATTCGTTTAAGTATATAATTTATATCGTCTTAATCTATTATTCAGTGTCTTAGTGCCAATATCATGTATATGTATCAAAACTTAATGCAACGAATAATTACAATACACAACGTCTTCACTTTCATATATATATATAATAATATATATACTATATATATACCAAATTACAACTGCATATAAAATTACATGTATTATAACGATATTAAAGCGATGGCGTCGCGTCACAAACACCAACCCTAAGTTAAATCTATTGCGATAGTTACAATTTTCACTTTTCATGTCGTTATTTCGTTGCACTCGAGACGGGTTCACGTGTAAACGGAAAAAAATGATGGTTACAAACGGAAAACATCATTGTACATAATAACATCACATAAATATCTCACAGTTATCATTTCACAAAACAACTTTACAGTGCAGCTTGACTCGTGAGCCCGTCTTAATTTATTTTTGTAAATGTTACACAACCATATATAACATAACCGGAGACGATCGAGGTACAGAATATTATCATAAATTTTCCGATAAAGAAAATACACTACGTAAATTCCGTGTACCTAGTTTTAACTTAATACTAAACACGCGTTCGTTCCCTCCCTGGACTTTAATAATATATGGCGCACAACAAACAACAGACGCACATTGTATATCACACATACAGTACATGCAGCAACAAACATACGCGCACACACGCACGCGGCTATAAAATTTTTTAGAAATAAAAACAAAGTTGAAAAAAAAATTACAATAATAATAATAATGAAACACAGTTCTCATATAACCCGTACCATGATTTCGATTCTATTCAACGTCAACATCGTGGTACGGGACAAACAGGTCCTTCCTCTTTTTTTGTGATTTTTTTAATGTTTTTGAATTTATACATCCAAATGATAAAACGAATAAGCATTCCGGGGGTAAGTATGTCCGACCCTTCGATATACCTTATATACATATTTACATCTAACTTATCCTACATATGGACTTAGGAAAGTTTATACATACGTCACCAAACTACCGTGTTGTGTAATAAAATTAAAAATAAAATGTAACTATATCTATATTAAACGTGTCATAAAAGGTATATAATATAATAATTATAGTCGGTGATCGACGTGCGATCCTTGATTGAGTATTGTAACCTATGACATGACACCGTCAACACTCAACGGGTCCGACCGGTGTTGAATCAATCGATCATACAACAATATAATTTTAATATTTTGGTCGTTATTATTAAAGCAATGTATTGCTATGTCATATATGTCGCGCGTGCCGTAGACGCTGTTTGTAATAAATGTGAATGTGAGTCCACATTTTGCGCTACCCAGGGAGCACCGCGCGGAGGTCATGGACTAAGCCCCCCTCTATATAAACAGACGTACATCCACAGAGCGAGCAGACCGCTGAGCTCCAACCGGCGAATAGTGATAAACTCTAATAATGAATTATAATATTTCGTTGTTTTGTTTAGGATAAATGAATCAAATGTAAGACATCGAACAAAATATAGATCTTTTGTAATGTGGTTTTATATTATACTGTCATAGTTATCCGTAATCTAGCTATATGTACATAATTACTGTAGTTGCCACGTCAATCACTTTTGAGCCCTATTTACCCATGTCGTAAGACTCAAAATTTATAGTGAAAAATCCTAGATACTTCCCCCTACATCTATCAATTTCTTTTTTTATTGTCAATTCTAAATGCGCTCTATCTCTCATGTGACGGGAGCACAACATTATAAAGGCAGTAATAGTAGAAATAAACATATAATCATATTTATATCTAGAGATGAGTCTTCTATTACTAGTCCCACGAAATTATAGAGATCGTCTAGGATTCACGACCAGATAACTGAGATTAAACGGACGTGGTGGTGACCGATACCCAAGTCTACTCCACGCACCTGTATATTAAGATCTCCTATACGATGCCTTTATTCAGCTATAACGCCAAGAATATATGTATTAAAATTTCTATTATTTAAACTTTTTTATAATCACAACGACACAATAGAATGTATTTTTTTTAAACGATCACTGTCCTCTCTCTAGTAACCATCAGAATTGACTTTATATAATAACAACAACGATCTCAGTTACTCCGGTCCCTAAGGTATTAAAGTCCAGTGTTTATAATCTATGACGTCATCGGAACGCACTGCAGCGAGGGTACATCATGACGAGATTTGTACATGTTAATATCATCGACGAGTTGCATGCATTTATAATAATCATGATATTAAAATGTCATCTCAATATACAAATCTCGCCGATTCAAGAAGTAAATTATCTACCTATAATACACATTCGTCCTCATACATACGCATACATATACACATCAGACACAGTCTCACACACACACGCACGCATGTACGCACGCACGCACACATCCGCCGCGTGTTTATACACTGGTAATAACGTTGGCAACACTGAGTCGGAATTATAAGAAGCGTATCTAACCTTACCGTTGGATAAAATACAAACAGTGCTGCCAACCTGACAATTTTGAATTCTAAATGTTGACGACGACGTTATCGCGTCCCCGTGTAAGTGTGTAAGGCATACGAATACGAAACTCGGACAGAGCTAATACATTACATATTCACAATACAAATTTCATTCATATAAAACTTCAGTTATAAGGTAAAACAAGAGTTCTAAATATATAAATATGTATATATATAGTTTTTTTATCGTGTATACTCCGTCACATTTTTTAAAATAAATATTTATATAATAAATAATATACTACCGAATATATTAGCTCCATCCTTTTAGAAATACATATGAACCTGGAGACAACGGCAATAAAACTGTGATAATATTACAATACCTTATTAAGAAAAGAATATCTGTAAAAGACCAATCTAGAACTTTCACTAACACTATTTTAACAAAATAAAAATAACAACAATTAAAACTAATTACAGAACGCCAATGACATAGCAGTTAAAACATTCTATCTGACATTAATGTATATATATATAGAATTCGAGTTTACATAAAAATATAAAATTCTCTTGTAAATTTTACACAAGACAATATGACATTGTTTAAAATAACGAAAGGAATATAAATTTATTTGAAAAAGTAGACATAAAAAGTAAAAGAAATCGTCGTCGCCGCAGTGGTGCGATATTCACTGACATTTATATACGCGTGCACAATCACATACGAATGGCAGTGAATAAAGATTAAAACATTTAAGGTCTTACGATAAAAAAAAAAACCATTAAAATAAAAATACAGACAAATAAATAGAAGGCATTATCTATATATAACTTATAATACACCGCCTGCTTTAATCATCGAGTACTGATATTAGAGCGTCGTCCGCACCGATGGGGTTTAGGTTTAGTTTTAGGTGTAGTTGTTGTGTTGATAACATTCAGTACTCCACAAATAATGGCAGAGATGGCGAGACAGTGTTCCGTGGGCTGCGAGGGTCGCACTAGGCCGGGTGGGGGTGGTGGGCGCCCGACGACTGCGGCACCAACACCTGCTGCAAGAAAACATACACACATATAAACACACGCGGCTCTGTCTGCCAACACGCCCTTCACTCCAAACATATCTAATATCGGATGACGTAACATTTAAAGCGGTGGTCAAGCGGTTATATATTCATAAATGGTGCACTGTTGACATGTACGATGATATACATAATTTGCCAAGTAGCCAAGGGACGGGTGTGAAAACAAAATGAATACAACGGAACGCAAAATTAATATACATTAGGGCTCGCTACGCACACACGTCGCGCGACTCTAAGTGTAGAGTCAAGCTATTTATTGTCTAGGTGCCGTTAGTAACCATGTTCTCTTACCAACGGGTTGCGGTAATTCTGTCAACAAAGGTCTTCTCTCACCAAAACCGCGTTTCACCCTCCCTCAGAAACTATATTGGAAAAACCTCAAGTTACCAAAGCAACCCAGTGGTAATTATTATTAGTGACAACGGCGTTCTGAGATGTTAGCTACTGAACCATAACTTCTTCCCAGTGTTCGTTAGAATATGACCCGAAACAGTCAAGCGGACGACACGAGACGTAACGTGATAGTCACATAATATACATACGAGTACATAACATACCCATATAACATCACACCCAAACAATGAACTGACTAACCTCTGTACAGTCGACACATGAGATATAAATTATATAGTATTGAAGATATATTTGTCAGACATGTAAATGACTCGATGGGGGGTGGTGTACCGGTAGACCCGTCATGTTAGTATATGTTTATGTGGTGGTGGTGGTACCTGTACTGGGTGCGGGTGGTGGGGCGGGCTGGCGGTGGGCGGCGCGTGGTTGAGGTATGCTACATGCGGGTGGTGGTGGTGGTGGTGCGCGCCGCCCGGACCCATCAGGGGACACAAAACCTGGAGAACATATACATACATATATAAACATACTTCTTTGCAATCATGGATATCGTTAAATACGCTTCCTATTAATATATATAATTATAGTACAGATAAATAGTCGCGAGTTATCAACTATAGGACTGAATGTTTGTGATCATTTTAATTAGGCTTGGTTGTGTACACATGTCTGTAGGCCTCACCTGAAACGGTGGTTGTTGGTAGTGGTGGTGCGGGTGTGGATGTGGGTGAGGATGAGGGTGCGGGGTGTGTGCGGGTGACGGCGGCGGGTACAAGGCGGGGGAGGCAGCCGCCGGGGAGGGTGCGGGCGGCGCGTACTCGCCCACGCCGCCACCGACGCCCACACCACCGCCCACGCCCACACCACCTACACCCACGCCGCCGCCGCTGTACATGCGAACCTACAAGTAAACCGATAGTTAGTATTGTGTCGAATGTTCTTAGATGTAATATATATATATGGCATACAATATGTGTTCTTTACCATGTGTTGGTATTGAAGCGCAGGCTGTGCGGGGTGTGCTGGGTGCGCGGGGTGAGGGTGTGGATACGGCACGAAGGGCTGCATGGGAGCGGGGGTCAGCAGTGGCTGGCCGGTCGCTGCAGCCACCTGCACCCCTGAACCTGCAACAGAAAATAACGAATATCTCTATGGGAAATGTTTATTTATATTTAATGCTTAGGCATTTCATTGTTTATTTATGAAGTCTACAGAGCAGTATAGAAAATATTAACGCGATTTTACAATAGAAATCAAAATAATATTAATAATAATTAATGCTACATTAACCTAGTTAGACATGAACATAAGTGATGGGTACTCACCCTTCCTGAAGTTCCTCTGGGGTGGTTGCATGGGAGCGTGTTGTCCACCGCCCCCAGCCACGGCACCACCGCCCATCGCAGCACCGTACAGCTGTTAGTACAACATTAACATTATCAGTGAGAACAAAATAAAAGTTACTTAATGTTAAAATAAATAAAAACAAACAATCTGTTAGTGCAGTGTTTTTCAATCAAATCTTTCAAGACTAAGTCGGGGGGTCGCTAGTAAAAAGAAAAAGATAATGTTCTACACTAAAATAAAAACCAAATCTTAATGAGAAGGATGGGTTTGTTTATTTTTGAATGGCATGTCAGGTCATGTCGCTTATTGAAATATTAACTATCAAAACAGCTTGTAATTTAAGTTTATTTCTCTTTTCTGTTTTGATGGCCATCATTGCATAGAATATGTCTTGCATATCATTGCAGAGAATTTTCCTGCCTGTCTATGGCACAAGGCGTCACCAAAATTATTCATACCCACAAAGGGGTCCTCGATATCAAAAAAGATTGAAAAACACTGTGTTAGAGGATCAGTGTAGAGAAAAAAATTATTTAATGAATTATTATTAGTACATTTCTCATCCAATACAGATAGAGCCACGAGTCTCGTTAGTGATAACTAAATCCGCTTCAATGTATATGTTTACAATTAATACATGACATCTCTGACACAAATGTACGATAATGATTTAATTAATCGTAATAAAATAAACCTTCGTACGTCTGTGTGTCTCACTAAGTTTTTAATTCCGAATATATTACTAGTAAAGTTTGACAGGTGAATTTTTAAATAAATTATATTAATCGTGGCATACATAAATAGTATTATTTTTTTTTTTGCAAAATTTTACTGATTTAATTTTATGTTGACAAGCAATGAGTAAAACTGCGTTAATAAATATTATCAGTAATCTTTAATAACTAATATTGCTGATACGATTTTCTGCAATTATTAATTATTGCTGTGGAAGCGATTGAGGTATTCAATAACAACTTTGTTGGATACGGAATTTTAAATATAGGACAATGAATTTTTAAGAAGGACAATATAATACAGTGCATTTTTGAGGTCCAGAGGAAATAAATAATAAAAATGATCATCATATTAGTAACATGGGTAGGAGCATTAGTATTTCTAATAAAGTTATTGAACAAATTGTCCACTGGAAAGTGTTATTCGGATACTGTAATGAGTGGGAAAGTGGTTGTGGTGACGGGAGCAAGCGGTGGAATCGGCTTTGAGACTGCGCTCGAACTGGCAAGAAGGGGAGCCAAGGTCATCGTGGCATCTAGAAACAATGACAAAGGTCAGACAGCTGTACGCAGAATCATCAAGAGGACCAATAATAATAGGATACATTACATACATTTAGATCTCACATCCTTACAATCAGTTAGAAAATTCGTTGACCAGTTAAAATCAAGGGAAGCTAAGCTAGATGTTCTCATCAACAACGCAGGCGCCATACTGACATCCAGGGAGAGAACCGAGGACGGTATCCTGAAGGATCTGCAGATCAATTACTTCGGACCGTTTCTATTGACCGTGCTACTGGTGCCGATGCTGAAAAAGGCATCGCCTAGTCGTGTCGTCATCGTGTCGTCCTCGTGGCACAAATTCGGTACAGTCAATGAACTGAACAGCGACAAACATGGTTATATACAGGCGTACGCTAACAGCAAGTTGTGTAATATTATGTTTTGTAAACAGCTGTCCAACCGTCTGGAGGGGACGGGAGTGGTTGTCAACTGTTTGAACCCTGGCCTCGTTAACACATCTTTGTACAGGAGTTCAACGGTTCTGGACAAGTTGAGGAGTTTGATGCTATACGCCTTCTTTAAGACACCAGAAGAGGGCGCGCAGACGTCTGTATATTTAGCTGTCGATATAGAATGCGATCAGGTTAGCGGCAAGTACTTCGAAGACTGCAAGCAAGCCCGACCGTCCTATAAGGCTGATGATGAAGAAGCAAGAGACAAGTTGTGGGAATTATCAAAGGATCTCGTCAAATTGACACCGGAGGAAGTCAGACAATGTTTTAGTGATACTACATGACCGAATTGTACTCAACGTTTTGTTTAAAAAAAGTTAATTGGTTAGAATGTCAAAAAAACATTGAGGCATTATCCAATCGATTAGTAAAACAAACATACACGAAAACAAATCTGTTGTTTTAATATAAAAATACTGCATTTGGAAAAAAAGAGAGAATCATATTTCAATAGGATAGCTTATATCTTGGTTATAAGCACACACGAAAAACATTAAAAGGTCCCAAACAACTTATTTAAACGAAACTTTCAAATAAAACACAAATTCTCAAACTCATTTGTTCCCATGATAAAGAACAACTCAAATAAGATTGGGAAAGGTTAATTCATAACAATGACTTCATATGGTCCAACAGCAGTCTAATCCCCACTCCTTACCGTTTCCCTCTCTCTCTTGTCCAACACGAACAAGGGCGGCGCATACTGGCGACACTCGCACGGGAGCTCCATCTAGTTTACAATGTTTTACATAACACGAACAGACACAGTCATGTCGAACATCTGATAGTTTTACGGCGAGTCAAAGTATGATTCCGATAGTTATATACAAACTTACTGGATGCGGATGAGGTATGTATGCTGGCGGCTGTTGAGCAGCAGCAGCAGCAGCGGCAACCATCGCGTACGCTGGCACCGCCGCCACCTGTTATATTATAAACATATTTTTAATACATTGTACGTTGTAATCCTGCACAAGCGAGTACTATGAAAATTCTTGCAAATATTTTTGTTTTTTTTTGTGAAGAAAAGTAAGTAGGCTCAACATCTGATAACATTTGAATTCATCTAGATATATAGCATGCTGATGTCCGATCAGGCAGACCCTGGCTAAAGCTGGGAAATTGCCAGGAAGAAGAAGAAGATATAGCATGCTGATATAAAAACCAAAGTACATGAGATTATACATACAGTCCCATTACAATAAATGATTGATGACGAGAAATTTTCAATCCTATGTATGCACTTAGATCCATATCATAGCCCCGTCAAAATTTTAAATCAGAAAAGTAATCAATATATAGGTAAAGTTGTCTGACCATGTGTTGTGGCGGCGGCGGCGCGGCGACGTAACTGACCCCGGCGCCCACGACGCCCAGACCACCCACGCCCACGCCGACACCCATGCCGCCTACGCCCACGCCTGAACCCACACCCACTGGTGTTCCCGGAGTGTGTGGTCTGAAATAGATTTTATTTATTTAGTTCCTTAGAACAATAAACATCATTTTTAATTGATAAAATTACACCTATTTGAGGATATAATATTATCGGATAAGTTTTATATAAACATTCTTGGACATATTTTTGCATTTGATTCAAAAATCTTCCTTTCTCTTGTTTCTCTCTATATTGACAAGATATAAAGTAATTAATAAGAATATATCAATAGGATAGTCTAACAATACTATTATATGATAACTATAAAATTCTTTAGTAGCACATAAACATACAATTGTGCCATATACATATGTAAGGAGAATAATTATTATCTGTCTAAACATTTTTTATATTATCTGTCAATTGTTATGCAGTTAATATATGATGAAGTGTAACCGTTTGAGTGTGAAAGGGATCGAAAATAGAATAGGTTAGCTAAGAAAGGAGGCAAAAATAAAGACAGTATTAAAATGTCGTTCGTAGTTTTAATACGTTTACACATATGGGGTTTACCTGCTATGTCCTGGTGTAGTGGGGCTGCGAGGAGTGAAAGTTTTTGCGCTTGGGTTGAATTCCTTAGCGTTAGGATTTAGTGTGGATTTCTTGACGGGCACACGTTCGACGCCCGGAGAGGTAGCTGGTGGAGAACTGGCTGGGGATTCCTCGCCCTCCTCTGCCTTTGACCCTGACGGTGGCTGGGAAAAGGAAAAGGTTATTATAATATAGTAGCTCTACCCGCGACTTTGTATGTTTTAATTTCAGAATTAGAAATGTATAGCTAACCATGCGAACTGCTTGGCTTTAGTGGATAAAGAGATTTGGAATTTCCCTCAAAATCCGTACAGTCGTTCTGTAGTTATAAGTTATAGTGTGACTAACAAACACCACTTTCTTTAATAATGTATAGTAAAGTATATGCAGTCAGTGGTGGCCTAGTGGTTAAAGGGCCCGCCTCGTTGCCGAGGACGCGGGATCGATCCTGGCCCTGGCAAGTACCAATGTGATTTTTCCAAGTCATATACAGGGTGACTGGTGAATTACTATCGATATTTGAGGACGTGATATTTGACGATCATATATGACAAAATAAAAATTAATATAACATAAATATTAATAAACTTCTAAGTAAAGTTAACCAAAAGTTATGTAATTAATTACGCATCGTGTGAACACCCTACAGATTAGGTATACACTCACACTCACACATACGCGAGCGGGGCGTAGTGTTGTATCAGCACGCCGTCGTACGCGTCCACACTTGGAATACTTGGAACGTGTCAACACTTTATTTATTTATACGGAAATTTTGTCAAAAATTAAGTACCTACTTTTTTTAAATAATTCGAATGAGAATCATGTACCGAGTATTCTCCTTAAATATTGATAGTAATTCACCAGTCACCCTGTATACTTTCTAAGAGTATTTAGGCATCACTGATTAATGCTGATTCCCAATAAGAGGGTTGATGTCCAGCAGGCGGCCGGTCGTAAGAACAAAAAGCCAAAACTATACACAACATGTAAGGCAGACCCTGGCTAAAGCTGGGAAATTGCCAGGTAGAAGAAGAAGTAAAGTATATGCAGTACCTTGTGATGTTGTGATGGCGGTCCAGGCTGCGGTGTGGGCGGCAGGGCTGGCGGTAAGGCTGGCGGGTCATGTTTGTGTGGACGATCACGTTTAGGTGGAGTGGAAGGCGACCCAGAGTTGGCTGATACCTCCGGTGGACTCGACGAACCAGATGACTAATACAAATTGTTTCATTATTGTCAATCATTTGTTGTTTAAATGCTTAGATGTATTTAACGATTAAACTGTTTACCAATAGAAACGATTTAATTTCGGATTAATTTATTTAACTTAAGTTATGATTATTTTTTTGTTTTAGGATTACGACTAATTTAAATATTTCTCCTCTCATACTAACCGAGGGTGCCGCCGATGCCGGTTGCGATGTGTGCGTGTGTGGTTGTGGGTGTTGCTGTGAGTGTTGTTGTGGATGCGGCTGTGAATGCGCGTGAGGGTGCGCGTGTGGGTGCGTCTGTGGCTGCTGGGCGTGCGGCTGCGGCTGAGGCGTATGGGTGGGAGCGTGCGGCGCAGGTGACGATACCAACTTAAATTCTTGACCAAACTTTCGAAGCTCCTGCAATATTATTATAAATTAATTTTAATAACACACAGATTTTGTTCCGTAAAGTTGCAATATACGAAATTAGGCTAGTATTATTTGGGTAATAAATAAATTTTGAAACTATGATAAAATGTTTGTCAGGATACATTATTTAATGTACAACGAGATAAAGTATAAAATATTGTTGATATTAAGGAAATTATGAGAAAAAAAGAGCAAAAGAATTACTTAATCATGATAATAATTATTATAAAAATGTTACTATAATTTACCTGTACTTCATCCTGTCTTCGTGGGTCGGGAGCGTGGAGGCGAGCGCGGGAGTGATTTTCGGCGCCCGGAGGTGGGTTCTGTATAAATTTGTATAATAAATATTTAAATATATATCACTTGACGTAATGTGAAGGAAATGTATGTCGATATTTACGTGATGATGATGCGGTGGGAAACCTTGTCGAGGCAGGGGAGCGGCTCTTTGTTCACCGTTTATTTTACCACTTGATGATCTAAAACAAGAAAATATTTATATATATAATTGTATAGTTTTATAAATTAGTAGTATTACTTATCCATACAGAATACACATTTGAAATTAACTTAGAATTCGCTGAATCTAGAATATCTACGGTTACATCATTTTAAAATTATTTCTTTCATTATAACAACGACTCAAAAAGATTCATTTTTGAATACTTATGGACATTCATGTATGTTTGGTATTTCATATTCTTTATAAAGAGTTATCGTGTGATAAGTCAAGTCTGTAAGTAATAATGTCTTATGTATGTTATTATATTCTGGTCGTATGTAATGTAAACTTATAAGTGGTGGTTCTGACTGTGGGTGGTGGTGGTGTTGATGCGGTGGCTGGTGCTGGTGGTGGTGGGGGAATGGTGGCGCGTGGTAGCCGCCCGCCTGCGCTGCGTAACTCTTGCTGCTAGCACCCGACGTGCCGCCAGTCGGTGGGATGGCGGGCACGGCTGGGTTTGATGGTAGTGATACTGGACTCGCCGCCTGGAAATATTAGTTGGATTATTTGTTATTGTTTAGTTACAGTTTGATATATAAACGTATAAATGAGTTTTTATAAAGTTTTATATGTGACGAGTGTGAAATGTTAAATTTGTAACTGATAATGTGCTTGGCTGTTGAATGAATCTTTGAAGTTAATTAATATCTGTTATAATTGATTGCTTACAACAAAATGTTGAAGAAATATACCTAAAACTTAATTGAAATCCAAATGAATGAGTAATCTTTGTTTCAAGCATAGGTATATTTATGAAGTGTAATGTGTATTAAGTGTAATAATTTATAAATTCATACATGATCTAATTTTAATATCACTATATGACTTGTTCGTCATTCTATTAGAGGAATCATTATTTAAATCTCCACATTTATAACACAATTCATCTTTTCTGTATTTTTTACACAATACTTATCTGAACGCATAAAAACTATCTTTAATTCAGTTTAGTGTGTGTATGTACATAAAGAAGAATGTTTATGTATGTCTGTGTACCGGCTGTTGTTCTTCTGGTCTTCTGTCAGATGGTGGGGTGAGGTGATGCCTTGGTGGACGGTGTTCCTTTTCTTTTGCTGGGTGGGCGAAGGCCGGCGGCTTCGCCCCGCCAGCTCCCGCGGACGGGTTCCCGCCGTTGTTTGAGGGCTTTACTAGTTTACCCGACTGTAATAAAATACACAACAAATTAACAATCACAAGTAATCAGCTTCCATTATGAAAATCTATTAGTGTTTTAGTTTAAAGTTATTTTATAGTTATTATAATTAGGTTCAAGTAATTAATGGTATTTCAAGAAAATCTTCAACGTTGTAACCAGACTTCTCATCTTTATCGTCAACACATCTTGTATTAAATCATATATCTAACAACATAGACATTCGAACGGATGCAACATTTCATTTTAATGGCAATATAACGTCTAAAATTCTAGAAAACTTAGAAGTAACGAAGACTTATTATAACGGAGAACGTTACAACAGTATCAACAAAGCACATTCAAATATATATCTATATATGTATGTATTTGCATTCCAATAAAAATCAAAACGCTGTAAATTTTACCTTCCGTACCGTATTTGCTTAACAGTGTATTGTCATGGTAACAATTTTAAGACCGCTTTTATTATCGAACATAAAACATTTATAGTTTATACTACCAATACAAACTTGTTATAATTTTTAAAAGATTTCATATCATAAAGGAATTATGCAATATATATGAGACGAAACTTCTCAGCACTTAATGGATTCCATTCAATCCAAGCTCTTTTTTCTACTTAACTAAGTTTGGAAGAACCTACTGGAATTGCCTTTGAAGTACGTTCTAAGAATTAATTATCAGTTCTGGACAAGCCCAAGTCTTATGAGTCTGTAGAGAGGTTTAGCTCTTATACCTCACGACTATACTATATCTACGATCTAGTGAGTTCGTAATACTTATTGACCTCGATAGCAGTCTTTGGGTTGGTTGGTTATAGTAGTGAGTTTGTTTTCATAGACTCACCTGTAAATTCTTCCTCTTGTTAGGTATGACGTACTTCCCAGTCTCTGGTCTGACCACAGCAGCGAATCTCTCCTCCTCGTCACCATTCTCTAAGTCCATTCTCGCCTTGTAAGACGCAGCGCTTTCTATTTCAGCTGCTATCTCCTCGGCTTTGGCTTCTGCTTCTCTGTTTACATCAAACAAATTATTTAACATAAAAGCTTAGTAAAATGACTTCTTATTGTTCTGCCATATTAAATTTAGTGCAATTATATCAGCATTTCAGTTCAAGCAAATGTCAATCACCTATAGTCCTGGGTGTCTTTCCTCTGCAGCGGCAATGTATACCCGGCCAACGAGTGGTCGTATGTGCTGTGTACACCGTACACCTCTTCATTCTTTCTGAACATGTCGTTAGCGTCCCAGCCATTGGCACGATGGTCGAGCTCCAATTCGTCGAGCCTGGTGTCACCGTTAACAGCTGGCGCGTCCCCGCTGTCTCCCTCCCCATGCCACGGCTCTAGGTGACGCTCTTCAACTGATCTGCCGTTACCTGCACATAACACTCATATTATTATACATAATGCCTATTTCAGAATAGCAACATCGGCTACTCGCCTTACATTCCTTAATATTTTTAAGTAATTGAAAGAGAAGTGTCATTTACAAAATACTAACTACATATAAAACGAATTTGGTAGTTTACATAAATCTTGTATCTTTTCGCGGAAGCTTTAGTATGCGTTAAATTAAAATAAAACGATCACTTTTCAGAGAGGGTGGTAGAGGTAGTTATAAAATTTGTTTACCATTAAATTTATTAGATATGGCGCTGTCCGTTTGGAAAACGTCGTGGGTCGCGTACTCTAGATCCGAATCCTTGGCTCGGATGGAGACAACATCCTGGGGCTTGAAGATCAGCTTTTCTACTACAGAATCCACTGCGATACCGCCCTCTTGGTCCACGCGGTGGGCAACTTCAAGCACCACCTGTGTATGAATATACATATTAAATAAGTGTATATAATGATACATATTTTTAGTTGAAATTTATTATTTATTCTAAGTACTATGAGTTTAGAAGTGGAGGTAGATTCAAATTATATTTAAATATATTAAAAATGGAGCCTGAGTGGGGCAACTACCTCTTTACTCGGTACTATTTAGCTTAATGTGATCGATACAGTATTAAAGGTATTTAAATTTAAAAGTTTGAAACAGTAGATTTTAATTGAGACGTTAACAACTTAGTACAAATTAATGACGTTTGATCCCTGAATAAGGGAATTCTCTCGTTCAGTCTTTAACAATATGAACTAATCTTTGTAATTGCTATTTGATACCTAAATAAGGTCCATTAAAATAATTAAAGCAATTACTTTTAACAATTGTAAAACTGTCTTAAAACTCATGAATAGACATAGATAATATTAACATATTGTCGTTAGATAGAATTTCATTAAATAAAATATAAATATATAAAAAAATTGTAGTTTTACTTTATATTGTAAAATAAAAAGAGCAGACGAAAAAATATGCTATAAAAATCTATAATGTAGCAAAAATAATGTAACGATATCTCATGTCCGAGAATTTAATTATCATTATCGAGTTTAGAATAAATTTTGAATCTGCAAAGTTTTCCTGATAACATTTGAACAATAAAAATGTATTATCTTAATGAAATTATCGGTCATTGTTTTTACTCTTTTCTAAAATATCACAATTCTTGTATGAATACAAGACTGACAAAAATCAAGCTTTTGTTATAAAAAATGTCTTTATATTTGAAATTTTCTTTTCAAATTCTGTAGCAAAAAGATGTATGATAAAATAAAGACAATCATAATGTAACTTGAGCGTCTAGCCGGGTTAAAGGACCTCGTCAAGGTTCAAATTCGGTTTACGGCGTGGGTTGATTGAAAAACATGATGATTTGGTAACATTTTCAGTGTTAGTATACTAAGAGTCGTAATAAAAGACTAAATATTTCACTAGCTAATGATAGGATAATAATGAGAACAATAAATTGGGTCTTGATATTTTTTGGTCTATGTAACTCATACAAACAGCATAACCAATCCACTTTACGATCGAAGATACGCAGTGAAATTATACGGGTGTTTTAAATATCAGACATCTATGCTACTTATAACATCGATCGATATTTTGTTGAGCAGTGGGTTATTACTTTTAAACTATGTACGACATTATCATGTCATTCAAGTATTGTTAGAACCTGACTAAGAATATGATATGAACAAAAATGATACAATAATTTTAAATATATTGTTACGTAGTTTTCTAATGAAAATTTTAATTGACAGACGTATTAAAATTCGGTTTCGAAATATTGTCCATATTCATTTTGTTGAATTGAACTAACGACATAATTGCTATGGACAATTTGAAGATATGGCCTTCAGGTTCAAGGTACAAATAACTTAGATTTGATAATATAACAAAATATTTATGTATGTAGATCAAATGACAGAAATATGCTTAATAGCTTTGATCCAATTTCTATTATAAAATAACTAACTTCTCCCATACCATCTTTACCTTATTCATATTTTCGATAGAGTAAACTTTCATAACACTTCAGCTTGCTTCACCCTGAACGAGGAACACAATATACGCATTTTAGCATAAGCATAAAGGAGTATTATAATACAATGCCTCCTGTATCCTATATTTTTATACAACTTCGTTGTCAAGCCGTTCGTTGTTATATTTTTCTACCATTTAATGTTTATTGAGAACTAATTAATGAACAAAGGTTAATTGTTCGTATCAATTGTCACATATAATTTAAAACCAAACAATACTTTGAATAGATTAAGTAAATTATATATGTTATGTGTTTATATTGGCACGGAAATCATATTTGTGGAGATTTCGTAGGACTTATATAAATTGTAGAGTCCTTTTTAAAAATTAAAAGGTTCTTAGAAATTTTATTGACCTTGTTTTTAGTGAATATAAATTAATATAATATAAAACTAATTTTGCATAATTTAATTGATCACTTTATACAAATAAAATATAAAATGTATAATGGGAAACATAATTAAAATACCTTTAGAAATTAGCAATATCATCCTCAAATTAAACGGTGATTATATCTCTATTCATTAGAAAGTGGTAATATGTGTTAGAAACTAGTGTATTAGGAGGCAATCCCGATCAAGATTTTTATGTATTTCACTTTTTATTATCTTAATTAAAGGGACGAGAGGCTAATTTAATAAGTTAAAGACAGGATTTGAATACATGACCTAGCCTTAAATCCGCCCATGAGTAACATTTCGGTGATCTGCGTTCTGAAGAATGTATTGTTATCAAATTGGAAACTTTAAAAAAGTCAATTTAATACCCAAGTCCAGCTTTCGTAAAAGTAAAATAATCATTTACGATCAATTTAGCTATGTGTTTTTATTTAATTTACCTGAAGATTTACTAAGAACTGTTCGATTAAAAGTACGCACTTCACTTAAACAGGCTTTAAGTGTATATCAGACTAGAGGAAGTCAATTTCATGAATCAATATGACTCTCGGAATGAAATTATGAAGCATCCTCACTCAAATGCGGTACAAGCTACATCCTCAAATCTATATCTTGAGAAAAACATAATGAGACCTTATTTTAATACTTTTAAATAAAATAAATATACTTTTCAGTCTAAACCTCCATTTCAGCAGCAATCTTCACAAAAGCTGAATACTTTTCAAAACGTAAATTCCTCGCAACCTCCCAAATTTAAATTTGGTATACCTCCTAGTAAAAAAATGGAATTAAACTAAAGCCAATTTAGATATCGACCTCAGTATGACCATAAGTCATATGGTACCGACCTCAATTTAATCAAAATCAAGGTCAACAACCCTTTGGTTACCGTCCTTAATAACCAACGTACACTACAGATGTAGACATGAGAACTGCTCCATCTGCTAAACAACAAGTTTTCCTTGACTAACGCGATTTCCAAAAATACTGTCCCTGTTGTAATGCCAAATGTTCTCAACACAAAAAATCCAATAACGAATGTTAAACGACCTCCAAAGGTACAAACTGCTGGTTTTAAACGCGGTGATATGGTCCCAGGCCTTTAAATTTCAGGAACTGAAAGATAATTCTGGATCTACCGTTAAGAAGAGGCGATGCTATCGTGAACAGCGTTCAGTGGACAGTCGTTAAGACATTAGATATAAGACCTATAATAGAAAGTTTGAAAGATATTTCTTTACAAATGTACCCAGTAAGATAATACTTGAAAATTTTGATAGTAATTTTATTGAAAACTTTGTAGATGTTAGAATTCAAGCAAACTATATGAAAAATTTATCTATAGTAAAATTTGAGCAGATTTCTCCAACTGTGGGAACGCAGCTTAATAATTCTTTCAGGATAAATAATCAAAGTTATTACAGGAAATCACGTTATAACGATGCTATAAATAGGAAAAATCATTAAGCGAAATTCAGTACGAACAAAACAATAATAAAAATAAAATAATGTTGATCACTGACATTATTAATAATATAGCAAATTCTTCATTTTGACTAAATAAGAATAATAAAAGTATTAATTTAGATATTCAATGTTTAAGGCATAATCTGTTAGAAATGATTAAAATGAATACTCTCTATCATATAGAAACCCAAATTCATTAGCACGTACAATTTGTTAATTCATATTTTTCAAACTATCCATTTAAAATTAGGTGAAAAATAGAAATTACTTTTGCATTTAGTACATTAGTAATATCAAGTCAACTAAAAACCAATTCTAACATACTATAGAAGTATAAATTAGAAAAATTTGTCTGTAGCCAAATATTAAATAACTTAGTAAGATTAGAACAGACGATATCAATAAAAGTTTATCTCAAAAGACGATATTACATATCTTTCAGAAAATACTATAATTGAAAATGACATTTATAGCGATAATAAAATGATTCCCTTGCATGTGTTATCCATTGACTCCACTGTTATCATTGTTTCAAAAAAAATCTATATCTTATAGCAAAAGAGTTGAACACTAAATTATTAAGTCACGCCTGAAAAGTGTTTGTTAAAGAAAAATTCCTATGCTACGAGAATAAAGTTCTACAATTCAGTAACAATCCTTGTATTACCGAGTTGATGAGTTACGCTGAAAACGCCACATGTACTCCTGTTCCTGTAATTACTGTAGACAGACTACAACCACTGGAAACTAAAAAATGGATACTCATTACTAGAAAAGAATTAATGTTTAAGAAGAATATGTTCTGATAAAATATCACGACACAATGTCAGAGAAATACTCATATACCAAGCCTAAAATAGAGAAAATCATAAAATGGTGAAAAATATCGGTGTTTGGTTTGGACTTTGTCATAGTCATAGTAATTATGTGTCTTAATTTTTAAGAATAGTAAATTTGTATCACAAATGAGCATTCGAAGTTCCCTTGAATCACCTGAAAATTTCGATTTTAAGGAAGGAGGAATTACGTCCATCAAAACGAGGGAGTCCTCATCGCATACCGCTATTATAAACATAGGTAGTACCAAATATTAAAAAAATGGCACACAATATAATTGCCTCAAAAAACTATTCCAAATCTTTGTCCCGCGGCATTTGCTAATAAATAAAATAAAAAACAAAATTCCACAAAATTGAGAGAACACTTGGAGTTAAATAAAACAAAAAACTACTATTTTACTACACAAAACTAAGAACACATTTAACACCTTCCGAATTCAATTAATCAGTGTGTATACAGTACACGCAGCTTCCGGGATGATACGAGGGTATTATCTATTGAAATTGAACATAATACATTAGTGTGCATGTTGAACCGTTATCATAGAAGGTCAGCAACCAAGCTGTTAGCGTTATAAAACTATCAAATATCATTTAAATTTTTTATAATTATTAGATAAATTTGAAGTAATACCACCGATATTTATATTACTTTACAGTTTTATCGTATATAAACGTTTAAAAACTTAATTAGAAAATATATTTAATGACTTCATTCCGATCTGTTAATACCCATGATAATTATTATTTAAGACGCACCAGAAGTGGAAGATAACAAAAAAGTAGTTAAATATTTTGTACTATATTTCAGTATTTCACACATTTAATATCACGATTATAGAACGCTATATTTAAATCAAACAGCGACTTCGCGTCTCAGACTTGGTAAAGTTCACAAAAATTAACAACATCATAAAGAAATATGCAAAACAAAATTGCAAATATAAATTAAATATTTCATTGAAATTGTACTCATAGAAACTTGGAAGGTTTTCTTCTACTTTTTGTAGCAATAATGAAAGGCATAAAGAAACTAACTGTAAATGACTGCGGGTGAACTATATAGAGGTATGAACCCGAACTCAAGGACCTTATTAACTGTAGAGCTACAAAACTAGTAGAATTTTATAAAAACATGGTTAATTTGAAAAGTTTTCTTCAAATAAATAGTACTATTACATCGCGAGAGCAGTTCTCATCGAATAATTACCGAGTCAAATCTATTATACCCAACCCTCAATAGCTGTTTGATAATACGTAGATACTTCAATTCCACGGATAAGTTTTATTTGAACTTAAATAAGCTCCATTGACCAATTTTACTTCTCGCTAAGGACCGTAGAAGAGTGCCCTTGTCTGCCTCGAGTGGAAAATCAATTATTGTTGTTTCAAACGAACACAGCGTTAAATATAGCTTCCTAAGAAACCTTGTATGATTCTTTGTTAGTATGGAAACTATTCTTATTTCTTTTTTTTCCAGACTTGGGAAAGCTTTTATTACTGTTCTTAACTCAGAAACGTGTAAAACGTTTCTGATTTTTCTAAAGTGTTTTTTTTTTATGTATAAAAAATTCCATACATTAAATACTTGTGACGATAAACTTGCTTGTTATTGATAAGAAACAACATTTGTTGATAATGTTTCCAGTCTAACTTTATCGAACTATTTTAATGTTTAAGAGTTTTTTGTGATTACGTTCCACACACATATTAGTGAGAACAAATAATTGAAAGCACATATTTTATAGTTTATACAGCGGCCAAAAAATAATAGCAACTTAGTTTGCAAACTCAGCTACAAAAAGAAATACGTTTCATTACACAGAATTGTAATTAGGAGTCGTAAAATTCATTTAATATTTTATTAATAAGATGAAAAATTTCAAATCGGACTCGACATAAAGTAAAACAATACAAATAAAAAAAATCCTATTGTTACACTACTAACAAAAAAAAAATCAACATGCATTTTTTTATTCTATAATAAATTTTCAAATATAAAAATTAGATTAAAATATAGCACTACACCATAACCGACTTATCGGCGAATGAAAGTAGATAAGATGACCTATATCTGACAACCACCGAAACCGGGATACAATGACATTTGGTCTGATTAAAATGATAGCCGTTTTAAAATATAGACCTATACCGCAACCTCGCCCGCACCAATTTAAAATAACCCACATTTATAATCACAATCTTCGTTTATTACATTATTTCGAGTTGTATATGTGTGACCAATTTTTTATATGGACTTTTCTCTTGATATAATGAAGCAGGTAATAATTCATGAGTATGAATTATAAATTTTACGTAACAATAATGTTAAACTTAGTATTGTAAATATAGAGAACAGTTTGGTTCATCGATCGATAAAGCAGTAAGGATAGACAACTAACACAACAAACATTATTACTGTATGCGGTATGCACTATAGGTAATCTGAGATGAGTTTAACGTTTAAGGCTGCATCAGCTATCTGAGTACGAAGGAGTTTAGATACAAACTAGCTTTTTGTTTATTTTTATTAATATTTCTGAACCAATAAAAATTAAATTGATATTGTTTATTTCAAGTTTTAAATACAGGTGAAGATATATTGTGACGAGTAAGTTTTGCTGGAAAATCTGTAATTAATTCCAGTGCCGTTTTTATTTTCGTTTGAACTTTCTTCGCTTGTTACTCTTACAATTTCGATAAAAATACATTAATTTATGTTCAATAAGAATCTAAAGGAATAAAAATATTGTACCAAGTTTCATGTTAAAACGACGGCGACGTTACAATGTCTTTACCACGCAACAAATTTGTAAATATTTTTTTAAGTCTTGATCTTAAAATACTTGTCCTTATTACAATGAACAAGTGATCACAAGGGGCCTTTGTATAGGAAGTATCTGATAAGATAAGGAGTGATTAAATGTGAGACACATAGCTTTAAAAGTGTCTTTTCAAACATATGCAATGAACTAAATAGGGATGCATACTAAATAAACCTCCTTCACAGATTTTTAGCCATGGGATGGTAACAGATTTGGACAAAATACGATTATATTTTTTATTATTTCTATCACCAGAACATTTTAGCTAGAATAATGGCAAGAAAATTATTCTAATAGTAGATAATGTTATTAGTATTAAGCGACGTAAAACTACTCCGAGAAAGTTCTACACGTATTCGGGATTACAAATTCTGACAGAGGATATTTAATTCGACTAGATTTGGTAACTATAAGTCTTTGTGCTTGATTATATTTAAAAGATTAGTTATTCTGTATCGGTATGTTTTTCACAGTTAAGCTTTCAAATTCACCTATGAATCTATCAGCTACTATTTCCTTAATGCTTTAATTAACAGTAGATAACCGAAGCATTTAATTATATAATTATTTTAAACATGATCAAATTTAATAAAAATTTACTCCACTTGTGACTTCTTGAATCCACATCTCTGCTCTTTCATTACATAGTCACAAGAGGTTCGTGTGACGTCATTTACGCCGATCAATTCTGTTATTCACGATGCTACAAGTGCTAGTATTACGTAACCGATTTCTATTCTATTCTATTGCAACTTACCTCAAACTGTGCGCTGAACGTCTTGAAGACACCTTCCCAGAGTGACCCGCTCTGGGTGAGGACCTGAACGATGTCTCCGACGTGGGACGTGGCCGCGTGCATGAAGTGCGCGTTGTTATATACGCCCTCAGCTACTACACGACCGCGCGGCGATCTGCATCAGGTTTAGAGGGAAAATGCTGCATTTGTCATACATTTACGGATGCTTACATATACATACCTTATATTTATTTATTTATTTTTGTACCAAAGTTTACAGTAAATTGTTAACAATATGTTTACAAAGGATATCTTATCTCTATCAAGAGATCTCTTCCAGAAATCCTGAATAAAGTGGAGACCATTTGCAATACAAATTTATAGTGTAGGTACATCAACAAACTACTTATATTATTATAAAATTGAAGTAGACTTTTTTTTTAAATAAATACATTACACACTAAATACAAATAAATATACTAATACATATCTTACATATAACTTAAATTTATTATGAATGACCAACGAATAAGCGTGTTGGATTATCAAAACCATTACTTTTAAATACATACATAAAACTCAACATGATAGTAAGACATCGTCTGGATTATGTAGGACAGTACTCATACATCCTCAACCTTGATCGGTTATTGCGATGCAGGGTTAATATGAGACTAATAAGTGCGCATTCATAATCGTTACAAAAATATTTTTATTTGATTTTACTTTTCTGTGTACATTTCCTACATTTGTACAACCGAAGTTGATATAAAATTATATGTTTTCATCGCAAAGTTCCTGAAAAAACGCGATGAGCTAAAAGTTACAACAGAACTTTTTATTACATTTTTATATAATAATGTTTAATATTTTCATTATATAATAATTCTCATCCAAGGTGTTTCAAACATCTTTAATGTTATTAACGAGAGTAAAGAATTTTTTTAATTATAAGAAAGCATTTCTTCTTTATTACAATTTCTTAGTTAAGCGGAACTTTAATTCTTCTTAAATGTATTTTTATGATTAGAAACCAGCTTCTCAACATCCTAACGACCGTGGTATCCTGCTTCCGGGGACATCTAACTACGACACTTCCGGTTAGCTAATTGATATCTACCTACGTTTAAAATTTCATTCTAAATCATTTTTATCCTAATAACAACGTATAATTTTTGATGACGCGGCGACTAATATTAATAAAATGCGCTAAAAATTTTTCACAGCCACTACTATTATACAAATAATAAATAAAATTCCGACTTGACATGTGTAGAAGACATCCTTATGTTATTATATACATTATATAACACAATATTCTTGTATATAAGAGCCATTTAAAAACAGATATATTGTGAAATGAATCTCAATATACTAACTATATATATCTTTATTCGCAAGGTTTAAAGTAATTTCATGCACAGCTAAGTATTTAAAATAATTACAAATATGGAACACTATCAATACATGATGAATTATCATAAATAAATGTATAATATATGTAATGATGGCATTTTAAACGGTTTTATATTATAGATCTACTGCAAACAGATACATATAAAACTTTGTTGTATGCACAAATGTATTCGCATAATTCTAAGGCATCATTAAAATACTATGGTTGATATGAATGACATAGATGCATTAGCATAATATGATTTAAAATTTAAGAAATTTTACTGGAATATACTAAAAAATTATACTAGATGTCACTAAAGCATTCATATTTAAAAATCCTGATAAAAATACAACACAAGCAGTACAACAACAAAAAAATAGAAACAAAAATAGATTAAAATTGTTTTAATATGTATGCACATCATATTTAAAATCTGACTGTTTCACCTTTTGTTCATATATTTAAAAAAATTTGATGGTTCGAAAATATACTGGATCTCGTCTGTCAAAGATCATGGTTCCTTTAAAGGAACCATAGCATTGGGATTATGTAAATATAAAATATTTAAAGATGTTTAAAGTTTCATTTAAATGTGTATAAAAGAAAATTTTACTATCATTGTACTGAATCAGTCAGTTTTTAAGGTAAATGTTCATTAAAACTAAGCAAAGCAGAAATAAGATTTTTTCAATCTCATTAACACCACTGTATCAACATTTTCAAAGTCACTTGTGTATTGTATGATTAAAGAATTCTGTCAAATCATTTGACATCAAGAACACGTTCCACATATTTCTATTATCTCAAATCTGATGTTGATGATTGACTGTATCACATCTGATTCTGAACAAATAATTTGATGACAATTTATAAATAAATAAACACATAAGCAAAGGCAATGTATAGATTAATTTAAAAACTGTATATCGATTTACTTTTACTTACAATACAAAACTGTTAGGACAAATTCATGAGTTATAATTTTAAATTATCAACAAAAAATTTACTGAGCTCTAATTATTAATATGTATGTAAGGATGTTAAATGTGTAGATGACCACTCAATCTGACAGAACAAACCAAAATAACTAGATATTGTTCATAAAAAGGGCAGCAATTGTTATACAATAATCTTTTATACCAAAATTGAACACTATATAGGTTATGTAGATATATCTTCATCCGAGTTACCTGGATTCCAGCTTTCTACTTGATACTTGCGGCTAAAACAGCCAGTGTGACAGCAAACAACCAAGACTTATGTGTTTAATATACATGAAAATATATAAAAACCTTCGCATAGTGTTAATACAAGCAATAACTATTATTATTGCTTATATTTTTATAACACATACTATTACTCAAAAAACTTTATTTAAAAATTTAAACAACATTAAATATAAACATTTATATTTTGATGTTTCTGAGAAATTAACTGGTCAAGCTACTTTACTAATTATGTTTGAAGGAAAAAATTACTAAATAAGAGATTGGATAAATACCAGCTATTATCATTATATCTTAATAGGTAATATAATTATTATAAAAATTGTTTTAGAATTGTGTTATTTCGTAATATTGATCATTACAATGTAGGTATTGCAAAAGTTCCATGATTACATTATTTACAGCCAATACAGCTGTATAGTTTGAGGCACAAAAAGAATAAAAGAGTTGAAACCTACATCCTGGTATGGTCTCCAAGCTTAGAGATCTGTAGTTCGCACGCGGTTATATTAATCGTCATGAGTATACAACAAAAGTAGGTCAAACATCAAAACCTAAGCGTACGCAGCGCACACCGCGGCCGCACCGAAGCGAATGCCGCAAATAATTCGCAACTAAAATTATTAAGTTTTGTTTACACTTCTTCCTGATTAACAATTTAATACCTTACAAACAAAACAAATGTTCAAAAATCTGCTATCGAGACACGACGGCTTGAATAACAAAGACATGTCATGCTTTAGCGCTGAAAATGTATGGACATGAAACTAGCATTACCTCGGCGGCCCTTGACGATTTTTTCGTTTGTTGTTCATATCTCCTTCGCCCGACTGCCCTGGCGGGTAGGCACCTTCTCGTCTGCGCGTAGGGACCGGAATTTTGGCTAATTATCACTTCTTTCTTTTACAACACAGTCCTTTCAACTTTCGCGGATGCACTAAACTGCAGTTGAAATTAGGAGTTAGCACTCAAAATGCGACAACAGGCATGCATCGATTTCAGTATAGCTATTTGACATTTGCCAACAAATATAACTTTAAATATATTTGAGTACAAAATCGCAGTTCGATTTATTCTCGGGCACTAATCCCAAAAAATAAACGGGTTGGCAGATTTCTCGTGCCTGCAATCAGCGCAGGAATACAACATGGCGCTGTGACGTATTCGTCAAAAGTATTGCAAAAATTTTAAATACTCTTTATTTTACAAAATTTTGCAATTCTAAAATAATATCAAAATTGTTTTAAGATTTTACCAACGTTTGTAATTCACGACATAGAATTATAATAATTAGGATTAATGATTGATCAACTTCCACTAGAGAACTTTCAATATGGCGGAAAATTCTTAATATTATTTGGTGTTGCAAAATTAAAATAAACACTTAGGTTATAATAATTTATAGAAAAAATAGATATATTAATCAAAAGAAAATCTTTTATTAAATCAGAACGTAACAAAAATAACTTTTAAAGTATATATAGTAAAACAATTAATTTGAATCTGATGGTTTTATTATTTGGTGAAATCTATTTTTCATTATTACTTGATGGACTAAAATATTGTTATTTATTTAAAAAAAATATTAACTATAATATTTTTAATATATTCAACGGCTTTGCAATTATAATGCTAACAGTTTAAGTTAAATATGATGTTTTTTTTTATCTGTACTACTAAGTGACCACCACGCGCGCGCGCGAAATTTGTATGGTTATCGATACCACTGTGTCCGATGTTGAATATTGATCGTATGGAATAGGTGGATTTGGGTCACGTTAAAATGAGTAATAAAATGGAAACTACAATTTCTCAGCGCGAAAAATACGAATTAATAAACTCAGAAGTGCGTTCCTTTTATGAGTATTGCAAAGAAGCAGGAATAACTGATGAAGAAATGGATATCATTTGTCGCCCTTTAACGAACGCTGTTCGTAAGGCATCGATCAAGCGATGGACAAGAGTGTTTCTTGTTCTAGTAATGATCATAGCCATTGGATATACTGTGAGTCAAACAGACACCTTCCAATGGCACGCTACAGCATTAGCAAGAATGACATTGATAAAAATACTACCCATTTGGGACTGGACACCGCTATACTATAATAAATGCCTGATAGAAAGATCTCGGCCCTCAACTCTCGATGATGACCTCGTCACTCCTGCTGATTGTATTACTTGTGAAGCTATAAGTAAGTAATAACTAATATTTTTTTTATTATTTTTAAAGTAAGTAATGTTATAAAAAAATAAAATGTTCTTAGAAAACATCGCTCGAGTATCCGACACCAGCTACAACGAAGTCTTCAACCATCATCTTTCACGAGGTGCTCCAGTCATCGTCACCGATTCTTACTTGGACTGGTCGTCTCCAGAGCTGAACCTCACAGGCCTAATCAGTGACGACACACGTCTCCGGTACTCAGTGCCCTGTAGAATCCTCACCAATATCCGGATTGGCAAGCAACCAATGGACTTAGAGGAAGTAGTAACTAGAATCATCAACTCTGATATACCGAGCTGGTTTGTTCATTTCCAGAATTGTGATATCAGAGCTGTAAAATCATTCAGAATACTAGCTCCCCGTCCATACTTCTTATCGCCTCACATCCCACCGTCACATTTCAATTGGCTTTTGCTATCAAACAATTATGATACCCATCGGTACAAGTATCTAGAACTGGATATTGGACTGATAATTATGTCTCAATTGAAGGGCAAAACTTATGTACAATTGAGACCAAGACCTCCTTGTGAAGATGTATGCTTTTCACTTAATATAGAACTAATTGAAGGGGAAACTTTGGTATTGAGTAACTCTCTGTGGGAAATGGAATATTTGCCGGGCAAGGGGTATAACGTAGCAATGGTCACTGAGACAGATTGGCTTGAAACATAATCATAGGATAATGTGGCATGTGAAAAATACTTAGTACTTGATGTTCAACATATTTCTTCTGCTTTATTATTAATATATATGCATTGTGCTTTAAATTTATGAATAATATTAATTATAGATATCCTAGTCAAATACTGTACTTAATTATAATTCAAAAACACTTTGATGACATATGTATGCATAACATACATTATTAATTATTATACAATATAATCTCTATATTAGCCAATCTTTATGGTGTATATTATCAGTATGAAAGCTTTAATTAAAACATTTTATTTCTAATGATTGTTAGACATTTAAAACTTGTAGTTCATATAATCAAATACTTTTAATGTATTAAAAATATTCTCCTTATATTAATGTTGTCTGTAGCACATTTTCCTGTATCGTAATTGCTAAATGTATCCTTGCATATCAAATGTAATTTCAAGTGTATTTATTAATGTTATAAATTAGATATTGTAGTTAAATTAATCACTTCTAGTTATATTTCGCACTTATGGCGATGCCACAAAATTAAAAAATAATTCTCAATAATAAATCTATATTAATTTATGCCACATTATTGATCGAATAAAGAAATAGTTTGAAGAATTTTTTTATAATTCAACAGATGAATTGTTTTTTATAATAATTTATTTTTACAATATAAACATATTGGTCGTGTTGGTGTTGCCATGTTTAGATAAATTAATTATAAAAGTATATTTAATTGAATATTACCAAATACCTCAATATATGTTATGTGAAGCAAACAATGTTTATTTTTTGTTATACCCTAATACTACAATACATGTCTCAAATTCAACTCCGTAAAGGCACAGTTTTGTGCTTTAAAACATATGCTATACTAATTATTTTAGTGGGAATTCTGCTGTCTGAATTTTTTTTTGAAAACAATTTTTTTTTAATAGAAAATAATCAAAATTACAACATTGTTTAAAGATCAAGAGTATGGAATAATCGAGAATGATTTTTATTTAAATCTTATATTAATTCAAATAGGTTGTAGCAGCTTTAATATAAAGAGATGTTAGAAAAACATATATCTACTACAAACTTGGAAAAAGACTTAATAATATTATAATTTGGGACTTGAAGTATTTAAAAACCTTTAAATTGAAGTAGATTATCATGAGAAAAAATCCAGAAGTCATCAGAATTGAGCATTATTAGGAGTTTTTATATAAAATAACAACATCTGCATAATTTAATGTTTTATATTGCTAACAACACTTGGTAACTCAAACAATACAGAGGAATGGAAATAAATAGTTTTTGTACTATGACAACTTGACATTGTTCAACTATATACACATTGAAAGAAAATATGAGCAGTCTTTATGGATAAAGACGTTTTTATATTTGGTTGAGTTTGTTTATTTAATCTATACATATAATAAAACTAGCTTTTGCCGCGACTTCGTCCGCATGGAATAGTGACTTCCGGCAGATTTTTGGTTCTTCCCACATAGTTCCCGTTCTTGCGGGGTTTTCGGAATAGTTTATTTGAATAAAGATTAATATTATTATGTTGATATAACTTAAACAAATTATTTCGACCAAATTAGGTACCGTAAAAACGGTTTTTGTGAGTTAATCTTAAAAGATAGACATATGCTGTCACGAACTGTTTTTTAGATCATTAAAAGAGCTATTATTCTTTAATACATATTTTTTGTGTATTTTGAACCGTTTTCACGGCGCACGCAACGGAAGGCTTCAAAGATGAAATAATTTCTCCCGTTTTTTACACATTTACCACTATATCTTTGCTCCTATTGGTCATAGCGTGATGTTATATAGCCCACAGCCTTCCTCGATAACTGGACTATCCAACACAAAAAGAATTATTCAATTCGAACCAGTACTTTCGGAGATTAGCGCTTTCAAACAAACAAACAAACAAACTCTTCAGCTTTATAATATTAGTATAGATTGTAGAAAAGTGCTGTCTGTACATTGAAAATAAAAATAAAAAAAGTAGCAGGGGTTATTGTTATGTCGATGTCAAACCCAAAAATGTAATTAACTTTTTTTTGTCTGTTTGTCTGTTCACGCTAATCTCAGAAACGGCTGATCCGAGTTGGATGCGGTTTTCACGAATATATTGTAGTATGCTTCAGTTATGTTTTATTGTTTGTTTCATGTCAATCGGTTCATAAATAAAAAAGTTATGTCAAAAAAACGCTGCTCATAGTCACTATTCCACGCGAACGAAGTCGCGGGCACAGCTAGTATGAAATAAAGTCCACTTTTATAATAAAACTTAAGACAAGCATTGTTCTATGATGTATTTTAATCAGTCTTCTCCTTAACAACCGGTTTCCCCTTAAACCACAGAATAAGATTTTTCAACGACAATATCACGGGAAACATAATAGGCAGGAACAAAGGTATGTAAATCGCGTATCTGAAATTAAAATTAAAAATTTATAGATTATACTTTGATATATAGTAAAACTTATATTAATATATAAATGTTATAGCCACATAGCCACTGAGTACCTTGAATAATAAAGTATATACAATAAATATATGGTAGATATAAAACTATACTTTCTGTTAATTGTTCATATTATGATTTTAGCAATTCTTTAAATAGTCTAACTATTTGAAGGTCTGGCACCCAATCAAATTCTGTAGGAATAAAGTTATTTTATGCCCTTAATTAGATTTCACAACACAACAAATACGGTTCCGTACGAAAAGTTTTAGCAAAAAAATTTTCATAATGTTATAAATATGAATGCACTGGGATGAGATTAATGAAAATTTTCATTAAAATGTTTATAGAGAAGTAATTTATATTATTGGCACATATTTATACACTTTAATGAGCTTTGAACAAATTTAAAAAGTAACCGACGTCATCGTGTATTATAATATTCTATTGAGAATAATATGTATATTTAAATAATTTAAATACCCCAATCTAAGTAACTTGAGTATGTCTATAAAGTCAATTCACACGTAATGAATTTATAGTTTGTGTTAGCATCATGTTTCTTATTGTTATTATATATACGTGAAATCATTATTTATAAGGGTAAATAGGTGAAATAAATGTATATACTGAATTTAATTCAAAATAATTATGGACTTATAAGGAATTTCATACTCGCAAGAGAGACTGAAAAGACTTCTTATAAAAGGCATCTAACGCAATGATATGACCGAATCTGATTAATACATAATTACTGATAATGAGATCTAAAACTTTCTCGAGTGTTCGTTAAAATTAAACTAATATTGTCGGATTACTACGCGTTATTTTATTATTTCTAAAACTGCATTCTCCTTATATAGCAACCGTGATCACTGTTGCTGCAAACGTAACCGAAACCAACGCGTAGTAATGGGAAAATATTAGTTTTTATTAGATAATTTCTTATATAATAATAATTGTAATATAATGGACTCTAACTTTTGATCGTCGGGGAAGTACAACAATGCCAATAGACTGGGTTCCGTGAAGGCGGTCTCAGCGGCGTCGTTGGCGGAGCGCGCGTTTTCGTGAGCCTCCACTAAAGACCCAAGTTCACAGTATACGCGGGCTTCATGCGCATGCTCAACAGCTGATTGGATGTAGCCTCCCACTTTATCCGTTATCACGATATTCGGGATCTCACCTGAATCATAATAAATAATATCAGATATCTTTATATGGAGAATTATTGTTAGAACTGCGGCTTACAGCGTCACTGGAAAAGTGGGCTAATACTGAGAAAAGTAAGTGAATATTAAAATATAAATAAACTCTTAGTATAATGCTCGACGACTTTAATAGTTACATAGAACCAATGAATCAATCATTGAATTTTCATCTTGTCTTTCTTTTTGACTGTATTATCTTATTGTTCAATGTTCTATATAATAAAATAAATGCTAACCCAGAAGTTTGGCTAGAGACTTCAAGCTCCTCTGCGCGCTGGTGACTTGTTCCAGGGTACGCAGACGTAAGAGAGAATCCAATTCCCAATGACGAGGAGAGACGGAGTCGAGAGGAAGTAGGTACGCCTCTGGAATAGGGACCTGAGAACAGAAATCATTATGTTTAAGTATATATAATATAATACATAACAATAAAACTTAATGTTGTATAGACTATATGAAGAACATAATCATTTAAATACATATATCTTTTACAATAGACACAATATTATACTCTATATGTAAGGAATTCTGAACTTATTGTATTGGATACCCTACTAATATTATATCTGTCTGTCTATCTGTCTGTTACTCTTTCACGCCTAGACCACTGAACTGATTTGAATAAAATTTGGTACAGATATAGAGTTGACCTTGAGAAAGAACATAGGATAGTTTTTATCAACGACTTTTGAAAGGTTCTCTTGGAAACGCTATATAACCGAACTCCACGCGGGGGAAGCTGCGGACGGAAAGTTAGTAGATTATATAGTATAGAAGTTACCTTATCAGTGATGCCGAGTAGTTTCCTGAGTTGTGAGATGAAGGTTCCCATTAACATGTTCACGGGCACCACGTACTGTCCCTTGGAGCATTCTTCGCGGGATGGGTTCAGTAATACAACACCACCCCATTTAGGTGACATAAAAGCTGGTACTGGGGCATCTATTCGACTTCCTACAATATCTTTATCCTTAATAAGCTATACCTTTTCATTATATACCATTCAGTTATTTGCACACTCAATGCAGTCACTGAATTAAGTTAAGCAAAATCAAATAATGTCATTCATATCTTACATAGGCAATACAAATTAATTTAACAAAAGATACACATATTGATAATCTATTCATATAAAACAAGTATGAAGACAACTATTTGATTGTGCAGGAAACTTTTTAACATAGTAAATCTTCTTCTTCTACCTGGCAATTTTCCAGCTTTAGCCAAGGTCTGCCTTACATGTTGTGAATAGTTTTGGCTAATAGTTTTTACGACCGGCCGCCTACCTGACATCAACCCTCTTTGGGAATCAGCATTAATCAGTGGTGTCTAAATACTCTTATAAAGTACTTATGACTCGGAATAATCACATTGGTACTTGCCGGGCCAGGATCGAACCCGCGCCCTCGTGCATGCATTTAACATAGTAAATATAGAGAAAATGTTAACATTTAAATGAATTTTAAGCTTATATTAAATATTTGTCATAATCCATGTGTTTTCGCACCTCTGTCGTGTAATACAAGCGGTGTGACGTCACACGGCAGTATGTATGCTGCAAGACGAATAGTTCCCAGCCCTCGTCCGTCCAGCTGTGTGAGGAGCAGCGGCAGACGGTCCACACTGACCCACCACTCAGGGCCAGATGGACCCAACACCTGGAAATTACTGGCTTTACCAACACTGATAAATAGTCATGTTACTTCCACCTATATGGAATTCTCTTTCTAGTTTGTGGCATTTCCATATAGATGTCGCCAATGTGATAGGTGAATATTATACTGAACTATATAAAGAAGAATTTCGACTAAGAATTTTGATACTACTGAGATTGTTTCCCGAAAGGAACTTTATGGAATTACGATTTGCATACAACTGAAGCACTAGTAAGTTGTTTTTCGAGTATAGAACGGGTATTTAAAGTTTAAACGGTCATTCAACGATCGAAATTTACCACAGCCAGATCATTATTATCATACGATAAATTGTAATTAAATTGTATATGATTATTGCTAACACTACCGATATATGACTTTCATATCAGCGTTAATAAAATAATGATCAAAGCTCTTCTGATTATAATTATATGTGAGATGTATATCAATATATATATTTTTTTACTCAACCTGTTTCGCCTGGAAGTCGAACTCCGTGAGATGCAGCCATTGTGACTTGAGTGTGAAATTGTGTAGATATGACAACTCATCCACAAATGAACCGATGTAATCTGTAAGAGTATACATAACAAAATGTTTTGTTCAATAAATCATATTAAATGACTGTATTTTCAAAGAGTCTTAATATCATACGTATTTTAGCTGAATTTATATCTACATAAAACAAAATATTTTGTTTTAATTCTATCGAAAGATTTAATATTTAATGAGTATATTGCTTATGAATATTGTATCTTACGTAAATGCTTTAAAAGTTAAGATTTATTTTTGTTGAACTGTTTGTAACCTACCTTCTAGAACAGCTGGAGCGTCGAACACAACCTTCATGTTTTGAGGTCGTGGGTGCACCACAGTCATTAGCAGGTCCAGGTGTTGCTCACTAGGGAGCCGCACGCGGCGTGCATCATCAGCAGCTAACGAACGAGCGCCCTCCAACAATAATGGTTGTAGAACCCACGATGACAGCGCCCGGATTAATGTTGATGATGCTGGGATGGAAATACTTAGTTATATAGAGTGTATTGTGTTTAAGAACTCACCCTAGCCCTAATATAATCCCTTATATTGTTCCAGAGATTTCATTGATTCTAAACCAAATAATCTGACGAGACTCGAAGAATTAAGACAGTATGGAAGTGTGAATTTTGTGGAAAAATTAATTTTAAACTGTGGCAGAATGTTTAGAGCGTCTTATATAGAAACAATTATAATTATTTGTGATGGTCATTTTCTTTTGGATAGTGTTCAATTAATTTTAAGGAATATAACATAAGCTTGAATATTTTGATCTTTACGTTACGAATGCTGTTAGAAAATTTGTAACGCAATATAACTCGCTCTGGTATCTTGTAGTGTAAAAGAATGACAAAATTTAAATACAAGTTATAAGTAATGAGATTGCAAAATATTTTTTTTAGCGGAATAATAAAGGCGATATAAAATAAACGAGTTCCTTAAATTTCCTTGTAGGTAATTAGGACCACAATTTATTGAATTTCTAGAAAATGACAAGAACAATTTACAAATGATTAAAGTTAAAAAAGCAAGTTCTACAATTTAAAAAGAGATAGTTTCTTGTCACAAAAAAATGTCATTAATTTTTAAAGAATAAGCAATAGTGAAGAATATTTTCATATATATTTGTCTCTAAAGATTAAATTACGTTTCGTTTTGTATCCTACTGAAGAATTAAATATATTAATGTAATTTTCTTATAAAGTTTATTTCTTTTGTGTACCAATAATACGGTTATATTTAATCTAAAAGAATGTACAATCTTGTGGGTATTACGATTGTTGGGAATTAAGAACAATGCCGGCGACAGACGGCGGTATCGTTACAAGTAGGTTACGAGACTCGATGCATTTTAAATGTCTGTTTATAAATTATTAATATTTTACCTAAAATAGACTTTAATTGTTCATTAAAAGAGATCAATTTTGGTTAGCAACGAACCTTTTAAGTCCCTGAAGAATGCTACCCTGTCTCCTCCTATCCATACATCTTGGAAGAGGTGTCTTCTTTGTACCACGTGGAAGGTGTTGTGTTTCGTCACGTCAACAGCCGCTGCAACCTCTTCTAGAGCCTCCTGTTCATCAGCAACCATGTCCAGGGTCTGATGAAGATTGTCCGATAACTTCTGATGTCTGATCTTCAGTTTTATTATATCTAGAATAAGATTCATTTTTATATGACAGAGAAGATGCAAATGGTCCTTTTTTACAAAAACCTCGTAACATCAACCAGTCACTTAACAAAGATATATAATTTTGTAAAATGCAAGTCACACATTACTTGTCAGTCCAGTACAAGTTATTCTTGAATTCTATGGTCTATAATTTACATAATAATATATGTAGTTTCATTATTTTTTCTTTAAATCAATAGGATAGATACTAATCTTAAAAGGTTATGCTCTAATCTAACCTGATATGGTATTTATTCCATACAGTTCTAATCTTTTCCTGACTCACCTGTCTGTTCGAAAGCCTTTGCAATATCCTCAGCGATTTTAGCCGCAGTCTTCTCATCATTGGCTAGTACTACCAGCTCCGTTGTGATGAAGTGGGAATCAGTATCGAAGGCGTTAATCTCATCGTACGGAAGAGCCACCCTGGTTCAAAATATAAATGTTAAAGTCTACAAACTTAATATATGTACTTCGATTAAATCTGTCTGTTAAGCTTTCACGCCTAAACCATTGAACCGATTTTAATTTGGTACAGACATAGAGTTGACCTTGAAAAAGAACATAGGATAGTTTTTATCTCAGACTTTTGAAAGGTTCTCTTGGAAACGCGATATAACCGATCACCACGCGGACGAAGCTGCTGGCGGAAAGCTAGTTGTATATATATTTCAAAATATTGCATAACATTTATAATAATATATCAAGTCTTTATTATTGATATATACCTACTGTAACGTAAATATTTAATGAAAAAATAATATTGTTGAATGTTAAAAAAAGCACAATGGTTTTTGCATTGATATAACATTAGTGTTTTAGATACCTTATACCTAGTTAATGAACGTCGTAACAATTAATTATCAACCATACGTATTTACTTTACACATTCATATATGTTTACTTAGAGTTTTCATTGTATTACTATTTACGGTAAGTCAACAGTATTTCATTCATAAATATTCGTTTGTTATAGTAATCTATATTTGTATATAAAACTTGTGTTAGTTACACTATTTATAACTTAAGAACGGCTATTATTTGGTTGACAATTTGGGGGGGAGATAGCTTAGAACCAGGAGACGGATATAGGGTATTTAATCCTGTTCGATCGAAAAAAAAATCTTAATAATTTCCTACATTTGGTTGTTTACAGCGGAATAGAGTTCGCCGGGTCAGCTATACATATGTATATTACTTAATCCGAAAGTAACGCAGACGAAGTCGCGAACAAAAACTAGTAACTAATAAAGTTACTTCATAAATGAGAAAATGAAAACGTTTAATGTTTTGTAGCCATGAGACTATTACTAAGCATATTGTTGTGTAGTTTTAGAACTGTTACAATAATATTGTCTCCTATAAGGATATTTTGTGACGATAAAAGTATAGTAAAAATAAATCATTACATCTAAACAGTGTTTGATATTAATTTAAACTAAATAAAATATATAATACTTTTTTATATCTTAAACAGTTAGTTCACTAGGTTTCCTTATCGTCCATTAATATTTGCGTAATAAATTATTAAAACTTTTTTTTTACATTTTATTAATATCTATTTATTAAGTCTATTTCCTCTTATCTGTGGATAAAACTGCCTTTTCTAAGATCTTTTAATTATTAGTTTTTATCTTACACAATCAATTATTATAGTAAAATCCATTAAAATAAAATCATTCCAGCTTATTCAGAAAAAAATGGAAAGTGTTCATCTTCATATAAAGCTTTCGAGAGATTTCTAAGTTGAGATTTAGCTTGAGGGACGAAAAAGACTGCTGGAGATCGCGTTACAAAAGAATTTACTATGCAAAATCTCCAAGGACTACATCCTATCGAAGACCACTGCTGACCAAAGGCCTGTTCTTGAACGGAGAAAATTATTATATAATATTTTTTTCCTAGTGAATACTCCCAAACTAATATTATATCATATTTTCTATTTCATTTCATACCTGTACACTTCAGTGGTCTTCCACCATAATGGCAAGCCTATGATGATAAGGACGCCAACAAACGACGCGCTGGCCCACATACGATTAGCCTCTGAAATATTAATAATTTTTAAGTTAGAATTACCATAAAGGAAGAGATTAAGAAAACTTTTAGTTGGTATTAAATTAGGATACAAAATAATCCTATTTAAATAAACAATAACTTGAATAAAAATGTAAAAATGCTGGAAGACGGCAATGTGTTTTGCTGAATAAAAGTAAAATTCTAGTGAAACAATAAAGCATACAAAGTCGGATGACCCGTAATGTTTTGTAAACACCAACCATTGTCTATGTTGCATAAATATTTAAATTTAATGTCATTACATCTTATGAGCCTTTAACACCGTTTCCTTTTCAGGTACTTCGTAGAATTTAACACCAAAGCGTTTTTTTTTTATTTTCATTCAAAAAAAAGTATTTTTCATGTCGCGTGAAATTATTGTTAGCTTGTCTTTCCCTCACACACTTTATTGATCCGATAAATTAATTAAATGATATAAAATTTTTATCACCAATACTGTTTATATACACATATAATCTCTTTAAATTCTTTCTTATCTTAAAATATATATGTATTTATAGAAGCTGGAACACTTTTTCATTGTAAATCAATTTTGTTTTCTCAATGTATTATAGTTTTCAAGTTTTGTGTGATGAATTTAATGAAGTAAATCAATGCTTGATTGTTTTTAATTAATAATAATTATGTTGATAATAGGAAAATTTCAGTCTTAGTATGACAATTTGCAGGGTAGCACAAAAATAAAGTATTGAAATTAATACGAATTAAATATTTTTTAAGATTAATAAACTAAGGACCGTCACAAGTTTTGACTATTGGTAAATAAATATAATCTAGTGTTGGGTTTCAGTTATTATCGATTAAAATTTTACATAACTATATTAAACGGTCATTATTACCTATAATATTGTATATGAGTAAGTCAGTAGTGGCCTAGTGGTTAAACAGCCCGCCTCTTATGCATGAGGGCGCGGGTTCGATCCTGGCAAGTACCAAAGTGATTTTTCCGAGTCATATGTACTTTCTAAGAGTATAATTAATACATTTCCAAAGAGGGTTGATGTCAGGCAGGCGGCCGGTCGTCAAAACAATTAGCCAAAACTATTCACAACATGTAAGGCAGACCCTGGCTAAAGCTGGGAAATTGCCAGGTAGAAGAAGAAGATTGTATATGCGACTATCATCGATTAAATACTTAAAGCTTTTATACTGTCTCATCATAATTTGACCTAAGAAGTAGCAGTGGAAAAAAAAAGCAAACAGCACGTAGATTAAAATACATTCGATATAAAAATTTATCTATAAATGATATATAACAATACAAAAAGTAAATAAAACCTTTTATCATTGAACTTTAACATAAAAAAATATCAACAAAATTGATTTCTTAAAATTAATTATCTTATGTTTATTTTCATTCATACAATCTGATACACAAAAAATATATTGCACTTCGATAACAGTCTAAGATTATTTATAAGGTAAATAGTTATTAATTAATATTTTTTCGATACAAACATACCTACTTTGCGAGGTTGAATATGTTAAAAAAAATCCCCTAAAAATTTCCGTTTCCCAAAATTACAATTTAGGTTTTTATAACTCCTTATGTTTCAGAATTGTACTTTATTGTGGAAATTTTAAAACCAATAGTAGGTACATATGAGATATGTAAAAATTTGAAGCCAAATTTAATTAGTGCTAAAGCTGAGTATAATATCAAATAAGAGATAAAAGTCAACAAATAGCTATTTATAGACTAGGTTTGATTGAATTTCTTAATATTGTAAAAAATATACTACAATTGATTGAATAAATAAAATTTCTTTTCTCAGATACTGATGCTGAGTGGAAAACTTAATAAAAATCGCATACCATCGGTGGAGACGATATTAAATTCAGCTTCTATCAGGGAATCACATTTCTGTAATCGTATATACAGTGGTATAAACAATAAACGATGACAAAGTGTATTCAAAGACGCAGAAGTTGATGGCGCGAGGATATCATGTTATGGGGTCAGGTGTTAAGCGGTGAGGCGAGGCGTAATTGAGATCACTTTGCTCCATCAATGTTGAATGATATATTTAAATAATTGACCTAATATCGGAAACACTCGAATAGAATTGGACCAACGTATTTTATAATTACTATTTGATAAGCAGCTTGGCGAATTTTTTTAACTACTTACACAATCTTTATAAAAAAAGTCGTGTTAGTTACACTATTTATAACTCAGGAACGGCTATACGGGTTTGGATGACAATTGGTGGAGAGATAGCTTAGAACAAGGGAAAGGACATAGGATACTTTTCATCCGATTGCAAAAGAAAAAAAATCTACTGTCTTTAAGGAGAAATAGAATTCGCCCGGTCAGTTATACATTTCTAACTCTGAAACTAACGCAGACGAAGTCGCGGACAAAAAATAGTAATATATAAAAAATATTCGCTTCTAAACAACAATATCGAAAGTATATGTAAGTGTGTTTGGTTAAGAATTAGTTCGAAACTACCTATATGAATCGGACTGTAAAGACTTCATAAGAATCAGTATAGAAGTCTTTTGTTTTCAGGATCCCATCGTTTCTATGAACTACGTCACATACAAAACACAGATTAAATTCCACTTTTCAGTACGTCAAGAATATTAAAGATTATACTGTTTGTGAATGTTTTCGTCTTTATTTTTTATAATGTTTTGTATTTACCATCATTAGAACTAGCTTGACACGGTTGAGTCACTGTAAAGTCTATAAAATTAAGTCTTTATTTTACTTTTTATACGTATAATTCTGTTTACTCCAGCTGTTATTGTATAAAACTTTAATCAAACTTATTACGTCTTTAGCATTTGTATCATCGCTTGCTATACAAATAGGATTAGTACTTAGTAATTATTATTTAGTCTAGACCCAATAGGTTGTATAAGTAATAGGTAAAAACTAGCTATAGTTTTAAGTCCCAAAGTACATTATGTTCATATTATATTTACGTTCCGTCTGAATGCAAGGATTGCTATGACTCTTATAAAATAGAGAGCAATAATATATAATCATATTTATCGATATTAAAAACATGTTAAAGAAAATATTACATATTGTTATTAATATATAAGTGTTAAAACCATTCTTAGGCAATGGAATGAAAATAAAAAATATTGTATAGAAAAAGTATTACGCAGTAGTGTTATGATAGAGGTGGTTAATTTTTTATATTACTAATATAGTTTTTGTTGTAATTTAAAAGATGTTTTATAGTTAAATAGTCCCGATGATAATTATAAAGAGAGAAATAAGTGAAAAATTATATTTTCCATTTTCCAAGTAAAGTTTTTCAATATAATCTTCCTCCCCCAGTGGAATTCTTTATCTCATCCACAATGTTAATGCAATCCAATGTTGACAAATTTAAGAAAATGTCCAATCCAATGTTAACCAAATTTATTCTGAATCTCTACTTTAATTTGGGATGACGAATTAAAAAGACATATTTGCACTAGATAAAAATGTTTTTATGATTGCAGTTACCCTAATTTTACGAAGTCGTAAGCAAATAAAACATAATAATCGCTGTAATTTCGTAATTGTGTTAAAAATATATACATGACAGTGTTAATACTGAATACATGTTTAATTAGCTAGTACCGCCCCGCGGACAGTTGACACTATCAGATCTTAAATACTCGCTTATGATTCACTAAGTCATGTGATTTAGATTGTTTGATGAAGTAATCTTTCTCTTTGTTTTACTAAATTTTATTTATATATTTTTTTGCACGTCATTTATTATATGAGAAGTATGGACGGATTTCAAAATACCAATGTTCAGTTCAACGCGACATTTCCTTGTAACCACACCGAATACCGTTATTACAAGAAAACGTAAAAGTTAATTGTTGCGTAATAATTTTGTTATCATTATAATAAATTGATATTTAACTATGGAAACGATTAATACGATTTAGAATGGAATTCATATAGAGTTAGTAAATTTGTCTTAAAATATTTGATTGGTTATTTATAACAAACGGAAAATTGTTTTTCGAACCGGAGATTTTAATTATTTTATCAAGAATGAAATCAATAAAACGGGACGTGGTAAAAAATACAAAGATCCCCTTTATTTTCACAAATATTTTCTAAATATTGAAGTCTGATAGATTGCAATAAATACATATTTATTGAGGAATATGATTATTATTTTTATTATATCTCTTTATATGATATATCATATCGTTATTAGCACGTTTAATATATTATATTCTATATTCAAGGGTGAAGGTAGCAATCAAAAAGCCGATCTGTTGACACTGTCACTTATGACAGTTAGAACGGAAGTGTTAAAGATACGAAATTCACAAGGACGACCGACGAAAACGTGATGTGACAATCAAATTTATGTTTTCAGACATTCATATTAATTTTTATGGTTTTATACACGGATTCACTGTACTTATACCAATTAGAGGTGTTGTAGGAAACGTATGCTATAATAAGTAATCACCATAAAGGATAAGTGAATGAGAGTTACAATACGACTTAATACAGAAACAAAAGCTAGCACCAGCTTTGATTATACCCTACAATATATGTTATAGCGTAAATCGAAATTCAGTTTGGGTAAATTTTTCCATCCTATAAAGTCACATACAAGCTAAGGTGTTTACTAATCGATTGATTTCTACAAACACACGTCAGTCAACCCATCAACCAGTACGCCATTTTGTACGCAGTATGAGTTCATTGCTCGCAAGTCCTGGCTTCGTATATTGTAAACACACTAAGACGTTGTGATAATTTAAATTTAATTTAGAGATCCCTTGTTAGTATAAATTCATAGCTAATTCAATGTATAATTATATTTTATTTATGTTCAAAAGAAATTAAAAATAAAGCCTATAACTACATTGATTTACTACATAATTTTGTTGGGTTCATTTCAATGTTAAGGTTGTAATTGTGTTTGTAAACTCTTTCATACATATTGGCTAGGATGAAATAAATGAATTTTCACAGAAATTTAACACAGAACAGAAATTAATGAGCCCTGACGGTAACAGACGCTTCAGGGCCGAAACCGTGTCAAAAGATTTTAGTTTGTAAGGTTGTCGCTATACTGTAATAGTATAGATAAAAGATAATCAAGTTAATCATATAGAAACCCAAATCCCTTGTCTTCCCAGTTGGTAATATTAACTATAGATAATATATCTATATTTTTTTTTGAATATGACAGAGCAGGATAAGACGCTTTTCGTGATTTTTGATATAGTATCAAAGCTTTCATCAGTGAGTAAAAATAAATAACTGAGACTCATAAATATATAGATTTATGAAATCACAACACATCTGGCAAATTGAAACTGAAAATATATATAATTTTAGCTTATAATTTCTTTAAAAAACGAAATGTCCACATCTCTCTGAATATTCTCGTTAATTTATGACTCCTTAATATTTCTATAAAAAATATATGTTTTTGAAAGCGTGCAACTCCCACATTCACGGACAATGTCAGTATCTCGTGATTCGTATTTAAATATAAAAATTATTGAAACCAATTTTAGAGACTGCGGCATTGAATTATAAAAACTAAATTTACGTAAACATCAGATCATTGCCAATAAATATATTTCCGTAATTGTATACCATTCGTTACGTAACTTTTTTTAAGAGATGCTCTACGCGTCCCGTGTTAAGAACGATGGCGTCAGACGCTCGTGATTGGTCCAGATTTAACGACGCCATGGTAGCCATAACTATTGTTTTATTATGATATAGGTAAGCAAGTGAAAAACTAAATTAACTAAGTTCTATACGAAAAAAAAGTATTGATTGGTACCATATGGAATGAACTACAAGTGGGTACATCTGAATGATCTCCAAGAAAAAAAAATCGCTTGAAATTTTCAGCAACGATATAAAAATCTAATTTGTCGTGTTTGAATAGGCGCATAAAATTTAAATTTTCTCTTGCATGCATGCGTCTTGAATGTAAATTTATAGCATAACTGTGAATAGTAAGATATGTTACGGTCTGGCTTCGTATCAGGTGATCCATTTAAAAAGAACCGAACTTTGACCATTCATCTAAATGCGCACGCGGTAATCACTAACACAATTAATAACATACAGACCTCCTTGCATCACGTGGATTAATATCAGTTTCACGCAGCGACAAACTTAAAAAGTATAAATGTCAAATGGTACGCGTCTGTTCCCGGCGAGGGAATGCTCTTTAAAAAGTAAAACTGGTCAGTTTGAAGACGAACGGCGCAACGGCTGTACGTGCGCTTGAATAATAAGTTGCAACTGTGTCTCGGTACCCGTTTTGTGTATAAACAGTACGAAAAGAACGATATATTTTAAATTGGAGGTAAGTTATATTAACGCTTTCATTGTATCTATTGAAACTAAAATCAATCATAAAAATAATTAAAAAGTCCTACTTTTTTTCAAATAAAAAACGTAATCAGCCATTATTATTCTTTTAATTTATACAAATTACCAATGCCAAAGTAAATTTGTAACGTAATAAATTTTTATGGACACTTTCAAAATATATAGAAGTCTTGCATTATTTTACGTTTTAAAATATAAATTAGGAGGTTTACAAAAATAAAAGGACTAGGTAAAGAAAATGTTTTTTTTTTCTTTTCAAATTATCTAAAAAAATTTACAAGCCTATTTTTACTCTTAATTCATAACATTGTAAATAAACAGGCTGAAAATAAAAATTTACAGTTATTCTTTATCATGTAACCAATCATAAAATATATATATGCCGCTATGTTTCAATTTTCAACCATACTTAGTTTTACTTTTATTAAAAAGCGATTTCAATTTATCCGTACTATTTTTTTTAATCGATCATAATACAAAAAATATCCAATACAAAACTATACACTATATTTATTATAGTAATTAATATTCTTGAGAAATGTCTTTCATATTGAAGTATCCGTTAACATGACTATGAGATTTAATAAAATAATACTTATTTCTAGCGATGTTCAATATTGCGATGTATATTGTATGCGGCAATGCTTTTATTGAGAGATGTCTAACTCTTCTATGTACTTTGTATGCAGTGAGCTCATTGAGAAAATTAAAAAAATATATACAAGTAACGAAAAGGAATAATAAAATTCACCTGTCTGTTATTGTACCAGTAAAGAGTTAATATTTTAAATGGGAACAACAAGAGATGTTATAACAATGTTTTACATATGGATCTCATTATAATAACCTTACAACTTGTATGCATTTACCATATATAACGATTATATAAGTAATTATATTACTTAGTTGTATGTATAACTAGATTATACATAACTTAAATATATTATGTAATGAGCAATAATTACAAAGATATGAAGTAAATTGTTCAGACTCGCTTAAACTAAGGGTAGTTAGTTCGTATTTTTCGTTCGTTCAAACGCCACCTGTTAGAATAGACTTATAATGTCTGGAGTATTTAGGAATTTAGTCGGACGTAATAAATATTAAACCACATTATTTACAAATATGTCTTATGTATTGTATTTAATAAATTTTCCTTAATATGACGCTGAATGGTCATCCGTAAAATGAAAATCAACTGCAATCTCCATATGGAAATACCAAGAAGATGATGGGGTTTTGCATATATTTACAGCTCTTGTTACTTAAATAATAATTTGATTGTATTGATAGAAATATAAATGATTTTTTTAATGTTCGGTTTTCATCTCTTTAATTCTTGAGGAATGATCTATCTGTCAAGGTCAAAACTAGTACTTTTACCTACAGCTTGCTTCCTATCAGTTCTCAATTTATATTCTTTTATTCCTATATAACTTAGTACCTTTTTATTTAATGTACAAATTTGTACACATGATATTTTAATCGCAACGTCTTAAACAATATGCTCGTAATTGGCATACTTTAACTTGATATACATTCAATCTACATAAAAGTAATTGTTTAAAAATCCTTAATGTTTTGTATACTGCTAAATAAGTTCTATAATATGTAGACGTACAGAACAATTTGTTAATATATGAGTAATGAGATTTTACCTTCAATTAACAAACTGCGACGGGTTATTTATATTCATTTTTATCAGCGGTCATTTTGTGATAAGAATTAGAAAAAGAAACTGTTTATATAGTTCAATGTCGTATGTGAAGGGGATTTAGAGAGACGTTCCGAGTAAATATGTCAAAAAACAGACAGCCAAGGATGAGAAGCATGTTTTAATTTCGGATGTTATATAGGTCAAAGATGAAATGAAATATTTGGAACGTATAAAATGTTTTTATTATATATACATATATTAAAACTATCTGGCTTCCGACGTTCTTGATTTTCTCTTAAGTGGTTTCAGCTCGACTTAAGCCTTCCCATCCTAACAAATATTTTCTTATATAAATCATTATAGATGTTTTAACTAAATGCTATTATATAGTATGTAAACGATATAATTATTTTACTATGCAAATAATAGAAGGAATTACATTGATATATTTATATCCTTCGAGCGACCATAAACATCTTAATTCTTACATCATACGAATCTTTGTTCTCTTCGTTGTTTATATATTTGAATAATCTTTTCATAATTCTTAAATTAAATTTAAATATATTTAAGTTTATGTTTAATTTTTCTTATATAAACTACGGTGATAATGATTATCTTAAAATTTATCACAAGTCACAGTTTCCTTTTAATCTATCTTATTCTATATAACAGTCTGATTATAATTTTCAATCAATTGTTCAGTCATATAGAGGACGACTTCGTGAACTTTTGGAGCCGTTTTATCCTATTGTAAGAAAATGGTTGTCATTGTCTAAGTCTAGAATAGTTCCAGTGTCTACAGTATATACTGATATAATAGTTTTCATCACAACTATGAATTATTGTCAACTATTATCGTATAACTGTCATTGTTTAAATGTTGGTTTACAAAAATAATCATTATTGTACTAAACGAATGTTCCTTATAATATTACGATATCATTTCAACAGGTTTCATGTTTTTAACTAACATTTGATATGTATAACATTGTTTATTTGATTATATTATTTACCGTTTCCTAGTCGTTTATAGTACATAATAATATTTTGCAACAATTCAAAAACAAGGTCCATTAAGACGGGCATAAAATGCAATGACGCAATTGATGTCAATAATGTAAAAAAAATTAATTCTCAACGCAATTCATTCAATAGAGCAAATTAACAGCACGCGTGCGAACTTTTCAGTAGACTACCCTGGTTTCTTAAAATTTTATACAATGGAGTTTTTTTTATATACTTGTTATCACGGTGACTATGAGAGCTATTATAATTGATAATCTGTCAGTGACGTCAAATAATAAATGACGTTTATGTTTGATGTGTAACAATTATGTAAATTTTTATATAACCATTTCCTTTGAATACTCCCCGAAATAACTGAACACAAAAACGAAGCATGATAAAGCAAAAATAAAAATATCTTTACATTTAATAATTTAACGATATTTGAGGATACTAACGCTATATTACAGTTGGAGACCAATAAAATCAATAAGTCGCAAAGACGAGTTAAACTTTGAAACTAATTGGATTATGAACAGTAGATAGCACCGCTGACGCCGTATTACGTCATTATGGGTTAAGAATATTCAGGGCATCTCCAAGTTTATGATGAGGACTAAGATTGCGCCAGCAAATAGTTTTATCACGCTCAAGATGATCATATGAAAGCACGAACGGTCTAGTTAAAAGATAAAGGATTTCTTGAATAAAGACGCACAAAGAGATTTAAAATGAAGATATTATATGAATATAGACGGTACAAATAACCTAAAATAACTCCCGACAGTTCGTCCGTGTATTAATAGCTCGGTAACATACAGCCATCGTTGAATTATAACAAGCAATTGTGTTAAATTAAGCCGTATGAATCCAAAGTGCAGTAATAATAACATATATTTTTAATCGATTTTCAATGAAGACGGATTCTATTAATTTTTGGCCGTGTTTTGACCTAAGTAGGTATCTTTATTTGTTTCGTATTTGATGGAATGTTGTTATCAATAACATTATCAAAATTCCCTTTAAATTTAAAAAATGAAATAATGTATTAAAAAATCAAAGATATTCCGAGTCTAGAGAATATGAACATGGGAGGCTATAATTTTTTTAAATCTACCTGTATCAAAACACCTTTTACATCAAAATATATCAACATTAGATTATAATGAACACTTCCGTTCTCAAAATATAACATATTATATTGTTTGCATTGCAATGAGGAAAGAAAGGAGTCAATCGAAGGTCATCACAATCAGCGTGTAGCGGCTATCGCTAAATTATAAGGAAGCTGTGACAAAACTATCGAAATGTCATTACGGCCTTTGATTTTTGTTTAGTTTATTTTTGTTACGTCCACATTTACTACTGGTAATGTACTTGGACATGGTCTTTCTATTATAAGTAACCCGACGAGCAAAACCTGGCTGAAGAATGCAGTAGAAAGATTATCATGAACAATTACTAGCCAAAGTTTATGATGAATGGAGAAACTATCTATCTTTAACTATAACAAAAAAAATTGTAACTCCTTACTTATACATTACAGATAGCATTTTTAATTAATGCTGTAAATTACCGAACATTTCCTTTGTTTTTACCTCCAAAAATGATAAACTAATTTGATAATACAAATGTATTTACTCACAATCCTGTTTCGATGTTATAAAAATAACTTTTACTTAAATTCCGAACAAGACCAGTATTCAAATTAAAACAAAATACAAAAAAAATTGGCCGAATGAATCGCTTTTCATTAAAATTAAACAATTAGTTTGAAATAATTGGACGGTGTAACTAAATAAACTTGTGCTTGGTGCTTTTATCATATTTGGTCGCGTGCGAGATAACCAAATAACCCACGCTGTCTATCGTAACTGGCTGGTTGCCTTCAATCTTGACATTTGTAGAATAACAACACTAAAAAATTATATATATTGAGAGTAAGTTTAGAATTATAAACGTAAAATTTCGTTGCACTTAAAATAACCCAAGTACAATTGGGTTTTGATCGCGGAAGGGCTTTTTGTTTATATTTCTGACCACTTTTCGAGACGCTATGTCATAATGCTCAATGAAAAATTACACTTAAAAGACAGACAAACAAACACCATTTCGCCTGTATTATAATGAAAGAAGCTTAATGTTATCGTGCAGTCGTTATCATCCGTAAAGGATGTAAAATACTCTTTGTTCCGATACACATGATTCAGATAAGCTTAACCCTGTTTCTACGTGCAGTTGAATCATTTCGCGTGAATAACGCATCTGTTACATTTCAGTAAACAAAAGCAATTTACTTGTGAGAATCCTCGAAAGACTGTTTAACACCAAACAAAGGTTGAACTAAGAAAAAAAGAAGATTTCTATTAATTGTTATATAATGATTAATTCTAATATAATATAAAAAATATAACATTAACCATGAGATACAAAGCTCTTTATTCAAAAACGGCATCCCTCCCCAAATAATACGTGGCGACCTTGATTCGTTTTATTTCGGGTGCGCGGGCGCACGGCGCCAATGAAACGGTATCAAAGCTTTTAGAAACCAGCAGCTAATAATTTGATGATACACACAATAAGAATTTACGAGATATAATAATGTAACGGAAGGTCAGAACAACTTTAGACATAACAATAAATAAGACGATGTCGTCAAAAATGTATCATTGGATATTTGAAAAGAAATTTAAATGTTGAAAATACATCTACATATTGTTATAAGGTTGTATGTTAAATACAATGTTGCGATCCGCAGACGATCTATTTTAAGTGGAATTTTAACGTTGAAAACTTTCAAGTGCATAAACCATGAGGAAACCTAAACGAAACATTTGAACATCAACGTAGAGTATAGCTAAAACTATATAATAGATGCAGTTGTTCAAACTTGTTTAATATTTCCATATTGAGGATAACATAAATTAATAGAATAAATAAGACAAATGAACATTTTATGTGTGTATTATGTAATAATATGTCATAGCAATGTCGAACAATGGATAATTTCATAAATTTTTGAAGTAAATATTAACTTGAGTTAATTTTACAGCCAGTATAAACTCTGTAAACACGACGGTTGTAAGAGATAGCTTTAGTAATAAAAAGTGATGTATTTTTTATGTTTCTGCGTCTAAACTAAGCAGCGTTATAATTTTATAAAGTTTTTATTTTTAGGATAGAATAAAACGTGAAAGCTGTGTTCTTTTCCCGATAGCTAAGCATTGCGAATTAAATGTTCCTTCTAAAACCATTGTATGACTATGACCACCAATATATCAACAATAGGATGAGGGATGCTGCTTTTCAAGAAGTTGGTCATAAGACGTGATGTCCACCTCGAATAATATACAAATTAATTGTTACATTTCAGTATAAATAAAATCTACACGGGAGCATTTTAATTTCTTTGTAGGTTTTAACAAAGCTTTCCTCTAATAACTTTATGTTAATAAGGAATATGTATATCATATTATAACTAAAAAACTTAACTATCAAATTGAACCTTTATTCTAATATCTGGATATTCATGTAAATCATAAAATATATATAAATCATTTCAGTGGATATAAGAGATAAAAATATCTCCCAATTCTTGTAGTAAAAGTACGGCATTTCTAATATAGACTCTAATAATATACTCAAGCACATAACACTATTCCTCAAACTCGGTCAACACGTTACCAAGCTACGACTAAACGTTTACAAACGTAGATTTAAAAATACAGGTTCATAAAATAATACTCATTTGGCTTCTACGCACTTTATATTGAAGTTACTAATATTTCCATCAATTTAATAAACAACATGCTGAGTTATTTAAATATTTTATATTCAAATGCGTTATTTCTTTATATTTAATACATACTCGCATACTGGATATTACTATTCATACTATTTTTTAAAGGATGTCAAATAGAATCAGTTATTAGTATGTTTCCAAAATATAAAATTACCAAATAATATAAGTATAAAATATAACTGTAGTTTTTTGTTTTAAGTGTTTTAATACTGATACTTAATGTTTTTTTGCAAACACCAAAAATATATATTTGTATAATCTGAACAAACAAACAACACTCGAACTTACATATTTATTTTTGAGATTTATTTTTATAAATGCGTAGTTATTTAATAAAATTAATATAAACATATTTTATATATAATATATATATCTGTATAGTGTGTACATAGACTCTCAACTGTAACTAGTAGAAATATAAACCAAAATAAAATGGAGTCAAATATATAAGCTAGTTTAAAATTTAACATGTAACGGTTATTGAACTTAAGGGATCGGGTCAATGACACCCAAAACAAGTCGCGACCTTACAACAATTTCGATTACGATTTACATATACAAGAATTAAGTAAGATTTAGGACGTACATATTTTAAGAGTTTAAAATCAGTAAGTAATGTATATTCATTTAATGTTGATATTCTAACTAATATTTCCTTAATATAACTTTAATTGCTTTCTGAAAACCAATAATTGTTCATTAGTTAAATGAGAACTGAGTAATTATATTCACGTTGCAAAATAAATAAACAATGTCATATAAGTTTTACGTGTACGTTTTTTGTTTAATAATATTTCAGTGATTATATTTATAAAAGGGTTGTATACGGTAATAAGATTTTTACTGTTTCTTATAGTTATTATGGATTAGTTTCGGAAGTACTAAAAGAATAAAAATTTTACTTACAGACTGTTTTAATTATGTGTGTCCTAACACCTTCTTTTGTTATACAAAGATTTGTTTTTATGCACAGCAAATAGAGTATAATGAAAAATGTATTGTAAATGTAAATAAAATTTTAAATAAAAATAATGGATGTCGGTTGTGTCTCTCAAATAACTGAATTGAATATCAATTGATTTTATACAGTGGTAGTTGCGTCTATCGTTTTTACTGTCTATAACACAATTCCTATGGATTCATGACATAAGCAGGTGAAATCGTGAGGAGCAGGTGATAATTTAGAATTCTATTTTTTCCTATATTATCAGTTTTACTTTACATGCAAACCTTTTTATATTTGTGTAAAATTTGTAATACGATTTGACGAAATTATTTGTACATAAAAAAATCTATTAACACTGCGATAGTTATAAATTCTAATAAATGCCCACGACGCTGTTGGCTTGACGTGTTATATAATTATTTTAGAAATCATTTTTAGGCGACCCTAATATACATATATTTAAATACATACAATTGATTAGAAACTGGTTTACATACTATGCGTGTGAGTAGTTTAACGTTAATATAAAAAATAGGTATTGCTATACAATACCCGCCAACTCTATACTAGGAGCTGATTCTAATAGTCCGTGGAGGGTAGGACTGTAGGAGTGAATCTAATGTTACATAATAGTCCACGCGCAAATACAATAACAACGCTGTTATCAACAAAACGTTACACTTGTTATTGTTTTATTAGACTAAACAAATATTTGCTAACACAGCGAAACCGGAAGCTGTCACACTGTTGAAATTCTTAGGCATCTAAACATCAAGGATGTACTTCATCAAAATATGTTAAGGTTTTTTAACTATAAATAAAAAGAGTCGTGATAAAACGTACACATTTAAATCATCGTTACATAACGGGGCCAGCTTTTACTATTCCGATGCTATACAATAACAGTAACTGCTGACGCAAAGACACGCCCCCATGACCGAACCCACGAACGTCATCAGTTTGCTTTTGGTTTCTTTCACCTTGGACTTCGAATCTGTAAATATTCAAGAGCGAATCCGTAATTTGTTTTTATATGCGTCCGGAATAGACGCTCTTGTAAATATTTTTGTATGGCTTTTTTGTTATTTGAATTTTCTTTGTATTCGTCTATCAAGTTGCTTATTTTTAATCCTTTTGACGGATATTTGTTTTGTCATTAGTTGCGTAATATATTGATTTAACGTCTTCAAAGTGTTATTATAAATTCCAGACAGATGTTCGTCATATACGACCATAATGATTTATTTGACAATTAACAATTCAAATATTAACAATTGAACCTAGACAATAGAATCATTGAAGCAATTGTTTAATTTTAATTCAAACGCGACGTCCCAGATGGCGAATGGCGATTTATAACAAGACAATACATGCATGATAATATATGAGAAAATTAAAATGCAACTTTGTTAACACAGACGTTTTTTTACCTACAAATATATACATGTACGATGTCTTCCAAGGATTTTTTTCTACAATGAACGAGTAAATCAAGAAGTTTGGCGTAATCGATATTAAAAATCATCTATATATGTCAGTTATAAGAGCAACAAGTGTGTCATTAATTTAAATATTGAAATAACATATAATTAGTCACAAAACAAATATATTATTTCAGTTCTCTATACATACGAAAATTATCACAATCGTAAATTTTTCTTTAACTTCTAACTGATAACATATTATCAGTCTTGTTTCAATGTTCTTTTACATATTAAAGAATTTTGTAAATTTTCAACGAAACCAATTGTGTTTATTATTTGTTACTTAAACTAAAAGTGTTTTAATGATAAAAAATATTGTAAATACTACTGCTTTGTTTTTATTTATTTTGCTACCTAACGTGATCTATTCATGGAAAATTTGCAATAATTAAAGTAATTTTTTAACTATTTTCCATTTATAATAATTTTAAGATCGTAACTCAATCTTGTCTAAGGTGTTTCTGAGATCACCGGATGTTGGATATTTCGTCTAAATTTATATGTGCTTTGAACTGAAAGTAAATAAATTTATAGAACGTGGTTTAAAGGGAATATGTCAGAAAATTATCGATATATTAGTTACTATGGCATAAATCGTCGCCGATAACTTCAGTCATAAAAATCATTGCAATGTTGAAAGAAAATATGTTCATACTTCTTCTCTTAAAATAAATATCTAATCTTTATCTAATGCATTTATATTTATTTTATGTGTAAATTTTTCCTTTAAGAAGGGCAAGGAACTTATGTTACAATCAAATAGGATATTATTGAATATGCTGTATCACTGTATGTTTGTGTAAAAAATTGTATGTATTCGATTTTTAAGGTCTTATATATGTATGTATATGTCTAAGGAAAAAGCTACTTTAAAAGAAAAAATCTTACAAATTGAGTATCAAATATTGTAAGTTTATTTTCCAGTTGATCGTCAGACAAGCAAAACCAAATAAAACTTTATGTATTTTCAAAGAAGCATGATTACGCAAGTTGATTTAATAAATGAATTCTTATATAATATTAGTTAATTTATTTTTAATTTTAATTAACGTATAAGTATTTCTTTACTATTATCTATCTACTACGAAGGTAAAATAAATATTGTACAACCAAACGGCTAACACGTCTTAGTTACTTAACCTATTTGGAACTAAATCTAGAGTTAAAAATTTAATTTCGCCTTAACTCTTAAGTTATCGGGATAAGCGAGAATAAATTGTATGTGCAATATCTGTGCAAGAACAAAATTATACACATAGCGGAGATAATAGTCCGCGGTGAGTTAAATTACTATGAAAAACGTATTAAACATTAAAAGTGAAAGGTTTTTGAGATTTCAACATCAACTGTATTATTGATATTTATTACTTGTTTATATCCGCAGAGTATCGTAGGATAAATGAATATTTAAACCATGTTTTTCTTCAATACAGCTATTTACACAATAACAAACATATTTATTGCTCAATATAACTAGTACATGATTTTAACAAACCACAAACAGGCTTAAATTACTAATAAACGTTTCATACATTGGTATATTTGAAATGATAGTTATTATGTAAACAGTGATATATGTTGCCGGCTATATACAATATAAGAACACTCCAGATCTAATGAAGAAAACACTATGGCTTCCAAGCTCTTTACATTCTGACGTGAATCTGCGTCATAGCGTGTTTAAATTATGTTAACATAAATATTTATATTAGCTTTTGACCAACACTATGTCATATATAACAGAACATCAATTAATTTGTTTACAGTTACCTAACATGCTATAAAATCACGAGGATATCAAACAAATGATTGAATAAAAATTTACTATAATGTTTCAACTTTCAATAAATTTTTATAATCAACATTATATTGCTTTTTTATTATTCAACACGAAGTCCTTGTACTTTAAGTGCTATTAAAATAATAAATTTATATATGAATAATGTTAAATCATACTTGTACATACAAATAGTTTCCAACATACAATTTTTATACACTAATATTGAAACTTTAAGGAAATCTGTAAAGATTTTGGCTACTTTATCTTAAATCCTTTATCAAGATATTTGGAACCTTTACACTGCCCTATGAGAAGTAATAATTCAACTTTTCCCCAGTAGAATCTGGGAATAGCATTCTTTGATGTCAAACAAAATAAAATAACTGTTTAAGTATCAAACCACACTTACCGCAGTTATGATTATAGTTATTTTTTATATTATTTTATGAAAAACAATATTGAGTCGGACCGCCGCACTTTCATTAAATGTAGTCAAGAGATAAAAATTTGTAAGAAAGTGATGTTTGTTATAACAAAAAATTTTATAAGAAAAAGTAATATTAATTACAGAAATTTTCAAAACCAAGTGAACAAACAAAGTAATACATTCAACAAACATGCATATCCTATACAAATAAACTTAAATTGATGGTCCATCACCATCGGACAATCTTAATAATCACTAGTATCTTGTTGCATTCCACACAGAAATTATTACCTCAAATAGTATATAAAATATATATTAACTAAGGAATGTGTTGCAATAAAATTTGTTATGGTTATATTGTTAAAAACAATTTATATTACGAGTAGCGATCAACTAAAAGTTTGGTTTCGGTTTTGGCTATGAATTGGTTAAAAGTTTTATATGAAGCAAAAGTAACTCGGTGTAACTAATAATATGTCAACTGAGAGATATTACTTCTCAGCATTCTATGAATTCCCCATGTGGGTGCCGGGACAATTGGTGATAGAACTTAAGAATATTGCTCACACAATCTTTTAAATCATTAATTAAATGTGAATTATATATTTAGGCCTACTTAATTTCTGTTTAAGAAGATTTATATGAATTATTAAAGAATTTATTAATTCAGAACCAAAAAAAGAGTAATAAACTTTAATTTATGGTTTTTTACCATTTTAGCTGTCTGAGTTTATTTTAACTTTAACTGTTTAACTGATAATATTTAAGTTTATTGATCAACTAATATGCAAAAACACTAGGATTCAGTGTTTAATAAATGTTTTGTTAACATTTAAACACACTTCAATTATTACAATATACAAGCAGATTATGTTGTTATTCTGTTATATCAATTTATAATAATTTGCATTAGTAATAGTCTTTAACGTGTATAAATATTGATGGAGTCATTGAAAACATCGGTTCTAGTTGACGCATTCACATAGGTTGATAGATAACAAAAACACAAGAGCCGGAATTATTGTTAGGTTATGAAACTAACAGCGTTGTGAGAGCGAAGTTTTTGTAAGTTGCTTTATTTGTTTTATGACATCACCAATAACTAGGACTAATTCTTTTTTATTAACTAATCGCCTGGTATAAATTCTAAAAAACGTACTTACCTTCAGCCCTTTTCTTGTCCAGTTTCGGCATTTTGTTACAGAGATAAAAAATTTCAATCACGTAAAAGAAGAGGGTTACAACTTCGCCTTTTCAAAAACTGCAGCACACTTAGTTTAAACTAGCATTAATCAAAAAAATTCTAATATCAATATAAACTATCGCAATCCTAGACATTTTATTTTGATGTTACTTGTCAGAAACTTGACATTTGAGTTTACAAATTACAGCGTATTTCGTTTCATCCGAATTTATTTCATATTCAGTCTATGTGTATTGTTAAAATATGATAATATTAACTTAAGTTCGTATATTTATTTACAATATGATTAGAGGCTTTTGATTTAATCGTTTCATCAATGTGAAAAAATATTTTTATTTAATTCTATTTAACGTTTCGTTACTTGAAATTTTTAGTTATCTATGCCAAGAAAAGCCATAATTATACAAAATAGACGCCGTTGAGTCCTTGAACTATATCTAAAGATGTGTACGTTTTGTTTGAATACGAAGAAAATGTTTATATTTCGAAATAAATTTTCTTATATTTCTGAATTAACTTGCGCTATTTTTTAATTTTAACATGTTATGCTGGTAATTATGATCTAAAATGAACTCTTTTGACTTTAGATGGTGTTGAGAATGTTTTAAAAGAAGAATACGAAATATTATTTTTGATTAACTATTGAAAAATTCTTCACGATGTCTGCTGCGGGTGAAAGTGGTATTCCAGAAGAGGGACGGTAAGTAATATAAAATAGCCATATTATATTTATAAATATATATTTGATTATCTTATGAAAAAAATATATATACTAGAGTCGTATTTTATAGCATTTAAATCCTTTCATATATAAAATTTTTATTACTAAGCTTTCAAGTAAAAATAAATATTTTGTTACGCACTATTAATAAATATTTTTAATATTTTAAATATAGTAGACATTTATAAATTTATTTTGAAATATCTGACCAAGAAATATATCTACCTACTTTTTCACAATAAAAAGAATTATTTCAAGTATGTAGTCAATATATGGCATTATATAAATTATAGATAAATATTTTTGAATAAAAATGAAGATATTTATTTGTCTTCTATAAATCTGCAATTTCAAAACTAATCAACCCATCTAATGCATAATATTTTTTTATTTTATTTCAGTGGCACAACATATTACTTCTCAAAGAGTCGGTCTAATGCTACAATATGGCAGAGATTCTGTCTCTTCTTTTCAATTTATTGGAAGTCTGTTCTCGTCGTTTTGACTCCAATAGTTTTACTGCCCTTACCCATCTTGAATACTGGATCTGAGTTTGCTCGTGTAAGTTTTGCTACATTTATTTTGTAATGTATTAGAAAATCGAAGATTAAGACTCAACTCATCTGCTTTTACCTCACTGGGTATATATTTTTGTGTAATAGCTCTCAAATTTTAATTTGTTTAAGTACTATATTTTTTCTCTTTTTTTCCTATTTTTTTCTCTACATAAAAATTGTAATTGTTTTAATAAATATTCTAGGCATACCGCTGTATGTATGTGGTGTTAATAATGGCTACGTATTGGGTGTTGGAGCTACTGCCTCTTCCGGTTACTGCCATGTTGCCGATCGTGCTGTTCCCAACTATGGGAATACTGGATTCTGATCGCACTTGTGCCGCTTACATGAGAGAAACGAACATGATGTTCATGGGTGGATTGATGATAGCTGCTGGCGTGCAGCACTCGAAGCTGCCCAAGAGGGTGGCCTTGTGGACAGTGCAGGTTGTTGGCTGTTCCCACAGACGGTTAGTACATTTTCTTTTCCCTCAAGAACTATATGAACCACAAAACGTCTGTTGATAAGTTTTTAGTCTAAATATTTAAGTAATATTTGTCACAAATAGTGTTTCTGTTGTTCATTTCTCTTTTACATACACCAGGATAAACATGAATATTTTATATACAGAACTCAAAAGCAGCATAGTTGAGTTTTATTCAAAGATACAAGATGTAAATACCTACTGTATTTATAAGGCTACCTTTTATTCATATTATATAATGTTTGAGCTATATATTTCATATTTAAAAGCGATTATCACTTCGATGAATACACTCGCGAATCTTTAATGGTAAAAAAAACAGAAAACAAAGAAATCAAGTTTAATAAATTTTATAAAATAACGACACTAGCAAAAATACATTAAAAATCTTAGAATATGACATACGATAGATGGAGGAGAAAATAAGTTTAATAATCCTTATAAATCAAATTTCTTCTAATCTCTTCCTATTTTTATGAAAGCAGTACTAATTTTTTTAACATAATTTGTTATTATTACATAATGTAGTTTTAAGCATAGTATTCTTTTATGATCTTTATAATAATTATAATTAATTTAGATCAATTATTGATCTTCTTATATAGTTTTTAAACCTAATATCGTCAACGTCGTCCGTCTAACTTGGAGATGCGATTTGTCACTGTCTTGCCAGAATTCCACTCCTAACTAGTTAATGCAAAAAAATATATAATTTTATTAAAAATCATATCCGAAATATCTATTTTGTTTTCTACAATTCATCAGCAAAATATTTCTGTCTTTTTTTTTTAAATTTCATAAAATCAATATTCAATTGATACCTATAACCGAACAAAATTACTTACTTAATCGTTAAAATGTATAATTAAATTTTATTTGTTCTTTTAGTTTAAACTTCGGTCTAACTTTCGTGACGATGTTCATATCAATGTGGGTTTCAAATGCAGCGGCTACGACTATGATGGTACCCATGGTTGAAGCTATACTAGAGGTTTTAGAACAGGTAAGCTATCAAGTATTAATGTCTACCATCGCATCTTCATAACTTAATAAATGAATATCTTGTTGTTTATATATGAATTCAATTTAATAACAATGTTGTAAAAAGAAATAATGATTACGTATTGTGTCAAAATTCTCACAGAAATCCCAGTAAGGAATTTTCTCGCACAGATAGAGTTAACAGACAAAAGTAGTGACTTATTTTTTATTGAATTTCAGCAAGGATTTGGTGAAGTGTATATCAACAAGAAGAAAGCACTTGCTGAGAACGGAAGCACTGTTAAGACTGATAAGAATACAGAAGAAGAGTAAGTATTGTGAATATTGTAAATATTTTTTTTTTAATTATCAGTTAATGTAACACAATTCCTTTGAAAGAAAACATATATTAAAAATTTGATTCAAGTATCAGAATTATGTTGCAATGGCCGTTCTAAAATTATAATTTACTAAAATAAAATACAGATTGAAAATGCAAGTGCAATGGATTTAACATATAGTTGACATGTCTAATATTTCTTTTCCCACTTAGGCCTCCTGTACCTAGTGACACAACCATCTGTTACTACCTGAGCATCGCATATGCCTCTACTCTTGGTGGATGTGGAACGCTTGTTGGAACAGCCACCAACTCAGCTTTCAAGGGGATTTTTGACTCGTAAGAACATTATTTATATAAAGTTATCTTGTATATCATATATTCTTTATATGGTGCATAAAATTGACCAATAAGAGTTTATTTGGTTTGTATAAGGTAGAGATTAAAAATTTGTCCTATTTATAAAATTTATATCATTCTTTTCCAAGGGAGTTTCCAGAAATATCAGGTGCAGTAGACTTCTTTTGGTTTATGGCATATAGCACTCCTCCGATGCTGTTAATGCAGATTCTTGTATGGTTGTCACTACAAGTGACATACATGGGTATGTTCAGGTATGGAAAGCAATATCTTAATAATTGATAAATTAAATATTTTATAAGAAAAATACATACACAGATATATAACACTTTATTTATTAAATGTGGATTTTTTACTCATGTTCACATAAATTATAATCTCAAGGACTGTAGAGTCATAATGTCTGTTTTGGAATACATATTGGTCAAGATTAAAATAATATATTTGATTTAATATTACAATTGGTAATCAAATTCATTTTATTTTTTTGATACTTATTATAATATTCCTTTTTTGTTACTCTCTTAACTATTTCTGGATTTTAAAAAGCGTGTTACTCACCAGGCCTAATAGCGAGGCTGCTAAAAGGGCTTCACAGGCTTCAGGTGGGTCGGAGACAACTATGAACATTATAAGACAACAATACAAGGGACTCGGACCAGTCACCTTCCATGAAAAGGTGGGAAATTCATTATTATTTTTAGAATCAACATGACATTCATTCCTTTACCCTACTTATTAGGAGGAGGGTTATGTTTTTCCAGTATATAATATACATATACATGTATTTGAATGTTATATACCTAAAGAGTTTTTGTAGTTTTAGATACACTGGGTATAAAAAATTCTATTTAATTAAAATGTACGTGAAATAAATCATACAGTTGTATATGTAATAATTGAAATAATTATTAATAATATAAGTATAAATTACATGGAATATAAACAGCACTCACTCAAAAATGAATCTTATTTTTAAGGGATAACAATCCACTAAAATAGTAGTTATTAAATATTTAATAACAATAATATATTTGCATAAAGTTTTCTTTATTTGAGTATACTAAAGGTTTTTTAAAATGTATTATAATGTTCCCAGGCTTCAGGTACATTATTCATCCTCGCTGTATTCCTGTACATCTTCAGAAAGCCGGGATTCATGTTGGGATGGGCCGATGTCATTACATCCATGTAAGTGTTCGACACAGGGTGGCTCAACCCACACTACTAATACATATATAATAGCTTACGTTTTGTGTTTTAGTACTATCAAGTAAAATATGTATGAGACATTCATCATGTACAGAATTTTCTTGAGGCTTAAGCTTGTGATTTAATTTACTTTGTAGAGTTGAAAGGATTTTTGTAATATTTTTAATAAATCTGAACTGTGTAACAACTGTAATATATGATATTAATGCTAACATGTTATGTTAATCACAATTTTTATTATTTTATACATATTTTTATATTTAACATGTGGTTTTTATTACTAATTCTTTTGCAGGAGAGTAAAGGATGGTGTTGTGTCAATTCTCATTGTTATCTTGATGTTCATTCTGCCCATGTCAGTGGACTTCATCAAGTTCTTCACAACTAATGCATCATGTGAGTATATTATTACTATAATATAAATAAGTATATATAAAGCACTGTTATTTATGTAGCACTGTTGTATATATAACAGTGCTTTTGCTTAAATTGGTTAATAGCTGGCTTATATAATGTATATAGCAAATAATTTATTATTTATTAAATAAATATATACACATTCGTAAGGCGATTAAAATAAATATATATATATTTTTCGTTTTAAAAGCATTCATGAGAATGTATATCTTTTGAATATCAATGAAGTCTTGGTTCAGTTTGATAGTTTATGTTCTTATGTTATGTAGACGAAGAGTTGGCTGCCTCAAAACCTTCCACAGGAATTGTTACATGGAATATTCTGAAGGAAAAGATTCCTTGGGGTCTGCTTTTCTTGTTGGGTAAGTTTTACTTGTAGAATAACCTATTTTTTAATAATTTACTTTAATTTCATGTTTTCATTTGTATAGCATGTTATCGCCTAATCAATTACCGAGAGGGATATAATTTAATTTATGTTTAGAAAGTTTCGTCGAAAGTATAAATGGCTTTCAGTGAAAGTTATGGTAATTTTTGTGTAATATTTTATGCCACAGTACTGCCAAAATATATTCAGTTATTGCTTATGCCAGAAAATTATGTGTAATCTTGTTTTCAAGTACAGTAAAAGTCATAATAATGGAAGTAAGTACTTAACAACGGACGTTAATTTATTATTACTAATCAATTAACCGTGTTTTACTATAGTATAAAGAAATTGAGTAACGATACTAAAGAAATAGCAATAGAATGAAGTTATACTTACTGGACCCTGAACTACATATTAAACATTAATATTTTAACTTAATATTTTTTGTATTGAATTATATCAACCAATTTCCCTATGTCTCAGGTGGAGGTTTCGCGCTAGCGGAAGGCAGTAAGGCGACGGGTCTCTCATCTATGATCGGGTCTTCGTTGACTGGTCTACATGGTCTTCCGCCAGCAGTAGTTCTACTCGTAGTAGTTTTGGTCACACAGTTCATCACTGAATTCACATCCAATGTGGCCATCGCTAATCTTATACTGCCAGTGCTAGCCAATATGGTATGGAATTTATCTATATCTTAATATTCTTTTATTAATATAAAGGTATTATAATATAATGTTATGTCCAAAACATAGGCTCGTACTCTGGAAATGGATCCTCGCTACTTAATGGTCCCAGCGACACTGGCTTGTTCTATGGCTTTCCACATGCCTGTGGGAACTCCTCCCAACGCTATAGTGGCGGGTGTCGCACACATACCTACTTCTAGAATGGTGAGAATATATATACTTAAAGAAATACATAAAAAGATACATCTATTATTTATTTTTATACTTGTTATTTTTGTCAGTGGTGGCCTAGTGGTTAAAAGGCCCGCCTCTCATTCACGAGGGCGCGGGTTCTATCCTGGCCCAGGCAAGTACCAATGTGATTTTTCCGAGTCATATGTACTTTCTAAGAATACTTATTTAGACATCACTGATTAATGTATTCCCAAAGAGGGTTGATGTCAGGAAGGCGGCCGGTCGTAAAAACAATTAGCCAAAACTATTCACAACATGTAAGGCAGGCAGACCCTGGCTAAAGCTGGGAAATTGACAGGTAGAAGAAGATGAGAATGAAGACTCTTATGGCTAACAATTTAGTAACAGATGAAGCTGGAACAAAGATTAAAAAATATGCTTGGATGCCGTATTTATTTTACACAGACTCATACATTTATCCTCACTTACACTACTAATATGGAAGACAATTTTTAAACACACAAACTATTAAAACATTATCGATTTAGTAAAATCTATTATTACATACTTATTATCGTTCAATATTAAAATTATTTTATATATCTCATTTCCAGGCTGTGGGTGGTATCGGTCCTAAAATAATCACTACTCTCATTGTATGGGGTGCTTATCCAACTTGGGGTTCGTTGATCTTCAAGCCTGAAGATATTCTCGCTTTAGACTCTGGCCCGAGGGTCTCAACTAAGAACATCAGCCTCAACTGTGCCGTCACCGCCAGTAACCTTATGCCAAATCACATTTACAACTGCAGCATGCCAGTAACTGGCATAGCGAATAAAACTCTAGCCTTACAGGTTAGTAATAGCTCTTTCGCATGCAATTATACGTTATTTAAGAATTAAATGTACCTGATATATTTAGTATTTATTTTTTTGGTAAATATTAGTAGATATTATATGTAGAGGATTGAAAAGAAATATATGTGAAGCATGATATTATGCCTACCAAATGCCTGCATTTTGAATAGCATTTTATTATACCAATTATTAATTAATTGTTATAATTATAGTTGGTACTGAAAATAACTTCTAGAATATATATTAGTTGTGCCAATGATATATGGTTTAATGCGGTAAAATCTGTTACCATTTTTATTTTCAAACGTAGTTCAGAGCATTTTCTAATAAACATGAATCTGATTATTGCTTTATATATTTACTATTGTGTTCCTCGTGTGAATTGTGATGTTATTATATATTAATGAATAAGATCTGAAATAAAAAATCAATCAATGTGATATTTAAAATAGACGTGCCAATCACTGGCATGTTACTGGCATCCTGGTTAAATTGTTTCGGAAGCATTTTACAATAATACTTATATACTAAATCTTAATTAACCGTTACGCCAGTAGCATTGCATTTATAGTGCCTTCAAAGATTCCTCCATTTACTTATATTTATAAAATATTTACAATATTTTAAAATTCAATATACAATGATCTTTATAATAACCATTTTTACCATAAATATTATAATAATTCAAATCAGAGGTCACAGTTTAGTATGTCAGAGTATTATTTTTATATATAGCTAACATTAATATTAACATATAGTGGCATTATATATACAGATGTACCTTTTGTATTAAAATACAAATAAAATGTAGTACGATTATGTAGTTTCCTTTTGTTTTTACATATGATTAATATAGACTCAACAACAGTTACCACAACACGACTGGTAGATAGTATACAAATAAATAAAAATATATTATATTTATATTATACAATATTATAGACGATTGATATTTTTGTATTTAATTAATATATGGATTTTAAATGGTACGGTTTGGTTATAGATAGGTGATATGCACAAATATTTAAATTATAGTATTCTAATTAGGTTCTTATCAAAGTAATTGTTCCTTATATTTTAATAATTGAAATTGAGATCCAATGATGCGTTTTTTATATAAAATGTGTGTTCATCCGGATCCATTAAATAATATTTATTTTGCTATACACGGCGGCAACATTTTAAAAAGTTTTTAATGCTTATTAATAATGTTGCCAGATGTAAATATGCTCATGTAAATAGTGATTGTATTGTTAGTTGTTTAATAAACATTAAATGTGTGATCGTTGTGTTTTATTTCAGTTAAAAATAAAATAAAATTTTCCAAGTTCCAAAACAAGATGGCTTAAATTTAATGACGTCACAAAATAAATACGGGTTTTGTTTGTAAATAAAAGTGGTCGTAATGAAGTCAACAAAACAGGATGAAATTTATTAATACCCAGTATTTTAATTAATTTGCGTATCATATGACGTCAATTAGGATAGGTATCCACATCCGGCCAAATAATCTTGGACCACACAGTTGTTGTGAAAAGATTTATGAGTATCGCAGCGACAGATGGACCAATACCTGCTATCATCTGAAATGGAAGAAATAATAAAGCCAGTTAAATATAATTTATATTCGAAATAGACTGATTCGGGGCGTAATTGCAATTTTCGTCCGAGCATAAGTTTGTAGGTGAAAAAATTAATAAAATAAAAACGGACTTGAAAAATCTAGGCCTGAGCTTACTCTAAAATAAGTTTTGTTAGTTTTAAAGCGTTTAGGCGCGAGTTTTAAAAGAATTTTTTTTCTGAAAGAGAATAAAACCACACGATTTCAATTGGACAGTTATAATTCATGTTAGCTTCACTAGTAAGATAACTTTTGATGGTTAATTTGAAACAAGAGCTAACCATTTTTGATGGCGGTATTCCCGCATATGCGGCCACCATGGCATACGCAGGTACCGCTGGTAGTAAGTGGAATGGAAGAGATATTGTGAGTGTTGCTCCGACCATTAGATAGCGTGGATTTATCTTAGTTAATATGCTCTGGAATTTAGTTTGTTTCATTTTTAGTTGTAGGAAAAATTATTATAAATTACAAGATATCTATCTATAGTTAATTAGTATTATTGAAATGAATTGGACGCTTTCAGAAATTAAGGTTATCGTACGTTTATACATTTGACCTATCAGTCTTTGGTCATAATTCTTCAGAACAGAAAGCTAATTGTTTTAAAAATTTAGTCAAAGAATATGTATTTAAATTTTAAATATGCTTGTATCCAATGTCTTATCCTGTGTTAACAACTTAACACGACTACAATGAATGCATAATAGTTTTAAGTTATAGAGAGAAAAAAATAACTACATCAGAAAAATCTAGAATAGTGTTCAAATGGCCGGAGAATCCTTTATTCCTATAATCCTTGTATCTTGTTAAACAATTCTTAAAATCTTTCTTACCAGATTAGCAATGCAGGGCAGTAAGCAGGTCGCAACGACAGAGTTACTGCCAAATTCTGTCATAATTTTACAAAATAGAATAACTATGAATGCTAGTGCCGGTGCCGGGAGATCTCGGAACATCAATAGAAATTCGACGAATTTGTCAGTCATTTTCGTGTAGGTCATGGCCTCGAAGATAACGTTATTACTGGCTGTGATAGAAACGATTCAATTGTCACATCTTATTCAGTCTAAAAGAATCTTAACTGATTTTGTTCAAACAATTATTATTTAGGTATAACCCAAAAACTAAATGCAATTTTGTGTACGATGTATGTGAGTTACACTGATGTAAAGAAAGAATTATGGATCTGAAAGGTAAGATATATTTTAAGTATCAATCTGCTTAAAAACGTTGAACATAGCCATGTTATAAACAATACCATTATTTATGTTTCAGAATCTTCAGGGACTAAAGAGGTCAACGTAATTCTCTCGTGAAATGTGAATATTATTTTGGTGGCGATCTATTTTAGAAAGGAAGTGGACGAGAAAATATTCCATCCAAAGATTTGGAACTCTTATTTCAATGGTAATAAATACTTATATAAAATATTTTATATATAAAACTTAAACAAGTGTGCGAAATTTTTCTGTGTTACTCATACATTTGAGTTAAAATATTATGTATCTGTGTTGCAAGTGCTATTTATACGAAAATCTTAGCTTTTTATAAGCAATTAATATTTAATTTTCATAAAATGCGCAATTTTATCGCCAATAAGAGCCAAGAGTTAATACAGCGCCAGACAAAGTCATTATAGCTAATTAATTAATACTAATACAACGGGTTTTTTATAAACAAAATGTAAATATAAGAAAGAAATAATTATCACCACAAAGAACCTCACAATGGAGCCATCGATTATTATAATAAGAAACTCATTGTTTCGTAATTAATACTAACCAGTGATGAACAAAGCACTCCAATGTATATTTTTTCTTATCAAAGGCCAACTGAGGCATTTTTTAATAGCATTTACTCTTATGATATTGCCTGGAACGTATAAGTACAAACTTTTAGATACCTCAATACTTAGGCGCTATATTGTTATATTTTTTTAATCTCCTGCTATATTTTTCCGTCATTTTCACCTTGAAAATCTCAAAAAATATATGATTTTTTTACATTCACAATATTCAACTCCATAACATACCATTATGTCTAAAATTCTTGATGAAATCCAGGCTTGTAGGTGTTATGAAAAAAAGCGCTGCACAAATAATAGAAGGGGAATGCATGAAACTGTAGACGAAAAATATATATTTCATTAGTCCTCTAGAATGTGTCAAATAACAAGTAAATTAGAGATGAAATAAAATATGGTACTATATTACCTGTTTATTTTTAATGTTTCACGATCAATAACCAAGTCTTTTAAACTGATGGTGGCTTGAAGAATCACTGTTAACATAACGAAGGAACCGACGATCTGGGAATTTATATTAAATATAATTTATAACTATCATACTCTAAGAAATCTGCGAATGCTGCTGTTTTTAAAAGCGCAATCTGCGATTAACTATAAGCGATAATAACTATAGCGATCAACTGTAACTGAAACTTCTTGCGAATTTGTAATAAAACTGTTGTCAAAAAGAAAGCTGCAAAGATAGATGTAATTAATGTCTCTTAGACATAGGGCACTAGCGAATGTACTATTTAACTGTCGATAAAGATGTTCATCTCTGAATTTTGCGACTGTGTTAATGTTAAAAACAACACTTAAAATATTTATAATAAAACAAAAATTTTTAATTACGCAGTATGGAAATATATTAACAAGCGAATCTATGAACGAATTGGTAAAAAAAGATAATTTATGCGAATGTATTACTGAACTGTTTGTAATAAAAGCGTTTTTGTGCTACTATTTACTCTTAAAAAACCTATTTGCAAAGTAATTATAATGTTGAAAAACAGGGAAAACTCCGAAATTACAACTGAACTGTTTAAAATACGAGCTATCAGATAATAAGTGCTCGAGCTATTAAAAAGTTATTTTAGAATTTATAATAAGCTGCCAGCCAATGCCAAATTACGGAGATATAGCTGAGCTATTTTTAGTAAAAGTGATCTGGATGTAACCAAAAGGAGCAAAAATGTTTATTTGCGAATTTCTAATTTAAATGCCGATAGCAAAAGCGATCTTTGGATGTATAATTTAATGTATCATAGAAGGCCAAACCGCAAATTTATAATTACCATGTCAGTTAAAAGAGTAATATGCGAATTTGTAATTAAACTGTAGTGTGACAAAGTATGAAAATTAATAAAAAATTGTATAGTTTTTTTTATTCTATCGAACTTCTACGTGCATGGTGCACGAATATAATCTTTTTATTCATCGTTGAGTAGGTACAGAGAGTTAGTCTGTTGTTTTAAAATTGGTTAAAGCTTAGTTTATCAAGAAAAAATATATAAATATCTCCATTTATAAATTACTTGTCTAATAACACTGCGTAAATTGCTATTGCGAAAATAATGATTGCACAGCATACCTATTTAGCAGAAGTTGTTAGTCAATATAATTACCATTTCATGCAAACTTATCCTTCCTAATCTAGTGTATTGCGCTTCCAGCAGTGTGCCAACGTACTGCTGTTCCTCGCTAGTAAGACTCGCCTGGAGAGAACTGTAGTTCTGTACACTGGAATATATTATTATTCAGGAAATTTTAGTTGGCTATAACGAAAAATAATGACACTTTAGTCTCATCTCTGTTAATCAACGTGTATATTTCTTTTTTGATTAAGTCTATTAGGCTTGAAAAAAAATAGTTCTATTTTGCTATTATACTTACATCACGGACACAATATTAGTGGCAGAGCTACTTATCATTCGTAACTAACTTAAATGAATAGATCAAAATTTTTCTTATACACCCCGTACCGCATCATGCCAAGGAAGTAAAAGTTTAGCCACAAGTACAGGCATATCTCCATGAGAAGCACGCCTGGCAGAGTGAGTAACGTGAAGTGGGGGGCTTCCAAATTGGGGATCTTGGGGAAAACCCTTAAAGTATAGGAAAAAATAGAAAATATTTTAATAGGAATAATTAAATTCGAATATGTTCTTTTACTACATTTCTATGGTCTTACATATATCAACTACGCTGTCTTCCGTTTGGAATGAATGGTGGACTAAGTCAATTTATACATAAACAACTCTAACTATATCCCTACGTGTTTTATATATATGACCGTATTTAACATGCTGTTCTATATGTACATATTTTATTTTGATTCTATATGTACATATTTTATTTTGAGACCACTCATAAGGTCATATTTCAAAATATCTATTAACAGCTCGAACGGATATGTGAAAATCGATGAGCACAAACAGAGAAAAATAAAGGAGACATGAGAAAAGTACCATTTAAGAAATAAAATAACCTCAAATTACTCATAAGGTTTCTGATAAGAAATTTCCTGATTAAGTACTAAATGCAATAGCTGTACTCTTACTACTAAACTATCAACGTTAATATGCTTGTGAGTGAAAACTAGAAACGATGTGTATTTATTTTGATAAGCAAATGTTTTTATAAAATCATTCAATTTTCTATGGCCTTGCTATAATATTTTTAAAACCCTTAAAACTTACGTTGAGCAGTAATTCTTAAACAGTCGATTTGATTCGCTCCCGATAAATGTACACACACCACCTAAAGAATAAAACAGTAATAAGTAGTAATTATTTATTATAATAGACTACAATTTATCTATAACTAATTATTAGGTTTTCACTACAAGTAAACAGGTAATTAAATAATCATAGATTTCCTTATTACGATAATATTAAGGTTTTAATACTTATTACATAATTGCAATTAACATCACCTTGATTATCGCATATAAATACTTATTAATTAATTTGTTATTTTATATGCATGAAATATAATTCATTTTTATGATGGTAATAAAAATCAATGGAAGTCTAACTCTTGAAATATTATTTTATGGCTCTTTTATATTAATGTAATATTAATAAATCTAAATTCAGAAGTAACAGTAGGTCATATTATAATTATGTGTGATAAACAATACTATATTTTAAATGTACATATAATAATATTTCTATATATACCTAAATCTGTTTTTCAATTCGTATATGGGATATCTGTCGATGCCTCGATATGTACCTACTTTCTTTCTAGTACTTATACCTAATTTCTTTCTAGCCATCACTAAGCCTTTCTGTTTTAATACGAACGCTTTAATTTACTACTCCAACATTAGCTTAACATTTTATTAAGTATTAATTATTTTCTTCATCATAATTACATTGTCTCTTCAACTATCTAAGGTACAGTATATAAAAATATATTTTTAATATTCCCAACAATACATACCTATTGAAGATGAGTAAGCTATGCCTAGGAAATAAAAAATCGTAAAATCTGACGGCCTTGCTTCACTGAAACAAAAAAGAATAGTTTAAAAATTAAAATACGTTTAGGTATCGTTATTTGTAATGAACATAATCTCCTCATCGTGAAGTACCAGTATCCTTATTGTAAGTTTGGATGGTCACACTTCATATTTTATATATCCAGTTTCTTTATTCAGATAGTATCAGGGTAAGTAAGTGTCAATGCAAAATTTATGCTTAAGTTAAATGTCCTAATGTTTTCTATTTGTCCATCGAAACTTCAGAGAAATCTGCTTATAATTAACTTGTAGTATGATTTTTGCCGTGGCCTTTGGTCTGACCTTCGTATGAGTTAGTTTATCTTTGTTAGAACCATCTTAAAACAAGTGCCTTCGTTAGAAGAGTGGTTGGCCGTATGCTCAAAACCTCTTTCCCCATTCCTACACTCTATTACTTTATCTATTTTTATTTTAAAATGCTTTGTATGGTATCAAAGTATATAAAATATCTGATATTCTACTATAGTACAACCGTTCATCTGTTTTTTAACAAAAAGGGATAAATTAACCTTAACGCTCTTTTACATGAAAATTTAATACCTTCATAAGTGTTACTATAATTCTTGTATAACATATATTAAAAATATTGCAGAATGTTCCTTACACAACATCGTAACGGGAACTATCACCAAGTTTACGTGGTTCAAAAATTTCTAACACTCCCATCTGAAATGTTTAGAAACGTTATCTTCATTAAATGTATTACTTACATACTACTGCATATTATATACATACAATACTATTTCCTTTATCTGTTAAGTAGAACACAAAATATATTTTTAAAAATATACCTATTGCAAATGTAATAAAATCGCGTTATTGTATACCTATACGTTTTAAATTACTTATAAGTTTAAGTTATAAGACAAATTTCAAAGAACGCTTGAATTTCCTCAGTAAGTGTGGTTGGGATTATAATAAGTGTTCTTATACTGGTCTACTTGACTCTTTTTAAGAACCTAGACCTTCCTAGTCCAAAATTCCGAGGACTCCTATTAGGAGCATTAGAAAATAAAGGATTTAGTAAATGTTTAATATTAAAATATATTTGTTGTCTTAATAATACATCTGAAATAATGAATACGCAACTTTCCTAATAGTGTTCCTTAGCTGAATTAAAGTATTTTAATATCAAAAAATGCCGAGTAAGAATCTAGCTACTATTGATATCTATTATCTAATATGAATATGTTGAGTAAAGGTAAGTTTTACTTGTGTAAATTTTAAGTCAATAATCTGCCCAGCTTAAGTACCTACTTTAATCTAACATCGAACTGTGGATTAATGTATTAGGAATGGAAAGAGGTCTTCTTATATTTTAGGCAAATCCTTACACATACAGTTGTCTATTGCAGTTATTTTGAAAAAATTTAAGATAATCAACATATTCGTAATATTATTTTGCATAGTAATGCTATCTCTATACTGGGTTTCACAAAAACTTTTTAGATCTAACTTATTTTTATTAGAAATCAGATCTTTACTATTGTACGTAATTTTGATGTACAATTAACTTTAATTATTTAAGGCCTTGCTATTTTTTAAATATTTAACTTTTCGTCACTTAAGAATCTTTATTTTGTAGGCTTATCCACATCAGGTAAAAATATATTTTTTTATTTTTACCATTAAAATTTAGTGTTGTTAAAGTCTGTAAAAAGTCATTTAAGAAAAGATATAAAAAAATCTCTTTTTGAATTTTTCTTGTTAAAATTAACCTCGATTATATCCTTATATGTACATACACATTACTTCCTGTACTTTTGTTTTGATACAATTAATACTGTTGTTTAAATTATAATATAAAGCTTATTACTCTTTCGAGTTCACCGAGAACAGCTTTCATGATCGGCATCATGATACCACAGGTCATGGTGTTTGTGCACCACATGGACAGCACCATACTGATGGCGAACATCAAGAAGCTCAGCCTTGAATACACAAATAAGAAAGAAATTAATCATTAAATCAAAAATAAAACTTCCAATAAGTAATTTAGAGGCAGTCAAAATTTTAATAAATAATTTTTCTTTTTTTTTTGTAGTAAAGGCCAGTTATATGCTTTAAGGCTGTTTAAATAATAACTATACAAAATCATGGTTTATGATTATTGAGCACTTGATATTAATTTGCACAAAATGAGTTACCTAAAATGAGAACAGCCAAATATAAGCAGAAACTTTAAGGCAATCCGCTTGTGAATATTGCTGTACTCTATGGCTACAACTATCATCATAACTCCTAAACAGTCCAGGACTGAGTTATTGATATTTATCTGAAAAATAATTAGTTTTAACTATGTTAGAAAATTGCAAGTAAATTAATTCAAAAATAATAATTGCAATGGTTATACTACTAAATAATGTTATGAATATATATGTACCGTATATATCACAGGTCTTCCCAGAGCGTCTAATATCGTAAACATAGTTATTGGAATCAATGAAGTAACGCCTGGGTGGAAGATATTAGCAACCAAATAAGTTCCATTCACAAGAAATACGTAAAAACTGATATAAGCCTAAAATGTAATTCTTAAGGTTTAAATGAATTACTTTTAAAATCGAAAACTATTACAACGATACTTATTATTATGAATATTATATATTTTTGTAAAGGTATTATTTAATTACTGGGAATAGTCTAATCATTTGTCAAATGGAATAAAATGTAATATAATTATGAAAACCGTCAATCCTATTACAAAGGTACTTACTAACTTACATTATCATCACCTAAACATATTATTGGTATCCAAATTAATGGTGTTATAATAAAAGTTATCAGTTTCCGGTAAACTTTCATAAACCTCTGAAGCCTTTCTTTCCTTGATATAATTACAAGATTGCCTTCCCTTGAAAAAATATTAATTACATGGCAATTCAAGTTTTGATATTAAATATATCTTATAAAAGACTTACGATAAATTTGTATCCATTTAGGTTATATTTATCTTATTTGTAAAAGTAAACTGATATTATTCAAATCTCATTGGTTAAGAATACCTACCTTAAAAATATAAAAATTATATACATAATTTTATATAGCAACATTTTAAAAAGATTAAAGCAGTTGTTGTGTCAATATTATAACCTGATTTTCGAACGTATCGGATCAATTTTCAGTGAAGTTCAGTTGTCAAATAATCGTTACATCAGTTGGATGTGTAGCGCTCCTCAGACAATCGTGTTATTTATCGAATTAATAAACACATTTAGTATCGAAGAAAATGGCTGTGGAACTAGAATATGATTATGATGCGGCAATAGCTGCCATGGATAAATTTTGTCAAGAAGATTTTAATGCCTTAAAAGAATGGACTAAAAAATTAGACAAGTCAAAATATGTTCCTAAAGACCTTACGGATAAACAGTTGTTGTTATTTTATAACGCATGCTATGGAGATATAGAGAGGAGTAAAACGTGTATAGAAAGATATTATAATCTAAGAAAAAATACTCCAGAAATCTTCGACAATAGATGTTTAAGTTCTGATGAGCTGCAACCTTCTGTAGAAGCCCTGTAAGTACTACTTTTATGTTTATAAAGAATAATATAAACTGTAAAAAATACACAGAGTATATCCTAATAGTAGCTTATGTTATGTTCCATCAGTAATGCTTCTTGTGAAGAAAAAATAAATTGTTTTCTATGTTACCATTCATATATATTTTTTAAATTAAATGCAACAGCGAATTGTATAAATGAAATAAATGAATGTGTTAGAATGAATGCGGCATAAAAAAAGTACCAAAATTAGTTAAATCTTTGTGGCAGAAAATTGCTTATAAATATGTTTTTCTAGTAAAAAATATTATCATTGACAGCCTAACTATAAATATTACATGGGATTTTGAAAGTAATAACAAAACTTTTTTATATACAAAAATGTTTTTTTATTATAATGAACATTCGCCTTATTATAACATTGGGTTATCAAAGATGAAATATAATTACATTTTCTTTTATTTCACATATATTATGGTTTTTATTTGACAGACAATTCTGTATTCACTTTATCAATACACATGGGATTTTTTAAACATATTTATAAGCTGTGCCTCTTAAAACATTGTAAGTTAACAAGAAATAGTATATTATTATTCATACTTAGTTATGTTTATGTCATTAACCGGTTTATTAAAGGGTATGCTCATTACCATTAATTTATTGAGAGAACCTAAAGATTTTTAATTAGTCAGACAAATTTTGCTGATATACAACAGTTACTAAAATAAATAAAAAGGTAAACATTTTTGTATGAAAAATGTTAACCTTTTTATTGATTTACACAATTTCTTTTTTTTTTATTATAATTTCTTTTTTTATTATAATTTAAATGAAAAAAATGGTTATTAACAAAAACACTTAAAATACATTTTTGATAATAGGTTACAAGTTATTGTTCTAAACCATGTGAGTAATTTTATGTTTCACACCAAATTAAAATGTGAATGTACATAAAAAATACTATCACAATACATATTATATTCTTTAGCTGATTTTACTATTTAACATACAGTAAATAAACTACCATCACAAACGGAAAGACCGTCACCTGTGATGTGCTCACACTAAAATTATTTTAAAACACTTATTATTCATTTACTGTTTTCCTCTTCTACCTGGCAATTTCCCAGCTTTAGCCAGGGTCTGCCTTACATTTTGTGAATTGTTTTTACAACAGGCCGCCTGCCTGACATCAAACCTCTTTCTTGGGAAAGCATTAGTCAGTGATGTCTAAATACTCTTAGAAAGTACATATGACTCTGAAAAATCACATTGGTAGTTATATACCATATTTATTATAATCAACACAAATAAAGAAAATTAAAAATAATAACAATTTTCAACATTTCATAAATTTTTTATCATTTGTTCAAATAAAGATGTCGAATGTAAATTACACAGTTTTAATTAAACATGTTTAAAGTATATTCATTATTTAAATTGTTTTTGTTTTCATTGAACATGTAATTAATTTAAGTTTCAAATTAAAATAAAACATATTCGAAGACTTGTTAGCATGTGTTACTATTATGAACTGCATAAAATTTTTCTATATTCATAAAAAAACATTGTTTTCTCGAACAATGGTTGGTATTTAGATGCTTAAGGTGTCTAATTAACAACTTTTTATATTTAATTTTTTTACTTACTTAATAGATACAAAGTTTATACATTTAGATGTTAAATTACTTTATTGTACATTTCCATTGTTTTGAGACGGTGTTGTATGACTTGAATTATGTTTCTTTTTGGATTTTTTATAAAACAACATTGTATGACCTATCTTCCTTTTTATTTAAGATTTATTTACAAAAAGATTTTAATTGACCTTGGATGAAATCATTGTACGTGCTGTGTCTTCTTTCCTACGTGTATATAAAGGATATAAAGCTATACAGCTTCATTTGATTTGAACATTCAAAAATGTTATTTAATATGGCGTTGCGTTTCATTAATTGGTCTTTCGAAATTAAGCTTCCTTCGCACCATTAAGTAACTTCTCTGCAAGTATTCCATCATACATAATACATAACATTTGGCTATGAGTGTTACATAATTTACTTTTTCTTTTTGCGAACGAATTAATAATTGCGTATACCGGATCGTATAATTTTTATATTTTTATTTTGATACTTTTCTTATAAAACTATTCAACGGCTTATGTAACATTAAAATTATTTTTTTTATAACGCTGTATTCTGCGTCAATGGTTGCCGCATGACGTAAATTGTATCAGGTTATTATAATTTTTTATGCGAAAAAAACTTTTACCGGCAACGTAGCTCGTAGATTTTTTGGTCATCTATAATTAATTTGCTTCCCAGTTATATTAAAACCTACGAAATACTTTTAGTAGGTACCATTAGTAATTCAATCGTCAAAAGAATATTTTAAAATGTTCAATGGACGCTGATGAAAATTATAATATTTGTTTTCAATTTTGTGCTTGTTATATCTTCAAATAGAATCCAATACATTTCCAACCGCGACATTTAACATATGAGACATTCAGACTTCACACCAGACAATACAGCGATACCTAACAATATAGTCCCACAAACCTAATTATCACTGTAAGCTATATAATGATATATAGCTCATAGCTAATGAGCTATGAGCTATATTTCGATCTTATAAGTAGATAATCCCAATTTTTTTTTTATCTATAGCGTGGCATAGCCAGTGTATATATGTAAACGATATATATAGTGATGTCGACAGAACCCCTTTTTTATTGTCTGTCGATACCCTTGGGTCAGAACGCAGTGGAGTTTGGTCTAATATTAACAACAGGTACCTAAGCCCCATTGAATTAGTACATGCCTACTTCATTGTCATAGTTTGACTACAAACCAAAAGTTCAACGTGAATAAAACTCTTAAATAAAATATTTTGCAACTTCTAGCATCACACAATCGACTTATTGCTTACGTACAATATTATGGATGTCCCAAATACACAATTTATTTACACATCTTTTCCATTTACAGCCACTACTTTAAAAAATATAAAATTGTTTTTTTTTTTTATCTTTTATGTAAAGATTCTTGTATAGATATACATCTCATTGTTTCCGTGTTTAGTGTGTAAACACTATATGTTTTTTTATGTTTCGTTTTAATCCGGTTCTAAAAAAGCAACTGCTTGTTTTCTGAAAGGAAAAATTTTTTGTAAATATTTTTTAAGCATTTATTATATATCCAAAACCGCTTTTTTATTTAACTGTAATGTACAATCGATGTACATATGACCTTACGTTATAATGGCATAATTTTATTTGCAACGCATATAATGTTGATTAAACGTGTTCATAACTTCTAAGTAATTTATTTCTTAGTACAACGTGCATTTTAAAATATTTTCTAGAATAGACGTGTTAGAATTATTGTAGAAAAAACTAAGCACAATATCTGAGATCGTCTTATGTGTAATGTGTTTGATTTAGACTACATATTAGTAAAATGTTTACATTAATTTAGTTTTTTAATTTAGCTTTTTAATTTAAAAAGTACTTTTTGACCTTTCAGTGTTGAACTAGGTTCCCGTAAATTGGCGATAATTTAATGCATTTCTTAAAAAAAAATACAATATAATAATAAAAATATACATATTCGTTTCGAAAATTCTTTGTTTTGATGTTCCAGAATTCAGACATTTTAAAACTTACATTAATTTTTTTTCCTCCTCTTTTATTCGTAAATGTTATATACACTACACAAATACTGTACGGTGGTCTTACGTATAATAAACTATCCATTGTATTTAACGCATTAGAGACATGAATAGAGTTATTTAAATATTATACTTTATTATGATTGCGCCTTTTATATATTCATGAGTTATTTATTTTATAGATTAGAGTTCTGCTAATTTAGTCGTTTGAATATTTTAGCACTCGAAAGCAAGGATACTAAATTGGTGGGTGAATGTGTTTATCATAACATGCTTTATTTTTGATTGAATATTTTTGTATGAGAATATTTGTCACATTAATTATAAAAAAGTCTTTTAGACACCTATCGCAAGGACTTGCATGATATTCAATTAATTTTTATTTATAGATATTTTATTTTTAATTATTATATAATACATAAAATAGTTTATGGCAACATAACTTCACATTTATCATCTTAATTTCTTAACCAATTACAGTGTTCGCTTGGGTCATGGACACACTTATAATTACGATAAATCATTTTGGTCCGATCGTAACTCAGACAACAGCTTAAAAACACTTTTATTACTTTACTCAATTGTTTACCTGCTGTTAAAAAAAATCCTTTTTCTTAGGATACTAGTACAATCATTAATGAGCAAGTTCTTAATACGTTAACATGAATCGTATATTAAAACAAATGTATAGTAAATAATCACCAATCAAAAGTCTAGTATAGAAAATGGTAACATGATGTATAATTCTTTCCAGAGAGTTCAGTGTGTTGCCAGAGAAATCTCATGATGGCTACGACTTGATCTACCACCGACTTCACTACACAGAACCTTCTAAATACCACTTCGAGCCTGGCTGCAAGCTTCTTTTCATGACTGTCGGTGAGTCCTCATACACTAGTATACCGAAAAGAAAAGGAATGTACTCTTCATTAAACAAACACGTAATCAAAGTAGGTTTGGGAGGTCAAAAGAATTATATAGTCTAGAGTAATGTGAACTCGATTTTTTAATTAAGTTATCACTTCATCAAATGTAACATACATTAGTAGTTGTTGAATTTTAAATCAAGCGAAACTCATGTTACATAACGATAAAGATTATCACATAGGAACATGATAATTTCTTATTAGACACTTTAAAAATAACACATACTTATGAAGAAGTATTGCGTTATTAGCGATTAATAATGTACATTTTATATGCTATATACAATATTTGTACACCAACTTTTGGCAAATTGTACCCAGACTTTTAATATTGATTTTAGGTATACAAATATATATTTGTACATTTTAGTTTTTGATCGTGACTTCGTATGCGTGATCTTCTCGATTTGGTTCAGAGTAATATGTACAATGTGTGTTAAAATAGTAGCTATGGTTATCAGTCGGCAGCGACATCTACAGCCTATCACGTGACTTCATACACAATACAACAGTTATGCCGTATTCCTAGAGGAATTACACAGAATTCCTTTATAAATTAGAGTCTGTCAAGTCTGTCAAGTTTACTCAAAATTAATTAAGCAGTTGTTGCGTTAACAAGCAACAAACATTCATACGTCCTCACAGAGTTTAGCATTTACAATATCATTAGGATAAATGTATGAACGATCTTATGTTCGACTTTGTTTGTTTATAAAACTACTTATTTACTTATTAAACTACTTTATATTGGAAACAATTAACTAACCGAGTTATAAACTTGTTATCCTTGTTAATACACATTGTAATGTTATTGTTTATATTAATTTATATAAAAGTTGTTTTCATAACACGTAAACGTTTTAATAGGCTTGGAATATATATATATGTATTTTTTATAAACTAAATAATTTGAATAATTTAAAACTCATTTGCAATTCGTTTAAAATTTTTGCCATTATATCCAATTCAGCGACCCCGTAATTAATTATTTTTTTCTGTTTCTCTATAGCGTAGTTTAAAAACATATTTACCAAATAGGTTTTGCACGCGACTTTGTCCATTTGGAATATTTTTTGTATCATTTATGCATGGAAAATAAAAGTAAACGAAGTTATTTATTAACACGACAACTATTTATCAGCGAAAGTCTTTAAAAACCGGTCAAATCCTTAATAGATTAGACGAAACAAATAGACAAACAGACATTCGTTAAATATATATTTTGCCATGTCGATAACCAATGATTAGTGAAAGTGCATGTTTTAATATTAAAATAGTAATAATTATTTGCATAGATTTTCAGTTGTCACACATCACTGTTTAACATTTAAATGTTAAGCAATTTTGAATAATATAAAGCAAATAAAACAACTTATACATATAATCAGTACTGTGTCTAGAAATGTGCCATTTAATTCTGATTTGCCTTACAAAAATATAAATCTTCTGCAAGAGCAATTAGCGAATGGTCGTATTATTAAATAACAAAACAAAGTTCTCAAACAAAGAAAGAAAATTTAAAAGACCTCTTTTATTCGTAATGCTATTATCATAAGTTTTTGTGCAATTTGGAACATTAAATATCAATTATGCATTCCAATAGAAATCACGTAATAGATAATTATCAAAAAATAATAAAACTGTTTTAGTCACCTTTTAAACTTAAAAAACTTTATATCGTTTGTTCATACCTAAACTTTTAATATCGCCATTGTGCTCATTAGATACCGTGTGTTAACTAAACATTAAAAGATATTATTAGCCAGTTATATATTTTAATATCTTTGTTTATATATTTTTATTAATAAGGATATTGAACCGAAAATAATCTATGTCACAATTAAAGCAATTAACATCTCGATACTTCGTTTCTTAATCAAGGTTACGTAATAAGGACAAGGCGTTCAGGCTCGCGACCGTCTTGGTAAGACGTTCATTTACTGCTATAAAAATAATAATATATTTACTAATTAGGGAAATTAAGATTTATGCTAAAAAAATATACTTTCAAAATTTAAGACCCTTTATTATTATTATTTTTTTAATGTTTCTTTTGTTGAAATTCGTTTAAGCGTTGGATAGTTCAAGTAATGAATATCACAAGTTTATTTTACCTGTTCACTCATAAAATACAATTTTTTTTGATAAACCTATCTATGGGATTCGTTGTTTAAAAAGAATTCAGTCATTTTGGCCATATAGAACCTAGATCTATAATAGGATAATTTTGGCCATAGACAACTCTTTTATATTCTGTGAGTTAATGGTGTTTCCTTAATGATTTTGTCAATGCCGAGCATTTTTATTCAACTTTGATATATAAAGAGAGCTTCATGAACGGAAAGGTCATGACTAGATGCTAATAAATTCAATACTGCCTAGACCGGAGAAACATTTCAACATTTTTAAGCTTTGCATTGACATCCGCTGTACATACATATGTACGTATAAATGTATGTATATAGTACTGTCAGACGCTGGTTGAATCTATGTAGTTCGTTAGTTTTTGATTCTTTGAAGTCGATATGCTACATTCAACGGACTAGTGCAGTCATTTTTTTGGTAATTTAAATTGGAAACAGAAAAAAAAAACGCTGACATTTAAGACACCAAAAAACAATCGTGAGAGGAGTTGAGGGATTTTAATTGCTTAAGTTTTGTGATTTAATTAGTGAAGATTAATATTTTGCAAACATTAATATCAAGATTGCTTATCAGATAACGGGTTGCAGTGCGACTTACTTCGATTAATTATTTTTATATTTTTATATGCTTAGTGATAATGTATTTTTGAGTCTAGACAACTTTAAAGGGCAAATGTTTAATGAATTATATTTCTTTTACAGAAATATTAAAATTTGCAATGAAAATATTATTTTACTAATTGTTATAAAGATCTAAAGTTCCATATATTAACTGACAGGAATCCTTGGTGATGAAACTGACGAAAACCTTAATGATATTGAAGCATAAAATACTTAACTCCAATTATGGGATGACCTTCATCATTTATTTAATAATAAAATCCCAAAAACAAAGTGTATTTTTCCCAAAAAAGTTTTCAATGTGTACACCTTAAAATCTTATATATTTAATTAATTCTATTTAAAAATCGAGACTTACAAAGAAAAAGCTAAGATTTAAATCTAAAACAAAACAGAATATCCTGAGAGGCACATTACTCTAATTTTGGTAATAGACTATTGAATTAACTTCCATATGAAATTGTAGGATTAACATCATCATCAAAACATACTTACATTACATTAGTTTACTATTGAGCCTATGTCAGGACATAGACATACAAATATATTTCTTTGAACTAAGTCGCTATTCTTGAATATCCATATCATATAAATAGCAGTATAGAGAGTGTAGTGAACGGCCTATTCTCAATTTACATTTCCTTCCATGCAAATCTACCCCTGGCAAAAATGTTTCCAAGATACTTGAAGACAGAATATATTTCTACAATATCTGCATAAGTATAACCATGCAGAGTGATTTAAATTTTATGTACATATAAACTAAATAAACGATTAATAATATCGATAAGAATTTAAAATATAAATTCATTTTTAAAAGATCAAGACCGTTCTATTTGAATTATTATTATTAATTTGAACGCAATTTTTTATCGCCGCCATTTCTTACAACTGTTCAAGGTTAATTTATTTCCTTATAATATTAACACTTAAATCTCGATATGCTTCATAATTATTATTTTGTTTTTATATCTTAATTTATTTCATCCTGTTTGTTTGTCTGTATAAGCGTTTGGTATCGTATTGGATTATAACAATAAACTTCGCGTGTGGCAATACTGACGCAAGTCGCAATGTCAGTTTTTATAAAAATACAATGGACAATTATATTACAACCATAACTGACTCGTACAATATGTGATGTAATATGATTTATGTTATATGGAGTTACCTAATCATCCAATTTATTGCATAACTGATCCTAATTTAAATTAAAACAGATTTGAAAATGTTATTCAACAAAATGTTTCTTTAACGGATTTTAAAAGGATAAATATAATACTTTTTTCTGTCTTTTAGTATATTATTGATTTATATATCAGTATAATGGGTCTTTCTTTAAATATAACAATGAAAAATGAGTGTTAAAATATTAATTTTCAAAAGTTCCTGAAAAAAAAGTAAGAAGTTTTCGATATTTTATTACAATTACATTTTTAAATAAAATTATTTCAATATCATCTGACTATACCTACTTATGTATGTATCTAAGTATGTATGTATGTATGTGTCTATGTACATATGTAATGTATAATATCATTAATTTATATAAAAGCATATAATTATTACAAGATTCATTCAATATTTCAGATTCTTGTCTCCATAAGAGAGGTCCACAACCTGGTTACATTTTTCTCTTCGACATGCAAGGAGTTAAACTCGGCCATCTCACCAGAGTTAGTCTCTCGTAAGTATTATATAATCATCATCTAAATATATTTATATATTTTAAATCTATGAATCACTTGAATAAAGACGTTTCCCGCCAAAACTAATTCAATTTATAGTATGAATATCTATTTCGTATTTGTATTATGTACACAATCTACTGTATATTAATTTGAGTATAGTCTTCATGTAAATAGCCACACAAACAGAGTACCTTCAGTATCAGAGATAAATTAACTAAGATTTCTAGCATTATTTTAATATCCTGATTTTGTAATAGCTTTCAGAAGGACAGGCAAAGGTAAAGAAATATAAGACGTCTTAGATCGAGCTTAACCATTGCGTATTTAGAACTCTTTGCATGTCTAATAAAATAGATTCCATCTTTGCTCTGGTAAATAGGGAACCCTTAAGATAATAAAACTTAATTGAATTAGTCAAGTCTTTCATATAAACCGTATTTTTTATGTTTTATATCCAGCGCATGAATTATTACATTCCATGGGGCTTCTTTCTTTTAAATTTCGTATGTTATATATACATATTTGAATGTGTAGAAAAAAATCTATTGTAGTATTTTTTTTATAATAGTTATAAATTGAATGCGTCGTTGTAACTATAGCTTATTAAAAAATATATTAAATAAGGTTGTTTATTCCCGAAACCTTTTTTGTATATTTTTTTTGTATACCTAATATTAAATATATTATAGTATTATATAGTAGTATATTTAATATTTCCGTTATTTTTATTATTATTTTTTTGGAATTTTGTTATTAATTTAAAATATAAATCACAATAGTACCTAAGTAGATGTATATATTATATATTTTTAATTGTTATTGTTAGTATTTCGTAGAACATCTAAGTATTACTTATTTATTCTTCACCAGGTCTCTACGTAAGTTCTTTCAATATGTACAAGAAGCGATGCCGGTGAGGATGAGGGCGATACACGTCTTCAACACTGAACCGATCCTGGACAAGCTGCTGTTACTCATCAGACCTTTCATGGATAAAAAGTTCTTTGATATGGTACAAACAGAATATACCACCACACATGTATTTTAAAACTAACTAGCTGCGCCAAGCGGGTTTACTTTCGGATTTCCGAGATGTAAAGTAGCCTATGTGTTATTCCTGGACGTCAGCTTCCTGTATACAAAATTTTATCAAAATCGGTTCATACGTTTGAGCGTGAAGAAGTAACAAACATACACACACGCTCACAAACTTTCGCAATTATAATATTAGTAGGATATCTTTTATACACAGAACGACTATCCTCTTATATGCATGTTGATATCATTATTATTAATTTATATTAATTTCATCGAAATCTGTGCAGTAGTCACAATTATTTGTGACTACTGCACATATTTCAATGAAACCTTGCAACTATTTAGCACATACATAACACGAACTTGTCGCCTTTCATATATTAATATTTCGATCTAATTCTTTAGAAACATTTATTGCTACTACCATCTAATCTGATATTATTTAAACGAATAAAAAGCTTACTTCAAGATCGCATCGTTACACTACATATGTAGACAGTTTTCCATTGATAAGTCTTAGCAAATTACAGAATAACAGTGGGTTATTGAATCAGAAACAAAATTACCTTTGTATGCAGTATGACGTGTGACGATGTAAACTATTGCTAAGCAACACAAAAAGATTCTTGGGGTCCACGTTCTTTTTTGGTGTTTATTACTTAAATCCGATATCTAAACTAAAAAATCGCGACAAACTAGTAATAAAGCTATTTACACAAATAAATACTTGCATTGGTTTTGTGTCTTTTTGATTTCAGTCTATAAAATAAACTTCTTTTAATTTTTGGTTAATTTGAAAACTTAAACCATTCTTTCATATTTACAACAACAGAATTCAAAGTTTTATATCATTTATTTGTTAATAATTTCAGATAAAGTTCCATCACAAGAACGAGGATTTAGAGAATTTCTACCAGACCGTTATACCTCGTTCAGCGTTGCCGCCGCTCCACGGTGGTACACTTCCAGACACACAAACCCTTCATAAGAAATGTATGCAGACTTTGAAGGCTCTAGAACCGTACTTCAAAGCTGAAGAGGAACAGAGAATCAACGCTCTGCCAGACAAAAAACGTGATAAAGCCTTGGAGAGGTCATTCAAACATCTTGACATAGATTAAAATGTGAAGCACAAAATATGTAAAGTCGAAATGACAGGAACTTTGTACGACGCATATACTTCAAGTACAGAAATATATAATAAAAAAAAGCTTAAATCTATATAAAACGTACTTAAATTGATTATTAATATATAGATTCTTTATATATAAATTCTTGCACATAATAACTAGATGGCACTGCTTTTTTAGTTCTGTCAAATGTCAATTGTAATTATAAGTATTTACTCATATGTAAACACATAGAATTCTTAATCTATATATATCTTAATAGTAGTATGCTAGAATAGAAGACGTTTGTAAGGCATAAGCTTTGCTTATACATAATAAAAAGATATATGAATTAAAATTAACTTCATATATATATAATTATATACCCATTAGATACATAGATGCTACCGTCTATTTGGTAGAGAATAGAGATGAATATTTAACTTTCTGCTCTATAAGTAAAGATTTGATTGCTCTAAATAATATTGTCTATATATAAATGACATAATAATTTACAACATACATAATAAAGCTACTGAATCTGTTTATAATAATGACAATTAATTTAAGCTATAAAATAGAACCTAGGGCAAGCTGTGACTTGAGCCGTCCGAGGTATAGCTGTAGCAATTGAAGGAAAAAATGTGTTCGATCGTCGTTCAAAAAAAATTATTTTTTAAATATGTTAGTGATGTTTTTATCATTTATAAATTTAAGTTCCATAGACTAAAATATTTTTTTTGACTTGAATATATTTCCAACATTTGCTTTTATCTATTTTGTTTGTATGAAGTTTTTTTTTATATTTTTATTTTACTGGGACAATTCCCGTATGATTGATTTGAGTTGATTTAATAATGTTGCAATGGATATAATTAAAAGGTGACTTACAAAATGTACTAGACTTTACAAAGGTAATCTAGACCTGTACTAGTAAGAAATTAAGTCTATTTACTTATTAGACATAATTATATGTGTAATAGTTTTTATAATAAACACACTCGGTGTATTGAAGCACTTCAATGATGGTGGTGGAGTTTATTTTATATAAAGACAATTATTGTATTGTGATGTTATGTTTGTGATATATAGATTAGGTTCTGGGAACCGTGCAAAATTTTAGTACAATGTTGAAAAATTTAAATAAATCGCTATTTAATATTTATTCTGAGTTTTTATTAGTGCTTTTCCTTTCAGTAACATGTAGGATATTTGTTGTATCTTGTATATTTTTCTATAGAATAAAATCAAAAAAGGTTTAGTTAAAAAACGCAATATAATCAATATTTTAGTCGTGTAAACAAATAATTAAATAATTCTCAAAAAATAATTAGAAAAGACATTAATTTTTTAAAACTAAGAGAATAATGTAAATTAATTACATAATTTAGCAAATGTAAGTTATTTGTTGTTATTTTTGAATTCTCTGCGTAACAGGTGATTAAGGACTTAATAAAAGAGAAGAGTAAATTATAGTAACGATAAAATATTTAGTATGAACATAATTTTGACAGATAACTTTGGATGGATTATGAAATTTATACATTAAATGTATTAAGAAAAAGTTGATCATCAGCTTTATCTGCTTATGTTACAAAAAAAAACAGGACTACAAATAACTACCAATACAGAACTGTATCTTCACATCAAAAAATTTGATAAATAAATATTTTAACCAATTTTAGTCGAATAATTTAATCTTTATAACTTTTTTCCGTATAGTCCACAATATTTTTATTTTTTTACTTATTTACTGACGGTTTTAAATTATTAACTCTTAATGTCCCTATCTGGAAATAAGAAAAACGTATTTTGTTATTATTTATGGTATCAAAAAATAAATACAAAGTAATCGAAATTATGAAAACAACATTAAGATTGTTCTCCAAGTTTTCAGTAAAGCCTGCCCATAAATTACCATCACCTATAATCTGCTCGTACTTTTGATGAGAGCTCTATGGTTCTTATAACAAATAACTGTCAAAAAATAACCGTCGCTTCGCACCTGTCCTTATTCGTTTACAATTACGAGGTTCACAAAAGTTTTCGAAGAGCTTTCTTTAACATCTTTTTGTTTAAATGGTTTGGGATTAATTAATTTTCTTTAATTTAAAATCAAAGGTATCTGAGACTTCGTTTAAATGGGTAAGTTTTAATTTATTACAAACTTTTTTCGTCATAACATCGTTTTAAATTAATTTTTTATTAAAAATTAAATCAATGATTGTGAAATAAACAGCCTTTTCTATAATAGATATTTTAAAAGATAAACAAGTTTTATATTATCACTAATTTAGAATTAAATTGTTGATTTTACTTTAGTCACCCATTTTGTTTATTGTTATGAAAAGCAATCAACATGAATTTTGTGTTGTGATAAAAAAATAATAAAAATATTATATTTTACAGTGAGAAATGAACTCGATAGACAACAATCAATTCGAAATTAAATCAACCAAGAGAAAAATTCAAAGCGGCCCAAACGTTTACCTCAACCCCGCGTTAGACCTGCTCGCTAATGAAGATCGCATGTGCAACACAGCTATGGAAATAACACCAAATAAAAAACGTAAATGTACCAAAAGCTCTGAAATTGCTGCATTTGAAAACACTGCCTTGGACCTTGGAATAAGTAAGGCAGCGGTGAATGAATTCCTTCAGAGAGAACTGAATAATGTTCGGAAAAATATAAAGCATGATAATGAGCTCACCGAATCACCTAATTCTGAAAACATTGAACCCGAGCCTATATATGTCAATATAATGGATACCCACAGAGGAATAAAACATTATGACAAACAAAACAACCAAGAAGAAACCAATTTAGATATTGATGAGAATGAATTAGATTCAGGAATTTCTGTTCTTGAACAGAAGTCGCTGAACACAGCTACTTTTTCAAGCGATTTAGATAATATATCAGCAATAAACACTACAAACATACAAACAAATGTCACTAATCAAATATTTGTAAACAACAACAGCAATCTCAATTTGAGTTTCATCGATCGGCTTGCTCTGGACTCACCGGCAGCATCTAACCAGTCTTTATATCTAGACGATGACTTAAATGAAAGTAATATTATGGAAATAAAAACTATTACAATCATTACAAAGAAGAAACTCATACAAAAGAAAACTACAAACCCATTTTTGGATCCGAATCTGGATGTCAATGATGTGCCATTAGGCGAGAATCCATTTTTAGTAGACAACAATACAGAGATGGAGTATAACATGTGTGAGATGAATGAAAATATTCCACCAACTAATATGATACCTAGGAAACTGTTTACGAGTGAAACTAACAGTACTATATCAACAGTGAATGAATCATCAACCAGCCATGACTATGAAAATATAGATAGTTACCGAGCTGAGAGTCCTATCTACGAAAATGTGATGGATGGAACTGCAGACACTTTTAACAAACAGAGTAAGATCTTAGGCTGTGATGTATCACACTTCAGCGCTGTCGATATCATGAATTTGAATAAAAATAGCCAAACTAACAATCCTAATGAATCTAACGACAGCAAGAAAGATTTGAAGCACCATATACTTAAAGCAAGCAATAAGCTATCCAAGAAAGTGTTTAAGACATTGAAAAAGAAATTCAAGGGTGAGAAAGTTGAGCACAACATTACATTGAACCCCTATGAGGTACCTCGGAAACCTCCAAAGATGAAAATCGAAAAACCAGAGCCAGGGATTGAGAATCCTGCACTTAATTTGGACAACTCAGATGATATTGAAATTGAAGAGCTGGATGATGAAGAGCATCAGTATGAAACGATAAAAACTATTCGGAATACACAACTAAATACAAATATCACGCCACTGAAAGAAAGAGTTATCGATAATCATGATCTCTCAAACAATAGAACTTATACACCAAGCAAAAAAGTCAGATTTGACTCCACACTGAACCGAGAGAAAGTTATAACAGGGAATAGTTTTGATTGTGACATCCAGAGTCCAGGGTTTGATTCCAAAATTGACAAGTATCATGATGAACTTGAAAATTGCATAAATGAAAAGAAATTTCTGCAACAGAATATGTAGAAAACTGGTATTGTCTAAAATTAATCTCTGCTCTAAATCTCATCTCAAATATTTTATAAGTATAAATGTAAATAGGCATAATTAACATATAAGTATAAATCTAAAGGTTCTTATAATTTAGTTTTACACTTACTGCTTGAAATGCATAATAATCTTTCTTTTTTTTACTTATTTGTTTTGTTATTTATAAAGACTCAAAATCCAAAGTGATGTACCAATGATGTACTTAATTAATTTATTTTATTTATATACATTTACTTTTTATACAATATAGTTTTAAGATCACACTGGCAGCTGTGCTATGTTTTAAATCATGTTGTTACAGCAACAGTGATGTTATTATAAGTTTTTGGAGGCTACAATTTTTTGTAAATATGTGATCAAATCTTGCCAAATAAAAATAGTATTGCTTTGAAACACTTTTATTTTGTACCATCCTATCGTATTTGTACTTTCATATGTATACAAAGAGTGATCCAAAAGTAATGATAATCAGGTATTTCTAAAAAATCATATAAAAATTAATGGACCTATTAATATTAGTTCATACTTTAATTCGAATACTGACAACTGGAAGTATAATAAAGAAATGGAGAATAATGAAATCAGGGCAGACATATAATATATCCTTAAAAAAAGTCTTCCAAACACATTCACAAGTACTTGGTGCTTACATTGGCCCTGACCTCATATTCTACGTTGTTACTCTTGAGCCAAGGAGTTTAAGTTTTGTTAAACATCCACAGAAAAAGAACATACCGAAGGTCGCCCATCATTGTGCGTCACTGAAGATTGTCGAAAAGATATCGGATATCATGATGATGAGATGATAGGAATCTATTATGGCAGCGTTTAAAGAATTTTGACCAATGAGTTGTACATGAAGAAGGTCGATGCGCTTTAAATACCGCGAACATTAATAGAGCAGCAAAAGAAAACCGAGTGGACATTTCTAGGGTTAATCTTGAGAAGTTCCAAGGCGATTAAGAATATTTAATGACACGATTCGTAACCATGGACGAGATCTGGGTACTCTTTTGACCTGGAAACCAAAAAACTGTCGATGTGTTAGAAACGTCTATTTGTCTTTTTTAGGACGCTGGAGGAAGTCTCTTACTACGACAATCAAATAAGGAGATTACAGGAGGCCATTGAAGAAACAAGGCTTCTCAAACTGTAAACTGGGGTGCTGTTTCACCACAACAACACATCGCCTCAAAAAAAAGCGATAGGTAGGGCTGTCATTGAGGAACCGAGGTTCGAACTGTTTGAAAACACTCCCTATTCGCCAGACCTAGCTCCTATTCAATTCTCTTTCCTCTGCTTCAGAAATTTGAAGGTAGAGAAGTGATTTCAGCTGATCAGTTGTATATTGTGATATTGAAAGTTTCTTTTGGGAGGAAATCCTAGGTTTAAAAAAACTTTTACTTAATCTATTGACTTCTTGACCATACAGAAAATAAATTATTTTTGTAACTTTAACCGACGTATTATTTTGATAATCATTACTCTTGGATCACCCCTCGTATTTTTGTAAGCTTGTTATCGTATTAGTTTTCTACACGAACAAGCAAAAATACGAAGTGTCAATCAAATATTGGTTTATAGCGGAGCTTATCGAATACCTACTGTCTCTTTAATTCTTATAGACTTCTTAAAGGTATTTTATTTCTTAAACAAAAACCATGATTACCTTCTTGTTTATGACTTAGAAACTAAAATAAAGATTTCATTTACTTTAATTATTATTAAAAACTTCAGTGTTCATTATTATATTTTTAAAATAGTAAGTAAATAAGTAATTTAAAATTAATAATCCTTTAAACGTTGGGGACAGCTATTAATAGTAGGCACTCTCTTCATTGGAAAATTCCTCACTGTAAATGGCTTGGAGTCTTCTAGAGACTCCCAAATTATCATGGTCTTAGAACTAACCACATATCATTGTCGAATGAATTAACATCAGTACAAGGTAATGGCTAGCTCTAATAAGGTATGGAACGTTCATTTATTACTGAGATTGTTTGGACCATTCTTATTATCATTCAACTCGAATAAGGCCTACGTTGTATTTTTTTGGCTAAATGGGAACTTAATTAATGGTTTTCGTACAAATACGGTAATTTTACTATTAAAATATTGTTCAACGGTAAAAACTTATCATGCAGAAACAAAGTTTTTCCTTTATTTTGATTTTACCACCGTATATATTTTTTTATTGCTATTGCAAGGCCTACACCATCTTGAAAAGACGTAACATGGTCTTCAAAATATTTTGATTTTTCAAACAGTAATTCTACAACTTGCAATTACTTTTTTGGTGGCTTTATTCGTTTGTAAATTAAGTGGACGGCCAGATTTTTGTCTATCACACACAGAAGAGGTTTTATTGCATCAGATAGAAGGGACCACTAACATTTAAAAAATAACTATGGAAGATTGCATAAATTGTATTAAGCTCAATAGTCTATACTTTCTTTATGTATTTCATAAAATTTGAATCTGTTTATCCCCAACTATATTTCAGGTTAATATAACACAAAATAATCAATTCACAGTGAATATTTGAATTAAAATAACAGATTCCGAATTCTAACGGAATATTTTCCCATTTTTATTTATAACAAAATTTATGGCGAGACTAAGTATATCTTTTTGGATAAAAGAGCATGTTTCTTGGGACTGATATTAGAGTTAAAATTACTGGGTTTTACAGAAATTGGCTTACAGAAATTAGAGGTTATAACATATTTTTCTATTTACTATATGTATATTATTATCAACAGATATCTTAAAGTGTAATAATTAATATAGATTTTTTATACTTGTACTTACTGTACTTATTACAGAATAATTCTTTGAGTACATTTTACAAGTACAACTATATTATCATGAAGTATTTGGAAAAAAATCAAAATTGAATATTTCTAGCAGGCAAACTTTACTGAAACAAATGATATTGTAAAGTATAATAAAAATCTTTCTATTAGGTGTCTTCTACGTATAAATTATACTTACATTATTTAAAATAAAAAAGATTATGTATGTCAAATTACATTAATGCAATATTTAACAATCGTCATACTAGCAACATTTCAGTTATAGGTACGTATTCAAATTTATATTACGATGTCTATAAATACTTGCGACTGAACACTTCATATTCTTAATTCTCCGATGCGGGGGCGGGTTTCAACTACCTAATAAGATATAAGGATCGATACCAGACAAGTGCAGCGTTTACTGCTTCACGACTAGTTCAATTTATATATAAGCTGTACATTATTAAAGTATTTCACCTTCAAATTTATTAGTGTGTGACCCTACCGTCTTCAGACTAATAAGCTGTCCTTGTAACATATTCGAAATGGTTATTACAATATTAATAGGGTTGGCAAAACAGAATCTAATTATAACTAAAGTAGGCACTTCTCATTACATTTTACGTCCAGACGTTTCAGACCAGCAACAAAAGGGAAGAAAACAATGTCACATGCAATGTGATTCACTTAAAAATTAAAGTCAATCGTCTATTATTATCCTACGTATGTTATTTCCCGTGAAATTGCAGTTTTTAACCAGAGATCCTCTTAACATTACATGTACATTTTCCTGTCATTCAGTAAATAGGTATCTGAGTTATTTGGTACTTTTTTTAAGAAACGACAACGGAACAGACGAAAATAAATATAAAATGATAAAACAGGGATTAATATATTATGAAGCTTAACTTACGATAAGTTTTCATAATCTAATTAAACACAGACAACCTTCAATAAATGGCAAAAAATTTTAATAGAAAACTTTTGACTATCTCTTCAAAACTCGAGTTGAGGCGTGAATAGTACATAATGATGGAAACATAAAACTCAATAGAGCTGCTTAAATCATTTTTGCCTTTCTCACTTATAATAAAATTTTCGATTGTTTTAAAATACACTTTAATACTATATAGAAAATTATACCTAGAATTTATTTTCTCAAAAGAATGTCAGTTTTAGTCTTAGAATAAAATTATATATTGTTTATTATATAAAAGCCGTCATTCTTCATAAGGACTTAAAAATTGTGTTATTGTTATGCAAGCCAAGTATATTAAATATATATTATTTGTGTGTAGTACATTTTTGAGTTATATAGCTTTTTAATTTAGCTACACAATTTTTTCTTTCATTAAATAATTCGACTAAATAACTAGAGCAGCATGGCATTATACAGTCAATGTTATTTTATCCGCTACAACAATATTCTGTAAATTTTAAAAATACAAGAAAATAAAATTGTAATACATAAATAACATCATTAGGATGGCAATTTAAAATGGCGTTCTTTTCTAACAAGAGTTGATTCGACTATCCTTGAATCCAATTGCAACTTGCAATATATTGAATAGTGTCCACGGTCTAAATTGGTCTTCCCACGGAGTATAATAGGGTATTGAAGTTACAGAGTCGCTTTACGTCCTAATAATATTATCAATTCGAACTTTGTTTGATTAAATAGTGTATAGGATATTAGTTCCGGTCAACATTTACAACAATTAGTAGCTTAAAATAAACAGAAAAACAGTTTTATACAGTCTCAACAAAGCTGCGTGGAGCAACAAGTATACAATAAAATGAATTTCCTCAAACTATCGTTTATTATTAGGTGCGTAGTCATCATCGCGAATAGACTGAAAATTTACGTCACCGACTGCTGCTTATATCTCTCAGGGCGGCAAAAATAATGGAATATTACTCTGTCAATAATTAAAAACAAGGATAATATGAAACTTGTTGTGAATTATTTAATTGGAAACGTTTAAGAATATAAGCAATTGGCGTCAGTGATATCCGATGTTTAACTTCGGCGAGGTTGTTCACACGTTTTATTTGGTTTGTCGATTGAAGTTTGATTGCTTAATAAACTGGATTGGCTGTTTCGTGTTTATTGAAGATTACTTAGATCTTGAATATTAACGTCCAGGGCTGTCTTATATAAGAATTATATAATGAAAGACACAGTTTGTTTTCAATGTCATTTCTATAGATACAATTTTATAACAACGTAATAAAATAATTTCTTGATTCATATAATTTTTTTGCTATATTTATATGTATAAAAATATTTGTGTTCACCTCAAATTGGGTTCATAATTTATACTACACTGTTTTCAAGAGTAAAAACTCTTTGGTAGACATTTTTGGTCCGTTATAAATAAAACATAGGTAACTTTTTAAATTTGTGTTTTCAATGACATCGGTGTCTTAAGTTAGATAATATATTAAATGTTTTATAAATATTTACAATAGCTGCAATATTTGTCCAATGTACCTTCACTATCTAAAGTACATTTGCACATATCATACGGTTATGTTTAGGATTTACTTGGTATGTATGTATGAATTTTCCTTTTATTTACAGTCTAGCCAAAGTTTAATTGCCGCCTTATAGCAACCAAATAACTAACAATGTGACGGTATAAAAGTAGTTTAACATAAAGGTGTTTAAATAATATTAGATCAAAACAATTGGTTTTGAAGAAAAAAAGCAAAAGTTAAGAAAAATCGTTGAATTTGTACTACGAGTTGTTATAAATATTTTCGTTTTAAAATTGAATAAATTGATAGAATTGAAAAGAAGTTGTAAATATAGTTATATTAACCAATTTGTTTTTTACACATTGACGCAACCACGTAGGCGCGTACTCATCCACTCACGTGCGCGCGCACGCATGCACGCATTTTCTAAAGAAAACAAAATGCCTTTATTATTAAAAAAAAAACTCCAGTATTTTTAATTAAAAAAAATCATTTCCGTTGACGCGATCCTCATTATTTTCAGTTGCATATTTTATTACATAATACTCACAACTAGTAATCAGTGGTGTAGGACTGACAGTATAGGTCAGGTCGGGGAGATATAACCCTGGATATTTTAATATTTCCTCGATGTTTAGGTGCATTGAAGAATAAGGTTTCTTTGAATTGTGCAGCATTATACAAGGGCGTTTGACCGAGTTGGCGGGGTTGTTTATACATATTAATAAGGTGAAGGTATTTTATTGCTACTGGGAAAAATTGTATTCGAAGTATCTATATTTTTCATTCCATCAGTGCAACGCACTTATTTTTAAGTAAAATATCTGTTATAAATGTCCGGCTCTAGACTTGTAATATTGTTTTAATTCTTGCTAAAAATTATAGACTTCTGCTGTGTATGAAATGAATACTTATTATTTAAAATTATTACAACTATTATAACTTAAAAAAATAAGCACTTTCAAAGACTGTACTTAAATTTCAGTTAGTTCAGTAATAAAACCTCAATATTATATGTAAATAGTGTTAAGCCTTTGTTTATTCGCTAATATAAGTCCGAGTGAATAAATAAAATTTCTTATCAAATGTAAACAACATTAATTATCTATATTTAAAAAGTCAAACGTCAGATTTCCCGCGCGTCATTGCACATCCCCGCGCGTTCTACGCATGTCTCCTCCAGTATTGAATGGACGTTTAGTTCGCAGCGATTTTCGATAACTGCCAGTCCTCTTGGCGGATTTATTGATTTTCAGCTAAATATGTAACTGGTCGTGTTGTGGTGGTGAATTAAGATTGACAGTGCCTTCGTGTAAGCCTTCTTTGATCGCTGGTAAGTGGGTCATTATACCGAATTAAAACCTACATGAAAGATGAATTTTCCATTGTCATCCTTTGTTTGGGTCATAATAAAAATAAAAGATTCTTTTAACGTATTTGCGAGGTTGAATGTTTGGAAGCATAAATAATAGTTGTTAGTTTCTTAAAAAGTTTTTTGTTGAATTAAATATTTTAATAAACGAGAATGAATATCATGAATAAGTGATAAAAAAACAGGAAACGCTCGTTTTATTAAAATGATATCGCGCTATGTATTTTTCTTATGTAAAAAATTTAAATAAACAATTACCATATATAAATATTAAATATGTTTGCCTTCATCGCGAATGTATTATAAATGATTGTATAACGTCTATGTGCCACTTAAAATAACATTAGATGACAAAATTGATAATTTAAAATCATTTGCAAATTATACGATTCCAATCATATTATTTCTCTATTATTAGGACAAAGCGTATCATTTAGTATAATTGTACATAAATAGAAATTATATTATATGCAATTGCTTACGTAACAAATATGATAGTTCTAGTTTCTATTTAATATATAAGCTTATATCGATCGGAACAGCCTAAACAACATGCCATAACGTTTAACACATGACACTATTGACCCTAGTTTTAGTTTTTATTGTTTTTGATTACTTACGACCTCGTATCATACAACCGAAGCGTAAAAAATGTATCAACATATAAATGTCACATACATACCTACTTCAATTATCTTAAAAAGCTCTCGATATATGAAGCAAAACCAATATTTTATTTTCGCTAGCTTTCCATTAACGGTGGTTTTATTATTAATTTTAATAAATTTTGTCCGTTCCATTAGCCAGTAACCACTCCCCTGTCCTGTGGTTATAACATAAAACGCTGTAAGTGAAATATGCTATTTGCGATGGACAGTGGTTATGCACGTAGTGATATAATATAAAAATTATGACGTCACATGAGGAATTTTTATTGGTGTTAATGTGGAACGCGGGCGCCGAAAATAAATATCAAAGATTAGGTATAGTTTTATATTATGTACTATGATATATTTTTTTCTGCACCCTTATTTTCATATTAAAATTATTCTGAATCTTGTTTCATACTGTATAAATAGATTTGTATTCAGGGATACGTATAATTTTATCAATGCATGAAAAAAATATTTACGTTGCTGTCTATACAAATGGATAGATTCAATTATAGTTTTGTTAGCGAGCGTTGATTTCCATACATTTCAACTTTATCCCAAAACTACATTATGCATGTAAAGCTTTAAATCCGATATACATACATTATTAAATTTAAAATCCATGTAGACAGCTTGCATCCGTCGCATATTTATTTAGTTTATCTTTAAATAGATTTCATATATGTCATTTACTTCTCATAATATTATTTCTATACGTTTCAAAAGTCTATTGAGGGATGGATGGTAAATTGTTTCCTTATTATTCGTGATTTTGTGGCGAACTTGGACGGCCGCCAACGCTGCATCCGACTGACATACATTCTTTTAATTGGTTTATGCATTTTATGCTTAATTTTTATTACCATAATATCTATACATAAACCATCAGTTACCATCTAATACTTTATCGTTGCGCTCCGTGGCGAAAAAATTCTATTTCACTATTACCATTGACTTACTATAATAACTAAAACATGTAAAATAAAGTTGAAACAGGTCAAATTGAATAAATTGGTATCGTGTTATAGAAAAAAATACATTCAAGTCAAACAAAAACAAAACATTATTTATTGTCGAAATCAATCTCGTGACTAGAGGATTTTATTAGCAGTTAGATAAGAAAAAAATGGCTTTGCGTTCCCCCACGAAACTGTAATATCGTAAGGGTGTATCGGTACCGTGTATCGTATATTCGGCAAATTTTATGCCCATCTCTGTTTAGGCAGCCATACTGAAGAAATCGATCGGCCACAGCACGCCAACACGATAAATTACTTTTTACGTTCATACAATTTTCAAAGAAAGCACTGCATGATTTGCAGACAGTCAGTTGGAATCACTGCGGTCGCTCGCTCGCTCGAATACGTTCACGGCGATTGATTTTATTTGGTTTCTGAATATTATCATTTATCAAGCTGGCTGCAGAGATTAGAGAGCAAAGAACCGAGGTCCCTTTGAGGGCGAAGAGTGTTTGTCTGACGCAACATCCGAGGTCCCAACATGCTCGGAACACACGTAGCGCTGATTCCTTACGTTGTCGATTTTCCGATAAACAATACTTTCATAAACAGCCTTCATCTGGTCAAATCAAACGACCCCCTAAAGTCAGTAACGTCGTTGTCAAGGGACAGAAAAGGAAAGTCATCGAAAAAATACCGTACAATGTATCTATTCAAAATTTATCTATACCTATTTACGCTGACAACCCTGATTCCAAACATTCAACCTCCGATATTAATAATGTTAAGCATCCGACAAAATTAATCGATAATAGAAATAAGTATTCTAATCTTAAACAGGCGGGTGAGAAGAAACTGTGTCACACTGTATGCAGGAAAGAGACGGAAAACAAGCTGCTGTTGCAGATAAGTGAAGCCGAACAAGTTACAGACTTTGAAAGGATTCTTAATTCTAATGCAATACTGTGGCAGCGCGCCCGCGGGCTCGTGTGGCGAGGAAGCGTTGCCGCTCACTCTCCTTCAGCTTCTTTGCTTCCAAGACCACGGTCTCTTTACTCACTGAGAACCGTCAGTCAGGCTTATCAGAAACTATTTCGTCAGCACGAGGAATCTCTCCAACAGCTCATCGATAAATACCGGCAAGAAACTGCCGATGAACGTAACAAAGCAACCACGAGCTTACTAGAAAACAATTGGTACGAAAATCTTCAAGGACTGTCGGAGTTTTATGAAGACGATCAATTATTACAGAAAGAAATCGCGACGATCACTGATCGTATAATAGCGGAGGAAATTCGTGGAACAAATGAACAAACAACAACCAGAAGCAACTTTAGCGTTAACTTGGCTGGTTTGATAGATTTACAGGTGAACGGGGAAGGTGTATCACCCACCTTCCGCGACGACCTCGGTCCTTCTCCGGATGTGGAGCGCGAAGGTTGTGACGATAAGGAATGGCCGGCTCCGAGTATGAGCGCAAACTCCGATAAAAGATATTTACAGAACGTATCGGACCTCGACTGTCTGGTGGAAAATTTGAACACAATCCAGATCGTTAGCGATGCAAATGTACCGACAATAACGTTCAGCAATTGTTGTGAGGCTCGCTCTCAACTGGACGTTCCTAACAATACAGAAGTCGTCATTCATCTCACCGTACCTTCTATTGATAGCATTCAAGAGGCGCGGCCGCCTATGATGTGACAGTAGAGTACTGTAAATAAACTTGTTATACAAATTAACTGTTTTGTTATGCTAGAAAATGATTGCAATCGAATCAGAGCAATCCGTATCCAAAGAGGAAGTCATGTCCAAGGTAGAGCCTACTAGTTCACAAAGGACTCTCACACGGTCCAGTGCTGTTAGTCAAAAATCTGTAGATCTAGTTGTCCACCCGGAAAGTTCGAATAATCCGTTGCACAGATCAAAATTAGCGCCCAGTCGATCCTCTTCAGAGTCGTCGTCGGGAAAGAAAATGCTTAATTTGAGAAAAACTAAGAATTCCTCAATAGAATCCACAATGAGCTTGCCGAATCAGAAGTCTTTGGAGAAGAAACACGGTAGCCTGCGACATCAGAAGTCGGTTGGCGCTCATTCAGACGTTACATTGAGCACACAAACCTCAATGTCGGATGACAGGAAGGCTCTCAGGGAGGCACTGTATCAGGGTATATTTCATAGACACAGAAGGACGATTTTCGCCGTAGGCTCCTTCCTCCGAATGCTTAAAAGCAAAACGTCCAATTATGACTCTATAAGGTCAGACTCAGACGAGATATAGCAGTCGACGCCGGGAGATCGTTGTTAATACTGCAGACTGCAAACGTGCTTTTTATCGTTAAAATGTTATTAGATTTAGTAAATTGTATTATAATTTGTTTTATATTAAAATGTTCCTGATAAGTTTCTACGGAGTTTTTATTGTTATAGAGAACCCCGCTTACATCCTGCTAATTTTGTGTGTAGTGTAATATTATCGGATCGCAATACACCATTGCAGAAAAATATTATGTTTACATGTGTGCCAAAGTATGATTAAACGTTTATACTTTATTCCATACAAAAAACAGTAAACTCAGTGAAAAGTCATGATATAATAATAATGAGGGTAGGTACTAGGTAACAGTTTATGATTATTTGTTTTCTATTACAAATTCGCGTGACGAAGCTCAAGGGCACTCTAGCTCCCTGATTACCTTGACATTAACAAAATAAAAAAAAGACCATTATCATACCGAGGACGATTTGTTATGAACTTATCTGACTGACAGTTATTAATCGATTACAAATTTCGGCTTATACAGCATTTTCCTCGCGGACGGTCAAAATAAATGTTTTTCTGTTACGGTGTCACATGCGATGTTATAGTAGATTTGTATTGATTAATTATTAACTGATTATTGGAATGTAACTAGTAAGTTTGCTAAATAAGGTGATGCTAACAAAAAATAGAGCTTAAAATTGTACGTACATATACATTATGTATTTTTTATAAATAGCAACATTTGGGACATTACCTTTAATGGGACATGAGATATAAACTCTATAGAGAGAAGTAAGTGACAGAGTCCAAATACAATTTGAAACAAATAAATCTTAATAGCCAATAGATTAATTAATCATCGGAACCAAGTGTCATGTTCCATTTATGTATTTCATTGTACAAATGCTTGTGTATCACAATAATCTCGGAAATTATTATCGTTCAGTGTTGCTATATATATAAGGATGGCTGATTAATGTTACATTTACTTTGCAATGTTAGTTATTAAATATATTATGGTATTGCGAACAAATTGAATTGTTATAACACATTTTTGGAACATTTTACGCACTTTTATATATTTGTAAAAATTTTTGTATACCATGCTGTTGTAAAATAGGATAAATAAATATATGTAATTGATTGGAACATGCGCTTCTCAAGGAGTGTTTGCTCGATTATAATTATAATTTAGTTGCATTATAGTTTTTGACCATATATAAATCAGCCTGCCATAGTGAATAATGTTTATCATATGTTTGTAATAAAAAATAATATTTTAATTTTAAGTTATATTATAGTTTTTTTCTTGACATATATTTTTTTATTGATTACGTTATAGTGATGTGCTTTTTTATATTGTATTAAATTCATTAATTGCAAGTTGTGTCTATAAATTATCATGGTCGTAGAGAAGGCGAGGCAGGGCGAGGCTGGGGGTGTCGGTGTAAAAGCGTTTTTGAATTACATTGTAAATATTAACATTGATTGGTTCGTTTAGATCGATCGTTAATGAGGAGGTATCGAGAAATGTATGTAACAAGCCCACAAAGTGTAATGGATATGTGTTTAAATGTATAACTGTTTGTGTTATAATATCTTAGAATAATTTTTACTATACGTAAATAATTTTAATATTATTTCAATAGAATAAATTACATTCATTGTTGTTTTAAGATACGTAATAATTTTTGTTGTGTAATGGCTGAGAATTAACTGAGCCATGATTTTGTATAATTTTAAACATTCCTGTAATTATTGTATCATAAAATGTGTCCGAAAAGAATTTAGAAAAAAAAAATAAGACTGCGTAATATTTAAAGAATGGCAGATAAATGGTTTCGTTTTTGGTGACATACAAATTTACCGCGTGAATAAAAATTGTTTTTATTATAAATGTCTTTTATTTATACAACGGTAGTCATACAATAAAAATATATAAACCCCTGAATAAATGTTATAGCAGTGTCAATTTATTTCAAGTCAATTAATAATTATTGCCGTACACATTACGTGCCATTTATTTTAAATTCGAGTTATTTAAAATGATAATAGCAAAAATCAGACATTTTTTATCAACTAGTATCAATAGTGCGGTATGGTTTCTCCAGTACCTCAGCTTAATTGATATATATGCTGTTTTATATTATTGAAAAAGACAAACGAGGCTTATTTTATTTTGTCCACCTTAAAATTCCTAAATGCTCAATGAGTCATAAAGCAGATTATAAGGGATTTTATTTCCAATCCAATTAGCAAAAAACATTTAAGATTAAATCTCAAAAATCTTAATAACCTATTTTTGTTGCTCAACCAGTAACTATTATGTACTGGCTTAAATATATAGTGAAACGTATGTAATAAATACTAGTTATATATAAAAATAAAAGCATTATGTTAATGTTATTCAAGCTCGTAATATTCTATTTAAGTTTTCTAGATCAGTAAACTTTTCACATTACTCGAGTGGTTTTGTTATCGCCTCGTAAAATGTCATTTATACAATTAAGTGATACAAATGTTTCTATTTCATTAATTTTATTGTGAAATGGTTTTGCAATAGAAATCCAGGTTTATTGTTTAATAAAATCATTTCGTTTATATTTTATTTCTGAGTAAGTGCTATTTATACGATGCTATTCGATTTAAAAGAAATTGAATTTTGTTTTGATAAGAATTAAATACCTATATATTTTTAATAGCTATGTTTCTTTTGGAGACTTAATTTTATTTTCTGTTTTATTCATAGGTAATTTCTAGTTATACAAACTTAACTATTATGAATCGAAATAAAGTCTCATATAATTGTTTTCAACGTAGATGAGTTATTGATTACATATTACTTTTCTTATAAAGGAAAAAAATATATATGACAAGATCTTTTATATAAAGAGGGTGGAAAAGTTCCTGTTTATTTCAAACATGCTGAATAGTTTACTTAAATACAACTAATATAAGGAGAACTCCAGAAGTGAGAACCGGTGACAGAATTCATTCAAAGATCATCATGAGGACGTAAAACTTACATCAACAGTAGGTACCTTAAACAAAACTGGAACAAAATAAATGAAACACCCAAAGTGGAATAAGTAATTTTTATTTAATGTCATTTCGTCTAATTGAAAGCATTAATCGAGTTAATATTAATAAAATACACAATAACTATTACATATAGTTAAACTATCAGACGAAATAAAAAAAAAACTTTGGTTCCTAGCTTACAATGATACATCTGTGTAGTATTTGAAACGGAAGTCCAGAAACTAAGGACTAGAGGGTCACTTGCAAGCGAATCATAAGAGTATCGACTCTAGAACATAAGTAAACTATATATAAGTCATCCATGATGAATATTTACAAGAGCATGCACAAGGCACGAGACGGCTAAGCCGGTCCCTATATACAGGTTGGCCCCAAAATAATAAAATAAAAGATTACACTTGATACTTTAATTTATCACATCGATCAAATATAAATCTACTAATATATATATTAAATATTTTTTTTAATCTACCCTCCTCGCAGTCTTTCCACGTATGCCTTCACGATCACAACACCTATATTGAAGATAGATATGCAACACATCGAATTATAGATGATAGACGGTCGAATTATAATTTGTCTTAATACAAGAGATCGGAGACACTAACATATATTATATCTATGTATACATGACATCCATATAAGTATATTATATACATAACACAACGTCAATACATAAAGGCGACGGTAGTAATGATCGCTATTTATTTGGTATATTAACATTTATAATAGAATATAGTATACATTTACATAGCAGTGATCTTACCACGAGTTTATATTCAGACTGAATACTCACCAATTTCAGTTTCATTAAACATTTTTTTTATATTGATGGCATCAATTCAAGTTATGGAAGAAAATCTAAAAACTCCTGTATTCAGTGTGAATATAGATACTCCTGGTGAGTACACAACCACGATAGACCGATACAACTAACATAGACGATGAAACTTGGTGATCACTTGATCACTTGATAGCTGTGATGATGGGACTATAATCATTGGATGCTGATCTTGTTTATCTGATCAGTATTATATTTCTTGGGGCAGATGATTCACGTCTTCTTCCTGGTGCCATCAAAGATCTCTCTGAAGTCAGTCAGCAGTACATCAACCACGTTGTTCTGTTGGATGCAGTCTATGGCTATATTATGGGCCTGTTCCGCTGGGGCCCATAGCAATGTAGGCCCGAATACTATGGCCAGATTCGCTGTGTGCATTCTATTGCGCTCGCTGTACTGGGTTACTCTGAATAGGTATTGATATATTAGCATCATGTGTGGTGATTTCAGTCAGCTATTATAGGTATACTTACTTCAATAGATGTTCCAGTAGGAATTTCAGTGTATCCCGGTTGCACTGCGGCAGCGACTGCACTATATCACGGAACTCCCTGATCCTGGCCTCTCTTGGACGTATAGCTGGGAAATAAAGATAAATTGTATTATAAATATATTTCAATACTATTATTATTTGATTATTTGATATAAATCAGTGACGTACAACAGGCAGCCAGCACACGATCGAAGAGACAGCAAGGGATGAGCGGTTCCTTCAGTTCGCGGAAGAACAGCTTCAAGGAACCCGTCAATACGTGGATATCAGGGCTGTTCTCAATCACCGACATATTGTTCTGATCAATCTGTGAAAAACATTATATTGCACATGATATTGATACATATTGAAGTCAGTGGAAGTCTAGTTAAGGGGTTCGCCTCTCGTTGCCGAGGACACGGGTCCGTTCCTGGCAAGTACCAATGTGATTTTTCCGAGTCATATCTACTTTCTAAGAGTATTTAGACATCACTGATTAATGCATTCCCAAAGAGGGTTGATGTCAGGCAGGTGGGCGGTCGTAAAAACAAATAGCCATAACTTTTCACAGCATGTAAGGCAGACCTTGGCTAAAGCTGGGAAAATTAGAGTAGAAGAAGATATCATGTAGAATATGAGGGATTATATGTAAATGTGTGTATGTATGTACCTCGAGACGTATCTTCTGCACCTGGCTGAGGTTCCCGCTGGCCCGGTACAGACCGTCGGTGGCCATGTTGTCATCGCTGGCTTCTATCTCTCGTACACAGGCGCGCACGAACTCCGGGACTCGCGGAGGAGTGAGAGGACAAACCTCCTCCAAACGACGACCGAACACCGGCTCGTCTGGACCATGATAAGAAAATATTAACTACATGCTATATTAGTGATAATATCTTAGAGATTTCTCTTGAATTTTGAATCCAATCGTTGGTTGTCTACTTACGCACGTCGTTACCTCTTTGATGCTAAGATTCTGTACAACCGATAGCTATTAGGAGTTTGTATGTTAATGTACCAATTAAATTCCGTTCAAATATCTATAATCAAACCATCTACGCATTTTATCTACTGAACCAAAAACCGTAGCTAAAATTATTGTTAATATCAAACAACCATCCACCTCTACAGGAAATTAGGATAAAAACTAGGTACTAATGAAAAGAAAATAAAACACCATCCAGTCCATCAAACTGATCTATTATACAATTTAATGGCACACTATGTACAATACTTACCTTGATGATTAGTCCAAATCCAAAAAAAACTCTCAAAAATCCATTAGCCATACAAAGCAACTATAATATATCACTTATATCCGACCTTTGTAGATTCCCTTCTTCACCAAAACTTCCATAGCCGGCCTCTTCGCGAAGAACTTCTTCAACCTACTTCGGACGTGTGATTTCTGGATAGAAACTTCCGTCGAATCACTCAAATCTTCATTGCTACTGCCACCGGCTGTAATATTATAACAATATAATGGAATTGGGAGACCAGAGACATTTATACCAGGGGGTAGTTAAAGAAAGTTAATGACAGCAGGTAGGAACATTGAATAGCATCCCGTACAGACACAGGTGTACAACTAAAATTTCGTTACCTTAGATGATGCACTGCTCTACACCGAACACCATGTTAGTTATGAACTGCTGTGTCAAATATCAATTACCGATACGTATGTATTCCCGTCCCGTCAGAGATGGAAGGCTGTTTGTTCATTATAAATATATATGGAATTATATTACGTTTTGGTTGCATTGTTTAAGTGTTCCTCAAATTTGCTTAACATGATAAAAGGCTTATAATTTTGACACGATCCTGCTAGGAAATTTTATGTACGAGTATTTGGCTGTTTGATATTCAAAAAAAAAAATCCATATACAATGATTTTTGCGAATAAAAAAACTTCTGAGGGTTAAAATTTGTAAGATTTCAAATATACCATATTTTTTTTGGAAAATTAAACTATATCACTCTATAAGTATAAGTGCAAAATATAATATAACAATCCCTCTTGTGACAGAGGAATTAGAAACGAACATCGACGACAATTTACTTAAAATTTTGATAAAAACATTTTTTGGTTCAGTAAAATAACACAAAATACGTTGAAGCAATCTTTTCTCGAATAAATAGAAAAATATGTTCTCAGAACTTCGTCAAATTTGGAAGAAATACCTAAAAATACATAATGTAAAGTTCCACGTGTGAATCAAAAATATATTATTTAATAAAAAAATCTTATCGTATAACAGTGAAATGTTTTATTGTGGGCGATAAGTTCACATAGTTATATAAATGTTAGCTTATTGTTTTTACTACGGTATATAAACGTTGCAGTAAAATAAAAAAATCGATAAAATAAAAGTAATATTAAAAATATTCGAATATTGAATTGTGAAAAATAATTAAGTAAATCGTATTTGGATATCATCACGCCATATCATATCTCATCGTATCATAGATTATTATGGTTAAATTTATCATAAATCGTACCATTTATATTTACCATGAATGGAACCTATCTCTAAATCACACATTTTGAGTATAATTACGAAAAAAAAGAATCAATAAAAAAAACATCTGATAATTATAAAAAAATATATCAAAATCGTACGTTTGATGAAAGTGAAATGTTGTGAACCGAAAATGCTCCTTAACCTTGACGGACTTTTATCAGTGGGACTTTTTTTATTTTTCTCCATAATTAACATCTGAAGACATCAAAACTTCGCGGATTTCACTCGACGTTATATTCATGATGCGGATTTGTATACACTAGCGCGGATGAAACCACTTTGAACATTATAAATGCGGATTTAATGGATACATCGTCCGAACGAAATAATGAATTAATATCAACTGGGACACTATCAACATTTGAATCACTAACACAGCTTTATCAGATAACTCAAAGACTTAATAGTGGACCGATAATTGATGTCACATTAATAGCTATATAAGCCATGACATCATTATATAATTAAAAATATCATATACTTAATAACATATATATGTATATATAAATTTAATTATACCGGATGTTAATCTCCTGAAACCGTTAACACAGCCACATATCATTTCAACATTGTATATAACAAAACTGTACTTAAACACGACTTTACAAGCCACATAATTGTTGCATTTAATAAGTACAAGGTACCAGGAAAACGTCATTTATATGGAAAATAAATGAATCATTTATTAAAAAACATTTCAGTTATACATTTAATTCGTTTTATGGATGTGTCAATTGTTTCTTGGTATGTTAATTTGTTGCTGTCAATGTGACAGCTAGATATCAGTGTGATTTAAATATTTATTGGAGAAATCAAAATATTTCATCATTCCAGTGTGAATGAAGCCATCGTTAAAAAACATTAATATATTTGGGTAAATAATATCTGCATAGGGAATATGATAGCGATAAAGAATTAAATATATTTTATTATAGTACAACTTATACGACCTTTTTGGCAATCCAGCTTTTTGTAATTGAAAAAAAAAATAGTTAAAATTAGAGGCAGAATTAATATATTTGTATATATATGAGAAAATGTTTACAAAATCATATGAAGGAGTAATTTTTTAACAAACTATCAAGGCCTATACAAGATTAAAGAATTTACAGATGAATCAGAAATAGAAAAAAAATATACCGAATAAATAGTTTTTGTTCCGGTTTGTCAATCAATTGAAGGTGTGATTGAGGTGTCAATATGAATGCAAACAACGAATCAAACGAATGATTCGATTTTGTCAAACAAAAGAATTCATTGACGAACTCTGATAAAACAATAGTCCAGATATGAAGACCGAATGAATGAATGTTCAAGTTCCATCAATACAGTTCAATATTTCCGACGAATATAAAAAAATAACTTTATCCTTATTGTTATATTGTTTCATTCATTTTTCCAGTTAGCCAATTGGAAAAATGAATGAAACAATCTCAAATAATAAAAGATTCTTTCGACTTGTGCATAACATTAATAATCTTAATACACTCCGTCATTAATTTCTTCGTCATTCCTTACCACTTATTTCATTCATTTGAATGAAATCAACACGACCGTATACGGTAATACCGCTCGGCGTATGAATGAATGAATGAATGAATGATTATAATTCATGCCCACCTTTCTGTTTGCGATTGTGCCTGGCCACAGGCGGGGTCCGGCCGAGGCTCTCGAGGTCCGTGCTGCTGCTTTGATAAGGACTAGGACGATCCTCTAGAGTTGGCGGACCCTGGAGTGAATGGAAACAAATATAATATGACCACAGATTAAAAAGACAGAAAAATATTGCCACAGATTATAAACGATGAAAAAATGAATGAGTTTTCATCACAACAATGTTCTTTTGTGGCTATGATAATTGTAATATATTGTGTGTTTATTTATGTACGTTATGTTATGGACAAATTAAACATGACACCTCTTGAGAGATAATTTATATCAATATACAGCATCCAACGAAAAGGATTTTGATCGCATGGTGAAATAAGTAAAGAAAGGGAATCTGGTAGTTTATATTAAGAATTATATAGAGTATAAATGTAATTTACTCTTACTAAAAATTATCTTAGATATAATTTAAATAATCCACTAAGAATGTTTATTTGTACTTTCTCAATACTAACCTATGAATTTTGGTATCTTAATAGATATAATTAACTTGATTATTTAAATTAAAGTTATAATTAACTTGACATCTACCACCTACCAGAAGATATCAAGTTTATTCTAGATCAATTTTCTATCCATCTCCTTAATCATTAAGAAGTCAGTACTGAATTATGGATAGCTGATATATGTATATATTCTTGGTATCCATACTAATATTATAAATGTGAAAGTAACTCTGTCTGTCTGTCTGTTACGCTTTCACTCCTAAACCGCTGAACTGATTTTAATGAAATTTGGTACAAAGATGGAGTTGACCTTGAGAAAGAACATAGGATAGTTTTTATCCCAGACTTTCGAAAGGTTCTTTTGGAAACGCGATATAAACGAAGTCCACGCGGGCGAAGCTAGTTGTATATATGTACCAGTTTGTATATAACGTTGTGTACTGTAGCCAGTAGACGTCGTGCAGCATCCTCATTCTCCGTTTGCAGCAAGTACTGATCATGTTCCACTGTCAGCACCAACGACCTGGTATACCTGGTAATAGAACGTTTATTAAGCTATATAATATATGCTATATAATATATAGCTATAATATGTAACAATATTATATAGAACGCGAGGCATAAGCTGAAATTTGCATTCGTAGGTGTAATGTAAATTTTTTGAATGCCACGTGTTTTTATAGATTTGTACTGGTTTGTAGTGCTTTTACTCTACCTTACCTTCATCACTTCATCCTTTGTAATGGTAGCACGTCAAATGTTGAAAACGCAATGTCAAGTGAAGAAGATTTTGTATAATTTTTTCAAAATTGTTATTAATTAATTTTTTTACCATAATATTCATAACATTTCCGTCTCGCCTTTTACAAATTTCGCTTATTTTATTTTTAATCTAGAATAACTCTCGCACTTTTGTTATATATCTATTTAAAATATGATAATATTTAATTGTAAAAGTTTTTGTCTAACTCTATTTTCATTCACACAAATGCAAAGCTCAGCTTAAGTCTATACTATACTTCTGTTTAAATATCATATAGCTATATATATATAGTATGTTTTTTTGCATATACCTCCTGGTATGCATCTGTATACAGGCTAGGACATGAGCATTCCTTAGTGGCAACACGAGCTCAGCGCGCGCACCGCCCGGACTTGGTGGTGATCCGGATGACTTCTGAATAAATACATATAAGTAATTAATTCATAGTAAAAAAATATTAAACTCTCATGGTTTATGAAGTATAGAAGTATAATACTCACGGAAGCTATATAAGTCCTTTGATCTTTATAGAAGACCAGTGCTGTCGGTGTAAGTATCATGTAGCAGTCGGTCCAATTCTTCTTGGCCTTTTTCCCTCCTTCGAAGAACTTCGTCCGTTTCACTGGACCCTCGAAGAGAACTGTCGCCTGTTAAGTTAAGTAGATTCAGTATTTATTCAGAAAAAATGTATGTACATTTTTGGTAGGTGATAAAAACTCTAGTTTAATGGATATGTTAGCTGTTTAAAATTAATATTGTATCAGTAATTTTGTGTTCTTATATCACAGCGATAGTTATGACAAGGAATAATAAGAAAGGAGTATACGAAATACTTTTCTGCTTCATAGGTTCGGTGGAGGAAGAAGAAACATTCTGTCTTTTTGATTTATTTTCAACCGATATTGAAAACTTTTCCAAGTATTGTATAAATTCCCCAAAAGTCTTATTAAACCAAAATTTTTTTGTCGTACATTTTTTGAACGGTCCCAAATAAAAATGTTCTTTTTCTTAGTATATACCTCTATGGGCGCGTGCAGTACAGTCCTTGGGGAGGCGACTGGTCGTGACTTGTGCTTCATCATCATGAGGGAGCGAGCATTCCTCTCCTTGTGGTGATCCCTCTCACGGACCTCCACATCCAAGCTGTCTCCCGACGAGGAGGCTGGCAGCTGTAGCTGGTTCGGACGACGCGGAGCCAGCAGGTTCTCCGTCGAACCTCCTGGAATTAACATAGCATATGTTATATAGATATTAAGTTAAATCGCTAATCACGCAAGTTTTGAAAAAGTTAACTGCACTATTCAGAAGATTTACATATTTATGTCGCTTTCTTTAAGTAATAAATTAAATTCAGACGATTGATCGATTAATACTAAATAAAATAAATCATTCATGAACTGTGAAATAGTGAAATGTGGTTTTGTGAATTGTAAAATTGTGAAATGTGGATGAGAAATAGATATTTTGTGATTTTAAACTCTGTTTTGGTGTCCTTGGTGAACAAAAATGGTACCAACAAAAACTGGCAATAGTTAAAATGATGGAATTTTTGTACAAATATATTGTACGAAAATTGTCTTTTTCAGGTCGTAAGTGTACTATCTTCTGTTTTATGTCAATGTAATGATAGATGTCTCACGAAGAGTTGAAAAAAAAACTATGGACTGGACACGATGTTCAATTAATTTAAAAACATTGTCCATAAAATGTCCTTAGTGCTTTAGATATTAATAGATCATTCAAATCTGTTTCATGTATTAGAAATTCGCTTTTAGCATCGAATTATTCGCTTAGCAATGTTCTCAGTAAGAGAAATATTTATGGATACGCTTATCTATCGGTTATACAACCAGAAAAACGTATCAAGAGTGTTAACTATTAATCAGAAATAAATTATTCGTGGAATTCAGTTTTTGGAAGCAAGCCAAGATCTTATAGATTTTGGTATAACAAATATATTGAGTAAAAAATGAATTCGGACAGGTATATTAAAGGATTCGCTGTTAGCAACATAGATTTCGCTTTGCGATTGAACATTTCTTGATATAAATTTTTATCATAGTGCGACATTAATAAACAACATGGATAGTTACAACAATAGTATTCATATTTTTCTTCTCTATGTTTATGATTACATATGATAAAATATGCCTAATTTTAACTCATTTTTGCCCAAAATCATATTTTCTGAGCATATTGTCTCTCTACTTTGCTTCAAATCAAATGTATTTAATAAAAAAAGGTATGAAGTATTTATAATAGTGAATTGGCTGTTCGCAAAAAAGAATCGCATAGCATTATCACATAATATTATATCAGCTAGCATATGATTCTTACCAAGTCTTTTGTTGGCCCATAGCATCGAATTATCGCAGGTGGGCTTGGTGTAGCTCCGCTCCAAGTCGAGACGAGACCGCTCAGACGTCGGCGACCAGTTCCAAGACTTGGCCGGAACATCTTGTAGAGTTTCCTAAGGAATAATTATTGTTTAATATCTTATTATTGCATCATTGTACTTAGTAACGATTTTTAACTAATTCTATCCATTTATAATGTAAAACTTTTCAAGATTAATTACAACGTATGTACTTTTGTTTATGCTTTATTGATTATACTGGGGACAAGTCTCTTCAAAGCCGTGTACCCCAATAACCGAAGAAGTATATAAATGTAATAAATAATGTATAAAAACTGAACTTAATGCCAATCAGTCGTGAACGAATGTTATGTAAAAGCATGTCATATGTTAAAAAAACAACTGACAAAACTGTTAACTGAATAGTATATTTTATAGAATAAGAGCAGATAGTCTTGCAACTATTCATGGGCTGGTGAGTATCTTGGTCTTGTCTTTTGATACTGATCGACAAATATACAAATTTTAATATACCAACATTTAGTGTATATAATTATATGATATATTTGGCAACAGACCCCATAATAAGAATATAAGGCTCTTCTATTAGATGTCTTGTAAATATATTGACGATTTAAGTCAACTTATTTTTGGAATGAGTTAAAAATAGAATATGTATAAAATTTAAATAAATACTATTCACGAATGTCAACCCCTATTCAATATGTGCAATCTGTTTTCAGGAATAAAATTGTTTTCCAATTAATATAAAATTATATGGGAATTAAAAGATGTATCAATTAAATTTAATAGTCGTTTTAATGTACAAATCGTATCTGGAGAATTGTGTATACATTTGTGATATGTTTTCCTCATTTACGCCATTTTGTTAAATTATTGTCTACGTAACCAATTGGGCAAAATGTTATATTTATTTATATGAACATCCTTATTTGTACAAAAAATCCCTATTCATATGCAAAAATAAAAACACTCCTTTCCATATTCGCTAATGTAAATTACTAGTAAGTATTACATTAAAAAAAATTTATATAAAAATATTAAATGCATTCAGATATTCTTGTATTTTTTGTACACACTTTTAGTCATACGTGATGTTGCTTAAACTAGTATAATTATAAAATTTGCATTAATATTAATTAATATGAAGATAAAACTATTTCTTGTATGCCTTACATAGTATGAATCACTAAATACTTATATAATTACAGAATATAATCAATAAAATTATTAATTACAGTATAGTTTGCCGTTCTATAAAAATATGAAAGGAAGTGAAAATTTCAATGTATGTAATACATTAGATTTGATATGATTACTCGGAATCAACGATAATTTTAATAGTTTAAATCTAAGCATAATTTCCACGTACCTCCCGGAACCAAGTCTTCGTACGTTTCAGATTGAACATTATATATATCAAGTCCAGAATTTCATTTTATTAACTATAGCACAGAACACTTTAAATAATAATTAAATAGTTTATAATATAGTATGTAACGACGTGACGCACCGACATTTGTGGCGGAATAAGCGCGTAACAGCGATACAGGCTAGTGTTGTAACACGACGATAATTATAGAGTCGATGTCTTAATGTTACGGTTATTGAATTATTGCTAATGCGGGCTGGTTTTGTGTTACTTTTGTCCTCTGCGTTGTTTTACTGTTAAGGTATCGTCTACTCCAACCAACTAATCTATATACATACTATATGTGATTTATTTGTTATAATTGTATTTTGTGTTTACAATAAATTTGGAATATCGATATTTGGTAAGACGTCCTTCAAGGTAAAATCCGATTGAAATTATTTAATGCCTTCTACATTTACACTAATAAGATCCTTTTTGCTACACCTTTATATTTGTAAGCATATCGATTGATTAAATCATAATTTTTATACTACGGACATAACTCGGTGATACCACTAGTCAATTATATATATGGTATTGATAGCACAACTAAATGTATACCAGCCAGGATATAGGTGCGAGTATGTGGGTGTAACCAACAATCGATATCGATAAAGCGCATCACTCACCACTATCAACGGCCGGTCGACGATTCGTTGGGAAACATTCGCCTTCCTTATCTTAGCTTTATTAGGTACACTGATTATAGTTGGTATTCAATACAGCTAATATTAACACGTTCTACATGTATCAAGTCGAAAGCTAAATTAATTTCTAAGCAATAAATACAATTTTATAGCTTTCGTATTACAAGTGGGTGTGGCCTTTTGGTACGAATCAGACTAATTATTTGTATTAAAATATATAAATAAAGTATTGGTTCGCTGTATATAAGATTGATGGTTTAATGAAATTTTATTTTAAAAGCGCCATCTCTTGGCGTTTTATGGAGCTAAGTTTTTTAGCGTTTTATCAACACTAGATGGTTGTAGTTCCGACAATTCTCAATGTTAACGTGGAAAAAAGGAACTAAATAATATTTTATCAGCTTTACGTTGAATTTCATAACAATGTAAGTGTTCTGAGTAAATTTAGAGTTAAGAAGAAAGAAAAAAAAATGTTATCAAAGATTCTAAAGCAGAAAATAAAATAAAGTGTAAAACAAAAATATAAAATTCGCATGAGCAATAAAATATAAATGAACTATAAAGAAAATATGAGATTCCTAAGCATATGTGTTTTTAAACTTTAAATTAACATAGAGACCTTGATTACAATATATCTACAAATATTATAAATCGTACATAAACTGTGTTATTTTTTCCTCTTACGATCATTCAATTGTCATTATAGTTACTGCGCATTAATAAATGATCTGTATTTTTTCTCTACAGCTACTTCCCACATCTTCGCTAGCTAATTAAATGACTATTAGACTAATCCCCATTTATTATTATATAAAATCGTTCAATAGTTTTTGTATCACAATGGAATAGCAACTCCAATGAAAATTCGCAAGTTTATTATAAACTGGATGTGGTTAACAATTTTAATACTAAGTGATGTGGTCTGAAACAACGCGAAGCATATACATAATATATTGATTTAATTTATTCGCAGGGATAATTAAAGCGCATACATTATTTCTGAGAGCTACAAGGAGATAACTTGTTGTGTGACTTAGGGAGAACCAATCAGATAATTAGCTTGTCTCGGTAATATAATATTAAAATATTAACTTCATTGAACGTCACATTAAAATTCGCATTAATTCATTCACCAACCACCGGATGTTAGAGATGGCGCGAACTCCATTTTGGTACCATATTGTATACTTGAATAATTAAAAAGTAATCATCCTTATATGACCGTACGTTGGAGACATGACACATTGTTTTAGGACTGTTTGCAAATTATGTTCCGTCTCACTCGAACGGACGGTAGTTTTAAACGATTTATTGGTTGAATAATATGGTAGAGAGAATTAGAACTTAATGCTTTATTGGTGAAATAAATGAATAAATCGATTTTGTAATATAGAATGCATTGAATATTTTTCCTGGCCCCGCAACATCTATTTTAGTAACACGGAGGCCAAGTCAAGAAAACAGGATATACGATAGTGTTATCACAACCAATTATCCTTACCTCGTTTGTTGTTTAGTTGTATGTTTAGTTACTTTTAGACTACTGTTCAGTTAGTTTGAATTAATTGATTTATACTCATTATTTTATATTTAACCGAATGTCAATAAGACGAAGGATACTATGAAATTAGACATATAGATACAGAAATCCTTAATGAATCTATGTGTAATTTTTTAAAATGATTTCAATAATTATTACCAATTAACAGTACTTTGTATATTTGAATAGACAAACTATTGACATCACTTTGAATGTATTTCAAATAGACTGTAATCCTATCTATGACAAGTTAATTGGAAAATACTAACATCACAAATAAGAGGATTAGGACTGTGAAAATCATATAAATATTACTAAAGCCAGGGTTAGTTTCTGTGGAACATATTTGCATTGCGTTAGTTGGACTATTAAAGGTAATTTCAAATATAACATAAATTTACCTCAGCATATTGTATCTGCGGTCTGGAGGTCCGAGGCGGGCGATATTGAGTGATCCGGGGTATAACTAGCGGCGGTCTTCTCTCCCGGGAGTATACTTCGCACTCTTCCGGGGTGATCCACTGAAACAAATACATACATTCAATATATTAATATCTACATATCTCATACTCTTTAACAATAATCAATACCAAAAATAAATAAGTATTATTTTCAAAACAATTCACATACAAACATATTTCCAGGTAAATTTTGTTTTATTTTGTATAATTCGAAGAAAACATAAAACATCGTTTGGAACTTAAAAATAGATCGAATACCACACCGGTTGGAAATGTCTGTTACAAAGTTAAAATAAAATTAATAAATTTAATATATTACAAATAATTTCTATTATAACATAAATGTATGTTAAGTTATACATATAAATATACCGGAAATCTAGATATCTTAGCCGTGTAGCTCTTAAAAGCTCTGTGTAAGCCCGGATGCAACACAGTATACGCTGTTGAAAACTTGCCTGAGAGGAAGTGAATTAGCTCGCCTCACTTACACGTTTACTGACTCCCTTTGTTTGTGTAATTTCTTTAACATAGAATTATTTTAATGAATTAATACTGTAATAATATTATACTATATCATTATAAAGTAGAGACTGTTAGTTTTTAAACATTGTCCATATCAAACGCCTTTATAATTTTGTCATTCAAAAGTTATACAAATGAAGTTCTTGAAACATATACAAGAAATTTGTAAACTTTTCTTTAACGTAATTTAAACTCATAATAGCATTTGACCTGTGTATAACTTGTCCAAAATTTAAACCACTTAACTAAGACTATAAGCGAAGTATTATTATTTATTACGCAAAATAATAATATCATAAACGATTTGAAAGTCAAGCAGACGCCTCATGCGACGTGTTCCGGTGACGTTGCCTGTATATTAAAATATGTTCCGGGTTTAATTTATTTAACAACCTAACTGATCGTCGCATTGTATAAACATTAAATTCTTATGTACCTCTGTCTGTGAAAAGATTGGGGGAATTAGTTATAAAGAAATTTTATATGGAACAACATATATTCATAAAACGAGACCAACTTAATTCAGATGTTTGTTTTTTATTAGCACACATAATTGTTGAAAATGACTTGAAATTATATAATTATTAATTACTAGTCAAATCAAGTTTGTATATCATAGCATTAAAGTGTTCTTAAACAATGAAAAAAATACGTCAATTTCCAACATTTATTCTAATAAAACAATTTATAAATCTGAAACATAAATTTGATGCTGGATAGATGTTAATGAATCTCTCGGAAATTATTGAACTTATTATTTATATACATAATTAGACATGTATACATATACGAATTTATTGATAAAAAATTTTAGCATATTCCTGATTTAATTCAGTAATATAAAGAAGTTAGAATTCCAGAGTTATTTAAATTTTAGAGTTAGTTAAAAATTTGAGTTCATAAATTTTCATATTTTGACACGACAGTCAATGTTTTCACCACCTCTGTCACCTTGACCTCATCGAGATGACTAAGATATGATGGGTCTCACGTGGGCCGATTTGTGAATGTAAATCTGTTGATTAACAATTATTCATATTTTGTTAAACCCTATGACTCATATATTACGATAAGATTGGAAATTTGGTATTATTTGTATGTCTTTGCGTCCCGGAAACGGATGTATTTCGTAATTATAATTTAAGACATTATGAGTACATTGAAATCTGTTACAATAATCATATAACTTGATTTGATTTTAAGGACAAATTACAATACTAATAGTTTTATAAATTTAAGACTATTAATTTTCACAAATTTAGAAATTTCGATAAAAAGTAATTTGGCAGATTTCTTCACGCGAAGTAGTGATTTCTATGATAAAATTCGTCTAGATTTGAGAATTTTAATTTAAACTGGAATTTTATAATAATTATATTTTAAGCTTAACCGATAAATATTTTCATAATTTCATTCGATTCTCATAATTTTAAACGAGACTATGTATATCAAATCATTGTTTAGTATACTTGGCCTTAATTCATCTGTGCTTTAGTCATTTAACCTTAGAAACATTATGGAGGGACATTCATTCATTACTGCTATCTCTTTTTAAGTTGTAAATTATTTTTAATGACAGACAGGGCCAAGCAACAGGAAATGTATAATAAATTAAGGAATACTGTTAATTGATACAATTGATGTGTTTATATGTAGGCATCAGAAATTATCACTAGGGCTTATTGTACGAGTTTTGATATACACACACACATACATACACTAGTTTAATAACAATATTAACTTTTGTATCGCAATTATACTGAAACACATCTTAAAAGTTCGTATCTCATATAAAGCGTTCAGTTTTAACTGAAAAAAATATCAATAAAATCTACTTTAAAACTATACAGGGTGACTGGTGAATTACTATCAATATTTAAGGAGAATACTCGGTACATGATTCTCATTCGAATTATGTAAAAAAAATAGGTACTTAATTTTTGACCAAATTTCCGTATAAATAAATAAAGTGTGGACACGTTCCAAGTGTTCCAAGTGTGGACGCGTGCGGCGGCGTGCTGATACAACACTACGCCGCCGCACGCGTATGTGTGTGTGTATACCTAATCTGTAGGGTGTTCACACGATGCGTAATTAATTACATAACTTTTGAATCAGTAATCAATATGAATAACATTTAAAACTAATTGACTTAGATATTTAGGTAACTATAATAGGAATATTTGATTGTTTATTTTTATATAGCTCTTATATGTATAAAACTATTCTTTCTGGTGTAGTAAGAGTATCAACATGTGCACTTATGGTAAAACAAATAAACACGTCATAACATGCACCATGCGTTTGATGTGATAACTTGGAATACTCTATTTTTGTATAATAACCGGACGAGGAAGAAAGGAAACGACTCAGTAAAAAGTATGTTCATAGTAATTTTTAAGATTATTAAACTGAACTGAAATAAAACGCAAGATATTAAAGAAAAAATTTAAGGATATGAACTAAATAGTAACATTATCTAAGAGATTCTAACAATGAATGTACGTTAGTATTTTATGAATAAAATAAATAAATTCTTTACAATACGGCGCTAGTGAGTTAATCGGTGACATCATATCACAAGCTTTTTATCTATTATAGTCTACATATGGTGATTCATATCAAGGTCTAGACTTTAGGATAATACCACTTAGCATTAAAACACATATTTAAAATAAATTAATTGAAAACAAAGTTTCATATATGTAGCAAAATTAATGAATTTATCGTCTGTCTTGCTATACTAATGCTATTTAGGGATAATTATGTAAGTAATTAAGTATTTTGTAAGAATGCATAGCCACTATAAACCTTTGTTTATAGAGTCATTCATATTTCAAATAATGTTTTTACAAATAAAATGGTTTCGTAAACAAGACGTAAACGGTAAGTAAATAAAAGCTTGAGTCAAATGAGGCGAAATCGTTATCAGATAACGGTAAACCTGAGAACCGTACGTCATGCTAACTAGCAAACAATATACGAGTACAGTGAATGAAATGTTCGAACTGTGAAATACTTTGAAAACTGTTATCACAAGGAGCAGTTAATAAAATTGATAATGTATTAAGTCGCGGACACCCTTTGGTAAAACTAAATTTAGTTTTATGCAAAAGTAACAGAAATAAGAGCTACATACAATAAACGAAAACAAAGACTACATTCTAAGTTACTTCAGTTATTTTGCGTTCATAAATCTTTGGAAATATTAAGATAACTTTCATAATAATATCGTATGAGAAAATTATTTTCTACGTGACCATATACGAATATTAGTTGACCTGAAGATACAGTTTAAATCAGCGACTGTTTCAACCAACGATGATCTATTTTTACATCAAGATAATATTTACGTGCTGAGATAAACGTAAACTTTCTCGCTTTGTTATTTTATTTTTTGAGTATATTAATATACATTTATATTAGAGAACAAAATTACTCATTGTATAACGTTACTTACACTATTAATAGTTAAAACGCTGTTTTATTAGGTATGGATAATACCAAAAATTATGGGTAGAATAGATAGGACTATAGGATTTACGTACACGAAATCTTTAATATTTTATATATATGTAGTACATAGATGGAATTATTACATGTTTTTTTATTCGACAAAATTTTAATTAAAATAATAATCGAACTTAAATTGTAAGTTAACTCACAGATACACGGTCAAAACAATGAAATGAAAAGTGTGTTGTGTAATAGAGAAAGAGCTATATAAAATGTTATAGCCATTGTCTGTGGGCTCACACGCACAACCTTCGTTAAAATTATTCGGAAGTCGTAAATTCTTATTATAGCTGTACTAGGGATTTATCTTTAAATATTCAATATAACTATCATGTTTATTGTCAGATATTTTCTCTACAAGAGTTTTGTATAATAAAAGAGTTATTCAATCGTACTACATATAGAAAATTATTGAATATTTTGCGCAGATGTTTACTAAAACAGTAGTAAACCACATGCAAATATATAAAAATGTTTTTATGTATCAACTCGATAAAGTTTAATGTGGATTCCACCTTACAAAATGTATGCGTGAGGTAATAAACAATTTAAGTACCTTCCTAAAAACTATAAAAACTTAACCATTTCCAATCGTAGATAGATAAACATAAAAGTTCATTGTAAATAAATTACGTACGGTCTATAAATTTATATTTAAAGGATCGTTCTGTTCCTGAAGTTGGATCAGTTTTATTGGACATTAAGTTCATTCATTCCTATGGTCACATATGATGCCGTCCAATTATATGATTGACAGAAATATCTGATATAAATAGGATATTTACAATGGTCACGTGATTATTACGAGTTACACAATCCAATAAGTACATGTATGTATATCAGTTGATAGTCGCTCTAAAAACTTCATACAAATGACATTCAAAGTCTATTAATTACAATATGATACTGTACGTGACAATTGCTGCGTAGTTAACTCATTAGGTAAGCTGGACAGGTGTACACAATGGTCCGGGTTGAGGTAAGGCGTCTGTGAGTCTGTGAGTAATTGTCCGAAGGATTGTTACGACTTTATAAAAGTAATATTTTCTAATAAAATGTGCTAAAGGAAGCTGCAGAACGTAGTTCATGAGACATTCGTCATCTAAGTATGTAGAAGAATTAGATGCTTAGACTTTGCTGCATTTAATTACACTTTTATTATAAGCCTATTTATTTATTTAACCTAAATGAAATATGCAAGTAATTTCTATTTCAAAACGGAATTATATTGTTCCAGGACTATCTAGAATCATTTCTCAGATCTAAATCAAGGTTTCAATTCATAATGAAGCAGGTTTGAAATAAATTAATTATATGGAGACAATGTATGAAGCCTGTAAATAATTTTGCAGTACAAGAACGTATTTCAATTAACTGAGTTCACACAAAGAAATATAAGACTTCTGCTCTAACTAATCGTCGCGACATGTGCACCGCAAATGTGATGAGACAACAAGTAACTTACAACACTTATTGTGTCTGAGATTTATTTGAAAATCATAAAACTATTTTTACGAAAATATCTGATTTATTAAGATTTTCGTCTGTTTTAAAAGAAAGTACAAATGGAACAAAGTATGTAAACGGGATACAAAGGAAATTAAAAGCTTATGTTTTTTGACACCATTACCAAATTAATGAGGTTCTATAAATAAGAAAAGAAAAAATAAATTGTGGTTTATTAGCTGTCGACTCGATCTATGTATGAGTCGGTAAAGAAATAGCAAATATTTTAAATAAACTATCGTGTGATTAATATATTTTTAATTTGATCGTGAAGAAATTGTAATCCAAATTAATCACCCTATGAAATATTTTAAATAACCATTATTTATTTTCAGTTATTTTATAGACAAACTTGCCCCGAATATAGCATAATCAAAAAGGCACCGAGTATCGTTTAGTCAACTAAGAACCGAACACCGAGTATCATCAAATATATTTACAGAATATTATCGAATAGATGACCGAAAAATGCAATGACACTCATGATAACATAAAGTATTTTAACATGAGATCTTTATTTCATTCATAATTGAAATCACCAAACGAAGTTATGCAAGTAGACAGTTCCTTAGAAATAAAATTGTGTAGTAAAAAAATAAATTTAAGTTTTTTTTTTGTTTTTTAAAAACACGTTTATTTTTCACCAATTTTTACAATAAAAGTCAGGAACTACAGACTTTTTAAGCTTTTCAATTTGGTAAACAAAATCATGGTTAAAGAGAAAAGTCGTGAAATGTGAGACAAACGAACTTACCTAAAGGCTAAAAGCAAATGGATTTGGATTCCGTGTTTACTAAATGTCTTCAAAATGTTATGGACATGTTTAGATTATATATAACAATGTGTATCAAAGACATGTATATAATAGTTAGTGCTATTTAATGAAACCAATAAAAGAAAATATGTCAAAACGCATAAAACCAAATTAGCATACGACTATTACATGCATAATTATACAGGCATAAAAATCTTTGAACAATGCAAAAGAAACTTTCAAATTTATTGACAAATAAGTGGCTATAATTCATTTTTTTTAAACTAGAGTTCCGTACAATCGATTTATGCGTGGCTTTTTACATACTGTTCGATCAACCGTGCGTTTTCTATTTAATCAGCATTACTGGTGACTTAATCAGGTGCTTTATTTTTTTGCTTATTTTTTATTACCTCTAGAAGGAAACAAAATTTACCGGGTCACCAACCCAACGAGCCAAAACTTTGAAGAAAATATCGTCAATAGGTGTCCGAAAAAATTATATCCTTTAATTCTGAATAAAAATCGTGTATCCCAAATCATTCTTTCGCTTCTTCTTGAGAAGAAATATTAATTTCTCTTTTTTTCTATTGTAATATATGCCTACAAAAATATATTCGTATAGTTCATTAAATAGTATTTTTAACAATACAAAATATATAAAAAATATATAGTAATGAAGCTGTTGGGTTACTTAATAGTCCCTTAATGACTTCTTATCTATTCTAGGTTGAATATAAATTCCCGTTATCAGTCAACGATTTCTTTTACTTATTGTGATTTATTGTTTTAAGGTCAGGACGGTTTATTACAAAAGGATTTATCTATTTGTATTTGTTTTATAATAAATATAACATAAAATCTATAAAAAATATATATCATTATCCGAAATGATTCATGATTTTTTTTAACTGAAAAGTAATTACGTTAATCGGTTACATTGAATTTGTTAAACAAGTTGTGATGTAACCAATCTAATGAATCGCATCATTACACAAATAGATTCTTATACTTTCGACATGCGACAGGTTTTTATGTATTTTCTAGTATGCATATATATTATTTGTTTAACCAGAACAACTTGATTGTTATGATAGCAAAATGCATTATCCATTATGAACGAGTAATCAATTTAAGCTTTTATATTCTTGATTAAATTTAATGTATCCTTTAAAAGCACTAAAACGTTTTGGTGTATTTTAACCGATACTGTAAAGAGGTTTTAATTAGTGAAACCGCTGAATGTTAAAATATTATTTTACAATATTTAAAATATGATCCCTAATTTTATATATACATAATATAATGTATTTTTTCGTAATAAATCTGATTTATTAATGTCCGCTTAAAGATAAGTCTGGAATATGTAAACGAAAACTAATAAAAAAAGCTAAAAAAAAAATAATGTTCTCTTACGATTTAGGATTATTATACACATTACTTATTTTATATGAAAATAGTAAAAAGCATGAAAAATAATTTCTTCCAATATGTCTAAATTTTCAATATATGTATGTGTACCTTGATATCAGGAGATGCATTAAATCTAAATATAATAAATCAATAGAATATGGTTTGGAATGAAAATGTTAAAACGCGAGTAGAACCGAGTGAAATAGATTGTGTAGAAACCCTGGTATTTAAAAAAAATGAACTTTTCATCTAAATGAGTTATTTCAGCTTTTACTTTTATATTTTACTTATCTTTATATATAATTTAGAAGGTATTACTTTGTCAATAAATACTTATAAGTAAAAAATAATAAGAATTATTTACCAACTCCAGGTATTAATACATAAAACTCAGGTAGACAGAACCCATGCATTGGGTAATCCCAAGATAAGCTTATTTTTATTTTTCTTTGAATTCTTAATTATTTTCAGAACTTTGTACGTTGTATACCTTGAAGTGATTAATTAATTACACTTTAACAAAAACGACGTCATTTTATAAATGAATCGCATTAAAAGAATATTAGAAATTTAATTTCTTCGATACAATAATAATTAATGTCGAATGTTTCACAACTCTTAATGAATATTCAACAAAATGACGTTTTCAATAACATAATGAGGTAAATAGTTGAAAAAATACTATAGTATTACTATTATTAGTGTTTTTTTAACTACTTACTAGTTAGTGGTTTTTTAGTCTAAATAGTAGTGTATATACAAGCTTAGTGTATTGCAAAATATTTCAACCTATTCATTAAGACGAAACTATTTAATTGTTGGTTTTCTTGCAAACAATGCGATGGGCCTACAACAATTAATGTTATTTTATAAACATCATTAGTCATTAGCCTGAACCACTCATTTCATTAGCTAGTAATCTCAATTTAATGATTCATATGTTATTATTATTAATTCATTTGTTATACGTCATAGTCTTCTAAACATATTTTTATAGGACTTTATTTTTTGATTGCTTTGTCTTTTGATATAAATCGAACTTAATATACGATATTTTTAACGTGTTTCTTTACTGTATTAAATAGTTATTTCCTATTGATAGTTAACACATTCTTAACATAACTAAATACGTTGCGTCCTTTAAATCTATTATGCAATTTATCTTAACTGATTTACCTTGTAGTTTTTTTTATTAAGTAATTTATTTATTCATTTATAAGTTGCGTTGTAAAGTTCTTATACAATATCATATGACACCAATTAATATAATAGCACAAAGAACGATTATATACTACAATACCTTTACAATGTTTTGGAGCGTGAATGATACTGGAATATTAATCGAACGCCATTTTTGCAATCGTACCCTTTGAGAGCGATTAGATGATTTAAATACGACGTACGTATAAAATATATTGTTGTATATATATTTGAGTAATTGAGTAAATTCTATAGACAATATATGTAAATACATTGTCATTATGTTTATTATGTCGAATAGCGCTAAATAGTATTTGATTAAGTTTATATAATTGTGAACGTAGAGAAGCTACTTTTTTTTAATTCCTTATATATTGTTTCTTCTGTATATAATTTAAACAGCAGTTTGATTGGAACCTATAGAACTTACGAAACATTACAGTATTTAAGTTAAACTTTTCACTGAGTTATTACGATTTATATAGGTCCTAAGTTATCTGTTGATTTTTGAATGAAAAGTATATATTAAATACGTAAATAGTACGAGTATGTAATAAAAAGTTCATAATTATTACTTAATATAGAGTATTACATAAAAAATATTTATAAAAATTATCAAGAATAAACGAAATTGTAAGCAACACTAAGTTCATTCATGGTCTTTTATTTAGAAAAAGATAATGAATTTCTAAAAAAGATAAGGAGACGATTATTTTATTATCTTTTAAAGAACACGTGCGTAAACAGAGTCCTATATAATAAAAACATAGTAATGTGTTGTATATATTAATATAAATATTGCACACATTGTTATTTATAAGAAATGGAACAAGAGATAAATTCGCTTCAAGATACGTACATAGTTCGCGACTCTAACCGAGATAATAACAATTATAGCTGATAATGTTATTGTTGTAATAACTTTAAGCTTCGTTTTATATGAATCGAGTATTATTAAAGCACCCACCTCGTCCTCCTCGTCTTCGTTGTAGTACGGATCCAGCAGCATGTTCTTCCAGGATATAACATCTTGTGGTACCGCGTAAGCGTCGTGGTCTCTTAGATTTGCGTATAAGGGACTCTCTCTACCAACACCGTCCGAACTGGCACTTATAGAACAACTCTCAACCTCAACACTACCTCCACACGAGCACCCCTCGTCCGTATAACTATAACCGTATTCTATCTCCTCGTATATATTCTCGTCGGTGAGAGCATCCCGGACCGGTTCGTAGCCGTCGTCGCACGGCTTGTCCGGCGTCATGGCTGCGACTGAACGCCACCTGCCTCCCACCTCTTGTAACGCGTAAACATTAAACGGCTGCGGCGAAAAGTCGCTAGCTGTATCGAAAGACAATCGCGATATGGTCGCCCTCTGCTGCGCCTGTGATAGGACGCAACGCAATATCTCATCGGAGTTGTGATAGCCGCTGGAATGCGACCACAGCGCCTCGTAAGGCTTGGTCGGTTCAGTGTCGTTGTCGACGTTACATTCCTGGTAGCTCCAGCACGTGCTCTCTGAGTCGCTGTCTGATAACGTAACGTCCTTCAACTCCATGTTATCGTACGAGGGACACGGTGACGGTGAGCGCGTCTTCAGTTTGCGAGGCGGCACCGCTGGTGGAACACTCACCGGTGTACTCGTCATCACGGAACTCACCTCAACACTAGATTCATTATCATGAGTGACACTTTGATCCGGCACTGCTTTAGATTGGTCCAGCATCTTGGTCTCGGTCTCCACACTCTGCGTTTGATCAATACCTTCGAGACACTCGTCGAATATATTCATGATGCTAACTGACACGTTCTTTAAGTTCGGCGCTAAGTTTCTTTGGTATTCATCTAGCTTGTATATCTCCTTTCCTAGTTGGGAGAGGATTTCGTCGAAGGCACTGTCAGATTCTGATTCCACCGAAACCGAAGACTGTGGCCGTACAACCACGAGAGGATCGTACTCTTCGATCGATGCTCGTATTGTAGTGAGCCAGGCGAGTACAGGCTGCGCGGAGCGGTCGCGCAGTGTTTCCACAACGGCGTGCGGAATCCAACTTGTAACCTCACACATTTTGCCGTTCGTTTCAAAACACGATAACCGGTGTATGAATCAGCTGTGGGATTCCGCGAAGGCTTCCTTAACGAGACACCACACCGTTAATGCACTCAGATTGAACAAATAATACTTAGTGTAGTCGTCATTTGCACTCGAACGCGATTAATTATCGTTATATTTCTTCCTAAAATAATCGTTACGAAAACATCTCCGACCCATGTTGACCCGACTGATACGCGAATACGAGTTTAATCAGTGCACATTTTTGTTTTTAAATAAAACAAAGCACGATAACAAAGTTTTGTTTTGTTCGTAAGAAGTTCAAATGTCAAAGCGGCGTTCGCGCGCTTTTCTGGAGATTCAAATATGGAGCGGAAACGTCCGCACGCGGCACGCTCTACGCGATAGTGATGTACTGTCCGGCAATTAAAATGATTCGTTCATTCCGAACAGAGTCTGTGACCGATATTCTACGTTATTTCTGTTGCAGAGCGAAGCGTGGCGTAACACTAAAAACTAAAAGCAAATGCAATGTGCATTAGATAAATGAAGCGGATCGGGCGCCGGGACGCAGATACTGTAATAAAATCATACGTCTTTAACCGCGGCCCGCTCGCCTTCCTTGTACCTACGAGTATTACTAGTGCTGTTTATCTTTGTTGACGTGTTTTATTGCCGCCCCTTAAATATACAAATATATGCAATACAGTTGTACACAATGGTACATTAAAACCTACAATAAATATTATATTATGTTTTATAACAAATGTTATTGTAATATCGTTTATGAAACTATAAAAACGACAAGTAATGAAGTTTCTTACACATATGTATTCCTAAAATTTTTCACCAATAAATATTTTTCTGAACTAAAATCAATTCGTACCTTGAAATGCTTTCAAGACAAATTTTATTTAATAAAACTACAAAGAACGTTATATTAACCTACTTTCTTTGAAGAAACTAGCGGCCCTTGATTGGTGGCCCGCTAATGAGCGAACAGGGATTCTCTGGCTAATATAAGTAAATTCATTCATGAGAACGCAACACATAAAAAACATGCGATAATAGCCTTTCACTGGATAGACATAGAGGTCTAAATAGAGAGAAGTAAATAAATCTTCACAGCGCCTTGCATTCAATGGCTACTACTGTTTGCTTTTCACATGTGTGGTATCGTGTTTCGATTTCGCGTATTTTCTTTTGTGATTTATGTTGTAACGCAAGAAGGATAAATAGACCTACAGCTAATTACATCCCCCAGAATTAATTTATCGACTAATATAAATTTATTTCCTTAACTTTAGAATATCATTGTTTTAAAAGCTTTAGTATTTATTAGTAAATATAGGAAAAAATAACCCTTTAAATAAACAAGGATATAGATACGAGATTATATGACGACATATTATCGATATAATATACGGTAAAGTATTATAGAATAAAATCTAGGTACATCACTAGCTCCGAGGTCTCGGTCGGTCAACAAGCGAGCAGCTGTGAACCAATTCAGGCAATTGCTTTAATTACTAATTGCACCCAATGGAGACCAATTTATTTTACATATATATTTTTTTAAGCCGTCCATTCTCTTTTCATTCACTCGTTCATTTATAATTCATGAATTTATTATTGAAGTGACGCGTGGACCTGTCAATTTTAAACTGTATTACAGATATTATTAATATACTATATGTTTATTATAGTGTTGTGGTAGTTGTAACTTTATATAAATGTATTGTTTAATATATTTTGCACGCAAAATGATAATCATTAATAAAATTATCTTTTATTTAGCACAGTTCGAAGAACTTGAGAACTGAATCTTTACATAATTCTATAGTTCCATAGACTATGACATGCAATACGATAATTACACATCTTATTAGGCAATTTTAAATTTAAATAGGTATTTGGCACGCAAGATGTTTCGTAAATACCGATAATTGTATCTTTCTTACAATACAAATTTATCTATAAGTTACATACTATCTGTGTATTGTAATATTGAATAAATATTCATTATTACATCAACGTTACGGCTCTCAATGTTCGTTCGATTGGACCACAAGTATTATAAATTTATTTTTAGTCAAATTTTCTCATAAAAATGGTGATAAAAACGACGCGTGTTTCAATAGGAGGTCGCAGATGGGATCGCCCGCATGTTAATATTGTAATGATAGCGTTAGTGTGTGGATAATTTTATAGCCAATGTTATGATAAGGGTTAATTTTATTATTTGAGTCTGTAAGTGTCTGGTATCTATGTAACACATGCAACGTGTTCGGTTACACGTAACAGTTTCATAGCTGAGCTATTATAAGTCGCGTACAATGTTTAAAAAATCTTTCCATCTATTGACCGGACGAGCCGCATTATCCGTCTCATGTCTGTCCCATTAACATATCAATTCGATGCGTCGTAAATATTTTATAGGCCTTTGGTGTGTTAGCTTTTTATAGTCGGGATACCGTGATATTTATATGCCGATTTCGAGATATTTGTTATATCGTTTAAAAATTGTTTTATGGCTTTTGTACGACCGAGATGGTGAAAATTATTTGGAAGTTTTTTAATACATGTATAAACTAAAAATACTTTAAATTTGATAACAATAAAATAGAAGGTAATTAAAATTCCAAAACAAAGCCATAATTTAAAGGTTAAGTAAACGAGTCATTCGTTCAGTTATCATTCATTCGTTCACACGAAGTGGGACATGACAGTTGACGAAGCATAACGGTACACAGTTTATATCGATAGCATTTATCGTAAATAGACTGAAATGAGATCCGGTAAATTCGCATCACTATTAAGTTTTTTGTTAAGAAGAACTATTGAATATATAATCACAAAAAAATCATTATATATGTACTGTTTCATGCTATTAACTACACTTCCTTCTTTGACATTTAAATTATATTGTAATTAAATAATGAAATTAATGCAGCTATTTTGTTTATTTGTTAGTAAAAGTACTTTTTTTTTGAATCATTGCATTGACTTAGTTGATCACAAAGTTATGTTTTTGACTTATACAATTAGTGCTTTTAAAAAGTATCAACAGTTTATGAAACGACATGTATTTTAATTGTAGCACTGCCTAATTAACAGAAAATAACTATTTCATTTTCAGATATTAAAAAAAGCACTAGCTTTTATTTATTAAAAAATAAATATTTATTTGGTTTTTAAAAATATTTTATGTATTATAAAGATAAATATAATATTTCATTCTAGTACTTTTAAAGTTAGGACTGAAGAAAAAAGTTAAGACTGAAGTTATTATGGGTGGTCTGAGTCATGGTTTTATATTCTTGAGTATTATCATTTTTATAAATAATTCTAAGGTTCAATTTTATTTTAAACGCAAAGATAAGTATTCAAAACTATACATTTATATTTTATTTAACGTACTACATCATATTTTAATTAGTATTGTTTAATAATTTTAATTTTTAACAATTTTAAAATGACTAGAAAGCAAACATCAAACTCGTTGGTGCCACCGCCATCTATTGGCTAGCAAAAGAACCAGCAAGTAGTGTGGGATACTACTTAGGGTACGAGTTTTGATGTAACCACTAGATGTCGCTAGGCGCTTTCTTAACAATCAGGCAAAATGTTATGTGGAAACAAATAAAGAGAAACCGTTTTGTATTTATACAAAGCAGTAAGATTAGATTTGGAATTTTTGTACAAAGAAATATATTAATATATATGTTCACAGCGCTTTAAATGGATGAATTATTTATATAAAATCTTTACTCTGTGTTTTTGTCTGTGCTATGTCACATAACAAGTAATTTATTACATAATAAATCAAACGACACATGAAGGTTTTAACGTTATCAAACAACGATATTCCATAATATGAAATGAGATTAAAATAAAACGAATAGGCTGTGTAGTCTTATTCCAGGATTGTTGATCGGTCCCAGGTACAGTCAGCACAAGAAAAATACATATATTACTAATCAGAAACTTAGATTACTGTCACAAGTTTAATTTTTAAACGTGTTAAATTAAGAGAATGAAATCATCCTTATAACAAAACAGACAAATACTCATGAAATATTGCTCAGGGAGAGGTTATTTACTTTTTTTTAAATGAAACCTTTTTAGGCTGTCTGTACACAAATTCCTTAGAATGTTGGTTGGCCGCCAAACTGTCTGCCCTACATTGCTATTTATAGTCAGTTACCATTTGAAATAGAGATATCTTCGTTCTGTTATTTTCATGTTGCTTATTACTTAACAAATTCTCGTCTGTCAGATTCTTATGTTCATAATATTGTTTTTAAAAGCTTCCAAACATCCAAATTAATTTTATAATAAACCAATTAATATTGACATTAGTGAGAAACCAGATTAAACGTAAGAATGCATTCATTATAGTTTGATGATTAATGCGAGTATAAAGTTCGTAAAATATAAATGCAAGCCACAATAGATGTACTGTTTTTAGGTCATCATTACGAACGTATTTGTTTACTGAACTTCATTAGAAAACAGTATGTTTTGTAGTTATTTGGTATGTTCCGTCAGAATTATAAAACAAGGAGAAATTTGGAACACTCCGAGCTTGAAACACGGTTACTGTTAGTTACTACAAAAAAAAAAAAAACAAAAACACACTCTGTGTTTAAAAGAACAGAGATTTTCAAATTACTTTTAAGTAGTTTTTAAACAGTCCAACGCTTACCGAAAAAAATAATTGTATTTTTATAGAGGCGTGATGATAAAGTATTTTTGTTTTATTAATTTTGTTTCCAAATTGGATTTACTCCCAGACAAATCCGTGGGCTGAAATTAGTGGCGCGTTACACGTCATAGTCTCGACGCGTTTACGAGTATAAGAACCGAGTCACTGCTCTCATTATTTGATTAGTTTCTAATTCATAATCAATAGATTCTGACCTCCAAAAACAGTAAACAACTTATCATATAAATAAAATCAAGTGTTGTTAAATTGAGCATTATAAATAATTAAACGGAGCTTGTACATAATATGAATGATTTTCGGATAATGGATTTTTATATATGGTTTTTTGAGTAGACTTAAAGAATCTTTAGACCTATAACCACGCTATTGTGTAAAGGTTTACAAGAGAAAATAGGCTTTAATTACAAATCAAAATAAAGTTGATGTATACTCGTAACAATAAAAATAGTCGAACATCGAGCTATGTATGTGTATAACTTATGATTTTATTACGTATAATTGAGTTCCGAAATCGATACACTTAAAAATAACACCAACACAAGGATCCACCGGTCACCAATGTATAAATACTATACCCATTGAACCTGACAACGGTAAACGTCATGTGTTTAATAAGTGTGACCCCTTCAAAGTTGAACCTCCGTCTGTTTAACGTCTGGTTTCTGGTTTTGTACATGTTACTTATTGATAAAACCTGTTTATTAACATTGTACCTGTTCATATACATGTGCTGCATAACTGTTTTACTTCTAACCCTTCTTTTTTTAATGACAAGGTAATTGTTAATTTAAGAACTACATATAAAAATACTTCCAAATAACTTAAATAATACACCACATTATTCTAAAAATTCTAATATAATTAAAAACAAAATCGCTATCTGTAAGTATTATTAGGAATTTGAAAAACACAAAAAATAAAGTCAAATCGAAATGTCACAAGAGAGTTATCAAAAAAAACCGGTTCTCTCGTTCATAACGGTTGAACGATCGTGACCTTATTAAAACACTCGAGACAAAATATTTATGGTAATACAAACACGTCGAGACGAGATACATGCATAGATGTATAATCTTTTGTGATAATCAGTGACTGTTTAGATAAATAGCACTCTACGCTCTAACATTCAAATCTCTAGATTCTTGTAGGTTGCTTTGTACAACATTACGTCTACTTTTTATTAAGTAAGGAATAAGTAAATGAAGAATATCGGTACTTGGCAACAATTACAAAGATACATTTTAAATCTGGGTTATTTCTCCGGTCGGTCGGCAATCAATTTTACACTTTATTTTTATCACCATTGTAAGTGCCGACAATATTATAAAAACGCTATACAAAAGGAAGATTTAAAATATCATGATGAAGTAATTTTAATGTGAATCTAAATACTCAAAACATAACTTGTATTAGCTGAATATAATGTAGATAACAAAACGAATAAACGCAAAGCCACTTTATAAACTTTAATGAGAGCCTCTTCGGAAATATTCGGGTTTGAAGTTAGGAGTGTAGTGTAGGAGTCAAGGTCACGTTATGTAACCTTGGGGCGCACTGCAGCATCCCGCCTCCCCCATCCCGAGCCTCCCTCCCACAGCCATCCCGGTATTATACAAATGTTAAGAAGCTTGAACTTTGAAGAACTTTACAACGTGGCTCATTGGGTGATCAGATTTTTTCAACTCCACTGCCTTTAATGTAAAAGGGATGATAGAAAAATGATTTCAGACGATGTAATTTACTAATTCAATGAACACGAAAAAGATGTATAATAAACGAAAAAAGAAACAGGTGCTTTGAAAAGAAAGCTTTATAGAATAAACGAAGACTTTTTCTTATATTTATTTGAACACCCACGCGGTATCGAAATTGATTATATATGATTTGGAATTATTAGTTTATTTTTGATCGTATCAAGGTTGCAGACAACAACTAAATAGAAAAAATATTACACTTCAGTTTTTCACATAATATTAAATATCCACAATATATTATACAGGAGAAATTAATATACGTATTTGTGTAAAGGTCCAATTATTTCAGATCACGTAATTTTTAAAACAAATATGAACATTATGATCACATTGTCAAGGTTATACTCCCACATAGAATATGGATTCCCGATAACGAAATTATATATATAAAAAACAATAAAGTAGATAAAAAAATAGTAGTATTTTATTTATGTGAAATAATAATATTTAATTATTTTTCGCAATATTGTCAATGTCAGCCTAATTGTTACAATGCCAAAAACGGTTATAGGTAGTTTTATTAATAATAAAATCTAGGGTCAATACCGATCTATGGTCTCACGATCTTGTCTTATAAATGAAATAAAATAATAATATAAAATTTACGATGTATATATTGTAAACTATTTTGACTTTTGTCAAATAACATAACATTTCACCTACTCACTTTTTCAGAATTGTTTTCTGTTAGTGGAGTCATCTATTTGGGGAATGCGGAATTAATCAGACATTTTAAGTTGCTATATATTGCAGCTACTTTGCACACAAAATCACAGTTTTTAAACACACAAGAATATAATACTAAGTTCAATGAACCTTACTTCAGCTTCTCGTAAAATTACCTTAATCCTTTCAGACTCATAAAAGTTTAAATTACTAGTACGTCACAGTATACAAAATATTAGTTCATTCAAGTTAAAAAGTCATGATGTTTGAAAAATAAATATATATAGGTACGTATGTATATTGCAAGTTAAAGAAAACCCTGTATAAATGTAACACATTTTCAGATATTCGTTTTATGTGGAAAATTTATTTGTATAAAAGTAAATTTCCATTATAATTGTTTTATTCATATCGTTTTCTTTACCAGTAACTTAGATGGTTTCTACCAGTCTCATTAAGAAGCCGCAGTACAATCGGATTAAGTCGCTGTAACATTTCTGTTACGTTACATTTGTTTCAATTGAAATAATATTTTATGATGAAAAATATGAATACATCTATAAATTTTTGAAATAGTCGAAAAAGACCTATTCCATATACTAAATAATTATATACTACTATACTAAATCATTACTTTGTATGTTATATAAACATCTAAAAAATTTTTAGAACAAAAACATTTTCTAATTGGCAATTTATTAATTAGTTTTTTATACACTAATTACTAAATATAATTAGGAGTGCATTTCGACACATCTTAGTTACTATTACGTAAATATATTAACGTTATTACAAACACTAGTTTCTGATATCCTTATTAAAGAATAAATAAATATGTAAAGTAACATACATGGTTTAATACAAAAAAAATAAGAGCATACACCGTCGAGGCCGCCATTCACTTGATCGGATTTCACCACAAACCTTGCGTGTTTCATAAAATATTCATATGGTGTTTATTTTATAGATATTATTAATTTAAATATTTTATATTAAAAAAATTATATCCATATTTAGTTTATATTCAAAATAAAGTGCTACGTAAATAATAGTTCGTGAAAGACGCGACCATAATTGATGCGGGTAGAGCTCTTTCAATGCACACATACGACACTAGCGAAACTGCAGAATGTTCTTTCGTTTATTTTAAACCTTTGTGTATGCACTTTCAAAGATACTAATAAATTTAGCATCAAAAATTATTAAAACGAACAGGTATTTCTTAGTCTGAGCTTAAAACACTAATTGAGCGATTAACTGATATTATAAATATGTATATAACTATAAAACACTATTGAACCATTTTTGATATCAAAAGTGTATTGAGTAGACTTGCTAGGCTTATTTCGGGACCTCTAACTTCTAAGGTAATTTCAAATTTGTCATACAGCGTATTGAAAAAGGAACTTGTCGTTATTATTGCCATTCTCAATAATAATAATGATCTAATAAAAAACGAATAAAATATATTTCTATTGAATTGATCATTTACACGCATAATACAATTTTAGGATACCTTCCTAAAATTAATTGGTCTTCATCAATACCACTTTTTGTAAGATTTATCTTTAAAAACATACTACATCTTGTAGTGTTCAAGGGGTTTCATGAAACAGAATTGATTTAGGTAGACAAATTATTATAGGTAGGTATTGATTTAGGTATACAAAACTGTATACAGGGTGACTGGTGAATTACTATCAATATTTAAGGAGTATACTCGGTACATGATTCTCATTCGAATTATGTAAAAAAAATAGGTACTTAATTTTTGACCAAAATTCCGTATAAATAAATAAAGTGTGGACACGTTCCAAGTGTTCCAAGTGTAGACGCGTGCGGCGGCGTGCTGATACAACACCACACCGCGGCACGCGTGTGTGTGTGTATACCTAATCTGTAGGGTGTTCACACGATGCGTAATTAATTACACAATTTTTGGTTAACTTTACTTAGAAGTTTATTAATATTTATGTTATATTAATTTTTATTTAGTCATATATGATCGTCAAATATCACGTCCTCAAGTATCGATAGTAATTCACCAGTCACCCTGTATAAATAAATATATTACATTTTCTTCTATAATATTATTTAAATTATGATATCATGTTCGCTCTCTATGGTATGGAAAGAGAGGGAATCTGGCAGATGCAGAAATAAAAAACAGCGTGAAAGCAAACAATGGCCTATTGATATTCGCCTAGGGCGAGATAATTAAGTAATTCGGGCTATCAAACCATTACAACTAACATCTGCTGTGACTTGGAATAAAAATTCCATAACAGCATTGATATCTATATATAAATGAATTGCTATTCCTTAGTCTCACTAAAACTCGAGTACGGCTGAACGAATTTACCTTATCTTAGTCTTGAAATGTTCGTGGAGGTTCAGGGAAGGTTTGTAAGCTGAAAAATTTTTTATTCATTTCCAGGAAAACCCTAAAAACAGCAATTTTCTATTTCCCATACAAACGTTTTCTTTGACATTAGATTTGACAACTAATTAATAAGTCAATCATTCTGTTCGATTGAAACAGGAGAAACCTGATTATTAATGGCCTCTAAAACGGAATAGAGTTCGCCCGGCCAGCTATACATATATTACTAATGACGAAACTAACGCGGACGAAGTCGCGGGCAAAAACTAATATAGAATATTTAAAACAATTAATGAACATGGAGGTATGTTGTTATATTGAAATTGAACTCGTTGAATGAGTGCTGTTAACTGCATAAGTCCTTTCTTTTTCAAATCTAATTTGTTGACAGAACACAAACAAAGTAAGAGCAAAACACAAGTTTTAAAAATTCCTTTATACTCGCCTCGCTTTTCATGGAGACGGACATGCAAATAGAAATTCCAAACAAGACTGTCTTTGTTCATGTAATAAAGAAGTTTCTCATATGTGTAAACATTTCTAGTATATAATGAAGTATAATGTGTCTTTAAGAATATAATATTAATATATATTATATGTGTTTCATAGATATTCATAAATGAATCTCTTATAAATATTATGGTAATAACTTTTACCTATTAAGTGTTATTCGAGTGATGTAATATCTTAACTAAACCAACGAAGTTATATTACACGAAGTTTCAGAGTTTATGCATCAGATTAATCAGAAATTGAAGTCTCATAACTAACTCGAAGACTGAGATGAAACTCCCAAATGGCTTAACAGACTTTGATATTTCTTAAAATGATTTAGACAAGATTCTGTGGGCGAAGATGAACTTCAGATATAATATCTACCATCACAAATATAACTTATAAAACATTTTAAGCTAGAAGCTTTGATAAAAATGTGTGTCAAAAATCCGGAGGCAAGCAACAACTTGCCTAGACAAGAATTGCAACTTGTTAAGAGCCAACCTCGACTGTTTTTGACCCATTTTTTTTTACAAGCCCTCAGAAGTACAACGGTACTAAAGGCGTATATTTTTTTACAGTTCGCTGTATGAATCGAAATGGTATATTTTCTAAAACAATGTGGCATTGAGAGAATGCTTTTCACTATTTTCTAAGCGTTATTTAGAAAAGTTTTAATGGTCGTATATAACGAAGAAAGAAATCGGTAAGTAATTATTAGTTACTATAAAATTGGTGTTTAATGTGTTACAATACGAAAAATCATCCGTAAAGAGATATTTTTAGTGACGCATGGTTAAGAAATTATTGAGTAAAATTCTGAAATATATGTCACTATATCCTGAAAATTAAACAAAAATACATCAAGTGAGATTACATTCTTTGAGAACGAACTATAAATACTTATTTTAAAACTAGCTTATATTTTTTTGTAATTACGACTTCAAATGGTAATTTTTGACAAGACTTATAATATTGTATTGACCTTTTATATTAATTTGTTTAATATTATATAACAACAAACGAATGGTGTTCGTCTGGCTAGCGGTAATAACTGCTTTAAATTAACGGTTCTCAGATTCAATCTTCGGAGAGGCGAATAAATATCCCGGCCTTGTAAAGGATAAGGCGAGACTCAGATATTTTATAATATTAACTATGTATTTAAAAAACGGACATAAAATGAAAAATGCAAAGCAGGTATAGTCTGGAATATTTTATTAAATAAAAGAAAACGGAATTATTATTAAGTATATTCTTTTTGAGTATTCTATATTTAAGCCGTATGATAAAAAATGTTATAAATTTACCTATTAATAAATTATAAATCTTCACTTAAAATTTTATTAATATTATATTTCATTACTTTAATAGACGAGTTTCCTAGATAAGTTACTTAGCCTTAAGCACATTTTCCCTAGAGAGACCATTTGAATCCGCTCACGGATCTCGTTTAGCAGAAATCATAGAAATCTATTGAAATAAAAATTTAAAAGTATTCTAATTTAAAAGTTTTATAAAATCTCAAGAGTCTTAAAACTAAGGATATTGAAAGAAGCTTACTGACTCAAAATCAGTGGCTTATCAAAAATTTATATTCACTTCAAAGCCATCTAGAAACTAAGTCGTATTCATGGTTAGGATTTAACAAAATGTTTGAGAATGTTTTATAAAGAAAACCTTCTACAAGCTGCGCAATGCTCATGTATGGTAGTCACGAGGCGCGGAAGAAGATTTTAAAGAAAAATATAAAATGTAGTTTTAGATGAAATTATAATACAATATCGATTGTCGAACTCATCTCAAGTACAAACAACAAACGCTTAGATAAGTCACTTTTTCATTCACTAAAAATCCCCAGTATAGTCGAAAATAAATCATTGAGATTTTTACAAATGAACTAGGCAGTGAATGTAGTTAAGTATTATTGTAGATCTAAATAAATTGCTCTTTCTTTACTTAGAGATATTAAGAGAACAGAGTTAAGTAGGAACAAAGAGGATTTAATAAAGTTACGTAATCAAAAGCTTCAGATTCTCTTTTGAATAAGACGCAGCAACATATACTCGGCAGCTTTCTCCTATCATACTGAAAGCCTATTCAAGAAGTCATCGATTATGTTCAGTCGGCCTTTTAAAGATATAAAACAACCTCCTTGAGTATAATTAATTAATATCTACATTTCATGAATGTATTTTATTTAACAAAGAGATAATTAAAATTGTTAATACAGCTATTGTTAGTACTTTGGCTGTAGACAAAGAATAGACCACCTACGAATACTCCACTTCCATTGTGTGCACTTTGCTTTTGAAGGTATAGAAAAAAAATATGAAAAATATCTATAGCCTGTTGTTATGTACATAAAATATTAATAAATAGGTTATTGGCGATATATAATTCGTGTACACGTAAGTTATTGAGGAAAAGGTAAATGTAATTTTAAAATATTATTGTTATTAAGTAGTATACTTATTAAAATAATTAAATTTTTGGATTTAAGTGCAGTAATTCCAGTGACCATCGTATTTATTTTGAATTACAATTTAACTTATGCCGATTCAAAGTTAAACTCTTATATAAAATAAAACTATTACAGCTTTTTCTTTTGGAGCAAATCCTCGTTATTCAGTGTGTTCCATGGCAATGACTGGAAAGTTATCTTAAGTATTATAATATTACAGAGTCGATCACAGCGTAACGATATAAAATCGATAATATAAGCAGTTTCATACAATTGTATTGTTTTCCCACGCCGTAATGGCGAAAACTGTATTATTTAAGACGCATACAAAAAGATACCTTTCGTTCATTTCTTGCGTTGTCAACTTTCCATGTTATGTCAATGATTTAATAGAAATAAATTCTCGTAAAATACATCATTTTGTATGAATAATATTTTTTTTAACTAATAGGCGAGACTGGTAGAGAAAAACATGTTGTGCCGACCCTACATGAAGTGGGACCAGGGCGGGAAGAAGAAGAATAATATTTTTTTAACTATTTCATTTATATACAATCCTATAGATGGCGACACACGGTATGAGAATGACATTAATATCTTATATATCGTATGCTTTCAAAGAATTACGTTACAAATTCACTTCCATCAGTGGAAAGCGTTGTAATTGTCAACATTATGCAAAAATGTCCACTCAACGTTAGCGGATTCTTTCACGTGCGTTTATTGTTATATCAATTTGAAACTTACATATTTTAATATAAGTTTTAAAATGCTAAGAAAGATGGTGGATGCATTTTTAAATGTGCATTAAGTATAGACAGGTGTGAACGCATTGTTTCAGAGTTCGTGTGAGTTATACCACGACTGGTTTTGCAAGAGGGATTTATATACCTACACTGTAATTTTTAATTAAATGAAAATTGTTAAGACTTAAGCATCCTTAATAATTTTATTAAGTATAATATTATTTAATGCAAGTCTTATATTAATTTTTATAGGCTAACAATTCCATAATGACGAGACTTTTATCATGAACTTATTTCTGTTAGGGACTTCCCGAATCCGAAAGATTCCAGGCCTATCTTTTACAGCTTTGTAAGTGACTATATAGTAATTATATAATGTTGTTTAGTTTAGTGACCTACACGTTCACACACAAACATATAAACTAGTATTTTTAACACTTAAATTGATTTAGTAGAAAATATAAAGTCCTTATAAATTATAACCAGAATAATGTAGGAGTAATAATGATAGATTCTAAATTTATAAGTATAATTAATTTAATTAATTGCTTTTATAATAACCCGTTTCGTGGAAGGAATTAATCCTCACGGTCGATTATTTGATGTATCTTCATTAATATCTAAGATAATATTATATTTAGCTTTATATTAAAGAGGATTTTAAACTATTAAACTCGTAGTATGTTTTTCTTTTTAATCTATAATATAGTTTTTATCGGAAGCTTACCAAAAACCTGTAATCTGTAAAGATTTATGATCTACACGTGACATTGAAAAAACTTTTACCAGATTCATACATCATTACACACTTTCGCAATTATAAAACCAATTCGCAGACAGCGCAAATGAAATCAAATAAAACGTGAACACTTTTTACCATTTCATCTTCTTCCTCTTCGGTCTCCGTCGTTTTAATTATTATTGCTGTTAGCGTCGCTAAGCCATCGTCATGGAAAATAAATAACAGACGAGAAACAACCTTATTGACAGCTTTAATATCAATCGCAGTGCCTCATTATAACGTTTTAACATTAAATATTAATTTCCTTTAAACTATAAAAGATAATAATGAGATCGAGTTATTAACCTTTGTTTATATTTCACTTTACTAGATATTATAAGAACCTAATCATCCTGTATCGGATGTACCGATTATTTTAATAAATACCTTTATTTTTATATATCGATATTAGACGGCCACGTAACTATTGCCGACTGCATATCGTGAATCAAGTTTTAATTGATTTGCGCAGGAATAGTTCGGCCTTCACCCATGAAATTACCAGTTCGTTATCGGCCTTGTTGATCAAGGATAATTTATTGTATTTAACAATAAAGCAGTCCCGTAGAAAAGTTGATGATAAAATGAAGACATTTTCAATTCTCAAAATAATTTAGACGGAAAATTTGCAAGCAATTTTAAACTGCTGCAAAACTTACTGAAGTAAATTAGATACATATCTTACTTCATGACCATGAATTTGTAATACGAATGTCTGGTTTGTTAAAATCAATCCAGGACTAGGCGCTACATTATTTACTTCTCCATCTCACGCCCTTGAAAATCCGACCCAAGAAATCAATATCAAAAGGATTCTTGCGACGCTTAGATAGTTCCTATAATAGTGTGATCAGGACAAATGAAACATGTATTACAAAAAAACGTTTGTCTGACTGTCCGTAATAAAAACTGAGATAGTCGATGTTAGACTATATGGATCTCACACACGAGATGTACCGTTGCACAGTTATGCAACGCAAAAACTTATGCAAAAATAGAAATTTATTTAATAACGCAACATTAACATCGCATACGACGAATGTATTGATATGGTCCATTATAATGATTTTCATATTAGTTCCATGAAGATTATAATTGTAATTAAATTAATCAGAGATTCTAAAGTACATTTAATTGTGGCTAGTTATAATAATTAGATTTATTTAAAAGAGTATTATAAGGATTGGTTTGACGTGTTGGCCTTCTAAGCACTAGCTAAAACTTTGTTAAATAAGATAAGGTTATCGGAAATAAATTAAGAAACATTTCCAGTAATATGTATTGGCAATACGGATTGTTTAAGGTCATAGTGTACTGTTCCAGGCAGTTTTAAGTGTAGATATAAAACCGTTTATATTCATAAGTTGAAATATTGTAAGAAAAATATTCTAACAAATTGATAATGTAGCAATATAAAAGAGATTAAACCAGAACATCTGCAACAAAAGGGGAATTACACAAGAGAAATCTCTATCTTTGACTCTTAAAAACTCCCCCAGTTGAACTCCCGAGGAGAACTCATGGTTGAGATTATGCACGTACTTTGAACGAAGTACCACGAAACAATTGCAATTTTACACTCAAATGCATCTTAAGTGATGTAGATATTATGAAACCCACATTGAAAAGCACGGTGGTGAAAGCGTGAACTGAATGACACTATGTCATATATACAGGGTGACTGGTGAATTACTATTCATATTTAAGGAGAATACTCGGTACATGATTCTCATTCGAATTATGTATAAAAAATAGGTACTTAGTTTTTGACCAAATTTCCGTATAAATAAATAAAATGTGGACACGTTCCAAGTGTTCCAAGTGTGGACGCGTGCGGCGGCGTGCTGATACAACACCACGCCGCCGCACGACGTTTGTGTGTGTGTGTGTGTATACCTAATCTGTAGGGTGTTCACACGATGCGTAATTAATTACACAACTTTTGGTTAACTTTACTTAGAAGTTTATTAATATTTATGTTATATTAATTTTTATTTTGTCATATATGATCGTCAAATATCACGTCCTCGAGTATCGATAGTAATTCACCAGTCACCCTGTATAAGATACATACAAAGAGATAGTATGTATGTCTTCGATGGCCTAAGAATTCCAGCTCCTTAAAGGGAGCATGTCAGCTAAGAAGTATCTTGGATAAGAATTGATCGACATTACTGTGAAACAAGTGGCTGCGGTTACTATGAGGCCGATAAACCACAGATGCAAACCTTTCTCCATTATAAAAATTGTTTATACCATGAGGTAACTAGTCGAGTCGTAGTATTTTAAGGCTAATAGATATATTTTCAAATTAACTCTTATATTGAATCTCTTTGAGAATATCGATGTTAAAAAAAAACAAAACTCAATTCTTTAGCGATGTCTAAAATCACTGAAGATTTGTCATAACAACTCAATCTATAAATATGTGACATCTTGGTTTTATTCTCAACTAGGCGTGTATTAAAAATATTGATTGTTATAACTTAAAAGCGCTGATTTCATTAAGGACATACTTAGTAACATGATAATTTAATTTAATTATATATACATATATTTGAAATATCAGTATTTAATGGAACGTCCTAACCGCGACCGCATTCGATAATTATAGCACAAGTTGTTTATTTTTCAGGATACTTATTACACATATGTATTGATGGCGTTTTGGCAATGGATTAAACATAAAAAAATAATATGTTAGAAGATATTTTCAGTATTCAAATTACTTCTCTGCATTTCGTCTACGTAACTCTTAAGCTGTCACGTTTGGTATTATGTTGATTTTAAAAAATCTCTGAGAATCGACCACACCGCTTCATCGTTCATTAATGAAAATTTAATTAACTTAAACTTTATTACTGTGGTACTTAGGTTGAAATTTCTGTGTTTATTGTTATATACCATAATTTCGTAAACAGTAGTAAATGTAATCACTAATCAGTGTTATGGCTTACATCTATTTGTACCAACGTAGCTATAAATACATATATTCGATAGGATGATCTCTAGCGCAAGCTCAAGGGTAACACAATCAATTGACATCTTCCTGTCGCTACCCCAGCTTCCTGTCTCGTCATCAATTGAATATACACCCTACATTTGAAATAATAGAGTACAATTTAAAATAATTCTTTATATATCTACTAATAAAACTGTATTCCGTTGTGATAAGGTTTAATATCGAAGAGTAAATCAAAATAAGTGATTCGAGTTATATTTAGATTTTATTATTATATTTTTCTCTTTTTTAATGTCAAAGATCCGGATTGCACGGATCATTTCGTATTTTGGAAAAGATTGATAAAGATTGTTACTTTTAACTGCAGTTTTATGTGAAATAATATTATTAAATAATGTATTTATTATATACAAATACTTATATATATGTATAATGAAGAGATTCAAACTGATTTCGTGGAAACTGTATGAATACGAAGGTTATTGTAAAATTGCGAACGTCCATCGCTCTTTGACCTTGACAAATATAAATCCCGATAACGTTGGTCAATAATATGCAGAAATGTTTAATTTTTAATAAAAAATCTGTCTAAAATTCTATAGAACCATAAAATGTGAGAGTAAAAAATAAAAAGGGGCATTGTTTTTCATAAATATCGACATTAAGTATATTATAATATTATTGTCGTTGTCGTTATATAAAAAAATAAATATGTGGCCATAAAATATCTCCTAAAACAATTCCTTCTAGAAAATTTTAGCTCTTACATAATTAGTTTTAAATACATTAGCAGTTACTAGGGTTTCTTTCAGCTGTATAGTGATTTGCAAGATATAATGTCACTTGTTACGTACGGAATGAGCTAAGAAATTATAATATTACGTAAATATATATGTAGAAACACTATTCATAATGTATGGCGTAGTTAGAATTAGTTATTATATATATTACAACAGGGAAATGAGCTTGAATTACAAGTAAAAAAAAGATATTTAAACTTTTTTGAATACAACCGCCTTGTACATATTTTTTTTACATACATGAACAATAAGCACGTATGTGTTTGTGTGCTGTATCTATGTGTGTGTAAATTCTTAAAACTCATCGTATAGAAGATGAATTCAATGAACATAAAAAACATCAAATTGTTATATGTATCTACAGTGATCATTTCTGTTTCCTCATTACACAATGCAATCAATCCGTACATCATAAAGTTACGTAACACTTTCAAATAACACAACCAACTACATATAAAACGAGAAAAATAAATTACAAATACATTAAATAACGTTTAATATATAAAAAATATATTTATATACCATAACGATATTGTCATGATTTAAACGTAAGAAAATAATTTCACTTCAACAGAGAATACACAATAATTTATCTTACAAATAGTACTTTTACATTATAAATGCGAAAGTTTGTTCGGGTGGATGGATTTATGAATATATACTCATACTTTACTTAGTAACCAATGAACGGACATACATACATATGTACATATATAAAATTTTACAGTTATGTTACTTATAAAGAAAGATGTATTCATTGAGCCACAAATACTAACTGCATTACCTAGAAGTTATAACAGTACCTATATTCCTATAATTTCTCATTATAACATAACATAAGAAATAAATTAATTAATATAATAATCTTACGTAAAATAATCAAGCATTAATAATGAGCTATTTCATGGGGGTTAATAATTATAATATAATAGAAATTTTTATATTAAATCTATTTAAAGAGATTTCGAATACAAACATCAGTAAATGATACAATTATTAAATGGCATCTGATAGGGATTTGAACCGGAACATCGCGGTCCAGTGCATATTCACTGTATGTGTGTGTATGTGTATGTTTATGTTCCATTCTAACTCGCTACCGGGTCTCCAACTCACAAGTTCTTAATGTATCAATGCTATATCATTATTAATTTCTTATCTTATTCATTTACAGAAACCTATAAAATAGTTATTTTCTTTATAGTGGAGTTTGTATTATTTAAAATTCAATTACATTAATGTGATAAAATAAAACTGCTGTATATTGTTACATCGTTTCAAATACACATGAAGTTTTTAATGTAAGTGTATCAAGACAAAAAAAACTGCAATTCATACAACACAAAGATGGCGGCTTCCTTTCGATCTACAGATTATACAGATTCATATTTCAAGGTTCAGTAATATAAATAATTTATATACGTATTCGTTATGATTCTTCTTTATTGTTATTAAAATATATATAATCATGAATTTAATCTTAGTTTCAGTTGTTGTGATACGATTTTATAATACAATTAGCTATTATGTTATATTTCTATTTTAATATTCGTGGTAAAATGTCATTTTCAATGATATATTTCACATGTGTGCGTGTTCATAAATTCCTAACGAAAACTGTTATACCGATTTTGTAGTAACTTTCTACACAGTACTGTGGCATGACTGAGTTTGACACAGGATATGTGACACCCAAACAAGAGGAGACCGTGTAGAGAGCAGCGATTTTGTTGTAAAAATAATAATATATAGAATGGATTAACAATTACTTTTACAATATAATGTCAATAAATGTAGAAACTAATGTTATCGTTCCCTTGTTATCTCTACATTGCGTACAGCGTCTTGTAAACGTGACTCCGTAGTGTAATTAATAGGAATTGGAAATTTATTATATCTATATCATACATTTTTATAAGTTCATGACGTGTTTTATTTTAAAAATAAAACTTGGTCCAGTTTTACATTTGAAAGTGACAGAAACGAAAAAGGTTTTAAATAGTGTAAATACGAAGTCCTTCACTTTTAAAAAGCATACAATCACAATTCACAAGCGGCCACGCTAAATAATCATCTCGTTTCTAGTTTCTACATTCATAGAAGCTAACCGCTTACAGATGTCCTGTTTTCTTGCCCCCTATCCCGCGGACATGTTCCGAGTGAATACACTTTTTCAGTTTCCCTTCAAATACTCTCTATACCTAAGTACTATGGAAGTTCCATTAATAATGCACACATTTCTTTGTCTAAGAATTTTACTAATCCGCTGGCATGGGTCTAATAAAAACAATCATTAGCATTTACGGAAACGTGAGCGCTGTTATTAACAATGAAGCCGAACAAAATAAAAAGGTCGAACACCCCGGACTTGCATTGTATACGCCTTTCACTGTTCAGAATGCACTAAATCTTTGCCTACTTATGCCTGATTAAAAAAAAAACAATGACAACTTTTCGAATGTCAGTCTAAATTTGTTGTAATAACTTACCGGTGCAAATCTCTCCTCCTCCGCATTCAAAAGGTCTCCAACTGAGGATGCCTTCGCTTGGCTGGCGAGGTGCCTCCTGTTTAGCACATAGGAGAGCTCATCCAGGTATCTCAACGTTAAATTAGCCATTACTAACACGTAAACGTTCACGTTAACTTGACACAACACGTGCACTCATTGCCATTGCTGTCGCGATACTAAAGTCTGAGCGCGTTACGCGAGTCGCAGCTCGAGGTCAGAGTATACGGGCTGGATCGCTTGTTAATTATAAATAATACGCTAAGAGGCTCGGCTTTTCGTTTGTACATATCATTAAAACGACATTTAGTTACAAATTAAATATTAAGTACATGATAACAAAGAATAAATTGATACATATTTAGCATCTTCGTCGCGTATGACTTGATAATAATAAATCTTTTATATTCATATGATATTTACGAGTATTCTGTACTTATTATACTGTAATAACTTCAATGGAATCTTTTAAATGTATTGTTAGGTATACAAAAGTAGAACTATTTTGGTTTACACATAGAGCAGTATTTTTGAAAAAATATATCTATCGAGTATATTCGCTAATTTAGTTTGTAGTAATAAGTTTATTTTATTAACTCATTTACGAAAAATGCTAGCGAAGCGTAGCTTATAAAATAATTAAGGACAAAGTTCTTTCCGAATTTCTGCATATTAGCCAACATTTATTTTGAAAGCAATTCGTTTGGAAATTGATTATTTTATTATAATTTATTTAGTATATTGCCTAAGCTATATACTAAATGAATATCCACAAATTTATTACAGTTCAACCATATTTATTTTCGTCTTATTTTAGTAATACTATACAAATATAGTAATGTTTTCATTCTATGTATATTTAACCAGTAAAATATTCAATCAGCTAAACAAACTTTAAAAATTATCTCTTTCTGAATTCCTTCTAAGGTTTGCATTTGTAAATTACTTTTTATATTCAAAGAGGTTATTTGAACGTCTTCAAGCGGTGATGACGGAACTCGGAAGTGAAAAATATAACGAAAAAAAGAAGTTAAATTACAAGCGCTAGATTTAGTTTATTCAGTAATTAATTTTAGAGTTTACTTTTGTTTTTATAAACTTCATATGCAGCAATAAAATGACCAAAATCTGAATGAAAATAAAATATTACCAATAAATAAAATTAACAGGAATACAAAATATATGCAGATATATATGGAATTTAACTCGAGAACCCCAGCTTTGGCAAGCTGTCTCTACATCTCTAACGTCTGTATGAGATGAATATACTCTATGTGAAGTTCTTGTCATATGGTTACGTTATTCTCAAGTATTAGATAACAATGAACATAGCTATATAAGCCATTGTATTATAGTTTCATATTGAACATTTGTACACTCCAGTCTCCAGATGGTATATTAATAATAGTCATACGATAATGCATCAATTGAATTATAATTTCAAATTTGACTTATAAATATAATCTAAAATGTATTAACTAATACAAGATTTTAGTTAGATAATTCTGTATATAATTTATTAAGCACTCATTAATATTAATTTAGCTATAAATACATCATAACTATATTTAATTGAATGATATATTTTATTGTAACAGTCGTTTTATAAGTCTATAAACGTAAAATCGTAATGTTTCTGTTTAATAAGTTATATTATATGTAGAAGTGAGTTTTGATTTTTATCACACGTAATTATGTTTTGAAGTAACCGTATATTTCTATGTTACGAAAACGGTACGCGTCAACAAGGTCGGATTACAGCTGTTTTAATTAGTAAATACAATTAAATTAACCGCCGACGCATTCGTAACGACCTACATCTAAGATCTAGGCTTAATCGACAGAGTTACTTAAAGATTTGATAAAAAATATAAAATAAATCGCTGTGCTCTCATAACTAATGATAAGTAGGCAAGTTTATTTCAAGTTTATTACTGGAATAGAAATGTCACTACGTTTGACATTTAATTGCAATACATAAGTTGAGAGATTCTCATAAGTGACGTATTATGTGTGTGAGAAGCATAGTAAATGTGTTTTAGTTTATTTTAAATAATTTATGGTATTTTTAATACATTTTATATTAAAAATCTTCATGCAATTTCCACAACGTCCAACCTTTCGTGCAATTTTACTAAAAAGGAGCACAGAATTTTCGCTAACTTATGAATATTGAATGGGTACTATGAGTTTTAGTACCAACTTTACGTAGCATTAGTAGTTAATAAACAATAATCAGCGAACGCATCTGAAACGAAGGTACAACTTTTGTATATTTGTGTTCAAAATAACAGTTATAATTAAATAATTAAAACGGCTATTTATTAACGAATTTCAAAAGAAACTTGTATTTGTATCATTGATACTCTTTTTAAATATTTCTTCGTTTAAATTGCAAAAATTTTAGGCTAAATATTTAAAGAAAAAAATTCAAACTATTTTACATCGTTTATACGACATCGTGATTCTCTGCAACATATCAAATAGAATCATAACCATTCTATCTCAAGATTCGAGTAAAATAACATAATATTTGTTACGGTACAAATATAATAACAATAAAATATATAACATGCACGTATTACGCAACTATTGCAATAACAGACTAATTGCAGTGAAAGCGGCCGGAAACAAAGATGGCGCGAGCCGGATCCATGGCTTGCGAAATGTTTAATTATAGGACACACGACTTTTATAGAATAGCAATATCTATAACTAGACTTTAATAAGACATATTGTACCATAATCACAAATATTTCAAATAATTTTAAGCATCTGTGTACTGTAACTCTAATAGTAAATCCTATTAAAATTCCTCACTTTATCCACTTATATAATGCATAATATAAGATATTTATTTATCAATACAATTTTATTACGTAGAAATAGCAAGAGCATTCTATAATGTTCTTCATATAAAGTCATAAAATAGTCCAGCATCTTATAACATTTTTATACGTTCAAGATTTATAATTTAAAATTTCATGCTATATTAGAAATATAACAGATTCCTCGTCACTTTTCTCGTTTCGTTTGAAATAAAAATGGAATTGAACCTGTATTTAATTCTTGAGGGTAATCTCTATGTATCTGGAATAGGTAGCTCTCAGCGTTCTTTCAAATTCAATGTATTTCCAGACTCCAAAACCAATATAGACACAGCCGCAGAGTAATTGAATGTAGCGTTAGAAACTGTCGTATGTCGTGTGTCGTTCATAGGAGGATGAAAATGAAATTAAAATTATATATACATATATTTATATCTTCGGTTTTTTGTGCAATTCGACTATCACAAATCACCAGTTTTTAATTTTTCCATACTATTACAATTCACATTACTTTAAAAATGTATCATTATTACATTTAGGAACAATTTCTGAACTCGAAATTATTAGTCTATAAATGTATTAACTCAATAACTTCGACGAAGTTTCTATACAAGTAAAGTCTAAGATAATAAGACATAATCAAAATATTCACTGAACCCAAGTAAAGCGAGCGTTGTGTGAAAGGGTCTAAGGAATAAAAAATCAAGCAGAGATTAATTTTAAACACGTGCACCTGTCCTGCACTCTTATACTTTGAAGTATTATAAAAAAAATGTAACAAAAAAAGACGTGGCATCACCTTACAGTTCTTGTGTACCAAACTATCAGTTTACGTGGTACAAAACACAAAAACGGCTTTAACTTGATGTCTCACATTTATGTATTTCGTTTTATTTATTTATTTAATTGTATTAAAACAAATTTGATTTTTTTATCCTCTTTTATATTTATCAATTTAATTTCATTCGTTTGTGGCGAGAACCTCATGTTCGAGCTTCAATTGTTTTTCGACAAATATTGACACATTTATATTGAATCGATAGTGAAAACCTATATGGAATTGTTAAGTCATCCAATACAAAAAAATATCTATTCTAACAAACCAATTCAACAACTTAAGTCGAGCTAGGGTAACGAAACAGAATCCCGTTATAACAATCAATAAAGACATATCCGTTATATTAGATTTGTTTGAAATGTAGTTTTGCATCGGAAACCATACGAGTGAACTTTCTACACGAATAATTCTCAAACTCCTTTAAGTATAACGGTATGCATCCGGCCGAGACAAAAAATCTACATCACTGATCTATAGCAGATAGAGTGCATTATCCGAAATAATATTACTAACATAATATGACATATTAAATGTGTTGACTACTTTGGCAGTTGTCCTATAATAAGATATACATATAATTTTATAATATTATCATTAAATATTCTAATTTAAATATGATTTAACTTTGGAAACACCTACACCTGAATTATTCAACCTTTGTGAACTACTTTTAATGATAGAATTAATAAATACTTAATTCTTAATATATGTTTTAAAATGTTTTAAAATGATTATATAATGTCATATTAAAATTATACATTGACTCGATCCATAGTTGTGTGACATTTCTAAGCAATCTGTGAAGTATTTTAGAATTCACGATTGATCATCAACGAAAGTGTTATTCTGTACAATCTGTTTCTTTTCTCACTAAAACAAACTATTCCTCCAAAACATTAAGTTATGAAGAACTTCTATTCTTATTATTTATGTCAAAAAAATATTTAATAATAACTAGATGTCGCCCAATTATATCGGTACAAGCCTATTAGTGATTAATAATTTCGAGTTTATTAGTAGGACAGAAATGCCCTTATAATTGACATTTACTGACAATAAGCATATGGAGAATATTCAGGGTTTTTCATAAAGCCGTGGTTGTGTATAACGTTAATTTTAAATAATGTAACAATTTTTTACATTTTATGTATAAAAAAGTACGATGAAATTCATCTTCGTTAAAATATTGTCTGTGTTAAATTGTTCTTTATTTCGTTTTTACAATTGTGTTAAAAAAGAATACAAAGTTTTTGATTCAAATACCTTTTAATACAATGAATGATTGTCATTTCTAAATAATTTAAAGGTAAGAATCTATAATGTTACGAGACTACCTAGATATTGAATCATTGCTTTGCAGCTAAAACTAGTATGTTTATTTATTGTTAATCCTAGTTCTAATCTGGCATTGTATCAAATTTCATACAAATCTGTTAAGCCGCTGGGTGTTTAGAAAATGACGCAATGTCTAGAAAGATGTCCGTACTGATTATAACATTGTACCTAATTTGATGTTAAATATTAAAACTATGTGACACAAAAATGTTTATAATGAAAATAAATTATTTTAATACATAATTTAATCCTCTTTTTGTGTTTGGAATGTTATTTAAATAGCTTCAAATTATATTTAAGGATATTTAAAACAGTCGAATATTAAAGTTACCATCATAGGAAAACACATATATGTAAGAGGATTACATATACATATAAATGTATAAGCAGTAATATATGTATATACACGGGCTCTTATTCTTTCAGACTCACAAATAGCATAAGGGTATTAGAGATACAAACATTCAAATGTATGAGCAAACTAAGCTCATTGCTTGTGCTACATAAAAGGCTTTCTATAAGCGCATTGTGATATATTGATGTATTTTGTATACGTCATGTATTATGGTTTTACAATCGATAGTACAGAATTATAACTAATATATATGTATATTTAGGAATTTTGCAATATTGTACATATATTGTTTTAGATTTTCTTCTATGATAATAACACGTTAAATATATTACAATACACAAAATATAATTTATTCGAAAATATCGGCACCCTTGAGTATCTTCATCAAACTTTAAAATTTTAATTAGTCGACATGAACTTTTGACATATTATCGGACAATAATAATAATCATCAAAACAAATAAAAAACTTCGTCTTTAGAATGTTTAGAGATTTGCAAATACTTTTATATTCTCGGTATACAAATTTAAATCGGTTTTATTAAATAAAAATCAAATATCAAAATAGAGAATCCAAAATCAATAGTCACTTTCGTTTAAAAATAAATCGCAGTTAAAAATAGACGGAATGGTTGTCACGCGCTCTTCCTGCTTAAACGAATTATTGGTTAGGGTAGAGGACACGTTGCACTTTATGTAAACAGAAAATAACATTTTCATAATATTTATTTAAATGAATAAAAAAGATGTACATGTTGTTCATGGAGACTGGATCAAGGGGAGACTCACAAAAGCTAGTCGTTAAAAATAAAAAATAAGTATTGGAGCAATGGGTTAGAGTACTGAGTAGTGCTGAAAATACAGGAAGATCATCTCGGTGCAGACAGAAATTGCGTATTTCAAGCTCACTACAGAGTACAGCCCATTGTCACTAAAACAGATCTTTAGTAACTGCTTATTAAATAAACAAATGAAGCTTTATACCCAGCACAGCTAAGAGAGAAAGAGAATTTTGTTCAAGACATCATTGGACCATACAAAAAGAGGTTGATCAAGTAGTTATGACTGGTGCTCGATATCGTGAAACGATAACACACTTCTTACTGACTTAGTTGAATAATGTTGATTTAAACGATATGTGAGTTTAACAAGGTGGTTCTACATGCCATACAGCCCGTGAAACGATTCAATTACTTCATTCGACATGTTCATCATCTTCGTGATCTCTCTCATGTCGGAGATAGAAGACGTCAGATGAAACCATTAGAACTTGTTATGGTTTTATTTGTAATCAGAGGTCTATCTCAAGAAACCTAAAATCATTTAACACTGCATCAACTCAATTCAGTCACATTTACGAAAAAAAGAAGTAAGAGTGGGTACGTGCAGTTAAATCCGTGTGGAGGAGGTCATTTGCTTGATGTTTTATTCCCTAAATAAATTTATTTGTTCTATGTATTTTATGATTCACTGAAAACATCACTGTTTAAAGCTTAAAAACTGTATTTTTATATAATTTAATATTTGCCGTTCATTTGTTTACTTTTTTTACTAACGAACAGAACTATTGATAGCGTTTATGGTGTCTAGTTTGCACACATAGACATTTGTCTCGTATGTGTTCGTCAGGATATGTTTTATTTTAAATGTGACGCATATATTGATTATTATACATACTAAAACCACAGTTATTTCAAATCAACTTCACACAGAACCGAAACAACGAACAATTTTAGTACTGGGATTCCAGAAATATTATTGGTATGATGTGTTAATTGTAGAGTATAATATATTTTGACGGGCGATTAATTGCTGCCGCGCACTGCTGATTTTGTGAGTTATCGTGCAGTAAATTGCAATCTTTTGTTCCTTAAATGGCTGTCTTAACAGCTAGATTTTTAATTAGTAATTAAGTCTACAAAAGCACTTTTACGTTAATATGAGCATTAGAGCCATCAAAGTTATATTACTTTTCATATATTACTCCTTGATGAAAATTATGGTCCACGTCTGGAGAGTTAATTCTTCTGCTGAAATTGTTTTCTTCTTTACCTACACTTTAAAAATAAAATAACAAAATGAAGAAGAAACCTATCATTTGAATTAATAGTTACCTTTCCAAAAAGCATATTTTGGATGGTTACTGACCACTCGTCAACTATAAGCCCACTTCTATCACTGGGAGGCGCCACTTGGCCTGATGAGAATCATATTTTCATAGATAATTACTAAAATGTTATAATTTTTCACCAAAATATAACTGAATTTGTTCCATCTTATTAGTTGTGGATATCAATTGACACACAAGCCAAAAATACTGTAGCAAAACTAGTGCGAGACAAATTCGCGTAAATGATTCGTCAAGATATTATTATAACCGTATAATACCTAATTAAAACACATTAGCTATTTATAAATGATATTTTTAAAGTATTTATCATTCCTATATATGGATATAGATGGTGATCAGGCAATGGTTTGGTTGTCTGAATTTATTTTATGCTGCAGAAAACATCGAAATGTGTCTTTGCCCAGTGTCCTTGAAATTAAAATCATATTTAATCAGAGTTTATGAGCTTCTGTGATATATTTCCTTTCCTCTCCCGCTCCTCCTATCAGCGTGTTTCAGCTCGAACACGTGTCCCGGACGCACGTGCTATGACATTAATGGGCTTTATAGCACATTCGTCTTTTATACCTTTAACAAAAGTACTTTTACTTATATTTAGTGACGAAACTTACTGCCATTATAAATTCGAATGAGACTTCTCTTATATTGTAAGACATACATAGAGAAATTGTTTGTTTGACACCATGATTCGTTAACCGAGTTAGAAGAAATTCCGTGTAGTCATATGTTGTCGAGTTTGGTACTCAAACTCAGATAAAGTTTTAGAAGCTAAAGAGAAACAAAATCCATTGACCAATATGTTGATATATTGACAGTGTATTGAATATTACAAGTGTTTAATGTGTATATAATTATATATACGACTCTATAAAATTATTTTTTTAAGCTTGAGGTTAAAAGTATAATAAGTACGATTTAAGTAAATATTGGACATAATAACCCACCCTATATATACCTAACTACTGAATATAAATACTTTAATGAAAGTTCAATTGAAATCTCTAAATAATATCTTGGTAAACAGTATTTGCTATTGGAACACATACAATGACTTCCATATATTTAACCGGTGGTATATCTACAAAGCAAATTGTTTGTTCAGATTTGAATTATGGATATTGGATTTCTGGTTTGAATCTTATTTCCATGGTTCCGATTACTTTGCATTATTTTATTTTTCCTTTAAAGGTTTACAGACCAACATGCGAAGCATAAACTAAAAGTGTATTTCTTGGTATGGTAAACAATTCTCTTCTCAAATAATAATAGCAATGGTTTCAAAGTACAATGGTAGAATCTATTGTCAACAATTTCATCGATATTATGTCACGTACGGCCTAATGTGTATGTAGTTAATGCATATTACGCGTAGCTCCTAAACGCTTTAACTCCCGGCTGTAGTATTAAAACGTCATTACTGCCGAATAAGGCGCAGTGAAAGTCAGTTCGTGAGAGTCACTCACGGAGCAAAATATTATGAAGTAACAAGCCATGAGATGCGTGATGTTTTGGAATTAATCTTAAAGCTGCCTTGAATTGGTGCTAATTTACTTTGTATACAAACGTTGAGGTAAAATATTAATTGAACATTTTATTGCTTCAATTACGCCAACACAAATTTTTAGTTTCTATTGTTATATGTAAATTCTATGCTTGTATGCTTGACTTAATATATCGATATTTTAAGGATTAAAATAATATTTTTCTTAAGTGAAATCTTATGGATTAGACCGAAAGTTTATAATTTTATTATTATCGGACCCTTTAGCAATAGCGGGCGTGACATTACACCGGCGACTACGATTGTATTGTTCTTGCATCACCGATTTGTTTATGGTTTCATGTTTCAACGGAAACGTTCATAATAGTAAATATGCTTTAAAAAGCAGTAAATGTATTTAAGTTTAAATAGTTATCGACCAATGCTGTGGTAAATTACTATCGGAAGCTTAAAACAGTTCTACACAATCGCCATTCCGCCATTCTTTCTTGACCTTTTTATTTGTTTGCTCTATGAAGAGCTAAAGTACCGTGGTAGTTATCGTCAAATATAAGGACCGTAAAGATTTCTTAAAACAAATATGTAATTCGATTCTAAACTCATGCCTTCTCTGTCGTTTCTTAGCTTAGAAGGGATTTAGACTAACATTATCATAATTTTGTTTTAAAAAGAATAATAGCTGTATTGAAAAGTTTGGCAACTCACGCTATTTTGTTCAGCTCAAAATGAATCGCTGGCCATCAATCATTTTCTCTTGTTTCCTGTTCATAATGGCATGCCAGCGACGTTGTTTTGGCCACAGGATTGATACAAATAATGGTATACATCTTATGAAGAATTAATGCTTTCATTTTTAAAATCGTTCTCTAAACATTTTTAATACAAAACAAAATATCATTATAAATCGTGGAAGTTGTTGTTGGCGAGAGAGTTGTTTGTTTTTGTTTTGTTATTTGTTTTAGCCAGAGCTTTTGTAGAACCGCTTTTAATTAAGTAAAGTAAATAACAGGTACTAGTTAGGAAATTTTCACGTATAATAATTTCGAGTCGGATGCTCGGTCTCGTTACGGTCGCCATAATTGTCACTTTTCCACTAATTATAAGTTAGTGCTAACAGAGTCGCGTCAGTGTGAATATGTGTCATTTGCAAACGAGGTTAGTATTGTTACAACACGAGTTATTTAGATGCAGTTTTTACATGACGATTTTATTTTAATATTTAAAACTACATATATTTTAAACTTAAGATAGACATAGACATCATAAAACAGAATCTATTGATGACTTTTTGACCTATCTTTTGAAGTTAACTCTGACATTCCAGCATATTATGCATTTTCTTTAATTATATATCATTTATTTCTTATTTCTTTTTAACGATTAAACTCAATTCAAAGGTTGCTTATCTATCAACAAATATTTAGGTAACTTGGTAGGATATTTGTAAATATATGTATATTAAACCCATATATTTTCATTGACCTAATATTGTCACGAATAAATAATAAAACCTTATTTTTTCCGTCAACTATGTCCATAAGAACGTGATGTATAATTTTTTAAATTTAAACTATATTGTTAAAGTGATAAGTCTCTTTTCTGAGTAACCAGGCTTTCTCGAGGCTATTTTCCTCACTTCAGTCTTTTAATCGCGTCAAGCAACGTACAAGTATACAGGACAGTGACAGAATTCAGACAAAAAATAATGTACAAAGGTTAATTTTGCGATAGGTCACTGGAAGGTGAAATTGGCACTTTGGACGTCCAACACAAAGTCAAACGAGAGAAGCCTTAGTGCTGCCCATCACGAGTTTATAGGTCCATATTGAATGAGGTAGTCACGTGGCTCTTTGACCTTTCCACCGAAAAATATGCTTTTAGTGAACGGCATAAAATACGCAGTCATTTTGGTACTTTGCTCGAATGAACGGCAAAAGAATTGCAGTAAAATACAACATTATCCTACCTATATATATTAATAAAAAAGCGTTAAACCATAATCCAATTAGAAATATCTTAATATTAAATATATTTTTTTAACACTCTTTTAATGCTAGTTAGTTAGTTTCAAGTTTAGCTGGTTAGTTTCAATCTAAAGGAGCTAGTTAGTTTCAATCTAAAGGAGCCCCATATCAATATAAAATATTTGTCATTTCTGCATGTACAGTATCTGAATCATCTCATTCAATTTCCTCACACACGGTACGGTGAGAAGGCACGTCACGGTCTGAATGTCTTGCTTTTACTACGACATCTGAACTGTTAAATATTGATGACGATGAGAACACAAAATATAATATATACAAATCCTTGAGAACATTAATTAAGATGTAATTTCAGTTTATGACAAAAAGGTAAAGTACGAACCTGTTTTTTTTTTTTTGAAAAGAATAATGTCAATGGAATTATACGTATTCTGATTATGTATATTTAGAAGTTTTTTTTTAATTCATTATATATTTCGATAAATATTTAATTATGAAAATATTATCAATAACACTTCAAAATGAGTGTTTTTACCAAACTGATTTCTTAAATAATATCCAGACAATAGCGTCTTTATAAAATTTTGTGTCATAAAATTCATTAATGTTTTTATATACCTGTATGAAAAAATATTGAAAATCTATTTTCAAAACACTCAATAACCAATCGTCCTATGAATCTTTTCGATACTTTCTTGTATCTTGTACATAAAATTTATGCCAGTAATTATATAAAATTAATACGCAGCTGTTATGTTCTTCTTTATACATTCTGTTGCCGGCTGAAAGAAAATTACAACTAATTCTTTTTGCAATATTCGTCAAGAAAATTAAGTAAAAATTATTGAAAGATTCATACTAATACAAATAAAATAAATATTCCTATTTATCTAATTCACTTATCTACAGCTAATATCCATCGAACCCGATAATTGCTTACTTATCGACCTTTTCCTACGAGATCAATGAGATGACCCTTGAACTTATCACGGACGCTGGAAACGTCCGGACCTGTAGGCACTTCACTTATGTTAGTAAGCCTCATTCAATATTGAGTGAGATTTTTTATAAATCGAATAATATAGTGCCGTACAATCTAAGAAATGGACGGAAATACACTCAACTAATAGGTACTTTCAGTTCAGTTATTTTCATTTTGTCTTACGAAGAAAAATGTTACAATAAAGTCATAGCTTTTATTAAAATCTCGGTATCTCCTTCAATATTAGCATGAACGACAAAGAATCTTTTTATAAAGACAAAAATGTTTCCCCAGGGAAGCAATAAAATTACGTTTAAGAGTGACTTAATTGGGGAAAAATGTAATAACTTTATATAAGTCTTAGAATCACTTTATTATTTTTTAATTTACCTAGTTTTACTTAAAGTATTAATAATTTTTACTTTAGCTTTGAACATAAAATGGTTTAAAAAAATTGTTCCTCCTTTAAAAGCTATTTTTAAAACGTCAGTAGCACGGCTCGCTAGAGTTCTAAAAGGAAATCATTTTATACCCATTTCTAAAACGTCACACCGATAGAACGTTCGAGTCTAGTGCAATATGTAGTTTATAAAAGGAAATAGCTTTAGATTTTATATATTATAATTAAATTTAGGTAACTATAAACTAAATTTTAACACACATCATGAATATTTTTTATTTTTCTTCACATTATATTATATCTTACAGAATTCGTAAATAATGATGAATTTAATGATGATATAGTTTTTGGTCATTTAATTTTTTTTTATTAATATATATAAGTAATGAGTTAGCAACGATTGCATTGGGATAATATGAAAAATTACTACATTTAGTAATTATAAGTATCATTACACATTTGACCAATTGTCAATAATAGTTGTGACTTGTTACTTTATAATTGACATTATTATTGACTATACATAGTTATATGTACATAAAGGTATATACAGTGTATGTATATGTAGTGTGACCCAAATCTGCGTAAAAAATTTTAATAGCCATTGTTAACACACATTTCTTTATTATAATGCTTTTATGTAATAATAAATAAGGTGTAGTTTCATCACGCCGCGCCGGAGAGTAAGAAGTGACTTGTAATATTGAAATATTTATCGTATCACAGCTAATCTACAGAATATAGATAGTACTGACAGATTATATCTATAAACGTTAAAATAAGGCGAGCTTACATTAAATATTTAATGTAATAGTCATCAAAAAATACTGTCTTTAAATCTAGAATTAAAAATTAATTCAAAAATTGTGTATTTGAAGAATATAATATAACCAGTTACCAAATAATTTATTTTATAAATCCGATGTTGCTTAATCGGTTGCCATTTAGTTTAAGTGTTTTCATAGATTGATTCAGTTAAAATGTCAAAGAATAAAATAAAATATCCCTTAATTAAATATTCCCTTTATAACCTTCGAGTAATGAAATAGTTAATTACTCCAAATAATAAACAAAATTAATACAGATCTCATTAAATTTTGTTCATTTGTATCATTTTCAGCGAGTCTTCTTGTATTGTTTATATTTTGTTTCAAATTGAAGTTTATATATTATTATAAAGTTGATAAGACAGAACATATAAACGATTCCAGTGCGAATGAAGCCATAGCAATATATAAAAGACAAAATATACATAATTGTATACAAAATCGTAACAAGGCATAACTAAATTAATTTGTAATCAGATCAGAATTTTGGGTGATTGTATAATGAATACACCTAACGTAACAGTGAAATGTTATTATCAAACTGAGCTTATGTTTATTCAAATATTAGATATATGAATATTTGGAAAACGGTTCTTGTAATTGGGACAAACAAGGTTCATTGTCATTATTCATAACCTAGTTTGTGACTTAGAATAAATATATTTGAAGTAAATTAAAAGAGAGTATATATCGACTGCAAAATAAAAAATCATTATAAAAATAAATTAATCATTAGAATAGAAGATGTCTCATCAACTTTTAACACCGTTATCAGAAAAATATCTGCTATAGGGTTGCCACACTATAAAAATAAATACAACTATAACTTGTCACTTACTGGCAAGAGATATTATGTAAATGTGAATTCTATTGTTTAAAATAATATATTAAAATTTAATAATGGATAAAACTTGCGTTATTATAATATTTGTATCGAGTTTTGCTTCGACATTTAGAGGTTACGTCAGACGTCTTTAAGATTTAGTACAAAACTGACCTACATATTTTTTATAGGTTTGTCTATCCACGACTGTATAAACCCTGTTTGATATTGAACATAAAAATGTAACTGCATTATTTCATGTGATTTCACAATAAATTGCAATTGTTTTTTAATAGTTTATATATGTATATAGGTATGTATTTTATATATAAAAAGTAATTTTCGGCCGTGACTCCGTGTGAACATCAAAATTGCGCTCATAGAGAAAGGTATAAAGTGTGTTAAAACAATGCATATTGTAACCTACGTTGCAGTCCTTTATTTTTAAACAGCCACAATAACGACTGCAGCGCTATCTGACGGACTGATTTGAGGATCTAGACCATCTGGGGAGCCACACAAATGCATACAACAAAATTAATTATTATTGGACCAGCCGTTAAGGAGTTCAGATATTAACATATGCCCAGTAGAATTGTATATGTATATAAATCGCTTTGTTGTAAGTGCATACATTTATTTTGACGTTGACTTTAATTCATTTTTATCAAGTGAACTACACAAGTAAGTGGGTCAATTGTTTATCAACCAAGGCTGTTGAGATTAACAATTAAACAAAAACAAAATTTAAAATGCAAGTATTTTTTATAAAATCAATACTCCAATCATCCACACAGCATCCCTGATTAGATAAGGATACTGTTTTCTTTGTTTGATGACGTCATCATAAAAGATTTCGATTCTCTTATCTTAAAATAAAAATATATAGAAAAAATATTACTTACGTATTTTGTGGAACTGATTCGTCTGACCCTCTGCGTTGGTTTCTTCTGAGCGCGTCGATACTCATTCTGTCCACCCAGCTGGGGAACAGTAGGAACAGCTACTGGATTTTCTTCTAGAACAAACCAATCGGTCACTGAACCTCTTCTTGCTGAAATTGGGCTAACACTAGCCCGCTTTGCTTCCAAAAGTCTAGCCAATTCCTCCTTAAAATCCTCACTGGGTTTGTTAGCCTTTGTCATTTGTACGATTTTAGGTGAAGGCAATGTATTGAAAGACAGACTACGTCTCTTATTTTCACCGCTTACGTCAATCCCTGTTTTTGTATATGGTTCACTATCACTCAAATAATTCTCACTAAACATATCCACAGCTTTGTCAAATTCATCTAATAAATCCTGAACTGATTCAGTCTTAAAAATGTTCACAACTATTCCGCTAGAGGCTGACGTGGAAGTGGATAAGCCGGAATGATGGTCGCAGTCTTCTAACTCCTTGATACTTTTAAGACACACGTTGTTAACTTTGTCATAATAAACATCTGCGATATACTCCAAACTCTCTACGGAGCTAGCAGCTGTTATGGTGTCGCTACTACCATAAGCATACGACAGGCTGTTCTTTTTTAATTTATTTTTATCACAGTCTCCGTCTTCTTTCTCTGCAGCTTTAGGAAGAAATTCGAAACTTTTACTACGTTTGTATATGGGCTTGTTGTGTTTTTCCTTTTTTTCCATCAGATCCTTATTTCGAAAGAACCAAAACCTCTTGCTCGACTTATATTCTTGTTCTTTTGAATTTAATACGGGCGGCATACCGGACTTTATATCTCTTGTTGTATCTTCTTCTACTATCGTTTTCCATTTCGGTTTCTCCATTTTATCCTTTTGAAAGAAACTTATTCGAAATTTATCTCGAAAACTAAAGGATTTCTTTAACGGAGAACCTCCCTCATCAAGTGGTGATAATTTATCGTTATATGGTTCCGGTGAATCTGGTATAACTGGTAGACAAGATGATAGAAAACCTGTTGGTCGTGCAATAGCCAACTCATTGGATTGCCCTCTCACGGGGACCGACGATGGTGGCTTGAATCTGTCCGGTATATCCCCGAGTAGACCTCGTTCAATCAAATGCAGGTTTTGAGCGTTCAGTTTCCTCAGTACATCCGGTTTTTTGACAAGGGGTTTCGCATCTTTGTCCATGGTGTCACGTCATCACTGCCCCGCCGTGCGTTTTTGACTGCCCTATCATATTTCGCGATAACATACAGACTGATAACACCTGATAACGCTCTTCAAACCTGTTTTCATTTATAATCAGCTATACGACACTCCTTCACTCTATTATTTTAGTTTTTAGTTATTTATATAAACTTTATAATTTACATGTTTTGATAATTTATCTGTGCTCACATAAATGAACAGCTAAGACTCTTAAAACTGCAGGTGTCAAGATGTTTGATCGATAACAATGTAGCAACCAAATCCAGCGTTGTCATTGAATTTTTCTATAACGTGTATGTTAAACAAAATTTTAAGTTGTTTAATAGATCGATATTACATTTGTTTTAGTCTCTTTCTTCACTAAGATTACGGCATTTAACTAATGCCTAAAGAGAAATCTGTTCATTTAGTTTGGTTGCAATCAAACTAGCTCAAGTTCCCACTATTGTGTAACATACGGAAGTAACATAATGGTGTTTTGTTACAAGATTATAACAGAGTCACCGCGCCGTTCGAGATGTTCCTCACCGAGAAAAGACTTGACACAATTCTTTAGTAAGTTTAGGTTATGCAATACGAAAATTTATTTATATCTAAACAAGTAAGTAAATATGTAAGTAAGAAAAAACCAACCATATTTTTAGGTATTTCTTTGTGTAGAAATCAATTAAACTTCTAAGCTGTTTACACAAATATGAGATAAAACGTGTATAAGAATTAACCGTAAATAAAACTATATTTTTTTTGTATTTCTCGTCATTCCTCATAATTGCGAGGATGCATTTTTATATTGTTCTAGCCTAATAAAATCTATAAGCAATTATGTAGATAGGTAAATATTCGGAAATATTTTTAACCGGCGATTTTTGAGTTTATCGTGAATTTCACAATCAATATACATATATATGTTCCTTACAAAACTATATAACTAATTAACGAATACCAGATTACTTAACAAATTCTTATAAAATCTTTAGCATTTAAATTATTGGTCTCTTTCAGTACCGAACGTATCCTCAGAATTTATAAGCTCCTACGATTATGAAGAAGGCAAAAACGTCTGGGATGAAATACCTGAACGAGACTGGCGTTTGCTTGGAGCTCTCGCTAAGAAGAGGGAAGAACAAGAAGAGAGGGAGAAATTAGCGGATCAGTTTCAGAAGATGTGGCTGAAGGAAAAAGAAAATCGGCAAATGGTATGACGATCTGCTAGCAGGTGATCTGGAGGAACTGTAGTTATCAGTAGAGAAAAAATAAAGAGTTAAGAAAAATGTCCTGTATAAGTGAGTTTTTAAGACGAGATAACAACTTCGATACAATGCGAATTTCAGTATTTATGTTATAATTTATAATGCCCTGCGTCCTTGCGTCCTTTATAATACTTACTTCTTGGAAAGAAGATAGTGTAACAAGTGTCTCAGAACTATTTGTTGTTGTTCAGGTAGAAGCAGAAACATCAGAGCAGTATAAACGATACCTACATAAGAAGAGGTCTCACGAAAAGTACCTCCAAGAGTACAAGAGAATGCAGAGGGCAGAGCAGCAACAGGCTAGGGTTGGGCAACTGATAGATTGCATCAAACACAAAGAGGAAAGAAGCAAGGATGTATTGGCTTGGAGGGATGATAGGAAGGTAAAGTCATGCTGATACAAAAAATGAAATACCTACCTACCTATTTCAATAAAAAATATGTTTGTATTTTTACTTACACACTTTTGTTAACCGAGAAATAGATTTAAAAATCCTGATTTATGATTACATTACTAAGCTAACTGAGTCCTACATATGTATCTATATAACATTAAGTCGAAAAAAATCAGAAAGTTCGTTTAGTTAACTTTTTACTCTTATTTGTACTCTCCGTGTCCATTATTAGTACATATAAGGCAAAATTGTATAACTAAGAACTAAATATATGATGAACTAAAAGCGTTAACAGTACATACTTTTAATGGTTTATTAACTTATCTTGCAAGATAACACAAATAATCGGTAAGGCAGTGGAAGAGGAGGCCCGAGCACAGTTAGCAGCTGATCGACGCCAGCAGCGAAGGCTTGAAGACGAATGGAGAAAGACGGTTGAACTGGTGGATACCACAAGACGATCGGAAGATGCACGGAAACGGAGGAGGGCCAGATTGAGAGAAGAGTCACAGGTAGAAAGTAACAGTAACTATTAATACTATTGCAAATATCTATTATCTATGTTATTGTGTGAAGAAGTCCAATCTAGGAAGAAGTGCAGACAGGTTTCTATCATCATTTACATGATATTCTTACTCCATAAACATGTCGATAATCGATTACTTCAGTTTGAAATAATTAAACCCGATTTAGATGCGTCTCCTTTGAAAGACTTGAAAGTCATCGTCGTGTTGGAGAAAGAAAAATCTAAGATCTTACATGAATAATTTTTTTGCAAATATATTTAATAGTTCATCAATAATAATTATAAAAAATTGTATACTTTCTACTTCGTAATTTATTAGCCGTAGATGTAATTTCACTCGTTAGATACAAATCAAATATTTCAGCGATAGAGCATATTCTAGATATCTTTTTTCTATTTATCATTTGAAATAGAACTCTGTTATATTTCTTAATTATTGTTATATTTATATCATATTTAGCGTCTAGCAATTACAAATGCTCTGACGTCATGGGAGACGTCCTTGGTTCGTCAGGAGGTAGCCGCTGCTGAGGCCGGGAGACGAGCTCTCGTGTCCGCATCTCTGGCTGTCAAAGACGAGAAGACTTGGCGAATACAACAAGCTAAGAACACACGGAGAGAACGAGGTAGAAACATAGCGGCGATCACAGCTATGATGAGAGAAGCCGTCAGAAACGGGAGATAGATTAATTAATACACAGAGATTCACACATGTTATATATTATTATTTATACTGTTGTATTTCTTCATTGTTTATTTAATTCTGTTAAACTTCTACATATACAAAAACTGTTAAAGAACCAGCTCATGTTATACTGAACATAAAAAATATATGATATAATGTTAACTCCACACATATCAATAATATCACTGATACAAATAAAATAAAATAAACATTTACAACATATGAAATCTTTTATTACTGTTATTCTTACACTATCCATCACCAGAACCATCCATTGCTAAGCCAGCTGCTATTGCTAATGTGGCCTTGGCCTTCTTATACTGTCTGAGCACTGCTTCAGCTCCCCTCAGCAGTTCTGACGATGAAGAATGAGGAGTGGATGGAAGCCGAGAGGGGGACGGTCTTTGGGATATGACGTTCCACCTAACGTATATAGATCCAGTGGATACGTAACTGAAACTGGGGTCCTGAGAACGAAAAATTTCTAATTACTTCACACACAGGAAATAAGTCATTTATCTTTATATATTGCTATGATAGGAATTATATTTCTAGTTTCGCGAGTCGGTTATATAATTATGACATATATTTTACCATACAAATTTCAACCAAAACTTGACATGTTTGGACTTGAAAAATGAGGAAATTACTAGGTTCAAATTAGAGCCATGATGTGCAGAACTTTTATCTATATAGTTACCTCGATCTGCGTATTATCGAGTACAGCCAAGTTTTTTAGCAAGTGGCATCCTCCAACGAAGAATCTTCTACTTTCAGCAACCACTTGGTCCCTTTCTTCTGGCCTAAGACACGTTAGCCGTTCGTTGTAGCGTCCGGGTTGCAATGTCAAACTTATATGGCTATAACCCTCGGTTCTGTGACGCCCCCACCAGTCCACTGATATTGCTTCTAAGTATATTTTTAGCGGTTGTGGATCTGAAAGGAAAATTTTATTTCACAATGGCAGATGTTATATAGTAACGAGTTTTATTGAACAGGTCTCATCAATTTATTGTGACGTAATGACAATTTTGAGTTGTTTCTTCAAGAACATATAGGAAGAAATTTTTAAATATTCCCTATCAGATGTCATAAGTGCAACAAAAATCTATTATAATTTATAAACATACATTATTGACCTATATTTCTCCTATCGTGACGCCACGTTTTCAAGAAAATGTTAAGGTTCTTATTAATTCGACATAAATTGAAAACAACGAAAAGTTACTTTTTTATTTTATTATAAAGATACTATTACCAATCCCTGTGGCACACTCCATTTCCAAGTCAACGGTATGTCCGTACCTCCAAAACTTTTTCTTATTATTTTCTATAAAATGAGCACGGTGCGTGCGACCTCGAAGTTCGCCCGTAGTTTTCATATTATCTGGAATCTTAAAATATGGATTTAAATAAATTTAATAAATTATAAACCTTTGACTGTTCATAGGAATAGTTATACGATATTTTGTATTCAAAATATCGTCAAATAAAAAAAAACTTGTATTATAAATTATTATTCAAGTAAACATTTCACTACACATTCCTCATGTCTACTTTTTTTTAGCACTCAATTTCTTAGAAACATTTTGTATCTAGATATGTAAAACAAAATTTATGATTTTTGAAACTAGACTTGCGTGAAATTCGCAATTAATACGATATGTATACGATTAAGAATAAAATATACGTTTAAGAAAAATAATGATAAATAAATAATGTTCTTCGTTTAATACATTCAAGGTACCTTTATATAATATTCAATATATGCGTTGTCCATATCAAAGTCGACTGCTGACACAATTTCAAAAGACACAAAGAACATCTTCTTTCCCAGCGGTGGGAAGGAAAATGTCAACTGCTTCTTATACTTCTTATCCCACTTCCTAAGAAGATTTTTTATCTGAAATTACATTAATTTCTATTTATCTTTACTTAACGTTGTAAGAATTAACGTATGTATATTCTTTTATCTCATAATGCAAATTACTCTTAATTATTGTTTTTGTTCATAATATGTATTTTTGTTTAGTAAGGAGATAAAATAGAAATAATTAAAAAAAAATTTGTTTTCTTTATAATTAAATTTAACCAACCAAAATGGTCATATCCTCCCCGTTCTCCTCTTGCATAACTATCTCCACACCATATTCAAAACCAGGCACACCATTAACCTGGTAGGAGTTGGTCTCTATGTCGTTCTCGCCAGGAGTCACCACGAGATAATTGTGGTAAGTATTATGGTACAATGTCAGTAGGATATGCTCTTCCATAAAAATAGGTTTATTCTCCCTGAAGGATAAATTATTTGTGTAACATTAAATCATATTCAATATATGCACTTACTTCTGATATCCTAATGGAAGTCAGATCATTTTTATAACATATTTTACTTCTCATATACTAATCATGTCATATAAATTAGTACCATATTTTTAATTATTTTTTGTTCTATATATAACTTTAATTTATGTAACGTACTATTTAGGATCCATCATATTAAATTAAGTACTATAAGTAAAATACAGCAAAATAATTATCTAAAACAAATTTAATAGTCGAGTTAAATTTTGTTATCTAAATTATACTAAATACAACATTTAGAGGAATTCTTTCAAAATACAGATATTTATGTAAAAAAGTCAACTTGCATAGAAATTGACATACATATAGTTTTTTTTAATATTTTATTATAAGGCATCCGTTACTTCACTCAATTAGAAAATCAAAACATAACTTATGTAAATTTATGTCGAAAAGAGAGTAAAGCAAAACGCGAGTATAAAAAACGTGTGTTTCGGAAATTTTAGTCACAAGATCATTCGATCCCAACACAACAAGTATACAGATCGATATGCAGTTATTTGTAAGTATTTAATTTTTATATATTTTATAATATTAATTTGTTTTGAAAATTAATATATATTAAAAGTACAATATTTGCTTCCAGTTATACTTCATAGCCCTAGTGGCAGCCACAACAGCAAGGCAATTGCAAAATGGACCTCAAGTCCTTTCTGAAAAATCATCTTCCAACTCTGCAAACCAAAAAATCGATAAAAGATTTGTGACTCAAGAATTTAATTTCTATCTAACACCGGAAGAGATACAAGCTTTGCGAGGGGTGAAATCATCTCAAAATTCAGTTTCGATTGAATCCTTGAAACAGAATTCAGATGAAGAACAAGAAGCTTTCAATCAACAGCTTCAAAACTTTATTGCTGAGAATCTAAAACCTGCACCTATCGAAGAACCACAGGTAGAAGAACCAGTCGCTCCAAATGTCTTTTTACCTAGAGAGGAATCAGTTTACAATAATCAACAGAAAAATAACTTCGTCGGTGCTTATGCACAGCTTCTTAGAGATCAAGCTAAATTATCAGGACAGGCACAAAATGTGCAGGTACAGAATTTACAGGTACAGAATGTACAGAAGAATCCAATCCAAAGCCAGGAGTTCGTCCAAGCTTCTCCAAATGTTTACATTTTGGATAAAGAGCAAGAAGAAAAATTATTACACGACCAGCTTAACAAACAATGGAACCGTATTTTAGACCACAATCGCGCTCAATTAAAGGCCTTATCGTCTGAACAAAAACAAAACGAGAGAGGAAATGTTGAACAAGTTCAAGCTGTAAGACAGGAGCAACAGAACTCTAATAAAAATAATAATGAAAAGTCGGAGTTAGAGAAAGAAATCGAGAATATTTGGAGGCAGCACCAAGCTTTCGGTTTTGAAAATTCAAACTTGCCCGTGGAAGTGGTTAAGCAAAGTGACGAAAAAGATAAACAAGAGGTGGAAAAAGAAATTGAATATATCTTAAGAAACCACCAAGCTTTCGAATTTGCGAAGTCTAATGTAGCCAAAGAAAGAAATGTTCAGAATCAAGGTAAAAATGTTGAACAGTCTGAAATAGAAAGACAGATTCAAAACTTATATAGAAATCAACAAGGTTACCCCGTTGAGGTGAACAAAAGAGAAAGAGAAGAAAGACAGCAACAATCGGAAGTAGAGAAACAGATCGAATTTATCCTCAACAGCCGTCAAACAGAATTTGTGAAATCAGACGGTGGAGCCAATAATCAGAAATCTATCGAACAGAATCAGTCTGACGTGGAAAAACAAATCGACAGCATCTTCAGAAGACATCAGGAATTCGAGCTTGAAAAATCGAAATCCACTGCCAAGGAGATCAGTCAAAGTCCACCAATCCTGATTCACAAGCACGTCACAATCACCAAACATCTGCCTGTGCCAGTCGTAAAGAATGTACAAGTATCTGTACCAACGCCAGTTCTCGTGCCTGTTCCAGAGCCCTACGAGGTAAAAGTACCCCACTTATACCCCGTACCCTTGGAAGTGGTCAAACACATTCCTGTCCCCGTAATAAGACATTAGAATTAGTTCTCTTAAAATAAGTTTTTTTATAGAACCAAAAGAATAATGTTTGAATGAATGTTGATTTAAAGCTTCGGTATGTATTATAAAAATAACTGTTCTGATCATTGTTGTTAAAGTATCTTAAGTTTGTTGCCTAATTTTAAAATTACTTTTATCATTAAAATTTTATATGAACATCGTGGTATTATTTCTACTATTTTTTAAACATCTAAAATTATCTTTCTTAATTTAAATACTTTCGAAAAATTATAACTATTATTTATTTTCTCAAATCATAGTTCATTTTTATTAAAATGGCAAATGTATACTAATTTTTATTCGATTTGCTGGTAGAGAAAGAGTCAAATTTATAAATGTAACAATCGCTTATTTAGTTTTCATAAAAGAAATCTTAATTTGATTTGTCACTTATCAAAAGAACATAAGGACTATTAACTTTGCTTATATTGTTTATTTTAAATTAATTTCGACAAGAAATGCAAATGAATTAGATTACCTAATGAATATCTACTTTATTAAGTCTATTACATACATAAGTATGAATGCTTCAGTAATTTAATAAACTCGATCAATTTGATAAATTTACTAAGATGTATAACTTTTAGGATGTGTTATATACTGCTGGCTATTTCCTTGCGAGATTCTATCCAAATATATAAAACTGCTGCGGCTTTTCGCCTTTAGCAAACGCGATTTATAGCTCAGATATTTTCAACACTTTTTTATGTGCTTAAAATGTTTAGACTAAAACAATAAAGTTTAGTTTATACCTAAAACGACTGTGCTTGCGTTCATTAATTTAATATATTAAAACTAAACTGGCTAATAAAATTCACAAAATTAATTTCTAATAATAATCTGTATTTTAATTTTTTCATTACGCAATACTTAAAGATGACGGGAGGTTTGATTTAAGAGCGAATATAAATTAATATATAATTATTGATTTTGAAAATACCTTATGCAATATTAACAAATACTGATTCCATATAAAATATCTACACAGTTAAAAAATCTGATGCAATTTAGAAATTTTATATTTCAACAGTTATGCAAAATGATTTGTGTAATATGGTAAATATGTCAGTGGGTACCATAAAGATTAGATAGTCATGGTAAAAAATACAGATATCCTAAATTATTAATTAGAAGAACTTAAATATCTATGTAAATATAGTACAAACTAATTAATTATAACTGGTACATGAATGCGGTAAAATGATTGTCAAAAAGTGGGTCACTACTAGCCTCAATCTGTACATGCATAATAATCAGCGTTATGTCCAGTATAAAACCACTATTTAGTACTCCTACATAGCTAAACTTTTGAAAACGTGCTCGCTACGACGTATTCAATGGAGCCACGCCATACATTTTCGAACATGCTAACCCACATAAAGAATCTATAAAATAAAAAATATATATGTACGTACAATCTTATTATGGTTTAGCTAAAATACGTTTTTTATTAATCACCACATTAGCCGCAGTTATGTTTTCTAAGGCCTACAGCGCCATCTATTGAATCCTATTGCAGTTAAGATCCTGATTAATATCAGTAATAACTTATTTTAAAATTTTCTTCCAAGGCCTATGAATATAAATAGATCCAATATTTTTACATTAAAAATATTTTTATTTGTATAATTTCAAATATTTATATTGATTACAGTTAATTTATTATATGGAATTTTTAATAATTTATGCGTAAACCTTATTTTTTTTTACTTAATGGATAGACATGTAATATATTACCTTAAATATTAGTAATTGAATAATAGCTTATAAAAATATAAGAATAGTTTATTTTTGCAATGACTCTTTTAATAAAATTGTCCGTGTAACACTAAATTAAGAAGAACTAATTAATATGTTTAAAATTCAGGTCCGCGTTTTATGTAAATTTTTTAATATTGTAAGCGCCATCTATGAGTAAAATTAGGACCTGCTAAAAAGTTATACAGACCTATTATTAATGAAATAAATGTAAAATTCTGTATGAACAAGACTTACTCATTGTATTTAGAAGAGTCTAAAACAATTTGCATGATACGCCATTGTTCATTTTCTTCTATGTATTCTTCACTTTTAAATAAACGCCGCATTGAAGTGGAAGGTCTCTTTATACCAAAGATCCGGTTTGCCAAAGTCAATTTATCAAAACAAACAGTTAGATTTTCAACATTTTGATCTAACTTTTTATTGTCAAAGGGCAAAGGTACTGTATTGCAATCAGAATGAACATATGTAAAAACATTTTTCGGCTCATAATTCAAATCCTTTATAATATTATAATAAATTAGTTCTGTATCTGTAATACAATTATGTTCTTCGGAATATCTTTGGACTTCCCAAGGACTGAAAACTTTTTCTTGCCATCCGAATAAATAATCTATGATTTTATTTTCAGTCAGTTTGTCAAGATTTTCATCACCGGATTTATTTTGATAATCGTCGAATGTAGGTAATGTAGATACACCATCGCGATTTTTTATTTTTATTCTAAAAAAGTAATAAGTTAGATTGCAACACCAACACTCTTAATCATATATATTAGTTCTTAAGTCGTAAAGCGATATTTACCTTATTTTTACATTTTCCACAGGTTGTTTTAACCAAACTACATTGCAAACTTTGTTATTTTTAGACATTCCATTCATGATATTTGTTAAAATTGTAATTAATGTTTACACAATAATTGTAGTCAATGTTACCATAGCAACGTTTAAGTGTTGATTTATAAGATATTACTCGTCCGGAAACCACAATGGAATTAATTTTCCATTGAATATTTTAATTTACTTTAACTGATGAAACTTAATAAAAATACATAATTTTTTATTAAAGATACGTATAAGATTATGTCTGAATACAATATTATAAAACAGATTATTAAATCAAATATTAATTTTAGTAAAAGATCCGTTAAATATATGTAATATTATTTACATTATTTAAAAGCTCAATGAAACTTGGTCTTTGAGTCTTAGAATCATTAAAAGAAGTTAAATTATGTATTGTGCTGATGACAGTGACAGCTGACACAGTCTTGAATGTTGATATTAAACTAATATGACGTATTACAATCAGTTGTACTATGAATTTGTGTTAGAGCGGTTGTTTGCGATTAACATATCCTTGTAACGAACGAATACAACAAAACGAAAATTTAAATATCCAATCTTTATCTTATCTTATAACTAAGAAATTAATGAATAATCATCAATTATATACATTGCATATGATGTGCTACATCGAGTAAGCAAAGTGTATAAACATTAGTCATACATTAATTTTTGTGTAAAAATGCCGTCAGGTCAGAGAGAAACAACTGTCTCCATACCACTTACCCCAACGCGATCAGATTTGTACTGGAGAAGGATATTTAACAAGGTACGTGTATATGTTCCACTTTCAGTATACATCGATTTTATGTTCTACATAACAAACAAACGAAGACCATTACGCAGTGTTTACTTAGTTACCACATTTAAGAGAAAGTTTCACTAAAGTCTATGAAAATAAATATATTTTATGTAGCTTTTAAATTTAATTTATTGCTTCTTGTATTATTTTAACCTAGTAAATTAATACAATACTGAAATAATAACTTTAAACTGCAATTAATAGACATATTTATTTTGATAAAAATAGACATACATTTATAATGATTATTTTTTATATATGTATTTACATAAACTGGTTACTAATGTATAAAACATTTGAAATTGATGACTAAAACCACACCTTTCCTTGAAATATGACAATCTACTAATATCTTATCATATAACCCTTACGGTGTAATTTTGTATTTTCCAATAACTCTACTATCATATGTATATAAAATAAAAATTATCACAACACTTCTTTTATTCTAAGTAAAGAAAATTTTACATTTTATGTGGTTCAATTGATATCTCTAAAATAGTAATCCAAAGTTTTCTGCTCTCCGTTTCATTGATATAAACATTTCACATATTTTATTAATTAGTAAATAGAAATAATATTGTTTAAGACATATTACGGTCTTTTGTTTTATAATTATAAAACTATACAGTTATCTTGTTGACAATTAGATAATAACGGTATACCTTGTTTAGCCGATTGTCAATATGGCTGTAAATTAAGGCTATAATGATAAAAAGTGACAGTTCTGGGAAGTTTTATATATATAATATTAGTCATTTTCTATAATAGGAATAATAGAAAAGCTGTTTTGCATTTGGTGTATACAATAAGAGTAGGCTTAAAGAATTTTATCAATAAACAATGCCGTGTAAATCAATTCATTTCTTTTATTATTGTTATTACTGATAAATGTTTAGTATTGTATTTTATTTCTATTATCGTGACGACTTCTAAACGTTGGTACAATTTATACTGGTTAAATTTTTTAAAGTTATACATTAACTTGAAAACAGCCTGAAAAAAAAAGATTAATGTAACAATTTTTTTTTCGAAATGACGTAATTTTTACTAGATTATAAAAGACATAAAAATAAGACGGTATTTGTTTTTTAAATAATTTGAAGTTAATAAAATTTTTAAACCAAATAAATTATTATGAAAGTATATGAATATAACAACATATATGTTTATAAGGCAAATTAATAAAAACCATTTATAAAGAAGGCTTAAAAGTCGTAAAAATAATAAATATTATAATTAATACATTTAAACTCATTTTATGTAGTAATTATATAAATGGAAAAATATTAATAAAATTATTGATAAAAGATTTGTTGCAGGTGTATGAAAAACATTTTACCTTCTACCTACTTTCAATTTTCATGTCCCTTTAGCTGCATTCTATTATTTGAGTTTTGTTATAAAACTATAATATAAAAAAAATGGCTTCTTAAGCGGCCTAACTACTTTTAAGTCAATAACCTCATCTGTTCGTCGTTTTGTGCTTATCTCCTAAACTAATGTATGTATTATCATGTGGTTTTCTTCTGTAGGGTGATTCAGAAGTTACGTCTGTGACTATGATCGATGGAATATTTCGTGTTGGTTTTTCTTAAAATTACATGTCATTCAGAGTAACGCAAACGTAATATATTTCTTCTGAGATTTTATAGCAGCTTATATTTCTTGTATACAAAAATATATATAATTTAAAAATATATATGAAATAAATTTTAATAATAGTATTCCTTGTAATCAGTTGGCGTCTATCTCTGAAGATAGTTTTTGAATTGTAGCAAATATATATTAGAATATAGTTATTCTAATATTAATTAAATTGGTTAACTAGTTCTTGTCAAAAAACGGGAACACCGAAAGACACTTGTGACACATAAAACCGATTTTCCATAATCACTTTAATAATCTATTACTATGATAACAGAAACCCACATATACGGATTATATTTGACACAAATAAATTGTTCATTACTATGAAAAAATAATTTAATAAAACACTTGTGAAGAATCTAATTCTAAATGTGTATGATTGTTTATAAATTGCATTTTATTTTTGAAATACTTACACCCTGGCAGTATTCCAGCTCGGTCTCATGTAATAGTGTACACTGAACTTCAGCGTGTACTTAAATATGTACATGTATAAAAATACGTAAAAGTAGAAACTGTTAGTATGGAAGTTTGTCATTCATAGCTATAAGAAATATGCAAGGGATAGAACTGCTATGATAGTACAGGAAATATGATGTCTTCTCCGAAATCATGAACAATTTCACGTGTTAGTCATCTATAGTTTGTATTTAGATCATGACTCAAACGCAATTGGTAAGTGGATTGACATTGGTAAAGATGATATATAAATGGCCCGCAGCTAGGAAGAAATTCTTTATATATAACATATCAATGCTGCTTTACTGTATTTTAATAATTTTATTATTAAATAGTTCATTGAAAGACGTCTATCAATAAAAACAAGTTGCTAGGTAAGATGTCGAACTTATGAGTTGTAAGAAACCTGTACAAATCTAATGTGAGCTTAATAAAATAGTTATATTATGTAAATGAATTCTAAATATGTAAATCAAGACAACGTCTTATACCAAGAAAAAAAATTTAAGGAAAAAAATATTAAATCATAGCTCTGTGAGTAAAAATAATAAAGAGTTGATAATGGAATATTGTTGTAGTATATTCTATAGTATCAGAATGAAATGGTTTTTAAGATAAAGTATAAAGTAATTATTGTGTAATGTTCAAAATTGATGTATAAGATGAAAATAAATATTTCACTTCTATACAGATTTTCTAGCTTGATGGGAAGATTTAGAATACTAAACATGCAATAATTTTCTAACTAATTTTGATTGAAAAATTATTTAATAATAAATTTCTAAACACCTAATGAGGCCGCTTCGACCAAATTAAATATTGTCTTCTATATGTTTGCTTTCTGCTGACCGAATAAAAGATAAGGCATTGTGCACCGTTCAGATTAAAAGAAATACTTTAGGTGTGTACCAACCGCCAACGTATATTATAAATAGCATATAATTTCCAATAATGGGATAGTTAGGAAATAAGAAAATGAAGATTTGATAAACAGATAGCGGGAATTAGGACTAACTTTTCAATGTACAGTTAAGTATTCGACGAATAAATTTAAACACAGTTTGTACAGTTCTATATATTAAACTGGCAACGATTCTTAACTAAAATATATTAAAGTTTACCGCTCATTGGAAGGGTTTGTTTGTAAATATAACATTTTACACAAAATGGCGTCAATTTGTATAAACGCCGCTACAATGTCAGCATTAGTATTGTATTTTCGATGGCTACAATACTAAGTTGTTAGCCAGTTTGTTGTGATGGAAATCAAATATAAATTATACCGGCCAGACTTCTCTAATACATTTTTTTTTCTGTACAGTGTAAGACTATAAATTTATTTAATTATATTAGCCGCATCCCTCAATCTGCCCCTGGAGAAAGAAATTAAAAATATGTCCATCGAATTTTTGTAAGAAGCTATATCAAATTATTCATGTTTTTTCATTCCAGTACGACAGAGATAATGACGGTCGGATCTCATACGTAGAGTTAAAGGCGATCATAGAATCCAGAGAATATGACCATGATTTACCAGACAACGTGGTCGAAAAGATCATGGCACTCGCCGATAGGGATAACTCGGGATATCTGGACTTCGCTGAGTTCGTCGCTATGATGAAGAATCCAGAATTAAAAGCTGTATTCGGACATTTCGTTGCCAGATATGTCCATTCCATCATACCACATCGAGACCCAGTTGATACTATTGGTGAGTTTGAATAATCGATCACTTTATTTGATGTATTCTATAAACGTTAAGAGCACTATAAATTTATTAGTTTAAGTGCAGTTATGATTTGACTGTAAATAATGTGTTTGTTTTAAACAGATTATCTATATAGCTTTGTGATAGTAGTTTATATATTGCACGTTTGGCTTTCAGATTAAAGTAAATTACAATATTAATACAGCACATAATTGTGGATCACTAATGGTAGACACGATCTTGATGTAAAAATTTATGCTTTAACCGCATTGCTGTTTATAAAAATGCATGAATTGCATTTATTTACAATAATTATGTATATTTATACAGTATGTATATATTAACACTGTTTAGCTGTACCTAGAATTAACATAAGCACTGATTTTGTTCGGTAGACAGGTGGCCGGGGCAAGGATTTCGTGCGGTCTCAACAACAGATGGCGGTACTTTATTATTATTATTTTTGTTTTTTTTTATGTTGTTGGTCGTTCAGCTTATCATCGGCCTAAAAAGTTGGAATGGGTTGTGTTTGAAAATCAAAATTCCATTAAAATTACCTACACTTACATTGTTGTTGGTCGCATTTGTGTTTCATGTCCAATACTTATCATTTGTTGTTGCTTACTCCTGATATTATGTCTACCTGGAATCACGTATCGGTTCCAGACGCATGGTCAGCATCCAACAATGACTTATCTAGTCATGAGCTCGACAAAATATAAGTCGTTCCGCCTACCTGTTACTAATAGCCATTATATTTTTCTTACAAGCTTCTATTTGACATTCAATCTTTATGCACACATGTTTAATTATTCGTGCGTTTCAATTTCGTATTAGATCTCTTCTACCGATTTAGCTGAAATTTTTATACGTAACAAATATCGATGTATTATTTACCGATGTGAAATCACTATAGATGAAATTTTATAGAACCTAGGTTGGTTTCAATGATGCTACATAGGTCAGAACTCAGAAGCCAAAGAATTGTGTACCCTTAATTTATTTTCAATAATAAATTTTAAATAACCGATGAATGGAGCCAACATGGTAATAAAAAGAAATATACTGCCATTAAACTATTTTACGTGGTTATATCAAAATCAATTTATATTAAGAAATAACGAACGTGACATTCGTAGTAAATAATCACATATTATTAAGCTTGACCTTGAACTTGATATGAAACTAGAATAACCAATAAAACGGCCTTCTGTATGTATTAAAAGAAATCTTGACTCGTATTTTTCTTATCACATATAATATAAAATATTACAATGCTATCCTTGCGTTATCGCTATCCGTATTACGCTGATGACCTTGACGGATCACCTGGCCCCGAAATCTATGTACGGATAAAAAACAATATCATCAATATATTATTTATTACCCATAAGATTTAAATGAAAGAAAATATGTTATATCGCCATAACAAAACTATGCCTAATGTTATAGTGTCTCGTTTTCAAGTTACTAATAAGGTATCATTGATTTTTCTAATGAAAATCATCTATTTTAGAAAACGTATACAGAAGGGAACGGAAGCGAACGAACACTGTCATAATACACCAGTTAACAGTCGAACAGAGGAGGGTAAATAGAGAAATACAAGTCGGACCATCAACACGTGGTTATAGATGCTTGATGATGTACCTTTAGATGTACTCGTATAGTATAAGAGCTAGATAAAATCATAGTTACACAATTTGACGAGCTCTTGGCAGCTTTATAGCTTGATTGGTCGAAACATTGTATGCTATATACATAATAGTTGATTAGTAACCGCTAGATAAAATATATGGGACACTATTAACTGGTAGTTTGTGAATCAGTTATAATTCTATTATACCTAAAAGTAATAATAATATTTATATATCTAGGCTAGAACTTCGATAGTTTTGTAGACATTTTATTTTATTTAAAATGTGAATAGTATATGCAAATTAAGAACCCTTGTAGGTCAATGTAATGCGTTTGATCTTTTGATCTCTAAAGTCTAATTGGTCGGCGTTATTTAAGATGTTATCAAGAGGAAAAGCATCGGCGAAGGTCAAGAGTTGCGATTTATTTAATTGATATAACTGTGATAACGTAATAGATATAAAGGTGGATTCCCATATACTTTAAAAAGTACATTTAAAATGAGGGTGGTTATGAATCCCACAGCTGGGAGTGGGCCTTTTTGAAAATACGAATTACCGCCAAAGATTTTCAAAATTTCGAATAGCTCGAAGCTACGTTTGTTTCTCCACGGTCTTTCTTCAATCATTAAATTTGACAAATTATAGATTATTTTTATACTTCCCTTACATTTGATCACTGCTAAATGCATTCAATGTACAGACAAGACAGCATTCTTGTAATGTTCACATTATTATACAGACGATCCCCTCAATTTCGTTCTAACAAAAATCTAACAGCCAAAACGAATAATTTATATTTTTACCTTAAAAAATCTCTTTTTCAAATCATCTCCGGGTCTCGGTAAAACGTTCTTTTTAATTAGCTCCCAGTTCTAGAGGCTAATACGAAGAAAAAATATTAAAATCGAACGAATAACAGTAGTTTTAAGATGTTGTATTAATGACGATGTTATATAACGGTTTTTTTTATTGTATATAAATACTATTACACGGTGACGTTGATTGCTAAGCGCATTAGACGGGCATACATCCTTGCATTCTTTGTTCGTTGATGCCATTACAAGTAATATTACTTATCGGACCGCACGCGTATATAGTTCTTCAAAGATAAAATCCTGGAGAAAAGTACGGTGACATACGAATTGACACAAATGAGATGTTTATATAGTTTAATAAAAAAAACCAGAGGAAGTCCGGGTGTAACGACGTCAGTGTAACAAATTCGACATAAAATCAATTTAATGTGATTACTATTTACAACCATCACAAATGTCGTTCATATAGTGTTCTGTGATGTGGTTAGAGAGTTGTAGGAATGTTCATTCAAAAAGAAAAATACATACGAAAAATCGTTACAAGACTCTATTGAAAAATGCTGTCGAGTTCATCAAGAATGTTTTCAGATATTTCGGTATGGCTATTCCTTAGAAATATTTCAAAGCACCAACATTTAAAACTAATATAATATGTAAATTAAACCATTAAATGCATATTTAAAACCGCTAGCTTATTATATGTCGATGTTTGTACACAACGTTGGCCTTGTATATATTCTGATGCTAGTCTTGTATTAGTCATTTGACATGTTAAAGGTGATGGGTGCATCTTGATGCTTGGTAAATGAGCATGGAATTGTGTGTAATGTAATAGATATAATATAACCGTTTGATATCCTTATCATTTGTCAAGTACATAATATAATGTTTTCAAGGTGATCATGAAATGAATGGAACGAAACCATTTTTTTACGGAACCGCTTTAGTGTTCTTTACAAGCTTCTTTAATGAAAGTTTTAATTGTATGAATGAAGTTTGTTCATAACTCATGAGTAACATAATATTGGCTCGTTGAAGTAGCTCAGTGCATCCAAGAGAGTGATTCAAACGGGTGTACATAACTTTTAGTACTTTCTCTAACAGACAAATATCACACAATCTTTATGGAAGATGTGATATTTTTTTAAAGCTACACTTTTTCATGAATTTACCTGAAAAAAATGTTTCGTGACCTAATCTAAGTAACTAACAGATATCTAAAATTACATACTAAGCATTATGATACAGTATTAATAAATGGTTTTATTTGTAAGGTTTAATCTGCATGAAATACTAATTTGGATTTTTTTCTTTTTTCTCCTCCCTCCTATTGTTGTTTTGTGTTTCCTTATTTTTACCTTTTATGTTTCCCAAACCACCTTTCCAATACAATATATATATTTATCTAACGCCTTACTCTATAAATGGTATTTAAAATTCGCGTTCCTATTATCCTGTTAACTTCAATTCGCCCTTTCAACACTGCTTAATTGATTTAATACGTCCTGTATGTCGTAATGTCACTCTCACATCGCGTGATCTATTTACGGCATTGTTGATATCTATTTATAACTTGAACCGGTATATATTTGAATTAAATTATTCCAAACCGTTATAAAAAAATAAACGAATTGATCAATAAATTTTAAAATATGTATTAAATTAAAACCTTTTCACATCCTACCCCATCCGAGCCCTACCTCCCCTTTGTGTTTCGTATGACAGTCCAAAGGCAAAAAAGCATATTCACATACACAGACGGTACATACGAAGAGGAGTATAGCTGCTGGCCACCGGCCATATGTATGATATTGATATCAATAGTCGAGATAGTACTGTTCTGCTATGACGCCGCTCAAGGGAAGACGGACGCGACGGGTCCCATCGCCCAGATATTCATATACAACCCCCACAAGAGACAGGAGGCTTGGCGGTTCTTGACCTATATGCTGGTCCATGTTGGGTGAGCGGAATATTTATATTATATCTATAGAACTTTAAGTCTTACTGAGCGCCCTTCTCTAAGAATATAATGAATTATATGTTTTAAAAAATATGACTATGCGAAATGTTAACTCTAAATGCGCTGCTTAAATGTTTGCGATTGTTCATAATTTTTTATATATGCTTATTATTTGTAAAGTTTGCGAGAAGATGAGCAAAGTTCCAAAGCATTTCATGTTTTCCTTCCAGTGTAGTCCACCTTCTAGTTAACTTGTTGGTTCAATTGTTCCTGGGAGTCCCATTGGAGATGGTTCACCGCTGGTGGCGCGTGGTGCTGGTGTATCTGGCAGGAGTCGCTGCTGGATCACTAGCGACCAGCCTCACAGATCCTAAAGTATATCTAGCTGGTGCATCCGGAGGGGTGTATGCTCTTATCGCAGCTCATATTGCGACCATTATTATGGTAAGAACGCGAATTATTAATAGACTATTCATAGCTAAAATAAACTAATGAATATATCAATAAAATTCTGATAAGACCAAGATTTGCTTATAAGATTGTTGATACAGCAATTAATATACGATATATCACAGTTTGTTATATTTTAAGCAGTTCTAAAACAGGACCAGATACGGTGTATCGGTGTATATACAAAAGTTCTAAAGCAATTAATACCATGCTCTTCACAAGAGCATTCTTCTAAGCTTCTGTCCTTAATTTAGGCATTTTCTTTGGAATTCAATGTTCTATTCAGATACAATGTCTTTACAATTGATACAAATAATCTTGTCCTCTCAATATGAGCTAACAACAGTTTTCTAAAGAGCAGAAATGCCACGGTTTAGACAGAAGAATCTGTGCAACATTAACATCCTCACACTGAATTTACCTATAGAATTCCCAATTTCTTTGCTTGGTTTACATTTCATATCTCGTAGTGGACTGTGTCTCAACTGTTCTAAGTAGTTTACCCAGTTGAAGAACATTTCGCTTCGTCCCTTGTCATCACTTAATCTTCCAGAAAAATTAAGATCTAGATTTCCCCCATTATTTTGCATATTGCAAAAAATATGTTTTAATGTTTTTACCTAATTTTTACAGAACTGGTCGGAGATGGAGTTTGCGATAATACAGCTCTTGGTGTTCTTACTTCTGGCAACTGTTGACATCGGGACGGCTGTGTACGATCGTTATTGGAGACACTTGCAGCAAAACATCGGATATGTCGCTCATTTAGCAGGCGCCGTGGCAGGTCAGTGGTTATTCAAATAAAATACTTACATAAAACCAAAAATTGTCACAGGCTCAAAATTTGCCTTGCCTAAGAAAAGCCGGAAGCACATGATTTTGGTATTAGTTTCTATTTTAAATACCAATATTATGAGTGTTACTAAATAAATAAATCTAATTAATTCAATACATTAATCGCATATTCTTGAATACTATACTTTATTTTATTTATATTTTTGTTTGATATCATTCTCTTCTAGAATATGTACTTAATATAATTTATTGGTAACTTGTTCTCGGTTATTTCTACATTATTTATTACCTTGTATTACTATTTATAATATCAAATAATATATATAAATATCGTTACAAATATGAGGAGGAGTTTACAGTTTTCTGGTACAAAGTTTTCCAAATAAAATCTTCAAAGTAACGAAATGACAGAATATAGAAAGCATTTAAAATATTATTAACTATAAATAATAAATGAATGTTGAAATAGATGAAATGTTTGCGTAACGGTAATTCAATTCGGGCAACTAATTGACTGAATCATTTAGTAAACGGCTAGGCTACTAATAGAACGGCTAATTTAATCTGTTACTATCCACAAATTTAGTAAGCATATCAAACTTGTTTCTTATTCAAGTAAATCCTTATTATTTTAGCATAAAATCCTAACATATAATAAGATATACATTTTTTATCGATGTTCAAGATAGTCCAAGTTTTTATTTGGAACACACGAAACGTTAAAATTTTTGTATCCAAAATCCATAAATCATGCAAGCGATGCTTTGTGTGTGACGATAAAATCTTTGAATAGGCATACATATTAAAGTATCGTTAGACATAATATCATTACAAATGTACAATTTTAATGTCATTATATCACTATTTTATTCACAAAAATTTGAACCGTGAATATAGAATATAAAAAAATATTGATTTTTTTTGTAAAATTTTTAGACTGTTACATTTCGACTGCCTATGAACACGTGTATAGTTAGTTAGTCTAAAAATATAAAATAAAATGAATAGTTTTATTAAAATTCCCAAGTGAGTATATACCTTGAAATCAATTTGACTTCTATCATTTTAGGTCTTCTGGTTGGTATCGGCGTACTTCGTAATCTTGAAAAGAGGACTTGGGAGAAACGTCTGTGGTGGGCGGCTGTGGTGCTGTACTTCTCGCTCATGATAGCGGGGATATTAGCCAACGTGTTCTGGAAATCACATTTCCAATAAAAAAACATGCCCAACCTCCCCTTAGTGGAAACACATGCCATCTCTCCCCAACCACCCTTTAACTTATTGAACAGTATCCTAAGTATTATTAATTTAGATAAGACATTATCGAGATTTTCCTAGATTACTCTTATTTATGTTCCTTTTTTTATACACCATTCCCTTAAAGAAGTCGAATGTTACAGCATCTTTGTATGAATGTGTGTGTAAAACATTATTTTTCCTATTTCCTTGTGTGTAGTGTGTAAGTGTTTATATTGCCACTTTCAAGATACGTTTTTAAGGTATTTATCTAATTTATGACAAGTTTGAGCTTTATAAACATATTAAATTTCATAAAGTAAGACAAAACTTCTCTTTTTTTAATAACAATATTGTGTTCAAAGTTTGTATTTTAATATTTCTCTATTAATAGAATGTAAATTACAAATTTTTGGAATTCCTTTAAACCAACTTTTAGTTAAAAAAAAAGTATTGACAAGTACTGTCTTACTCAAAGGTTGAGTCATTGAGAGATTTTTAGGGGACCAAAAAAAAATGAACAAAAAACATATCGCGTTGGCAGCAAATTTATTGCAATACAAATAATATTGTATTGAAGTCCATTTTGCATATTTCTTGAAGATGACAAAACAGTATTGTAATTTATAAATAGCTTTATAAATTAAAAAGTCTGAAATAAAAACATATTTTTGTAATGTTTTCTAATGCTAATGGAAATTTTTGAATATTTTTTTTTTACGTAGGTAGCTATGAACAAAATAACAAATAAAAACAAGACAAAAAAATTACTTAAAATTTACAAACTTGTATCGATAAAAAAAACTTTGTTTTTGTTTAATTTAGAGTTAAGTTACAAATACTATAAATGTTCAATTGTTAAAGAGTAATTTGTTTTAAATATTGCTTTTATGGCTTTTAAGTAAATTTGTTTGAAATTATTTTCGTATTGCGAATTATATTTAATTTATTACCTGATGCCTAATGTTGCAACATTAGTTTATTGTTGCTATCATAAACGTATATTATTTTGAACAACCTATACTTAATAAAATTGTATATTGTTTGCCAAAACGATAATTATGCACCTAAGATTATTTAAATAAGTTTTTCAATACAGCTATGAAAAATGCATGTCGTTTCAATGTGCCTTTTAAATTAAATTAATTGTATTCTTAAAATTATGAGTATTTTGTTTGTATTAAGTTATTGTGCGGCTAAATATTGTTTATTCTTGAATGTATTACAGTTTAAATAAATCCGATGCCAATGTTTAAAATGGAGGTCCTTATACTCTGTGCCTTATTTCTAGTGTTTTGTCTGTAGCATGTTGTTTTTTTATTTGTAAGAATCGTATTACACTGCCATCATAATACAGTTATTCCTGATTCTTGAATTGTGTATAAGATTGTATAAAATCATCAGCATCTCTTTATATAACAATCCTAACTTTACATGAATATCAACTGCATTAATGGTGCATTGTTTGGCAAAATTTATTATTATTTACTTTAATTTTTATGTATTTGTCAATCATCGCCTTGTTTTTAAAATGATTGTACATAAGCTTTATAAATCGTCAAATTCTTTAAAATAATATATCGTTTAGTCTTTAGTCTTAGTTGTTGTTTATATCTTAAGGGTTGGTTACTTTATTAAATATTTTTCATTTTAATTTAAGTTTATCTACGTTAATTGTATAATTTTCGACCGCACAAGTTTGTGATGTAGATTGAAATAAAGGCCATTCATAACATATACTTCTCCGTTTATTTTGTTTCAATCTAACCTACTAGATAGGAGTCTATTTTTTGTGTTATTTAAACGTCACTGAATTAAGAAAATCTTCTGATTAAGAAATAAAAAACTACTTGATTGTAAGCAATTACTTCGTTCCCAAATATTATGACAATTTAATTAAAGGTAGCAGAAATAAAAGTGGATAATGTAAACGATTTTATTATGGCCAATTAAAAGAGTATTTTTTTGAAGTATGAGCATTTTTCATTTCGTTCTTCTCAATACGACGAACAAGCAATGTTTAAGGCAATTATAATTATTGATACGATATCTAATTCTCAATATAATTCAATATTTCTAATATAGTTTCATAATTTTTATTCAGTCTTTCACACAGTTGTACCAGATGCAGCATTAATTTCTAAAACATGTAGATAATGGTCTTGAACTATGGAGGCAATGCCTGAGTTCCATCTTTTATTTTACTTGTTTTCAAAGGATTCAAAAAACAAAACTAGTAAAAATATTTTAATTAATAACTGTTACATTTTTTATCGTATTTTATCATAAAGGTGTCAGTATAAAAAAAATATTGATTTCAGTTGCATGATGTTGGACATCTTCCTAATTTTATAGTAATAATATCAGTACTTTCTTAATAATATGTAAACTTCTATACTCTAATTTGTAAAAATAATTTTATCTTATAGGAACGTCTTTCTTTCACTCAAAATTATAAAATATATAAACAATTTTGTTTGGTTGTGTTTGGTTTTTAACATACGACTCTGGCGAAATGGAAATACTTGTTCAATTTATTCGAAATAAGAGGTTAAGGGCTAAAACAGGTAGTTACTTTAAATTTGTAATTGAGTTTTATAGATCATAACGAACAGAGTTCTTGCTTGTTTCCAAAAAAAAAAAGTAAAAAGCATAAACAGCTGTCGCCTGTCAGTGGCAATATTAGTCATTGTCATCAGAACTGTAACATTTCCTAAATGTCAGCATAAGTACTATAGACGGGCGGAAGCTGTGAATCAACTTTCAAGTTTTCTACATTTATTCTCTATCTTGAAATTACTAACAACAATGCGAGGCATATGCGTGTGATGACTTCATTGTAGTGAATTATTAAATTTTTAAACGCGGTCAAGTTCTTAGTGCAACTTGTTACAATGTTTTCCATTTATTTTGTATTTACGGTATTTACACTTCTTATAAGTGAGTGTGTGCCACGCTCGATAGAAACCGATCAATCTTTCGTTAAAAATCCAAAGTATACGAAGTACGATGATCTTGTTGAGTTATTTGACAATTTAGAGAAATCCTATCCGAATCTGGCTAAGTCTTATTCGATCGGTAAGTCGGTGGAAGATCGCCAATTGCTAGTGCTGCAGATTACCGAAGACGTGAAGCAGGTACATCCGGAGCGGCCAGCGTTCAAATATGTCGCTAATATGCATGGAGATGAGTCTGTGGGTAGAGAGCTGGTAATATACCTAGCTCAATATCTGCTGCTCAATTATGGAAAAGATGATAGAATCACGAATCTTGTCAACACTACTGATATACATTTGATGCCGTCCCTTAACCCCGATGGATTTGAAGCTAGCAAGGTATTTAACTTTTTTTAAAAACATTACTTAATTCTTTGTACTTATTATAATTCTAGCAAACTCATATATCTCTGCATACTATTAATTATATTCTAAGTAATATTATAAAAATTATTTTATAAGTATTTGGCTTTGAAATATTAATACTTATATTTTTTAAGACAATTTATTATATTCATTTGTTCTTAGTCTGAGTTGACTCTAAACTGATATAAATATTAAGTTTAAATTTAGATATTATAAAGTTAACATTTAATAAATACAATAAAAATACTGAAACAATATGTTTTATGCAAATCTGAAGTCACTTCTTTGTGTACATTGTGTCTATCAGAACAATACATTTTTTACATCACATGCATAGTTAGAAATACACATATTTTATTGACGTTGACATAAAAAATAAATATATATTATATTTTCATGATTCTGATAATATATCCACATATTCATAAAATAATTTTATTGTAGACATGGTGCTGACATAATTCTACATCATACTTGATGTATATAGATGGCTAAAATTAACGTAATTTTATCTGAAACTAAGTACATAATTATAAAATAATTTAATAGTGCCTTTGATAGGTACACTGCACCTAGCAAAGACACTTATCAGAAAAGGTTATCGATGCAGTGCAACTGAAACTGTTATTGTAATTTTAACCTTTCTCATACATAAACATCTTGTATACAAACATAGCAAGTACAAGGGTTCTTTTAAGTTTCTATCACCTTTGGATCGCATTTAGGTTTTTGACATTAGAAATGGATTAATAGAAAACATAGTTAAATTATTAAATCACAGAAACATACTATTAACCATAGCATGGGTATAATATTACATATATATGTATTTGAATTTGTCTATTTGTTTCTTTGTCATATACAAGCATCCGATAAATTTTAAATGCCTCCATACATGAACGACATACATCTTATTATTTCAAAATTATTTTTACAATGAAATACGATTGCTAATACCAGTATAATTTATTAAGAATTCTACTCAAGTTTGTTCTAGTTATTACTTCATATATAACTGTTTTTGGTGAAACTTGTCTATCTACCCATATCAGTTGTATTAAATAAACTTGCGAAATTTTCCATTACTTCAATGATAGAAATAGATACTAAGGTTACTTAATAGACCTGATGCATCGGTATATCATATGGAATAACACTTTTCAGTTTGTGTATAATTAAAATGAAAAATTATCGAACTAGGTGGAGTCGCATAGGTATATACCTATAAAAGTATATATATGGAAATGTCATAATGTTGTTATTTGTTAACGTACTGCACGCTCAAGCAAAGTTAAAGTGATAATTGATTATACACATGACAGATAAGGCTGTAAGCTTGTTGTTTCAATGTGCCTTGTGTGAGTTTAGAAGTTAAAACAATCAGTTTTCAAGTTCTTTAGCAACTATTGGCAGAAACTATACAAAATACTATTGAAATTAAATAAATTCTACAAATACAATTTTTGTTATTAAAATAGATTATAACAGGATATAAGAAAGCAATTGCTTGAAGTTTGAATGTCGTATTGCGAATTTTAGAATGGAAAATCTCAACGATGTTGTTTAGGTTATACTTGTATTAGACAGAAACATTTTATAACCGCTTTTCACGTATATAATGAGCACGTGACGTGACGTGGGTTGAACCAGTTTCATCGTGCCAGTGAATGGAGAAATTTGTTTAATTACGAAAGTAAATATTGTTTAATGTTAGGATGTTGTTTTAGGAAAAGTATTTCTTATGTATATACAGAGTATAAGCGATAAAAATAATGTATGTTTTGGTTAAAGGGTATGAAAAATATTGTCTGAAAATTATTCTTATTGTACGAAAATTAATTTTCAAGACTATTATTATTCTTTCAAATATGTAAGTATAATCAAAAAAAATTATTTATCAAATTTAATCAAAAGATATATTATCAACAAGCAAAACAAACTATCAATTACAATAAATATGATATAAATCTGTTCTGTTTTATTGGTCATATAAACGAGGTCGTCGTTAAGTAGTTAGAAAAATATATATTATACGTATAATTTAAAACATACAAAAAAATATATCAAAATTTCTCATGAAAAATCCTCAAAACAGACTAAACCAATAAAATATCATACAGATTATAGAGTATCAAAAATTTGATTGTGACCTAAATAATGGCAGACCTACTTTGGTATATCGATCTTGGGTTCCAAACTGACTCAATGAAAGATTAATTCACCTAAAACCAGTGAAGTATTGAACGAGACAAGTCTAGACTGAACCAGATATTATTAGATAAAATATAATGTTTTATCGATGTTTTATATTGCAATGAAACTAATGTCGTCCACTGGAGAGGAGCTAAGAAATTTTCAGATAAATGAATATCAATTTCCATTTTTCTTTAAAGTATTTCTTTACAGATATTTATGAGGTTAGGCTTTATTCAAAAGCTACTAGTTCATTATTAACACGATATCCATTGCCGTTTCAAAAAACTATAATACCTACTTGAGATTCTTCTTTACTTTTTGTCTTTGTTCTTAAATGATAGATAGGTAGATGAAAATATAGAATTCTGTGATTTTTAAAATGAATCCTTTTTTGAATTGTATTATAAGGGTTGGTCTATGTAAAATTATTTGAAAATTATCAACATAATAAATACAGATGCTTAGCGAGTTGATATTGTCGTTGGTGAGTTCATATGTTTGAAGACAATGATATACCTAACACAGGATTTTCATTTTGCTGCATCTCTTACAATGTCTCATTTTAATTTCGCATTCTGTAATCTGTATCAACATTTGTATTTACGGTGCCAAGAACTTATTGAGATATCTACGAAATTCGGTCAAATCAACCGTTACTTTTATTTAACACGGCTCTAGTTCTAACGGCATTGGTATTTTATGACAGAAATAAAATTGATTTGCTTATCAAGGTACTTACGTTTTCAAACTGATACCTACTATATCATAACGAATTTATATTATTAAAAGTACGCTTTAAAATGTTTCATTTATATTATAATGAAATAGTCTTATACTTTTATAAAAGACATAAGTTTTAATACTTCCATATTCATAAGTGTGTCTAGTGATGATTTATATATATTTTTTTGTTGACGCTCTTTTTAAACTTTTGATAATTTAACATTGAGATTTTTTTTTTCATTTCCGCACCTTTGTCGGTATGACCTTAGATAACATTGAAGTTTTTTTTGTCTCGCAACTAATTATCACATTCTCTATTTGGGAAAACCCCTTTAAAGTTCACAATAGGCCAATATTCAAAATATTCTAGATAAAGTTCCATTAAATATTGAGAGCAAACAGATTTTGTATACGGGTACCAATACGGGTAATTGATATAAAATGAATTTACCGAAGTATTATTTAAAATCAAGTGCATTGCTTTACAATAGAGTAAACCATAAGATTTTCGTCTATGTATAATTGTAGTAATGTTTAATTATAAAGGATTGTAAAAAAGGAAAATTTTGTAAACTTATGCAAAGTTTTATACAACATATGAAAAAATTCGGGTTAACTTTAGATATTAAAGTATCATCTAATGTTAAGTTTCAGAACTATTCTTTGCCCAAAAGTTAAAGGTTTCCCAAACATACTGTGAAAATACGTAAATCAATTACGTAATAAATATTCGTGTGTGGTCTTAAAACTTTAAGAGGTCAATCACACATACATTAATATTGACTCATAACTAACATGCATATAATTAATGTATTAGAACTTTTACAGGAAGGAGAATGTGAATCCCCTAATGACTACCGAGGCAGGAGTAACGCAAAAGGCGTTGACCTTAACCGAGATTTCCCCGACCAGTTCGACAAGATAAAGGTGAATGTGGAGGAGTACTTCTTCGGGGGCCGGCAGCCAGAGACTGTAGCGCTGATGAAGTGGGTCATGTCCAAGCAGTTCACGCTATCCGGGAATCTCCACGGCGGAGCAGTCGTTGCTAGCTATCCATACGATGATTTAGGGTAATTCATTTTAATAACTATGAATAATGAAGTAGTATGAATGGAAGACCCTGGCTGAAGCTGGGAAATTGCCAGGAAGAAGAAGAATGAAGTAGTATGAATATATTATTGGTTTTTATTAATACTACTTAAATTAATGGATGGAAAACAACTGTCGTTCTGATATTGACATTTCAAATATTCCTAAAATACCTCTCAATATTTCTATGTTAGAATTGTAGCTGATTATAAAGCTTTCGATTGTCACAGTTGTGTTGCTCACGATATTGTACTGTTTTTATTCCAGTAATGGCAAAGACTGTTGCGAAGAAAGCAGGACTCCGGACAACGAGCTTTTCAAACATCTGGCCGGTTCGTTTGCGTCAAGGCATGAGGATATGAAGAGGGGAGACGCCTGTAAGCCGGAGACCTTCAAGAACGGACTCACCAATGGAGCGTTCTGGTATTCTGTTCAAGGTATGCTCCTATAATCCTAATTTTTACAATATAACTCTTACTAAACCTCATCTAAATACTGCTAGTAGGTGAATGACCCTAAAATTATCAATTTTAAATTTAAAGCGGCTTTTAAAACATTTAATATGAAGAAACCATTCAACCAAGAAATCTTCCTGATGAGTCGAATAAATTTCTTATTAAAAAGTATTTATTGCTGTTATTACAAATATAACGAATTAAATTTACAAATTAATAAAACTGAAAGACATTTGTAAAAAAATTATAATCATATTTTCATTTCAAATGAAGAATAAATAACGAAAATTCCAACTTTAAATAAGTAATAGTTAAATATTAGTATGTACCTTAAAATATTTAATAAAGGACAAATCCAACTAAAATTACCAAAAATTTATTCCAGTTCCCTTAAATATTCTCAAAACTATTAGGATATAAGATATTATTTTATTGATAAAATAATTTTGGACTATTATACAAATAAGAAAATATACTACAATATCTGATCATTTAGTTATTGTAAGTAGTTCTAAATTCCCCATACCGTAATTCCAGGTGGTATGCAGGACTTTAACTATCTACACTCCAATTGCTTCGAGGTGACCTTCGAATTGTCGTGTTGCAAGTACCCTCGCGCTGTGGAACTGCCCAATTATTGGAGGATGAACAAGGAATCTTTGATTGCCTTTATCGAGGAAACGCACAATAGTATCCACGGGTTCGTGATGGATAAAGAAGGGTATCCCATACCGGTAAGACTTTAATAATAATTGTTTAGACGGCTTCAATATGCCTTAAGTTGAGGAAAAAAACTACATATATAAATGTAATAATCGTTGAACAGAGCAACGAATTACTTAGTGTATTGACTTCGAAGCTTGTTGCAGATATATGCTTTCTTTATATCTGCTTCCTTAATGCCATTTTAATTACCGAAATTTTACAAAAGAAAATGAATAGATAATTTTGCTTTATTTTTGTAATTTACAACCTATTATAGGACTTCTTATAAAAAATATTTGGACCTTCTCAGCTTTCCGTGTTGCTAATCTTAAAAACCTTCCAGAACGCTGAGGTCAAGGTCGACGGTAATAGTCACTCTATCGTCACTACAGAGCACGGCGCCTATTGGAGACTTCTACTACCGGGATATTACAACATCACCGTCAGCGCTGAAGGGTAATTATTATACAACGGACTCGTAGAATGATTATATTGTAAATTAAATTTAATCCTGTTCCAAAAAACACCCTGTATATGATCGTCGGTGCAGCTTGCTGACGTCACTTCACTCTGTTCCAGCTTCTTCCCCTCTCCCCCCGTCTCTGTGGCTTCCCCCTCGTCTTTCAACGTCACTCTCCACCGTCGCCCGCGCAGTCTGCACGGTAAGTCTCGTCCGAACACCGCGGTCGCTCTCACACATTGCTGGCTGGTTCCACTCACGCTCGCAATCATGCTGCGGGCGTAGACTTGTGTTGTCCTGCTCGCACACTACCTATAACATAGCGCTATCTCTTTCTTATTATTCATATCAATGGCTTACCTCGCTTTTTCCTACTTGCGATCTCTTACTCATTTGAGTGCAGTTCATTTGATTTCGTAACAATTGAAAATAGTTATTATTCTCGGAGGCTTCTCACTTTCTGATGGTTATTTACGGACTTAAGAGTCAGGTATTTGGTTATATTGACATGATATTAATGTCTGCTAATATTTCGCTTTGGTAATAATAAGCTTTTACATATAAATTTGATATATCTGCTTTTATGCCTCCCTTTTTGAATTCACAAGCTTTAAGAATATACTCAAATGTTATTTTACTGAACATAGTTATTTTAATAGCTTTTACACTTGCTGTTCCTCTATTAAGCTAAATTTAAGCTAGCGCTTATTCTTTTGTTTTTCTTGCATCCTATGCGTTGCGAACATTGTTTCGGTGTTTAGCCATAGAACGTTGTGATTTAAGCTTCCTTTAATTAATTTATTACTTAATATTTGTATTTGCTGTTTATGGAACACTTTCATAAGCGTGTACGCTCATACATATCACGATTACTATATTCCGTCTCACTCACACATCACTAAGAAAAATATTTGCTGCATTGCGATACCTCACATAGCTGTTACAGCTTCCTATATATTATTTACTAATGTATAACAAATAATTTTCTACATCCACAAGTCTACGCCAGTTATCAGCACTGTTATATGTAAAATGCGGTGAGGGCGATTATAACATGGAGTCGGTGACTAAATATATATCTTAAGATAAATGTTAAGATTTATTCTATGATATCGTTAAACTAGATACGGTTCGATAAGTTCATGCTTCCAGTAAATTTATATATTAATGATGTAAGGGAGAAGTGACCTTGAAATGTGTCTTCAATGTCATTTTTAATATCATATATATAATTATAGGAAGCTCAGAATAATGATTTTGAAATGTATTTTCATCTGGTTAGACTTATGAATTGTAACTAGTTTTTAAGATTTCATCAGTGATATAGTAATTATTCTTATTTAATTTTATTAATATTTTCTTGCATGTTGTATAGTTGTATCAACTTTTTAAATAAGCATTTAAAAATGTTTATTAAATGTCAATTATTTTTCATATGAAACGTTTAAAGATGTGAATAATATTTAAAGAAGCATATTAATGTAATTTTTAGTTACATATTTAACGTTACACTTATTATTTATATAATTTATAGTTCAAATAAAAATAGGTTTTTTTCTTAAACTAAATTTCATATATTTGCTTTTTTATAACAAGTTTTAAAGCTCTCCAACGCAGGTGTTATTTTTCCAACGGAATTAACTGTGCTGGGCTGTGGAGTGGGTCGGGTTTTTTTTTCTTAATTATAAATAATATATATAAGTTACAGTCAAATAAAAAACAACATATTCCGCTCTATGCTATCACATAAATAAATTATATTAACTTATTATAAATATACATTCGTTATGAACGTAATTATCGCCAAAAATAACGATACATTTCTCATTTCGTTTGATAGAAATATCTTTAATATCATTAATAGTATCTCTTTCTCTACTTCATATTATAATTGGTAATGTTATTAGGTTCCTTGAAAATACTTGAAATGCTATTTCCTAAGCCAGTGAGACGAAATATGATTACTTTTTATTTCTTATTTTAATATAATTAATTAATAGAAGTGAATTATAAAAATTAAATTATTATTTATTTAAAACGCTTTTAAAATTTAAAAGAAATTAAAAGAAGAATGTCCTAGAATTAATATTTTTTTCTGTGATGCCTTTATTTAGATGGACTGTACTGCACTGTACTGTAGACTGTAATTAGTATACGCAATTCGTAATTTAAGGTAATATGTGGGAATAAGGTACCCACATAATTACATCCAAGGTGAATGATTTAGTTGTAAGATAATATAAAACTTCCATATTAACAAATATTTAATATATAATAATGATTCTCATGTTAGAAAAATTTTATTCCCAAATTAAAAGCTTGGCATTCATTAAAAAAAATAGTATTAAAAATTTATATAAAAAAAGTTACACTCTATTTAGTTGGCTGTATCTAGTGTAAGAGAATAAGTAATTAAAGGTAATATGTGGGAATAAATTTCCCATATATTTACTACCAAGGTGAATGATTTAGTTGTAAGGTTATATAAAACTTCTATATTAACAAATATATAATATACAGTAGTGAAAACATTTTGGTCCCAAATTAATAGCTTGGAATTCATTAAAAAAAAGTATTAAAAATTATATAAAAAAAGTTATACTTTGGCCAGATATCTCTGTATAGACTACATACTGTAAAAGAATAAGTAATTTAAGGTAATATGTGGGAATTAATTTCCCACATAATTACATCCAAGGTGAATGATTTAGTTGTAAGGATTATATAAAACTTCCATATTAACGAATATTTAACATATAGTAAAGATTCTCTTGTTGGAAAAATTTTGGTCCCAAATGAATAGCCACTTTAAATATAATCAAAAGTTACATAATTTAAATTTCAATTAAACTTTAAATACTAAACTTCAATTAAATTTTTAAATTCTAGAGTTATTATATATAGTATTATTTTAGTCCTACAATTTAATATAATTTAAATTTATATGATATTATTTATTTTTATGGAATTAATGATTACTAAATTTTGTATCTAGTTCAGTCCAAAGTGCCATAAGGATTTTGCTCATTTTATCTAACAATTATTTTGTGATAATAATCATATTTTTTATTATTATTAATGATATTATTATTATTGTTAACCGGTTATTGTATTGATAATAAAAATTATACTAATCTAATCATGTATAGTTTTAATTGAACATTTGCTTTTATTTTCCTTTATTAAGGTGGTGGAATTTTTTTATTGTTTTTGTTTATGCTTTATTTCTGGTTTTATTAATTCTGTTACACCCTGTTGATTTGCCCATTTTAGTTCTGTTTTTCTCTATCACAAGCAACACATGCACTCATAATACTCACACCGCCTCTGTAAATACCAGAATAATAAAAATTTACATATTGCTATCTAAAAACTAATCTTTTAAAAGATATACACAAAAAATTTCTCAATTGATGCCAACAACATGTGATTTTTCCAAATTTTGTATGCATATCTCGAATTTATTAAAGAGTACATCTATTGATTACATACACACATACAATCAGCAACGTATGTATAACAATTTTTCGGGCAAAACTGCAGTGAGTAACAGGCAAGCACGTCACTCGCTCGCTGTTTCCTCAGACGACTTCACTCATCACAACTACACAGCGATGGAACAGTTCCTTAAGGATCTATCGGAAACTTATCCCGAACTCACCAGGTTATATTCCATCGGAAAATCGGTGGAGGGAAGAGAGTTGTATGTGCTCGAAGTTACCAAGGATCCTGGCTCACATTTACCGGGTAGGTATTCCTTTTTAATGTAAAATATACAAAGTTAAAATGGCTCAGTCAGAATTCTATATAAAATGATAATTATTTTTTTTACGAATGCACTTGCAAATAGCCCTTAAATTATTTGAAAACAACTAATTTAATGGTACAAAAATAAGTGTTTCATAATCCAAATGGGGGTCGTTTCAAAATCAAGTATGTAGCTGCGTTAAGAAAGACTAATATAATAAGAAATATTAATATTATTAAAACTGGTTAAACTATGTATATTAAAAACAGATTACCAATGAATGATATGAAACAATTTTAAAAATATTATAAAGTTGGCATGCCCTTACTAAGACTAAACAATCATATAAATTCAGTGGATGAATATTTCCCAAACATGACCTTAACACAAGCTAAAAAAAACAACACCCATATTTCTATCGGAATCTATTTGGAATACTGTTAAAACTTAGAAAGCCAAGTACATTTAATTCAAGTTAAAAAAACATAAGGCAAAACTTAATTAACTTTTTAGGAAAACCTGAGTTCAAATACGTAGCCAACATGCATGGTAACGAGGTAGTGGGTAGGGAAATGCTCCTCCTACTAGCCAAGTACCTTCTGAACCAGTACAAGAATGGTGATGTGAGGGTGCAGAGCATGTTGAACAGCACCAGGATACACCTCATGCCCAGTATGAACCCTGACGGATATGAGCATGCTCATCCTAGTGAGTTTTGTTTTGGTTTTACATACTAATATTTCATGAAAACATATTTTGAAATATCCTATAGGCTATAACGATTGTCAATATCTCCCTAAGAAGATTGAAGAGTTTTTGTTTCGAAGTAAGAGTTATATGTCTACAGCAAAATTATAATATAATTTGTTACATGCATTTCCCGAAATTATCACTTGTTTAATTCTTTTTGTTATACTTCATAATTCTCAAACTTTAATTCAAATGCTGCGAACAGAATGGAGTTTGATTTTGTGTTTGACAAAGGATTTTTGTACTAAAGGCGCTTTGGTAAGAATATTGTGATTTCGCATGTTCACGTAATGCTTAATTTTCATCGACATTTTAAAAAGTGTGTCTGTTTTTATTCATTCCATTTCGATATTCTGGACATTTTAATTTTAAAAGGTTTTCTCATGCAATTTTTCTTTGCGCAAAAATATATTCTAGTGAGCTTGATTCACTCTGAGTCTCTTATTTGTTTATACTATTACTTACTATGATTTTTAATGTACACAGAAGACTACGATAGCATTGAAGGAAGATCCAACGCCCATGATGTAGATCTCAACAGAAACTTTCCAGATCAATTTGGAAAAACGCAGGTATAAAATTTATTACCATTATATAAGCTGCATTAGATGTTGAAGAATTACGAATTTTAGATAAGTTTTCATAAATATAATTCCATAGGCTTGAATTAAAATCGAATCCAGTAGGTTATTTACAATCAGAGTTTATTTGGTTCTTGATTTGCTCACTTATATGGATTTAAACAAGTCAACAAGGTTTATTAATTTCTGATTACATACATTAATTTACATTTATATTCTCTAATATATTTTGTTAAGGTTTTCTGGTTGGTAGAAACGGTTTTTTTAATTATTTTATTAGTTATTTATATAAAAAAAATCTGTATTGTATTTTAGGGGACTCTTATTTTACACCAAATACGCATATTCAAATTTACATTTTTTAGTAGCAACGGATAAAAAATATACATATTTTCGAGAAACTAGCTTAATACATAGCAAAATTCAAGTATATAAAAAAGAACACAAAAATTATTGTGAAGATATCATTGACTTCAATGCTTCAATTGCTTGATAGCATAATTTGTCTTATAAATCTTCGTAGATAGCAAATATTTCGATATCCTAATAAAACTGTCACTCTTTATAGGACAACGAATTCCAAGAACCTGAAACCTTGGCTGTGATGAATTGGACAACTTCTATCCCGTTCGTTCTGTCAGCTAACCTGCATGGTGGTGCTCTGGTTGCCAACTATCCTTATGATGGAAATGCTCAGATGAAATCGGGATGGAAGAATCCATCCCCGGATGACGACGTATTCGTTCATCTAGCCCATGTGTACTCAGAGGTGAGTTCATCTTTATAAGGAGACACAAGAAAAAACAGTCATAAAGATGTTTATACATAGGAAATTACAATATAAGAAATTCAAACGCAACTTTATAGCTAGCAAATTTATATTTTATATAGATACATGGAAGGCTATTATTGGGCGTGGCGAACCGTTGTCCTAATTTATGTATAATACCCTTCCTAGGGGATTTTGTCTCAATAAAATAATAAGATATTCATTAATTCAATTCGTCAATTAACAAGCCTAATAAATAAATGTATAGGATTTTTTAGTTTGCTGAAAATTTCATATCTGGTATTGAGGAAATCAGTGTAATTATAGTAGGTTATTAACACAGTCGTATATATTCTATTACTATAATAAAAAGAAATAGTTTATTTAAATTATTCTTTAAAATAATTATTGGTTAGATTAATGCTACATTTATTTATCAGGCACACCACAAAATGCATTTGGCACAGCCCTGTAGACACTCCAATGAAAGATTTCCAGATGGCATTGTTAATGGCGCGGAATGGTAAGATAATTATTTGCCAAATAAACTTTACCAATCTCTCTATATATCAGATGTTCTCTTTAAGTATCCATATAAATATTAAGGGCATATTATGCGAAGGGATGAATGTCATGTAACTCATGTAACAAGAAGATTGTTATACAGGGTGACTGGTGAATTACTATCAATATTTAAGGACGTGGTAGTTGACGATCATATATGACAAAATAAAAATTAATATAACATAAATATTAATAAACTTCTAAGTAAAGTTAACCTAAAGTTATGTAATTAATTACGGATCGCGTGGATACCCTAGCTGCGTTATCGACACAAAACAGTTATGTACGTAGGTATATGTAGTTATCGCGCGGTAGTTTACCTACATCCAAACGCCGCGCGCCGCCGCGTGTTAGACCTTAGATAAACAAAAATGATCCAATTCCCTTCATACTTTAATCCTGGCTTAGGACAGGCAAAAATACCAAGATATTTCTTTCGTTTAAGCAACCAATTTATTGACTAGGTAAATGGTGTGACCTTGACACAAAAAATAATATGAACTGTTTACCTATCTTGGTATTTCCGGCGTATTTAAAAATGGAATCATACTTATTTACAACAATTGTCAATCATTAAACTACCTATTTACCTACATAACTACACTAACCTTAACAAATGTTCAAAGCGAGCTCCTTCTCGTGTGATACACAGTTCGGCACGTTTACACATATTGTCTTTCACACGATTTAATACGAATGGGTCACTTTTAATAGTTTTGAAATCACTATTGATTTTTAATTTCAACTCCTCTCTGTTTACATACTCTGTAGCATACACAAGACGTTTCATTGGGCATGTGTTGGAACACGGAACTGTCCGAAGTCTCGTATTCTTTGATTAGCGTTTAAGATGACGCTGGCCGTAGGTACTCGACGATTGGGGAACATCTCCCGGTACAAATTGATTGCGCCCGGCAAGCTTTCATTTGCACGCGCATACGCATGAACCATGTCCAAGTATTCTGCATTTGTGTATTGAAAAGCCATATTTAATAACTAATAAGTAATAACGGGTCACACGCACACACGACATATTATTATTAGGTATACGCGTAAGATCGATCGCTAGGCGCGCGCGCGGGAAGACGAACGTACGGACCTTACGGCGGCGCTCGCGCGACTAATAGCCGACTAATGGCCCGCTAGCCACGGGGCGGGGGTTGGGGAGTAGCGACACACTGGCGCCGGCAAGGCTGAGTACGTGTCCAAACTTTATTTATTTATACGGAAATTTGGTCAAAAATTAAGTACCTATTTTTTTTACATAATTCGAATGAGAATCATGTACCGAGTATGCTCCTTAAATATTGATAGTAATTCACCAGTCACCCTGTATATGAATGTGTAGGCATATGTGGGTTTAGGTAGACCTAAGAAAAGATGGATGGATGTCGTGAAGGATGACATGCGTTAGAAAGGGGTGAAAAGTACCGACCACACATAAAGTGGGACCAGGGCAGCAAAAGGAAGAAGATTCTCTTTTATATAACCACTTTAACTGACACATAATGCGAGGTTATTTGCTCTTCGTTTTATAAGAAATAGTTTCTATAGGTGTCTATGTGGTTTTATGAATCGTTATTTGAACATTATTTGTAAGAACATTCACTTCGATTTAAGGAAAATAAAAATAAGTCAAATGATCATAAAAATATTATTTGCGAACTTAGGTACGTTTTGGCTGGTGGAATGCAAGATTGGAACTACCTTCATACTAACGATATGGAGTTGACTCTGGAGCTGGGCTGTTTCAAGTTCCCTCCGGCCTCCGACCTCCCGACCTACTGGGAGGACAACAGGGAGGCGCTTTTACAATTTATCGAGGAGGTATGTGATAATCCCTACTAATATTATAAATGCGAAAGTAACTCTGTCTGTCTGTCTGTCTGCTACGCTTTCACGCCTAAACCACTGAACTGATTTTAATGAAATTCGGTACAGAGATAGAGTTGACCTTGAGAAAGAACATAGGATAGTTTTTATCCCAGACTTTTGAAAGGTTCTCTTGGAAACGCGATATAACCGAACTCCACGCGGCGAAGCTGCGGGCGGAAAGCTAGTATTAAATAAATATGATACTATAAATAAATATCTATTTTTTAAACTTTTCAATGAAGTCAGTGGATAAATTCTCTTCTCATAGATAGCTATGTGCATATTTGTGCTTTTCTTCATTGCCTTATTAGCGTCCAAACCGTGTAAGACTTACTAAACAGTCATATAATCCACTATGTCAATGTCTTAAATAGTTGCAATTAATGTTTTCATAGTCATATATTCCTTAGTATTTTCTTAAAAAAAATTTCGTCCACCAAAATGTATTATTGTTATCATAAACAAGCTCATGATAAGTGGCGAATAAATTAGCTAAATAATTTTAATTTCGATTCCAGCAGAATTTACTCATTTTGTTTGAATCTTTCAATCTCCTGCATATTGAAATCAACGCAAAAAATCAAATTTAACAGATTTAATTGTTGAATATAGATTTCATTTAGTATGATTTACAAACAACATATTTAATGACTCCAGGTCCACAAGGGCGTCCACGGGTTCATTCACAGTCACATAGGTCATTATCTCGCTGACGCCACTGTATCTGTGGGTGGAATACATCACGCTGTGAAATCAGCTCAGTTCGGGGACTATTGGAGACTTCTACGACCAGGAACTTATAATATCACCGCTAGCAAACAGGGGTAAATAATAATAATAATAAATTTTATTTCAGACATTACATCCATATCAAAATTTGAAATTACATAAAACGTTTAAATAAATTTGAAATGAAAAGAAACATATCAATAAATATAATACAAATAAATAAATACTAAATCTTCCTTATATTCACTCGAAATGCTTTCACCCATATTTATGTATGGAAATATAAATACCTGACTATATACCTATATGTTCCATTTTTAAATCCTGATCTTTATATACAATTATTTTAATCATTAGTTGTTAGCCATTTGTATACTAGTATTTACTATACTGTTTATAACATTCTCATTAGATAGAACTGTCTTACCCAAGTTATAATAGGTATACACAGACAATAAAATCCTCTTCTTACTAAAATTTTCCTGTTATCAGAGTATTTTCATCTATATGTGACTTTATTTGTTTGGTATGGGTCACTTAAGTAATAAATATATCTAATTTTCAGTTATGAGAGTGTCACCGAGCTGGTGACAGTTCCACCTTCAGGTTCTATATCGCTGAACTTCACTCTGATGCCTGACGATCCTCAGCACTGGTCATCTGCCTACGACTTCCGGTGAGTGACAGATGTTTGACAGGCAGAATTTTTACAACGATTCATAGATTTTTTATATTTTTTTGGGAAGGGTACAACATATTTGGGCTTCTAGTTTTTATTCTATACTACATTCCTATTAATATATTTCAAAAAATTTCACCAAAATACTTAATTATTACCACTTATCATTACAAAATCAAAATCACTATAATCATTGAGCAAGTTAAAATGTAAAAAAAATCTATCATCTGTTTTCACTTATTCTTACTAATATAATTATATATATTTTATTATATTATCTTCTTATATATAATAAATATGTATTATCTGTATTGTGTGTATTGTTTTGTACTAACTGTCTGTATGTACTAATTACTAACACTAAGGTAAGTCTATAAATGATTAAACATAACTTTCTCATTTATCTATCCCTCATTTATATTTATTCAACTTAGTCACATTTAAATATTATTTAATTTCTTTTTATCTTAACCAAAATTATTTCTACTATATATAGTAAGTATTATATTGTTTTATATATAGTGAATGTGTGTAATTATTATTTTTACTATACTATCTATTTATTATAGTTTTACACTGATATACTTGCTTTCGTTAAATCTTAGCTCTTGCGATAGCTCTTTATTTATTATTTGAATATACTAGGTATTGTTATCATATAGGTCACTTTTTTGGTTTAAATAATGCTGTATTATTTTATTTTTACTCTGATCTTTATTTATTCGAAGCTTGTCCATTGTTTGTTAGTACTGCACATTCCTTTATACAGTGTTGAAAAGCTATTTGATGATATTGTAATTTAAATCATAGAGGCTTGCATATTTGCACTCATCACGAATAGACTATCCTTTTCAATTAAATTACATCATCTTAATTTCTTATAATCTTGGTCATTTGGAAAAAATACTGTTTTATACCTATTTAATACATTTTTTAAGAAACAAAGTTTTGTATTATGACTACTTGTTCAATGTTAAGTATTTTCGTGCATATAAGAATATTTTTTTTAAATATATTTAAGTCACAGGTAGGAAGAAGCAGGTATCAGCTAGTTTATAACAAAATAATTTATTATAAAACCATTCTTCATTCTTATACATATTTTCGACCCACACATAACTTACATCTGCCAAATTTCAGGACTTTTTACTCCTATCCTTTCCTCCGTCCCTCCTCATCCCAGAAGTAGAATGAGAGTACCCGGCGTGAATGCTACACCTATCCAATTCCAATACAACAATAAAATTTCCAAAGTTAGTTTTATGTTTACTAAATACCTTCCGTAGAATGAAATTAAAATTGTTAAAAAATAGTAAACATTGTGGCGTCATTAAATTGTAGAATCCCTTATCACTCAACGTATTCCTCTCCCAATTTTGTAGTATAAAGTAAGCCCCATACATCCCACTCCAAGTCCAATCAAACTGACAATGATAATAGCAATGTATTGTAGCGTGTTAGACAACATAATAAACACGAGGTATCACACGCCGCTTGAGTTGTATGCGGCGTTGGCTGAACTTGAGAACGAACATCCAGCTGTAGCGGAGTTCAGGGCGGGAGACAACGAACTCACCAGTAGCCTGCACCAACTGAAAGTCACACATGATGTAAGTAGACAAAACAAGAAGTTCAGAACATTATGCCTACACTGCAATACAGTTTGTTCGATATTTTCCTTGACTTAAACAAGCACAGATACATTTTATATGGACAAGTATTACTTAATCTAGCTAAGGATCCAATATTTGGTAAAAAAAGTTAACTGCCTTGTATTTTATACTCCACCCAAATTTTATATCTTTTTTATGTGAAATATAATTATGTCCGTATTTAGGAGGGCTCGCCGGAAGAAACCAAATTCCACATCGCCTTGATAGGTGACCTTTACGGATCCCAGCCGGTCGGTCAGGAGATGCTGTTGAACTTCGCAAGGCACATGTGCACCGCTTATCAAATAGGAGAACCGAGGCACAGAAACTTACTGAAAAATACGGTCCTACATTTTATCCCGAACCTGGATCCCCTCTACAATAAAATGTTGAGAACCTACGATCACACAGAAAAATGCGATCTCAAACTCCTTGAAGAGGAGTTCGGTGATAGTTTATACGACTATCTGACGAAGAAAAATCTAAACCCTCTATCAAATTATACGAGAGAAAAGGCGTTTGTCGAACTTCTGGAATCGGAACAGTACGATTTAGTATTGGATCTGGCTTCTGGTACGGAGGATGTGACGATACCGAACATATCCAAGGAGATATACGAGAAATATGCTCAGATATACCAAGATAATAGAACACCTAGCAGGAAATATCAGTGCAAAGAGAATAGTGTGGTCCAAGAGAATCTTTTAGATCTTATATTTAAGAGGTATGACGTACCGATAGTGTCTATGGGGCTGAGCTGCTGCAAGATGCCTTTAGAATCGGACATAGGCTGGGTGTGGAGGAACAACTTAAAGGGCATTATGAAGGTCGTCGAACAAGCTAACACTGGTATATTTTTTCATATTTAATTCTTGATTTTGCTTTTGTTGTAAGATACAGTCTTGTCTCTTGAATCTTTATTTATTAATTTGCACTTGAATGAAACAAAAAAGTAGAGATTAAATGTCCATCCACATTTATCTCATTACCAGAACGTGGCGACAAATCGTTAATTATTTTTTATTGTACGTCATTTCTCAACCCTTGGTGCAAGCAATTATAGTAATTGGTTATATATTTACATTATTTTATATACATGTATTTCCCTGTACCAGGTGTCCGTGGATTCATCCGCAACACTGAAGGTGCTCCAATGCGGTCTGCGGTCATCAGCGTAGTGTCGGGCGCTAGCTCGAGGCAGTACCGCGTGTCTCAGAATCAAGCTCACTATCGTGCACTACTGCCCCCAGGAGACTATCGCATTATCGTCAGATGTCATGGGTATAAAGATCAGGTGAGTACTTGGAACAGCCAAAGGCTATTTGTGTCTGTTTGAGTCAATCCCTTCTAATATTATAAATGCAAAAGTAACTCTGTCTGTCTGTTACGCTTTCACGCCTAAACCATTGAAATGATTTTAATGAAATTTGGTACAGATATAGATTTGACCTTGAAAAGGAACAGTATAGTTTTTATCCCAGACTTTTGAAAGGTTCTTTTGGAAACGCGATATAACCGAACTCCACGCGGGCAAAGCTGCGGGCGGAAAGCTAGTTATGTATAAATAATAAGTTATATTACGCCGATCGACGTTATAGTTCAGCTTGTATGGGCCGTTGTAGCGAGCACTAATAATTAATTTGCAAGAAGAAAGTTAATATACAAGACGAATGTTTGTTTATAAGTTCCAAAGAATACATTTTCGTCAATCTAACCTGCTTATATATCGTCTATGTAAATGAAATTAAAAACTCCATGGATTTAGCAAAATCGAATATGATACTTTTGTGTTAAATTCATCTGACTCGATTGTGTACAAAAATTCATCAGAATTATTTTATTGCTTTCATGATATACTAGTATATCACATTACTTACATTCAATCAATGTCTTAAACCTTCATTTCTCTTTTTTTCTTGAGGTTAGTAATTATTTCTAATCCATACTAATGTATTTAATACAGATGTTAACATGGCGAGTAGTTCAAGGTCAACTTAAAGAGAAGGACATTATAATGCAACGATTAAACTCAGAGAGTCTTCCTGGCGGACAATTTGAAGAAGTCAAATTTGAGAAGGATCCAGACACTGTTTATATTACTGGTAATAAGATCCCTACTAATATTATAAATGCGAAAGTAACTCTGTCTGTCTGGCTGTTACGCGTTCACGCCTAAACCACTGAACTGATTTTAATGAAATTTGGTACAGACATAGAGTTGACCTTGTGAAAGAACATAGGATAGTTTTTATCCCAGGCCTTTGAAAGGTTCTCTTGGAAACGCGATATAACCGAACTCAATGCGGGTGAAGCTGTGAGCGGAAAGCTTATTATCTTATAAATATTGATAATAAACTGGCTTTGCAACTTTCTGATTTAGGCCTTAATTACTATATTGTTAAAGTTAGAGCCAAAACTATGGGTTATGTAATATCTGCCAATATCAAACATCTTAATACTATTTTACTTCTCTTATACTGTTTAGTCAGATATACATATATGTTTGAAAGTTTAATTGAAGTAGTTATTGTTCAACGGCTTCCATTTTAAGGAAATTTTTATTACCTTGTACAGGATAGCATAGAATATAATAACGAAACTGTATCGAGAATTCAAGGAAATTCAAATTATTCTGTTTTTTAATTAATGAGTGCAAATATTTTCGCTCTAAATTAACCCTGAATGAACCCTTTATCCACACAATTTTTATAAAATAATATGGTAGAATTCAGACGTTCTTATAGTTTTTGTAAATAATAATATTTATTAGAACAGTAAGTTACTAGTGTTTAAATGAAACTAATATTTTCGGATTTACTACGCGTTTTCTTATTTTGACTACAAAATACATACTCCCAACGTTTCGGCTACTTCACAGCAACCGTAATCACGGGCAGACGAGATGTGAGTGTCTGTCAGTCGGTCTGGTTATTTGAAGTAAATCCGAAAATATTAGTTTCTTATCTTAAATCTTAGATCTCATTAAGTTACTAGTGTTTTCTTATACTCTTATGACAAAAATGCAGAATACATCAATCTGAATTCAATCCACCAGGTCTAACCCTCACATCGAGTAGTGTGCCACTCGCACACACAACACTCTCCGCGTGGCCATTACCTAGAGAGAGTCGCCACCCACTTTGGTCCAACACTAGCGATTCACTTGGACGTTTCGTTGTATCACTACCTGTCACGTACATGGGTCGAGAGGTCATGATATCAGCTAACAACGATGGTTACGTGACAACCAATAGACACGTCAAGGTATTCGTGGTTAAAGATACTTTATTTTCTCAAAAAGAAATTACATTTCACTTACTTGAGAAAATTATGACTATAAACATATATTAAATTAAAACTTCGACAATCATAATAAATGTATCACTAGGTAGTTTAACATATTCTTACAATAAATTTTGCTTTAAACAAGAAATTTAAAACATACCCTCTAAGCAACAATAATTGTGTACAAAACAAATTCATCATTATTAAATATAACAATATAATCCAAAGTGATTGAAAAGTTCATTTTAATTGGTTAATGTTAGTTCTAACAGTACTACTAATGGTAATTGTTCATTCAGGCCGCATAAGTATAACAGTCTGCATGTGTCTATTATTCACATTAATTTATATATTTATTTCTGTTATAATTTTAGTTACTTATAACTTATACAAAACCACTGTATGCTTTATTCTCATAGATACTGCTGATATATTATATCATTTTTGTTTGTTCCAGATTAGCAGTAGTGACAACTTAACTCCTAACATTATACTGAAACTGGAGAAAGACGACAATGTCCTGGGAATGCCAAGACTTGTGTTCATTATGGTTGCTGGTAAGTTAGATCGTTTATTTATTAAGTCTTTACGTGAATTTATCCGGTTTAGTACAAAACAATATGAAAATGTCATATAAGAAGAAATTAATATTTCAAACTCAGTTATAACTGCATATAAGTATTAAAATTTTTAATTAATAATCAATATTATTAGACAATTATAATTTTTGCTCTTATTGTATCAACATTGTAAGTAATGATTAACAATGACACGCATATTTCCCTTGAGATACATCCAACTTTATTTACTAACACAACCAACGACGTGAGTCAGTATAGGAAGATTCGCAACTTATACTAAATCCTAAAACCAATGATAATATCACTTTCCGCCTATATATAGCTATATATATTCCGCGATAGCTTTCTGCCTGCAGCTTCACCCGCGTGGAGTTCGGTTATATCGCGTTTCCAAGAGAACCTTTCAAAGGTCTGGGATATAAACTATCCTATGTTCTTTCTTAAGGTCAACTTTATCTCTGTGACAAATTTCATTAAAATCAGTTCAGCGGTTTAGGCGTGAAAGCGTAACAGACAGACAGAGTTACTTTCGCATTAATAATATTAGTAGGGATTTTTGAAATTTATTTTCAAAATTCAAATTATTAGTAATAGGACTAAAGCATTAACTACAATCAAACGTTTCGTACAAGTTAGAATATATACATTCAACTGTATATCGTAATATCATTAGCAGAAGGTGCAAACTCCTCTTTTTTTTTCAGGTGTAGTGGGTGTTTCCCTGGTGACTCTCGGTGCCTGGTGTCTGTCATGTCGTTCCAGGTCTAGAGACGCACGCCGCGAGTACATGTTCGCTCCTTTACCAGACGATGATAAACGACCGCTATGTGAAAATGGAGCCTATGGTATGAGAAAACTATTAAAACATTGACACTGTTTAAAATGCTATTTCTTTAGGCTTGGTCATGCCAAAATTTCAACATTTTTGTTGGATAAAAACATCAATGATTCAAATTGTTTTACATTTTTATAAGTGTGTCTGGTAAAACAATATAGATTAATAAGTAAATAGTTTCAGTGCTGATTCTGGGCTTGAAACTTTTTGCTGTCTATGATCATTTATTATCTGTTGTGGAAAAATAAAAATAGAGAATTCCTATGAAACCATGTTTAAATATATTTGGTAATTATCTCAAAAACTATTTAGGAAAATACAATTTACATAAATTATATCCTCATTTCTTCATTATGATGGGACTAACATTTTACATTTAAATATGATTCTCATATATCTATCCATCTTTTTAGACGTAATCCGCAGACCGTACTACGACGAGGAGGAAATTCCGCCGTCTGATACCGACTCCGAAGATGACATCGTGTTACTAAGAACTGACAGGGACTGGAAGAATAACGACGAACAAACATAATATAAAACATACTTACAAAACAATCCTTTCAAAAGATAGTTCCCGATGAACGGATATAAGTCTAACAAACTGTTGAAATAATTATAATAAATATATAAAGAAATATATTCCTAAGGAAATATAACATAATATCTAATATTAGTATTCTACTTAAAAAGATTTATAATAATAATTTTATGTTTTTAAAATACCGTAATTTATTAAATTTAAGCATATATTACGATCTCCTTAATTGGCACAGTATTATTTTTCAAACAAAAATAAGACATTCCATATAATCAGCATTTATATTCGCGTAAAGAAAAATAATTCCGAAACAAACTAATATTTATTAACTTCAAACTAAACCGAATTTATTTTATATATCCAATGTATTTGTGAATCTCACAATAAAGAAAGCAATAATTTCTAATAACAATTTATTAATATTTTTATAATAACTTTATATAAAATGTTTATTAATTTTTAAATGTTTAAAAATCTTTTATATTGAGTATTAAATTAATCTAATTTTAAATTTTATAACTGTAATTACTTGACTTTAAAAGAATTATATATTTTATATTTGTAAACTTTTCGTCTTTTTTAAATGTTATATATGAATTTTGAGATTTCTGTTTATTATACAGATTGATTTTTTAAAAATATTGGTGCTACTTTGCCTTTCACATTTTTGTAGACCATTGTGATAGTTTAAAGATAAATATATGTTTTTCAAATGTGGTGTCGTTTTTTATTAATTTGAAAATAGATATATTCCTACACTTTTCAGTCCTGTCCTTTCCTGTCCCTTACCATACATATCAGCTGTTTTCGTGCATTTTTTTAATTTTTAAAATACATCATGATTGTCCTAATCTTAGCTATAATGTCCTATTCAGTTCAGTAAAATGTATTTCGTACAATTCACTACACTTAAGATTTTTTTCAATTGAGTCAATTGCGTCTTGTTTAGATGAGACCATCAAATTTTATTTTCCTTAAATTAAAATCATACATAATAAATGCTTTAAATGATATTGAAGGTTTTTTTTAACCAAGCAATAAATAGTACACCCCTACCATCCTATCTCTCTCCTCTACCAAAGGTTGCCTGGAAGAGATCGCTGTTTTAGCAATAAGGCCGCCTATTTGTACATTTTCCTTTCTTTGTTTTTCTCTTATTATTTCTGTTTATATTGGTGTACAATAAAGAGTAAATAAATAAAATAAATGCAAAGAACTTATTTTACAAATAACTGTAAAATTAATATAAATTATAACTAGTAATATTCAAAAGAAATGTTGTTGGTGTATATTAAAAATAAAGGTTGGAATGAGTAAGAGCTATAATTTTATATTTGAATAAAATTTTTACCGTAAGTGAAATAACTAATAAGTTTGAAAAAAAGAAAATGTAATTTGATAAGTATATATTCAGAATTAATTTGAAAACTATGAGTATAATTAATACACCAAACTAAATATTTCGCATGTTTTGGAATACAGATTATATTTACTTTTAATTTCATAATTCGAATAACCTGTATTTGAGTTTTGACTTTTGACACAATTATTATCTATGAAACGTCATACATTTTCAGTACTGATTACAGAGTTGCTTGACATTTGTGAATATTTGTAGTGGATATAAAATGTTATAGAATATTTGGTGATATTATACCTTTTTTACCATGGTTATATACGTTCGTCAAAAATAAAATATCACAAGTTTTACCTTACCGTAATAGAGACTTTGTAATGGAAAGAACAAATAACTCTAGCGACATGAGTAGAAGAGCCGGGGAATTTTTAAGGCGACTTAACAGGTTCGCTGATGGTCCATTGACGAGAAAAAAGTTAGTCCTTATCATCCTAGTCGTGATATTTCTGCTTCTTTATGTCGGGCCAACTATCATGAACTCTCTGTTCAACAGGGAGGGTTCTCTGACAAACAACCAAAATATTTGTCACCGGAACTTTTTAAACCCTTTTCAAGAAGCTCTTAATGAATACGATGCATATTTACGATTGGAATCTGCCGCCACACTGTCGACTTTGAGCCACAACTATGTGCCTTATGTAGGGAATGGAGTTTTGGGATTAACATTGGAACATGATTCCTATTTGAATATTAAATATGGAAGAACTTTGTCACTGCCAGTATACTACCATCCCCTCTACATAGTAGATGATCTAGATATGAAAGAATCAACATTAGTTGATTACAAGAATGGTATTGTACATAGATTTCAATGTAGCAGTACTGGGATACATGTTTCATATAAATATTATGCTCACAGAACTACACCATCATTATTTGTACAAGAAATATTAATAAATAATCCTCTAAATGCTCCTAAAACAATCCACTTCACTATACCGAGACTCTCTGATTGGCCAACATCTGTAAAGCAAGTAATTAAATTGCATCAAGGTGTAGATGCTAAAGAGTACGAAGTTATCACGGGCATGATTGATTTGCCAGAAAGTGAGAATGTAATCGCTGTGTCTGTAGTATGTAGGAAGATGAACAATGTTATACAGATTGAAGCTAGGGATGGCGTGGATCTTTTAATTCTTACAACTGTGCAATACAGTAAACCAATAAAAAAAACAGATTATGCTCAACAAAAAGATATTGTTGAGAAAAAAGCTATTGCTGAAATGGAGAAAGTAATAGCAATGACTGGTGATAGAGTTGCCGTGAGGAAATTACGAGATAGTCATTCTACAGTCTGGCAGGGTTTGTGGGAGACTGGCTTCTATATATCAGATTCTAAAGCCGAGGGTGTCATCAACGGTGATCGCATTAATGCTACCATATATGCTATTCTTTCCCAAGTAAGGAGCTATGAACACGAGGAACACATCAAACCAGCCACCAAGTCAGAGATATTAAAAACTCTAACATATTCTGAAGGTTGTTATGAAGGTTATTCAACATTGGATGCATTTAATTTGTGGAAGCCTTTAAATTCACTGTCTAATTTAAATAATGTAGCAAGTAGGTGGCTGCTAACATTAGAAAAACAAGGATGTCACAATCTGCTTAAGGCTGGAGCAAGTGGTGTGAACCAGGCAATGATACTTAGTTTTGGTAGTTTAAGGTTTAGCAATCAACACCTCGAGTACAATATCCATCCATCAAAATTGCATAGAGACTTTTTGTTTCGTAGAGTCAACTATGGAAACAGGACCCATGTCAACATAAGTGTTATTTTACAAGAAGATAACAAGGCTGCTATATTTGTGGCATTAGATCGCTCCGATAAAACATATTATGCCTGCGATGCTGGCTGTCTTGATTCACCTGTCCAATTAGGTCCCTATAGAAAGTATTTCCCTGTAAAATTAACGGAACCATTGACAGCAATTCTGTACATAACAGCTGATAAACAGCATATGGAGGACTTACGTCATGCTATCCATGTTCACGAGGTGATAGAAGCACCGGCGCATGAGCACCATGTAATAGCCCTACACAGACATGGCACCACTTTCGGCGGCCTAAACCCATTAGTGTGGGCATCTATAATAATTTTAATAGTTATATTTCACTTATTCCTCTGTAGAATCATAATGAATGAGTTCTGTGATAGCGGCACAAATATATCTTACAAGAGGTTGTATAACAAGGCTTAATTATTTATTTGGTTTATAAGTGCTTCAGTATTCATTGCTTGCATATGCAGCTTTTAAGATTTATACATACATTAATTAGTTAATTCACTGCCAAATGTTCTGTAAATTTCTTTATAAAGCTATTGTATATATTATTTAAAATTATATTTATTAGAATTATCCATCATAGTCACTTCTTCGGTTTGGTATATTTGAAATCAAATCATATTTCTCATTACCATATTCTCAAAGCCTCTTTAACTAGGTAGCTGTGCAATATTTTGTTTATTAAAAACAATTTAATTACACATTTAAAGCTCTCCATTGTAATGTACACAATTTGCTGATAGGTGTAGCTCCAGTGTGTTTATAAAAAATATTTTATTATTAAGTTTTGTTAAGTATTTAATTTCCCCTGCTTCGATTTAATACACATAAATGTTTCATCCGACCCAAGTTAAAAGATGACTTGTTATATAATAATAATAAAAATAAGATTTTGTGTATCTGTAATGTAACATTAAAACCAGTTTACTGAAACCTATTCCTTAGAAATATAGATTAAAATGCATAAGATAAAGACAAAATAAGATGAACGAAAAAAAAAGCTGTTGATGTACCATAGCATGTATTACTTATACACATTGTAAATACTCTATGCTACCAATACAATTATTGTAATTACATTATGTATATTTCTTAATAAAATAGAATTATGTTGTTATTTTACATTGATAATGTGGCATGAGAGGTAATATTCTTTTATAAATATATTTACATTCAATTTTCTGTTATAAGGCACATACATGTTATCATCACATCTGAACGGTTGAGTTATAAATAATAATAACCAATTGATATCAATAAACACTTATAAAACATTGTATAAGTATTGCATATAAACGTTGGTACATTATTGTATAATTTTAAATTATTATCAAAGCAAATATAAATTGTTTTGTAACCAAAAATTAGAAAAGGAAAATGTGAACTTAAAATTAATTATAATTACTATATTAATAGTACATATTCTTATTAATTTTATTCCAATTGATAATAAGATACAAATAATTGAATATTTGATGTCAAAATTTATTTTTTATGAATAGTTTTTGGATATCTTTCAATGGACCTTATGTATAAAATTATTTTACACTGTAATGCCTAAATAAAATGATACTGTAAACAATATAATGAATAATGATCATAGTCAAATACTTGACTCATTTTGTTCTGTGTATGTTACTTTCCGTCTGTGGTTACTTAAATATAAATATTTATATCTAAATATAATAAGTTTATAACATAAAATGCATATATACCTGTAAGATATATACGATTTAAATAAATAAAAATTCAAGTTACTGATTGTGCGTCTTGATTTTATGAAGCAATACAAAAAAATGGGTAAATAAAAAATGATCTCGATTCATATGAACACATTAAACATAACAGATCTAAATTTTTAATAATTCCTAAATATTGTACAAAACATATTACTATAAATATCAGTCGGTCAATTTTTTTCTGTCTATAAAATGAAGAGATTAACTTAGTTTTGTATCGAATAAAATAATTATCAGCGTAAACTGTTTTTTCAATCTTAACAAAACGATATTCTATATATAAAAAAACTTTAATATTTTCTATGTTAAAAAAAATATACTAAAAAACTATAAATTATATGGCAATATTATTTTGTGGAGTAAATACAAGTATGTTATAGGGGCTTATAAATAATACATTACAAGATATAATTTACTAAATTTGTACCGAATAATGGAACAGTTCATATTATGCTATCTGATAAGGCACTGAAAACCCAGTAACGTTCTAGGCTCTAGCGGTGTTGTGTTCGCTTCTTTATTCGACATTAGTTACTTATATTTATTATAGTTTTATTACTTATATGACAATATTAGATATTCTATTTTATGATGTACGATGAGAGGATTACCTGTAAAGAAAACGAAATGATTATCATTATATCGATATTGTATTTATTGCGATCTAAGACCTTCGCGAGTATTCATTTAGGTGAAACTTATATTTTTCGGATTATCTACGTGTATTTGAATCGTGATCACCGTGGTCGAGAGTATGATATTTTTTTAAATAATAAAATGCGATGTAGTATAATCAGAAAATATTAGTTTCATTTAATTGTATTTATTTATCTTAGGTTCTAATAAAGATTTTAAGCCACAGAATACGGAAGATATGCAATGTAAGTGTGTAATTATTTGGACAATTTTAAAGTCAGTTTTTTTTTATTGCGTATATACCTATATTGAATATTCAATAAAGCATACATAATACTAGTGTGTTCAAAAATATTGTCATTATTTAGATTTGAATCTAATGGGATCTAAACTCGCAAAAAATAGAAAATAAAAAAAGAAAACACACTTGTTTAAATAAATAAAAATATGTAATTGTTAACGAATATTTTTCAATATTTTTTTTTATTTTAGGAATTCCTTTATACTTGGGTCTTAAAAAATGTTTTCGATAGAATTAGTTGAATTATGATTACGTTATATAATCCTTATTTCATTATTTAATAATAATATAAGGTTCCTCTTTCTTTTTTATATAATTTTTTTATCAAGCTATGGCTTTATTCGCACTGAACACATACATAATTGTAACACACATTCGCACAGATTGTTTTAAATATTTAAATATATTATAGATTAGCATTGGCAACAAAGATAAAAATATTCTTATGCAATTTGTTACAATTCTACTGATTTATTAATATTTTTCGTCGCACTAGCAAACATACAAATATTCTAAAGATTTTTTTACAGAAACATCAACATCGGTACAATATATACAGCGTGTTACATGTAAAATTTCGCTCCGCAACTTATAAATACACTTATACTATCAACTGAGTAATAAACAACAACCTGTACATAACACACAAGTTTTAAATTAAATTAACTCTCCTTTAAAATAAACTTAGTAACAAATTTAGTACAACCCTTAGTTTGCTTTATAAAAATCGTGTAAAATTTTAGTTGAAATCAAAATTATATCAAATAAAAGGAAGTTCAATAATTATAAAGTTCAAATAAACTTCTCATGAAAAGAAGCAAAGATGTGTTATTGGTATTAATTTTGCGATTTAAGGTATAGTGTAACTTGTAATAGGATGTAGAGTTATAAAAATCATTATTGAATTGAGAAAGTTAATAAAACATTTAAAGATTAGTTACCATTGTTCGAGACATATAATATAAACTCTGTACAAATATTTGAAACTTCACGAAACTACAGACTTTCTACATCTGGTAATGACAATTTTTAACTCAACTCTCCGTTAATTTCTAGTAACATGTATTGAAATATTATTTTGCGTCTCCCTGTTTTAATAATGTGAAAGAATGCGCTCACTCTCTTTTCTAATTACAAAACACTTCAAGAATATCTTTTTTATAGTATTGTTTATAAAATATGTAGGCATTGTAAAGCGGTTCTAGGGTATAATATGATTTATTTTCTTTGTTCACCTATATACAATTAAAATAAAATCAACATTCGAATTAGAACATCTTAATCTTAATAATGTAATAAAGATGATCCTCTTTAACATCGATGTTGAATAAAAAAATCTTTCTGTTGAAAATATAAAAAAGACGTCTTTAATTATAATAAATTTTAAAAAATAATTATTTGAGCCATTAAAAACAAACAATCTTTATGTTTACGCATGCGCGCAATAAATAATCGAGATAAGAAGTTTACTTTGAGAGATTTACCTTAAATTATAATTTCCTTTTAACTACAACATTATAAAAGCAGTCTAAAACCCTTCGATTCTTAAGATTAAACAAGCATATTATGTATTTATTACGTAATTACTATTACATAGAAAAATCACCTAGATATATGAAAGGTTGATTTGCTAAATATAATCGCAATTGTAATACGAAAATATATTTTTGATTAACTAATAGCGTATCGCTTTTTGTGATGTTATTTCAATATAAGCGATACATTTAATATATTAAAATTTCTATCAATAGATTCCAAATTTGCTTCCAAAAAATAAGTAACCACAAACTTTTCCCACTAATACACTTATATAAAAAAATCATTCGCTGATCAGTGTTAGATACGAGACTATCAGAAAGCATGGAGTATGAAAAATGTATAAAATTTTAATCACAATAGCACGTAATTTACATCTTTATTTCTTCGACCACAACATTCAAGTTGTGTAAAAATTAAGTTTCGTGAATATCAATCGCATAAGCTATAACACATTGATTATAAATAAAATTAAGTAAACCTCGCCATCTACGAAATAATAAATAAAAATGCCTATACATATAAAGCAAGTGCAACATACGTATATTCTCAAAAATTATCATGAGCTTTATTTGTATATTTTATAAATTCGCATATGGTTAGTGTCATACTTCTTTATTCGTTTAGTCTATTTTGACTATTTCATTATTAACTTATGTATAACTTAAACAAGTTTTAAATTTTAACAGTCAAATAGTATAGCAATATTATGAATGATAATCATAAATTATTTTTAAATACATACATCTATATTACGAAAGATTTTCACTATATTCAAACTATCTTAAGTATATGTCTGTGCTGCGAGATGATTTAAAAATATTTAATTGTTGATATGAACGACAATAATTAATTGTTAACTTTGCTTTATCAAATACTAGCTTTCCGCCCGCAGCTTCGCCCGCGTGGAGTTCGGTTATATCACGTTTCCAAGAGAACCTTTCAAAAGTCTAGGATAAAACTATCCTGTTTTTTCTCAAGGTCAACTCTATCTCTGTACCAAATTTCATTAAAATCATTTCAGTGGTTTAGGCGTGAAAGCGTAACAGACAGACAGACAGAGTTACTTTCGCATATATAATATTAGTAGGGATATGCTATAAACAATCTGAGAATATACTCTGGATAGTTATAGACATTTGCATCGCAATGTTATAGAATTGCAATTCGCAAGCAATTTTATTCTCCAAATCAGTAGTTCATTCATCACTAACAAGCTATTATATTGGCCCATTCAAACTCAGAAAGGATTTGATATTGTATTGTTGACACTACACAAGTCTAGTATATAATTCCACAGTAATATTAATTACTTACAAAAGTTTTCATTTATATCAAATATTAACTCCACAGCTTTGTTATTCATGAATTTTAAGTTCGATAGATAATATTTTCACATAAACATCTCTTACATCACAGATCAATATGGGTTTAATGTAATTATTATCAAATATGCGCATAATTCATTAACAATATAAATCTAATTTATTCTCAATATTCGCAAGGCTTATTATCTTGACTACACGTATTCGCTTTTCACATAGGCTTCGGAGTTCGCAATTGCTTATAAAAAATGTTAAGCAATCCTATTCGGTATTAGGAACTATTTAACAAAATTATCTCCATAAAAGAACGAGTAACATAAATGAAATAAGATCAACAAAACTATTATTATATAATATATTTACATAGCCACATCAATATCAATATCAACATTCCCAAAGAGGGTTGATGTTAACAGGCGGCCGGTCGTAAAAACAATTAGCCAAAACTATTCACAATATGCAAGGCAGACCCCGGCTAAAGCTGAGAAAATTGCAATATATGATGAACAACATAGCCACATCAATACACTGTGGGGTATATCAAGGTCATGTTTGTTTATAACTATACAATATAAAAGCTACTAACCATATTCCATCACAAGTCCTCATAGAAGGCAACCCTCGTCCTAGTGGAGCCTTGCTTCAGTCGTCGTAGTGTACTGTACTTGTCCTCGCCAGCCCGAGCCTGTACATCATGGAGATGATCCAATCCGCCCTGCTCTACCCTCAATACTGAGAACTCACAGCGCAACTCATCAAGCTGTTGTTGGAGGTGCTTCGACTTCGCCAGATATTCGACACTGAAATATATAAAACATCATTATAATATAATAACTATATGTGTCTTGCAGATAGTTGAAGGTTTTCAAACTAGATGGTTGATATGGGATGGAAAAGATTTGAATTTGTGGTAGTTTAATTTATATACAAATTAAAATTTAAAAATGAATATGATTCAATTAAATTTTGTTTCAAACATAAGAAGAAGTCACAGTGAAAATATGTAGCTCATTTTTCCACCTACCATTAAACAAAAGTTTAATATTAAATATTAATCTACACGGATATATACAATATACTTATGTAGATGGTAGTTCAAACTCCTCACCGTTCCTTTTCTATTTCAACACTGAGCCTGTGTATGTGAGGGTCGTCGTCACTGACGAGGGTGTACGCAGTCAGCTCAGGGTCAGCCAACGGAGCCTCCGACAGTTCCGCTGGTAGAGAACATGAAGACGGAAACGGCGATGAGCTCGCAGACGGCTGGAAACAATACATATATATATATTATATAAGAAAAATACATAATAATTAATCACTAGTGCCCGTATCAATAACACTTAATGTTGCTTCATAAGTGTATAACTTAGGTTTATCTATATACAAACACATCACAAATAAACTTGTTTGAAAAATAATTCTTTAAATATATATTTTTTTATGAAACTTTGTGATAAGTTAAACAGTACGAGCTGAAGTCGTAACTAGTATATACGTTTGTATAATTATAATTAAGAAGGAATTAGTAACCTGACATTTTATTCTACATGTGGAGATTAAATTGTTATTAATTCTTAATTTTTACCTTTGAAATACATTATCTTCTTCCTGGCAAGCTCCCAGCTTTAGCCAGGGTCTGAATAAATTATGCCTTTGAAATACATTATATGTATATTTAATATTATTTACTTACAGGTGGCAGGGATCCATTCGAGGTCCTACTCAGGAAGTTAAGCAGTTTTTCCTTCGCTTGTTTCTCCGCTACTCTAGCCGCTACTAACTCTGCCTTCAGTCTCTCAGCCTCTGCAGCTCTCTTCTCAGATTCTTCAACAAGACGTGCCGTTAGGAACTCTGCTTCCCTCGTCTTACGTTCTAGATGAACCTAGAATGGAATAACCTTTAAATTAATTATCTATTATTAATGTATATTACTCACAATAAACACAACTGAAAAATTATCAAGATCAACATTATTAGTTTTTATTAATAATATATAACCTTTTCCTCCTCTGTGCGTATAGCGGAGAGTCTCAGTCTAGCGTTCTCCCTCTCCGCATCAGATGCTTTCTGTGCTAACAAGGAAGCCTCTTCTTCAGCCACACGACCCTTCTCTGCCAACAACTCAGCTGTTTCTTCTGAGCGACGCTGGAATATTTTTTTTATTTGATAAAATTCAAATGCTACTTCATGTCCTATCAACCAATGAAACTTGTCAAAAAGCACAACCTATATAAGTTATACATATAACATACAAAGAGGCACTTAGAAGATAATATCTCGTCTATATATAGGTCTTACCAGAGCATCGTTGGCTAGTCGTATCTCCTCCTGGTACTGTAACAGACGCTGTTCCATTGCAGCTCGTTCCCGTTCCGCCGCTTCACGCAGTTGCTTCTCACGAGACAGTTTATTACGCTCTATCTGACGACGCTGAAATTTTTACATACAAGAGACATTATGAATTTAGGCCCACTGATAAAGTCAAGAAGTGTATTTGAAAGGTTCAATAAATAATGGTTAATGGTTTGGGTGAGCATAGAAATTTCATATGAAATCATTTCAAGGTCACCTGTTTCTCCTCTTTAGCCTGAGCCTTCATCTGCTGCACCTCCATAGTATCAGGTTTCCGTCTCCTCATATACAAGTCATGGTTGCCGATGCAAAGATCCAAGATCTGAAACAAACAAAATTATAATTATGAAGCATTGAGGGACTTTTGAAAGTTAAATACGAAACAAATTTGTTTAAACATTTGGATTACTTATATTACTTACCAGCTTATTCATTCCTTTGGGTGAGAAAAATATAAAATTATTTACAGATTTGTCCACAAATTTTATAACAAACTTCTTGTCATCAAAAGATATGTGCTTTATCTCTGACCATGGGAAGGTTGTTTTGGGAGTGACTTTATCATCCTTCTCGTATATATTCAGACCTAAAGCTGTGACTCCCAGATACAGATCAGTTTCCTTCTTATTCTGTGAACAAAAAAATATTTAGAGTAAGATTATATAATAATACAATAACTAAATACTGAATTCTTTAATGTATGTACTAAATAAACTGTAACTGACAATCCATGGACACAGATGGTCATAGTAAACAAGCATAATAAAATGTGATAATATATCATAAAAATATTTAAACAAATACCATACTAACATTAATAGCAAAATAGTTAACTCCATACATGTCCAGATCTTGAGCTATTTTCAAATATTCCATTTCTGCTTCATCCCTTGACATGCCTTTGTGATCTGCATACCTGTTATTAAAAACTCAATTTGTTTGATATCTACACTATATATTATGTACATATACTTGAGAAATATAATTTAATTTGTTCTAATCATTATTAGATATATACAACAATTTGAAGTTTAAATACAGACTAGTAGTCTTAAAGTACAAGTAATAGTTGAGACAAGAACAATATTTTTCTGTTATTATAGTAATATATTTTTTTATAGTTCCTTACCATATCTTGATCCTCTCCTCCCACATTTCAGGTGTCATCTGATATTGATCAATGACCCTTTGAGGTAACAGATCCTCATTAGCTAACATTCCTGGCTTTGATGCTGTTTCATCATAGTCACCATACTAAAATAAAACATGACAAATATACCCCACATATTGTTACCATTTAATAAAATTATCATCATTATAATTTAGAATATTATTCTGTCTTTGCTGCATGTGACCCTAAATGTATGCAAATTTGCTAACTGTATATTAAAAGTGTGAATACATAACTATCAACCTTAGTTACTGATGCACACATGTTAATCATATTTGTATATATTTGATAATTACTTCAAATAATACTAGAAGCTCTGATAATATACAAGACTAAAAATACACATTTCAATAAACTGATTTTTAATCTCTTAGGCAAAGCTGTGAGTCAAAAATTGTTTGTCTAATTCTGAATTATGTAAAAAACAATTTACAACTAATGAGATCTAAGAATTAAATTTACTACTAGCTAAGAACCACTTTAGGAGGAGGGAGAAGTATCATGCTGTCTAATAATTTAGCTGTATTTCAATAACACAAGTAAAAATTGTATTATTTTACAATCATGACTAGATTACACTAAGAATTACCTTAGCTTGTACTGCATAACTAGCAAGTAGAACAGAGGCTTCCGGTGGGCAGTATATATCCATCTTCAGTATGGCTTGCTTGACTTGTAGGAATAAGAGGTGTTGGGTAACTTCCTGGATCAGTTCCTCGGCCACATCTTCAGGATATAATTTGCAGAGCAACATAAATGGTGTCCCTGGCATTTGTGAGACGCATTGTTCTTGTACTGTAAATGTTATAATGCTATCATAAAAGATTATTCAAAAAGGAATGAATTCATATCAAGCTTGAGCTTAGTCATTTGGTGGCAATGAGGTGAAAGATATGGAAAAAATGCAAGTATATGAGAAGGCCAGTAAAATAAAAAGATTTATTAGGTTCAATATGTGGACAATCTTATTAAGCCATCATTTACCTCTTTTATCCAACTTCAGCCAACTAATAAAATGTTTTGTGTCCTCAAATTGCAACCCAAAGAACCATGTTTCTCTTAGGCCAATTGTTCTGCACACTAAATCAAATAAATCTCTGCCAGTTGCCCGCCACTGAAATTCAAATTATTATTTATAATATCTTAAAACACAAATTAGAATCTTATGTGCAGAAATGATAAAGATGTTTTCTACAGTATGTTTTTTTTTTTTTAATATCGTAGCATGTAAAAATGAAATAAAGTTCTAGTTTAAATTCATAATCCTTGAACAATAGCAGTTTCAATACAATACTTAACACTAAGTTATGTGAAAATTAAGTAGTTAGCGGCGACGGGGTCACAGTATGACTCACAACGGGTTCATTGTGTTAATTTGCTAACATTCCCGTAATGCGAACGATAAACATCACTCCGAACTAATTATTATAAAATTGTTATAGCAATTTTTACCTCAAGGTCAAACTCTAATTCCGCATCCAATGTACAAACTTTAACAGGGAACGACTTGGCAGCCTTCTTCCTTCTAAAAGGCGGCATTATCCCGTATCATTTCTTTATCACTTGAAAACTTTACAATACATTCGATAGGTTAGGACTCATTGCATATTTCATTTAACGTGTAATACTAATAGTTTACGTAATGTGCACTCAGTACAGGAATGCGCGTAATTTTACATTGCGTACTATTTCCAGCGGTTATTATTTACAAACAAGGGGAACGTCAATGAAACAAGAATGCGAGCTGAATGAAGAAAAATTATTCCGAAAAACTAACACAACCGTTCCGTTTCACCTTGTTTTGAAATTGCTATATGTATATATATTGTTTCTGATAAAGATTAAAAAACTTATATAAATTACCAGATAATATATTCATAGAAATAAAATTTTACCTTTTTATTATAAAAACGTCTCGCATATTATAATGGAAAGCAAATTAACTAATAATCATGAATAGATTAGAGTTTTAAACTATCTGTAACGAACACCTATCAAAATGAACTGGTCCTTGCATTTGCATTTTCATTATTTGTAGACATTGACATTGACAATAGAAAATAAATATTCTGAAAACCACACCACCACGTGCCTTTTATTTTGATTTAATATCGCTGAAAAATAAAGAAATATGGCTAAATTTAGATCAAAACTAAAAGGAAAATTGAAGGGGAAGAGATGGCAAAAAGGTCAATCTTCCAACTCAAATCCAAAAACTCAAAAATACAGGGAGATGGCAAAATCCCGGTTCTTCCAAGAAAATTTAAGTAAGTCTTTTCTATTTTATTGCAAATTGGAATCGTTTTATTTTGTAATATGAATTGAACTTGCATGAATACTTTTCCTACTATCATGTAGTAGATAAACGGTACAATTTAACCTCCTCTTTTTATTATCCTTTTCATGCCACCTTATAAGAGTCGCCTAAATTACTTATCTCGAATTATTATGTAGGAAAAGCACTTATTCACACAATATACTTATAGGCAACACTGGCTTGACTGAACAAGCAGTTCTAAAACATGATGCTCTGATGACCTATGGCCATAGCAGCGGCAAAGAAAAGTCAGAAGCTGAAAATGAGCTCACCATAGCTAAGGAATTCGAAACCATGTCTGTCCGAAGTGACAACTCTGATACAGAATATTCTAAGTCTATGAGATCTGGTACATTCAAGACATTTCAAACATTTGCATCTGATTGGAGTCAATGCTCTAATATTAGTTTCAGCAAGTGAGTATATAAGAATGCATGTTATAATTATATAATTAAACTGATTCCTTTTTTGGTTTTAAGATTTTAAATAGCCACTATATAGTGGGGCTTTTTAAAATTGATTAACCAGCCTTATTTAAAACTAGAGAGACAATTTGTATATATTTTTTAAGTAATGTTTAATAGTTTATTAAAATATGTATAAAAAATTAAGCCTTCAATTTTTTGTTCAGATTACTGACAAGGTTTGATACCAACAATGCTGTTCATAAAGACATGTTAGCTGTGCTTGCTGCCGTCACTGAAGTCATTAAGGAACAGGGTGGTAAAGAATCTACTACTGAATATTTTGCAGCTCTGGTGAGTTATAATACTCATTACTTAAATTAAATAATCAAAGATTGAACCTTAATATATTTTAATATAATTATTTTTTGAATAATATCAATTAAATATTGTTGTAAATTTTACAAGAGACAACAAATTACATTTTCTTATAGATGGAAACACTTAAAGTGTCTGAGGATGAATCAAGCTTAGTGGCAACACTATCACTTCTAGCGATGGGAATAAAATCGGTACCTCAAGCAGTGTTAAGAAAACAATTCTCTGCATCAGCGTCCATATTCTCTGAAATCCTGGAGAAGAATTCTCAGTCGGAAAACGGTGCTTTGCTGCGAAGTCTTATTGGATGTCTGTCAGTATTATTAAGATCCCAGGAGTATGCAGTGTGGAGTGATTCATCTACAATGAGGGTTTTTGAATTTGTACTTGCATTTACACTGCACTCAAAGCCCAAGGTGAGTTTCTATCCCCACTTATACAAATTATGTATTTTAGGAAAATTCTGGATTTGTTTATTATTCCTGAGATTTCTTCAGCCTTAGCCTAGCAATATTTTTTATGTAAATTTGCTTGCGGACAGTTCTTGAACTAATGATATTACAGTATTGTAATTTCATATAATATTGTCATAACCAAGAAAGATTTAATTTACTTTAAGAATTGACCCTCAAATTTGCATCTTATATTGTATAGGTCCGAAAAGCGGCTCAACATGCAGTCACAGCCATCTTAAGGGGCAGCTGTTTCATGATACCTTCAGAAGACCAAAATGTTAAGGTACTGTAATCCATCTGCTTTGCATATCTAAAATCATAATTTTGACAAGCTTTTATACAAATTTATTTCAAGTCTCTTTAACTTTATTATCAGTAATATAAATACCTTCTTTGTAACAATTTTATTTATTAAAATCTATAAATATTCTTTAATTCATTTGCTGTTTTATAATATTTTATAGAAATTATAGTATTTGTAATTTGAATGATAATAATATACATTGTATGTTTCGTGCATTTACAATGTTTGATTTCCTTATGTCAATAATAATCAATCTAGTCTAGTAATTAACTTTCTCGTTTTCATTGAATTTGTGGTAAAAAAACAACATCTATTACTTTAGTTCTTGGTTTTATATTGAAGCATATTTTCGTTCTGCTGGAGTGTATTCTGTTAATTATAATATTAACATAGGTTATTTTATGAGAAATAGCTAACTCTTTATGCAGTGAGACAATGGTATCTCAGAATAAGCATATTGAATGTTTCAAAAGTTTTGATGATGAAAATTACTAAATTAATCAAAAATTACTATAATAACTTTGACTTCAATAATTTAATGAGGGCTGGGACTTTGAATTATCTTTGATAGCCAGATGTTCATTCTATTAAAGGTTTTTTTTATTGACATACTTCTATTTCTCTTATTTTGTAATCTAAATAGGTATCTATTGAAGCAGGCATATTTTTGATTATAATTGTCTATTATTTAGACAACAACACCTAAGACTCAAAAATGTGATTCAAGCCTAAGATTTATTAAATTACAATACTTCCATGCATTACAGAAGGCTAAGAGCCGGATGTGGCCGTTATTGAAATGATATAAGAAATAATTTTCTTTGACTTATTTACACATTTTCACTTGAAATAAAGAAGTTCAGTAAAATAATGTATATAATAATATTAAACTTCTATCTATTGCCTTTTATTTTAACTCCTAGGTACCCAAGGTCCACCCAGCGGCGAGTCGCGTGTCTGAATACTGTCTATCCCAGCTGAGTGCTGAAGCCCTACTCGCTGGTCACAAGTCCGTACTGCACACTCTCACACTACTCAGGGATGTGCTATGTGTCTTTAATAAGGAGCAAATTAAGGTAAGTGATATATAAATGACGTCATACACTACTGTAAACGTATAACCAATTGGCATATGTATAATTGGTATTATTATTACTTTTGTAATTTGTTGTTATAGATGTAAATTTTGGGTTATATTATGTCATTCATAATATTATACTACATTAAATTTAATCATTGCGTTTTCATTTACATCTTTTGAGACTATTAGGCTAATTCTTTGTAATAAATATATTTGATTAAATTTCTTTTAAATATCAATTGATTTACATATTTTTTTGTTAACCACAGTTAGTTTATTATTAATTGTAAAAATTTAAGTCTTCGTTTTCTCTCTTAATATTAAGTTATTTTTAAAATTTCTCAGGCAAACTGCGAATCGATTCTATCATTGATGACTCACAACAACGTGTACATAAAGACGTGTTGCCTCCACACTTTCCACGCACTGTTCTCTGCGCCCCGCGACTATAGTAATATGTGGGGAGGTCTAGCCGTTCAGCTCACGAGGGCCCTCATGGCTTCGAGGCCCCCCGCTAATGATACAGGTCAAGTTCTCGCATGGGCCACAGTCCTACAAGCTGCATATGGATGCCTTGCTAGGTATGAATGAACTTTCTTCAACAATATGTATGTATCAGCAAATAACTTAATCGCCAGAACTTTGGAAGCATCTTAAATAGAAATACAAATAAAAACTTAAAGATTCTTTGCCAGGTGTTTTAATATATTATACATTTCCAGTCTCGATATAGACCTGTGTGTGCCACTGGTTCCTCAATTCGTGAATATCTGCGTATCGGAGCTATGGCTGTCGGATGTGGCGGAGATCAATGGGGCAGCCACCAACGCACTTAAAGTAATTATATATCTATATATAAATGTTCATTTTTGTAATAAATGAACCTGTAATACTTCCATATACACACAAACTAAGCTAAGTTCTTATTATGGATCATGTCCCTAGTATTTTAATAGTGTTAATAGTTTTAAAGATTTAAAATTTTCTTTCTATACCAGGCTATATTGCTGGACTGCGTAAAACCAGCTCTTGAGACCGACATGAAACATAGGAACCACATTGAAGCTGTTTTCAAGACAATCAGTTCGGGCTTAGACAATCCCTTCAACCAGGCTATTAAACATGTTATACTTACTATTGCTGTCTGTTTCGAGGTAAGAGGAATGATAACTATATTTAACATTGCTCTAAATTTCAAAGGAATATTTATCCACTTATAATAACAAACATAAATACATTTAAGCAAAGAATTTTTCGTTTATTGGTGCCTATATTGCAAAGATATGATTAGCTAGTTGTACTCGAGATGAAAAAATATACATCCATACCTATTGGTATTAGATACAGTAGCGATAAAAAAGTCTATGCGTGCGAATTTATACAGCACTGCGTATGTTTTATGTATGTTAGTGACATAATATATATTCTATGCGTATAAATCTATTTAAGTAGTAAATGAGGCTCATAATGAGATCTAAGTATTTGCAAGTATTCATATAAATAATAATTATTCAATAAATTTAAATCAGACTCAGCAAAGATGAATGAACTTAAATATGCGACACTTAAATGCTAATTAATTTAATGTAGATTTCTTTTTAATGGCTAACAGCGAAATGACAAAATATATTTCAAAGTGTTAATATAAAAGTTTTAAATCTTTTCATCAGATAGGGAATGAGAAAGTCGAGAATATTCTTGAACAACTGCTCAAGAAATTAAACGACCGACGGGAGAGTCACAATTTCCACAATGAAAAAGAAGCCGAATACGCCACGGGGTGTGCTGTAAAATCACTTGGACCTGAGTTCGTACTACGAATAATACCACTGAAGGATGGTGATAGCATTAATATAGATCGAAGTTGGCTGTTGCCGGTGTTGAAGGAAAAAGTAATAAACTCGAATCTGAAATTCTTCGCTACGGAAATACTCGAATTAGCGACTTTCTGCAGGAAGAAATCCCGTGAACTATCCGACAAGAAGGATACCACCGGTTCACATACTTATGACTTATTGTGCAACCAATTTTGGTCTCTACTACCAAGTTTCTGTAACTATCCTAAAGACATAAAGGACAATTTCAAATATCTAGCCAAAGTCCTGGGTAATGTGTTGAAAGAAAATCAGGAATTTAGATTATCAGTGATGCAGGCTCTAAGAAAATTAATAGCCTGCACGGAAAATGACGAAGAAGATAGAAAGGAAATGGCGAGATTTGCAAAGAATTATCTGCCTATCTTGTTAAATATATACATGTCTCCTGTTAAAGGCAGTATGGCTCAGGGGCAGAGACTAGCTGCTTTGGAAACTATACAGGTAGTTACTTCATTCAAATCGAAATTGATATTTTCCATAGATTGATATTTAACATATCATATTATTTTGCTGGGTGCATTCTTTTTAATATAACTTATATAGTTTCTTCGTATGCTGTTAAAATATATAAAGTATTAATTTGAAACCATCAAACCGATAGAATATTTTTTTTTTTTATTAAATTAAATTCTTTCCCTGCAGGTATATCTAACAATAAGTGACCAAGTTCTAAGAGAAGAACTCTTCGTTAATGCTCTCCAACAACTAGAGGCGTCAAAAGGGGACCACTTCCAAAGAGAATCTATATTGGATGTTATTAGACTTCTGGTATTGTATCAGACTTCTGAGAAAATTGAGAATCTCTTTGACAACTGGGTATATCCACTATGCGAAACTGTACTGGAACCTCCTAAGAAATATAAAAAGGCCAGAAAAGAGGAAGGTGCAGAGCAAACACAACAGATGAAATATAAAGATATGGCGAAGTTAATTGAAATGGAACATAAGAAAGCTTACAGAATATTAGAGGAAATATTCAAAAGTGATAAAGACTCATGCAAAGAATTCGTTACAAATAATCATAAGAAGATAATGAAATTACTTATGCGCTCATTGAATAAAGCAGATGATAGCAGTAAAGGGGCACGGTTGAGGTAATTGTTTATAGTTTTTAAATAATATTGATTAAGGTTTTGGACGAAATATGACAGACAGACTTTACAAGATATATTTATGACATATACAAATAAAAATTAGTAATAATACTTTAACATGCAATGATGTATGTAATATATTTTTTTTCTCACTAGATGTATAGACCATTTGATATCAGTCTCCCCTAATCTAACATCAGAACACAAGCTTATCAAGAGTGCTCTAGCAGAAGCAATCATCTGTACAAAGGATATAAACTCTAAGTGTAGACAGTGCGCCTTCACAGTCATTACCAGTATTGGTAATGTTCTAAAGGAACAAGATGGAGGTATGACTAATACACTTCCATATAAATTATAAGCTAATACGGTTGATTAGATATTTGAGTTGTGTTTGATCTGTTTTATCAGAGCTGTTTCTTAATTTATTTTACATAGCTTGTGTACCTTTTTTTCTATAAGTCTGTGTGAATAAATACCATTTATTTGAATCTAAATATATGTATGTAGTTTTATCAAGCAGGAAGTTTACACCAATTATTAAAGAGGTTTTTACAACTTTGGTGTGAATGACATTACACAATTAGTCTGATGTTATCCTAAATCCAATATGGAGGAACACTCATTGTAGCAGTCTTGATTTTTAATCTCTCCAATGTATGCCATAAATGGAGTGAAACCTAAATCTTTTTATTCCAGGAATAAAATCCTTCATAGACCTTTTATTAAGTGGTGTGTCAAGTCCCCGTGTGACGTCGTGTTCTCTACGTGCCTTGGCTGCGGCATTGTTCAATTTCCATGGAGATATGGAGCTGACCGCTGTCCAGGGTCTATTGGAGACTGTCTCCAAGCTGATGATAGAGAGCAACAGGGAGGTTGTCGCGGCTGGAATGAGCTTCTTGAAGGTACTTTATTGTGTTACAAATTTTTTGCCTACTCCTTTGCATTCGAACTAGTATGCATTTTTGCACTGAAATTTTCAGTATTTATTTATAACAACGTTAAATAACAGAATTTTTATCCTCAAAATCTTTGATATGTTCTTTTATTACAATAAAGTAAGATAGGTTTAAAGTTTTGATTACTTCATGTCAAAATACTACGTTAACTATATTATTGTGAAGGTCAAAATTCATACATGTTTATCACCTTTAGGTATACACAAAAGTTTTGCCAACCGAAGTTCTAGCTGGCAGTCTGCCTCTAATATTCAAAACATTGTCGTCTATAAGCGATGACTGTAAACGTTATTGCCGACTGGAAATAGGCTACTTCCTGAGCAGGATGATCAGGAAATTTGATGCCGCATTCGTTGAGAAGCTCATACCGCAACAAGATGAAATTATGTTGAAGAGACTTAGGAATCTGAGGAAATTGGAGAATAGGAAAAATAGGGCTGCAGATGGAGAGAGGTAAAAAAAACATTAATTTATGTTTATATTACTAAGTATCAAAAAACAAAACTGATAATGTATATCCCTAATATATCAAAAAGCACCCAGAGTTATAAAATAATTCCTATATTAAATTAAAAAATATTTTCGTGGCTCGAAATTAATAATCATTATAATATAAAAATATGAGTTATTTGTAACGGCCGGTCTTATTTCAGGTTTATGAGCTTTGAATTGGTAAAAAATTTAAAAATCAGTCACAAGAACGATCTAATTTTAGAAACCTGCAATTATCGCTTACAAAATCTCATTAAGAAATCTTAAAATAATAACAAAATTTAATTTAACAGGGACCAAGAAGACTCTTCGTCAGAGTTCGACGTGAAAGGTACTTCGAAAACATTGGAAGATATCCTTAAAGACTCAGATTCGGAACTCGAACTACTTGAGGAAGAAGAGCGACCAAGGAACAAGGTACGAGATATTAACCTTTTAGTAATCGGAATTAATATAATAGAATGACAAAAAAATTATATATCAGATGCTTCCTCTGAATTATGTTGGTAATTTTTATGAAAATAAAACGTCTGTATCATGTTTATAGATAAAGAGCAAAACAAAATCACGTAATCAAGCTTGGATTCAAGACGACCCAGACAATATTGTCGATCTGGCGGACGTTTCTTCCGCTAGGAAAATTACTGGTACGTTGACTTAGATGTTCTACAGTAATCAAATAAATATCTTTATTTTTAAAAAAATACTTTATTGATATATTGAGGAAGATAAATTTAATTAAATTATTTTTTAACAGCCACTGACCCTAAGAAGAAACGTGATGCTGCTGAAATTAAGCAAAAGAAGAAAGATGGCGGTTTCAAGACAGCTCCTGATGGCAGACTCATCATCAGTGATGATATGTTTGATGAAGATGGTGATGAAGATGAACAGCGTCCCAGCGGTGATGTGGACTCCGATACCGATGACACTGGTATGTAAACAACACTTATACTACTTTTAGAATAACATCCAAAAGAATCCATGCGTAATATTTATTACTATTTCACCTAAATTTATTGATTTTTAAATCTCCTCCCGTATTCATTGTATATGGCTTCAAAATATTAAAAACTTTTATGGTTAAAAAATACAAAATCCTTATTCCCTTTCAGACGACGAGTCCAAAGCAACTAATCTTATAAAGCCGGGAGTAAAGCGTCGTTATGACGACATTCTCAGTGTAAAGAGCGGTCGTACGGGACATAGTCGAGCTTCAACAGCAAGGGCCTCGTACGTTGCCGGTGGACGGGGTATACACAGGTACACAAATATACATATTCGTCTTAAAATAAAACAGTTTTTAAAACAGAACCGAAGCTTACTCGAGCATATAAATTATATTTCACTGAACCAAACATGTTAAATAGGAGGAATCTAACTTTCACAAGTACATGACCCAGACGTAAAAGTTACATCCTAGCATTCTCTCTTAGATATAATTTTTCTAAATCCAAAAGGATCTGTTGATTAATATTGCATTGTTCGTCATATATGTTTATTGACTAAACTTACCTAAACTCTAACTTCAGTTTAGAGTTTAAATTGAAACTAAAAGAGCGCTAAGATAGATAAACATAAAATGTTATTTTCTCCACAGCTTTAATTTTTGTTTACAAGTAGATGTACTCAATTATTTTATTATTAATTCACTTCTATACTTTTAGACCTTTAAGTTCAGCGGCATCTGTTTCCTCCAACGTGGGATCCGAGTATCGTTCCAAGAAGGCAAAGGGTGACATCAAGAAAAAAGGAAAACCTGACCCTTACGCGTATCTACCTATGTCAAGAAAGAATCTTAATAAAAGGTGCGAGAATTATATTACTAGTAGTTATAGTATTCATCAATTAAATAACAAAAGAAATTGACATGTATACAAATGTTTATTTTAACAGATTTAAACAGACTACAGTTGTATGCTGAACAAAATATATCTTTCTTTTCATTTACAGAAAGAAAACGGTTACTTCGAAACAGTTCAAGGGAGTTGTGAAATCGAAGACGAAAGGCAGGATTATGAAGAAGGCTAAATAATTAAGGAAAATTCTTTACGATAGAAATATTATATCCAATGAAATAGAACACACTTTAATAAAATTCATAAAATTGATTTTAGAGAAAAAACTTTCATTTTACTTGGTCTGACAACTATTATAATTGATTTGTGAGCCAATTATAGATGATATAAACAAACATGTCGAGAGAATTCGTTACAGTAATTAAACTTATCCAAAATTATATGTTGGTTTCGTATTTTATATATAACCCATCGTTGTTCTGAATCCTGTATCGGTAAATTCGTTTTTAAGAGGGATGAGATTGAATTATCACTGTTTCTAAACAGACATGTACCGTCGTTTTGTTCATACATTAAATACTTTATTAGCAAATTATTTACCACTCCTTCCATGTCCTTGATGTATTTATACCAATAGTAACAAAAGGAAATAATGTTATGTCAGCTTTTCTGATATTCTTACTGAATTAAAATCACAAAATTTAGAGCTTAAAGCAGATTATGGGTTTTATAGCCCAAACACATCAAATATATGTTTTTTTTTAAAAAAGAAAACAAGTTTCAAAATTATCCAAAGTCATAACGTTTTTCAGAAATAATATTTTGTATATTTTAATGGACAGAATGCATAATTTTGTATATTTTCTTCCCAGGAACAAGGGAATGTTATCACTCTAGTTTAAAATATATGTAGAATGTAAGCAAAAAATCAAACACATTATAAATTACATTGCGGTAAAATTAAGATTTATTATGGGATGTAGATTTACTAAAAATATTTTTGGATTTTATTGTCCGATTTTAAAATATAATTAAAAACATGTGGTTTTTCTATCTTATAGAATTTTCAAAGTTATTCGTTGTCTTGTTAGAGTTATAATAAAATCTCTTATAAAAACATGCCATATTGTACTATGAATAATTCTTAATCTCGTCTAATTATCATTTGCCTGCTTTAATATTGAAAATAACAATTATTTTGAACACTTCAAAAGTCACAAACCAAAAACATACCTTTGCATAAATTTTTTCAGGACTCAATTAAGTACTTTTTGATCTTTATGAATGTAAATAATAGTCCCCTATTTAAACAGTTTTGTAGGTATTCAATAGATATATGTTCAATGTATAAAAGGTTTTAAAGCTAATTGTTATAAATAATCGAATTAAATGTCTATGTTCAAAAAGTATTTGGTTACACAATTACCCCAGCCATATTTATAAAAAATAAATTTGATAGTGTACCTATGATTCCAAGACCACTTTACATACTGAAATGTTTATAAAAATATTTATAGGACACTAGGACATAAATTAATTTACTTTTTCTATTCTGTCTTTGTTCGTTTGAGGTAAATTTGGCTGTGTTGAACTGAGATGATGGAAGAATTTTTAAGGGTAACAATGTATCATTATCATCTTATATTTTGAGTTCATCGCAAAATTCAAAAACAATAAAGCATAATATTTTTTCTATGTTATCTAAATATTAATAAGCTTCATAAATATGAAACACCCAAACTTTTTTAATCTCATGCACATATTTGCAATATTATTTGACTACCAATATTAAAATTAACGGAGATGTAATAACTTGTTTTAGCGAAACTGTGGAAGAAATCTTGTAAATAATAGGTACAGTAGTGTCCCTAACGTTTGTGACTTTCACAATTATTTGTAGGTGACTGTGTAAATTAAAACAAGTTGTTTTAGTCATTGAGGTATTTTTAAAAGGAGGCGATTTACTATTACGAATTTGACTTATTTTATTTGTATTTATATTTTTACATGGAAATTTTCATCACAATAAACAGTATACCTAGGCCATTTCTCAGTATTAATTTCATTATCAACAATGAGTTATGTTATACGAAAAAATACAACCATTCAGCATAATCTATTATTTCTCCGTCGATGGCCGACATTCAAATCGGCAATAAAAAAAATCTTATAAATAATATACAAAATAATACAAACATTAGTTCATCTTGACAAAATTTGAGATTTATATCACTATCGCAACTTTTAAATTCCGTTCCGGATAAAATTCGTATCAACCAACATTTACAATGCGCATCCGACTCAGGAGAAAAATAAATATACAATTCATGAAACAGTTCAACACTTCTCGTCGGCTAGCAATGGGTCTAGAGGGAAGCCAAGATCGAGCGCGGCAGCTGAGGCCCGCTTGGCGCTCTTGAGCGTGGTTCGCGTGCTTCTACCTAATCCGATATGGCTAGTGTGACCCGCGTGCCCCATGTGACCGTTCAGCGTATGTCTCACGTCCGGTCCGAAGAGATCACTCAAAGTCTGTTGCATTTCCCTCTGAACGCCGGGCGCACTACACGTCACTATCAACTTTCGAACCTCGGGTTTGTTCGTCTTGTTGGCATTGTTCATATGCAGGGTCTTCGAAAGCGACATACCCTGTCCGTAATAGTTATTAGAGGCACATGTGACCTTGCTTGACCGCGAGAGCGACGTTTTTATGTTGTTCCGAACGGTTGCGAATTTCTTTCCCAGTGTAATGACACCGCCCGCGTGCGATGTGTTGAATGTACACAAGGCGAGTGGCCGAGGGCTGGCGGCGTACCAACAAACGTCACCCGGAACTAGCGACGGAGCGGAGCTGGGAGCTGTGGACGTAGCTGGGACGGGAGGGATCTCTCGAGTGCGGTGCGGGACGAGAGGAGGTGCGTCCGGCGCTGGCTCCGCGTCGTCCGGCAATAGGAAGGGGTCCGACAGTGGCTGGCTCAGGAGAGACGTGATGCCGGATGTGTCGGGCAGCATGGGATCCTCTACGCTCAGCAAGCTCGCGTATATGTCGTTGACCTGTTGCTCGGCGGTCATTCCGTTAAAACTGCCGAGGTCCAGCGAACTATTGACTAGGAGTGGTGGGAGCGAGGCGGGCGAGGTGAGTGGTGCTCCACCGGCCGCAGCTTCCCGCGATGCTCGGTGCTCGGCTAGCAGTGTGTCAAAAGGCTTAGATCGGCCATCGACTGTGCGTCGCAAGGACAACGCGTGCGCCTTACACGTCAATGACCTCGTGCAAGGCTTTGGGTTCTCGGCTGTCACGACCCCACAATGCTTGTTCGGGTCGTATTCTCTCTGATTGTTTGCTTTCGTTTTACTTGACTTTCGTGATGTTTTCGTGGACGGCGTGGTAGGCGTCTGTTTTAAAGCTTGAGCATTGAGTACATTATTGTCTATCACAGTTGACAGCAAGGGTGATGCATTGGGAGGGAATTGCAAATTAGATAAATCGGAGTCAGCTAAAGTGTAATTGGAGAATGAGGTATCAACTGTTGAATATAAGTCTTGTGATTGTATAGAATCTGCAGTAGATGGAAAATTTATTTCCTGCATATTTCCTATATCCCTGATTATATTTTTCCAATCAGCGGCATTTGTGATGTCATCTGCACTCTGGATTCCTTCAGAGTTCATTATTGCAAAAATGTCATCTGTAATATTTTCACCAAGGGGTAATTCTTCAGTGTCCTGTATACTCACAACTGGTAACTCGCCACTCTCCATGCTAACTTGTACTTCCCCTGTTATTGCTGAGGAAGTGCTCGCTTCCTCCAAGTATTGTAAATCAGGTTGTGGCAAAACTATCCTTGAGATAGGAGCTGCAGCTGTGTGAACAGGAGACGTTTCCAACTTTATTGGATGTATGTCTACAGGGAGAGGAGGCAAAGGATCTTTTTTAAGACGACTTCTACTTAAATTGGATTTTAGCTTTACGGTGGGAGGAGGAGGTGGGAGTATTGGTTCTGCACCGGTATGGGACTCTAATAAATGTCTGTATGCTGCACTACACTTCACTGTGATTCCACACATATGACACACAGCCGCATTAAGATTATCCATTTGTGGGAAAAGACCATGGAGACTCATGCTCTCGTACTGAAGACGATTGACTCCGGCTCTTCGATAAACTTTCTGAATCCTCTCCGTGGATTTGTATGGATGAACTTCGTGTGGCCTCCTGACCACCGCATGGCCCCGACTATCTGTCGCCGATGACGGGAAGCCCATGCCGTCGTCATCACGGCGAGGAGACAGGTGTCCAATTTCGCTAACCCACAAATCCCATGGTTTTTCAATGCATTTTAAGGGACTTACTATCTTCGTCGCGAAAGGGAATTCTGCGGACATATTTTGGCATTTACTGACCTTCCAAAAGACCAACTCTCTTCGTAACCTCACGGGGCCCCTGCCATAGCGAACGTCTCGCTACTTAATAGGTTATCATCCCATATCTGTCTTTAAAGTCGCGTCCCAACGAGCTTCGCATCAGGTTCACATCATACAATAACAGCTCACTTCATTACTAACTCTCACTGGACATAATCGTGTTATGATTGTTTAAGCTTTTATATTTACAGAGACAGATGATCTATCCTCACTGACAGCTGATTATGCAGGTTGTAAGTTTTTTTCGACCACGGGACACATCCATTTGTAGACAATCCTTTCTAAATGGAATTTCCAGCCGCCGTTTATGAATTCATCACATAATTAAATTATTTTTAATTGATACTATACTTATTGCACACAAATAAAATGTCTAAAATTTCTGTTTGGTTGGTGGTGGTTGTGATTGACTACAGAAAGCATCAACACTTTTTAGAGTAATTGTAAAGACCGAATAAGTAATTCTATAGTCTATGGTCATTCATTCTTGCTTGGAGTGACGTGACAGTGTAAATAAAATAACAGATAAAAAATCTTGTAATATGATTAAGCGTCTAAAAACATATTGTTAAAATTTTAAATAGTCTTAAAATTATATTATACAAAAAAGTAAATATGTTGTAAGTGTAAGTGTTCAACATTAGGACAATAAACATATCATTAATGTCTTAAATGTGAAAAAAAATCTTTCTTTAAATGTATGTTCTCAAAATTAATAAAACGGTTATAATACTCAAAGTAGACATAAAAAGTGAACAGAAGTAACATAACTTATTTTATAATGTGTCATGATTTTTTGAACTTTATAGAAAATATATATTTAAAAATGTAATTTAGGTAAGTCGGAATACGAAAAATGAAATTATCACAAAAATCAAAAATACTATCGATTTGATCACTTAACTAACTCAATAAAAAGTCTGTGGAATAATTTATTCTTTAAAAATCAAAGACAAATTATAGCAACACGTTATAATATGTAGTACTATACTAATTATTGAATAAATTTTTATTATTAGAATACACTCCCTCGTAGAAATTGATTATTAAATTATGTTTTTAAAGAGTGTATTTTGTTTTTCCTGACTTCAAAGGAAAAAGTGTTATTTTTAATTCAATTGAAATAGACGCGCGACGTGATTTAAAAAACATATTACTTACATAATCAGCTGTAAATATAATAACTAAAAGTAATTTAGAGAAAGTTTGTTATTTTATGATAGAACGATGCTTTTTGAGCCACTAAAGGAGGTGTATAAATAATAAGGGCTAATAAATAGAACAAACACTTTATTTAAATGTTTCTCAGAATGTGTCATAATTATATGATTACATTAATGATAGAATAATTACACTAAGTACAGCTCATTTATTTATTTTTTATAAAATTTTCACAATTTTTCTGAAATATAAATTCAAATCACAACTTTACATTGAAGATGAATACATCTTATGTATTATTTTTAGGTTATATAAATGATATACCAATTTTTTTACATGTATACAAATCAAACAGTTGTTTTAACTTTCATTATCTATATTCAGCTGTCAAGGTCAGTGACATTCTCTAATTGTCAACTGTCAACTACCTCGTAATTATTCAAAAAAATACCTTCTTAAAATTTTATAAAAATATTAATGGACCGTAAATGATTGATAGGAAATTAATTGCATATACCGACTATGTCGGTAACGTTTGACCGCCATACTAGCATATCGGCATATAAATGTTTCTCAAAAGTTTGTGCAAATCTGTCCTTTTTGGAGTACCCATAGGCATAACCTTCCTTGACACAGTGGGATATGTCGCACGAGTGGAAGGAATATCTATGCAGCCAGTTCTCAATCCGGGAACCAAGAATACCGATTACGTATTTTTGTCGCGATGGTCAGTAAGAGATTATCAAGTTAAAAGAGGTGATGTTATCTCACTGGTGTCTCCAAAAGACCCTAATCAGAAGATCATAAAGCGAGTGGTCGCTCTGGAAGGTGATGTTGTAAACACACTCGGTTACAAGAATCAATATGTAAAAATCCCTGAAGGGCATTGTTGGGTTGAAGGTGATCATACAGGTCATACATTGGATAGCAACACATTTGGCCCGGTATCATTAGGTCTGATTAATGCTAAAGCCCTCTGCATAGTTTGGCCACCCAGCAGGTGGCAGAATTTGGAAGCTAAGCTGCCAAACAATAGAAGTCCTATCAGTAAATCAATATGAATGTCTGTGTATATATGTTTTGTAGATATACATGTTTAAATTATTATTTATAAATTCAAGTAGAATATTTGCATCGCCTGAATTCTAGTAGATAGCTTTTCAAAGATTTTAAATATTTGAAATTAATTTTGTTAGTTATTTATGGATAGTATATAATTTTGGTGACAATGAGATAAGCTAAATAAAGGTTGTAGTGCTTGGTATTTTGTTGTTTTTTTTTTTACATGTGCCAGTTTTAAAGTCTAATAACATAATCTGTAGACAATTACAAATAAAACAATCTTTTGTTTTGCTATTTATTTAACAGCACCTCTTAAGCCATAACTATTCAAAAATTCAACAATTCTTTCATATGAAATACCTTTTCTAATTATATTATATTCTCCTTTAACGGACAAGTCAACTATTGTTGAACCTATTCTGTTAGCATTAAGGCCTCGACTTAAAGTACCACCGTCAAACACTGCCCCCAAATGTTCATAGAGATGTTTAAATTCTTCTATACACAGTGTTGATGGTTCATTACTAAAATTTGCACTCGTTAAAGCCACAGGTTTATTAAATACATTGGTCATATTATTTATAAATACATTATCAGGAATGCGAATACCAATTTTTGTTGTCTGAGGATTTAAATATGGATTATCTAAATATTTTGTCTTTTCTAGAACTACAGTAACGGGTCCCGGAAGCAAATTGTTAAGTAAACTATCACTCAAATGAGATGCATCACCCCAGCGTCTTACATCTAATATTGAATTAACACAGATAGCGACTGGTTTAATTGAATCTCTGCCTTTGATTGTATAAAGCTTTTTTATTGCTTCTGGACATTTAGCACTACAAGCAAGTCCATATATTGTGTCTGTTGGCACAGCTATTACCTCTCCTCTTTCGAGGTATTCTGCGGCTTTCACATGTGATACATCGTCACAGGGAAATATCGATGCCATTTTATCAATTTTCATAGTTGACATCACACTTTTATACCTCACTAACATACTATAGGTGTTCTTCTTTAATATGTTCATGACATTCATAAATATTTAATCACGCCAATTATGTGCACATTTATGGTTGCAGCATCTATAGAATGTGGTCATAGGCTCATCTGCTGAGCGTGTTTGTAATTGCATAAAGAATGCTTTACCATGAGCACACTTGGGGCATACAGCATCAGTTGAATCTACATTCTCCCATGCAGCAGCACCACCCATAATATAATCTAACTCCTGAAACCAATGTCGCAATATAAGTGAAATATATGATAAAAGAATGATGCAATACAACTAATAAGTAATAACTAACCTTTAGTTTTGGGAAGGTGCGCGACGAGACTTTCCTCCGTATATTGTATATATAGGGGCAAGTATTACAACCATACCGTAGCGATGATTCAAAAGCCTCTTCGACCATAAGAATATTTGCACAGATTGGGCAGAATAACATTATTTTTTATCAAAAATTATAGTAACATTTGCTGCCAAACAGTTCGACATTAACTTTTTAGAGATATATAAAAATAGTTATGCTAAAATCTAGCTAAAGTAACATAATTTTCGAAGTAAAGCCTAAATTGTCTGTAACAATAATGAAAAATCACATGGTCCAGTCTTATAAACTGTCATTTAACATTTGACTGAATACTGATGTCTTTAATACTTTGACAGCGTGACGTTATGTTTGTTATAATCAAGGATCGAGACAAGGAAATTAAGCATAAGGGTACCTTTATAAATTTTTATTTTTAAGAAATGATCCTTCAAAGATTTGTTAATATATAAGGAAACAGAAAAGGTTTCCTATTACTTCGTTTCCAGATGGAAACGAAGTAATCTGGGACGATTCCCAGGGTTGAAATGATAGACAGAACGATCCATTCGAAATTATAGGATTGTCTTTCTAAGATCAAATAGTTTATTACCCTTGACCGGAGTGCTGTGAAGTATAATATATATTATAAAACAGATTATCCTTTACTTTATAATTAAGTAACCGAGTTTTCTTGTCCACAATTAAAATATAAAATATTTGTTACTAACACCATATTTGATTCAATGCTCAGAACATTTTATTTGATTATTTTTTTTATACTTATACCAAGCCAGACAAAGTCTCTATTTTTGGATAATATTCTACTTTTATCCATATCTACTTTAGTATATCTACTTTTTCAAACCTTGATACAGCGTAGAAGTCGTTTAATGAAGTCGTTTACCTTTGTAAATTTACTTAATATTATACATAATTAATATTCAAGGAAATATTGTTAATATTTATAAATATAATATGCACAATAATTTATTGACATTCATTTGGTATTGGATAGCATTGGCAACACCAAATGAATTTTATGTGGAATAGGCTTAAAAAGGACTCGTATCCAGAGCCGTGAAAACATTTACAAAAAAAAAGTTAATGTTGAATTTGACATAGGATAACTATGTACTATCGTTCACCAATCTTCTTGTTCAACAGTCTAGTGCTGTCTTGATCGGGTGTATAAAACGAATATTTTTTTAAATTAGTATTTATATACCATAAAAATTATTTCACTGAAAAGTGTTTAATATTGTGACTATTACTTGACAAGTGCATATAAATAATAAAGTATTAACAATGTTGCGTGCTTTATTAAATAAATTTTGGGATGAAGATGTTTGGCTGCCGCCGAATACTACTTGGGAGGATATAACTCCAGGGCCGGATAAGGCTGTGGTGTACGCGGATTACAGACACCTCCTATATCCCATCCCCTTGGCGTTCGTGTTAATAGCTTTACGACAGGTATTAGAAAAGTAAGTTATAGTTTTAATCTTTCGTGGGTCGTTACTTTTTACCTGGTCACAGCTCGTGATTCATTGTTATCAAGCTTAGAAATTGATAAAGTGATCTATAATTGATATTAAAATACTTGGTAGTTAAAGAAACAAATTTATAGATTATGAGAATTATAGTGTTAAAATATTTTTTTATGTGAATACTTACAAATACCAATTGGAACATGTTAAACAATTTTATTAAATTGTTTGAAAACTTTATAAATTAAATTTTTATTTTATTTGTTATTACTAGTTATTTTTTTAAAAACTATTGAATTTATTTTAAAGTTGACTTGTTTTGTTATATTTTTGTTTTAAACTTTACAACTATTTCCCAATTAAATAGTTAATAATACTTTTTTTTTAGATATTGGTTTGCACCTTTCGGAAGGTCACTAGGTATTAAGAACACAAGACCAAAGAAAGCTCCAAGTAATTCAAAACTAGAATTAGCATACACCGAGTGTCCCAAAATAAAACATAAACAGGTGAGTTACTGACTTTTCATTAATATTGAGAAACAAAATTGGCTGTTTATATATCGATGTTATATTTGTTCTAGGAGTCTAGATAATCACTTTAAATTTTTGTTTGTTAAGTTTTAGACATATTACCTAAATACCCAATGTTTTATATATGTTTATGTGTGGCTGTGTGTAGTTTGGGTTATTTTCCTAACATTAAAAGTAATAATGAATAAGTATGCATAATGTTACCATAACAAGTATAAAGAATCTTAATCAATGCTGGGTTTTCTTTATAAGGGGATCATATTCATATATATTATATGCATGTGTGTCAGTTTAAGTGTGTATGTGTGTGTGTGTGTGTGTTTTTAGTGATCTTTTAATATATATGTATTTTATATTTATAGCAATATATTTATTTGATGGTAAATAATACAAGTAGTACTCAAATTTCTAATCACTTTGGTCGCTTTACTAAATGTGGTACATAAATATTTTTTTACTAAGTCAGCTGTTGTCATTAAGACCGATGTGTTGTCATTGATTAGTTTGTGTTTAATGGATAGTTAACCCTCTAATTGTGCTTCCTTTCGTTTCAGTTGTTTTTGAGCAAGGATGAGGTAATCTCACTCACACTTAGATATAACGCTTTATATTTATTATCACATACAATTAATTATATAGTGTATACACACTGCTGAGATTTTTTTGCGTTATTAAAACTGCATGCTCACTTATAGTACTGTATAAAATAATATATTAATTAAAGAGAAATAGAATGGCATGTGACAATTATTAGCACTTAATGTCTCAAAACATCTCTGTGTTAAAACAATATAGGACACAATTACAATTGAACATGTTTTCTACAATAATAATTATTACAATTTTTTTTCAACACATTTTCACGTATGTTTAATGAATTAGATTATTTGAAATAATTTTTATTTCACATTGAATTTTTATATAAGATGAATTTATTTGCATGATAGCACCAATTTGTGGGTTTGATACAACTATTAGTGGTGTTCTATTTTTAGTGGTTTTTTTCATAGATATTGCTAGATATGTAGAGTAGCTTTAATAATATAAAAATTAATTTACTTTAACTTATATATAGAACATGATTTGAAGTTACTTTTTACGATCAATTCTACTTTGTTATCAACATATCTAGATAACTTGATAATCAATGATGTTAATTTAGGTCACTACAACTTAAAGAGCGCATACAACGAAAAATCAATAATTACATATATTTTTTTAACATTAGCAAGTAGAATATTTTTTTTATAATAACTTAAAATATTTTTGTCGTTCATTTTGTTGGACATTAAATATTTTTTTGTCAAAAAGAAAATACAAAGGCTAAATTTAATTAAACGTTTTTAACCTTTAACCTTCTATTTCAATGAAGGGGTCGCTAAGTATCGACGATTGAAGTTAATCTTACAATTATTGAGAAGGGCGTGTTGAATGTTTCATTTATTTCTTAATGAAATTCAATTGTTAGCCATATAAAAAAGTGTCCATAAAACTATGTGTTAGAGATTTCTTGAGACGATCCCATATTGGTCTGATCAATTGATTTTATAATGTGTTAGACAAAGTGAAATCATCTAACTAGTTCTTTTAAGTTACGGTCGAATTATCAAGTCCGTTGTGTTGATGGAATGAACGCATACAATGTTTTTGTATTACGACTAGCGCTTCCCTGCGGTTTTTCTCGTTTTTCATCATACTCTCTATTAGTTTTATCTTAGAGATTTGTCAGATAAGTAGATTATATATAACGCCATTGTATTTAGCTGAAAAATAATACCATTTATAAATTTTCGTTAGTTTCTGCATGAATGAGTAACTTTAGAATTTTTAATTACTGTAGCACTATTGTTCATTAAAATGAAGAAGAAACTGTGACCGGCTTTATTGGGAAGTGGTTCATTAGTGCGAATAAAAGTTAAAAATTTAATGAAAAACTATATTTATTTTACAATTATTACATAACGCTATTATTATTTAAACATATGCTGACGGCGATTATTAATATCTAAATGTTGTTGTCAAGCTATTATTATATTATTTTTATGAGTTTTGAACATAAGACTATTTGATTGGTTTTTTATTATCAGCGAATATGATAATAAATAAAATCGAATGATTTTTTTCCCTTCTGCATCATCCGCATTCGCGAAATATAAATAAAATGTTTTCTAGTATTTTTTTCGAATTATGAATTATGAAGTAAATTTTTTTATCAAACGAATGTATAGAGGTAGTTTTAAATTAATTACCTATATGCGGCGGCGAATTTTTATAAATGTACTGCGAATGCGATGGTTTTAAAAAAAAATTAGCTTTATCATTTTTTTTATTTTGAAATGACTACTATAATTAGATGAACGCTGTTCTTTAAAGCATCTAGTCTTAATATGAAACAATTTTAAAAATTAATGTGAAAAAATATTTGGAATCTGCGATAGTTTATAGAAAATATATACATATGTATGTATAAAGAAACGTTCGCTTCAAATAGTTAGATTCAGTTGTTATTATGTATATTGCATCAATCTTCCGCCAACGTCATTTAGTTTCAAGAAGACAATGATTTGAAGTCATTTAATTCTTCCGGTATTTTTCCAGACTTTGATTTTCTTTAATACATTTCGAAAAACCTTTAAGACTCACCGAAAAAGTGGTATCTTTTCAGTCGAGTCAGGCGTTATTAAGTTGCATAGATGAAAGCTTTCTACTAACCTTTTTATGTTGCCTTTTATGGCAACAAAGTCACGGACTTGTGAAATTTTGCATACATTATACTGTGGAAGTAGAAGCGCATTAAGCGTATAGGCGCACCTTATTTTATTAATAGCTGTGCTATCTTTTATATCCGGACGAAGCACACATCTGAAATATATGTCTCGTAGTCATTCAACAAATAATTTGGTTTTTTATGTCAAAATATTTGATTAAAAAACTTAATATACTGTATTTTATACGTTTTCGGCGCAGTCTTAAATCAAAGTGAAAATGATATAAATTTGAAATTATTAATAATATAGTGTTTTATCTCAAAACAAAAGAAAAGATCAAATTGTAAAATAAAAGGTTTTCGAATTACAATTATTTTTAAAGTACTTTCGTGTATAAAGATATTATTAGAACGAAAAATAATTGCGAATAAATGTGAAATAATAAAATAGAAACGAGATTAAAGAGGTTTATCTTTAAATAATATCTATTTCATCATTTTAAATATATACTTTAATGGAAGTAATATTTTAGCAGTGTTAATAGTAGTTATACGACATGATCAATGATTATAACTATTCGTAGTACATTAATTCATATAAAAATGTATGAATTAATATAATTCTATACGAACTAAATTGACCTCAATTTATTTATGAGAATATCATAAGAAGAATGCAGCGTACTATATTTTTTAATCATATCAATTAATTTAATGGTAGCGTCTGTTAAAACTAAGCCATTGCTCGTGACAGATAGACAAATGATAGTAAATTGTTTCGACGTAGTATTTCCGTATGATAATAAAGCAATAATGGAAAAAAAATACACGATTTTAAAAATAATATTCACTATCTAATTGACTCGTATATTTTGAGTTAAGATAATGACTTGCCAGCCTTATTATGCATATTTTCGTATAAAGTTTTTAAGATAGAACATATATAGAGTTGGAGCAAAACGATCAAATTTCGACATAAAATATTTATATATTTATTTAAAATTATAATATAATTACTATACTACTATGTCTTCGCCTACCTAAACAATTGTGACAATCATTTTCAATAACTTTAATAGGCTCTGGATGATAACAATTGACATTTCAACAAACCATTGAATTCTTAGTACACATTGTGCTCAAAATATCGACCCCATTGTTTGAAAATGTATCAGAATGAATACAAATTAAAAAAATTATATTGTTATGTGTTACGATAAAAATATTAATGAACGAGAGTTCGCAAATTGTTGCATACCAGGCACCAGCCATGATAATTTAATAGAGCAAAATTTTTCAATATTTTCTTTTTAAATAACACATTGTTTGCATACGTACAGGTACATTGTATGGGATGAAAATGAAAACATTGTCATACCTACAGTTGTAAAAGATGAAAATGAAAACAATGTTGTTTTAAAATTGTTTATACAAATAAATGTTGTGTTTTATAGCTAGGAATTTCTTCTATGTGATATTGGCACGAGGATGGATGAGGCAATAAAAATATGCAGTACAATTTTTGAATGATAAAAAAATATGAAATTAATTTGAATAGTTTGTTTGCGATATATTTTTATTTTTGTTGTCATGATACCACGTCAAGAGCCTCTTGAAAATTTTGCGTTTCCCGCTTTATTTAAACCGATTTCAATAGTTGTGATGGTATAATGATTATTTGTACATAATTTCAATTGAATTCATCATAAAATCTTCTATGACTAAATTGTAATGATAAAAATTGATTAAACAGATAATTTTTTTATGATTACCTAAGTTTGTCAATTTTCGATGTCATATAACTCTTTTACAGTTTTTATTATGCGCACCAAGCCTTGGACAAAAGTCAGTCATTAATGTTCAAACTATCATCATTAAATAATATAACCTTGCTAATGTAATAACATTTTAGCAATGATGCTGGAAAGAGCCTTGATAATATGAATAATATATAATTATAAATAATAGTTTTAAGTAATAAGTAAACAACTTAAAGATATTCTAATTCGAAATGCCACATTCTATTTGAAGTTGCCCCCTATATATTGGAAAAACTGAATGATCTTTGGGCTTTTAACTTTCTTTCCTGTTTTCCTATTAGGCTGCCGTGATTTAACTAATAAAAATGAATATTTGTTTTTAAATTCGTTGGAGGTAGTGTGGACGTTGGTATGATATATGTACATTAGAATTTTTTAATAAATTTCTAATCACTCTTAAAATTAATATCTGAATCGCAATTTAAAGTAATGAGATATAAAATATTCATCTGATGAAGTTGTACTCTCTACTATTTATCATAAGAAGATGATTTCATTCGAAGGATTTTCTTCATTTTTATAACAAAAAACTTATAGTTTCAGGCTAAACTAAATTTGAGAAACATAAAGCCTTTTCCCTATACTGCATATGTGAGCCACTACTGCATGCCCCTATGCAACGTTTCACAATTTTGTCGTGTAAAGGAAGGATCATTTCGGTAAAATCTGTTCCTTTTTTTCTTTATTGCAATCCGAAGTTCTGCTCTTTGTACTCAATAAAAACGATTCTTTATGTATTCTAGCAATTAGTGCTCACGAGTTCTCCAGCCTGAAAAGACACTTTGTATTTCGGTAAAATTCGCCACTAGTCACAATCTGGCTTAAGATATCGTCTTTGAACAGGAATATTATAAATAAGATAGGAGACCTTTCTTTCCAAACAGTTGTAAAAGTTTTTCTTGCATGCCGCAGGAAACTCGTTTATCCGATAGATGAATAAAAGACTGAATGTCTTCTATATAGAAATATATTGTAAAATATTACTTGATTTTTACATAAGTTATTACATCTAACATAAACTATTGCCAGAAATCATATCATGAAAAATAAAGGATCCTCACCCTAATGAGATGTAAGATTTTCGCGAGTACTCATTTAAATGAAACTAATATTTTTCGGATTTTACTTCGCGTTTTATTTATAAAATTAGTTTCATTTAGATCCTCACCTCATACCAAAAACTTTTCAAAGGAACAGTGATAACTGATAAGATGTTTTTCGTAAAATTCACATAAGAAATTTCTCAATGTACGAGTCAGACATCATGAGTGAGCATACTTAGTATTATCTGAGCGCTCATTTCTCAATGTTTACCTCGCTAATGGGGTTTCAACGGACTGTTTACAGTCGTAACCCGACATGTTTCATCCGTTGTGATAATTCCGCGTCATTAAAATATAAAGATAGCGTAATCTGCTAAGGAGTGACTGGATTGTTTAAGACCTTGACCGGTTTCATGAACTGAATGACTACTTCGACTGCGAAAAATATATGTCTAGGTATTATTTTAGGAATACTATGTTACGTTGAATAATAGTTATCGCAATGTTACTTTCACTTCCAAAGTCTTCCTTTAAATTTTAGCTGCTTGAAAAATTTAATGTTGTTACTAACTCTTGTGTTTCCTTTGTAATTTGTATTCTTGTAGGTTTGTATATTTATTAATAATAATATCCTACATATGTACGTTTAATAAAATTATTCTTTGATTTTTTACATATGGTACTCTATATTAATTTATTCAATAAAAACAATGGAGTTTCTTGATTTTATTTTACGTTTATGACGATACATTATATAAATTTATTCATCTTATTATGCAAAATACAAGCAAATACATAGGTGTTTTTATTTATTTTTATTATAAACCAGTAATATCTATCATATGGATGTAGCATTCCGCAACCGCACTGCGGTAGCACCACGTCTTGTGAATGTATATCGATTATCGTATCAATTCATTGGTTTAAATTGAACAATATCTTAATATAGAATTCATACTAGTTTTACGTCATCCGCCTTAATTATGTTAAAAATAAAACGATACTAAAATAACTATTGGAATGGAGGATTTGTCTCAAAAACGTAAATAAATAAAAAACATATGTAAATTCATCTCATAGTGTATATAAATATTTAAATATAAATTAGAGAATATTAAAACGTCTTAAGTGAGTTATATTTATGGAATAATTTTAAGTATACAATATGAAATAGGTTCTTTATCAGGTCATTAGTACAATGAGCGTCCATTGAACATCCAATTATCGCCTACGTACGTTACAATATAACAGACCTTGAATTCCGACCTAGTTTCGTAAGCACCTGCAATTTTACGGCTTTAGATTTTTTTCTGCATAGTCCTTTTAGAGCAAACTACATGGATAGGATAGCTTTTGAAATTTACTTTAATAATTTTCTTTAGAAATAAAAAATATTTTAAACGCTCTAAAAGTAAATATATAATATTAAATATTTAATTTGCCTTGTATCCAAGTGAATTATGTTTTTTTTTTAATAACCAGACTGTTGAACCTTTACTGATAGGGATTTTTGTTATCAGATTTGCTCCATGCTATTGATAAGGATTAGGCGTCTCGACACCCATATAATTTCAATTATTTCTGATAAGATATAATATATTTGTGCCATTTTTTAAACGGTATTCGTATAATTAGAAATGAGTCAGCCTGCCTCGTGTTCTTTGAAAATGTTCCTTTCATGAGAATATGTGCCAGTCGCATAGAATCTGCTAATTGCGAATAGATAAAAACATGCTAAGCGAAGTTATTTTTAATTATATGCAGTGTATATTAATTTAAGAATTTCATTAAATACAAGTAAAATATAAAAAAATGCAAAGTTATTTTTATTTTGCATAAATATTTTTTGTTAGTTTAAAAATATATCATGCGAACACGTGATAATTTTATCGTTTGTCACATCGTCGAAGAATTTATTTTATCATTAAATTTTACAAGTGTTATTAATATGATAACATACAGGCTTAATTTTTTTGTATCCAATATGCTATGTGATGTAACATGTATTTTCTGATCTTTAGAAATCAAATCAATAATGATATTTCATTTTAAAAATGTTACTTCTTCTTTACCTTACCAAATTTGAAAGGAACCTACTATGGCTGCCTTCGAATTATGTTCTAAGAATGAATTGATGTTAGTTCTAAACAGGTCCAAGTATTTAAGTAGGTTGTAGCGAGATTATCTGTTATACCTCTCGCTCCTACTTCCCCCGCGTGTAAATCTACCACGGACCTATTCCTAGAGTTCGTTTGTGAGCTCGTAATACTTATTGATCCTGATGGCATGGTCTTCAGAAATGTTGGTTTCCAAAGGCACTGCAAGCTCTGTTATCACAACGTGTTTTAAAACTCACGAGTACATAAATATAACTGGTCTGGAGGACGACGCACAAATATCCTCTGGGATTTGGTATTGTTTCTCATACGTAAACATCATTATAGTCCAATCCGAAGCCCTTTTAAGGATAGAGTAACGCTTGACGTTCGATTTTATTTTATTTCCCTTTGTGCTCTGGCTTCGGAAAGACCACAGTGGTGAAGAGTTATTTGGAACGCATTGAGATAAAATTTTAGCAGTGCTGGAGACCAATTTAAATTAAGGTGCGCCATTTTAGTGCTAATGGGAAGTAAAAATCTCCTATAACTAACCACTCGTTCATAATTTCTAAACTTATTTCATTTTTCTTATATTTAACATTCCCTTCTTACCGAATAAAAGACTTTAATATATCCCTATCTTTATCATTCTTATTGAGTTTCTACTCTGTTACTTTGTGCTCCTAATATAAACTGTCTATTGAATTGTCTTGTTTTAGCTTTAGGACATCTTTGTCTTTTGGGAGTGATGTAACGACGTCGTCATGGGATTTTCCTTGTCCTCCTCCTGGAATTGTCTCTTGAAACTCTTAGCTGTCTACAGAGCTCCGATGGCCTGTTCAGATTCATACCAAAATTATTGTGATCCCTAAATAGCTAATGAATCAGTCGTTAGCGCGAGCCCGAGCCACGACTTCAACATCTTTGTGACGCTTGCGTCTAACTTTGGCAAAAGGTTTTTTTTAAATCGTAGACGAGGGCAGGCCAATTAAAACGATATACTATTCCTTCGAAGGATGGAGTACAACCTATATTATCTATCTTACTGACAATAAATATGAAAGCACCAATTTCCAAAACCGTAGAAACGTGTTGACCGCCTAATGATAATCACGGATCGCATGACATAATAAGTAACAATAACATGTTTCAAATTTATTTGAAAATAAATTTAATCCGTCATTTCATCTGCAGGGATTTCAATTGGTTTCAAAAATTAATAACACTGTTTAGTATATCAATTAATTTGCCTTGTTCGTCCGATTGACCGTTTCTTTGTTCCTGCTAGTTTTCAAAGGGCTAAAGCATTTGGGTTACACTACAAATTTTCATAGTTAACTAAATACAGACAGTTGCTAGTATTTAATTCATCAACCTACGTAGCTAGTAGCGTGTTTGAAGAATAATAAATGACAAGTCAGGAACACTAAGAATAGATTAAAAATTATCTATACCTACTGTTTGTAATTGTATTAGTCATTAAAAATAAATGTAACGATGGAATAAGGAAACGATGATATATCTAGGTTTATCAATATCAGATCTATAAACTGAAGTATAGACGATAATAGTAAGGAAATTAATTTTCAGTTAGTCATATAAATGTATTGATTACCAAAACTACTACAATTGTATTAGATTTAAAATTCGCTATAACTAAAATGTAATGCTCTTTGAAGGTAAATGACCTTAATTTTGGGCATACAAATTACAATAGCTAACTTATAAACGCTATATGAAAATTAACATCAATCAAATAGTCAAAGAAATAGTATTACTGGTAAACTGGCACAGCGTTCTAATTATTTTTATAGAGCTTCAGGCCTGTCTATTGTTGTTGGCTGGTTTTGATATTAAATTGAAGCTATTATATGAACCTATTCTATAGTTTTGGTTATTATAACACAAGATTAAATCTAATAAATCGTTAAGTGTATGAAATATATGACAGAAATAGCTGATATCGAATGTAACGATTAAATCAAACGAAATGCTTCTAATTTTCCGACCCATTTCAATTCTGGTATATTTAATACATTAATGGATGTTTTTTTTACATGTTCATGTAATATTAGTAGAACGTAAAACATTAAATGACAAAAGTTTTTAAATCAATATTAGGATTTCATTATGAATTAATGTATTGAAGAATTTTCTGTACCTTTACGACTAATAATTAAAAACTCGTTAGAGCTTTAATACAAATGATTTTAAAGGATTGAAACTATAACTGTTGTTAATATTTCCTAAAATTAAATTATACGTATATTTTTTTTATTCCATATAGCTTATATACGAAAAAAATTGCATTCATTTTAAATTTTTTATTCAAGAGCTAAATTTTTGTTGAATAAAATATAGTTGTTGCAAAGTAACCGAAGAGTCAGAAGTGTTTTGTTTTTAAAATAATAAAATACGCATAGTAATAAGAAATATATATATTTTTTCATTTAAATAAATACTTGCGAAAGTCTTCAAATATCATTAGATTGTATTTTTCTAATTATTTAGTAATAACTTGGCGAAGCTTTTGCATCATTTACTCTTGTAAATATGAAAAGCTCCACAGCTTAGAACAGAAAATAATTGACTTTCGCACTTAACAAAGACAGCGCTTTCGGCTAAATATTTACCATTTGTATATTACATTCTGCATGCACCCTTTAATATGTTATATAACTTTAAAACAGATTTCCGATTATAGAGAAAAGATGCTGTTATTTCAGATATGTGCTCTAGCGAAGCAGTTGGACATGTCAGAGAGGCAGGTGGAGAGATGGTGGAGGTTGAGGAGGAGCCAGGATAAGCCATCTACCCTTGTGAAGTTCTGCGAGAACATGTGGCGGTGCACGTTTTATTTGTACAATTTTTCATACGGAATATTCATTCTATGGGACAAGGAATGGCTGTGGGACATCGATCAGTGTTACATTGGTTATCCTCATCAGGTGAGCTGATGTTTTATCTAATTTATTTCCAGATAAGAGTCTTTTTATAGTATGTACATAGGTTTTTTATTGATAATAGACTTAATTTTGTTAATGATTAAAATAATCAAAATACTTTATCATATTCCAGGGCCTCACTCCGGATATTTGGTGGTACTACATGATATCGGCAGCCTTCTACTGGTCCCTCACCATATCTCAGTTCTGGGATGTTCGTCGTAAAGACTTCTGGCAGATGTTCGTTCACCACATCGCTACCATCTTGCTGCTGTCTTTCAGCTGGGTGTGTAACCTTCATCGGATTGGTACACTGGTGCTGCTGCTGCATGATTGTGCTGATATATTCTTAGAGGTGAGTAAAAAGGTAAATATTTTACTCAATATCTTATATTAATTAACAAAGATCTAACTTGGGTGATTGTTAATATAAGCTTAGTTTGATATCAGCAGATAGATGTTTAATAATATTAATAACTTGAGAATGGAAGTAATTAGTAGTAATATATATGGAATTTCATTGGAGTGTTACAATATTGAAATGGAGATTGGATGAATATTATATTATTTTAGTCAAGCATGAATTTCTATAAACCTACTGAAAATTATTGTTTGTATATGAGGGATGATAATTCACGAACTAACATATATACATACTATTTTGTTTCATCTAATTTATAATTTATTATGTTTATTCCTCAGGCTGCTAAGGCGGCGAAATACGCTAACTATCAGAAGCTATGTGACGCGATATTCACCGTGTTTACAGCGCTGTGGATTATGACCAGATTAGGAATATATCCTTTCTATATCATATGGAGGTAAATAAACAACTGGTTATGAATAACATGTTGTACCTTATCACACTTTTAAAAACGTTTGAACCAAAATAGGTAAACAACACAAAGAAGTTGTTAAAAAAAATCCGTTATAACTGGTCGAAATTATATACAAATACAAACAATAAAACCTTGTGAAAAGACAATCATTTTGAAACAATCACCGGGTATCAAATTTACTTATTACACTGGCACATACCCCATCGAATAGCTGTCCTTTTCTTTGTGGATATTTTTTGGGTTACTCCCTCAACATTTTTTAAACTGGCAGAAGAATTCATAACATGTAGGTTAGAAAATGAGAAATAAGGATAAATTTTCCCTTCTCGGGTGTTCTTCTTTCAGTGCCAAATGTTTGTTAGAATCATTAATTTTAGATATAATTAATTGATTCTTAACACTGCAAAAATCAGTGGTCCTAATTCTCTAACCGAGAAATAAATTTCTGAATTTTTCTCGAAGCTGTATCTACTTTATGCTATTGTGAGGCTAGTTATGTATTCAAGAGTAATTTAAAAACATAATTTGCTTTTAAAATTTATCCTTTTTCACTTTAGAAAGCCAATAATAAAGTCTACTCCGCTTCCGTTATGGCGTTTTTGTAATCACGTCTTTATTATGATGCTCAAAATTATCCTAACTGATCGTTTTAGTTAGCACCTTCCTTCTCTAAACTTGTAACACTCGAAATGAGTGTTTTCTGTTTGTTTATGTTTTTTGAGAGAAATGGATGTGCTCTTCCAGTCGCCAATAATTTTGACAGAATCCCTGTCTACCTGCATCTCTGAGAACATCTCTTTCAAAATAACATGAGGTTTCCTTGTTTTTTACGTAACTTAATGACTGAAGCTGAACATATTCTTATTTTAATTTAATTAACTTGCTTATTAAATTGTACCTCTGTGATTATTCATTGATCTGACTGTAAAGTATTGGAATTTTTACTGGTCAAAAGAACATACTTCCCACCTTATACACTATTGTTCTCCCATAAAATTTTTAACCCACACTTGGGTTTTGTAAAACAAAGTGGCTTTTTGAGACCATGACTTAATAAGTCCGTAATCGAATGATAATAAACATTAAATTAATAATTTAATAATATTTTTTAATGGATGCTATAAATGTCATATATTTTTACAGTTTTGCATTCAAAATGGACCATTAGAAATTTATATACAAGTGATATTTGACATTCTTAAGTTGACTCTCCAATAGTTAATATTGGGGTTTGTCAGTTATCAAAGTCACCGTTGAAATTTAGAAAAACCACATAGGTATTTCTGACAATTAATATTAATATTAATTGAATAATTTAACTTTTTCGTACTACCCAATAATATAAGACTTCACAGATGCTTTTTGCTTAATCTTTGAGTCAACGTTTAGACGCAATGAAAATTAGTATTACATACTTAAGTTATAAAAATTCGTATTTTCATTTTTGATGCCTACAAGGGGAAATTATGAGAAAAAATCTCTCACTTACGTAATACGTTTAATTTTATAAGGTGTGTCCAGAACTCACATTATCAATATCACATCACATTGGGTGCTAAGATGTTTTATCTCTTGTAGAATACGCAATAATATAAATTTTGGAATAGGCTTAGTTTAAACATTATTTACAAGAAGTGATACAATCAAATTAATGTCAATAGTTTTCATTGTAAAATCTTAATTAGCGTATTCAAAATACATACAAATGCATGAAAAACCGCGATTGTTTATTTCTCATATTTATATTAGAAGAATCGTTCATATTTTAGAATCATAAATGAAGCTGATAAAAGCGTAAACATTAACTATTTTCTCTATATACATATACCTTTTATATCTTCGATTTTATAATAAGTGAAAAATAGCAGATAGTAATAAAACTATCACAAGACAATCATTACCAGTCTCTATTTACAAAAAAAATCTTGTTTGGTTGGACCACTACCTGCAGTTCAGTCTTATTTTGCAGTACATCGATTCGTGCCCCCATGTTGCTACCAATGTTCGCTGCCTACTACATCTTCAACTCATTACTGTGCCTCCTACTGGCTTTACATATGGTCTGGACGTGGCTCATATTACAAGTCGCCTATAAAGCTATCAATGCTGGGAAGGTTTGTATATAAATATTTAAGTTATGGAAACATTACTACTTTAAATACTACTACAGTAATAGTTTAAAAATCTACCTTACTAGTGTTTGGTTTCAAAATGTTACCCATATGTTAAGTTGGCAACAAAGTTTGTGGTCAGAATACTGTTCATATATACTGTATCATTTTCTTTTACATTTTTTAATGATGAAAATATTGATAAGAACAAAAATTTATAAGTAACTCCAGGTAAAATAAAATTGTTATATTTTGGAATGTGATAACTGTTTTCAGTAAAAGGTTTTTAATTTTCTTAGTATACATTTTTTTAATTTCATATTACCTAGAGAATCTTTTGGATGCATGGTTATATACCAGGTCCAATCCAATTTGTTACTTTCATCTTTTTTTGTTCATGATTTAAAGTAAAGATATCTATTTATTGGTGATAATAAATAAGCCAGTAGCCCCCTAAATTATTAATTTAAAAATATTCCTCATAAAATTATATGCGAAAGATTTCTTTTTTGATCCAAGAAACTTAATTTAGACCACTAATGCTTACAATATTAAATAGTATTCTGAACATTTTTAGTAGCTGAATGGATTTAAATGTAACTTCTCTAGATATTAAAGGCTACATAGAATATTATATGATACATATTAATGACTAGAGCCTTGGAAAATGGGATTGTAAACAATGTGAAAAGATGCAATAATAATAATGAATATATTAAAATGTTCAATTTATTTCCAGATGGAAGGTGACATAAGGAGTTCTAGTTCAGAATTCAGTGACAGTTCACACCAGTCAAACCACAGTACGCCGAATAGGAACAGCAAAAAGTAAGTAAAAATATTTAATGCACGTCATTACTGACTTCACATTCTAATAATTTAATGTCTTACTTTAACCAGATATTTTTTCTTAATAAAAAAGCTATTTGCCTATAAAGAATAATTCAAAATGTACTTTGTATGTTGTAATTAGCAAAATTTGAATACAGTTTCACTTCTAATTTCAGAGACACATAGAGGTCAGCGTTCCTAAGATACAATATATCAAGCGTTACTGACAAACAAAAAAAACGTGGTCCCAACTATATAATGGCAGTGGAATATATCTTGAATATTATTTTGCTATTGGCTGAAATTCATATCAAAAACTGTAAATAATTATTGTTATAGCAAAATTTTAATACTAAAAGACCAATAGTAACTAATTTGAAATATTTAAATTTATCAAAGCAGATATATCTAAATTTTTTTTCATTTACATAAGGAGCGAACACCAAGTACTAGTTAAATTATTAATTTGGATGATCATTAAAATTAAGAAACTATTTTTTGATACCATGGCATACTTTGCTTAATTAATATTTTATATAAAAATTTTTGTACGTTCATTTATAGTCGCATTTGCAATATATATGAAAAACGATACCCAAACAATTTGAAGTATTCACCTAAAACATTGTCTGCGACTTTAAAAATTATAATTTCGTATTAAGGATCTTTTTTATCATAAAATAGCCAATTTTATCTAAGTATGTAATACTAACTGTACTTATGCTTTATTAACGATTAACCTTCAATTCAACGCTCAAATTACTTAAGCTTTATCAAGCGGCCATATCTTTTTCATATATACTTAACTAATTTAGTCAAAGTTTAAAACACATTATGAAGCAATTATACCAAAAAATATTTATTTCATGGTTCATTATAAATTTGATGTTCCTTTGCTGTATTGCATTTATTTATTCATAAAATTGTTAAAGAATTAAATTTTTATACTTTAAATTAGAAAATAACAATTCTTGTTGATTCCATTTAAAAAAATGGAGACAAATAGCATTTGGATCTATCTTGACGTGTCATAATATAAAATGTATCTAGTTAATACCTTTATGTATTAATTAGCTTACTACTAAAACAAATATTAACACTAGCAACATTAAGGCGGTGGTTTTGTTTTGGTGTAACTTAGAATAATTACCTCATTTGTGGTACATAAGAGAGGGCTATCATTTTTATTATAATATAGCTCCGTAAAATTTTTGGTGCGGTTAAAAAAATGTCCATATCATTTATAGTAATGCACATCGTAGGTTTAATGCAACTGAACACCCAAAGACGCTTTTCTAGTTAAAACAAATTTATAAATAAGTATTCCTGTAGACAGGCTAAGAAGTTTTTATGTTGTTTTTTTTTAGATTTTAAAACAATACTTCCCGTTATGGTTGTGTAATGTTCAACATTTGTAATTTTATATAATTTTTTTTTTCACATATTAAAATAAAATAATTATTTTTATATAATTAGATTAATATTTAAGTTTGAAGAGATTTGGTTTATATTATTTCTGTATTTTTACGTAAGCGAACAAACACTTTTGTATATACTATTAAGACATTGCTGAAGATGTTACCATTTGCCTCAATTTGAATAACAACGATGTTACTTAGTTCTTAATATGTTATACATATACAATTTTTAAATATCATCAATGTTACATAATTATTGTTCATGTATGTGAAATATATAGAAAAATAACGATATGTACTAAAATCGGTAATTACCGATACAATCGTGCCTTTCTGTGTCCGGTGATCGAGATTAGATAACGTCGAACCTAGTCTGTAGGCTCATTGACGACACGGAGGCCTTAAATTTACAAAGCTTTTTTTACAACGTCAATATTAAAACAACATTAGAATTAGATATACACTTAATTGAGCATAAAGTCAAGTAACGAAAGTACACACTGTTACATATTATACGATATTTTAGTGTTGTTTCACATTTGTACATAGTATTATATCTTTTTTTATTCCTTAGAACATGTGCCTGAAAGTTTGTTATGCCTTTTTAAAATGTTTAATAAATTGTAATTAATATTTTGCTCGTTTATAAAAAATAATTTAGCGAAATTATTATCGAAACAACTTTAGACATGTTGTCATTTTATCATTCTAAATTTGATAGGCAAAAGTCGTTTTTGAAACCCCCGTTGAATGTGTAAATGTTATCATGTTATTGTTTATTTCCAATTTCCAGAGTTTTTTTATATGTAAAGTAGGCAGCGAGAATGTGTGAGTGAGCTTTGTTATGCACAAAAATATGTATCTTTTGTATGCGATCAAAACGGTAAATGGTAATACAAAGAGTATTATAAAAAATGTCGATGAGTTTTATTTAAACCTTAAATTTTAATAAAAAAATCTTAAAATCCATTTATTGATATTTTATGTATTAAGTATTGCATATATAATAATATTTTTTGTCTTAAAGTAATAATAAACATTTTCAAAAATAAATTTGTATGATGGCTACATTATTGTGTTATCTGTGACAGAAGTGGCACATGCTGCCCTCACTCCGCTATCCGCCTCTATCCGTCATTAAATCAAATTAGTAGTAAGGTTTAGTCGATGGATTTAAATTAAGTTTATTGTTAAATTCTAGTATTTATATTAGGATAGTGCTCTCGGGTTGCTAAAAAGAAATTTAGCAATGTTGCTGCCTTTGTTGAATGCGTTTTGGAATGAGGATATCTGGTTGCCGCCTAATACAACATGGGCTGATCTGGCGCCCGGACCAGATAAGGCAGTAATTTATACGGACCACAGGCATGTCTTTTTTCCGATACCGTTAGCACTGGTCTTCATAACTCTTCGCTATATATTAGAAAGGTAAGTGCAACAAATAATATTACATGTACGCTCTAACATTATTTTTGGGGCGGTAAACGGTAACTTGAGTCATATAATTCGTAATTTGATTTTTCCACACGTATGAACCTACTAAAATCATCTATCTATCTTGTTTCAAGCTGAAATCTAATTGCGTTCATTAATTTACTTAGTATAATATTTTTTTATAATATTAAGAACATGAAATATTCATGTTCTATACTCGCGGTCGTTGGTTCCATTATTTTTATCTCGTTATTTTATATTTTTTAGCTTTATTTTCATTTTGGACGTATAATAAAATTACAATAATTCCCTACAAGTTGTTAGAAAGAAAAATATGTATTTCTTGTGACATGATTTACAAATATTGTAAATTTCATAATAGAAGTCTCAAATGAAAATAAATATATTTTTACAGTATTTAAGTAACACAGGATAAAAACTACATATCAACATTTAAACATTACAAGTCTTTATGGATTCTATGGAATGAAATGTCGTAAAGACACAAGTTATAAACATAAAATACATTAAAATAACCAAGTAATAAATAGTTACCTTGAGTGTTGTATATCTATGAAATATCTTTAATTTGTAATGGTAGAGACAATATCGACTGACATGAATTTTGTAGTCTCATGGAATATTTAATAGGTTATCACAGCAAAAGGAAAATCAATACTTCGCTGGACATCATTATTATTAGATTTATAAATATACTCGATGTTCAACATTCAGCATTCAATTGATTATTCAATGAGAGTTGTTTGACGGTATGAGTATATTAGTTACTTGTTATAATTTACAATTACTAGTTTAATATCAAATTATTTCATTATAACCAGTACTGACTTTACAAGTAATTAAAAATATAATAATAAGTTATAATTCTAATATTAATGTGACTGCTTTTCTTTGACTATTTTATCATCATATAAAAAAATTTACATTTTTATCATAGCTTCATAGATTTGACCTACGAAATTTATTATTATACAACATACATAAATTTTAAATCCATACTCATATAATTTTATTGTTGTCAAGAGATTTTCTATTTCATACAATCTTAATTATGATTTCTTTTCTATAATATTTTCTTTAGTCGAACAAGTAATTTCGCTCGATACATTTGCTCCTATATCATAACCAGTTCGTCTATAGCTCGTCATTTCATATACTATCAGTTTTAAAGAAAGAAACTCTAATATAAATTCATCATTTGTTTTGTCAAGTCGATATTATAATTGAAAATATCTTACTTCCTTATTCTAAGTCAACCTGTTTTGATGTGACCTTCACATTGTATGTTATTCATAGAAATAAAATACCACTTTAATGGCTTTTTAAAAACATACCAGTTTGGTCATTATTATCAATGAATATGGTAAAACTTTTCAAAAATATATCCAGTTAAAAAGTAGTATATGTTTGTTCTATGAGTTAAATGTTAAAATGTCTAGTTATTTTGTATAACAATAGATTTCATGTGATATGTTGCGGTGATAAAATTTATGTTTAGAACAATTAATTCCTTAATACCAAAACAAACTGTTGTGTTATTATAGTAAATATAATGTAATAATACACAATATCATTTATTATGTCTCTGCTTCATTTGTAGATTTGTATTTGCACCTTTTGGACGATACCTCGGCATTAAAGATGTCAAGCCTAGAAAACCACCATCCAACCCAAAGCTTGAAGTTGCATATAAAACTTCTCCGAGGACCAAACAGGTAAGCTATATACTATACCATCACTTTACTTGTTTCTTCACTGAAACTATTTAAAATGATTGAACTATAATATGGAAATATAAGATTATCCTGTGTAAATTGCTTTATATAAATAACTGCTATCGATATATTAGTTATAATTTAATTTAAAAAATGTTCTCTTCTTTATGATAGTCATAATAATTGTACATCCTCTGTTTTCGAGCAGTTTCTTAAGTAATAATATTATTATTACATCACATTATTATTTTCATTTGTTATCTTATCCTCTAAATTTAATTTTAATATTGCGTTATGTAATTTATTATAACGTTTCCATACTGTTTTATAATAGACAGAGATTAATGTAACATAAGGAAAGTTTATAAATATATCTCAAGAATGTTTTAAACAAAATGGCTGAACAATGCCATCGATTATTAGAAAAAAATGGCGCGTGGTTTGCGATTACATATCATACTATGCTATTGAATAAAACAATTAATAATCTAGACGTGTTCTGGATTCTAGAATTTAATGTTTTTTAATATTAATATTGTTTATCAGTGTAAATGAAGGGTTTTGTGCGAAATATAATGAAATGCAGGATGTTTAGGTCTGGCTTAACCGCCATTGCCCATTGCTGCGAATACCGCGCGTTGTCATGACTCATTTCCTCCGTTTTTGGTTCCCGACAGCTAGCGTTTCTGTTCCCGACAGTTAGCGTCTATTAAAATTAACGTCACGTGACATGTGTCATTTTAACGGTTAAATTTCATTCAAAATTAAAAAGAATGCTAGTCGAATTACTTTTGAATTTAACAGATACGGTTTAAAATAATTACTAGGTATCTTTATTTTTGTTTTCTTATAACAGTTAATAGAATATAGATGTGATAATTCATCCTTTTAGTCAGAACATATATACCTAAAATTAATTCATTCGAATTTATAAACGTATGAAAGCCATGACAAGTTTCAAATTGGGATTTAAACTGTCAATATTGTATGATAATTTCTAATCGAGTATTTTTCTCTGATAACCTGAGCAGAACGCTATTGATAAATATAAACTACTACAATGTAAGGATGGTAAACATTTTATTACAAGTCAAAGTCACAATGTCAAGTTGGAATTATATCCAGATGTTGGAAAGCGTTTAAAGAAATAATATTTTTACTTGAAGTTATTAAATAGTTCAAGTTATTTTGTTTAGAAATATCAGATAATAATAATATCATTATAATATTTTTTACTCCGTTTGAGTTTTTTTGTATCGCAATTTCATATTGATAATACACATCAACTTGTCTCATGCCTTACAATCATGTTTATGTAAAAAAGAATGAATCAATTCAATGGAAATGTGTTTCATATTATAATGTCTAATTAATATGTAAGAAATACGCATAAATTGTCTATGGTTTTGTTCTTTTTTTTATTGTGTATCCGTCGGCCAGACCATAAACAATTTTCTATTTATGTAAACAATATATTATAGACCGCGATAATGTAAGGCGTCGAACAAAGTCATTTAATATCTCGGGTCAACATAAAGGTCATTACCAAAGTATATTAACCTGGATCGATTTGTTACTTAGAGTTTTTAAGGGCAAACAAACGATTTAATTTACTTTTATTTATTTATATCACAATACTTTTTTTAAATAATGGGTATAGACAATTGCTTTATAACGAATCCCGACGATTTACTGCTTCAGCGGAAGTGAGGGCAGTTGTTAACACTCGCCAATAAGAAGGGGTCTGAGAGACTATAAATATCTGATTATTTAATAATAATAATTCGAAGTAATTTTTGCATACAAAATATTAAATAATCTACTCCATTTTTTATTGATTTAAAGTTCTATAGATATTCAACGTTTTGTTACTAGCTGTGGTATAAATAAGCAAACAGAGTATAAGAATAATTAATGTTGTTTGTCACTGATTAAAAAAAATATTATATCATCTGAGCTTTTATAATTTAATGTGAATATTTTTTCTTTATAATTTAATTCACTATTAAATTATGATATAAGATATAACGATATCTTATTGTAAAATCTAGATTTAATATCGTTTATTATAATTAGTTTCTATTTCTAGCCACTATACGAGTTTTAAAGGTATGAGAAAAAATATAAATAGGTATTTTATGGTCTGTTGAAAGACGAATTTCTTTACCTAAAAAAATCGCTAACACTATATGTAATTATTGTCAAGATGACAGTTAAAACGAAGTAAGGTTTATATGACGATAAGAAATAAATAAAAATATTTCATAATATTTAAAGAACGTCCTAAGAATTTATTGACATTTAAATATTTTACTGTCATTTGAAAAACAATAAATATAGTAAACGTGGCTTGATCATTTTTTAAAAGAGCTATCTGTCTGCGTAAGACACTTGATACAGTCGTAATCGGAAGAGCGTTTGATTGTGTTGAATGATGAGTAATTTCTACTTGAGACAGTTTTATTTTTGATATTGTAACCTTAGAAATGTTAAGGCAGCTCGACTTAGGCACTGATAAAACCCGATGTTTTAAATAATAATGAGTCTAGTTGCTCTAAATTTATTTAAAACAAATGTTATATGAATAGTAGGCTAATAATAGCGAAGTGTTTGATGCTATGGAATTTAATTTTGTTAATTTCTCACTACGATTTGACTAACATAACCCCAGAAGTACATGTACCTATTTGATGTACGTTTGCTCAAATTTCATGATTAATATTTTATATTACGAACACAAAAGAATTTATTAAGGATACATTTTTATATCTAACTAGTTTAAATATATTTCTTAATTAAGACAAATTTGTGTCTTACTTATATATTTTTATATTATACTGAACTGAAACGTTTTAATACTGTGCATTAAAATATTTTTTCCATATGTTAAAGGAAATTTTAGATTCAAATATAATAATAAATTTAATTACCGTAATTTAAAAATAATCTAAATATATTTTTTCCCGTCTTTCTATTAGTATAGCATTAATAAGCAATTTCGTAATTTAAGGCCCTCAATAAAAAATATTAATTAATTATTATTAATAGCATATGTCAATTTCTGTATTGTTAAAATTAGAAAATAAGGCTTATAAATTCCAATAATTTTTTTAATCTAATTACAGGAAATTATAAATCATATCTAAATACGCTTTATTCGAGTGGGTATTAGAAAATACTTTAGTTATTTTAAATTATCATTATAATTTATATGTTGTTATTAAACTCCGTGTTTATAACAGATAAATATATTATTATGCCAGGTGTGATTTTACTTTATTTTTTATTATGCCAGATGTGTAACATATCAATTTTGTTGAGTTTATCATACAATAAACTTAGTAAACAAAATATTATGTAATAATTTGTCTTTAATTATTTCTGTCATAGTATTCGAGATGTACAAAATATTTCAGTTATAAAAACTATGAAAGCGAACTAGCCTTTAAGTATATGGATTTCGGAGCACAGTTATACAAACTTTCACAATTAACATTTCTGTACAGATCTGTCTTTCATGACGAATGTTTCAATACAGTATGTGAAAGTGGCGGAATACAATCTGAAGACAGATCTCGTGATACATATTGTTGTATATATTACAAATTACTTTTTGTATTTATATATATAATTATTAAAAAAATACAGATACATATTTATATTCGGAGTTGTTTAAATTAATATTGTACGGAATTAAAAAAAAACATTTTCATCGCAAAATAAGTTGTTTAAGAAAATGTCGTTTTTAAGAAGAAGAAAAGTGCTTCATATTTTATCTTTTTATTTTAAATAGGAGACTTTTATCTTTTTCTAAATCGTACCAACCTGTTTTAAATAAACAAATTCTAAACAAAAGAGAAAAATAATGTTAAATCTTTTTATATTTAAAATTTCTTGAACATATTCTCGGCCTATGTCCAATGACCCATTTCTTTGTTAAAATGTCAATAAACAAAGTTTCAAATTAGTTTCAGTGTTTTGAACAGACAAATCTAAGAAAATATTTTTTAATATAACTCATGAAGCTGCGATGTTAGACAAATGTAGATCTGAAATATATTAATATAAATATTATTCCCTCTGTTCCAAAAATATATTAAAATAGTTTCTGGGTGAATAGTAGAAAAATCTATACATCATTCCAAACTAACACTACATTTGTAATGGGTGTACGATTATATTTTTATCTGACGGACGCGTAATCATTTCTATATCTTGAAATAGCGTTCACTTTAAGAATGCTATTTTTGTATATTTTATTGTCTCTAAACACGGCTTCCTCTCATTACGTTCGGTAACGGGGCCAGGGTCATCCCAGCCAAGCGTGATATTAGATTGTACAACAGAAGGCCGCGGGTTCAAAACACGATGCGCAAAAACTATGTTCAGTCTTTCGCGAAGTTTTACGACACAGACAGCGAAAGTTAAATGACCGCTATAGAATATTAACGACAAAATATTTTTTTTTCATGAAACCGCAGTAATGTAGTACACACTTCGTGCATCAGAGTGTCGTACACTGAAATTCACGTTCATTGTTTGATTCATGGCCACATGGTTTTGGATGGGATGAAAAGGCAAAAATATTTAAAAAAAAGTGCATATCATTTCCTGAATATCTCGATGTGCAATACAAAACATACTAATTTAACGATTTTTATATGTTTCTTTTATCAATTTGATTACATAAGAAGCAGAGTTTATATTTTGATATAATTCCTTTTAAGGCTGAAAGTCTAATGACATATAAGCATTCATTAATCGAATCTTTAATGACAAAGTGTGATTTAATATATCTATAGCAATAAAATACTAGGGAAATATAATACTTTTTATAGGGAAATTAATTTAATTACATAATATATATGTTGCATAATTTATTTTTATTCAGGATACGATAGTACCAATATGTTGACCTGTTAAATTTACCAGTACCTTACTCCTTAATTTTGCCTAAATTAAATTGATTTACATACTTTTTTTAAACATTTCAATGTCTTGCATATAAGTATTTGTCAGGTAAATTCAACAAAACCAGTACATTAGTATTTGAAAGTAGTTACAAAAAATAAAAGGACGTATATTGAAAATATATTCATCATCATGTAGGTTCAACACATTTATAGTGTTTTTATATGAGGAAAAAGAATTAATGAAACCTTCGTTTTGATAGCATAGTTTTATTCAATTGTTAAAAAATGCAGTACACTTTATTGTGTTTCGCTTATCTCAACTCATAAATTTGATAAATCTCCAAGGAAACATTTTTCAATGTACACGAAATAATAATTTTATTCATGCGATTCAAGTACTTTTTATCTGAGTTTAAAAGTCACATTTTGCGATATAAGGCTTTGAACCTAACAGTGTTAATATTGATTAAACATAATGAATTTATATATTTTAAATCATTTATAAACTAAAAAGTTTAAAATATCTTAACTCTCCTCACCCTAAACCACAATGAAAATAATTCATAAATATAAATTAATAAAAATTCATTTGATTTAAATCAACAGAATCTTTTTATTTCCAGCAAATATGCAGTCTCGCGAAACAGTTGGATATGTCGGAGCGCCAAGTGGAAAGGTGGCTACGGAAGCGCAAGTGCCAGGACAAACCCTCGACCCTGGTTAAATTCTGCGAGAACATGTGGAAGTGCACCTTCTATATCTGTAACTTTATTTTTGGTCTCATCGTACTGTGGGACAAGGACTGGCTTTGGGATATAGATCAATGCTATCTGGGCTATCCCCATCAGGTGAGAATTCCATCAATTCTTATATGGAAACTGTTTCCAAATATTCTCATGACTGATTGACTGATAGAGACAATGATATCAATGATACATATATTTCTACAAACACAATCTTTATTATAGCCTTCATACTTAGCAACTTGTAAAATCACAAATCCTACTCAAATTTGTTATGATATTGTCATATAAGTACAACTAATGATATATCATATTTCAGGGCCTCACTCCGGATATTTGGTGGTACTACATGATATCGGCAGCCTTCTACTGGTCCCTCACCATATCTCAGTTCTGGGATGTTCGTCGTAAAGACTTCTGGCAGATGTTCGTTCACCACATCGCCACCATCTTGCTGCTGTCTTTCAGCTGGGTGTGTAACCTTCATCGGATTGGTACACTGGTGCTGCTGCTGCATGATTGTGCTGATATATTTGTTGAGGTATGGATTACCAATAAGTTGATTGCTATAAAAGTACTGTAACAAAGTGTCTTCAATTTGTAATGTTCTACCTGTTTCTGATGTCTTCATAATGTTAATAACATGTTTTGAAATATTGCTGAATAGACTATAACATTTTGTTAATATAAGAATTCTGCTTTATAAGTGTGATTTAGATAGATAAATAGTATAATGATTTTAGGCGGTGAAAGCAGCAAAGTATGCAGGATACCAAAAGCTGTGTGATAGCCTGTTCCTAGGACTCATTGTTACATGGATTAGTACCCGAGTTGGAATTTTCCCATTCTATATCATTTGGAGGTGAGTAACATAGGGTTAAGAAAGGTCAATAATGAATACTTTATTGTATGAATTCCTTTTTAGAGATCAAGTTTATGTATTCTTGTCTTTCTATCAAGTTAAGGATTTGAAACATTACAAATTTTTATAAAATATAGATATGGTAAATTATAAAATAGAAATATGGGTTTAAATGCGTCATAAGGAAAGTAAATAATTAAACTATTATTAAACACATGACTGCCATAACAAGGCTTAGTTTCCTGAATTACTATGCATATAATTTTTTAGGTACTAGATGTTGGTACCAAAGCAATAAAGGTAGTCAATATAAAAAGAAATTATGCTTATTTCCAGTACATCAATCCGCGCCCCCATGCTGCTACCAATGTTCCCGGCCTACTACATATTTAACTCTCTACTATGTTTGCTACTGATACTGCATATTGTGTGGACTTGTCTGATACTACAGATAGCTTATATTACTATTAAGGCTGGTCAGGTATGCGAAATTGTTAATAAAATATTATATTAATTAATTTACCTTTCAGTAAGTATTCTCATTCATATTACTATGATATTGTTATAATAGTTAAAATATATAAATTACATTCATAGAAAAATATACAAATTTTACTACTATGATGATATAAATGTGGTTTTTACGAAGATTCTATTTGATTACTTTTTCCAGATGGAAGGAGACATTCGTAGTTCCAGCTCAGAACTGAGTGAGAGCCCCAACCATTCAAACCACAGCTCACCCACACGAGCCAACAATAAAAAGTAATTCCGTTATACATATGTATTTAAATAAATTTTCACATACATAAATACTAAGAAATATAAAAGAAGTAAATTTATTTAACATATCACTCACTAATGTATCCTAATCATTATGATTAATCTATTTGTAAAGTTTTCACACAATTTTTTTATAATATAAAACATAAATTATATTCCATTCATACAATTTTAATTAAAGTAAATTTTGCTTACGATAACAAAATTCTGTTTCAGGCATACATAAATCCATTATAAGAAAAATGCAGAAGAAGAAGACTTATGAGCATTTTGACTTGGATTGATTAGATATAGTTCATGTACATGTATTTATAGCCAACTTTGCTGGATTAATGACTATTTAAAATTATGTTGTATGTAGAAGGTACCATTATTAAAATTTAAAAGGTACAGAGATTATTGTAATATGAAATGTATTCTTATTAAAAGTATTTAAAAGATATTATGTATTATAATATATACTATATATAGCTGCATATATAGTTTATCGGTCATTCTGTGTGTAGATTATATACACTATCAAAATAATATAGGTACCTTGATTTGCTTAAGCAAAAATACATGTGTCAAGTAACAATAGAAATATGAAACTAAAATCAACCCATTCACTTACAAAACTGTCAACGTTACTTGAAATAATACAAAAGTTTTGTTTTAAATACTAAAAAGAGGGAAGAATTTTATAGTGTTTCTAGTAAATTTGATATTTTTTTATTATTATTATTTTTTTGATAAATAGGCAAGTGTAAAACTTGTTATTACAATTTTTTTATAACGATATTTCTAACATTTATTCCAACAACTCTGCTTCCTCATACATCTAAGTATACATTTTATAAGACATTTACTAGTATTGTATATAATATTAATATATGTATATTAAGTCTATTTTTCTCTGGGACCACATAATCAGACTTAGTGCACTTGTGTGATCTATATTAAAAATTTCAATAACTTTATAATTTACTAAAACTCTAACATAGCTTCAGTTGTGAAGTAAATTTAGAGTCATTTAATATTTCTCTTAAATGCTTGTCAATTGTTGTGAAATATTAAATATATAACACATTAAACAGCTGAATAGCGCTAGTACATCCTATAGAAATTAAATATTTTATTAAGGATATATCCTCTGTTTGGCAATATATGAAATACTTGGATTAGTGAATTAACGGATGTTAATTTTGTGATGTGTTATTAATTTTCCTAAAAAAGTGTTCATTAAATATATTGATATTCTACCAAACATCTCTGTGAATCAATACAATAATGTAAAGATGTTTGATAACTATTTACAATAACCGCTCATATAAATTGCATCTACTATTTTCATATACTCGTCTTATGGTATATACATTTTGAGCCTACACTACACTATAGATGTATAAGTCTCGAATAAATTTGTATATTTTATAACTTAGTATGAGGTAAATTATTTCAATCGATGTATCTGTTCGCTGCAACAAGTTTATCTATTATTATGTAAAATTCTGATATTCTTTAAATTAATTATTTTTTTTTGTTCAAATATTACACATATTTTGAAACATTAGATAAATAAAAAAAAGCTCATTTCTGTTGTACTGTCATCCCACGTGTACATTTTTTTTTCTATATTATTATTTATAAAGTAATTTTAGGGAAAACTTTGTTTTTAATGTTATATTTATGTTTACTGTAGCTGTAACGATTTTTAGCTAGTTTTTTTTCTAAGACCTTTGTGCTATGTTTATGTCCAAAGTGGTCTACCAAATGAATTAATATTAAAACATCACATTTAAGTATGGAGAATAATTGAAATTACGTTTTAATATATATAAGTTCAAGAATGTATTTATATATATTAAAAAATATTAATACTTCTTAATCTTATTGAAAATGTTAATAAAAATATTTGAGTTTGTTTCCTCATAATTTAGAATTATTATTCGCATTTGTAACTGTAATATTTAATAATAATTAAAGCGTGTTACGAATTTATGTATTGGTGTATTTAATATAATAAAAAATTATAATGGAATTGGTAAATAGATATAATCACACTTAAATTGTAAACAGTAGAATGTTGTCACATGCTATATGTTTTAAAATAAAATTATATATGGCTTCTAAATAAATAAGTTAACTGAAAATTGTAATTATTCAAGAATATTTCACATGTAGCAATATTTATGCTGATAATTGTGATAATATATAGTACGTTTAATAAACTTAAATAATCACGAAGGCCAATATTAATGATATTATTATTCCATAGTATTCCATTACTCAAAATTTTAAGATTTTTTAAAATTTCAATTCAAAGACAGACCGTTGGTAAAATATAGCAATAATTGTGAAGATCAGAACAACGTTATGACGCGACGTCTTGTAATAAAAGATTTAAGTATTGTCTATAGGGTATTGCTAATGAAATTATTACCAGAAAACTACTACATTCAGTAAGTTATCTATTTTAATTTGCTTAAAATTTTTAGCACGCTTCCATAATTTTAGATCGGCGATGTAATCGAATGGATTGTTAAAAAAAATGAAAATATACTTTAAAGGTTTGGTAGGGGCTTACAGAAGTGTTTAATCTATATTAAAATTTCTTGGTGGCAAATTTCACCTAGGTAACCTGCTATGTTAATTATAGTTTTTGGTTATTTTGAATTTGAAAATAAAAGGCCAATTTGAATTATGAAAACTTTGTTTTATTAAAATAAACCTAATTATATCGTCACTATATTTATCTTATAGTACACTTAACGACTACTTTCCCTAGTAGAGGTCCCTTATAGTAACACGAAATGTCCATTTATAACCAAATCAAACTTGAAACAACATTGTTATTTTCATCGAAATCAAGTTTTTACTTTTCATCGAAATCAAGTTTTTACTTTTCATCGAAATCAAGTTTTTTACTTTAATATGCATCGGACGAACACTCCGATTCTGATTCAGATTCTGATTCGGATTCATCTGTATCAGAGGAGTGGTCCGAGGCAGGCAGGGGCTAGAGTAGAGTGAGCGTGATGCGGCGATCAAAGATGGACGAAAGATTGTGAGACGACTGTGCGCGCTTAGCATCGAATGGAGTGCGGAACGAAACACGCGCATCTCCTGTGGGTTGACCGCGTTCGTTGTAGCGACGGATAACGTCGTCCTGTGTCAGCTCAAAGTCACTGAAGAACGCAAGGATGTCGTCTATGGTGGCTCTGAAAGGTACATTCTCCATAGACAACACGCAACCCGGCGTACCGAAATCTTCGAGAGCGGGATCTGGCTCGTCATCTCTAGGTGCAGGCGCGCGCATGAAGCCTCGGCCACGGCCTCTCGCGTCGAACCCGCGACCGCGATCTGGCCAGCCACCGCGACCGCGCATCATACCTCGCCCGCGGAGATCAAACCCGCCACGATTCATAAATCCGCCGCGGTCAAATCCTCCTCTATCGAATCCTCGTCCTCGAAACTGTCCGCGATTCGGGAAAAATGGCATACGAGGTACGTTGACGAAAGGTGGCGGCGGTCCGAGTAGACCCTCTTGAGTTCCCTGATTTGTGTCCTTGGGTCCTTCCAGCGCTTCCTCTACGACACTCCTCAAAACCAGATCGACGGTAACGCGGCAACCGTCCAAAAGACTGCCATGCTTAGCACTTGCTTGCCTAGCTTCTTGAGGGGTTCTAAACTCGCAAAAGCAATCTCCTGAAGGAAGACCGTTGTTGTCGAGCATGAGGTGGATCCTCGCCGGTACTGCTCCCGTGTCTGACAGAAAGTTGACGATAGTCCTGTCCGTAGCTTCGCGAGGAAGACCTTTCATGAGGACGCAATCGAGGGATTCTTCATCAATGTTGAGAGATATAGCCTGGGAACTTGATTGAGCATCCGACTTGTTGGGGAAGTTCATTCGGTTGCCCCAATTCTGCATCATACCTCTATGTTGCATACCTCCAAAGCCACCGAATTGTGGATTGGGAAAAGGTGCCCTAAAATTTTGTGTAAATGCAGTATTAGGAAAGAAAGGCTGTTGTGCGTTATGCATTTGTGGCCCTCCCAGCCCATTATCTAATAACCGTCGCTGACGAGGATCTCGAGGCACAGCCTGTTCTTGTATTGAATTTTTATTGGATTGCGATTTTCCAGACGCATCAGAATTTTCATTTTTATCGTTTTTATACTCTTCATCTGTAAGTGGAGTTATAGCTGGATGTCGTCTTCCGAAAACATAAGAATCTTTGCGTTCTAAAGCTATTTTGGCATCATCTGGTTTAACAAACTCAACATATGCATTTTTAGTTCGGTTATGGCGGCAGTCAACAAGGTGGATGGATAAAAGTGAAAAATCGCTAAATGCTTTCATAATGTCTTGTTCTTGAACAAAATGAGGGAGATCGATTAGTTTGAGAACACTGAATTGAGTTGTATTGTCGTCTCCTGTGTCTGAGACTTGCAATGTAGATTCTTCTTCGTCATTATCTTCGCGGTAAGGAAGGAATGAATCTGTAGCAGCGTCGTAAGTATCATCGTCCAAGGATTCTACAATCACTTGAGCTCCTTTTAATTCATTTGGTTTGCGTTGTAAGGCAAGCTGTTTCGCTCGTGAGTCGCAAAATCTAACAAATATATTTCCAGTTCGCCGACCCATATTATCATTGATCATTTTTATTCCTCGTTTATCGATCATAAAAGGGAAAAAGCGACGAACGTCACCATAACTTGTATGGTTTGGCGCATTTCTTATAGCCACGCAGCAGTCTCTTTGCTGTTCTTCAAATCTCGTAGTTCGACCCTCACGACGGAATTGATTCCTAGAGCTACTACTTCCACCTCTGCCACTTGAAAATTTACTACCATTCTGTTGATCTCCTTGGAATGCATTGGGATTACGTTTTTTACCTAATTCCTGTAATTTATTGAATGCCTCAGCTAGAGACGGATCATTGAAGCGATTTTGTGTCAAATCACCCTGAGCACCTACTTGCATATTAGCCATTGCAGGAGTTGGGAGTATCATACCCATTTGCGGGCCGTTAGTGTTCAACAAAGTGCCAAAAGGCGGTGTAGAATTGGATAGTGAATTATCAAGACTATTTTCTTGGGATCTGTCTATAGAACCTTGTGGTGATTTACGATCTCCGTTACGTTTATCGCGCGATCGTCTGGAAGGCGATCTGTCTCGTGACCGACTACGATCCTTCCTTTCTCGTTTCCGATCTCGTCTCTCTCTGCTCCGACTTCTGTCCCGTCGCCTCCTGTCTCTGGATCGTGATCTATCTCTTCGATCTCGTTTTCTATCCTTTCGATCTCTCGATCTGGACCGTGAACGTGTTCGGCGTCTGTCTTTTTCCTTACTACGTTTTCTGTCGGACTTCGTATCCTCATCTTTTTCTTCTTCAACAGGAGATTTAGCAGGTGGGCTTATAATTGGTGCAGGTGGTTCTATGACGGCTGGTTGTGGTATCTCTTGCGGGTTTCCGATACCCGGTATTCCAAAAGTCGATATGCCAGTTCCTAGAGCTGCTGAGAACGGTGTAATAACTGACGGTGCAGGGACAGCTGGAGTTGGAGCAGGGCTAGCGGCCGGAGCAGTGATATTAAGAAGGGGAACGTTTTGTCGAGCCGCTTCTATAACTTTATGCATCTCCGACCGAGAGCTCAAAAGAAGCTTCACTTGGATTTCTTTAATTTTTCCTCCGTCTAACATCATGGCTTGCCTTGCATCTTCATCTGTACTGTAACAGTAAAATAAAAATGACGATATTATAAAACTTACAAGTAATATACTTACAAAATATATAGCTCATAATAATCCGTTTTTTATTTAAGGCCAAGACATGCTGTTTTAAAGTTAATCAATATATAGGTATTTCTTTGATAGGTTGTGTTTGATTATTATTGTGTTTGGCTTTCCATGATTACTTAAATCTTAAATGATAAAAGTCTAGTGCTTCGTAGAACTTAGTAATCTCTGTTTCTTTATTATTACTTATTATTATATCTTTCACTTGAATCAATTGATATAAAGATAATTTAAGTAAAAGTTGTTACACATCTTTCAATTTAGATATTTAAAACATATATAGTTACATGATATGTTACAGAGTTTATTTTTTACTGATATTTTAAAAAACGCTTTATATAGGCAAATTAGTAGAGCTGGCCATACCATCAAAACGTATATATGGATTAAGCTTTTAGATATTGACTTATTTTACGAAATTCTTTTGTCTCATTATGGACCAGTATATATATACATAGTTTGTCTATAGAACCTTCCGAAAGTTTAATTCAATGATTTAAAATAAGACTCTAGGCGCTTTCAATAAGAGTCGTTTTAGAATAAATCAGCATACAAACATTTTAAAATACGTCACATTCATCTTTAATAAAGAGATAGGTACCTCATTATTATCTTAGATAATAAAGACAGGAAAATTATGAAATATGATATTATTTTATTTATCTAACCTGTATTAGATTTCTTATGTTTATCGTTTGATTCGTGACAAATTACTAGATAAAAACTAAAATGTTGAAAGGTGATGTTTTCCGAGGTCCTGTCGACTCATTATCACTTCTAATATTAACTTCATTAATTGCAATGAGATGCAATCTTAATCTACACAAGAACTATAGGAAAATTGTTGTATTTTGTACATCTTAAAAGTTTTAGTTTTTATATTTGCAAGTTTCTGTATTTTTTCATTCAAAATATTAATAAAAAGTTTTTCTTTTCTGGTTTCGTATTTTAATGATAAGTGTCTTTTTTCCTTATTTTCACTTTGAGTGACATATATTTAGCTTTGATAACTTCACGACCTCAGGCATTTTGAATTATCTGAGTCCAGAAGAAAAATTGTCAGTTAAATTAATTATGGAGAACAGATTAAAAAGTGATTATAATTAACATATCGATTAATAAATTGGCCACAACGTAACAATTAAATATAATTATTTAGCCTTAAACTATTAAAGCGCATGTTTCAACATATTTTTATAATTACTGTTATTAGCTTGTTCACAAAAATATTAGAAAGTAGCGTTAAAAATAGAAACTGAAAGCTTATGTTATAAATGTAAATATTAGGCAACATTTATGTTTACCTAGTTGTGTAAAGTTTTATTTATTTATTTAGCCATGTAATAAGCTTGTAGCGTATTACAATAATGCTTTTGAATTATGTTGGTTGTCTTGAAAGTATGTGACTTTTCTGGCGAATGGGACGATATGATACCCACATTAAAATGACACATCGTCCACCGATAGATCTTGTATCATAATTATTTTTTACAACATGATCAACCTCATCATTATAGGTTAATTTTTGTTTAAAATCAAGATAATTGATGCATACATACGGTGTTATGCAGATCATAGTATTAGTGACTGTTTCTACAAGGGCTAAATGAATAAAAATAACAAGTCGAAGAGAACAGAAGGAGTCTTGTCTCTGAAATTAATATTTCCCTGGAAAGTGGAACAGGTCTCCGAATCGGACAAGCTGAATCTGATTCAGTTCAATCCTAAGACTTAAGTTTAGGTATTTACTACTAAAAAGACCCTATTTACATTCCAGGACATTCCCCTTAACATCGACCAGAGTATTGGGATCCTTGGGGTTGACATAGCGAATAACTTTCAATTCCGGAAACATTTATAGGATAAGGCTAAACTAGTCTATAAAAATTAGGGGCACTGAGTGGAGCGAGGCAGTACTCCACACTGCGAACCTGCTTTTATTATACAAAGCACAGGTTCGTCCCCACATGGAGTATTGTTCTCACTTGTGGTCCGGTTCCCTACAGTACCAATTTCTTCAACTTGACTTCATATAACGTCGGACAGTTCATTCTGTATCTAAACACGACAATTCTACGCTTGGGATACGTACATAATCTAATAAATTGCACAAAAAGTTTTGTTACTTTACGTATCTACATTTATGGGGCTTGAACAAGTAATTCCTTTTTAGTCACGCTTGAACAAGTTATTCAGTTGATTAAAGACATTAAATATACTTAATGCAAAGTTATTCGACAACCATTCAAAAATTAACAGATTACTTTTGATTAAAAAACAAATACAATAGGTATCCATCCAGAATATATAAGGTAAATCTGTTAGACTCGTATAGTAGATATTTTTTCACTGAAACTGTAGTTCGTAAATTAAATTTTTCAGCTAGGTATGTACTGTCTATATAGACCTTCAATTTCATATTAATATGCTGTACCCAGGTCTGCTTGGTCACACCAAGTTTCTTATTTTAATCCACGTACATTATAGTATTAAAGTAGGTTATTGAATGGAAACGTTTCAGCATAAGCGAAACCATAGAAGTTACATAGTGAAATGTATATTAACAGATTTGATCTGACTTTATCTGAGAATCTATACTAATATTATAAAGCTGAAGAGTTTGTTTGTTTGTTTGAAAGCGCTAATCTCCGAAACTACTGGTTCGATTTGAATAATTCTTTTTGTGTTGGATAGTCCAGTTATCGAGGAAGGCTGTAGGCTATATAATATCACGCTACGAACAAATATATCTTTACTCCTAAAGATATAGTGGTAAATGTGTAAAAAAACGGGAGAAATTATTTCATCTTTGAAGCCTTCCGTTGCGTGCGCCGTGAAAACGGTTCAAGATACACAAAAAATATGTATTAAAGAATAATAGCTCTTTTAATGATCTAAAAAACAGTCCGCGACAGTATATGTCTCTCTTTTAAGATTAACTCACAAAAACCGTTTTTATGGTACCTAATTTGGTCGAAATAATTTGTTTAAGTTGTATCAACATAATAATATTAATCTTTATTCAAATAAACAAATAAATAGGTTGTTGGTTAAGAGTATTTCATTGTGAATTAAAATAAAACATAGGTTTTATCCTGAAAATTCTACGGGAACTCGACCATTCCGAAAACCCCGCAAGAACGGGAACTATGTGGGAAGAACCAAAAATCTGCCGGAAGTTACTATTCCACGCAGACGAAGTCGCGGCAAAAGCTAGTAGTATAATATTTATAAATATTAAAATGATAGTAGGTAGTTGTTGATATCTAAAAAGTTAAAAATCTGCATTCATTTATTATTAAAACAGATCTCCATCGATAATAAAATGGGAGTCGTGACGAAATGTTTTGTTTTTATAAAAAAAAGTATATCAAAAACTTTTTTAAAACAGCTAGCAATAAGTATTTCCAAGAAAAACCTTGTGTAGTTTTTTTGTAGAGCTTATCTACGAACATAAATCGAGAAGGTAACGCCCACGCTAGTGGCCTCATTTCTCTTGGTATTCATATTTCCTGACCTCTACTTCTTTAAACCATTATTCATGATATATATCTGGATATCAATATCTTACACTGATGACAGGTTAAATCAGATATCACACAATAGTATAAATATGAGTGAATTATACATTATACTAGGTTTATTAAAACCTGCAAAAACAAAACTGAAATAGAAATTATTTCTCAGTAGTTTCCAGTAAATATGAAAATGTCTTTGGCTATCCGCCATAACGTTATCGACGCGACAGTCAATGAAATGATTCAGAATATATTTAATTTTATCTCACCTCAATCTGTTAATGTCCTAGTTACGAAACAAAACGATTACAAAGCTTAAAAATTTATCTCAAAATTAGAGTTCGAATCGAACATTGATGATATTTTTATAAAAACAGGTTTGAAAATAGATACCGGCAATATTTCATGGTACTTTAAAATTTATTGTTTACCATAGATTGTTTTGGAAAAAGACAAAAAGTTAAAATGTTGTCTTTCAATTTGAGTATAAGGTTAGCGTCCTGAAATTTTATCAAGTGAGAAAGCACAGCAGTAGAAAAACCAGTCTAATTACATATGTCTACAGTCTATGGCTGTTCTTAGGTTTTATCAAGACTTTCAATTTTAATTATAAATTTAATAATATTTTCTGATTCTCATCAACGACAGTGATGCTTGAAGAAGACGATTAACGTTGAACCCGTATACAGTGGGGGCTATTGTGCAACATGGTATAACCATCTTCATGAGTTTCTTTAAGTGATTACTGATTATCTAGATTGTGTTCTTTGTTATTATAAAAAAAGTCATCTTAACCGTAAGGATGTATGATTACTATTTTTCAACTTATGATTAGCCAATACTATATTTAAATATATTTACTTAATATATTCAATTTATAATATATACTTTATTTAATATACCTATTTAATCTAGAACGACAAATGATCACGTACACCCAACTATACTAGTTAATTAATATAATTCTAATGTACAAGGGTATGTCATTGATATCCGTCTAATCGGCTGGACCGATTTGAATGAATTTTTAGTACACGTTTGGATAGCGCCTCAGATAGCTTAACTCTACAAATAAGCCCGGTAGAGGGCACTGCAGTCGATGTCTAGGTTATTTAGACTAAAAACTCAACCACTTAATTTATTATATGTACTGTTTTATCATACTTTATACATTTATCTCAGCGTAGCCCTGATATTCACGCGGAGTGGTGTATGTATACATAATTAATATTAATGAATACTTAGTGTAATATCAACTTAATTACCTTGTTTGTAACTCAATTAGATAAAATAAAAACTAAGAATACATATACCGCTTCTTTCACCTTACCTGATAAATACTTAAAACAGTTTTCAGTTTTGTTTTTTCAATCTACAAACGAAGTAACTATTTTAAAATTCATATTTAGTATGGGTACTGTAACACGTGAAAATGTTTAATTATGCGAGGTGACGAATACAGCGCGAGGTCACGGGGAGCATTTCCGCATCATCGTGTTGTCACCTTTTCATTTTGAGGCTTATACCTAGCAGTAAATATTTTGTTCTAACAATATGCAAAATGACAAGCTCTCGTATTTGAGCTCTATATTTTTAAAAGAGTTACGTATGCGGAAAATATTAAGGAAAGTTAAATATGTATAATTTGAAGGGGGTAACATAGGTCTCAAATATTTATAAATATTTTTATAGAATAAATATTAAATACATTATTTTTTTTTGCAAAATGATAATTTTAAAATAGTATGGCAGATATTTTATAAATACATAATTTCGATATATTATATATATATAGGTGTGTGTGTATATAAATTAAAATATAGCATGTTCCCCAAATGTAATAGCATGTGACAAATTTTATTTTGAATAAAGTTACCCTATATAGTTGTTATAACTTTTATATATATATATATATATCTGTTCTAATATTATTATATTATCAGGAACGTTTAATATCTAAACTTGAATGATTTATTACACAAAATTATAATAAAAAGGCGGAAATAATTCTAAAATATTTAAATGTACTTTCTATTGTAATCCTTCTCAATTTAAATTACCCAAATCAGGCATTCGTACAATATTTTCAAGGAACTTAATTCTAAACTGGACACTTGTTCCTGCTTCACGTATTTACTCACCATCATATCACTACATTAGTTATTGATCTACATATTATACTTTTACTCTGTAAAACTTACTTGAACTAAACTATATCAAGTTTTTAAGCTTACTTTCTTTTAATAAAAATGATAGTTACTTATTTTTACTAATTAAATATTAATATTCAACGATTTCATTTTTTATTTATAGATGTCTGTAAAATGATCCCTTCATTGAGTCATCTTTTCAAACAAGTTTGAAAAAACAGGCAATATACTACCAAACTTACAAGAATTTTAAATAAAATAACTCGTTTAAAGTATCTGAAAAATCCTAACGCTTTCCTACCGAGTATGATATAACTATATGAGATCTCTATTGCCTAAATCCTGAATTCTGCTTTTCATAATGTCGGTCAAACCTTTGTCTTGGAAGAATAAACTAAGGTACTTGGAAAGTGCAGTAGGTGGTAGGAGGTATGATAAAGGGTAATCCCCAGAGGACCAAAATTATCAGAGGTAAGTAGGTATCTATTCGTATAAATTTTGAAGAATATAAGTATACATATAGGACTTTTTTCCCAATCTGCTCCATATTTCACATTCTCCCTTTCCGAAAACCAAGATTTCATCAAAAGAACATGATCACAGTGGGTGTTTCATGTCCATGCAGCCACAACCAGCACGACAAGAGCTTACCTCTTAAGATGTAAGCCCACTGAGATCCAAACCTGCTGTGGACCTCATTAGACGTGTATGTTTACGGTATAACACGGTTTTTCTAGCAAGATATTTTTTTCATTAGAAATTCCTTTCATTTTTTCTGATACAGAACTTTTACTATGTATATCCAAATGTTATCATAATTGATAGAAATATCAGAGTAAAGCACCAATTTAGCTTTAGTTACAATTAAGTATTTCTAATAGAGACAGTGCAGAAATTTAATCTAAGAACATTAACTTCAAATAAACAAGAGTTATTTTTGACCTGGGAATAATTTCAGTAGCACATAAACCAAAAGTTGAGTGTTATGTTTAGAAAATAGATCGTTTTTATATTTAGTGTAACTTTCTAGATTTTTTCTAAATATTCATAACTAAATAATAATTATTTAAATAAAAGAGTTTTTATGTCGTTTAATGTTTCTATGTACTGCCAGAAAAATATTCTATAAGAACTTATCTAAACAAAATTATTTGTCACTTAATATTACCGATTCTTAAGCACTAATTCCTAAAATCATTAGTACACAATCATGAAAACAGTATGATAGCAAGTAAGCTTTGGCCGAAAATTTTCAAACGTGGGATAAAGGAATCTTTTGCCTTTTACTAGAGAATCTATGATAGGAAAATATTATACAGGTCCTTACAATTAAATCATTGTGATCTATTGAAAGAAGATAGTTTCTGGTATAGATTGATTCCAGTCAACTTCTTACAAAAACAAATAAAAGTATTTTACTCGAGATTACTTTGATAATGTAATTTAAAGCGCTGAGTTTATCTTAATTCTTGTCCTATGCTTAAGGGTCATGTCAAACCACACCTGCAGTAACATCTGTAGATAATCGTTGGCGACAGCAGCCACTATATTCCTGAGTGGTTTACCTATTTCTTTAGCTCAAAGATAGTTAAATTGTCTTTATAAATAAACTTTATTTAGAATTTGATTTCAAGTATTTTTATTTAGTTCTAGCAACTAAGACTATCTCCTAAATTAGCTACACAAAGGACAGTTTAATAGTAATTGAATCCTCTGCCTTCAATAATTTATAAATGTTCTTTTGTTTATTGCTTGAACGAGATTTCCTGATTTAAGTTTCGCCTGGGGATCTTAACAATGGCTTATAGGAACTAGAAAGTCAAAACTAGTTTTCGTCATTCACCTAGGATTTAACATTTCTTTTGTATGAAATTTGCGTTTAGTAATATTTAAGATACTCGAACTCGTGGACATGGCTTTAGTTTAACTCTACAAATTTTTATGAAGTTCTCATTATATTGCTAAAACAATTTAGCTGAACTTTCGGTAATACCCTAGTATGTTTGATATAATACACGGCAAAATATGCTTAATATAAAACGTTTTGGATATTAATAAAAAATATAAAGAGCGTAGCTGTTTAAATAAACTGCGGCTCCTCTCTCTAAATTCTGCCAACTGGAATGTATTAATGTTAACCTCTTAGAACATACTTGATTAGCTCAACGAGGGTAGAAAGTTAGAAACGCTTAATTTCTAGTTATCAAGATCTTATAACATTTTTTCGCACCGTCAGTTGATACCTTTGAACCGTTCCTAAAAATAATAAAAAGCTTTTGTTTTTCAAATTAGTAATTTTAATTAGTTATGGTTTAGTTAACTGCTACTTTGTATTTAAGAGCTATGAGGCTAGTGCCTACCTACAATCCAGGAAAAAAATTGACATTACACTCTAAAATACAGCTAATAATCTCCAACAAAAACAAAACTCCTTCAATTTAGCTAATTTATAAGTTAGAAAGATAAATGTAAGTCTCCAAATTTCAAGTATAGTTTCAACATACTTTTCTACATCATAAAACTACCTTTTTAAGATTTATTTTAGATATATTAATATACTTTTTCCATTCTTCGACAATTTTTAATAAAGCTATGTTAGTTATAGTTTTTTTTTATAATTATTAAATGTAAAGTATTATGTAGATTTCAGTAAGATACAAGATTAACGCAGTAACATGGCGGATAATTTTTTGACATCGGGCTGGACATTTTATTACAAGACAGAATTTCAAAATCGCAATGGCAATTTATATTTCTCTTTTTCCTTCTTTGTATTAAAGTAGAACCATTTTAGAAAAATATTAACAACACCCATTCACCTATTGTTTATTGTATTTTAATACATATTATTTGTTGGGGATGTCAGATCGAAAACCAGTTTTTTATAGCGTGGAAATCTTAATAACGAGTAGTACGTACATTATTAATTTATACTATTTTTTTGGGACTGTTTACTGTGACACATTAGAAAAGATATTCACATAATTGCTTAAAAATAACTCACTATTTCTGTGTGGACAACATTTTGTTTAACAAAGGACTGTGGTCTTATTAATAGTTATGAAAAATGAAGCTATATAGGTTGACGATTAATTAATAGCGAACTGGAAAAAACTGTCGTTCTTGCAGAAACTGCAATGTTAAAAACAAAATGTATAAAATTGTAGATGAACTCATTTTGATTATCAAATTCTGCAAGCCTCCGAAGTAACTCAATTGTAATATTAAACAAATAAGTTTCAGACCTATCTATATATTCTTTTTGTAAGCCAAAAAGAAATATGAACAAGACTTCAGTTGTTGATCCATTCTGTAGTCTCACACTGCATGCAGTACAGTAAGATAGTCTCAAGAATTTTGATACCTAATTAAATGTCACGTCAAAAGCATATACCTCAGTTCTTAATATCTTCCATAATTAATTTAAACTTCTTTCAAATTTATTCTATGGAAATATTACAATTATTCGCAGATGTATGTGATAATCTTGAAACAGTCGAGTTTAGCGATACAGTAACTTAAGGTAAGATTATAGTGACACTTGACACTTCCATCATTATATCGTGAAAGCATATCAGTGTCAATTCCTATAGAAATCCACACATCATTCCGGCAAGGCAACGGCCTCGATGCGATAAAATCACGGGAACCGGTAGCGATGCACCATGGTGTCCTGGCGAGGACGGCACGCTGACCGCATACCGTTGTAACATTGTGTCCGTGTCAGTGTTTTGTTTTCGTTCTTAGGCCGTGTCAATACGAACGCCTTGTTGCGACGAGATACCAGAGGGGGTGAACGTTATAGCGCCTCTTTGATAATTTGAATATGAATAGCGATGCAACTGGCATGACTTAAAATTTTCAAGAGACAATGTTTTCCTCAATGCTTTAATTAAATTTACAGCTTTGTGCATAAAGATCTTTTATTAATGTACAGTCATACATCCAAAACAAGCTATCTATGTTATATTTTCACAATATAGATAGACAAAGCAAAGAAAGTGTTTTTCCCCTATCTTTGGCCAGAGTATAAATATCCAAAATCCTAATCATGTTCAGCCAACCATCGACAACCGGTTTATGTATTTCATAGTAGGCAAAAAAAAGATGTTTCTGCTTTTGTTTCCTATTTTCATTGAAAAAACAAAAATAAATATCCTCAGTAAGCTACTTGCCCTAAATATGATTGAGAGCCATAATAGAATTTTATATAAATACTTTTACTGTAAAGTTTTATCATATAAATATCACGAGTCAATTAAACATTAATAAATAAATAATTATCAGTTTTCAAATCGATTGTTATATTTTTAATTTAATGAATTCTAAACAGTTTGGAAAACGAAAAAGCCTATTAAAGTTGTTATTAACATGTTTTTTAGGTAGTTTCTTGTGCATCCCAGTGTAAAGTCAAGCATTAGTGAAGAGTCCCATTTTAAGTTCCATATGCATACCATTTTTAACTAATGACACAATAGTCCAGATTTTTGATTCCAGTACAAAAATAATGTATAAGGTTAGTTATATAAAACTTAAAAGTATTTGTGAAATAAACTTGAAAACATAGTCATTAGAATGACCCATTTTAAAATAAATTAATGTAAAAGAATACTTCTATACTCAAACATAGATATGGCTAGAGGTCTGTCTAGGCAACAGAAGCGCTGATGCTATTCGCCTGTTTAAATTCCAAGTCGAACAAACTGAATATTAGATCTAGTAACCACAAGATGCTTTAGGCAACAGTTTGAAAAGTTTTATTTGTGATGAAGATCCCTTGTTAGATAACAGATAATAACTCACGTTATTGAATAGAGCTCTATTTAAAGATTTCCGATAATAAATTATTTAACCTGAACCAATGTATCAGAAATATTTACTATGTTTTAAGTCAGATAACATCAATTGAACAACTGATGTTAACCAAACTTTTTGTTATGTAGTTATGAATATAGTTTCATATAGACAAAATATATGTTACTGTAAAGAATACCTACTTAATTTAACACCTTGCATAGTTTATTTTGATCATGTATAAAAAAGCATATGAACCAATATTTAATATATCTAACAACAGTTTCTTATGAAAATTATACACCTAGGGTAAAGTAGTGACAAAATTATATTCTTCAAGAGAAAATATTAAATTTTAATGTTGAAGGCAATTGCAAGGTAAATATTAGAAATTCTTGAATACAGTATGGAGAAATTAATATTGTATAGTAAAACATGATGCCTACATAATTAACTATTTATTGAAAAAAAAAAAAAATTTTTTTTAATGTAACTTAAATCTTTCACAAGATACAATTACATCGTTTACAAATAAATCTACTTTTGCTTAGTCTATTTTTTTCTTAGTTATACTGTCTTGTGTATGTATGTGTACTATCACTATCATGTGTAAGAAATATCTTCATACTATTTTGTTGTGCTTATTTTTATTTAACTATTAAATGTAAATTAATGATTAAGTCCTCTTAGTTCTGAAATAATATTTTTACTTACCATAGAGAAAACCGAGTTTATGTTAAATTATAATCAGTTCTAAACTAAATGAATTCCATGATGAGGATAAATCAAATATAATTCCTAATACCATTTACACATTTAATTGGTATGATAATACATAATATTTAAATCAAGTCAATCAATATTTGTTTTTTAATACAGCATAACCGTAAAGTATAAAACAGCATATCTTGGTTCCATTTATTTTAAATAAATAATATCACTATCCTAACCTACTGACATACAAATTATTGTAATATTTGTGGTAAAATAGTTTCAAACAAATATTACAAACATAGTTTAGGTATATGTGAATATTTACTGTATTTCGTATAGCTACCTGAACGCAATGAACGCATCTCCAAGTTCCCCGCCCACTATGTGCACTCCGCCCTCGGGTATCGAGAGACCCCGAAAGTAATTTCTAATGTCGAGAGCATTTGCCGACCAAGGGAGATTCTGCAGTCTAATGATGACACTCATGGTTACCTATAAACAGAGGGAATACGCCTGTCCATTTTATGAATTTATATTTTAGACAATTCTTATCATGTTATTTTACATTCATAAGAATTATTCACAGATTTCTGTTTTTGAGTTGTGTTATTAAGAGACAAATCTCAAACAAACATGTTATGATGTTAAGTTAAATACCACGTATATACAAGTTCTGTACTTAACTGTACGTACAACAAATCTCAGTTTATAAAATGGTGACTTGATAAATAATAAGTGAAATAATAACAATGATAAAAATAACATCCTTATTATTTCCTAAAACATAAACATAACTGTTTTTAATTAAGAAACATGTTTTCTTTTTGAAGTAGGTTAGACATCAGTTATTACGTACGCTATATAACAATGGTGTTTCATACAAACAGCAACAACTTACCTACTACTTTTCTAGATCCTGTTTAATACACACATTAGTAATAAAATGACATATTTATACACAAAATTACCGAATCTAATGATCAGTACATACAACGTTGGAAAGTCATCGAATAATGAATTTTTATGCCGACGACAATGATTTAACTAAAATGGCGTCAAAGGTAATACAATAATGGTTGCATTAGCTACCAACTTCCTGTTTGGTTTTTGTAGAGAATATTCATGGAAAACAACAGATAAAAAATCAAAAATATATTTTAATAATGATACAAGTAAATTTATAAATATATTCTAATTATATAGATTTAGTTAAAAGTATTTTTTATGTAAATATTTTAATTCAATAATATTCAAAAAAAATATTTTATTGCAAATATTTTGTATTAATAATTACAATTAGTCCATAGTGAAATCATTTAGTCAGTATAAGCATGTTAGGAGTATAAAAATTACAAACAAATGTTTAAAATACGAAACGGAGAGTTGAAAATAATCAGGTTTTGTTTTTTTTTATCTGTAAACCCTAAAACTCCTATGCCATAATATATGGAAGACATTGGTGGCGCCTCTTTCTCTTCAATGAGAAAGTATTTAAGGTTACGTTCGAAAACATTATTATATGTTTTTAGTAAGCCATTGGTAATTTAAATCTAGCAAAATTATAATATTTGTCTTTTGAATTAAATAGAGACTTAAATCCATATTTATTTATTTTACATAAATATTTAAATTCCCAAAATTTAGAATCAGGATCAAGATCATAATTTAAAAAAAAACTAGTTGACGTTTGTGAATTGTTAGTGCTGTTAAAATCCCATGTAATAATTATTTTAAATACTTAGCTATATTAGGTATTTTCTACATATTTTCAAGTAAAAGACTGTGAGTACATTTTACCTAATTGAGTTATTTTTAATAACCTTATTTCGAACTTTTAATAATGGAGTCCAAAATAAAATAAAGTAAATAATTAATTCTAGTTTTCATTCCCTTTTCCGTTAACCATTAGCATCATTATTATATTAAGCATTAATGGTCATAAAATTTGTATCTCCGAGAATATAATGATGATTTCTGATTACCTAAATAATAACTTATATTTAATTAGTAGTATTTAGCTTTTTTTAAGGTCAATGACTACATCCATGGCTTTCTAGATTGTTTTTTTTCTTCTATATTGTATATTAAATCATAAACACTTTGCAAAAAAGATAAAAATAAAATGAATGGCTGTTTTAATTGATATGTTATTGATTGCAGATATACAATAATGTTGCGTATGAAGTTGCTATAGATTGCTCAATTTTGAAGTTATTTTTGAGATACAAAGTGTTACATTGTATCTGATATGTGCGAGCGGTACCCAGGATATCTCTTCGGAGGGACTCCGGTCAGCAGCTGGGACAGAAGTTTTAATTCACTAGAAAATGTAAGTATTCAAAGCTCAACACTACATATTAATTTAAATTACTTTTATGGTCGATATTTTAGATTTGGGTTTAAAACCAAGTAATTAAAAAAATGTATGATAAAACATTTTTAACTTGAAGTAACTATAAATTGAAATTTTATGTGTGTAAGTAAAATTTCTCTCATTAACTGTTGCAACTCAAATACTTAAGCAATTTTTTTTAGAAGTTTTTGTTAATTAAAAATTATAGTTTATAAAAATTATGTTTTTGATAATCTAAAGGAAATTTGCTTGTGTTATAAACTGTCAATTCTATTTAAGAATGTCTTAAAACATTTTTCTTTAATTTGAAACTGAAAACATTATAAAATTCAATAGGAGGAATTATGAATTAGTATACAGTTTATTGCGAAATTATAATTTAGGTATAGGAAATGATGCTTAAAATTGTACAGGTTAAAATTTGAACAACAAGTTTTTAATAGTCAAATCAAATATACATGGCTGTATTAAAAATACTTTTCATATTTTTTTGTAAATCTAGTTGGTTTATATCTGAAGTTCAGTTTTTGTTGTTCCTTTGACCAATGATGAAGGTTTTTTCATTGTTACATTTGTTTTCAAACAATTGGCTTTGCTACCTTTGTTATTTTTCTTTTTATGACTAAGATTTTGATGTAACAAGATTAATTTAGAAATGTAAGTATTTATTTGTTATTATTCTTGTAGCATCTTTTGCGACTATGATAATATTATTCTATATTTTTTGTGTTAGAACCACATTATAGATATTGAAATTCTTACAAGAATATTATGTCCATGCTTTATCTATATTTGGGATAAATGTAATAAAAATATTTTTTTTGTCACACTAAGTGTGATGCTTATAAATTATATATCAAAAAATATTTTAATGCTAGCGTTAAGTACATGCAACATTATATAGAAAACATCATTAACTTTGGCAGCTTGCCAGAACCTCTTGTCGCCTTCTCGCAAGAACTACCCCCACTGTGGTTTTAGACAAATTGTGGATTTTGCCAGATTAGCATAATAATACATTATATAATCGTTTTTTTTGCAATTAATTATTCATACCAATATCCCAATCTATATCTATTTGGTCTATGATATTCTAAACAATTTACAAATTTCATTATCTTTGTTAAAATAAAGCATAATATATTTTGTCCCAAGTTTGCTTACAGTATTGTTGAACTACATGCCAAAGAAATATATCGCGATGTGCATTTAAATGTCGTTCTCTGTATGGTAAAAATATATATATATATATATTTTAGTTATGATTTTATATATATTGGAATTGTCCCAGATGATTTAGAACGGAACTTGCCGCATTGCGATTGTGTCTGAAACTGTGTGTGCGCGTTAAAAACTTTTCTCATAAATTTCTACGGTGATACCGTTTTTCTTTAGTACACCATGGAACCGAAATGAGCATAATTAAATATTTTGTCTTCGAAGTTTTTTTGGTCACGATTTATAATATTGCCGTTGTATTTTTAATGGTATAAATTTGCATGTTTTATGATTTTATCTTTTACAAATGATGTTGTCATTTAAACATATATAATGTGTAGATAGTGAAAATGTAAAAAGAAAATTTGAATATCGAAAAATAATTATAACGGTTTGTTAAAGTTTTTCTAAATGAACTATTTATTACGCGCGAGCTCTGTTATATCATCATACAATCAATAATGCAAGGAAATTGCTGGCTCACGTTTTTCTTCCATAACTTATCTTAACTACAGACTTGGCCTTAACGGTTTTGGCACGCATTTATGCGTCATTTCTCTGGAAATATCGCTCTCATTTGCCTTATATACGATTTTTTCCGTTAGAATAATTCGAGATTTAAATCTAAATCCCTTGTCGTACACAATGTTAGCATAAAAATCCTTTCCACAGATTATAATACTTAAATGGCTTCCATTTTCGCACCTCAATAGTCTGTTAATGATTTGAAGGTTTTCTTTCGCTCAGAAATCTTTAATTTAATGCTTCAGATAAAATCAAATCCACATGCATACCTCCGTGTAACTGAAATCAATAGAACGGTTGATCTTATTTCTATTATATCAAACGATATCGCACAATATCAATAAGATATACCCTGAGGACAAGTTATAGGAGTTTTTAATTAAATTACGACTGAATAGAAGTAAATTGCTGACTTCCAATATCGATCTCGCTACTACAAGTTTGCTCGTTTTAACAATATTAACTTTGATGAATTCATCTCGGCGATGCTTTAAATATTAATGCAACTAAATGAGGGTATGGACTTTAATATACTTATATCAACAACTATTTAAATATGGGGGGTATATGTATATTTTTCGTGCAATAAATCTACAGCAATAACGAAATACAGAAGTAAATATTAATTGAAAACTATTCTTTCAAACGATTACCAAAAGAAATGTCATAAAATTGAAATGAAGTAAGGAATACACCTTAATATTGTTTATTATTATTTGTATGTTTATTTTTGTATTAAGAAATGTTAAATATATTAAATTATTTAGAATTCACAGCTCGTATATTTCCATTGTTTTGTATACAATGGCGATCATTTTCTATCGTCTTTCTAGTTCTAGTGGTTTGAGGTGCTTTAGCCAAAGTGCTTCGAGAACGGAACGAGTTACATAAAATAGTAGCACTACAACACCGCTTCGGGTCACGGTCGCGACCCAGTTTTTTGGTTGATTGTAATGTTTATGGTATATTCGGTTTGAATTATTTACGGAATTTCGGAATTAACAGATGCCTAGAATGAATTTGAAGACTTAGATGCCATATATGTTTTGTGTATTAACCGAAAAATTTACCTTCGTTTCGTTTGACCGTTTGTTTAGATAACATTATGTATTTCTGATTTATATAATCTTTATATAAATCGATTTATTCTAAGGGATTCCTGTTATGTTATAAATAAGGTCTATTATTAGTCAGATATAAATATCTAGGACGCGTAGGCGTTGGGTTGGGTTACTTTGATCTCAATAAGAAACTTAAAATGTCACGGAAAATGTCGTACAAGAATTGAATAATCGTTTGAAAGCTTATAAATGTGCTGAGCAAAGGCTTCAATAGTTAGAAATGCTGCGTCACGAAATAATATTGAATGTTAATACGCTAATGTGTATATGTACATACTAAATACATTGGCTATATACTCAATTCCAGGAATAGTATAGAATTCAGTACTTAAACTCGTTCTAATATATTGATATGAAAAAAAATATACATTTATACTATGGTTTTTATCTGGGTCCTATGTTTTGCTATAAATATTTAAAAGCGATTTTTGGAAAAAAGGCATTGGGTATAGTTGATATTATGGTAATTTGTGTTACTCTTTCGAATCAAATGATGGGCGTGTCTCATATTGTACAAGTGAATGGCGTTTCTTCTTCTACCTGGCAATTTCCCGGCTATAGCCAGGGTCTGCCTTACGTATTGTGAATAGTTTTGGTTAATTGTTTTTTACAACCGGCCGCCTGCCTGCCATCACCCCTCTTTTGGGAATCAGCCTTAATCAGTAATGTCTAAATATTCTTAGAAAGTACATATGACTTAGGCAACTAGAGGCGGGCCCTCTAACCATTAGGCCACCACTGATTAAGTGAATGGCATCACTGTACTATGAAATTGTTTTGTAGCAAATCCAGCAGCAGTATCGAGGGCGTGTAGGTGCGGGTGTCCGTTGTTGGGGCAGTATGTCAGAGGGAGGGATATCATCGGCGGGAGACGCGGGTAAGACGAACCTGATCGTCAACTACCTGCCGCAGACTATGACCGAGAAGGATCTATACGCGATGTTCATGTCCATAGGACCCATAGAGAGCTGCAGGGTTATGAAGGATTTTAAGGTTTGTCACGATGTACATATTATATCTTAAGTTTAGTAAACTCCTATCCACGTATCACATCATTAGCTCGATAGCATCAAATCATATTGCAAAGTTTCGTAATATTTTTTCTTTAATCCCTACTAATATTATAAATGCGAAAGTAACTCTGTCTGTCTGTCTGTTACGCTTTCACGCCTAAACCAATCAACTGATTTTAATTAAATTTGGTACAGAGATAGAGTTGACCTTGAGAAAGAACATAGGATAGTTTTTATCCCAGACTTTTGAAAGGTTCTCTTGGAAAAGCGATATAACCGAACTCCACGCGGGCAAAGCTGCGGATGGAAAGCCTAGTATAATATAAAAAAATTACAAAGATAAAAATTCATGCATTTAGTATGCAAAAATAATGAATAATATTAATTTTCATGAAACTTATTTTCTGCAGACTGGTTATAGCTACGGATTTGGTTTCGTCAACTTCACTAGAGAGGAAGACGCAGCACGAGCTATCGAAACATTCAATGGATATCAATTAAGGAATAAGAGACTAAAGGTAAATGTATTGTATATTTAAAAAAACCTATTTTTTTCCCTTAGTAATAATTTAAATATATATAGATATATCTAATACAACTTTATCAATACATATTTCCAGGTATCCTACGCTCGTCCTTCCGGTGAGGATATAAAAGAGACCAACTTGTACGTGACGAATCTGCCGCGCGCCATAACCGAGGACCAGTTGGAAACGATATTCGGGAAGTACGGAAGAATTGTACAGAAACATATACTGAGAGACAAGAGCAACGGCACACCGAGAGGTGTCGCTTTTGTGCGGTCAGTATTACATCAATTAAAACTCCTATGTTGATAAATACAAGAATATGATTGCTCAGGAGTGTCACGATAAATTAGCTATAGTAAGGGACTAATAATAATAGTAGCTACTTCATTATGATCCCTTAGGATGGACACGAGGTTCAGTAAAATGTTGTTATTGCCTATAGAGCCAGTATATAGGAACTATATTGTTTTGTTTGTAAACCTAACTGATATTATGGACAAACTTTGCTACTAACTGCATTTTTTTGGGTAAGAACCAAGCTCTATTTTAATAGTAATTTCAGCTGAAATACTATTACTGTTAACATCTCGATGACTTTTACACTTAACGAATATTTTCCGCGGTTAGTCTAATTACACATTATTATAGGTCATACCCGTAGATAACTTGGTTCTTTAGTATCGTTTCTAACATAATATTATTTGAATTTATTAATTATAATTTAAAACTGTACATTACTTTGTTCCACGTTCCAGGTTCGATAAACGTGAGGAGGCTCAAGAGGCTATCGCTGCACTAAACAACGTGATTCCCGAGGGTGGTTCCGAGCCACTATGTGTTAAGGTTTTATTGTTTTTAATATTTATAGTGTCTATTAATACACATTTTCGTCATTATATATACTATATGATTATATACATATATATGTAGTTCATTCATATATGTACTATTGTCCCATCTTAAATATCGAGTATATCATACTAGTCTTAGAAGTTTTGTTTTAGTCTATCACGTGTATTTTCAATTCGTTTGATAAAAAAACATTTTTCCGCCTGCTGGTCCTGTATCAATCAATAAAACAAATTGCTATAAAATATTGCTGAGCTGTAACGGTTATGTACCTAGTACGTGTAGAAAAATTTTCGCAAATCAATGAAATATATGATCTCTGTGCATGCAACCAATTGGCTGGGGTTTGGTGGGGGGTATGGAATTAGAGAGCGGGACCCGACACGCCGCGCGTGAGACACCACAGCGACACGGTGACAGACAGACACACGTGTTATCAATATATATATTTATATATAAAACTGAAATTATATCAACGCCATATTATATAACAAAAAGAGTCCACGCAGACATTTACTATATTATTATTTATATGTCTTCATTATGATATAATATTGAACGATTGATGAACGGGTGAATGAGTGAATGAAATGAGCGATGAACGGAATAATTGAAAACGTCCTTATATGTCAGAAGAGACATAGATTAGTATAGAATGAATGATTCAGGAAACAAACTAGGGCTAAGACTAAGACTAGCTATACATCAGTCAACACAAGTTTTTATCGACAAACTTCTTACCTCATTTATAAACTTAATATTGAATATGTATTGTTATGTTATAATACTGGAAATGTCTATAGTATGATGATGCACAATTAGTATTAAATATATGTACAGTTCTTTAGTATGTACCTACTGATATTTAAAATTATACGTACATGATTAATTATAGTAACATTTTCGTGTTTACACATTTAATTAATTTACATGATCCCGAATTTTCAATTCCTTTGAAGCTACCGTAAGCATGGGCAGACGAGATGAAAGACATGTAATGTAGATATAAAATGATAAAAACGCATATAATCCCAAAAATTTAGTATTATCAAAAATACACTTGAATTATACTTTCTTAAACGTCTAGATTCCGCGTCTATCTCAAGTTTTTTACTATCTTAATTAATACTGGCGTTGATAATGTTTCATTCAAATGAAATATTACATATATTTAATTTCAATTAATTTCGTATATGCAACATACGTATTATATTATATATTTCACATACATATATACATATGTATGATATATATTTACTAATGTAAGTTTCGTTCAGGTTGCCGAAGAACACGGGAAGCAGAAGGCAGCGTACTACGCCGGCTGGGCCGCTGGTTTTCATCACAATAGGGGTAAGGTTTAAGGTTATTTCGTATGACGAATTCTCTTCAAACTGTCAGTACTTGAATCTGATGAAAAATAAATTATTTATTATATAAGATAAAGATCGAGTATAATTTCTTTCTGTCGCTTGCTCTTTATATTAACTTGGGCTATTTTGTTTTCTGCCGAATAATATAATTTTTGTATGTGTCATTTAATTCTGAAGTTCCGTGATTATTTATTATTTAAAAAAAATTTTTCGTTCTTTTTGTAGTTCGCTTGAAAGGTAAGTGTTTATTATGCTATTTATTTTATGCTCTTCGACATACAAAAATATATTTACATATAAAGAGTGTTTTAATTAAAGTAGATAAGCGAAATGGTGAATGATGATTCGCAAATCAAGTACCTATGTATAATTGTATTATGAGGTACCATTAGATTTGAAATATAAGTATAACATTAAATAATATATTTTAAGTTCTTAAATTTTGAATTTGGTTCTTTTTCTCGTATTTCGAATAAAAATAGTATTTTTTTTAATAAAGAATCTTTATAAAATATATGATATATGTGAAAATAAACGATGTGTATATCGCACGCTGCACGGATAGTCCCCCCCGTTATACCTCAGCGGCATCACAGCTTGGACCAGCTCGATATGCTGCACCGCCAGGACTATAACTACATGTACCAGAACAGGTACCGCCACTACCAGCCGGCCTACATGAACCATCGCCCGTTTTGAAAATTGTATTGCAAAAAGTTCCGTCTCAACGATACAAGGATATAGACGGACTGTAGACGGTATATAGTTGGACTGTAGCATGACATAGATGGACTATATACTCAATTTTATTATTATTAATTTTTCCATTGTTAGTATTTCGATATTGTGATATGGTCCCATTTCGGATAGTAGTTATCATTTGTATCCTAGTTTTATGATATGCTAGTTTTGATTGGTATGAATCTAGGCTTTAATCTAACGTTAGCAACTTTCATATTAATATTGTTGTCGAAAAATGCGGTTACCTATAAACGAGTGACCAAATTTTAATGTTAAATTAAGCTAAGTGACAAAAAAAAAAAAAAAAAAAAATACAAAACCATAGACGGCATAATTTTTTTTTGTATTGCTTTGTAAGATTCAGACTGTAATTGTATTTTTAGTTCGTCATTTGATTGTATCGTAATAAAGATGAGTAGAAGATGCATTTCTTTGTATCGCATTCAAGGTTTATTTCTATAGAATGCTGTTACATAGACGAAACGAGTTTTCCAATAATATTCTAAGAAAGTATCCTATTTTTACTGATACTACTCCTATAACATTATACTACTATAATATAGTATAGATTTGATTTTGATTACATTAAGAAATAAAAGTTATTGTATTAGATATGAGGTAAAATGATATGTAATACTAGACTTATTGTGTAAGTTTGCGTGTCAATTTGTTGATTTTTTATAAGCAACACTGTCTTCTATATATTATTTTCCTTGATTTTTTTTATATGACACAATTTTGAAAATAATGGAATTATATTTTGCGAACGCAGTATGTGTCATATTTGGAAGATATGTTTTGTTTCAAAATATTTAGGCTTTAACTTTTTTTCATTACTTTATATTTCGACAACACGTACTATAGCGCTACTATATTACATTATTTTTCCCAAGTATTAAAATAATTTAGTATGTGGAATTATCTATAGTAGATGGTGTTGCCATATGACGGCTTATAAACCGTGACGTGCTCAATACAATTTACTAGTCTGTTAAACAGAGATTAAAATTTATATGAAAAAAATAATATCGCTTCTCTTATAAAAGTAATGTTTAGCTTTGTGAATCGTAAATCTACTTTGTATTGTATGTAGTTTAGATTCAAAGTAATTTATCATTGCAATAATTTACTTTCGATTGTTGCGGGTAGTTTTACATTTGTTTTTAGCGTTTATGTCTTTGATCAGAGACGTTGCAATTAAAAATACATATTATGTGTATAGCAATTATTTTGTAACCATTTAAAAATAAATATTTTTTGTTCGATGGGAAAAATGGTGTTGGTGTATCTCAAAAGTATCTAGATAATAACTATGTACAACATCGTTCTACTATAACGTAATATTTAACATACTTAAGTGTAATGTCTAATAATTATGAGCCATACATGATATCTCTTGCATATAATCGTTAGAAATATATATATTTTTCTTTAAACATCCTATTTGATACCTAAAAATGACAATATACATTAATGAGTAATATTCTTCTGTAGTTTCCGAGTCTAAGAATATTTTATTTATTACTTGTGACGGGCGCTGGATGTTTTCGTTTATTTAATATATGTGTATTTTATTACTTACTTTTTTCGAAATAGCATTTTTTTGTTCATACTCTAGCGCCTGACACATTTGTATTGTGAATCTTATTGTAATTTTAGAAGGTAGGTTTACATTTCAATGGGTAAAGCTGAATAGCGTATATGTTATAAGAAAATTAATCTTATGACTTGAAACTTATGTTCCAGCGTTTCTCATTGAATACGTGCTTAGTATAGTTATAGTTTAATGAATTGTGCCTAATGCGTATTTTCTAAGTCTAAAATGTTGGTGGTCGTTGTTGTTATGGAAATACAAGTTTCGAAGTTAATACTGTTATGTAATAAAAACATTTCAGTGTCATTTTTATCATATGATGTATATAAATATATGGAGATCAATTAATATTTTTTGATTGACTTCATGTATTTGTAGATTATGGTCAGTTTTTCAATGGGCATATAGTAATTTCATAACATTATGTTTTTCTTGTATTAGATAAAACGATCATTTTGTCGTATTCTACGATCGTTGTAAGCATTTCTATGAAGTATTCCAAGTTTAAAAAAATATGATAATTTGAAAAAAATATATATTGAATTGTAACGAACCATTTATAACATATTTAATGATTATATAATTAGTCTGATAATATGTTATTTAGACGTGGTTTCTAGTATATAAGTTGTCTTAATAAAACTGTACGTTTAGTGAAGAGTATTTTCATGATATTTCATTATTAAAAAAATAATCTGCGATAATCGTTCTCTGTAATGGAAACATATATTTTTAAATAGTCCGTTTATTTGTTGGAATTGATGTATGTTGTTGTTAACGGTTTCGAAAGACTTTGATAGATGCAAATTGTGAAAAGATTTAACCGCTTTAATCTATAATTAAAGCTTTTTTGACTCATATGATTCTGATGCAGTTTGTGGGGATGCTCATTAAATTTACGCAATTTTTTGATTTTCAGATTAGAATCTTCTTTTTTCGTTAAAAATCTGACTTCTCTATTGGTCCCATAAAATCCATTCCAACAGATAAGTAGTGTGGTGATAACTAAGAACTAGAAATGTAATAAACGTGGTTTCAATGTAAAGTCTCGCATATTTTCCTACATAAAGTTTATTTTCTGACATTTTCTAGATTATTCTGAAAACTTTAAATATTTAGTAATTATTTAAAAATATAGATGTCTGTTAATGTAATCCAAATATTCTTTAAAATTCTTGACATATTTTGGAAAATTAGATCTCGATGTTTATTACCGCCGTTTGTGTATGAAATAATATGAAAAATATCTAACATGTGTAATGTCGACAGAAAACAAATTGTAAAAGACACTCTTCCAGATTTTGGCCAAACGGTAGACTTATTTAAATAAATAATATTATTAAAATGAATTTTTATTCATCTCCAATTCAACGTATATTTTAACGTAGCTGTTATATTTATGGCATTAATTTTTTGACCATCCTTAGGGGACTTTGCCTGGAACTGTGGGAACTGCATGATGCCGGATGCCTGGGAAAGGTTTCCGTCCCCACCATTGGGAGGCAGTCATCCAACTACTCCCAGGAACGGATGTAGGCCGGGATCCTGCGCCAACACTAGGATATTTCCCAACTACCCAAAAAACTCACCCAGGAACAATAGGGGACGGAACTTCCCCTGGGGTCAGGGTGTTGAAGATAGGTTTAAGGGACAGAGGTGTAGAAACGGTCAAGCGCCTTATTGGTAACGGAATACACATAATTTTTTGGTAATAAGTATAGTACAAGATGTATGAAGGCATACCAAAGATAACGAGCTGACATGACTGGTTCAGAAAACAATTTCACATATGTGATTGTAGGATTCTCCCCAAGAATATTAATTTTATAGCTGGGGTGATGAGTGTGTACTTTGTTTTTGATGGAAATATAGGCACTAGATTATTTTTGTGCCTTCCTTTATCATCTTAACGAATTTATAGGTTCAATGACCGGTTTACTAATGAAACTTTTAAGGAGCAAGTTGAGAAAACGTATAGTTATATCTAAATGGTTATCAATTTACGATCAGAATAAGTGAACATTACAATTTAGAGTTTTCTTTAGTAATAATGAAACATTGAAACTCCTTCGTCATTGCAATTTATTAATAATTTTGTTGGTATTTACTTAAATTTATGTTATTTAACAAAACTTTTTCTTTCATAAGTCCTTTTCTGTAGGATAACATAAACAAGTTGGTATACACTAACGTTAATAACTTCAAACTATTTTTTCATACAAAAAAAATTGTATATGCGATACGTTAAGTTGGAAAATATAAAAGATCTTTGAAATTAATATTGATTTCAAACTCTAAGCAGTAAATATGTCGTGTAAACAACAATTTAGTCTGCTAACTTGATAGCTTTTTACTATTTTTGTTGGTCTCATTTATAATTTTCATTACATAGATGGTAGAAGATATTTTTATTTTGTAAAAGCGTTATTGTGTTCAAGTGTTTTATTATTATAGAATAGTTTTGGGCCACGCGTTTTTTATGTTTACAGAGGTTGCATTAAATTTATTTTTTCAAATGTTCTAAGCTTGATAATTTTGAATGCCTTTCAATGTATTAATCCTTTAAGTGATTTAGTTTAGTTTTGTTAGTTATGTCATTCTGTAAAAACGGTTTTTTCTTAGTGTTTTTTTAAGACTATTTTGTAATATATTAAAAAGTTGTAAATTATTAAAATACTAAGCTATAATCTAGTGTTTTTATTTAATAAAATAAATTAGGAGCCTTAAAATATTCTAACAGAGCAAAATATATATTTTATATATAAATGTAAGCGTGTTGTTTGGAGATTAATCAATTAATTTATATCAATAAATTATTTTTTATGGTAACTGTTTGTGTCTACTTATAAATAAGTAATTTATCTTATGATGAATAACAATTAAATATCTTTACAAGGAAATAATATATAATATAACGTACATACATAAAAGCAAAATATTTTAAACGAATATTTATTGCAAAATAAGGGAATGCAAATATATTTTCGACTATACAAATTGTTTGTAAATAATAGAAATATTATTTCATCACAGCTGTGGGATTACATGAAAGAAAGTTGAATATATATTGTTTACTCTAGCCCCTCTCTCCATACTATTTATTTATTTATATTAAACTTATTTATTGAAGGGTTCAGTCGATATGCTATATCTAATATTAAAAATTATGAAATAGTTAAGATTTTCCATATATACCACCCACAAGTATTGTCATGGTAGACTTATGAACAATAAAGAAAATAAATGGCTTTGCGTATATTGGACGTGTACTTGTTGCTATTTCTAAATTTGCTGGTATTGTTGAGTATACGTCCACGCCTTCCTCCGAGACGAATATTCTTGCTCTCTGTTCAACTGTCGCAACGTACAACGGGTCCTCTGATAGCCCAGACAATTCCGCTTTATCAGGATCAAATATAGTATATGTGCCCATATCGTTCAAAGGAGCGTTTAATACGAGAAAAGATTGCTTCTCAAACCGCGGCAATTTAACAGTTATATTTTTAGTTCCTACGTCATTAAAATCACTCTTCAGCTTATCAAAAATATTTTTCAATAATACCGAGGCTAACTGCTTATATACCTCAGTCACAGTAACGCCCTCGTATGGCTTTATGATAAGCATGCAAAATTTAGCATCCGTTCCAAAAGGTAATTCAGTCACTGTAGCTTTCAACTTTTTTATATCTGAGAAGGGAACATTCATCTCTTGGCTCATTATGTTAACTGAATCCACAGGGTTACCAGCAGCATCCACAGAAGTTAGTACATAAGTATTCGACGCATTAAACGGTGTCGACCACTTGCCTTTAAAACTGAATACGTTGCTGAAAATTAAATCCGTTGCATTCAAATCGTTTGGTCCAAATACTGGAATTGGAAATTTTGTAGTTGATTTTATTATAGAGTTTAACAGACGTGGCGCACTTATATCAGCGAAATCCACAGACCAGATATTTCCCTTCGTTTGTTCCACTCTTGTCACAAAGTCCAATGGTACTTTCAAGCTTTTGTCGCGAAATAGGAAATTTTTTATCATCATCTCAACACCATCACTCGGTTCTTTCAATTTGTTCGTGAGGTTATCAAGATTTTCGAAATAACTCTTCTCATTACTCGCATTTGAGATAAGGGTGCTCTGTAGTTCATACCTCGTAGTACCATTAGCCGCAAAGGCTACTTGTCCCATCAAGCTCCATAAACCAAACGGCGCTAACACTACTTCATGATCTGTTTTAGTTTGAGTAAAATAGACTAATACTATACTGAAATTCCTCGCTGTAGATGTATAGTCCAATGATTTACTCGCTGCCACAGATAAAATCGATAGTAATATCGATCCAATCATCTTACGATCGAATCTCGATACTCACTGACAACACAATAAGGATGCTCGATCAAAACCTGTTTCTATGTTCAATATCATTCACAATAACTAAACAATGCGATCCAACTGGATTTGCTTTATTTATAAAAATACATATATATTTTTTGTTGGAGTATGCTTCATTTATTTTACGCAATAGTGAGATGTATTGTATTGAAAACAATATAATTTAACCTGAAATCATTAAAATAACGTATATATTAAGCAAGAGAGAACAAACGATGACCTTTTGGGAATATTGTTTAAAAATAGAAATTGATACAAACATGATAAAAATTTCATATTCATAAATATTTTAGACGTTATATACATAAAGACCTTACAGTTGCCTGCAGATATATATGTATATACTAGTAAAACGTGTACAATTTAATATACATTTTCCTCATATGATTGGTATGTGCACTGTGAGTCTTGTGAGATGTTGATACGCTTCGTATAATTTTAAATCCAAGCTAAATGTCGGTATGCTCTACGTTTATCATGTACAAATATAATAAGATGTATGGGCCAAACAGTTTTAAAGAAATCATTTCTAAGGCAATATGAATATATGTATGTGTGTTAGAGATTTCTTCAGAGGAAAACAGGTTAAATGATTTTTTAGAACTGTTAATTTAAGAATGTAATCTCTAACAGCTATCGGTATCGTCAAGGTCCCACTTTATTTGGCTGTACTAAAATTTAGATGTTCTTATATTTGGATATTTTAATCTATAAGATTGCGGCGTATTTTGTTATACCCCATTTTTCAGTTGGCCCCCATAATATGTTGTATTGCTAAAAACATATATCTAATACTATATTTTAATTTAAATGTACCTAAAATAATGTATAATTTATTTTTTTTGACAGACTTGAAGGTGAGAAGGGATGATAACCTAAGTTTGATTGTAATGAGATGTAAGATTTTCGCGAGTACTCATTTAAATGAAACTAATATTTTCGGATTTACTACGCCATTTTTTATTTTTGACTATAAACTACATACTCCCGACGACGTTTCGGCTACTTTACAGCAACCGTGATCACGGGCAGACCTAAATTTGATTGCTTTCGAATACACGTGAATTAGAGCCTATTTATTTCAACTCATTATGAATTTTGTTAATTACAATATCTTTCATGATTTTAAAAAGACAGAAGTATCTACAATATGCTCTGAAGATTTAAATGGACTAAATTGAGTTCGAAATGAATTCTAATCAAATGTATATAAATAAAAATTTAAAACAATTTTGTCATTATAAAGTATTAAAATAAAAATACTAAGTATATTTATATTTATTGTCGCGTAAAAAACAATTAAAAGTATCGATGTAGGTTATAACCGTTTTTTTAATTGAGTTTTTGCCATCCCGATTTTCGGTTTTTGTTGTACCTACATTGTTTTGACTAATGAAAAAAATATTTAATAAACCATATTATACGAGCACAAAGGTTTTTTGGGAATTTAGTAATAATTTTTAATGTTATTTTTATGTAAGAAAAATTATTTGTAATTAACTAATTTGCGAACTGTGACCATGAATACCTAGAATGGTGAATTAAATAGAAAACATTATTTTGGGTGCGTAATAATAAACATCTCTTGTAATATCTTATATTTTTAACCAATTCGTTCGAGAAACATGCCACATTTTATTTTATATAACATACAATATCAATAATTTTATTACAGCAATATTTCAAATTCGCATTGCCTAAAATAGGTAAAATTACATTGCATTTATAAAAGGATAAAAAATTATACAAAAATATCACATTTTTAAAAAATTAATAATTTACCTTTCATCTTAAAAACAATAGGACGATGTGGACGGAACTAATTTAAAAAACTACTAAGTTTCTGTGCTGTCATTTGAGTATAGTAACACAATATAAACATAAACTTAGATGCTCAAAAGGACTCGTATCCAGAGCGGTAAAAACATTTACAAAAATATAAACTTAAACGTTAGTTACATGCTGCTTAATCCAAGATAAAAATTTGGCTAAGTCTGTAAACACTACGTAGTGAGTTGGGTCACATCTGTATTCGTTTTGTCGCGCCACTGATAGGGACACCAGGCCTCTGAGATACCACGATCCTTGCATCTCGAATACCATACCCCCGCCGCTGTCACCGTTACACACTGACGTACCTGTCAAATCGTACAGAATATATATTGAAAGTCATTGTTATTAACCATAGATAAGACATTGAGTAAAAGCAAAAGAGAATAGTTGTTATATATAAACCGAAGACAACCCGTTAGTGTGTTCGTTTTTAAGTTTTTTTTTGTGCGTATTGTATAAACCTTTAAAATATATCAACGTTATTATTGAAGCGTAATTGCGTTAACATGCTCAGCTGGGATTAAGCGATCAGTGATGGAAATAAATTTATAAAGCGAAAAGTATTTGTGTTTATTATATTCCAAAGACATCAAGCTAACTATAATACAACATACTCTTTCTAATGCCGGTTTGTGCATTGGCTGTTCCTGTAATAAATTATTGGAGGTGTTACCAAATTATGTCTATTTAAATAAGATAAATCATTGTTTCGATAACAGAAAATTTTAAAGAATTATGCAATAATCTACTTAATTTTAAAAAGAATCGCGCTTGTCGAGAAAAACGCGCTGTTGCTTACGAAAACGATAGAGGAATCCAACAACTATGTTCAAGAACGCAAGAAAGGCTAAGCAAAGCTAGGACTAAAAGGGATGATAACTAATGATAATGTACAAAATGAACACTAATTCAATGTTCTTAACAAATAAGAAAGCCTAAAAAAATATGAAGGTACTACAATTGAATAAACTAATGATGGAGCCACAAATTTATGATGTTTGAGAAAGTAGAAAAACCGTTGAAAATATATTTTCACGTCTATGCTATTCATGCTAAATGTCAATTCTGAGGAAACGTTTTAGTGTGTTTTAATTAATATTATACATGAAAATGTCTGACCATCTCTATATCCCGCGCAGTATGTGTACTCAGAGGTGAATCTGGCGAAGAATTCGCTGTAAGATCTGATGCAGGTCTCTTGATCTACCACCGGCATCTCCACTAGTGTCAGTTCTTCAGTTGCCACTCCCGTCTCGTCGAAACCCCATCCTACCACCTACAATATTACAAACGTATTACTTAAAAAGTATCTAACGAAAATATTATATTAAAACATTGCTTATATAAATAATATTAGTAAATAAAGTCCTGTCAATAATATCAAAACTTGTTTATGAATAAATGAAAATATGTTATATTAATATTCCGATCAGCCTGGGGCTTTATATATCAAAGGTAAAAGTTTCCTGAATTTGAAATCCTATTTATATTGATAAATATTAACTTGTGTTGATTTTTTTTATTTTTTTATTCCAATTAGTTATATATTTACAATAACATTTTTTAAAGAGAAAATTGTTATATCTGTGGATGTTTTCTTTCTGAAACGATTGAAAAATTGTAAAATAGTGTTCATTACATTTATTCTTTCTTTTTTATCCTAAACGTTGCCACATATTCTTATATTCGCCTGTACTACCAAATCAATATATATGTAATGGAATTAGTAATATGTAGTTTACGAAGTATTATTTTCACCCATAGTTTTTTCTTGAATCATAACTATCTGAAATATATTTTTATAATTAAAGCATGAATTAAAACACTGCTTGATGGTCTCGTTAGTGTTATGAATAAATGTAAAGAAAAATATAGGTCGACTAGAGAAGTAGTTACTATTTTTTGGTAACGTTAAAAATGCATAGATATTCGTCGCATTACTATTGTATAAGTATATATTTTATCTGAGTATAATCGGTGAACAAAATGATTGACAGATCAACATTCATTGCTACATTAAAAGCGGTAGATATCAATATTTCTGTTGATTTTCGATGATTCTTCGTATCATTCTTTATTATTTATAACTGAACTTTTTATTTTTTATATTTCAAAGAGTTTATCGGTTTGAAATAATTGCACAAAGTATATAAAAGACTAATACGTATTTCGGATTTTCTCGTATTCTATTAGTTTAAATTTTACTCTGGGTTTAAATTATTTTACAGCCAGATGATATGGAATTAATCGAAACGTAAAATAAAATAAATCGTGAGTAAAAAGAACTTGATTCTGAACACATCTGGATTTTTCTTTTTATTCGGAATTCTAAGTATTTGAGTTCTAAAGAATGTAATGCAAATTACGAACCACTCTGTCGCACTAGTAATTACAACGCATTGTTATAAATGGACTGCTATCAGATTTGATCAAAATCATCAAATGTATTAATGCACTGCTTTGAATTCGTATTTGCAGTGGTTAAATACTCAGCAACTAGATAGAGTTGATTTATCTCCGAAACGAATACATGCAAATTTAATAATCCTAGTTCGTTATAACATTTATATTATTTACTACATGTATACATAAATCTATTTCGACAAAACGACTAATCTTTGCTATGCAGTCATTTTTTATTTCTGTTCAAAGTTGTTTCATATTTATACATAATAAAATCTCCTTTACATTGTATTAAACTTATTCTATGTGAATTAAATCAAGAAATAGTCCATTCATTCATAGGAAAAACATTGAAACAAGTGTAATATTTTTTTGCCGCCTCTTGCATTCAATCACTCCAACTCCAACTCGGTGTATCCAAACTACAATGTAGTTATTGTACACAACTCAGGTTATTCCACTAGTAATATCTCAACAGTGAGCGCTGCTAGATCTTTTGTAGACACAATATATCACTTCATGCTAAGATAAATATAAGTTACCGCAGAAAGCTTTCCCGCTATGAAACAATTTTGATGCTGCGATTTTATATATTTAGTATATGTATTTTAGATTCGTCGGTTTTTTAATATAAATTATATACATTTGTAAATATAATAATATATTGGGGAATATGAGAGGTAGGAGACACTCGAATAACATATATGCAGTTGTTAGAGGAGATCAGGACTTTATTCGTTCGTAACGCGCGTTGGTGTGATAGATTAATCAATGCTAGTTGTATCTACTACGATCTACTGGAAAGACATTGTATCGAATATCATTTATAAAAAAGAAGCTCTAATCTTGTTTCTAAGACTATATGTCTTATACTTACGGAGCCCTTTTTGCCAATGACATTATTCAAATCGATCTGGTTCTCCGGCCAGAGGCAGGCGGCTCGTATGAATTCCGTGTACTCGACGGCCTTGCGGAGTTTGAGGATACTGAGATCACGGCTGAAGGAAGACGCGTTGTATTGAGGGTGGACAGTTATCTCACCCACCTGGACATAGATAATAAAGACATCATATCGTATCCAATTATAGGATATAAATTATAAAGCTATCGTATTGTATACAATAATATGGCATACAATCATATGGCGCCATAATAACTGTATTGGAATTACGAATAGAATTATTTCAGCAGTACTGAAAACAGGACTAGCATCACTATTTTTTCATTAATAAATTAAAAGATATTTTCTTGAAAATAAATTACATTATCATGTTTTAAAAAGAAATTGAAAATATTAATATTAACACCACTCATAGTTTACAAAATATCTTCTATTTAGATTACATAACTTTCTTTTTTTTTGTGAATTTAATTTTATAATATTATACATAAGTTCCATACTACATGATAATAGTCCATAGTAATCGATCACTCACAAGTCTGATTTCAACTCCTTCCACGGAGGTTCGGAGGTTGTGTTTTCCTAAGTACACGGTGAGGGTGTTCTTGTTCACAGTGCGACTGGAGCCTTTGCGAGTGACGCAGTGAGCTGCCGTCACCACGTGCTTGTGGGAGACGAGGGTGCCACCGCAAATGTACTTGCTATCCACGGTCTGGTATAAAACAATAAGTTACAAGTAAATAATAAGATTGAATTCTAGAAATCGTCGTTCCATTTTCAAAAATATTGCGATACAATTGAGCGCAGATTTTTTGAATATAATGCTAAGGGTTTATTGAAAAATATAGAGTTTGTGTTCGAAAGAAACAAAGTTAATTCAGTGTTTATTGAAGTTGATAAACCATTCTATGATAGTGCCAAAAACAATAAAAATAGGATTATTTAAAAAAAAACATTATTAATATCTTTCACATTATAAGTATGCGTCATGTTAGTAACCTGTGTTTGATAAAGGGCTATCTGCCAGGGCCATTGTCCTTCAAGCGTCGGCTTGCCGTTCACCACCAGAGGATTCGGATTGTTTCGGAGCACTTTACCGCATTGTTCCTATCAAATAAAAAAACATATTCATAACTTTTACAAAATAATATTGTGCTCGTAAAGTCTTAATTGTTTTAATAATATATTTGTATCTACAACAAGACACGTACATTGTTAAAAATATATAAACATATCATTAACATTAAGAACTATTAAATAATATATTGAATTGTAGTCGGATAACCACCCTACTATGTTTTGGTTTAAAAATTATAACCTAACAAAAATTATTCTGAAATGTAAACGTGAAAGAATATTTTTAAAAGGGTAAGAAACAAAAGAAAGTAAATTTAAATAAAAAGTAAAATACAAATAATCATCGCTAAGGGACTTTATCGCTAAATAATATCGATATTACAATATTACTGGTTTATAATGCAGAAAACAATTAAAATTTTCCATAAAGATACATATCTTTTATCCTTGGTGCAATTAACAGATCGATAGACAATGCTTGACACGCATGGTAAGTCAAATAAAACCGTTTAACTACTTACAAATATAAACATATTTATATACTAATCTAAAATAGCTTGTTTTAATCATTTATATTTTGTGACTTAATCAAATTTCATACAGTCTGTTATTACTAGACAATATCTCACATACATTCGCAAAAATACAAAGTTTAATTATTAATCTAAAGAATGTTAAGAATAATTATAATAATGAACTCATCTGTATTTTTATAAATATTATTGTTACATTTAGTATATTATGTTCTGTGCATTTTCATATGTTAATTTTTGCACATTATTTAACAGACGTATGAAGCCTTTAGCGTACCTATTTAAATATACCAATATGAAATTGGAAATATGATCTCTGTATAAATGTGTGCATGTTTTAACTCATTTCAAAATATATTTCTCTATTTGTCTAGGATATATCGGCTAGTATGTAGTTTAAAAACAAATATGTGAAGCTGTAAAGATTAATATTATAAAATATACACAAGTATCTCCAACCAAGTTTAATATTATTGAGATTATTATTAATTGAGGTTTACTTAACGTAGATTTCTTTTTTCTAATAGAATTGAAATGTTATCTTCATATGGAAGAATAATTATACTTTTAATTCATATTAAAATTACATCCATATCAATTACAGCTGTCATCAGACCTTTTAGGGAGACAAAAACCATTACCTTTTGTACGACTTCGCGTCATTAACTTAAATAATGACAGTTTCAAGACTTTCTATACAATTCGTTTATTTAGTAACGATAATATTGAAGCCGTCGGTTTTAGATCGATGATGCAAAGGGCGCAAAGTTTGCTTATTAAAGTTCCAATAATTAAGTGATAAAGTTATTTGGAAGCAGTTTTTCTTACGTACGAATATATATTTTTTGTATCTCAGATATATGGATATTAATGATAATGAAGAATTTACTTACTGTTGACATTAATATTATTATAATTTTTGTAGTGTAATCAATATTTTAAAATATGGCGTTAAACTCATTCAAAATCTTTATAAGTAAATTTCTTGGAAACTATCTAATTATAATTATATTTTGCTTCTATATATCGGAAAGCGTTTAGAATCGTACGAATATATTTATCTCAAGTTATAAATAACGATGATAAACAACGTGTCAAAGACGCTCTTGAAATTATTGTTTTCTCAATTTAATCAACATTTAATTGTTTTCTAAGTTTAATCAACATTCGCAACAATCGCAAAATAAGCATTCGCAATATATTTTTATTATATTAAGTAGTTGTATTAGTTCACATTGCTACATATTAAAATATCAGACATTCATATAGATACAGCATTTAATACAGAAATAAAACATCGCATCGCATCAATAATATATTGTTCAATAAAACAATTCGCACCAGAGCTTTGGGTGTCTTTTAGCAAGACGATATTTTATATAATACTATAAATAAAGGAATGTTATCATAAGGGTTATGCTTATACTTTTAAATCATAATACTACATAATAAAGATATATTTTTAGAAGTCGTTGACTTTGATAAACGTTCTAAACAAAGAAAGTCGCTTGCTCATAGCAATACTTAATGTATATGTATCTAGTTTGGAAAAAAGCACGGCATAGTTCATATTTCATTCAAAAGTGACGTTGAATATGCTTTTGGGACTGTATTAAAATTATCCGAAAAATATGTAAAAAAGGATTGTTGGTTAAAACATTATTATAATGTAGTAGAAAGTCTACAAAAAAATCCAACACTTATGCTCAAAATATGAAAAACTGAAGAATTTTCACACAAGGATTATCAAGAGTAAAAAGTCATTATAATAACTAAAAAATAAAGACCGATTTCTTAACTATCTTGATATTGAATTATACGACAGTATTTTTTAAAAATATGTGAGAGCGAGTTAGCGAGTGGATTGTCATGGAACCGAGTCCAAGACCCTAGTAATTTAAAAGGCTTTCGAGTCTGGACGTTCAGTACCAATGACGATGGACGTTTTTCCATTTTGAAGCAAACTAAAAATGATAATTCGATAAAATTACTAAATATTCAGACGCATTGCTATTAATATAAAAGCCGGTGAACGTCAAAACAAGTTTCTTGATAAAAATTTTCGACCGGGGATTTACCTCGTTTAAATCTTTAAAATCATTTACTCGACACGAAAAGAATTCTCCGTAAACTTTGATAACAGTATTATAATTGAATAAAATGTTAAACGACTTTTGTTTTGTGACCGATGAATGAAAAATAACAATTTGTCTTAAAATTTCTTCAAAATATTTGAACCACTTCGCTGAACTTGACTATATAAAAATCCAAATATAAGGATGCAAACTCCACACTTCCAACCAATATTTATAAGAAGCTGTCGTGATAAAGGTAAAATACCTGGCTTTATACTCTTATTGAAATAAAGTATAAAGGAAATAAAATGTCGGATAAAAAGTTTTATATCAAGCTCATCAAATATTGGATTTAGTTCCTTGGTCCTATTTGGTGAAAAGTGTCAATTCCGTGTCGAATCTATTCTCCAAGGAATAGAGATATCCGAGGGAATTTAACGGTAAAAATAGAAAAAAAATGTTCACGTTTTACTATCTTAATACAAACAACGGCTATGAATATTAATTAATCTCCTTAAACGATAATTCATTAATCGTGAACCACCTTAACACTAAGACTGTTGTTTTAAAATTATAATCGTTAATCTTAAATTACTTAGTATTATATTAAAAAGTTAAATTAAGGGTAAAATTTATGTGTAAGTATTTAACATGTGTGAACTGTGGAGGAAAGTATGTATCACAGTTTGACCTACAAATATCTAAATAAATAATTACTCTTATTAGCTCAGGAGCTGTAATATGTTTCAAAACTAACGTTTTCAGTTTCTTCCTCAAGAACCTTTCAAAGTTATGGTTTATTATATTTGGCGATAAAACGATCTATTCTCTGTTTTAACAAGAGCTTGATACTTAAATCGATGTAGGTTATGTTATACAAACAGTTATATACTTATAAGTCAAGTTTTGCATGTTGTTTTATCGAGAGGACGATAAACTTGAGTTCGTCGTTGAATTGATAAAACTAGCATAGTTTAAATATAATTATAATATAGTTTGTAACGGCTTATATAGAAAATATTTAAAAAATAGAATAGCGAATATAACAAATATTTCAAATGATTACGTTATTTGTTACCAAAAGTCACACTCACATTTTTAGGCTGGACATATCCGTTGGGTACTGGTGTGACCAGAAGTTGACCGCCGTTGAAGTATTCTGAAGGGTCAGCATCACTAGCAAAATATAATAACACATTTATTAGTTAGTCATATTAATAAATATTAAAAAAGTGTATAGTTAAAACCATTTCATACGCCAACAACAAAGTTAAATACCATATTTATATTTAAATCTTTCTTTTTATTATATCTATTTTTACTAAATTGAATGAATTCTATAAAGTATTGGAATTCCATTATAAATAACTACTGCACTTGCTGTGAGTTTTCTGCTCCCTTAGTGATCATTTCAATAGATGTATTGAATGAATGCGCTAAGCCTTTCAGAGCTTGGTATATCGATAAAAATATAAGTAATATTCTTTAAAAGGAGGATATTATGTAAAATGTGTAAAAATAATAGAAGCTGTTGTGTAAAATGTGTAAAAATAACATAATGTTTATACATAAAGATCCTTTCCTTCATAAGTAACCTATGTTATTCCATACGTAAAATGCATTTATATTAAATTTAGTATACAAATTCGATCCAATCATATTACGTATGTGTCAGATTTTATGGTTTGATATTAGTAGGATTTTTTTAATGATTTAAAACTATAATAAGTTTTATGGTTAGTGTACAGAAAGTCCATAGAAATATATTTCTATATAACGGATTTTAAGTACACGTGTCTGGAAGTATTTAAGAATGTAGCCACAGCGTTTTGTAAAAATAAACAATGTTATAACAACTACTATTTTCAAAAATATATACATTTCAATTTGTGCATGCCAATTGCAGATTACAAAACCAATTAAGAGTTCTGGTGTATTATTTTTCATTCGAAAGAATTGTTAATTTTAAATAAAACCGGTATCAATGGTAGCTGTAAATAATTTGTGGGTTGGTCAAATATTTTCACTTAAATATTTTGTATAACATGTTTTGATTTTAATATATGTATGTATATAAAATATAAAAATAAATAGTGAGCTAAAGGTAGCGTTAAAATATAAATCATTATTTTTTGATTGTTAAAGATTAAATGCAACTACTAAATTATCTACCATGTGACGTTATAACGACGTATATATTTATATGTTAATAGCGTAATCGTTCCTCTTTTGTTTTTATGGTTTCTAAAGCATTAATTATAAGCACAATTTTAAGATCTACAGCATTCAGGGCATTTTTGTTTTCTTAGCAATTACCTGTCACTATCTTCGTCTTCGGGCGTAGTTGACGTATAAGTAGTCGTGGTCAACTGGTATGTTGGCCTTGACTGGGTTACACTCTGAGCTGGTATCTGGCCACCACCGCTGTTAACGATCGTGGTGTCAATCTAGTGGAATAGTTAGCTACAAACCTATCTAGCGGTAGGCCAATTTGTCAACGTTCGAAATGATTTAAAGAAAGTAATAGTTTGCAACATGCCCCAGTCATTCATGGGAAAATATGGGATCTAACGGCAAGCAAAAGAAGACATTTTAGCAAAAGAATTTCTTCATTATTTATGTGAGAGGATTAAGAGTTCTAATAGCATTAGAATAAAATACGATCTACTTCATGCACAATGATTGATCGGGTGACACTTACATGCTATATGGGTTAACATTGCTCTGCTCGATTGGTGGATTAGATGTTGGTACATACACAGGTCCATCCCCAGAAGGTCTTCCATACACAGGTTTTGTTTTATCTTCAGGTCTCAGAACAGGTCTTGTTTGGACGCTGGGCCTGTCTACCGGACGATCGATCGGTCTTTCAACAGGGCGGTCTATTGGTCTATCAACCGGTCGGTCTACAGGCCTTGAGGTTTCAGGTCTTGGTCTGATTGACGTCGGATCAGGCCTCGCGGTTTCAACCACTTCAATCGCTGGTTGTGGTGTCTTGGCATTGCAGATTTCTCTCCCATTTAGTCTGATAGCACTCAAGCGTGGTGCTTTGTTGAGTGGGCTGTATTGTACGAAGAAACGCACTGCCACAGCCGGGCCAGGATGTATTTTCATTTTTGTGTTTTCAATTTTAAAATCTATATTATCTGTGGTCGTCACATCTCCTACCCAATTCTGTTAAAATAAATATTACCTTAAAGTCTTAATTCAAATGCTTGTTAAATTTGCAATATATATTGTTATATAAATATATGTTTTTGTTATAGTGTTGGTAATGAGTTCAACTTACCCCTAAAATATCAGCCTTACTGTCAAGCACGATATTCAACCATAATGAGTGTAAGGTGCTATCTGTTGACAGATTGACAACCCCGTACCATCTTCCAGGTTCTGTTCCCGAGGGTTCGTACATAAACACGTTGGGGCATGGCGATATAGTTGTACTTTGTTCGTGTGTTGGCACAAAAAGACCTATGACTAGAATACTGATCGCACCAATCTGAAACAATTTTTATTTTTAAGGTTGGCAGTAATGATAAATAGTCTTGTCAACATAAGATCGTTACGTCCGTTTGAAGTCGCTACCACCTCGTTAAGCTCATTTTTGATTACGTGCACGAAATGTTCTAAGAAAGATGGTGATAAAAAAAAATAAGAATATATAAATTTATTACATTTTTATTTTTTTTATGTTCAATGAAATACAATATTAATAATACCATTAACTATGACTTTCTTCAATAATGTAATATTAATGACATTATTAATTGATAGCAGTACTCGGTATTTCCAAATTATAGACGAGTTTTACTTTATAAATTTTCCTTTAATTAAATATGTAATACCGTTCATTAGCAAATATATTCTATAAATTCCTTATTAGTTAATAGCTTATAAAGAATATTCGAGGCGAATATACAAACCGTTTTAACTTTAGTTCCAATCTTAATAGCCGTATCGAAATCAACTTAATTTATTTTGATATAAAAATCGTGGGTATTTTCCCATTCAATAACGAGAATGCTATAAGCGAAATCGTCATAATTTAGGAGTGTAGAATAAGAATATAAAATACAAACCGGTCTTATAAAATTCGTAACATTGCAGCAAGTAAACAACAACCATAAACATCTCATTAAATAGCCCTAGTAAACATGTTTCAAGCCACAGACTACTTTTTTCTAGACAGTCTATGTTATAGTGGTATGAACACTTCGTTCATTTATTAATAGTTCTGATATATTTTGCTACTTATTTAATTCATTGAATATATTAAATGCCGAATTATCCTTAAGAGTGTAATTACAATAAGGTCGGTATTGCAATTAAAGTAACTTTCTATATTAACCAAAAAAACAACAAGGCTTGTGAATATCAAGGCTTGTTTTGCTTATTAATATGGAGAACATATACTAAATCGATAACTTTACTTTTAAGCGATTAAGATGTTACTACGAATTGAGTCATCAATTTAATAAGACAGTTTTTTTATACAAATAGGACCTTAAAGATATTGAATACCGTTAAAATTACTAGTAATTAAGAGTCAACGAAACCTCGTAATTGGGTTATTAAAATGATACAAATTTTGTCTTAAAATTTCTGATGATGGTTGGTTGTTATCATGTATAAATTTAATTATAACACATACAACAATATGGATAAAACCGTGTCTCATGTACGATAGGTTCAGATATTATGTTCTCAGAAGTATAATGACGTAAATTACCGAGTAGTATAAAACGCATGTTTTATTTATGTTACAGAAATTCCGATACAGATTCTTTTTAAACAATAAGGAAACTCATTCCAAAATAACCGATATAATAATTGTTATATTTGATTCTGTTATATATTTATTGGATAATGTTTTAATATATATGATTAATTGCACACCTACACAGATAAACATACATAGATACATATGTAGTTACGGAAAACGGATAGTTAGTTTCCTTAACTATATTTATTTATAGGGTAAACACATTGTTTTATTTTTATTGAATTGTTAGGTAAATAAGCTATTTACGTATTATATAAAATACATAGATTAGACAAACAATCGAGTCATATGTTCTTTCACACGGATCTAATTACATATATATTTTTTAAATACATATCTTTATACTATATGGAATATTGATTTAGTTTTAAAGTGAATAATCTCTTGCAATGCATTTTTTAACCTACAACGTCATTTGTTGATATAGTATATTTAAGAAATAGATCAAACGTGTTATGTTTATATTAAGATGTTAAAATTTCTGCAATTTAATCAATAGTTTTAACATTATAGTACTGTTTGAACATTACATTACTTCCTATATAGATAAGCGATAAATGGAATGTTATTATATGACACTTAAGTAATTAATATCCAATCAGACATCTAACAGGAAACAACGAAGCAGCCATCTTGTTATTGGTTTAATATGTACAATTTATATCGTTTAAAAACTAAAATTACAATTAATTTTAGACTCGTAATACTGGTATTGAAGTTATGGGTTTAATAGTCCGTGTAAATTTATATTTTATTCACAACCTAATGGGTTTATTTGAAGGTATTCTGATAGATATATTATATAAAAATTCTCAACAATATCATTTGTTGACCTCACGTAATCTGGTATTTCCACCTTCGAACTACAAGTTTGAATGACATATTGGACCGCCTTACTGGAAACCGGTTTATTAATTTTACAATGCATTTATACGAAAACTTATACATAAAAATAATGAAACTTATAAAAAATATATGAAGTTGTACTTCTTTTGAAATGTGTTGTCAATAATAGTAAAATTAGTAATTTTAAAATTCCTAAACAAAAATGATATTGATTTTCTATTTATATAAAACTTTAAGCCGCATCTTTAACCCTTTGTCTTCGCTTTTGAAGATAACAAGACCGTAAACAACGAAACGTCTCAAAATAACATACAACGTTACAACCAACAATATAATTTGCATGTACATGATAAAATGCATTTAATCCTACTTTATTTACTTTCCGCGTCACCAATTAAATGTTATTAAATTTAAACAAAACACGAGAAAAGGAATTGCGGTTACGTCCCATTCGGATAACGAAAAACAACACGTCTACATAATGACACAATGTTAAATTAAGAGTAAAATAATATATATTAATTCAGCGTTGCAATAACAAATTATAATATTTTGATATACACACACAGCACAAACACAAAAGTTGTCTCTTACCATTTTATTTTTGTGCACTTTTTGTTAAATAAAAGCAGCGCGCTTCGCGCCTGTGTCTTTGAGAATAAAAATATATGAAGAAATACGCTAAGGTCATGTTTATGATACTTGTTGGAGAGAGATGGATGTATAATTACGATGTGGTGAAAAGAGATAACCGTATATATAAAGGTCCGCTGAACACGCAAACAGGTTAACATTGATGATGGGCACGATTATAATATGATATGCGGAGGCGAGATTTAACTTTTTTATAATTAGAAAATTCTAGAACTTATTAAAATTCTAATGTAATATATTGTATCGAAATTATAATATCAAAGTCAGTTAGTGAATAATTTGAACTTTAAAACAAGTTTCCATGTATTAATTATCACATACCTAGCTTGTTGGCGTTGTATCCTAAGCTTATTAAAATAAAATTAATTATCTAAACTACATACAATAGAGTACCGTTAAGCATTTTGCAAATTGTTTTTGTTGAAGTTATTATTTTGATAAATTGAATTGTATTTTATTAATTGATGTAACGAAAAATACAAAACAGATGGTACGTCAATAGTCGTCGCTCAGTTGATGGTGTCATTAGTAATGGCTTACAGTTTGCGAAGTAATTTAGTGCTTAGTACAAGTTCGCAACGTAAATAGGTTTGAGTGGAACATTGAAACAGTTGGGAGTTCATCAAGTCGACACCGTAAACTCTTACTAAGCACATAAGTCAATTTAGAATTACGTCACAGTGAGCTACGAACAGGAAAATTTTGCCAGACTTCGTTAATTAAAAAAATGCTTACTACTAAAGCACAAAAGATTTTTTTAGATGTGTGTCGGTTATAAAAATAAATATAGTTAAAAATATTAGTAACTTCAACTGGGGGCAACAATTAATTGAGGATTATAATACTGAAGTTGGCGTTGCGTGAAAATCTGTAATTATATAAAAAACAACTAAAATATCCCCTAACGTTTGTTCTATAATTCTTTGTTTGTTTACTATTGTTGAACTAATTGGAATTTTACGAGAATTGTTAGTAAAACTTCCATTCTTTTTTATTTTAATCTACCTTTTTTAAGGATTTTTCTTATATTACTAACGAGTAGTGTATTTTAACTCTTTTTGCAACCTCCTTTACATTTACCTCGTTAACGAAATTAACTTATTTTTATGAATATATAATTTTATCTGTATATTTAAAAATTACTAGTAGTTATTAATTTTTATAATAATACTATTACATTATTATAGTTATCGACTTGCATCTAATCTTTTTAAGCACGTTAATTATATAATCTTAGAAGTGTATGTTTTATGTAGGTATATCAATAAGCAGATTCCAGGCAAAAGAAATGCTTTTCATAGAAAATTCTATTAACAGGTTAAAATTATGCTCGTAGCTTATTACTTTTATTCCGTGTTACATTTATACGCAGGGTCTTAGTTTATTTAATACAAAAGTTCAAAGGCCGCATTCAATTATTTTTTTAATTGATTCATGTCATCTGGACTTTTATACGTGTTCAATAGTTTGTTTACAGTTATGATGCAGTTGTTATATACCAATTCGTATTTTTTATTCGAATGGTTACACTTAGAAGATGATTAATGTGGTGTGATCACAGTTGCAGACTGACGAGTTAACGTCCAAACTTCTAAGCTAACGCCGCTTGATTTTACCTTTATGTTAATTTCTCCATGATAGCCCAACTTAATAGCACATCTGAAGTTATGAAGTAGATGTTCTTTTGCAATATAAAAATATCTTGGCAGCCACACTAAATATGGGTATTAATTATTTTATTTGAAAACATATGTCTAACAGTATCCTTGAAATAATTAGCACTTGTTTGAGAATGATTACATGTTTGTATGATCAAGATAGGTAGGAAAAAATGAGAACCTAGAACGTTATGTATGACATATAAAAAAAAATGTGTTTTCAATACTTATGAAATCCATATAATGGAAAGGTTTAACAAAATTCGTATAAGCCGTAAATGAAAATAAAGAATGTCTTCAGTATTTTGCTTTCAGAGACTGTTTCTATGAAATTTTAACCTTTGTTATTTATTAATGTCGGTGCATTTTTGTAACATACTTGCTAATAGTTATACCTACAAACTACACAGTGATCTTTTACGGACTCCTGTTTTTCTTTGAAAAAACAAATTCCTGAAAAAATATCTTAAATAATTAATCAACACTCTAAGTGAATCAAGTGTCTGTTTTTAAAGTAAATTATTTTTGATGGGAATGACAATGATAGTAAAAAGCCTTTTTAATTCGTTTTAATTTGATAAATCTAATCTTGTGTTAAATTTGTAAACGATTAGCTACTATTTTTACAACGTACTGAAAATAGAATAAACTACGACTATGTTGTAGACGAGGCAATATCATGAAACAGTGCCCGCCCCAAACACTTTTGATAACATTTTATGCTCCCCCTTTCAGTATCGAGAAGTGGACACTTTGAGCAAGTATTACAAGAATGCAGTAGTTCAGTTAGGAGTGAGAGTTATATGAATTGACATCACGGTACTGTCCTTCCATTTTGTTCAATAAACGAAGTATTACACGACACCAGTTATTGTATGACCATACCATGTCGAATAAAAGTAATACTCTAAATTCTTAAGTTTAAAACCCCGATATATTTTGTGGTATAAAGTTTACAAGATAATTAACCGCCGAAAATAGAAATAATCTTTTATCAAATAAATGAACCATATTAAATACAAAAAGTATTGCTTTGTATACGCCAAGCGTTGATATAGATCTTGTTATTCTGTTTTGGTAGAAAAAATAATCTTATTTTTTTCTACCGAAGTAAGTTTTTACGATGTCTATGATATTTCTACCTTCGGAATATTTTCATTAAGAGCGGGGTTTATTATGGCGTGTATTCTGATTATATGTACTTTATTTAGAATTGTTGTTGCTATCACAAGTAAGTAGGCGTTGCTAACTTCTAGAGCTAACTTCGTATTTTAATACGTAAAGGGCGTTTTCAACTCTATAATAAACTTATAAGTAGGTAGTTATAGGTTTTTCCAAATGTTCATATCATAATACTAATTGCCACACTTTTTTCAGACGGCTTGACCTTTTTTTATGATTAATTATTAGGTGGCTTTAAAAATTAGTTCTAGTATTTTATCGTATTCTTAAGCGACAAAATTCATCTACTTGAAGCAGTCTTTTGTATATTTTTTATTTTTATGACGTATATTTATAGTTAAAAAATACATCAAACATAAAGAGACCTTTATAAACTTTAACATATTTCAAAACTACAGTCGACGTTGTTAAAAATTTTCTTTAATTATCATCGTGGAAAAGCATATGGAATATGTGGAATGAACTTATGTTTTAAACTGTAGTTAGTTGATAACCCAGTTTAAAATTGAGCTTACATTTATTAAGCAAACTTTATTAATGCATGAAATGGAAATTCATGTTCTTATGTGAAATGAGCGTTTATTATTTTTGTGTTTTAGTTTTTTCGGCTAATTATAGAAATTCATTAATATTTTGGGACAGCTTAGTAAAATTCAATCACATTAGCTATATATTAACTTTTTTGTTAAATTTGACAATGAATATGTAATATGTTATTTTTAGCATTTGCAATTTTGTCACATATCCAGAATCATTGTAAAGATGTTGACGCAGAGCAATATGCTAGAAAAAAACATTCGGATATAAACGAGAAAAAATAATGACCCTATTCACTTCCCACCGACACATAATCTTAATTAACCTCCCAGTGTCACTATGACGTGGACACAATGCAAAGTTATTTTTATATATAATATAATATACAAACAAATACTTAGATAATAAAAATCTAGGTCAACAATGGTATTACAAAAAGTCACCGCTAACAATAAGCTTCACATTTCGTTACATTATTTAGAATAAAACATCAAAAATAATTAATTTTATAACAAAGCTAATATGTTAATAACTGTCATTGTTATAAGTTATAATTACGTTCCCGGGGCCAGTTGATGAAAGGGTCCAAAACATTGGTTATGGGGTTGTTAAGTAATTTATTGTTTTAAGAGAGCCGTTTCCTTTCTGTCCGGTAGCATGGTGGCATTAATTCCGGGAAGTTTCAACACAAATACTTCGGATGCCTTTGATATTGGATTTGAGAAGGCGTAAAGATTATACATCACAATATTGCCTCTGTTTCGTGTATATTTAAAGTTAAACATTTGATTTCATGAATGGAAGACATTGAAGATGTTATTCTTAATAATGTAAATGTTATTTATAGTTTCTTATAAATAAACTTTTGACTCTACCACTTTTTATGATAGGAATTAGAATTTCGTTTTCAGTAATTTTGTCCAAGTACAATATTTCAATTAGTTTAGATAAAAATAATGAGCCCTTTTAATATTTTTATGGGTTTCTTTCTCCATGGAACTAAATAAAATATCTCATTAACGAAATACACTATTCCGTATTCCAAGAAGCTTAATAGTTAATTCAACTGCACTGGAAAATAGCGCAATCTGTGCTACATCACACTCAACAAGAATCGCAGCGTCTTTTTTTTTTTAAACGTAAAAAATTAAACTCATTTATTATTATGTTTTTAAATACATATAATTAAAATTATTTTGTGAACGGGGATACAAACTTTTCTTAAATACTCGTTTCTAATTTGCTATGGTTATTGAATTCCTATAATAAGGAAGAGTAAGAATTTTTATTTATAAAATGAAGTTAATGTTTAGTGTGCACAATTTTCATGAATTGTGGTAGCAGTTCAGTATGAAGAGTCCACTGAATAATTTAGAAGTTCTGAGAGGATTTGCGGTATCATTCGGAAAGTCCACTAAATGCAAGCTAAAGAACAACGATTCAAAAGGAAAGTGGGCGACATTTAGATTTGAAGTTGCGATATTTTAGTTTATTTGTTGCTTTTGTATAGAATAACTGATGTTAAGAAAACCTTTTTTATTTTAAATTAATTTTATTGAACTTAATCGTACAACATACAACAAGCAGTTATGATATACATATGTATATTAAATATACCATAAGATTTAAAGCACATATTATTTAAAAAGATTTTTTTAATTATAGCTTGGATAATTTTTGATTGTCATCCCACCGGTAGGAGAAAATGAACCCGTAGGTATTGAACACACCATTTCGGTAGCTGTCTACTGGCTGTTGCTTTAATGGATGTCATCATGTCATAAATTGTTACTGAAGGGTAAACACACGCATGCAGCCTCATGCAAATATTTGATAAGCACAAGAGTGAGGAGGAAGAGTATAACCTGTTTGTTTTTAATAGATACATACATATATGTATGTAATTAGAATGTTTATACGATAATTTACAAATATATGTAATATTTGTAATATTGGTACTTTGAAAAGGCAAACCGAGTGCCGAATATCAGAATTATTAAATAAGAATCTATATAGTGCATACATAGCAAAACCTTATTAAATTCCGCTATCGAATTCTTCCGATCCTAACGTTGAACTTTAATATTTTTATTACAGATGCTTACATGGACCAAATAGCAGACATATTTTGTTGACTTTCAAATTTTCTGTAATAAAAAAAGAAATTCATGATTAAATACAAAAAAATAAAATAATGGAAAAACTTTAAATGCTGTCTTTAGTATGATTGAAGGTGGTGATTATTCATTATTCAAGTCTAGTCCTCTTAAAAATACGAAATACTTTGATATAAATATAAAACAAGTTCATCGTAGTTTCGAATTTTAATTGTTATAATCTTATACTGAAACAAAGCCGCCTTTGTAAATTGATTATTCCTTTACCCCTAATTGATTTAAATATGATGATAGTTTTCGATGATCTTAAAAATTACTTCATACAAAGTTTATATAATTTAGTCTTCTTCTACCTGGCAATTTTCCAGCTATAACCAGGGTCTGCCTTACATTTTGTGAATAGTATTGGCTATTTGTTTTTACGACCGGCGGCCTGCCTGACATCAACCCTCTTTTGGGAATCAACATTAATCAGTGATGTCTAAATAGTCTTAGAAAGTACATATGACTCGGAAAAATCACATTGGTACTCGCCCGGGCCAAGATCGAACCCGCGTCATCGGCAACGAGAGGCGGGCCCTTTAACCACTAGGCCACCACTGACTAGTTTATATAATTTAGTCTATTATATAAATTACACATATATATATATATATATATATATATATATATATATATAGATTTTTAACTTATGGAAATATATTACTTCTATTTTAATACATAAATTATTTATATAGTTAAAACTTCAAGTACCAGAAAAGTCACAACGCAACAGGTTTAGCACTATAACATAAATAAAATAAATGTTTTATTAATTCCTTCATTGAATCTAAGATACTTTAATAAAATAATTTGTAAATACTATAAATCAACAGCTTGGAATAAAACGCATCTGCGACGAGCTGTTGGGAATTTAATTAAAAGTCATATAAATAATGATTTATATTTTTGCAATTTCACTTTTTCATTTTAAAATGGTTACGTGGAACACTTAATTGATATTATTTTCAGTTTGACCCGTTCTCTCTATATATAAATATGCAATATAAATATTCCTGAAATAACTCGTGTAAAATGTTTTTTAATTGAAATAAAATTCCTAAGTACGTAGAATGTATTAATATATTTTATACGGGAACAAGAAAGTTATCAATGAGTTGGTAACTCATTGTTAAACGAATGATATCAATATTTTTTTATTAATACATGAAGGTTACTTCATAATGATTTTAATTAAATGTATTATATAATGAATGATTAATTTTTTTTTAAAGAGTACGTGGACCAAAATTTGTGATGATTAAAATTTTTCAATTTATTTCCCAGCTAGAATTTAGGATTTTTAAAAGAATGAACGAAACAAGAAAAAGTATTTACAATACACCGAGTAAAATTGAAAGCAGGCGACAAATTGAACATTGTTTTACAGTATAGGGTTCTATTTTCGCATAAAGTATAACATTCAGTTTTAAATAAACAGTTTCCCAAGAATTCCAATACGTTTTTAAAAGTATTATTGGTACTAAAATGTAAAAATATTATGAATATTTAATATTAAATGATAAATTTAATCATTTTGTGTTCAGGTTACTATCTACTTGAAAATTTCTCGTCAAATTTCATATTCACACTGAGGTTCATATGTTTCATTATACAAATTTGTTTAGGAGGTAACGTTAAGATAGGTAGACTAGTTTCTCGCCGTACTAAAACAGTGGTTTGCTTTTGCAAGTCTAGCGAGATTTTCCTGTTTGCTTGATGATTTTCCTCCATTCTATGTGCTTATGTAAAATAAACCTTTACAATATAATATTAGTTTGATTTAATGGTTAGTTCATTTTGAATAAATTATTGTTTTAAAGCGATTTATATTTTGATAATATCTTAATCTTCTTATATAGGATAAGTTTCTACTACTTAAAGGTATTTCATTGTTTTATTTATGACTAGAAGACCTGGCGAACTTTGTATCGCCCTATAATGAAGAAATATCTGTTACGTTTGTTTATTTATATTTTTGGAGTTTACCTGTAAGCCATAAATCTCCGTGTTTTGAAGTGCGACAGAATGATTGACATATTAGTTAGTTGTCAAATCTAATGTCAAAAAAAACGTTTGTATGGGAAATAGAAAAGGGCTGTTTTTATGGTTTTCTCAGTAATGAATCAATTTTTTTCAGCTTTTATACCTTCCCTGAACCTCCACAAACATTTCAAGACTAAGATAAGATAAATCCGTTCAGCTGTTCTCGAGTTTTAGCGAGACTAAGGAACAGCAATCCATTTTTATATATATATAGAAGATATATAATTTAACAGTTCTTAAATTACCTTATATATAATTTTTATTTGGTATGTAATGCCTCTGTATACTTAAAATTGTCTGGAAACTATTGTCGTAAACAAATATCAATAAATATTTTATTACTTGTTGATTTGGGTACCAAAATAATCCATTTTTTTTGTGACGTTGAAGATTGGTACTTTTACTTGTACATTGTAATTAATTCTAGTATGTACGTAAGTTGTACTTCAGTCAAAATTAAGAACTTTTCATTTGGAAGTTTAAATTTCGTATTGTTTTCTGAAGTATCACAATTCGAATAGTTCTACTACATAATTATGTAGAAACGTTTAAACTTGTACAATTTAGTTTAGCACAACTTTGTAAGTAATTTACTGTTTTCTGAGCGTTTTAGTTCACATTTCATACTTATTTTCCCTAATACAATTATTATTACATATTATTATTCGCTGTTCGATAAATTAGATATAAAAATCGCAATATATATGGTGATTTTTGTAATGGTTTTTCTATTGGTAACTAAGTAAAAAATAATACATTAAGGAACTTCGTTCGGATTTTTAAAAATAAAATAACAGTAAGACATTTGACAATTTGACTATGCGATATTAATTAAAATGAACAAATATAAAAGGTAAATAAAGGAATGAAACGATAACCTGCTAACTCCAGTTAAACAACAATTAAAGTACTTACAGAGTAATAGCCTTAGACTAATTGCTAAACCAATATTAATAGTCGAAAACACATGAGCGATGTTGCCTCGACGACGGACCACCAGAAAGTGTCGATGTTTCTTTTTGCGCACTGCTTCTATTTTGTTTCTTTTCCAAGGAGTTCCTAACTCGGCTTCTATTTTGTTTCTTGACCAAGGAGTTTCCTAACTCGGCCTCTCCTGACTCCTGGTCGTCCTCGGCCACATTCTCTCTGTTTTTCAGTAGTAGCCTCGCCTACTGCGCCACCTTCCCGATCTTCGTCTTCAAGGTTTGGCATAGACGATCCGGCCGAAGCACCTTTAACATTGTCATCCTGAATTTTGAAATAACATCACCATTACTATCGGAAACATTATTGTTTGCATGAGTGTAGTGTCCAAATGTTTTTCAAATAAACAAAGTAATGTAAGCTAAACGGCATCCAAGACAGATAAAGTGAAAATAAAGAAAAAGGTGTGAAATCGACGGTATCCCAACAATTTCACATCCCCACAGTACATTACCATTGTCGGGTGACTCACGCCTTTGAAGGGCTACCAACACCATAGAAGTGCAGCTCATGCCAATGCGACTCACGCAATCGGCAACTTCCACCACTGGGGGCTCCCGTCAGTGGTGACTCCCGTCAGTGGCGACTCCCGTCAGTGCCGACCAACGCTGATGGCGGCTGATGCAACTGAGGACAAACGTTAAGGGTGACTAACGCCCGTGCGACTAACGCACCTGACGACACACGTCAAAGGCGACTAACGCCAAGGCGACAAACGCCCATGCGACTAACGCAACTGACGACACACGTCAAAGGCGACTAACGCCAAGGCGACAAACGCCTATGCGACTAACGCAACTGACGACACACGTCAAAGGCGACTAACGCCAATGCGACTAACGCAACTGACGACACACGTCAAAGGCGACAAACGCCGGTGGTGATGAGTAGACTTGCGTCTTGAACTCCCACCCGGCAGCAGGTCAATGAGACGCCTGCGGTGTCTCGAACCTCCACCAGCTGCAGGCCAGCGGGATGTCCCCGTCTCGACAAGTGACGTCTCGCGAAACTTGTCACCACTGCTTCTGAGAACAGTCGTTAAAAAGAAAATGAGCAAAGTGACAAAACAGTTCAAAAATCTCACCATCGAATACTATAGCACCAGTATCTGGGCACCATTCTAAATTCCATGGCATCACACGTTGAGTGGTTGGTTGAGCTGATTTAAGAGCATTACATTACATTGGATTACAATTTTAAACTGGATGCCAACTAGATTGTGGTGGAAATATTTCAAGGCCCTGACCTTATTTCACTATTGTAATTAATCTCTATTTCATGTACCGCGATCATACACGAATGCGGGATTACGCGCCCCAATACGAAAAATATGTCGTACTTATAATAACGAATTTTCTGAGGTTGATATTCTACGTCATAACTCTGCCGCGTTTCACAGCAAGTTGCGGGACATATTATTGAAAAAAGAATAAACCACCTAGCAGTCCTGTTTTTCATATACATTGACTGGGAATTTAGTTTAGTTTGTAAAATAAAATTGCAGATGAGTTCATGTAATGATGTAATTGCAGAGCCTCCTCCTTTCTTGCGCTCGGGCTAACCTGACCACCACTTACATGTCTGTCTAAGTTCTCAACTTCGGTATTCAGAAACGAGTATTTTATTTTAATATTGATCGAAAAAAATAGAATTCTACCTTTACCTTTTTTTCAGAAGAAGTACTTTGTTGATATAAACGAGCAAGTCATCAGAATCAATGAATTCCCGAAGGATATCATTAATTGATAATAGGTTTGTAAACAATAGATGAGTTTGTCAAACCATATGGCATCTTTCAGTATTCGTAGTTCCCTCCTGACGCTGACGTAACGAAGTCTGTGTAGTGAATACAGTCGTCCCTGATTCTCATTTCATGAAGTCGCCATATCAGGGCCGGTGACGAAGTTATGTCACCCTAAAAAATCAATTTAATGGTCAATAAATGAAAACGGATATCTTTCTTTCTCTGTATTGCGAATTAGTGCTCGAAAATCTTTTTCGTCACTGAAATTATTGAGCTGGCATATTGGGATCGAGATTCCCTAATGATGCCTTTATCTAAGAGATCCTTCATTATTTCGCTAACTTGTACCATCTTCCTGTAAAATAAATTGTATGGGCGATAAGTTATTGGAATTGAACTAGTAATTTTCATATTCATCTCACCTATACTGTACTGTAGTGGCAGCGGTACACAAGAAAATCCGAGAAAGGCGACAATACAAACATTGGTGATTGCAGATTACTTACTACCTGGCAGAGGGATTTTAATAAAGAGTTCTCGATGGCTGGTACTTGATTAATCTGACTGATCCCCGTGAGTGATATACTGTTGTTGTTACTCTTACATAGATTACTCCTACACGATTCAAAACATCTGTCGTTATTCATGCAGGCTGACGGTACTACTACTAGATCTTAAAATGAAATATTGCTGAACTCAATAGTTACTGTATTGTGAGCAAAGGCAAAGGTTTCGTATTCATTAACGTAATGTACGTCATGTACTTGGATTGGCAATAAAGTAATTTAAAAAGGTCAGAAGAAATTAGTGATATGTTATGATCACCAATATTGATAAATATGTTAATCGGTATGCACTATCAACTGCAGGAACCACATCGATATTTCTCACCAGCTTGGGTTAACATATGCTTACATTTTGGTAGTTAGTTAATCTTGACTTATTCTTGACAAAACATGCGTCTTCACAGTGTCCTGTACTTTTAATAAATGCGCGTATTAAGACGACTTAGCAGCGGGAGTATAATTTTATTCTGAAAGTTGTTAATGTTGGTTTGTTTATTATTACAATTCGAAGTTCTGCAGATAAATCCTTAACCAATCGTAAACGTTATAATGTACGTCTCACATTCCCAGCGTATGTCGTGTTCATACATGCAAACGAAATGTTAACGGAGTCCAACTTCTGAGGACAGAGAGGTCTTAAATGAGTTTTAAAAATATCCATGTACGACCATTTGTGACCTATGAATTTAGTTATGTTTTGGCGTCGCCTTTTAAATAAGATGCTTCCCGGGAAAAACACTCATGATCTTCTACTGTCCACTATCATTGAGCGATTTACCTCTAGACACAATAAATCAATCAGAAGAATCAAAAATTGACACGTAATAATGAAGCGATTTTATGAGTGCGAGATTCTTAAGGGCTTCTGTCATAATGGTAAAATACGAAACTGACATAGTATCGGGATAGCGAACAGCGAACAGTATCTTGATCGTGAGTCGTAGTCTGAGGGACACCGTTTAAGTTATCTCAACTATTTACGTTTGATGACTCGTTGCCACTATTAACTATGTGATTGTGAACTACAGACACTTTTCTTACGACCGATTCAGCGACATTTCCTGATAATTATGTTGTAACTCTACAACACTATTACTAAACTGATCGACAGCTTTGAGTCTTACTAAAATGTTATTCAAATTATCATTCAATGAATCACTTCCAAGTAAGTGTGATACGGGTGAGTGTCGAGAAGCTTTACTGCAGCTTGACTCGTGTCTCGATCTACGACAACTAATAACTAGGGTATCTATGTGGGCTAGATATCAATCTATTTTTCTCATGGCGTCATCTTTTTCTGATTTAGATCGATTACGATTCATTTTCTTAGACATAATTGTCAAAAAGAAAACAAAATACGGTCGACCAAAGAATTTATAAAAAAGAGATCTTTATCCCACTTCTGAATTAAGGAACTTCGTTCGGATTTTTAAAAATAAAATAACAGTAAGACATTTGACAATTTGACTATGCGATATTAATTAAAATGAACAAATATAAAAGGTAAATAAAGGAATGAAATGATAACCTGCTAACTCCAGTTAAACAACAATTAAAGTACTTACAGAGTAATATCCTTAAAATAGCCTTAGACTAATTGCTAAACCAATATTAATAGTCGAAAACACATGAGCGATGTTGCCTCGACGACGGACCACCAGAAAGTGTCGATGTTTCTTTTTGCGCACTGCTTCTATTTTGTTTCTTTTCCAAGGAGTTCCTAACTCGGCTTCTATTTTGTTTCTTGACCAAGGAGTTTCCTAACTCGGCCTCTCCTGACTCCTGGTCGTCCTCGGCCACATTCTCTCTGTTTTTCAGTAGTAGCCTCGCCTACTGCGCCACCTTCCCGATCTTCGTCTTCAAGGTTTGGCATAGACGATCCGGCCGAAGCACCTTTAACATTGTCATCCTGAATTTTGAAATAACATCACCATTACTATCGGAAACATTATTGTTTGCATGAGTGTAGTGTCCAAATGTTTTTCAAATAAACAAAGTAATGTAAGCTAAACGGCATCCAAGACAGATAAAGTGAAAATAAAGAAAAAGGTGTGAAATCGACGGTATCCCAACAATTTCACATCCCCACAGTACATTACCATTGTCGGGTGACTCACGCCTTTGAAGGGCTACCAATACCATAGAAGTGCAGCTCATGCCAATGCGACTCACGCAATCGGCAACTTCCACCACTGGGGGCTCCCGTCAGTGGTGACTCCCGTCAGTGGCGACTCCCGTCAGTGCCGACCAACGCTGATGGCGGCTGATGCAACTGAGGACAAACGTTAAGGGCGACTAACGCCCGTGCGACTAACGCACCTGACGACACACGTCAAAGGCGACTAACGCCAAGGCGACAAACGCCTATGCGACTAACGCCTATGCGACTAACGCAACTGACGACACACGTCAAAGGCGACTAACGCCAAGGCGACAAACGCCCATGCGACTAACGCAACTGACGACACACGTCAAAGGCGACTAACGCCAAGGCGACAAACGCCCATGCGACTAACGCAACTGACGACACACGTCAAAGGCGACTAACGCCAAGGCGACAAACACCCATGCGACTAACGCAACTGACGACACACGTCAAAGGCGACTAACGCCAAGGCGACAAACGCCTATGCGACTAACGCAACTGACGACACACGTCAAAGGCGACTAACGCCAAGGCGACAAACGCCCATGCGACTAACGCAACTGACGACACACGTCAAAGGCGACAAACGCCGGTGGTGATGAGTAGACTTGCGTCTTGAACTCCCACCCGGCAGCAGGTCAATGAGACGCCTGCGGTGTCTCGAACCTCCACCAGCTGCAGGCCAGCGGGATGTCCCCGTCTCGACAAGTGACGTCTCGCGAAACTTGTCACCACTGCTTCTGAGAACAGTCGTTAAAAAGAAAATGAGCAAAGTGACAAAACAGTTCAAAAATCTCACCATCGAATACTATAGCACCAGTATCTGGGCACCATTCTAAATTCCATGGCATCACACGTTGAGTGGTTGGTTGAGCTGATTTAAGAGCATTACATTACATTGGATTACAATTTTAAACTGGATGCCAACTAGATTGTGGTGGAAATATTTCAAGGCCCTGACCTTATTTCACTATTGTAATTAATCTCTATTTCATGTACCGCGATCATACACGAATGCGGGATTACGCGCCCCAATACGAAAAATATGTCGTACTTATAATAACGAATTTTCTGAGGTTGATATTCTACGTCATAACTCTGCCGCGTTTCACAGCAAGTTGCGGGACATATTATTGAAAAAAGAATAAACCACCTAGCAGTCCTGTTTTTCATATACATTGACTGGGAATTTAGTTTAGTTTGTAAAATAAAATTGCAGATGAGTTCATGTAATGATGTAATTGCAGAGCCTCCTCCTTTCTTGCGCTCGGGCTAACCTGACCACCACTTACATGTCTGTCTAAGTTCTCAACTTCGGTATTCAGAAACGAGTATTTTATTTTAATATTGATCGAAAAAAAATAGAATTCTACCTTTACCTTTTTTTCAGAAGAAGTACTTTGTTGATATAAACGAGCAAGTCATCAGAATCAATGAATTCCCGAAGGATATCATTAATTGATAATAGGTTTGTAAACAATAGATGAGTTTGTCAAACCATATGGCATCTTTCAGTATTCGTAGTTCCCTCCTGACGCTGACGTAACGAAGTCTGTGTAGTGAATACAGTCGTCCCTGATTCTCATTTCATGAAGTCGCCATATCAGGGCCGGTGACGAAGTTATGTCACCCTAAAAAATCAATTTAATGGTCAATAAATGAAAACGGATATCTTTCTTTCTCTGTATTGCGAATTAGTGCTCGAAAATCTTTTTCGTCACTGAAATTATTGAGCTGGCATATTGGGATCGAGATTCCCTAATGATGCCTTTATCTAAGAGATCCTTCATTATTTCGCTAACTTGTACCATCTTCCTGTAAAATAAATTGTATGGGCGATAAGTTATTGGAATTGAACTAGTAATTTTCATATTCATCTCACCTATACTGTACTGTAGTGGCAGCGGTACACAAGAAAATCCGAGAAAGGCGACAATACAAACATTGGTGATTGCAGATTACTTACTACCTGGCAGAGGGATTTTAATAAAGAGTTCTCGATGGCTGGTACTTGATTAATCTGACTGATCCCCGTGAGTGATATACTGTTGTTGTTACTCTTACATAGATTACTCCTACACGATTCAAAACATCTGTCGTTATTCATGCAGGCTGACGGTACTACTACTAGATCTTAAAATGAAATATTGCTGAACTCAATAGTTACTGTATTGTGAGCAAAGGCAAAGGTTTCGTATTCATTAACGTAATGTACGTCATGTACTTGGATTGGCAATAAAGTAATTTAAAAAGGTCAGAAGAAATTAGTGATATGTTATGATCACCAATATTGATAAATATGTTAATCGGTATGCACTATCAACTGCAGGAACCACATCGATATTTCTCACCAGCTTGGGTTAACATATGCTTACATTTTGGTAGTTAGTTAATCTTGACTTATTCTTGACAAAACATGCGTCTTCACAGTGTCCTGTACTTTTAATAAATGCGCGTATTAAGACGACTTAGCAGCGGGAGTATAATTTTATTCTGAAAGTTGTTAATGTTGGTTTGTTTATTATTACAATTCGAAGTTCTGCAGATAAATCCTTAACCAATCGTAAACGTTATAATGTACGTCTCACATTCCCAGCGTATGTCGTGTTCATACATGCAAACGAAATGTTAACGGAGTCCAACTTCTGAGGACAGAGAGGTCTTAAATGAGTTTTAAAAATATCCATGTACGACCATTTGTGACCTATGAATTTAGTTATGTTTTGGCGTCGCCTTTTAAATAAGATGCTTCCCGGGAAAAACACTCATGATCTTCTACTGTCCACTATCATTGAGCGATTTACCTCTAGACACAATAAATCAATCAGAAGAATCAAAAATTGACACGTAATAATGAAGCGATTTTATGAGTGCGAGATTCTTAAGGGCTTCTGTCATAATGGTAAAATACGAAACTGACATAGTATCGGGATAGCGAACAGCGAACAGTATCTTGATCGTGAGTCGTAGTCTGAGGGACACCGTTTAAGTTATCTCAACTATTTACGTTTGATGACTCGTTGCCACTATTAACTATGTGATTGTGAACTACAGACACTTTTCTTACGACCGATTCAGCGACATTTCCTGATAATTATGTTGTAACTCTACAACACTATTACTAAACTGATCGACAGCTTTGAGTCTTACTAAAATGTTATTCAAATTATCATTCAATGAATCACTTCCAAGTAAGTGTGATACGGGTGAGTGTCGAGAAGCTTTACTGCAGCTTGACTCGTGTCTCGATCTACGACAACTAATAACTAGGGTATCTATGTGGGCTAGATATCAATCTATTTTTCTCATGGCGTCATCTTTTTCTGATTTAGATCGATTACGATTCATTTTCTTAGACATAATTGTCAAAAAGAAAACAAAATACGGTCGACCAAAGAATTTATAAAAAAGAGATCTTTATCCCACTTCTGAATTAAGGAACTTCGTTCGGATTTTTAAAAATAAAATAACAGTAAGACATTTGACAATTTGACTATGCGATATTAATTAAAATGAACAAATATAAAAGGTAAATAAAGGAATGAAATGATAACCTGCTAACTCCAGTTAAACAACAATTAAAGTACTTACAGAGTAATATCCTTAAAATAGCCTTAGACTAATTGCTAAACCAATATTAATAGTCGAAAACACATGAGCGATGTTGCCTCGACGACGGACCACCAGAAAGTGTCGATGTTTCTTTTTGCGCACTGCTTCTATTTTTGTTTCTTTTCCAAGGAGTTCCTAACTCGGCTTCTATTTTGTTTCTTGACCAAGGAGTTTCCTAACTCGGCCTCTTCTGACTCCTGGTCGTCCTCGGCCACATTCTCTCTGTTTTTCAGTAGTAGCCTCGCCTACTGCGCCACCTTCCCGATCTTCGTCTTCAAGGTTTGGCATAGACGATCCGGCCGAAGCACCTTTAACATTGTCATCCTGAATTTTGAAATAACATCACCATTACTATCGGAAACATTATTGTTTGCATGAGTGTAGTGTCCAAATGTTTTTCAAATAAACAAAGTAATGTAAGCTAAACGGCATCCAAGATAGATAAAGTGAAAATAAAGAAAAAGGTGTGAAATCGACGGTATCCCAACAATTTCACATCCCCACAGTACATTACCATTGTCGGGTGACTCACGCCTTTGAAGGGCTACCAACACCATAGAAGTGCAGCTCATGCCAATGCGACTCACGCAATCGGCAACTTCCACCACTGGGGGCTCCCGTCAGTGGTGACTCCCGTCAGTGGCGACTCCCGTCAGTGCCGACCAACGCTGATGGCGGCTGATGCAACTGAGGACAAACGTTAAGGGCGACTAACGCCCGTGCGACTAACGCACCTGACGACACACGTCAAAGGCGACAAACGCCTATGCGACTAACGCCTATGCGACTAACGCAACTGACGACACACGTCAAAGGCGACTAACGCCAAGGCGACAAACACCCATGCGACTAACGCAACTGACGACACACGTCAAAGGCGACTAACGCCAAGGCGACAAACGCCTATGCGACTAACGCAACTGACGACACACGTCAAAGGCGACTAACGCCAAGGCGACAAACGCCCATGCGACTAACGCAACTGACGACACACGTCAAAGGCGACAAACGCCGGTGGTGATGAGTAGACTTGCGTCTTGAACTCCCACCCGGCAGCAGGTCAATGAGACGCCTGCGGTGTCTCGAACCTCCACCAGCTGCAGGCCAGCGGGATGTCCCCGTCTCGACAAGTGACGTCTCGCGAAACTTGTCACCACTGCTTCTGAGAACAGTCGTTAAAAAGAAAATGAGCAAAGTGACAAAACAGTTCAAAAATCTCACCATCGAATACTATAGCACCAGTATCTGGGCACCATTCTAAATTCCATGGCATCACACGTTGAGTGGTTGGTTGAGCTGATTTAAGAGCATTACATTACATTGGATTACAATTTTAAACTGGATGCCAACTAGATTGTGGTGGAAATATTTCAAGGCCCTGACCTTATTTCACTATTGTAATTAATCTCTATTTCATGTACCGCGATCATACACGAATGCGGGATTACGCGCCCCAATACGAAAAATATGTCGTACTTATAATAACGAATTTTCTGAGGTTGATATTCTACGTCATAACTCTGCCGCGTTTCACAGCAAGTTGCGGGACATATTATTGAAAAAAGAATAAACCACCTAGCAGTCCTGTTTTTCATATACATTGACTGGGAATTTAGTTTAGTTTGTAAAATAAAATTGCAGATGAGTTCATGTAATGATGTAATTGCAGAGCCTCCTCCTTTCTTGCGCTCGGGCTAACCTGACCACCACTTACATGTCTGTCTAAGTTCTCAACTTCGGTATTCAGAAACGAGTATTTTATTTTAATATTGATCGAAAAAAATAGAATTCTACCTTTACCTTTTTTTCAGAAGAAGTACTTTGTTGATATAAACGAGCAAGTCATCAGAATCAATGAATTCCCGAAGGATATCATTAATTGATAATAGGTTTGTAAACAATAGATGAGTTTGTCAAACCATATGGCATCTTTCAGTATTCGTAGTTCCCTCCTGACGCTGACGTAACGAAGTCTGTGTAGTGAATACAGTCGTCCCTGATTCTCATTTCATGAAGTCGCCATATCAGGGCCGGTGACGAAGTTATGTCACCCTAAAAAATCAATTTAATGGTCAATAAATGAAAACGGATATCTTTCTTTCTCTGTATTGCGAATTAGTGCTCGAAAATCTTTTTCGTCACTGAAATTATTGAGCTGGCATATTGGGATCGAGATTCCCTAATGATGCCTTTATCTAAGAGATCCTTCATTATTTCGCTAACTTGTACCATCTTCCTGTAAAATAAATTGTATGGGCGATAAGTTATTGGAATTGAACTAGTAATTTTCATATTCATCTCACCTATACTGTACTGTAGTGGCAGCGGTACACAAGAAAATCCGAGAAAGGCGACAATACAAACATTGGTGATTGCAGATTACTTACTACCTGGCAGAGGGATTTTAATAAAGAGTTCTCGATGGCTGGTACTTGATTAATCTGACTGATCCCCGTGAGTGATATACTGTTGTTGTTACTCTTACATAGATTACTCCTACACGATTCAAAACATCTGTCGTTATTCATGCAGGCTGACGGTACTACTACTAGATCTTAAAATGAAATATTGCTGAACTCAATAGTTACTGTATTGTGAGCAAAGGCAAAGGTTTCGTATTCATTAACGTAATGTACGTCATGTACTTGGATTGGCAATAAAGTAATTTAAAAAGGTCAGAAGAAATTAGTGATATGTTATGATCACCAATATTGATAAATATGTTAATCGGTATGCACTATCAACTGCAGGAACCACATCGATATTTCTCACCAGCTTGGGTTAACATATGCTTACATTTTGGTAGTTAGTTAATCTTGACTTATTCTTGACAAAACATGCGTCTTCACAGTGTCCTGTACTTTTAATAAATGCGCGTATTAAGACGACTTAGCAGCGGGAGTATAATTTTATTCTGAAAGTTGTTAATGTTGGTTTGTTTATTATTACAATTCGAAGTTCTGCAGATAAATCCTTAACCAATCGTAAACGTTATAATGTACGTCTCACATTCCCAGCGTATGTCGTGTTCATACATGCAAACGAAATGTTAACGGAGTCCAACTTCTGAGGACAGAGAGGTCTTAAATGAGTTTTAAAAATATCCATGTACGACCATTTGTGACCTATGAATTTAGTTATGTTTTGGCGTCGCCTTTTAAATAAGATGCTTCCCGGGAAAAACACTCATGATCTTCTACTGTCCACTATCATTGAGCGATTTACCTCTAGACACAATAAATCAATCAGAAGAATCAAAAATTGACACGTAATAATGAAGCGATTTTATGAGTGCGAGATTCTTAAGGGCTTCTGTCATAATGGTAAAATACGAAACTGACATAGTATCGGGATAGCGAACAGCGAACAGTATCTTGATCGTGAGTCGTAGTCTGAGGGACACCGTTTAAGTTATCTCAACTATTTACGTTTGATGACTCGTTGCCACTATTAACTATGTGATTGTGAACTACAGACACTTTTCTTACGACCGATTCAGCGACATTTCCTGATAATTATGTTGTAACTCTACAACACTATTACTAAACTGATCGACAGCTTTGAGTCTTACTAAAATGTTATTCAAATTATCATTCAATGAATCACTTCCAAGTAAGTGTGATACGGGTGAGTGTCGAGAAGCTTTACTGCAGCTTGACTCGTGTCTCGATCTACGACAACTAATAACTAGGGTATCTATGTGGGCTAGATATCAATCTATTTTTCTCATGGCGTCATCTTTTTCTGATTTAGATCGATTACGATTCATTTTCTTAGACATAATTGTCAAAAAGAAAACAAAATACGGTCGACCAAAGAATTTATAAAAAAGAGATCTTTATCCCACTTCTGAATTAAGGAACTTCGTTCGGATTTTTAAAAATAAAATAACAGTAAGACATTTGACAATTTGACTATGCGATATTAATTAAAATGAACAAATATAAAAGGTAAATAAAGGAATGAAATGATAACCTGCTAACTCCAGTTAAACAACAATTAAAGTACTTACAGAGTAATATCCTTAAAATAGCCTTAGACTAATTGCTAAACCAATATTAATAGTCGAAAACACATGAGCGATGTTGCCTCGACGACGGACCACCAGAAAGTGTCGATGTTTCTTTTTGCGCACTGCTTCTATTTTGTTTCTTTTCCAAGGAGTTCCTAACTCGGCTTCTATTTTGTTTCTTGACCAAGGAGTTTCCTAACTCGGCCTCTCCTGACTCCTGGTCGTCCTCGGCCACATTCTCTCTGTTTTTCAGTAGTAGCCTCGCCTACTGCGCCACCTTCCCGATCTTCGTCTTCAAGGTTTGGCATAGACGATCCGGCCGAAGCACCTTTAACATTGTCATCCTGAATTTTGAAATAACATCACCATTACTATCGGAAACATTATTGTTTGCATGAGTGTAGTGTCCAAATGTTTTTCAAATAAACAAAGTAATGTAAGCTAAACGGCATCCAAGACAGATAAAGTGAAAATAAAGAAAAAGGTGTGAAATCGACGGTATCCCAACAATTTCACATCCCCACAGTACATTACCATTGTCGGGTGACTCACGCCTTTGAAGGGCTACCAATACCATAGAAGTGCAGCTCATGCCAATGCGACTCACGCAATCGGCAACTTCCACCACTGGGGGCTCCCGTCAGTGGTGACTCCCGTCAGTGGCGACTCCCGTCAGTGCCGACCAACGCTGATGGCGGCTGATGCAACTGAGGACAAACGTTAAGGGCGACTAACGCCCGTGCGACTAACGCACCTGACGACACACGTCAAAGGCGACTAACGCCAAGGCGACAAACGCCTATGCGACTAACGCCTATGCGACTAACGCAACTGACGACACACGTCAAAGGCGACTAACGCCAAGGCGACAAACGCCCATGCGACTAACGCAACTGACGACACACGTCAAAGGCGACTAACGCCAAGGCGACAAACGCCCATGCGACTAACGCAACTGACGACACACGTCAAAGGCGACTAACGCCAAGGCGACAAACGCCAATGCGACTAACGCAACTGACGACACACGTCAAAGGCGACAAACGCCGGTGGTGATGAGTAGACTTGCGTCTTGAACTCCCACCCGGCAGCAGGTCAATGAGACGCCTGCGGTGTCTCGAACCTCCACCAGCTGCAGGCCAGCGGGATGTCCCCGTCTCGACAAGTGACGTCTCGCGAAACTTGTCACCACTGCTTCTGAGAACAGTCGTTAAAAAGAAAATGAGCAAAGTGACAAAACAGTTCAAAAATCTCACCATCGAATACTATAGCACCAGTATCTGGGCACCATTCTAAATTCCATGGCATCACACGTTGAGTGGTTGGTTGAGCTGATTTAAGAGCATTACATTACATTGGATTACAATTTTAAACTGGATGCCAACTAGATTGTGGTGGAAATATTTCAAGGCCCTGACCTTATTTCACTATTGTAATTAATCTCTATTTCATGTACCGCGATCATACACGAATGCGGGATTACGCGCCCCAATACGAAAAATATGTCGTACTTATAATAACGAATTTTCTGAGGTTGATATTCTACGTCATAACTCTGCCGCGTTTCACAGCAAGTTGCGGGACATATTATTGAAAAAAGAATAAACCACCTAGCAGTCCTGTTTTTCATATACATTGACTGGGAATTTAGTTTAGTTTGTAAAATAAAATTGCAGATGAGTTCATGTAATGATGTAATTGCAGAGCCTCCTCCTTTCTAGCGCTCGGGCTAACCTGACCACCACTTACATGTCTGTCTAAGTTCTCAACTTCGGTATTCAGAAACGAGTATTTTATTTTAATATTGATCGAAAAAAATAGAATTCTACCTTTACCTTTTTTTCAGAAGAAGTACTTTGTTGATATAAACGAGCAAGTCATCAGAATCAATGAATTCCCGAAGGATATCATTAATTGATAATAGGTTTGTAAACAATAGATGAGTTTGTCAAACCATATGGCATCTTTCAGTATTCGTAGTTCCCTCCTGACGCTGACGTAACGAAGTCTGTGTAGTGAATACAGTCGTCCCTGATTCTCATTTCATGAAGTCGCCATATCAGGGCCGGTGACGAAGTTATGTCACCCTAAAAAATCAATTTAATGGTCAATAAATGAAAACGGATATCTTTCTTTCTCTGTATTGCGAATTAGTGCTCGAAAATCTTTTTCGTCACTGAAATTATTGAGCTGGCATATTGGGATCGAGATTCCCTAATGATGCCTTTATCTAAGAGATCCTTCATTATTTCGCTAACTTGTACCATCTTCCTGTAAAATAAATTGTATGGGCGATAAGTTATTGGAATTGAACTAGTAATTTTCATATTCATCTCACCTATACTGTACTGTAGTGGCAGCGGTACACAAGAAAATCCGAGAAAGGCGACAATACAAACATTGGTGATTGCAGATTACTTACTACCTGGCAGAGGGATTTTAATAAAGAGTTCTCGATGGCTGGTACTTGATTAATCTGACTGATCCCCGTGAGTGATATACTGTTGTTGTTACTCTTACATAGATTACTCCTACACGATTCAAAACATCTGTCGTTATTCATGCAGGCTGACGGTACTACTACTAGATCTTAAAATGAAATATTGCTGAACTCAATAGTTACTGTATTGTGAGCAAAGGCAAAGGTTTCGTATTCATTAACGTAATGTACGTCATGTACTTGGATTGGCAATAAAGTAATTTAAAAAGGTCAGAAGAAATTAGTGATATGTTATGATCACCAATATTGATAAATATGTTAATCGGTATGCACTATCAACTGCAGGAACCACATCGATATTTCTCACCAGCTTGGGTTAACATATGCTTACATTTTGGTAGTTAGTTAATCTTGACTTATTCTTGACAAAACATGCGTCTTCACAGTGTCCTGTACTTTTAATAAATGCGCGTATTAAGACGACTTAGCAGCGGGAGTATAATTTTATTCTGAAAGTTGTTAATGTTGGTTTGTTTATTATTACAATTCGAAGTTCTGCAGATAAATCCTTAACCAATCGTAAACGTTATAATGTACGTCTCACATTCCCAGCGTATGTCGTGTTCATACATGCAAACGAAATGTTAACGGAGTCCAACTTCTGAGGACAGAGAGGTCTTAAATGAGTTTTAAAAATATCCATGTACGACCATTTGTGACCTATGAATTTAGTTATGTTTTGGCGTCGCCTTTTAAATAAGATGCTTCCCGGGAAAAACACTCATGATCTTCTACTGTCCACTATCATTGAGCGATTTACCTCTAGACACAATAAATCAATCAGAAGAATCAAAAATTGACACGTAATAATGAAGCGATTTTATGAGTGCGAGATTCTTAAGGGCTTCTGTCATAATGGTAAAATACGAAACTGACATAGTATCGGGATAGCGAACAGCGAACAGTATCTTGATCGTGAGTCGTAGTCTGAGGGACACCGTTTAAGTTATCTCAACTATTTACGTTTGATGACTCGTTGCCACTATTAACTATGTGATTGTGAACTACAGACACTTTTCTTACGACCGATTCAGCGACATTTCCTGATAATTATGTTGTAACTCTACAACACTATTACTAAACTGATCGACAGCTTTGAGTCTTACTAAAATGTTATTCAAATTATCATTCAATGAATCACTTCCAAGTAAGTGTGATACGGGTGAGTGTCGAGAAGCTTTACTGCAGCTTGACTCGTGTCTCGATCTACGACAACTAATAACTAGGGTATCTATGTGGGCTAGATATCAATCTATTTTTCTCATGGCGTCATCTTTTTCTGATTTAGATCGATTACGATTCATTTTCTTAGACATAATTGTCAAAAAGAAAACAAAATACGGTCGACCAAAGAATTTATAAAAAAGAGATCTTTATCCCACTTCTGAATTAAGGAACTTCGTTCGGATTTTTAAAAATAAAATAACAGTAAGACATTTGACAATTTGACTATGCGATATTAATTAAAATGAACAAATATAAAAGGTAAATAAAGGAATGAAATGATAACCTGCTAACTCCAGTTAAACAACAATTAAAGTACTTACAGAGTAATATCCTTAAAATAGCCTTAGACTAATTGCTAAACCAATATTAATAGTCGAAAACACATGAGCGATGTTGCCTCGACGACGGACCACCAGAAAGTGTCGATGTTTCTTTTTGCGCACTGCTTCTATTTTGTTTCTTTTCCAAGGAGTTCCTAACTCGGCTTCTATTTTGTTTCTTGACCAAGGAGTTTCCTAACTATACATTCAAGATTAAATTTATCAAATAAATGCTTCAGCTTGTTTAGTAGAAGTAGAAATGAAGTCGTTGTTGGTGATTGTGTTACCTAAGTAATATTCTGTTCACTGTTGCCTTGAATATATTTAAATTATTAGTAAATGGAGGAACAAACACAAGAAAAGTAGTGAATACTTTTATTTGGCGAAAGGGGAAGGAGGAAGAATACAAATACATTCTTCTTAATCCTCCTTTATGCTCTTCCAGGATGAACCCTGGAGCTCGTAGTCAGGTACAGGTTTTGAATGGAGATAAAGCTTTCAATTTATGTTTTCCATCGATAAAAAAATGAAATTAGAATTTAAAGATAACTTATTTGTGCCCTGGATTATAAAATGTAATTCGTTGATTTTGTTAAAGAATCTTGAATGCATTACTATAATTAATAAAGGTATAGTATGTAATTGAATCTTATTATTAATTTTGGGTTCCTCTTTATGTCATGTTAGCCCAAATTATTATAAAAGGAAGTCAATTACTAGAAATAATTACAATAAAAGATAATGTTAAGCTATTTTAAACCTACCCGGAAAAGAAATTGGGTTTAAATGGTTGATTAACGATTTTAGCTTGATTAAGAAACGGTGCCACTGAAATTTGTATTCTATGTCTTGCGGAAGTACGGAGGTATTTCTTTTTCAGTTTTGGTAATAAAAATTGGTTATTGATCTGATCGGGCGTACTCTTTCAAAGGTTTGATGAGGGAATTAGCGATAATGTTGATTGAAGAGATGGGAAAAGTCGATATCGGAACTTAATTCTGTGCGGGAAATCCGAAATAGGGTTTACTTCTTTTGTGATACAAAATTTACAGATATTTTAACTGTAAAATGATGACTCCGAAGAAGATTCATAAGTCATGGGATTTGTTTTTTTGTATTTGTTGTATTAAACATATTAGCTTAACATAGTAATGATTATAACTATTTAAACCCTGCTCTATATATACTTAAATATTAAAACTAGAAAGAGGTGGAGTCAAGATATAAATTAGGTATAAAAGATTAAAAGATTCATCAATATTATTTACTTCCTTTGGTCTTAAATTATGACATTATTCTAGCTTTAATTATAATTATTTTTCGGATATAACTTAGATTTATTATATGGCAACCATGATCACAAGACGAAAAGTCAGAAGTTTGACCGTACAGTTCACAAACCAAAGAAAGCACAAAACCCCAAATTACCTAACACTTGGAATTTTCTTATCAAAAATATAAAATGTTACATCCATGACTACGCTTCAACAACTTAAGACATATTATGTAGGTAGCGCTTTCATTCAGAGAAAGCGCTAAGTCTTTTTCAGGGTCGTTGTTGGTATAAAGTAATTAAACCATTAGGTGAAATGTAAAAACATATAAATTTGAACTATGAATAAGTGTTTAGCCAAAGAAATCTAACATATTAATAAAATTTAAATATCATTTCCAGTGAATATATTTTAAATAAGGTTGGATTAAAAAGAAATACAACTTTCATTGTTGTTTAAATGTAAAACCATGTCTCACCTAGTTGGGGAACCGGCGTCCGGGTAACATAGGCTAGAGGAAGAGCGGCGTGTTTGGCGTTCCCGGCACGCTGCTCTTGAGTCGGAGGGGTGGTGTGGTCAGCCACTGATACCCCTGCCGATGGCGGAGTCCCTTTCGGGACTCGTGCGTAGTGAGCGGAAGTATGGCTTGCCGTTCCCGCTCACTAGTCTACGCACAGCGCAGAGAACGTCGAGGTGGTTTAGTGGGTGGAAATCCCACATGCCCCTGTCGCGTTTCCCCCGCGGCAGGAAGTCTTTAAAAGATTCCCCTCGTAGAAAAAAAAAAAAAAAAAAAAAAAAAAAAAAAAAAAAAAAAAAAAAAAAAAAAAAAAAAAAAAAAAAAAAAAAATGTCTCACCTAGTTGTCAACATCCATGAACTAAAATGTCATGAATATGTCATAACATATTTAACATACGACATGAACGGTACATCACTACTTTAACTAAATATTGTAAGTAGCGTCGTCGAGCTAATTGTGTCATGAAACCGCTCGTTAGTATCAGGACTTGCTGAGCTTGATGTTTACACTGTAGTTTTATACCGACATAATTTAATGGATAGTCTTTAATTGTTTGTTTAACTAGCTTTAACAAATTGCAAAATAATTGCAGTAAAGCGAATTTGAAACTTATATTTCAATTTAATACCAAGTTTATATTGAAACTGACGCTTAAAAAGTTTTTAAATATACATCGTAAAAGTGAAGTGATGTTTCTAAGTTATGACCGTAAAGAAGGTTTAGCTTGTCGATACGTGTTCTTCAATAAAAAATGTAACTTGTACATAACTGCAGTTATTCTCAAAAGAAGTTAGTTAAAACTTGACATATGATGAAGTGCTTCTGAATAAAATAGAATTAAAGGTCGTTTTACACTTAACAGACATTAGTGTAAATGATGCGACGTGTCTCCTTGACACTTAAGCCCAAAAGAAGTCGCTAAAGCGTTGGGGTAGGGAAATTAGCAGAGTTCATCTAGCATTAACATGCATAAACATTTATAATTATTTTTGAAATTCTAATTGCAACGTCAGCTTATTGATGTAAGTTTAGGTATAGACATTTTTTTCTTTAGAGTTAATGTGAAATTTCTCTCTAGGGAATGAAAAAAGGTTCGATTGCATCGATTATAAGAAATTGTATCAAGTCAATATCAACCTTGTTTATATGAGAATAGAATTCTCTTTACTATCTTTGCGAATATATTAATCACATTAAAAACCTGAATAAAAAATTAAATCTGCGGGTAGCTTAAAAAGAAAATTTTGTTCAATAATAATTAGGATTTCTGATATAAGGCAATGGAAAGGGAGTAAAAAAGATTAAATTGCTAACTCATTATGACTGGATTGTATCTTAGAAGCTTAAGAAGATTAATTAAGTTAGGATTAGTTATTCCATTGGATTGAATGTACTTGACAGGAAAGCTTTGTTTTGTTCTTAAAATTCTCATTAGGTTTAGGGAATGTTTTATTGTATAGGAACATTTGTTAAAGCGTATGTCGGGTGTAGAAATATCTTCTTTTTGATCTATAAAATAGACTAACAAGGATTCAGTATCTTTATTTTGGTTACTTATATATCGATATTTATTTATAATGTTTAATAAAACGTAGGCGTATAAAAATAAGAATATCTAGACCACTGGACAAAATTAGTAAAAATTGTAAATGCAACCAACAGCTATTTGATATGAATAAATCACTCTCACTTGGCTGACAATTATGTATGTGTCACAGTTCTGGTCAGTATAGTTATATTTTACAACTTTTTAAATGTTCTGACACACCAATTTCATCTATTAAAATGTAAAATTCAATGAAACAATATAAAAAGTTAACAATGAAATCATTTCTCGTAAAATTGTATCAAATATAAGAACTTATGAATATAAAACCTGCACATGTAAAAAAAATACGCTGCCCAAAGTAGAAACGTAATTTAAAATGGACAGTGTTATAATTTTTAAATAACAACTTTTACTTCTAACATGAATACGGCGTTAAAATACGAAGTATTGTAGTAGTCTTATTTAAATTTAACTTATACAGCTCAGACTTTAATGATATTTTGAATTATTATTATAAGAGCAGATAATTAACGTGAGGTTCCTTTTCTCCTCTATTATATGTACAAGGTTCACCATAGGTGCATAAATATATGAGCTGGGGTGCACTGTTTACTGGCGTGTGAGTGAACGCGTGGGAGTTATGGCAACATGCAACGTTAGAGTTGGTTAAGAAGCCATCGAAACCTTACGACAAATATTTATGTTGATAAAACTTAAGGCATGTTCATATATATGTATGTCGGAGCGTCAGGAGGATGCTTCACGGCGGTCTAGGCTTTTCATATCCATCGTAGGCGTTGTGATGATTGGAACATAAATAAAAGCACACTTGTATCTTACAATATAGTATAACTAGTTTTCTTTACAATTGTATTTAAAAATTACATTCAAATAATAAGATGAAAATTGATTATGAGCCAATAGGTTAGGCTTGTGCACTTTGTTTGACGGTTGCCCATGGCATTCTGGCCTTCCTCACATTCAGTGACAATGACTACCCTATTGAGCACTGGCCGCTCATAGTTTTATGGAACAAATCAAATGAATTCCCTAAGAAGTTTATTATTAAATTAATCCATAATCGAAGCGCCGTCATATATATTTGTTTCACTGCTCTCGTAAACTCTATATTTTAATACTGTTAATGCATCGGGATTATTTTATTTTTAAACTTGATAGCTCATTTATTAAATCAAAAATACATGTAAAGAAAAAGGTTTACGGTGCTAAATGAATTTTTTGTTAAAAATAAATTAAAACACCTGTATTGTTATATTGAACTGTTACGAGACTACATCGATTTTCCAGAACATCGTCTGACAATAACGTTGCAAAAGCCCCATGATGATGTACAAATTGATAGTGTGACTAACCACGGACTGAAAAAAAACGCATTTTTTACGAAGACTTCATTGGGTACACTATTTTTATTTTGCTTTAAGTGTTTGTTTGCTTTTAAGCTGTGTTATTTGTATTTATTTTTTGATTTCGGACCAAGAGATGCAATTTCTTACAATTGTATATAATCTTACAAAGGTAATTAAAACCGAGATTTTCTTGTTTTCAAAAATGTTCAGCAGCTCTCTGTCAAAGAAAATTGAAAATGTAGCCATATTTTTATATTATTAATCTAATTAAATGCCGGTAATCTGAAGATAAGTTATAATATTTTATGAAAAAAACTAAAACATGATAAAGTTTTCAAATATAACATCAGTATCACTCTTTCGAAATAATATACGGAATAAATTATTATGTGTTCCAAATTTTTCGATATTGAAATATGCATGTCAAATTCAGCTAACGAATTTCCAAAGTAATTTAGACAACGGACATGCGTTCATTGAAATGCCGCTACGGACGTGACGTGACTAAATTGGTGGATAGTTTTTTTTTTAAACATTTTTGTCTTTTTTAAGATATATGCATATGAAGTTTCGTATAATTATTAAATAATATAATTAATTAGACAGTAATTAATCCCTTATTAACTCTGAGACGTTATAATCTAATAATGAAGAATAATGAATGAATCTAATAATGAAAATATGAAGTTCAGTCCTTTTTTTAAACGCCTTTATTAGCTTGGTAGGTATATAGGTATGGGAGTGACGAAATGTTTGCAGTGGATATTTTACAATTTATAATTTAGAAACAATTGATACTGTTACGTTGCGTAATACTAAAATTTTTAAAATATAAAATATAAGGAACAAAACATTGAGTAGAATTTAATTTGACACAAAAAACACAACTAAAAATTAAACATTTTTTTCCACTTCAAATAAGGGTTGATTCATAAAAGTGTGCTTGATGTTCATTGATGTAAATATTTTATGTTGATGGGTACTAATATAAGTAATGATATTATAAAATTACTTCAGAGAGCTCTCACACTTTTTTAAATTAAAATGACATCATTATCAATCACTCAACCCTTATAATAGTGTTAAAAAATATTGTAAAATTGATCGTTTTAAAAGTATTAATATCTTAACATAATTTAAAGAATGTCATAAGAAGGCGTACTTACTATACTTTTATATTTGTCATTTTTAGAACATCTTTTGAAATTATTTTTATAGCCTCAATTTAACTTTAAGGCAGTTATTTATTTACTCTATAGTTAATTGTATCTATCTATATTATTGTATAGTCAGGAGAGAAAATGAAATAATAGGTAAGATTTAATGTAATAAGAATAGGACACTAGGTGAGTCGAGTTAAACGGTGCAAGTGGTTACGACGGCTAATAAAACTTGTGTCAGTTCACTCTGCTTTAGAGACACCTGAAAGTGACTACTATTCTTAAGATATAATTTGGAAGATATTTTTGACAGCATCTTAAAAATTACCAGCAGAAATGTGTGAAACCGCTTCAAAATTAACTGAATTGTTAAATGAGTGAGATCGTTCTTTGGATCTGTCAATGCGTTCTGCTGAAAGTTTTCGTTATTTAATTCTGCTGATAATACTGATTGTCTATGACCTTAAGCCTTCATTTAATCGTCATTGCAATTAGTATTACGAGAGTAACTCTTTTATTTAATCTATAAATGTAAATATAATTGGAGTGTCTGATTGTTTTATTGAACTAACCGTTTTTACTATTGACATATGAACATATATGGTGACTACACCAACATAACATTTTTCACATTTTTTTCTGTCTATCTGTTTTTTTTTTTGGCTTATCTTTGAAATGGCTGAACCAATTTTGATAGGACTTTCATTAGCAGGTAGGTGATGTAATAAGGAGTAAACTAGGTTATTTTTTAACCCGGTCCCTAAATTGAGCGTTTTCATTGTCTCTTGGTTTTGTTTAGCAGACGGATTTGCGGGTAACAACTAGTAAAAAATAAATTCGTTCAACTCTAATGTCATTACAAATAAAATATGTTGGGTGTATAAAAATTATAGGAAACGTTATATTTTAATTTTCGTAGTCATCTAAGTGTTAAATTTCCTTAACTCAAAAACTTTATCGAATCCGAAGTAAGAAAGTTCGGTTTCGTGTACAACTTTATCGTATTAAAGTTTATGCATATTTAATATTTAAATGTGTCTCTATGATAAGTTTGAAAGTTTTCTATATTTATTATATGTTTCTCCATAAAACTTAATTTGAAATATAATTGTGTTTAATGAATTTGGAATATATGTATATATTTAAGTCGACATAAATCGTATACTAACCAGAAATACCTTAAATTTAAGTGGCCGTTCCCTAAAAAGTAAAAATAACTTGCTAATAATTAATAAATACATTTGATTTACTTCATAATTAATCTTCTATGTTAGATAATATAACAAATAATTGTTAATATAACGTTATCAATCGATGTATAATAGCATTAAGATAGTACATATTATAAAATGTTACGTTTCAAAATATATCTCTAAAGATGAAGTGAACATTTTTCTTTTACATATATATAGCTCAGAACCTCCTTTTAATTTTTGAGTAGTATCTAGTTCTTTAAATGAAGTTTAACATGAAAAGGGTCGAAAGCACCTACTTTAATAGAAGTCTATGATGCATATATAGAATATTTGGAATTTAGACTGAAATTTGCAATAACAAAGACGGAGAAATATAACAAACTATAAATCATCAATAAAAAATTTGAGAACATCGTTACTTCATTTACGACTCAGTGACTCAGAGGTGACATAATTATTATCGTATAGGTAAAATCAAATCTGGATTGTTACAGTCAACTTAAATATTACGAAATGACAAGAATTCTGATATCTTATGTATCACCTGATAATTTGTAATAAAGAGTAACGTGCACCTGTTATTCGTCAAGGATTTATTCATACTATTATCACTTTATGTTTGTACCTACAAAAAAATATTTTTAAAGTAATTTTCTTAATTATATATTTTTTTAAAGGAATAATCCGTAGTCATTTTTTTATTTACTCAAAGTAATAGAAAATATTTAAAAAATGGGTGAAAATCTATTGTACCAATTTTATAATTAAGTTCTAATTTATAATGACATTGTTGAATGATATTGAAGTAATGACCTTGATGATCCTTAGTCGTAACCAGGAACGAAACTTGTCTCTGTATGTTCTATCGCCTGTACAGTGGATAGTTATGCCATACAGTAATCTGTTTCGTCGGAGCACATGTGATCCACACAACTGAGATTGTTTTTTGCTGTAAAATTGTAAGTGTGGCGCAGCATTTTAAAACAATCGTAGGATATTAAATTATCTGCATCTTAAGATTTCTTTAAAATATCACGGTTTTGCATTCCTTTCGTGTAAGAAATGTCATCAAGACATCTTCAAATTGATGTTGCAAAAGTCCATGAAAACTGAAACTACTTAACTTTGTGTGATATGCCCGCTTGTTTTTCCATCTTTCTGGTATATAAAATAGCTTTATCAATACCCGTAGATTTGTGATGCTCATATTTAAAGTGTGAGTCGAATTGAAATTATAAGTCTGTAATACTTATTTTGATCACCCCTTAACTGATTCTGTATTTTATCACTACTATAAAACATTTTACGTATAGGTACATCTGTAGGAAAAAAAACGAGCAAGGGCCCAAAAACTGTTCATTATGTGTTTCATATAAAGATCTCTATACAAATCTCCATACTTTTTTTGGTAACTGTTTTCAAGAGAAGTGAGTGTCACGGGGCAAGTGTGTATGGAATTAAACCTCATTGGATAAAAAAGCCCAAATGTGATAGGAGGCGAGTGTGAAACAAGAGTATAAAAATGTTGTTTTGCCCATTTTAAATTTCTTTTCCATATGTTTGTTTTCCAAATGTTGAATGAATCTATTAGGAATTTAAACATTAGGTGTTATGTTAAGTTTTCTAATTTTTTTGTTTTTTTGCCACAAATTATAAGAATAAGCATAAGTTAGTACTTTTTTAAACCATTGTTTTTGTTCTGATTTGAACACTTCGACAGTTTTATAAAAACATAGAATAAATATATTCTCATACAGTAATAAAGTCTGTTATAATTATACTAATATTTTAAACGATAACAGATCTACTATATCAGATGTTGCTGGATAAGGGATTTTAGAGATCTCTTCATTTGTCTAAATTAATTACTTTGCTAGAAATTGTACATTGGCTGCTAATATTAATTTCTGAATATACACTCGCCAGAGTATGCCAATACTGTTATAAATATCAAATAAGAGGATTTATATAAATATAGAAATTATTATTATATAATATATACTTTCATATAAAGTGAATTTAAAAAAAATATAAGAAAAAAAAAAACAACCAACTTTATTAATAATTATGTAATTTGATTTGTAAATACTTTTGAGTCTATTCATTTTTTTCCAATATCTTCTATTTGGGTAACTTTATCATGTGATTAGAACACCTGTGCAATAGTTCGCTTATAAATAGTATGTGTGTGACGATTTTTTTAATTAGTAAAAATGTCTCGGTTGGTGATAATTTGCTGTTTGGTGATCTTCTGTCTTAAAGGCGCACTAGGACTATCAACCCCTGTTGCGCAATGTAAGTTAAATAATTTCTCTCAATTTAATCACTGACTAATAAGAATGTCTCAAAAATATCACATGTATGTATAGTTGGATTTCATAGAATATTCCAGGAAACAATTTTTTTCTTTTGAATCATGGGTTTCGTAAAAATAATTCAGTAGAAGATATTATGTTACCACCTCAGACTGTTTTTATTTTAGAAATTTATTTATGTAAATAAATATAAAATAACTACTTCTAGCATAATAAGTTTGAGCAGATCTGATAATAAATATGAATCTAATCTTTTTAACTTCGAGTCCTTATTTTAAACTCAAAATAGAATTGTTATAAGTTTGACTTAGACATATGTCTATCCGTCTGTCTGTCTGTCTGAGTATCTGTCTGTCTTTTCATTGTAGCTTTCAAGGATTCGAAAAAATTTAATGCCATTTAATGATGTAAGGCATTTTTGTCATTTCTCTATTTAAAAAATGTTATAACATAAATCTTTTAATTGCTGGTTATAGGAAAGAACACCAGGTTATTGATTGTTGTGTTTAATTTTGCTCAATAATTTATTTGCTTTATCAGTTATGGTCACTTTAGCTTGTATGGACTAAAATAAGCATAAATTTATTGCTCTTTAAAAAATATTTTCTTTTGAATAAGGTCGGAGGAATAATGGATCTCTTCCTTTAAACGCCTACGTGTTGGGCTGCTTAGAAACGCCATGTCTTCTCCCACAAAATCAGAATGCAGTTATTGATGTAGTTTTCAAAGCCCGTAAGTGAATAACATTATTTTCTTTTAATAGATTTGTTATTGAAATTTTAAACATTTGAACTTTTTGACTATCTCTTAATTTTAAATGTTATGTTTGTTGCAGCCTATCTGCTCTATGACATGAAGTCTAGAGCCGTTGCTGACATATTTAATAATGATATTGATTATAATTTAGAAGAAAACGCAGTCACTTGCAACTTTATAACAAATTCGTACTGTCCAATATTGGAAGGGGAAGTGGTTGAATATTCTCTTAAGATGTTTATATCATCATCAATTCCAACTGTAAGTATATTATTATTTCCTAAACTTACATCATCAGAAAAAGAAATTTAATTTTTTCTGACATTAATTAAATAGTTTCCAGTAACTATTCAATTCAGCGTCGAAGATAGACATGGTGTTCCAGTGTGGTGCATTCGATTGCCAGTTCTTGTTGTTCCAGCAAATTAAAAGGAAACCGAAGTCCTTTATATTAAAGTAAACATAAGTTAAAAAATAATTGTAAAATAGTAAGTAACTTAGTAACTTTCACGAGTCATAAACATTTAAATAAATGCATATTTTCATTGAGCAAGTTTATTTTTTGTAAAAATTTATATTGTATTGTTCTTATTATTTTTGATTGAACAGCCATATTGAATTTAAAAATGTAAAAAGTGGAGATAAATTAGGAATAGTAAAAGATTGCATTCATACAGAGGTTGCTAGCAATTTCTTACAGAAAATAGCTGTAATGATTATTATTACTGAAGCCAGGTCTCTCTTTCGTCTCTCTCTTTTTGAGTTGGTATCACATGTAGTAAGATACTTCCAGTTATTTATGACCATCGGTAGCTACTTTTCATCAAACGAAAACTGCAATATCCCTGAAAATCTGTTCAGTGATAAAATAATAAAATAATAATGGTTTGATTCTTTTTGATTATTATTTGAAATACTCACTCCTAAAACTCACAAAAATCTAAAATAAATAATTTGGATAAAAATTGTATTTTTTTACTTCAAAATTACAATGTTGCAATAGGTGTCAGTCCGAAAACTATACATAGTTCATTATGATATTGTAATTGCTGTTATATTAATATCACATCTGTTCAAAGTACAGTACGATCTTAATTTATTAAAACATTATATTGTTATATACATAAATGGTTTAAATATGTATATTTATTAATTATATTCGAATTTTAAAAAGAAAATAAATATATTACTTTTGATAGTTTGACAATGAAATTTAATTAAAATGAAAAAATATAAACAGTAAATTAAGGAACAAAATAATGATATATAATGTCATACAAATAAATTATTTAAAAATAATAATAAGAAATAAAATATTTAAAAATAATTGCTAACACAAACATTGACACTCAAAATCTTTCAACGACGGCACCTCGACGAACGACAACCAAAAAGTAAGCCGGCGTCTTTTTCACACATTGCTTCTCTATTATTATTTTTTAGAAGTTCCTCACTTTATGCTATACATGTATCAAAATTAATATTTTTAATTTTTTTTTTAATTTAATATCAGCCATTATCTTTGAGGAGATTGATTTGCTATTACTGCGATATAGAACCTCTTCTACTACTTTTCGCATCATTTTTTTTATAATATGATAATTATAGCGTTTTTTCACATACACAAGTCATAGGATGAACACAGTGTGAACTAAATATAAGTATACTTAAATATAGTGATGTGACCTTATAACGGTTGGTATGCAGTCTTGGTCTGTCTAATTATCTATAAATAAGGATAGATATAGATATCTTTAAAGACAAAAATTTTTAATGTCACATTCAATTCAAATGTTTTTTTACTTGAAATACACTTATTTATTGAATAAAAGAGAGCAATGCGTAACAATTGAGTTAATTATAGTACAAGCAATCTGTTCGGAAGTATTTGAGCGTAAAGTTTTATAAGACAATACGTCTGTCGCTACAAACATACAAATTTTTATTATTTATAAGGTCACTGGTTGGAAATCAGTAGTATTTACTGAATCTGGAAGTTTTTTATCGTTTAAAAATTTGTTTATTTTTAGATTTCTGTTGTAGTTAACATTAAGATAATTGTAAATTAAATAATTCCATTGATTGCAAATTTTGAAGAAAAATATGAACAAAATATACAGATGATATGTATGTTTTATTTAGATCATAGTAGTATTATTCAAATAAGTGAATTTTTAGTTTGATAGATTTAACTTTTAACAAATTGACTTGATTTAATCAGTTGTCTGAATGCTATTTAGATATTAAATTTCTAGATAAATTGTTTATCGTTTTTACTTTAATTATTAAATTTTCCAAGGAGCTTCCCGTTCACATGATTTACAAACAGTTTAAACGAAAACCATTTTGATCTTTGAACTATACATGTTATAGTTTAACATTTCTAATACATACGCTAGGTTTTAAAATTATAATCTATATATATAAAAGAAAGTCGTGTTAGTTACTCCACTTATAACTCAAGAAGGGCTGAACCGATTTAGCTGAAAATTGGCAGGGAGATAGTTTAGAGCCAGGAGAAGGATACTTTTTATCCCGTTCGACAGATTCCTGTGTGACTTGACATGAAACGTCAGTCACTATAAAATGTGGTATAACAAAAAAGGATCAGACTTGGAATAACAAAACGCAATTGACAGCTATGTATGTAATTGACGTATATAGACAGATATGTAATGTCGTATGGATGACAATTTGATATTTATAAGAAATCTTTCTTTACTATATAAAAATAAGTCGGGTTTTCCTTCCTGACGCTATAACTCCAGAACGAACGAACAGATTTCCACGGTTTTGCATTCGTTGGAAAGGTCTCGGGCTCCGTGAGGTAACAAATAAATTCAGGAAAAATTTCAACAGAAAAGTAGGAAAATCTTTTTTCGCATACAGCGCTATCTCTTATACATAACATGTACTACAAATCAATATTTTATGTAGATGGTGCCGGTACATGATACATTGTTTGACAGCTTCTCATTGTTCTCTGCTCTGTTAATTTCATGTGACAAACCGGTATTGTGTTTGTAGTTTAAACTCTTAAAACCATTTAGTATTTGCGGGATAAATTTAGAAAATCATTGTTTTTCACATGGGCAGTAACGTTAGACCAAAAAACAAAAAATGTGGTTTACAAAGGAGCACTTCAATGAAACGGATAATTTGCCGACACGTATAACGCTTCGATTCGTTATCTACTTTGGATTCACTTTCATTTACTTAGAGAAGTTCAACTAAATAACACTTCGTTTTTAATCGAAATGAATTCATTACTGTTGTAAAATGAAATAAAAAAATTCCTTTTCAAAAATAAAACAAAAAAAAAGAAATTTTTCGTCTTATAATCACCAAGCGAAATGTTACATAAAACAAAGCCTTCTGGTGGCGAAACGGAGTTTGCCGGGTTTACTAGTTCATTAAAAAGATGATGAAAACTGAAGAGACATACATTTCTAGTCACTGATGAAATGGATTTATTGAGTAGAAAAATCTATTTGGGTACTTGAAAGCCTGATTTATTATATATAGCAGTTGCAACAAGAATTTCTTCTAAGCAACGTAGTATTTCTTATAATATCATATTATAAATATTATTGGTTCAGGTGGCTATATCTGGTCTCGGCGGGGGATGCGACATATGGTATTTTATAGGGGAATAAAAATACATCTCCCTTGTCTGTCTGTGCTCATCAAATGTGTTATTCTTTGTGTCGTTTATAGCGCCGTGAATAATTTCCTTTAAGTTTTTATGTAAACAAAAGATTTAAATTTAGATACGATTGTTGTAAGAACTAAGTAAAAATATAGGGACATGATTATATAAAATTATCAGTTTACCACAAGGATCCGCTTGTTGATTAAGATACATATAATATTACATGAGATGTGATAGCGACATGGCCGGGGATGTTTTCATGTTATTTATAGCAATAAATATTATATAAAACAGATCTCATTAAGACTGAAAATTGACCTTTGATTGAATTTTTGACATTTGTAAGTCTCACCTCCTAACGATAGGTATTAACAAATCAAATCTTCATTTTTCTTTAAATTACGATGGAAAAAAATTTCTTTGTCTAATTAATAACAGGTAAATAACGCCTAACGATGTCCTAAGTTTCCTAATTATGTCCTAAATAAATAAAAGAAAACGCGTCCCATTTAAGGCTTTACTAATTGAACGAAAAAGCGAGAAAAATTGTATTTTTTTATCGTTAAATACACGGTTAGTTTGCAAAATTTTATACATGAATACCATGGAGATAGATCTTTAAAATATTGGATTTCATTTCCCCATGAAATATTTTATACACATAAAATTGTTATAGAGAAATATTTGATGCATGAAGAATGTAAAGTATTTAAAAGCGGATTCTTTTTAGAAGCAATATGTATTTTATAACAAGCTTTTACCTAGCAACGTAGGTAAAGAAATATGCAATGATGGCATACTATCATGCTTTCAAAACCGTTCGTAAATGTTCCGTATTAGAAATATGCGTGGCTATGTATGTGTACATAAATAAAATTATTACAGGTGTATGAAAATTTAGTAGTAGTCTATTTTACTACTAATAATACTGTTATTATGATAATATAAATTTAAATAGTTATTGCCAGTCTTTTATTACCATTAAACAATGCTATTGAGTTAGGGAGTAAGCTATAACCATTGAACAGATTGGTAATTGCAGGCTCATATGCATCAACACGTTTGCACATTTCTGCACCAATGCTTTATTTAGATGGGTCGTCGATGGTCACAAAGCAAATTACGAGAAGAGATTTGTCTTTGATACTAATGCTAATAGCTTTTGGACTGAAATTGACAAAACCTAATTGTTATTCCACTAAATCCGTGAAATATTTATTAATGGAGACATAAATATATTAAATGTTACGTATATAAAAATTGGTGTGGATGGCAGTATAATGTGGACAAAATGAGTTAAAAAGTGAAGTTTTATCCAGAATGGACGTTGGTTAAACAGATTACGAACATGGAAGGAGAAATGGACTTAAATAACTTCAGTTCCCTGAAAGTTACTTCCAGTGTTGTAGAGCCAATTTATATTAGTTACCACATGAAGTAAAGGATTAATATGAAACTTTTATACATAAGAACATAAAAGGTTTTCTTTTAATTCAATATTTCATAGAATACAAAAAGAGTATAAAAATATTTTGTGAATGAAATCTAGTGAGAATGTCTCAATTATATATGTACTTCAAGAGTAATTTGATGGATCTTAGACATTGAAATAACAAAAGTTAAAGTAAAGTTGACGATTTAGGGGATGTTAATATAATTCGAGCAAATAGTAATACCGTTGACGCCTTATCAAGCTAAGAAAGGCGTTTACCTCGCGACTACGGCTACACAGAACATAGTAAATTATAAGTTTTATTAAAATTTCCCGTTATTCACTATTACTTTCCTAACATTATTTAAATTCGCTTTAAAGAGGTCCTAATACTAAATTATTTGCCAATAATAATCAGATTTTAAACTGGAATAAAAAATGTTTTATAAAAATATCATCTGAAATACAGGTGATAATAAAATAAATAACTTTTAATTTTAATTCCGTAAATATAACGTAATGAAAATAAAGATCGCATTTTCATAAACTAAAATAGATATAATAATTGATTTTCAAACAGACATTACTTTGTTAATGGCATCCCTAAGGTGCAGGAATGGCCCGATTCCTCATATCCCGTCCGGCCGCCGTCTCGACTGCACGTCTGTCGCGAACCGGTTGTGACGAGAACAAGTGACGATTCATGTAAGTATATCTTAATACATTAAAACTATTTAATAGTAGTGGTATTAAAAGTTGATATTTTTTGTTTTTATTATAATTTTTATTTTCATTTATTTTATAACCGTAAAAATATTTTTTAGTACTAAAAACTTAAGACAGAAATTTAATGCGCGCGATGCGATTGCGAATTTGCGATGACAGTTTTGATTTTAAATACTGAAGTTTTAGTTTACTAAGCTTGCATTTTGAATATTAATAAAAAGTAGGAACTAATATCAGCGGGATAGTGCTCGAAGTAGTGTCAAGAATTTATAATCATCTAGAAATTTTACTACTGCATTTATTAAGATTTTCTTTTTATACAGTTTAGAAATAATTATTAATTTGGGAAAATTTTGTTATTAAATTGGGACAGTATTTATCTCCCAAAGTTATCATTCGTGTATAAATTTAAAGAATGTATAACTTTAAACACTCGGTGTTATTCCTGTGGTAAGAAGCGTTTAAGACGCAAATTTAAATTTGTGATATGAAATGACAATATAATTAGATAAATTGATATTCACCAATTGTGTGAAAAAAAGTTAATAAATGCAAAAAAACAACAGTACCTCACAGGTTTTTTAATCATATCAGACGATTAAAATGATTATTCAGACAAATTAGGTTCTTAATTCCGTTCTATATTTTCGTGCGACGGTTTAATTTTTATTTTGGGGCTAATTATAACGATTTGATTTTATTGTTTAAATCAATTCGCTTAAATTACATACATGTCCCTCGATTCATTGGCGATAGAAAGAGACCTCTTAGTTTTGTTTGTAGATCTTCGGCTTGTTTTTTATCGATAACACTAACTTGTTCAAAAGTATTCTTTTCTTTCTTGAACATTGACCTTCTAATTAAATTGTGGCTGGACGTAGTGTAAAGATGTATCAAATTATATACATATAATCTAATATACATACGTCAATACATAGAGACATATTGAAGGGGCTGTTTTTTTTACTATGTATATAAAGACTCTTTAAGCTGTTTATGACACAAAAAATGTTTTCTATACATAAGTATATCAACCTACATAGAAAAATAAACCGATTTTAATTTTGACATTACTGGCTGGTAGTACTGTTTAAAGACTGTTTTTATAAATAATACTTTATCATAGAACTCCAACTCAATATAATAACTCTTAGGAAACATTTGTCTCTGTTCTTATATTTGAATTCAAAGCTACTTTAGAATAATAAATGAAACTTGGAATCGCCACAAAAGAGGCTCAAGGTGAACACAAAAAAGTATTTTGTCATGCACCTTTGAGAAGGGCTTTTAGAGCCTATTGTCTTAACAGACACGTTCAAAGAATTGTCTCTTGGTTCGCCTTTCAAAGATAATGCCCATTATACTTAAAGTAACTTAAAATACCTATAGAATTTAATTGGCTATTATTACTATTTAAAAGTAAAGTAATATTAGTATCGTTATTAATCGTTACTACATACAGCATTACTTTGTTTAAATTTCAATTGTTTTTTTATTTCTATTTTATTATATTAATATAAACGTTTAATAAGTTTTAAACTATATTTCGTAGAACCCAGGGCTTAAATTCGAATGTTAATGACGCTTTGATACGAGCTTTTATTCCACGTCAGTGGGGATCGGATTGATGTTGGATTGGGAATTTCAAAATTTTGGTAATCCCTCCAAATTGCTGAATGACGTCACGGAACGATGTTTTAATGTTTAAACAGAATTGCTGCTATACATGTTACAAAAATTTGACATAAAATAAATACGAGGCAATTGGTTCTACGTAAATGATATTTTGATGTGATGTATTCCATTTTGTGGGTATGCAAGTATTATTTGAGTAACACTTTCAACATCAATATAAAAATTTTCATTGCGTTCCAAAAATATCTTACTGCAAAGGTATTTTATAAATTAACAATAAAGTGTTTGAATCTTTTCTTTATCAAGCTTCATATATCTTATATCACTATATTGAAAGCGGTGAACCGTATATTTGTTTAATATACGCCCATATTTCGTTCTACGTAAACATATTCCACTGACCAAGCAGTCGTCTAGAAACTGATTCGATGCATTTAACCAAAAATGAACCAAACTTTTGATGGCATTGTTTATTATCAGATGTTGTGTGGTTGACTGCATACAGTTTTATTACTATGAAATATATTGAAACGATTTTATTAACCTCGTCTTAATTAACATATGTCTGAATAATACAACCTATTTGCGACCATTAATTTGATTAAGATCAAGAAGTTGTTCCATTTAAGTTACAACTATTCAGAATTACTCCAAACCAATACAGTATCAGATCAAAATGTCTTTATTTAATTAGTTTTTTTAAATATGTTTTAATTATTTTGCGAATGTTAAATAAATTTTAAGTTTTTAGCAAAAGATAATAATCAATGTAAAGTGAAATGACAACATTAAATACAAAGATTTAAGCAAGAAATTTTAATTAAAACTAAATTCTGACTAAAAGATAAAAGATATACTATTATGTATATATTGTACTTAGATATTAAACAAACATAATTTCATATATATTTTTATAAATGTAAAGGCTGTGGGTTAGTATAAGCCTCATTTTAAAATTCTATCTTGAAATTTGGACACATTCCAAGAATATTTAAAAGGTAAACGGAAATGTGGTTTTGAGAACAGGTTATGGATATATTAAAAATATTTTCTGAATAAGGACTGACGTAGTAAGTAGCCAAAGCTTAAAGGTTGTATAACATATTTATATTCGGTTGAAGTACTTTTGACAGATTACAGTCTATATGTGATTTCAATGTCTAAGCTTCCTTTGTGAATTTCTATTAAACTCCATGCAGTTTTCGCTTCAAAAACATACACCATTGTTCAAACCACTCCTTACGGCTTAGAAGCCATCTCTTTTATACTATAAGTAGAAAATATATATGCTAATTTTATAACAAGTAGGTAATATTTGATTTATATCATTACTTCGGATTACTTACTTTATAGAAGCTCTATTTATCTTAATAGGTTTCCGGACAACCCTTCTCAGAACATATTGGTGTAGAGTAACTACGTGCTTGATTGTACAGGGAAATATATACTACATTTTATTAAATTGTAAATATTCACCATAGCTTTAAATGACTTAAATAAAAATATAGAGTGCAGGATTCCTTAAATTAGTTTGACTTATGTAGTACTCTTGAAAGTTAATAGGGCTTAACGGTAACACTATTTAAAATCTGACTTCAGTACAACAAAAATCAATTTAAGTTATAATTTAACATTATCTTGGTATTATTTTCATAGTTATCCAGTTTTGCATTCGTTTTATATAAATATCTGTCTTAATAATATTTTTTGGTTACCCTTAAAGTAACGGACGCGGTCGGCTTTGTACAAAATATCCTTTTTGAATGAACATAATCCTTATATTTTGGTTATTTGATACAAATTGGGTTCCGTAGGTCATGTAATTGCTTGTTTGACTTAAAGAGAAAAGTTAAATGTAATAAAACTATACTCAGCGTTCGTTTGAAAAGTTTTTTACTTTGTAAGGATTCTTTGGAAGTATATGAAATGCTTTTGTTGATAAAATTTATATACAAAAATTCTCTTACTGAGATTCTTATATTTGTTTTGTATATGATAAAGTCACTTCCTTTGTGATAAGTTTCTTTTTTAAAAGTTCAGGGATCAATAAACTTTTTAGAGTTCTCTAAGGTTGAACGTCGAGTTTAATGACTGATAAATAGTAAACAAATATTTATCAATGAAAAATTGGAGACATTCAAATAAAATAACTGAGGGATTAAACGCTAAGTGCCCATACATTCATAGATCTGTGTGCGTGTGTGTATGTGGTTCGCTAGGAATTCTTTTTGCAATGATGGAGATTTTTGGATATCATTTAATAAGAGTTAAAGTATTTTAAGAAAAAAAAATTATATCTTAATAAATTATACAATAATAAATAGTCAATAAGTGAAAAAACAAAAACACCATAGTGTTTTTAAATTATTCTGCACCAAATAAGTTATGACTTCTAAACAAGAACTTTTTTTTATGAAAAGGGTGATATAAAATAAGTTCTATTATTGAAATATTAATTCATAAAATTTTTGGATATTTTTCTAAACAAAAAATAAATATGTCAGTCAGAAATAAAAGACAAAAAATACTATAATAATATGACATTAAAATCTGTAACTGTAGTACATTGCCCCAATATCAATTTAACAGATTGTGTCAATGGACAACCTTTAACCGAAGATAAGAAATACTCCAGCGTTAACGCTTTACGTTTATAAATAGTAAAGATATATATATCATTTATTTGATATTTAGAAATTATAATTTTTTTGTCCATAAAACGTTTTTCATATTTACCAATTAAATTATCGAACACAATTTGACGTTTCAGCGATTCCTGAAATATAGTTTGTGACTTGATTGATGAATTCTGTTTGTTATACAAATAAAAAACTGAAATCTAGTTAAGCTTTTTTGCCTTTTTTGCCTTGAAGCTAAATGTTAGCGGATTTTTTTATAGGTTTCTACAATTTTGTGGTTTGAGTTATATCTTTATTGTAGGTCAACGATTCAAATTCACCACAAAACTTTATTGATAATCGCAATGAATAATAATAGGTTTTTGAAAATTTTCATGACTATTATCGGAGTTGTTTCCTTTATTTTTCATTTGTAATAAATGGTCACCCTAAAAGTTGAAGTGAATGTGCGATAACACTTTAGACAGCCCTTTTATAGCCCCCTTTTAGCCTGTTGCTTGATTTAGTACCTTCAGTGAATTACAAGTATCTTATTTCTCAATATAGAAGTTACGATAGACCTTGTTGAAATTTACGATATTTGCTTATAAGTGAAAATTGAGATGATTTTCTTTTGTTTTTCTTAAGCTCATGTAAAATATAGTTTGTTGTGAAAACTAGGCACTCTTTTACCTACTATTTCAGCTATGTAGAGATGAATAAAATTATAAAGTTCCGTGTGGAAACTCAAAGTTAAAAGCTGTTTCACGTAACTGGATAAATATCACTGAAACGTTTGTCAAAGGAAACGTTATTATATTTTCAAGAATGAGGCTTTGTTTTTCTATAGAAGGAAAGCGAAGCTCAAATAATTGGGATGAAAACGTCCGTTCACAGCTAGTGTTGACATTTTAGCACTTTTTCTATTTTTTTGTGTAATTTTCCATTTTCAATTCGTTTAAATGGACAGTAATTTAACTAATTCTTGTCAGCAGTTCCGAGAATAGTAATTCGAATAACGAATTAAACGAATATAATCACTCTTGTATTCTATTGTTTGAAGTCAAACATTCTACTAAATGTTATAAAAGCTTACACTCAGCTTAGGATCATAAAGGTTCTTGTCACAACATAAACTATTTGCTTAATCAAGTTAGAGTTAATAAGAAAACAGATTTAATTTTTAAATGTGTAACATATTTTTCGTATCCCTTTAATAGGAAACCTTTTATCTGAGGTAAACTATCATGTCACCAACTTATTGCCACGGTTTTACAAGATAATATACATACAATAAATCATTAATTCAACAGCAAACGAATATTTAATAGACCATTGTTAAATGGTTGAGATTGTTACAATGACAATAAAATATTTACCTTCCTAGGGACATTGTTATTTTTATTCCTTTAAGGGAGATATTTTTATATGCTTCTTCGTGTGGTCAAAAATTTGTAAGACTTTCTGAAACTTTGAAAGTACCGTGGTAGGAGATTAGGTTTAAACTTAGACGATATTCTTACAGACGACTATAGACAATTCCTAATAAACTGTATAAATAATACTGAGGAAAACCTACCTAGTTTTACACCTAATAAACCCGAATACATAAAAAAGCAATAAAGCAAGGGATTAAGTCGATACAACCCTCATACATACAAATATCCCCTGTTATTTAAATGGAGACGCCACAATACGTCTATCTGACTTACAAATTTCTGTTCTTGCTCACAGCAACGTTTAGATTGACGTATCCATCTAAAAGGAATTGGTTAACATCATATGCTACATACTTTATATTAGAGAATAATAGCAGTCAACGTTAAAATGTCTTTTAGAATGAAAAATATTATCTTTTTAAAGTAAAAATAGATATGAAATAAGAAATAACTTTCTATAAATACGTTTTGTACTATTATAATAAATTTGACTCCTTAGGTTAGGTTCAGAATTATTTTGGCATATGAAGGAGCAATTATTGTATAATATAAGGCAAGAAAGTACCTACTTTGCGAACTATATTGAATCACGCCATATTTCCCTTGTGAATATACACAGGCCTTCTGGCATGCTGTGGTCATTTATTACCTATTTATACACAATGTTGTCTTGAAACGACACACAAGTAACAATCCCACATAGAATAGTCCTAAACAAACATTGTACTGATTATGGAATCTTATTATCAAGAGATAAATCTTAAAGTCGATACTTTGTAAATTAATTTTACTTATGCATACAATGGTAATACGGTTAAGCTTGCGATATGGGGATGCTTGAATAATAGATTTCACTATTAATACATGAACTATGATCATCCCGATTGTGCTATTTAATATTGTAGTCAAAACTTGTATACTTAGAAATACGAATCATAAAATAATGATATAACTGCCAATACTTCTTTTAAATACACCTTCTTTTAACAAATATGTACTTGAATATAATTATTATGTTCAAGTAACGCTAAGTATATGTTTATTGTTTAGCTCTTTTTTATAAAAGTAATATGTTTTTGGAAATGACTTTCAACCATATTAACTGAACTGTTTAACTTTTGTTTATTTCTATATATACTTATTTATTCAATTGTTACTATAAAGTACACTTCGAAAATTTTAGGATATACTGCGTCTGCCTCTTTAGCTCAGTGGCAGAGCACTGGTCTCGTAAACCAGGGGTCGTGAGTTCAAACCTCACAGGAGGCAAGCTTTCAGGCTGTCATATTTTGTTGTTTTGATACAAAATACTTTTTTACCATATTCCTATTTCCCTCATCATATCTTTTGTTTCAGATTCACGTGTAAAAAAAAGGAAAACGATGTTTCGCCATTGGTTGTTTTTCGCAAGCGTCGTGTACTTGGCCTGCTACTGCAGCGCGAATTATTGTAGGGACAACAATCTTTGTTGTCCTGGCCGGGACAGTGCTTGCGTCGTGCAAAAAGCACACCAGAACGCCATTATTGATGATCCCCTCGACAAGCCGTGTTACTGTGACCACGCTTGCATGAAACTTGGCGACTGCTGTCCTGATTTCAGGGAAACTTGCGGAGGTATAACTTAATGATTATTTTGTGAGACCACCATCTTTTATAACGTATATTTACAGATTCATATTATATTTAAGTTTATTTAATATGCATTTTACGGTTCTCAAAAAATTATTTTAAGGGTTCGGTTATTTTTTCTTCTTATTAATGGCAGTTCTTTTCTTAGAATATTAAATAAAATAAGTCACAAGGGACTGCAAGTTAATTTGGCATTTTTTCCACATGAATTCCCAGAAACGTCAGTCAAAAATACTGTCGCCATCTTTTTTTTAATTCTCTGCAACGTAAGCTCTAGATTAGGACAGCCCCAGTGGGCCTTATTTTAATGCCATTTGGATATTACATCCAGCTCTGACATGAAAAATTTATATTTCTTATGAAATATTAATATTTTTTACCTGGACGTAATATCTGATATTAAATTTGGCACGTCAGCAACTCGCTTCCATTTTGATATTAGTGAGAACAAAAAATGTTATGACAATGATTGATTTCATTCATTTAGGTTTTGCAAAACCGAACGATAGGTAAATTATGTTTTTTGAAGGCTTATTTTGAATTTTTTTTGTCTATGTTAAAGTGTTTTTAAAATTTAAGATAGAGAGAATTTGAATATTTCATATAATTTATACATTATTACAAAAGTTCTATTTGTTACAAACATGAAATAGTAATTTTATAGGTCAGGACAAAATAATGAACTACGCGCTTAGAGAATTTTTCAAGAAATATTTACAATATAACTTTCCTTTCAATTGTTGTTACTATAATTTTTAAACTTCTAATAAATAACATCATCTTAAAATCTATTTGTAAAATCTGAATATTACATGATCAAATCTGTGTTTACTCTACTGAATAATATTCAATTTAGATAAATCTTTATATCTACAAATTAATATTATCGTTAATTCTTATTTAACTTGTCAAAAAACTTTCTTTTTTAATAAAAAGACAATCTGTATTCACTGTCAAAGTCCCTAAACGGTTTTCTAACATTCTTCGCCATTATGTAAATTATAAATAAAACAGTACGAGCTGTATTAATGGAAATTTAAAAATGAAGAGCAAATCTCGGCCCCATTCGTGTATAAAGGACTGGCTTTCGCTCACAATTTTACCGAGCATAATTTAACACGGGCACAATACAATTTGTGAATCAATTTTCAAATAGGTCCTGTCGTTAGCTATTATGAAATTTTTAGATGTGTAATAATTGTAGAGGTAAATACTAAATATTAAAATTGTATATTTTTGTTTTGGTATCTGCTTGACCTAAAGATTAACGATGATATAGATTACATTTTTAAACGACAATAGATTTTTATCTTTTTATATGAATAGGACTAAAATTCAGGGAGTTTCGAGTCAATGGCTGATAGATTGCTAACACTTATCGCGTATAAAAAAGCATTACAAAGAGTCTGCTTTTCTACATAAAGGCATTCTTACAGTATTGGATTGCGTGGTATCTGGTTGGGGAGAATGGTCTGAATGCGACAATGAATGTGGTTCGGGCAGCATGATGCGAAGTCGTCGTGTGGTGCAGGCCCCGGCTCGCGGTGGAAAACATTGTCCCACTTTGGTACAAAGAAGAGCTTGTCAATCCCACCACGGTTGCACTGAAGAGAGTGACATACCATTACGCGGTAAGAATATATTGTGCTTTCTTTACTTACCTTTTATTTTTTTTGTAATAATAATGACCAGTTATTCCTTGCTGACGAAAATTACTAACAATCATTTCGTTTATTGACATAAGATTTTACGGAGCCTTTTTGCTCACAGAGGAATCAGCGATGATTTTACCCGGCTCCCTCTCTATAAGTCGCCATTCCGATGAAAGTGTTGACATCAGGAAGAACTTGCGTCTACGCAATCCTGATGACCCAGAATCGAATTCTCATAGGGAGTAAGTATAAATCTTATTTCTTTCTATGATAGTAGTTTTACTGAACTAGATATTTTAAATAAATGTATTTGTGTAATTGTTTCTTGTTAACTTGTTTTGCTCTAGTATGAATATTTGGTAAGTACCACATTTTCAGAAAAGTCACCTTCTGGCTTCATAAATATAACACAAAAAAGTTGTGGTGCACTTTATACAAAAGAAGACGTTTTAATTAGAACATATAAAGTTTATTTAAAATTGTGTTTTGAGGTTCCTTAATTATTCCTATTTATTTCTTCGCAATTACAATGGATGCGGTTTCGAAATGAAATATTGTCTCTGATGTGAATGAGGTTTTGTTTTTGTTAAAGATAAATTTAAAATGGAATATACCTTCGTTTTCCAGTTATATTCTAAAGCGTAAACTTAATTGCGCTGGTACATTTAAATTATTTTTGTTACAACCAAAAAGCGAGCATCGCAATCGGGATTCAAAATAAAATATCCTTTTTTACCAAACTTTTTGTTTAGGTACTGCGTACAATATGAGGTTACGAAAGTATCCAAGGCCTGCCACACTGACTCCGATTATAAAGCTCTACGAGAGGGTAAGTATTTGGGAACTTATAAGAAATTTTGTGGATAGTATTAAAAGGCACTCAATGAAAATAATTAATTGGCTAATACTATTTATTTATAAGTTATATTTCCTTCAAATAAAAACTAATAAGGACTTGGTGATTAACAATTACGAGTGTTTATTAACAAATCTAAATCTTTCTTTTAACTATTAATCAAAAATTATCAATATTTAAAGAAATAATATATATAAAAAAAAACTGATCATAAACCAGAATAAAAGAATTAATTGAGAACATACTTGAATTCTTTTAATAAGCCATTGTTTTTGCTTACTTATACATCATAGGTGCTACTGTATGTGTCATGTGCGAGACGGCGGCACTGAGACGTGATCTCAAATGGCGTTGCGGCGGCCACGGTGTATCTGGACACGCCACACGTTTTTACGCTCTCGTGGCTCCACATTGCCACGGAAAATGGATCCGCGCTTCAAACAATGCGGACAAGAACTCCGGCTGCTGTCTTAAACCGGACTTCATCTTCGTCTAGATCTCATCTTATTAGACTATTTCTTTTATTTAAGTTATTTGTTTCATTATTAAAAGGGTATGAAAACAAAAGGGTACCACATAAAGAGAGATACAGTCCCATTAAGGAACTTAGACTTTTTGAAAATTCCAGGACAGTTTTAAGCAGGTTTTGAATTTTTCATAGATAATAAGCGAATATAATATTCAATGTAGTCAATGATATTCCATAGAATAAGTGGGTTGCGTAAGTAACTGACTATTCTAATGGTTCATAAATATAGGACGAATGAAAAAAAAAGTAGATATCATATACTCATACATGTTACTTCAAATAATTAATACAAAATGAAGAAAAAAAAACATAGTGAATAATTCCAAATAATTAAAATCAATTCCTGTTTAAGTAACTATATCAATGTTAGTGGAAAAAACTTTCAAAACACAGTCAAATATAACATCATATTTAGTCTTTATTTATGTAAAACTTGGTTTTATTAAATTATTTTACAGAAAATACAATAATTTCGATTTTATGATATTTTAAAAACATGTTTCAACAAATTAGGCTTCACTATGTATTTTCGTTATCATCTCCAAAATACGTATAGCATATTATATTTTTCTTTATAATGATTTATTTAATATTAAGTATATTTAGTTTTTATATATATAGTTAGAATATGATGTAAGATTGCAATGACTGTAAATAAATTATGAAATTCAGAATATTGTTTTATTTAAATCTCAATAATATTAAGTTTTTAAGATGTTCCATACGATAAAAATTTCTCTTTTAATACTAAAAATGTTGATGATTTTTTTTTATACATACATAGAAGAGTACGTAAAATTTCTTTGATGTAAAGCTTTGAATACTTTCCTCGATCAACAGCGACATATTACTGAAATTTTCCTAATATGCCACTTACATATATATTAATAATTCATATAGGATAGGATTATATACTAAATAAAGATCGTTCTACACTTTTTTCCACTTCTTTGATAACCAGTATTTGTTGTCAGAAAACGGGAGCTTTTCATGTTGTTCTATATGTACACGAGAGTTTTTTTTTAACTCGCTGCTGTCGAGAATTTTCATTAACTGCACGATTAAAGTTTGTGGACGAAAATTGATTGGTTGAAATTTCGAAATTACTTGCGATTCAACGATTTAAGATTTAAAAAAATTCTTTATTCGACTTATTCACTTATTATTAGAACGACTCTGAAAATTTGTTTTGATTATATTCTCTGCGAAGTTATTCTCGACTTCTGAAATTGTTTAAGAAGACCAATTAATTTATTTATTAGGTTTCGTTTAAAGTTTTACCAGTTTTTATTTTACGATATCAACTTTGATATAAATGAATATACGGTTATCAATTTTGATATTAATACTTAATATATTAATACGTAAGTACATTAATAGGAAATAAAAAAGGAGAATTGTGTTCTTTATTTGAGACCGATGGACAAATCTCTCTTTGTAATCGATCAAGCATAAGGTACTTGAAATAACAGACAGAAAGTGTTCAAATTGGTCCATAACTTTTTAAATAAAAAGTAAACAACTTCTCGGAGAAACAAAAACACTCGTATAACATAATAAATGTTAAATTCATTGTCAAACAGGCAGCCGTTTGAGTTATGCTTTTTAGTTCACGCAGTTAAGTGGATGATTAATGAGACAAGTTGTTATAATTCCATTATTTAACTTTCTGAAATGCATCTCTATATTTTAAACTATTTTTTTCATATATTTAGAACGATAGAAAATTTTTACGCCATATTCGTACCACCTCAAAATATTTTTTTTAAATGATATATAATTAATCTTTTTGATGATGTTGAATGATCTTTATTCTGCTTGTAATAATTAATACTTTTTTATGACGCTTAAATGATATGATACAATATGCAGTAAATAAAAACTAGATACTAGATGAAAAAACCCAACTTTTAAATTAAAAGATAGTGAATTATTCTTTTTTGATGTAATATTTGCAGCACAACTTTTTCAGTAAACTGTCGTATGGGTCACAGTTCATTGAAATGAACACTATGTTTTTAAAATGAACATCAGTTACGTGTAGCTGGAGAGGCCAATATGGCGACTGGGATTTATCTGTCAGCACTATTTGAATTTAACAAAATATTCAACAATTCGAATTTCGCTGATAAATGTTGTTGACTGGTGTCCTTTATTTTTTATGTTTTATTATTCAGGCAACGTTTTGATCATGTCTACCTCATCACTAGATTAATCTATCAATATAAATTTGGAAAACGAGTTTCTTTTGTTTTCGAGATATATATTTTTTTCTGAAATGTAGTTGTCATATCACAGCATCTACTATAGTCTATATTTTCCCCTTAAAATGTATTTGTTATCTCAATTACTCTTCGATAAATAAAATGCACTTTATATTTAAAACTTGTATGTTGTTGATAATAATTAAATTTCACAGCCATTAAAGCTTAAATGCTTTTGCAAATTGACCACCTCCATGGGAAATAACAAAACAAAAACCTTTGTCTATTAAGTTATAAAAAATAAGCATATAAAAAGCATACGACCCGAATACATTTAAATAAGGGTAATAGAATTTATGCATACATATAATATACATACATAAGGGAATGCATGAGCATGTTAATATTGTCTTTACCTACCTTTGAGTGTACAACACAGTAAATACAACGTAGTTTGTAATATTGCAGGCTGCTCAACCAGGAGTTGAATTAAAGCAGAGCACATGCTTCATACGTCTAGATCAAATATAACATAAATGTTATTCAAATGTTTTAGACGTGAGTTTTGTTTGTTTTGTGACATCAAAAGAGCAAATCATAGAGGAAGCTCAGCAGAATGTTAATATTATCTGGCTTATCATAATATACACACACACACATATATATATATATGTATGTATGTGTGTGTATCTATTTAGTTCTGATTTGTAAAGTAAGATGCATTTTGTAATTAATTCTAATTTTACGTCATTTTGGCGTTGATATTTGAATGGTTCAGTTTTAGCTATTTATACTATGAAATGATATAAATACGATATTATCTACAACGCATATATGGCTATTAATAATAAAAGGCTGTTATTCGCACATTTTCTAACTGAAACTTTTATTTGATATTCTGAGTGTGGGAGTAAAAATCGTAGGCTATATTGGATTTACAATAATGTCCCATAGCCATGTAATGTTATACATAGTAAATATACGTATATATTTTTTTTCAAATGAAATTAAAATAAAAACAATTATATGAATCCATCATTAACCTTTTGAAATAACACATTTTTCTAAGCTTAGTTTGATATTTAAATGTCATTGCAAGCGCACTTCCACAAAATCTTCTCTCTTATCTAGCGCACGTAATTTGACTCAATTTAGTCACTCAATTTGCTCATCACCTACGGCTAAATTGTGGGCTGATATACATATCACATTGAAGAGTTTAGACACTATTTTGAGATAATTTAAATTTTTGATAGCATTATATAGGGGACAGTTAGGATATTTTGCCTTTAGTTCATTTAATTCTACCATTAATTGGTTAAATCTACATCATATAAAATTTCTCGTTATTTATTGACTCTGCTAAAGATTCTTGACTAAAATAATATAACCCCAATGAAAGAAGACATTTCAAAATATATTTAATAAGGGATTACTTTACTTTAAAGAGGGCAGATTAAATTATAAACAGTCACGTTATTATGACATTATTGGCTGCTGTGAATGTAAAAGTTGAATGACAATTGAATACCTGTATTCATTTTACAGCTCTTTTAAAACTGGATGTCGATTTTATTCTGATAATTCAAGGAAAGAGAGTTTTTCAAATATTAATATAGGGCATAAAGCAAAAACGTATTTATAATTTTTTGAACTATCATGTTTGTATCAAACATATTAATGTTAAAAAGATTGAAAAATGAAAATAAAAACCCTAAGTTTCTGAAATATTTTGAGAATGAACAAAGTTTTTTATTTTCACTATATTTAATATATTCACAAGGCAATAAAACATTTTATTTATTAACTTTATGTAAAATAGTAAAATTTCACGGAAGTGACATTCGTTTTTGTAATTAAGAAAGATCATTTACAGAAACGAGAATTAAAAAACTGAACAACTTGGTAATTCCATAATATCTGTTAGGAGTTTTAGCAGTCTGTGACAATGGAAGCCATTAACAATGCATCATTGAATCTATTAAGAGACGGTGAACAGATTATACCTTTACAAGATTTTGCATTTTTCAATTTTAAAAGTATTTTATCATCTATATATGTCAGATATTTTGACTTGAAAATGCGAAAAGGGTGTGCATGGAAATTAATGGATTTGTTTATTACATTAATTAAAGATAAAATATATAGGTATTTCTTTACACAACTTTTTAAACAAAAATATAAAATTCTAATTAATACATTAGTTACGAAGTAAAACAAAAAGTTTATCATACAAATACTACAAATACTAACTACAAGTTAGGGTGGTGAAATTAAACACAAAAATATTGCAGTTCTTGTCATTAAGTTTGCCAAAAAACAAGTGATATTAACAGCAAAATAAATAGTTTCAACAAAACAATTTTTATTTAATATATAATGGTAATATTACTAAGACTAAGAACATTGTATACGAAATTTTATAAGCTGCCTTCAAAATCCTCTTAAACGATTTTCATATTGTCATAAATTTGAAAACAGTTTCTGTGGAAGCTTTTTTTACTTTCACATTAACTTATTTTTTTCAATTTCATTTTAGTGCAGTAAAAAAGAATTTTAAGTTTTTTATATATTATTTATGTAAAAAAAAATAGTGATGTTGAAAAAAATGGCGTTAGACAAGCATTGGTGCTTTGACTATTGACTAAAATGTAGTGTCGTAAAATATTCGGCTATTGACTAAAATGTAGTCTCGTAAAAAAAGACTATAATAAAAAATAGATCCTGAAATATTCCAATATTTCACATATTTAAAATGTGAATGATTAATTTTTTGCACACTAAATATCTATTTGATTGCAATATTTTGAGTGAGTAGCCAAAAAAGTACTTTGTATCTGTTCTACTATATGCCTAAAATTTGAAAAAAACTCTAAAATGAAGTCACTTTTACCCAAATTGAAAACTAATTAAACATCAGATCCTGAGTATATTCTTATATGAATCAATGAGTCCCAACTTCATTTACAAGCTATTTTAATACATTGTAGAAGTCAATTTAAACAGTTCTAAAGCAATAGAAGTCGTATTTAACTTTTCCTTTTCAGTATCCCTTCATTGAATATCAAAATAATGTACGCTCTGAATTCTGGTTGTTTTCATTTTGTTATTTATCAACATTATTATTAATTAATCTATAGTAATAGTGAGTAATAGTGATCACCAATTTGCAAAAAATTGTATCATTTCAAAGGTTCTTACCTTATTAAGAAAAATGTTATTACATATGAAGGAGGAAAGATTGTGATTCATTTATTTGTTCTTATATTTTTATGGTTGTAACCGGAGATCTGGGTTATATTCGGCACATTGTAATTCAACTAGTGACACCCTGTGTTTGAGAGTAATGGTTTCGAAAGATTTCTTGTCTTTTGACCAGAATCTTACATAGATACTAAATTTTTATTGATCCACAGGAAAGCAGACCTCAAGATTTTATTTTTGTTTAACGATGATAAATATCTGAAAATTAGTATGATCCAAACCAATCTTTTTATAATACCATATGATTTTGTCTTCTTAATAAATACATTTTCGTGAGTGAAATTTGTTCGTAATGTAAGCTGAGTGACTAATGAATATAATTTAATTTATTTCATTGTATAAAAGTCTCAGTTTTATAAGACATTTGTCCTAAATATTATAAAGAACTCTACACAAAACTCAAATTATAATAGTAACATATAAAACCCTTGCGAGTAGTTTCTTTAATTAACACGAATATAAGCACAAAAACGAACGGCCATTGATAACTTACTTTGCAAGGGAAGCTTTATTAACGCAGAGTCGCACGTTCCTCTTCATAATCCAAGCTATGCCCATTAAAAGTTACCCCTATTTTTATGTTCTCGTATTCCATGTAAAATAATGAGAAAATTCACTGTAATAAAATAATAAAAAAATATTGTAAGTATGCTTTAAGGTATTAAATTTGTTGAAAACACGACAAAATAGTTGTTATTATCAAAGTAGCAAAGGGTTTGCGAGTGCAGCAGCGGCGGATATTTAAATTGATTAAAACAGTACCGCAAATAATTTTCAAGCATACGCTTGTGTTTTAGTTAGTTGCTTTAGTTAAATTGTTAGGCGGGAATGTGAACAACTACATTGCGAAGTTGTTATTTTATAGAACATTATAATTTGATATATTACTTATTATTATTATTAAGTGCTATGGCTAATAATATTTTTCTTCTAATAATTCCACCAATTTTTGTAAGTACGGTAAAGGTTTGCTAGGATTTTTTTATATTTTTATAAAAATAAACATCAATTAAAAAATATAACGAAAATTGTAGACTTAAAATTGTATCTTCAAAGGCTCGTGGAGAATTCCGATTAACCGCTTATCATGTGTGACATAAACTATTTCGCGCCTCAGGGATTTTAACTGAGAGGGTCATGTGTGAGGCTTCCTGGCATAAAATGTATAAAACAATAGGGCTAAAAAATTTTTGTACTTTAAAAGATTTCTCATCAAAAATGGTTATTTTATGTTATTGAATAAATAATACATACAACATTGAAACCTTACTGTTTTACGGATATATGGACTGTTTTTAAAAACACACTTAATGTTCCAATTATACACTAATTTTGTTTTCACAGGCTGTTTAAGTTGAAGTTTCATACATAACATGAGAGCAAAAAAGTCATGTATTAACTGCAGTTAGTTTAATTACAACATTTTGTATGCTTATGTTCATGATTTTATTTTCATATAATCTATTGTTAACCAAAGACCATTAGTGGTTGTCATTTGATAATTACAGTATATTTTATTCAAATTTATACGTAGGCTAAGGAGGAGGCTGTTTAAAATTTTGCTTTATTTTTATATATGATAATATGAATGACATTTTTTAATTTCAATATTCGACTAAGTTTTCTAAGCAACAGTAGATATGTTTTAACATTTCATTACTTTAATTGAATGTATCAAGCTGTTGAAGAAACGTTATTGATTAAAATTTGGTATATTTTTCGTGTCTTCATTCCATACTTTAGATAGTTTGTAGGTAGCAACTTTATTTTAATTTTGTTTTTGTCTTATATGCCCTTTAGATTTGTTATTGTGGTATAGCTAGAAAATAAACGCCGTGAACGGCTAGTAAGACTAGTGACCTAGATAAAGGACTCAGGCGTACTAAGCCAGGTCTTTGGTAGATGTGTTTCTTGCTACTTAGTCCAGCTCTATAGATAATTTTTTTTTTACTTATTCAAACTAAGTAACAAAGCTTAGATTAATAATATAAACTATACTACAAGTTTCTGTTTTCCAGACATTGAGCTTTGTTCAGTAATGAGAGTAAGTAAATTTTGATCGAGAAATTCTAGGAAATGGTATTATTCAGCCAGGGTAACAGATACGAAACTAGTCCTACCAGAATCAAAACCCTTATAAATATCATATCAACTTCCATATTCATCCTAAAAGTGATTTATTTAGTCTCATAACCATGAACCATTTATCTGCACTGCATCAGGCACATCCTAACGTTAAGAGACGAAAAAATGTACCACTATTTATTTTTAAATAACGAAACGTTTTAGTTCTTATTTGTGAGGTTAATTAAAAAAAATGTTGTTTGTTTTGGTGCTAGTATTTTTTTTTAAATATTGATTTTTCTAAACACTTCCCAACTTAAAATAGAGTGTGTTTACAATCAATAACTTTTCAGTTTAAAGTAACAGAAATATTAGTTGACTGTCTCGACAAAGGCATATTGAGAGACAAGTTTTCATAACGGGATACATAAGATCCTCAAACCTCGGAATTTGGGGGCTGTGAAAAATCTATCAACTAGGCTAATCAACGAAAGTGTTTTCAAGTATATGACTAACATATATGATTTTTGTTTAAAGCAATTTCTTGTTTTGGTTATAAATATAAATACAGCCCTTAAATAAACATAAGGAGAAACAAATATCGAGGGCCATGTTAGGTAAAAATGTAGTAATAAGATAAAATATATTCAATAGATGTAGGTCTTGGCATAGGTGTATTAAGAAGTTTTAGAAATATTCCAAAACGAGCACCTTATGTTCAACCTTGTATGATTTTCAGTTAAATAAATTAACTATTAAAAGAAATGTGTACAAATCGGTAAAATCTTTCCTGCGTCATGTCTATTGTGTATTAGCCATATGAAAAGTATTTAAGAGTTATCATGCATACATACATACATTTATTATAAGAAAGGAATATATGTATGTAGATAAAGAAATATAAATGATTCCGGTGATTTATATATATCCAGGAATTCTTTCTGACGAAAATATTTGATTGCTGATCCTAGGTAACGGAATATTTCGGTTCATGAAATCCTGAATAATTCATAGGTAATCCTGAGCTCTATATGGTCCACTGGTTCATCAGAAAATTTGAAGTTACGTTAGAAATCTTATTTCGTTTGGTTTTTGAAAATATTTGTCTATTAGTTGCGAAGTAAAAATAATAGTAATATGACTATTTTTCAATTTTTATCCATAATTTATTTATACCCCGTTGTTCATGTTCATTAAGCATTTATTATAGAAAGAAAATATTTTTGCCTTCAAGCATCATCCGAAAAGTGGAAAGCTTTCTATTATATAAGATAATATAAAACTGTTCAAGCATGATAATTTCAATCCGTCGCAAATTTTAAAGCGGATACTCATACGAGTTAATACGAGATATACATCAAAGATGTTATACAAAAAAATGGATAAACTAAAAAAACACGCGATTTTTTTATTATAATTTATAAATATTGTATTTTTGAATTATATAACTTATAAATTTTCTGATAACAACTTACTGTTCTTAAAAAAATGTTTATGTATCTGATAAAATAGCGACTTACGTTAACTTTCGCCATTATGAATAATTTTGTTGTTCTGTTTTTTTATCAGTTATACATATATATGTTTTCTGGAAAAGATAGAAAAAAATTTAGTCAAGTATTTTAACGATTTGAGTGTAAAAATTCAGTTCACTTCCAAGACTTGTTTGCTACCTTCCTCATTATACTTTTTTAAGTAAGGAGTCATACAAAAAGGAAGGATTGAATTGAAGTTTCTCAACGGTTCTTTTAATTAGTACGGATCAGTTTTATACACGAACCTCTGAAAGGCTTTTGACCCCGTCGCGAGAAACAGAGAGCTCTTATTACTTCCCACAATGACAGCCGTCTCAACATAAAACATGTATTTGTAGCTAGTGTAACATTCTAGACATTTCTTGCTCTTACTGTTTTTTATTACGCATTTTATATCGAAGTAAAAGACAATACTTTCTCCGTATAGTATACGTGTACCTTGATATTGATATATATTTATTTGAACATGTGTAAATATTAAAAACGTTTGCTATAAATTAAAAGAGGAATAGGATTGTCGATAAAATTATACTAACGGTTAAAAATATTATGTATATTTTGTTTGTGTATGTTTGTTACAGCTTTGTGGAGAAATACTCGCAATATCTTTTATTAGTTTTGGATTTTGTAAAAGGTTTGATTAATTATTTGTCACTCCTGTAAATGAAAATATCCTTTGAAACCCTTACATATAATCATTGGAACCGAAACGGGTGAATTTTCTTATCTCGTTATATTTTTATAATTGTTAAATTTGAATTGCATTTAGTTTTTGTGCAATATAATGGTTTCATATGTTTATCATGTAATAAATTTACTAATTTTAAAATGTTTGTGTTTTGCATTCATCTTCTCAATTAATATTGAAAATTCATTATATATTTTTATATTTACCTATGAAGTACAATGAATTTAGATAACGGTTTGGTCTCTAATAATCGCCAATGATTGAAATACTATTTCACAGAATCATATATCTTTGTTTTAAATTTTATATTATAGTACATTTCTTTAAAAGGAATTTATAAAGAAAACATTTCTTACCAGATGGAAATAAATTGAAATTTATTTGGAGTAACAAATAATAAAAACAAACGAGAAAATCTCACAGTGCCATTATAAATTTTCATATGTAATTATTGTAATATCTAGAAAGCGCTATATATAATAATATTAACATACGCTCGTAATAATACCTCAAAGAGAATATCAAGTGTTAACAACAAACTATAAACATGCTCTGGTAAATGAGTTAAGTCTCATAATTTTTCTGCTAGCATTTTAAAAAAAAGCAGAAGAATTTAATTTCCATAACTTTCCCGACCCCGTCCAAATCCCATTACCGCAACAGCATCTTTACTTCCCGTTAACTCTGAAAATAATAATATGGATATTTTAAAGCTGCTCAGAAAATTCTCACAATTGTATCGAGATCGTGTCGCAGCTCCAATATAAATGTAAATTTAAAACACAAATTCAATTTTAATGGAAATATTTGCAACGGTCGCTTGTCTTTATTTAGTAAATATATGAGTTCTTAATGAATAACGTCATGAACACTGACAACTTCATATACTTGTTTTTAATTTATGAAGGGGTAGCAATAATAAAAGACTTTGGTGCCGTAACTCCATTTAAACTTTTGAAATATTTATACACATTTCATTGTCAGGGTTAAACTTCATTTATTGTATTCAAACCCTTTACGTTTCTTTAGTGAAGTTAGTTTTTTAAAATTTTTCGAAAAAATTGTATTTCTTAATGCGGGTAATATAAATGTTCTACATATTTACGGTTAATGAAAAATAATAATATATTGTTTTTTTTTTGCGGCAAGTAAATATTTTTCCCTTTTAAACTTTAATATTCATTACCAGTAACGCCGAAAAATCAACAAAAACCAAAAAGAGGGTATATTTATGTAACTGGAACGATTTTAGATTTTTAGTTCTTGTATTATTCAGGAAAGCTTAAACAAATTTTGACCAAATTTTCTTTTTAATTTGATTATTATTTTTATGTACATAAATAGAGATAATTCAGTTTTTTCTTTACTTTTAATAAATAAAACCTTGAATTTATGGTCCGCGAAAACTCTTCGGACCTTTTGCATACAATTACATTTTCATAACGAAACTCATCTCATTTATTTTTCATCCTCAGATGTTTTCATAAGAGATGAGGTTATCATTCCATTTGTTTATTGTCTTGATGACAAAAATAGCAAACATTTCCTACTATTAATTATGAAATAAATAATAATAATTAGTACACAGCTGTCAAAAGCATTGAATAATTAAATCTTTGCAAATGATTTTATAACAAAATAAAATTTAATTCTATATTTTGCAATAACTAACAATATAATTTATATTTTGATAGCTACAAAACGCATAATTTTGCCACATAACTTAAAGATTAAACTGAAGAACACCGTTGAAGGGCTTTGCTTCTGCATTGCTAGACCGCTGCAATCTTGGAAAGGTTTCTGCTCTATGTCGGCTTCACGAGAGCGATTATAATCTGGCATTGTTAAGAGCGAGACTAATTAGAGGTATCTTATGATGTCGTTCACAGCGGCGATCCCTCTTGGTAGCTTCAGGCAATACACGACTTAAGTATTCGAGGTTGTTTATTGTAACGAAAGGCGTTTTATGTTGGTAACGGGCCCACATATACGGTCGATGTTAAGGCCAAATCACAAAAGTCCCTAATTGTGAGATGGAAACGATCCACCAATCTGTTCGCCTCCTTAAAAATTGCTAGCAATAACTAAATAATTTAAGTGAAATAAAAATTAACATATTTTTTTCTTTGGCTATTCCCAACAGCGAATGAATCAAGCTGTACTCAATTGGGTCAATAAATTTATCTTTCTATTGCAAAATCGTTTCTATTAAGTTTATATTTTCCTTAGAAAACTATTGACTCAATTGCTTTTTATTTTATCTAGATCACCTAATGTCCAATAAAAGTAATTTATATATTTTTATTAGACTTTTAGTAAGCTATCAAAAAAACAATGAAGATTTCTTCACTTTCACTATTGATTTCAAATGTAACAACGATTAGATGTGTAATAAATTAAAATAAATATTATTCATTTATTTGTTTATAATAAGGTCAAAAGATTTTCAGAGTAAAAATGTTGAAAAGCTGCCACATTTACGTTTGAATACGTTTCGATATCGTACATTTCTAGTTTCAAAAAACATCATCTGATTGCATCTGCTTACATTACATTGATGACATACTGGTAAAACGACTGCATTCATGTAAACTTTACATATACATATGTATAGTTAAAATTATATTTTATATAAAGCTCTATATAGTTTACTTCATGAGGTGTATTCATTTTATATAATAAAAAGATTCAAGATTTCCTCAGTTCATACTAAGCATTAAAAGATCATATATCTTTCATGTTCGCGAAATGAATTTCTTATTACAATAGTGACAATCATATCTTAAATGTAACTTAGCGGATGGCATCTTTGTATATAATTTAATATTTTTATATGACAGTAAATTTAATTAATTTTATTAACAAATGTATTATTTATATACAGCAAAGGTAATTCCGGAGTGGATCTGTTATGTAAGATTGGAGGTAATTTACTAATAGGACTAAGTAATTTTGCACTTGCTAATGAATAGTTCGATCCGGTCTAAAATTAGACCGTATTTACATATCGTTAACTGGGAGGGAAGTCTGATAATAATTAAACAGCTTGTTAAATATCCTATTACATAATGAAAGGCATTAACTATTTATGTATGTAAGAAACAGTAGAAATTCACATTGAAAACAAACAAAACTCAAGAAGTCAGAATTTACATTTTGTTTTTATTATTTTATGAGACGGTTTATGTTATGTAGCTTTAATTTAAATATCAAGAATAATAAATTGAAACAGTCTACGCGTTGTTCGTTATAAAACCATGAAGTCTATTATTGTAATAAACATGTTGTTTGTGGTCAAAACCGCTCGAAAAGGGTTACCCGTTGACTTCCGAATTCATTGCTGCATTACCTTTTAGTTGCTGAGCGTTGTTTCAAATTTGAACAATAAATCGTATATTTCTTTAAGGAACAAAATATATTTATGTTTTGGATTCCTAGGGCCGTTAACCTTTTAGATAACTCTAATGTTATTGAGGTTAAGAATTCCCAAGTACAATGAATTAGACAAGTACTTAGTAAGAGGCTCTGTTTCTCCTCATCACCAGTACTTGAACCTTTAAGCCAACACTCAAAAGGTGACTTCTTAAACATATGCAGTCGTGCAAAACTGAGACCGACTTGAATTATGGCTTGTGAAATAGTAAGTCAAATGCACAGGTCACCGGTACTTGTGCAAGTCGGGAATAAATTGTCAACTATTTTTATTTTCATAGGTAGATATTAATTTTCTTAGGGATCATTGACATTAGTAGTATAGTATTATATCGATACCTCTAAGCTACGATATTTTATTATACTACTATTTTGCCTTGCATAAACATACGAAGTATCGAACGCCCTAATACCTACATACTGTAAGCTAGAATACACCCTTAATTACGACGCACTCGCATTCGTAGCTATAATAGTATTTTGGTTAGACTGATGATGTTATATTGTTGTTACAATACGAATGATTTATTTGTCCTGAATATAACAGTGTGAGGTAATTCAAAATTATGTCGCCTGTTTGCTAACAACAATGGCGCAATTATATTGAATGCAGCCAAAATCAAAACTTTATACTTTGAACGAAATATGCTCGTTTAAATTTTGATATTGCAGTACTTTTAGAAAGAAAAGATATATGGAGATTGATTTTATTAATGTACAATACCCCACCTGAGACGGTATTAAAAATATTTGTTGTCCTTTTGGCGATTGATATAACTTTGGAACATCAATTTATCTTAAAGTGCTGTTGTGGAAGTATTTATTATTTATATAATAGCGAAGTTACAGAAATATTTAAAATTAATATAAAAAGTATTTAGGAATGAATTAATTATTAAAAAATTAATGTTATATTTTAACAAATAAAAAAATATGGCATTTGGAAGTTGCTTTTTGCAAGAATAATTTTGTTACACTTGGCGCTTTATCATTAATTGATCTGGAAGACGCAGCATTTATTCGCTGAGATGCTAGGTATGAATTTATTGTGTATTAGATTCTGCATTTTTATTCATAATTTTATCTGATTACCGGGTTTCAAAAAAGACAAAGCAAAAAAGTGATTTTTTTTATTAAACATTGTCAATACATATCACTACTTATAACGATAAGGATCAGTGCAAACCATTCAGCAAATGCTCTCAAATCTTTTATAAATCATTTCTGACCTCTCCATTAAGAATATAGATATCTTCTCCAAGAAGTTTGTCTTGAAGTGCAGTAAGTTCGTTACCAAACAGAATCAATTTTCAATATTATAATAAAATAACAGAAAAAAAGATTTTTGACATTTGATTGCCATGTTTTTTAATCGAACTCCTATATAAAATGTTGCTAGTCCCGTAAGATATATTCTTTTGAAGTGTCAGCTTATAATTTTTTTATCCCTTTTAACGCTCGCTATTTTCCACGGCTTAGTATGGGTTTCTTGTCTGCTACATGGATTTTGAATTATAAGTATTCAATGTTTCTTTAAACGTTATAATGTTTTAAAACGCCGAAGAAGAAACAAAACCATCGAAAGTAAAACGGAGTCTAGAACAACGAAGCATATGCGATGAATGGATTTGTAACTAAGATGTGACTGGTTAAAAAACACGTGTATTTATATATTTTTCATATTAATTCAACACTGCGATGGCGATGTTAATATGTATTGAAAACGTGACGATTCAAACAATCGGTACCTGACTACCATAAAGTTGTAAGGTAAATGTATCTGATAAAATAAAATTAAAATAAGGAAGTTTAACTTCTTTTATTGTAGTACTAACATGATATTGATTGTTAAAAAAATCATCAATTATCACTTTTGATTAAACTTTCTTCCATTAGTGTAAAATAAAACAACACAGTCGTTCAAAATGGAAAAAAACAACTATTGTAAATAAGAGACTTAGAACGACTAACGTGATTTTACTGCGGTGTTATCGAATAGCTCACTCAGTTGTACATGTAATGTGAAATAAAACCGAAAACAAAAGTAACATACATATACATATATCAAAGTATTGATATATTTCTTCGTACATTTTACTTTTAACCAAGATGCACGTTAAAGCAAACGTTGCAACGTGGTGCATACATAAAGAATATAATATTAATATTTTTATTTACCTTTCGATTTGTTCGGATTTATTTATGAAACGACTTCATAAATGTTGATGGGACTTTCAATGCCATAGAATAATGTAATAATGATTAAATATTGCCTTTTTATGATTACGTTAATATCGTTATCTGAAAAAAAGATAGAGTTGAAATAAATGAAAAGTTGTAGGTTGTATATTGAACTCAAGATTGAAAGTTTAAGGATGAGACTTAAGCTCGAAGTTCTACTGTATTATTTCATAGCAGTTTTACTTATCACGAATAAAATAATCCATCAACGAACTTTAATAATATTCAAGTATATAGATTAAATATTAATAGTATATAGATATAATATTAATAAAACTTCAGCAATTGCTTTTCATTTCGTTTTAAATATTGTTTTGGAATGATTTTGATTGATGAAAAACTGAAATCTTACTCGGCTAAGTAGCTTTACTTCCATTGATCTTATTTTACGTCCTTAAACGAAAAAACCTTTTTAATGCTTAGTACTTTAAAAGGTGAAAATATATTTGTTACTCGTTCAAAAACTTTCTTTTTACTTGAGGGGCCATTTTATAGAAACTTCTTACTTCTAGGCGGCGCTTAGGGACTAAGTACAATAACCGAGAACAGTTTGCAATGTTTTGAACTTATGGTGATGACCCAGAAGTTTCCACTTATGGGTTATGCATATTATATGATTGGCGAAGTATGCCTAAAACGAAAGTTAGCAATGACCTCTCATCGTCTTGACGAGTTAATTAATTGATGAAATACAAGGTCATTTTATTAATATTGCAAATAAATTAAGAGTCCGTTTGGTACACAAGTTCTTAAGAAAAAACAAGATAAGATATGTATACATATAATGGTCGTAAACAAATATTATTACTTCGTAGCCTATTTTTGTTTTATCTACTTCAAATCTTTTTCGTCCGTTTTCAATTACATTGGGACGTTGTATTTGTCAAGATCGATTACTTTAACCTCTAGCGGAAAACGACCGTTTTAATGTTTTGCATTAAATAAAATAAAGGAAAAAATTAACCCCTTCTCTCTATATTTACGTAAACCTTATTCTGAACTAAAATATTGGTTCTAATAATAATAATTAATTGTTTATTACTTATTTTTATTCAAATGCACCCTCATTAAATCTTCAAATCATTGGTAATTGATAAGTATTTGATAAATGAAAATATCTTAAAAATATATACATAATTTTTATTTATTACTTAACATAAATCTTTAACTCTGAAATTAAAATCTGTTGAGATTTGTAGCCGGATGCTTTATAATTCGTAAAAGAATTAACCATTTTTGGTACTTTAATGAATTGATATTGGCTCTAAATCTTTTGAAGACTATCGTGAGTGGTTATTTCTAATATAGCTCAGTCGCTGTGTTCTTTTGTTTACTTTTACAAAACCTTTGATATCGCTTAATCCTCCATGTGAAAAAAGTATCACGAAAGGAAAAGGAAAAGTTTCGTATCCGAATTCTGTTTCGTTTTCCTCGTCTTTTTAACAGAACAAATAATTAGGTAGCTCGGACATTAATCAAAAATATAAATGCGGAGTAATTTCTTATCGTACCTTAAAGAAAAATAAGAAGCAAATTCCGCTGTGCCTAAATATTTTACTTTTTTGAGACTGCCTAAAATTTATGTACTCAGTTACATTTTTTATTTTTGGCCAAATACTTTGACCCACGTTGTATCTGACGTATTTAATGGATAAATTGTTAATGACATATATTTTAGACACCGAACATGTATTACGGTAGAAAGCACGTATCTTTATTGCTTCAGTTATGGTCATAATTTTCAACAGCCCAATTTTTCTTAGGGAAAAATTCGTATTTCGTTCTGTAATTTTTTTTGTAAAGAATACTTATTTCCTTCTTTATATTTATGTCTTGTGTATTATAGTGTGTAAGTGAAAATAGTTATCCGCGGCATCTTGTTTTTGAGATTTATTTTCTAGCATCTTAGATATTTATGAATACAAAAGGATAGTCAGCATTAAAAGAGCTTAAGATAAAAACTTATTCTAAAAATTTGCCATTGTATGATAGAATATTTGAACAAACATATATGTACCTTGCATACACACTCACAGAAAAATGTTTATTCAACAATAAGCAACCAAAAGGTATGGCATTCAACTTATTCAAATATTTCAAAACTCCATTCTAGGTTGCAATCTTATTTGAAGACACGTCTTTTGCTGCCTGTGTTTTTACCAGAGCTGGAATATTGTTGCTGACAACGGAATCTTCTCCAATATTAGATTGTGATCTACTTTAATAGGATGGAAATGCAAACGTATTAAATATTCTAAGGAATAAAATAAATTTATATTTTAGATCTTGAACCTTTTTAATTATATCTGAAATTATAATTTTAGGAGATTTCAAAGTCAAGAGTCAACCACTTGAAATGAAATATAATAACAACAGATTCGTAAGTAATTGTAAAGTATTTGAAGTGGGTATGATCGACTGATAATGTGATGTATATTTTTTGTATATCAGACAATTTAAAAACATTATGAATATTTTAGTAAGACAGGTAACAATAGCTGCAGTATTATCATAGTAGTTTTTGAAAAAAGGGAATTTTAAAGTATATTGTTCCTTAAATATACGAGTATATTAATTGCATTTCAGATTTATTTACTTATCGGTCAACTTTCTTAACAGAAATTATAATGATATTCACTATATGGTATTAGGAAATGGTGATTTGCCTATTTGTTTGTTTGGCTCAAATAAAACGAGAATTAAATGGAAGGGTTTGTTTTATAAGTGGTTGTGAAATTGGTTTTTGAAAAGGGTTAAAATTTATAATAGAAATTTCTTTTTCTATGACATTAATTGTGGATGGGCCAGTGGGACTTTCTTATTAAATTTAAAGTAAATTCTAATAAATACTCTTTAAATACTTTTTAATTTAATAGCTTATTGGATTTGTAGCATAATCTATATACAATGATTCCGTTATTCTAAGACGTTGACTTTAAAATATCTATGTTATTACTGTGGATTGATTTCAACGAGAAGTAAAGATTCTAAGGTAATGGGATTCGGTCGGGTTCGTTTATTTGGCCTCCAAAATTCGGAAAATTAAATCTAAGAGTTTGTTTTATAAGTGGTTGTGAAATTGCTCTTTGAAAAGGGTTAAAATTTATAATCGAAATTTATGTTTCATAGTGATTCATTTTGTTTAAGGATTTGTGAAAAAAAATATGTTTTATTTCTCTGACTATGTTGCTTAAAATTTATTTTAAAAGTCGATTTAAACCTCTTAGAAATATGTTTGAGTTTGAACATTGTCTTTGACATATAATAATTAATAACTAATAAAATAACTAACGAGCAAAATATACAAAAGCTGAGAATAAAACAAAAGGAAAATACTTAAAACAAATATTTAAAATAGAACTCAACGGCTTTTATGCTTATAATCCATTAATTAATCTCTATAGGTTAGAATACATTTATACATTTTAAGTTAGGACAGATACTAAGGGCAATAATATATTATGATAATGGAATTTATAAAATGAAAAATAATACAATAAATAATAATTAACATTATAAGTAAAGTCACATAAAAAACAGAATATAAAACCAGAGAACAGGTATCGATGGGTCTTAATTACATATACGTCAGTCGTTTGATAGATGGATTATACCTATAACAAAATAAAATTTATATAAGAAAGTATAGAATAAAGAATCTATGACTCAAGCATGATTCGAATCTGTAGCATACTAAATATCTACTACTACACTTCCGATAGACTAATTACCACATTCATTCATGTAATTAGTAATAAGAAACTATTCCCTTTTTGTGACCCGTTTAAAGTTTAATTTGAATCTAATTAATTGGATGGATTTGAAAAAGTGTAGTAAAATATAATATTAAAATATTACGTTTATGCACTTTGATAATAGTGTCATTTTGGCCTAAACGGAAAGGGTCATGACAGATTCATGTGGTTGTAGCTTTTAGCGGTAGACAATTAATTTATTTCATTATAGTTTAGTGATTTAATTTTATTTAGTTATATATATACGTGTTTTTTAAATAGTCACATCTTAGTAACAAATAGATTCATATCATACGCATCTTTGTTCTAGACTCAGTTTTACTATCGACGGTTTTGTTTCTTCTTCGGTCCTTGAAAACTTTATGATATTATAGAAATATTAAAAATATTTAATATCCCACTTAGCGAACAAGAAACCCATACGAAGCCGTTGAAAATAGCGAGTATAAAATGGTATAAAAAATTTTTAAGCTCACACTTCAAAAGAAAAATGGTTGTATATCATTTTCTTGAACTCTCCTTTTTTATTTATGGGGTCTATTAATATCTCTCATCACCAGACCCTTATAATTATTTCTAAGCATTAATTTTATACTTTTACGTTTTTTTTTTCATTTAGTACAATTCCATTTTTACGTACGGGGCTGCCTGTCCATGCCATGCCTTAAAAAAATTAAAAGACTTAAAGTTTTCATTATCAACTTTGCATTATATTTTTGTATTTGTAAATTAAATAAAAATTACTTCAAATATCTTTTGTTTTTCCTAGTCTAAATTGTCAGAGAATACATAAGGAGATTTATTTTTCAAAACAATTAAAATTGTATGGCAGGAAAAGTATTTGTAAAATGTACAATTTTAAGTTACATTAATTATACTAGAACTAGTATTTCTAACACATGTTAATTGTGAAAAAAATTCTCAATTAAGTTACTTAAGATAGAATTGTAAAAAGAATAAGTTAATAATGAGCGTTCATTGGATGTTTTTATCGTCAGCATCCAATAAATAGCAGGAGCAATACATCAGACTTTTATTTCAGTCTAATCTAGTTCCTGTTTACTAAGAATTTTATTTTAAATCACGCACACACACCCACACGCATACACACACACACACACATACACATACACACACACACACACACACACACACACACACACACACACACACACACACACACACACACACACACACACATAAACACACACACACACACACACACACATAAGCACACACACACACACACACACGCACGCACATAAAAATACCCATATACCTGTTAATATCCTCTAGTTGCATGTTTTAACAATTATTTTCTTTGCACCTACTCTCTTTTTGTTATCCACTTTGTTAAAAATATTATATTAAACACTACAATGTAATCTCTGTGGCCATAGTCTTAATGAAGTTTTAAAAACTGTACAAATATAATCTGTATACGCTGTTGATTACAAATAAATAAATAAATAAATAAATCACTGGTATTTTTTAAAAGGTTTGTAAAATGTAAAAATAGAACAAATGATCTTACTTTAAAGACTGAAATATCGTTTATTGTTTATCGTTATAAATAACAGGGATCAAAAAATATACTCCGTTAAAGATTTGTTATCACTCACTGAAATACAAAAATGTTTTTGTTTATACAAATTTTATGTAAATATTTTTTTATTTGGCAGCCATTATGGACGGCGAAATTTGCTGATTTTGAGGAGCTACATTTTAGATCTTTTTGAACAAATATTACAAAATAGCTGTAAAAAGTAATAGTGATAAACTATAATAAGTATTACTTTATTAATTCTAAAATTGTCCTATAAATTATTACACGTTTTATTAATAACTTCCAAGTATCGGAGTCATAATAAAATTGTATACATCTTTCACAAGGTACTTGCTATGATACACAATATGCTTGTCAAGCAACGCTCCTCTCGGAATATCAAAATGCAGTTAATGAAGTCCCTTAGAAATAGCTTCAGTCGTCAAAAGATTATATCTAGAATACTGTAATATGATATTCAATTCGTATTTCTCATTGCGAATCACAACGTCATTGAATACGCTGCGAACTAGAAAACTGAAAATTAATTCATGTCGTTTAAAAGCGATGCTGAATACTGTTGTATTATAAATGGAAAAATTTATTTTAGCTATCAAATTAAAAAATAATTTAAAGTAGTTTTAATTTAAATGAAACACGCATAGCAAAATTTTATTATGGTAGAGAGAATACTATCTTTTGCTGACTATATTTATTTGTCCTCTTATCTCTATGACAGGGAAGTAAATCTCAGGTTACAAGGGTAAGCCTCATGAGTTCTATAAGTCCTTATAGTCTTTATTGCAAGTAAAAATAACAAAAGATACAGAGCATTGCTATTATTTTACGAGAACATGCAAGTAATTAGATCAGACACCACAGATTTGACAGCATATACCTTTTTTTTTCATATCTTCATCGTGTGATTACGAGTACTTGCTGTTTGATTCAAGCTGTTGCGATCAAATTGACTTAGTAAAACCTCGTTCAATTATTAATGGAGTAATATATGTCTATATGTTTATCAAGATTAATATTGCTTAGAAGAATCAGATGTACATTAAAAATGCTGAAAATCATTTCATGTTCCTCTTAATATTCGATTTATTTTACTATTCTCTCAACCATCAACGAACCATCTGTAATTCTTTCTTAACATACTCTTATACTATCAGACCATTCAAAAGGAATCTGTAATCTGCAATCATAAGAATAAACAAAGAAAAAATAACATAAATATTTGCTAGTAACTTAAGGTGAATAAATATAAAGGAGCACTTCAAAAATATTTTCTCGAGGATTGTTTGAAATAAAGACTATACATCAGAGAAAAAATAATACTTTTTGTAAAACATACATATGTATATACATTGACATTACAATGTTACTATTTCACTTAGCTTAATTTTCCATAGTTTCTTTCATATTATATTGCAATATTAATTACTCATAAGATAGTAATACACTTTTTTATACAAAGCCAAACACGTGGTGGAAAAAAGAAAAAAGAATCACCCGAAAAGGTTATAGATAACTAAACGTGCTGTGGATAGTTCTTGTTGAAATTTTTGCTATTTAAAAAAAATTTTAATTGAAATATTACTGAATTCCTGCATGACTCAGTGTATGTATACTTGTGGTATACATCTGTAGAAAACCTTAATAAACTTAAATGATTAGCTTACTTTTCAATTGAACGTAATAAATACTTCAAATAATTGAGACGACTAAAATATAAAAACTAAAACTTCTTAAGTTCATCTGTTGAAAATAAATAAATAATAAATAAGTACACACTGCTGTGTTTTTGTCTTAAAAACGCCTAATTATTTAACAACTTTTGTTTAATTTCAATATATGTATGAACATTTCAAGTAAGATACAATTTCGTAATTTCCCGAATACAATCGCATAATGTATATGTTTTTATTATTTTTAACTTATGCAAGCCAAGTGATCTCATTTTAGAAAAATTTGTATCTTCCAAATCCTATATACGAATGAGAAAGATGACATTTACTGCATCTACAGTTTCTTCTTAACCTATGTACAACTTAAATAAACAGTGACTATGAACAACTTGTAAAATTTTCATCATGACAAATAACGGTGCATTATATCATCTCGTGGAAAAAATATATTTCTTCATCTTCTTTCTCAGTCCCTTTACATGTGTCTGTATTCAGTCTGTATTCATTTAAACAAAGGTCACTGAACTCGAGGTATTAACTCAACCAAAATATTTACTTTGTATTCTTAGTAAAGTGTTATTGATCGATATAATCAGTCAGTATGAAAGTAACATATTTTTTTTGTAATTATCGTCAGTCCTTTTCCTTTGTTTTCCTGAACCTACCTTATTTAGTCTAGCAGGCGTTCGGAGGATTAATGTTTTCTGGCAAACAAAATCACCGGTGATATTAGATTAAAAACTAATTAAGATAACAAAAAAAAGGTAATTTAGTTTGGAGAAACATATTCAGAAAGTTGTGACATAGAAACACGCATAGATTTGTTTAATAATTCCACTTTTAAGTTTTACTGTTATATTTGTTAATGATTAATTAAATTAGCTTTACTTGTTTGAATTAAATAATTTGAATATATTTATTCGTAATTAAATGAAGTATTAAAGTACATACATAAGCTGTTATGACAGAATAATATTCTTTTTTATCAACTCATAGACTAGGTATTTTAAAAATCTGTTATTATTACAACAAACATATTTTATCCCCACACACCGCCACTCTCTTTTCACATCTATTATGCCGTGAGACAATAAAGTTGGGCTATAAATCCTCTTCTATGAAAAGCCTTGCGTCCAAAAATAGTGTCATAAAAATTACTGACTAATTCAGCCTTATAGAAAAATTTATATAAATTGTAAGCAATTTGTATTAAAATTTATATAGATAATAATAATAGTATTCTTTATTGTTGAATGTATGAGAAAATTTAATTCAGCAGTCTTGTGTAAAAAGCGACCCTGCCTAGTTTCTTACAACTGAGCTCTTTAAAGTATATAACTTTAAAGTTTACTCTATTAGATAAGATTTTTCATCTGAAAACATGACAACTTCTTTGCTATCTGGCTCATTAAAATAAAGCTTCAGCGTTCGTTTTATTTAAATTGCAGCTGTTTGAGATTGCTTACACAAAAGAGTAAGATTGAATTCCAAAAATTTCTTTAAGTACTTTATGTAAAGAATTTAATTAGTAAATCCGGTATTTTTCTAATCAGATAAATAAATAGTATTTTTTTCGTTTACAATAAATGTAAATTTTATTTACGTTAAAATAATACACTGTAAAGCAAAAGTTCTCAACTTATTTTTTGGCGCCCCCAAGTTTTCATCTGCTGAAATCCGTTACAACTTCAAATTAAATTAATTAATTAATTATCGTGAGTTATATTTAGAATAAAAACGCCCCCATTTTTTGTGGATGTTTTACCGCCACCCTTTAGGCTTGCAACCCACTAGGGGGCGTTATCACCCACTTTAGGAAGGCTAATATAAACGAAAGTCTAAAGTCTAGCTGTTAATTCAAATAATCATAACTGTAATGGTTACTTTCTTTGGTCAGAGTCACTAGAGGCAGCGTTTCAATTGCTATAAGTTTTATTTTTAATTGTATGTATTAAAACCAATTTATATTATGAGAATTAAAAACTTTTTTTATAAAATAATACTGAACAATATATTCAAATCCGGATAGGATTTTTGATTTTAATTTGTTAAAGATATTTTGCATTAAAATTTTTTTTGTTTTAAGACAAACAAATATTTTTAAAAATTCACTCTTAGATTTAAAGAAGGCTAGTTGGGTCTTTGTACCTTTGAGTTAAAACTCCTCAGAATCTTAAAAGAAGGGAAGTAGGTAAGCTAGAAAGGAGGTCGTTAACGAAGGTTTTAGGCCCACACAGATGAAAAGGGATGATTGGGTCTGACAGTATGTAAGACAGTTTACTAGTTTTCTTAAGTAGAAACATGAAACTAAACATTGAGACATTCATTTATGAACAGATTATGATGTGGTTAAAAGGACGTCCTTATATGAAAACTTAACAAGACTCCAATTTTAATAAAAACACTGGTGAAATAACAATTATTACATAACCTTGTGACATGAAATGCGTGTTCACAATAATATAAATAAGTCAGTCTTAGACTGCATTTCAATGTTGACTGGTTAATGGAAAATAAAAAGGGAATAGATAATAAAGTTTATATTTATTTTATATTTCCCTCAGGGCGGATTTAAATATAAAATGAAATATTTGTCGAATGAATTCAAAGCTAACAAATAGATTTCACATTCCAGGGATAGTAATGTTTGTGAGAAAATGTTATGATTTCATAGGTCAGAATTTTTATTAAATTAGAAAACACTATATTTCTTGTCAGTCAGGTATAATTCAATGAAAAATAAATTGAGTAATAACTCTTGGATCCCGAAACAGCAATCTAATAACTCAATCTTGACCATATTCCAATACAGTGTCGGTTGACTTCATTAAATGCCTAGACATAGTTTTGAATCTAGATATGTAATATAGTCAAGGAAATTATCAACATATGTAATAATAAGAAATATTATTGATTGATTTGAAAAAAACTTAAATAACTTGTTGAACAATGTACAGAAATTAATATACATAATTAAATATCAGTTTCAGGATGACACTCACTTTTTCAACCTGAGGGCATTTGTGTAACAATCAAGCATTTTATAACTTACTGCATTTACTCCTAGGCGAAGAAAATATGACGAAAATAATACTAAAAGTAAATGTCTACTGACATATGATCTATAGACAGGTATATGTATCTGTATAGATACTAAGATAACTTCATTATTTAGTTGGAAGGCAATTGTAAGTATCCAGAATCTTCCCAAAGTAAGCGAGGTAGTAGGAAATCTGAGAATAGTATTTTATACACTTGATTTATAGTAGTCAATCTAAGGGATTGCTGTAATATATTTATATTGTTAATATATTAATATTGTAGCACAGTCTCATGTATGAAACAATATCTGTTTGTGTTATACTCGTATTATGCTGTTATATTTTTGTTTTTAAAAATAATTGATACTAATCGAATAATCCAAAAGTCAGGCCTTACAATTTTTTAAAAGTAAGGTGTCTATGCAAATTAATTTAAAGGGTAACGTTTATTGAAGTCTATGCTGCCAATGTTTTCGTCCCGGTGAGAATCTTGCATTGAATCTTATATGATATGATAAAGCGTTCGGAAACTTTATACTGTTCAATTTTTGCTCATTAATAAATTGAAGTTTCGGGTATGCACAGTTTCTTAAGCTTGTGGTGATAATTTCGGATAATTTTGCCGGCAGCAATATCGAATAATCATTAAGAATATACCTCGTAAAAAATAATCAAGTCAAATCAGTGTCAAAAAGTTGAAACTAACGTAGATATCTACGTTAGTTTCAAATTACGTCTCTTAGGTTTATTTCTTCAAAACTGTTGGGAATAAGTACATAGATTTTTAAGATGAAATAATTTCTGTTTGACATAGTTTAATAGAAATTTATGCAAAAAAGTGACTAACAGAGAATATAAACAACCATTTGTTATTCAAACTTGTTAATTTTAATTTTATACCTGACTTTTTAATATACTCCCTTTTTAACGCTTTAAGGTGGACTGAGAAATGTTTGAATGTCAGCTAGTGAGATATTTAATAAATCCTTCAACACATTCCATGTAAACTTGTTTACAACATTTTATTTACCTTGTTTCGTAGTCAAGCTTTTAATATTACACTGTTAGCAGTTTCCTACTCGTATTTCAAAAAACCTTTGGCTGAAAAGTTTTGCAATTCGAGTGAAATTCGCGGAGTTTTGAGCTGAAATTGTCGTCAAATATGTCATTACAATACAATTGTGACTTCAGTGCGATTCTGCTAGAGTTAGTAGCGTTTGTACCTTTGGATAGACTAGTTACAGTCGTGCGTAGGTAAACCTACTTTAGAAAAGATATATTTTTTAAATTGTTATGTAGGGATAAATCAAATGACATTATCGTTTACGTGTTCCTGACAATGGTAATGAAAAAGTGTTATTGCTCCACAAGATTTTTGATACAGATTTTAAAATTCAATTGTCTAAAAAAAAATCTTGATTCTATTTTCACTTAACTCAAGTATGTTTGTAAAACAATGTAGATGTAAAAAAATCCTCTTGTTTTCGACTGCATTAAATTTTTACAAAGAAATGAGACATTAATAGTGTTTATATAAATTAATTGACGTAAGACTGAAAAATATCTATTTTTATATATACTTACATTATGTATGAATAAAATGAAAACCCTTAATCAGGCATAGTGCGATTTATCGACAATCTAGGTAATGGAAGTTTTATAGTGATAGGGATTTGTCTTTTTTTATTCATAAAACTTTTATTTTATTACCAATATTTGTATCTTTAGTATGAAGTTAAATATTTTTTTCGAAACAATTTATTTTAGGAAATCTTCATTCAAAGAAACTGGTCATTATATGCCCTATACGGGTATATATAATACCATGCCCAGACGGGTCTGGCCATGGTATTATGTGGATACTGTTTTCATTATACAAGAGATGATCAAAAATAACATTTTACTTTTTTATATAAAAATAAAATTCTACGTATTTTTTAGCAATAAATAATATGCTTCTTATTGTATTTAAATATTTATCAGTTCAAACTATGCAGTTCCTTATTAAAAATGTGTATAATGAAAGAAATATACAAAACGACACAGATGGTTTAACAGGCATAGAGCACTTTGTTTTGTCTAAACAGCTACTTTCTTTGTCTTAATTTTAATATTTTTTAAGAAACGGATGTTTTGTATACATTGTACAGGCAAAACTGAAGAACACAGCATATTTAACAATATATTTTAATGCCAGTGCACAGGGGGCCTTATTAAAGGTTAAATAAAAGTAAATATTACAATCAAGAGAAACATAATATAAAACTGTATAATTCTTTTTAATATCAAAATAATATTAGTGGCTTGGAAATAATACTTTTATATAAAATAATAGTGGCGAGGGAAAGACCTCTTAAATTGTTTGAATTACCTAAGGACAGAGAGTAAAATTATACGTTGTGAAATTCTTGACAGCACCGAAATTAAATTAAAATAAATAAATTTCCCCAAAATTGAAATAGCTGTGTACTGAATAGGCAGACACTATATCAAATCATATGAGACACAATTTTAATCTTTGAATGTTTTTTGTAAAGATCTTTATAAAGATGAATTCTCTTTTGAAATATGCCATTATGTTCATTGTAACGTATGAAGTCAGGGGCGGGGCGATTTTAAAATATATGACATATTTAGGAAACAATGTATTATAGTAAGTTTTAGTCTTTAAATCGCAGTTAAATTAAAAATAATACATTCTTTTGTAACACTTTCTAAAGTTTTTTTAATATAGTTTTAGTATCTGTGTCATAGAAAGGCGGAAAGAATATTTTTATACATTTATGTTGTTATTATGTATTTATTTTATTAGTAATTTATCCTACTAAGTTGTCTGATAAGAGAAAGTTAGTTTACCGGGTGTCGAATACGATCTACACGACTAGTGTAAGTTTGTAGACATCCGGAGTAATAGTCCAGACTATTCGAGATAATTATGCAATTATTACCCATATTCACAATAAAGATTGTATATAAAGTTATGAAATTATTATTAAATTTTCTATTGGATTTTGAAAACTCGAATTTTATGAACATAATATAATATAAAAGAAAAGAAAATAAAAGAAAAGAAAAGAAAAGAAAGCAGATGTCTTTACATAATTATATTTTTTATAAGGATACTAGTTTTTGCTTGCGACTTCGTCAACGTTAATTTCAGAATTAGTAATATATTTATAGCTGAACGGGCGAACTCTATTCCGCCCCAGAGTTCGTAAATAGCCAGATATTGGAATTTATTAAGTTTGTTTCCATTTTAATAGAACTGAATTAAGTATTCTATGTCCGTTTCCTTTCACCTCACCTCACAAATTATCAACAAATCCCTACAGCCGTTTTTGAGTTATAAATAATGTAACTAGCCCGAAATTCTTTTATATATAAAGGTAGATGTAAAAAATGTTTTTAATCAACTGTTATAAAAATCATTAAGAAATACTCAATTAGGAATCATTAGGAATATACCTACATTTGTAAACTACTGTAAAGGGAGTCCCTTTAATAATTTCTGTACGAACGATACTCATTATCTCGTTAAAATTGAGCTGAAACAACAAATTATTTTCGTTTCTATACCTTTCGAAAACCCATCTCGTATAATAAACGTTCGCGTCATATTTGAAATTTTCTTTCATTCTACATTTTTGTTTATTTTTTTTTATCAAATTTAGTTTTCGCAATTGATAATATTTTCCTAAATTCTCCAAAATATGATGTACTTGAAATTTTAACTTATGGCAATTCATTAGGCGACTCTTAATTATTTTTTATTCAGTTTGCATATGTACTTTTTTAGTATAATTAATTAATAGGTTCTATATGTAAGCCTAGGTATCTGACTCGTTATAATAGCTTAGTATACCATATGTAACTTCTACATAAATTAAATTACCAATCTGCCAGCCTAAGCCCACAATTTACTTAAACTTAAGTAAATTGAATGCTCTAGCTTCCTCTACTTAGTTTGAATCTAAACTGAAGTTAAATGTTTGAACAATCAATCAAACTATTGAAACAAAATTTTGAACTTATGCATCCTATCATATTGCTTTTAGTATCCAAATCTCTATTAGCATTCTGACCCTTACGGTTATTGGTTTAGAAAATTGAGTATTAAGGGCGTTACAGAAATATTATTATTTTATTCACATTTATGAATGAAAAAGTGTCAAAGATAAAGGATGGGTTTAAAACGTTGAAGAAGATCATTGAGAAGTTATCTCATAAAAAGCAGTGTCTTGTGGAGTTTGAAATTTGGAAGAAATATCGAAATTTTGACTATTTATTGGCCTTGATATTTGACATTTGGAAATTTCTAGAATGGAGTGATGTATATATATAATCAAATAATATTAAACAATTTCAACTTACTCTTATATTTTTGTAATTAGAAGATTCGTTTAGTTTTTTTTTATTCTGTGATACACCATAAACAATGAAGGAGTAATTATGCTTAGTGTAATTTTTCACAATCGGCTAACTTTTTTTTAAGTTTAGATAATATAAGAAAACTTTTATAGAGACGAATAAAAAACATTAATCATTTTTGTTTTCTAATAATAATTTCTTGTTTTATTTTTATTTGAAGTACCAATTAAAAGTTTTATCTAAAAATAAATATATTTATGTTCTATTTTTTAAAAGGCATTAAAAAACTTAATAACAATGATGAAGCGTGCCTCCATCAAGTATTATTAACCAGTTCGTATTTTTCCTGCAGTCTTGGTTGGAAATATTTGAAACTGTAGAAGGTGATGACGGCCAGGATCCCGATGAAGTGAACAACTAAAAAAATATTTAATGACATGTTTTCATTTTAGCCATGCTATTTCTTTCACGATCATATCCATCAATCAGAATTTTCTTAACGAATTATCTGTGAGTTTAATGTTAAGAGTTTTATATTATATTAAATCAAAAATTTATTTCTGTAATGACTAATGAATTTTGATTAATCATTATTAAGACTTCTTGTAACAATAAAAACCAGAGGTGTTTTCTCAGAGATCTAAAGAAATGTACATGACATACTTCATTTATTTTGTGAAGATTCTGTTTCAAGTTTCAATGTATGTAAACTTCACCTGAACTAAGCATTGTAATAATTCCCAACATACAAGCGGTGTTAAACATTTCCCTTTTCGTATCTGTATTGTAAGAATCTGAAACAAGACTTTTCTTTATACCAAATCTACGTCATCTGGATATTTTGTTTATTACATTTATATTTTCTTCACTCCTGAGACTTAAGTATTATACATAATTTCATATTACGACTTTACCTCTTCTTAATTTTAGAATTCCATAATGTATCTCAAACGCCGATAAGGCGAATATATAAGTACAAAGTATAGTTGACAATAAAATGTATATCTGAAAATATTATAGATATATTGTAACGTTCGTTTATGCATAATGTGTTAATTATTCTCAATAAAACCAAACTTTAGTAAACGTGAGATAATTTAAATTGGCCTCTTACAAGCATTAGTCTCCGTCGATCCAATATTAATGAAATAAGCAGAATAGATCCGGTCGAAGCAAGTATAAAGAGAATAATAAACGTAGACGAAGTGATGGCTGAAAAAGAAAATATTATTAATACATGAAAAATACATTGGAACATCTGCCCGTGATCACGGTTTCTATAAAGTAACCGAAAAGTCTGGAGTATGTAGTTTTTTTAAAAATAGTTAAATACGCGAAGTAATCCGAAAATATTAGTTTCATTTAAATGAATAAATGGAAGGTTCTTATTATATATCACTTTTTATTCGTCCAAATTTTTGGAAATTGATTATTGTAAATATTATTTTCTAAACAGCCACTTACTATTGAAAGCTTCTATCGGATATTTCAATTTATTGTAAATTATTATTTTTCAAAATGTCTTTTATTAACATAAATCAATAACGATTGAACGTGAGTTGGATGTGAATAGATTTCTTGTTAGAGTAACTTACCCTTACTATTTTATCTTAAATCAAATTGCAGCAATATAAATCTATCATTACATGCATATAAGTCTAATGAATGATGTAAAATATATTTTCTCGCTGCAGAATTTTAATATATCATTATGTTGCAGTAACGAATCCCTAAGCGGGAAATCATATGTACGTAACAGTATTGACGGAAACGTAATAATAATTTCAGAAAAAAATGGGAATAGGAAACATGGTGGCTTATAAAAAATGAGACTGTTTGTTATCACTTTACTTGTATTATATTTACTCAGATATCAATACTAGTGTTTAGTACTTTTTTGTTAACTTCAAGCGTTTCTTTTATACTGCTGTGATAATATGATTATATGTATTATTTAAGCAATGTGTGTTTTTATAAAAAATATTTGTAGGGATTTGTCATTTCACCTATAAGAGCATTTATTTGTCCTTAATATTTCCGAATTGTTATTAGCACTTTATTAATACATTAAGCATTTGTATATATTAAAATTCTAATTATTATCTAACCTAGTGTATTCTTTGATTTGTTTGTTTGAAATTATTTTAATTTGGTTCATCTAGAAAAGTATTATTGTTTATATTTATATTGTTATGATAGTATTCACATACTTTTATGATATTCAGATGAATATATCTTCTCGAATTCCTGGGAGTACAAAACCATAACTATGAGCAGAATGATTCCAACAGCTATTTCCAATGAACCAATCATCACCAGCATTGGCCATAGCTTGTTCACCAAATTGGGCTTATAAAACACACAGGGTTTGTGCCACGCTTTTTCCCAACGATCTTTACCACAGTTATTCAATGAGGTCTTTTTATTAACGGCTAATTTTGCTTCGTTATCCATAATATAATTTAAAGTTTGTTATATTTCATGATTTCTACATATATTGAATTCTATATTTTTCTATATTGAATTCATTTCCTTGTCAGACGTTAAACATGCCAACAGTCATATAAACAAGTAAATCCTTTATATCAACATAATAATAACAAAGGTTTTATATCTGAAACTACTAAAAATAGTTTACACTCGTATTTTTCGAAAAAAGGTCAACATATACCTTTAACTAATTAATTCGATTTATAAAGGTATAATTCGTGTATCTCATTTAAAACTTTCACATAGTAAATATGCTTTTATTTCATAAAAACCCTTCACACTTTTAATTACAAATTCTTTCATGCTAAAATCTAGAGCGAGTCTAAAGGACATTGCGTTGAAATGACTGCTAACTACATTTCAACTCGTAACGGAAAAGTGGCTCTTCTATTACACTTTCTCATTTCAGTTGACTCTAAAATTTGTAATAAAAACAGAAACAGCTTAGCTCGTTATTATGTGTTCATTTTATCAAATTCAAAATTAAATACTAGAAATTGGAAAACGTAATATACAATTTCCTATGAGAAGTGTTTTCATTTACAGATATAGAAATACCTTCACCGGTTATTTCTATTTGAACAACTTGAGTATGAAAATTCTATGTAAACTTGAAGTATTTGATACTTTGCGTCGACTCTTTATACTTTTATTGTTCTGGTTGTTGCTGACTTTCAAATGCAATAAATCGGAAAAACTTTTCAGACTTCAATGTGTACAATGGTCTCGCCGCTTACATAACAAATAAGACTTAAATATCATTCTTTCCTTTAATACTACTTAAATTTTATTTCAAAATATTTGTGGTATTTCTTTTTCATCATTTAGGGTATACAAAAAGAGTTTGATTATTTATTAATACTGAAGCAACGAATCATGTTATTTAATATGCTTACTAATAAATAAATCTCAGTTCCAGTGAATACTAGGGTACAGATTCCATAAACTTAAATAAATGATTTAGAGACTCAGTTAGTATTTAAAATGATATTTCACAAAACTTACGTTAACTTACTTTCTTCTGCTAAACCCTTAGTTATTCAAGAAAGCAGACAAATTTAAAAAAAACCGTTTCTTTGCTAATATATGGAAAAATTATATAGAAACAAACAAAAAAAAATATGTTTCTATATACATAGTTTGGAAGAAAGCAGCCATAATACTTGGTAACGTACAAAGTGAACGGTTACATTTCATTTAGTAGAAGAGAATTCAAATGGAATTTCAAGCATCGTTTGTCGTTTAAACGAATGATCGCATCAGTTGCCACAGTCTAACTAAAACTCTCAATTTTATGATATTGCCATTTAGATTCCCAAATCTAAATTGGAGTCAAGCATACGAGGATTATATTAAGAATGGTTTTAACCTATATAAAAATTACTTATTCAACTTAGTTTGGTGTAGAAATCTTCTCGTTTTTATTTTATTACAGACGGGCTTAGCATACTGTGCTCAATTATATATTTATCTGCTAGAAAGTAATTATGTAATTGCTACTATTGTCTCTTTATCGAATGGAGAGGATAAAAAGTATAATTATGTGTTTAGACTTTCACTGTTCTGTGAATACGGTATATTTTAATCATATATCTAAGACACTTTCTTCTTGTATGTCTGTGATTACAATTTGTAAATTGTGTTTATTCTAATTCATTTCAATAATTTAATTCTTTTAATAGTTTGTAAATTATTATGGTTTGTCGGTCTTGGTTGCGTTTAAAGTCAGTGGTGACCTAGTGGTTAAAAGGCCCGCCTCTCATGCCTGAGGGCGCGGGTTCGACCCTGGCAAGTAGCAATGTGATTTTTCCGATTCAAATGTACTTTCTAAGAGTATTTAGACATCACTGATTAATGCATTCCGAAAAAGGGTTGATTTCAGGCAGGCGGCTGGTCGTAAAAATAATTAGTCAAAACTATTTACAACATATGTATAAGGCAGACAGTGGCTAAAGTTGGGAAATTGCTAGGTAGAAGAAGAAGAAGTTCTTGTTGTTGTTCTATTGAAATAATAGATATATAGGGATACATTTAGTTTAATTTATGATCTGTAGAAGCAAATATTATGTCACGCATAATGACTACTTGTAGTGAACTGGTATGCCAATGTTACACTCTCGTACAGTCGTTGATTGCAGGCTCAAGATGCACCCTCTGTATGTAATAAGTAAAGAAGTTAAATAATGTACTAATTAATTTGTTAATTTTCTGTTAAAGCAGAATGTCCAAGGATATACATTAAAAGATGGCTTCAAAGTTCACTATTTTAGTGATGCATCATATTCATGTATTTGCAGATATGACGATCTTTTTTCACAACCTCTTCATAGTAAAAAAGACTATAATATAATTTTATTCTAATATGGTGAACATATTTTGACGAATTGCTTTAATCGACCAAATAAAAAACATGCATTGGCTAATTTGAAATAGATTTTATATTTTATTTTGTTTTGTAAAAAATATGTATTTCTCTTCTGGAAACCCTAAGATGATTTTTATTGAACCGTAGGTACTTTTGTACGTAGATATTAAACAGAAACGTTCGTCATATTTTTTTGAATTCATAACCTTTTTATTTTTAATTAAATTCCGTTCCATGCAAGCGTATGTCGGTTATATGAGTGGTTGCAACAACTGGCATAACTTATACTACTCAAAGAACCATTTATTTCAAAATTGGTACTGTCTTTTGTTGGATGAAAGATTAAGAAATATAATACTTGTAATTTAATCGCAGTTTAACCTTTAAGTACCGACGTGGGGCCTGAGAGGCCGCGGCGGGTTAACAAGTTGTAAGTTTTACCGCTTCCCCGCACACGTGAGCCCCGTGCTCGTCAGTAGCTGCGAGTTTAGTTGCGCCGACGCCTTTGAATGTGGTAGCAGTGCCGGCGAACACAATTTCGGTAAGTTATGTTGTTTTGAAATTACGACGCGGCCTCTCAGGCCCGACGTCGGTACTAACGTTAGTTTTTTGTTTGGGTCATGAATGAAATTAAATGCTTGTTTTTAGAAATCTATCGGATAATTTGAAGAATGGATGTACCAGGGACATCAGGGGGTAAACGTAGTTCGTCTACGGATGAATTACGTTTTTCCAAAAGACCACGGCGTCCTATAAATCTCTTGGATGAAAATAACGCGGCATTGATTGAGACCTTGCTTGCAGAAGACTCCAGCGGATCGGAGGTAGATGATATCGGAGAAGATTAATAAAATAATAAAATTCTATAATTCCACAAAAGGCGGAGTAGATGAAATCGACAGAAAGTGTTCGGTATACCTGCTTGCAGCCGTTGATCAAGACGTGGGCCTCTGACACCTTTATATAGGATCTTAGATATAAGTTCAGTCAATTTACATATACTGTATGATGTGCATCTAAATAAAGGCACTGATCGCGGTGTGTTTATAAAACAGTTAGCTCGATAACTTGTATTAGACCACATGAAGAGAATGGTGTTACGTTTGCCTCGTGAACTTCGTATGAGTTTAGAGAGAATACTCGGTCCTGATATGCCAAATACAGAACAAGGTCAAGCAAAAGACGAAAAAAACAAGAAAAATATGTGCCTCTTGTCCGCCTAAATTAAATAGAAAATGTACATACCAATGTTACTCATGTAAAAAACATGTTTGTTTACAGTGCGCTAAACAAATCTGCCCTAATTGTGACTAACTTTGTTGTTGGACATTTTTTTTATTTTATGAAAACAATTTAAGTTTAATTTTTTTTTGAATAGATATAACCTTTAAGTTTCAGAAAAACGTCTATTTCATGGTTCCTAGGACGTATTATTTCTTTAATTATTTTTATTTCAGGAAGTGCCATTTTTAAGTTGAGATTCGGAGCTAAAGATTAAAGATCTTATAATTTCAAAGTTTAATAAAGTTGATTATAATAAGTGTCTTTGTTTTCATTTATAGATCCCAAATTAACGATAAAACTTAAAAAATAGATGTCTAATGTACATATTTTTCATACCACTCAGTGTTTAATATGCGGCCTCTCAGGCCCCACGTCGGTACTAGTGATACAAAAAAACCACGTCGGTAGTTAAAGGTTAAGAAAAACATCATATTGTTTTTTGAGCTTAAGCCCTTACAAAAAATAGATAGAATTTCCAGAAACAGACAGGAATAAACAAAAAATGCATGTTTGATGTTTTGTTATATAATGTGTTTAGTAAAAACATGTTAAGTTGTTATTACAGACTCTTCACTTTTATTTATTTATGTGGATAATTATATCTTAATTCATAAAATAAGATCTTATCTTCCCTTCCGCTTCTTAAAATTATAAAAATTTCCTTGACCTTCGTGGCAAAAAAAAAAAATTAAAAAAAAGTTTTATAATTTTTCTATAATTTTTCAGGTGGTAGAGCCTAGTTGTAGTCAGTTACTACAGCTCGAACATGGGCTGGCTCGACCGGGGAAGTACCACCCTCTCACAGAAGATCGGCGTGAAGTAGCCTTTAATGGCTGCGTTTCGTCCGATGAGTGAGAGAGCCGGTTGCCCTTTCCCTATTCCCACCCTTTCCTACCATTTCCTTATTCCCACCCCTCCCTATCCCTACGAAGCAAGGTTGGCAATGCATCCGCAACATCTCGCAACATAGATGTTGCGAATGTCCATGGGCGACGGTAACCACCTTCCATCAAGTGGGCCGTCTGCTCGTTTGCCAGCTTTCACATAAAAAAAAAAAGTATGCTGTGTACATCAAGAAAAATTATTTCACACAATTTTACACAATAGGTTACAAAGAAAATAAGAATATGAACGGATGTGAAAATATAAAAATATTTATTTTACTACGCTCAAACCTAAAATATGTTTAATATACATGGATTTCAATAGCAATTGAAATAAAGTTGCGATGCGACAATATCCTGTGTCCTATGTGTGTTCTTCACAGTTGATTTGTCAGTTTAATTTGTTACTTTGAACCTCCAGACCAATTAATATAACAGAATCTATAATCATTGAATTGTAAAGGAATTCTGTGAAATCTAATGTTTATTGGACAATGTCATGTATATAATTTCAATGAATATGTAAGATTTACGGATGAATGTACATCCGTAACTATTTCTAACAAGCTCGTTCAAATATAAAGGAATACCAGCGATAGAATTAAAATAAATATATTGGTTTTAACTGAGTAAGGATGTAAGAAAACTTGAACGTATAAAGTAAAAAATTAGGTTTGTAGGTGGTTTCTATAGCGGGATTAAAAATAATAGAATAGATAAAAAAGAAATTAGATGGACATAACAATCGTTTCATAGACCTGTCCAATATACAAATATTTTTTCTTACAAATCTGTAAAGTAGTTTCAGAGATGTATGGCAACATTATGACATGAGAATTTATTATAATAAATTTCTAATTCTGTACTGTATTGTCAATGATTAAGAAGGATTAATTACAAATATACCAAATTTATTAGTAATATCTCTACTATACATACAATATATCGGTGCTGTACGGGTAGTATAATTTTTTTCCATAGATATACACTATATTGGGAATAAAATTATTAAGTTATTTTATATATTGTTTTTTACATCGTTATCTAATCGTAACTTGCTTTTTTTTTACTTTTGCGAGGTCATACTAAAGATCTTTTTATTTTTGTTTCTTCTATGTATTTATAGCAGTTTACCTAAATTACACTAACAGGTTTCAAAAATGTAATATAAATAGTGTCTCCACTACAAACAAAATGAGGATATCATTAATCTATATCAATTAGTGTTATTGGTACAGTAATTGAATAAAGATTCTGTGAGCAGATCTATTACTTGTGTAGACATCGGAATACTTCGACAACTAATTTAACCTCTAGAGATGGATTATATGAAAGAAATTTATGATAAATATAAAATGCATTATATTTCTGAGATTAAATATAAAAAAAAATATTCTAGATATCAACCTATCCAAGTTCTGAAAGTTGATGAGACTACGTGTCGTAAGAAATCAAAGGAAAAGTATTATATACCTCGTGGGATTCTTAGGAACTTAAACGCTTTGAAAGATTGAAAAAGGAAAATTTTGCTCTAATATTCAAAATGAAATTCGTTATGTATGAAAATAATGATGTGATAACAACAACTTGAGTTACCATTATTATTTCCTTGTTTGCTTTATTGTATTTATGAGATTTAAAGATGATAATTTAATTATCTGGATATGTCACGTATTTTACAAATAAAAGTATGTTGGATCCTAAAGAAATCGTCTTTAAAGATGACCTTAGCAATAAAGAATCTTAGTTTATTTAGATGAGCTACTAGCTTTACCTATAATTATGTAACCATGTATAAAGACTTAAATCAAGAAGGCAAATAAGTATTGATTAATACAATATGCCTTATTAATGTTTTATATTTTATGTTCCTTTAACAACATTTACAAATTTCTAACTTTCATTATTTACGATCAAACTTTTATTAAAATTGTTATCAAGATTCTTTTGTATAAAGGAATAAAACTCCATAATTGGTTTGATTCAATTTTTAGGTTATAGGACAATAGGCATTTTTTATTATGTAGAAATATACTGAATAATATGGTTTTAAAAGAATATTTTGAGTAGATTTTAAAGCTTAGTTTATTAACGAGAACATACATAATATGTACGTTTAGTTTGGTTTTAGTAAAAACTTACTTCTTTTGCCAAATTTTAGGATCCTCTCTGAATTCGAAAAATAGCATCGTACGAAGACAAGATCTTTTTAGTGAGTTTTGTGGAATTATAAAGATGAGGTAACATTGTGAAAAGCGAGGTGTGCATGGTTTGTCCGAGCCTCACTCTAGCAGGCGCCCTTAGAACGTACGTCCCCCTGGGGGCCCTTCAGACCCCTTCGTAACTGTCCCAGCACTGGCCTACTCTACCGGTGATGCGGTGAAAGCCCCACTAACAGCACTAAACATTTAAACAAAAAAAAGGTGTGCATGGAACGGGATCAGTACACATTTGTGTATACTTCCTATACAAGTATACAATCCATATACATATGTAACAATACATATTGCTACAATTTATTTTATTATTTTTGTCAATTGAGGAACGAAACTATTGTTAAATTCATTATGTTTTTTCCTACGAAATAAGACCGATTATAAAATATCCCACTACAGAAATTGTATTTGATAAATGCTTATTAATAATTTTCCCATGGAAATATTTCCAAGTTATCTTACGGTCGGTTCAAAATGAAAAGGGTCAACTAGTTCGGTTGGCGTAATTGACAAAAAAAAGTTTACTCAAAAAAAGTCCATTTAAACATTATTAATTGATTAATCTTATTCTTTAACAACTCAAAGAAAAAACTGGCTAGTCATTGAACGTTTACTTAACATTATATTCTTCGGTACAGAGCATTATTAAATAATAACAACCACAAAGAAATAAAAATTCCTGATTTATTGTTACAAACAATCCTTCACAAATTCTTGGTAATTTATATATAAAATAAACTTGTGTGAGCCAAAGCGACATAGTACAAGATGCCCGGCCATTTATACGAAACTTAGAATGAAATAAATAAACTCAAATACCTCAAAAGGATATACCTAACGTTCAAGCCTCCTTATGACTCAGAATGATCGTCAGAAAGAAAAACGAAACGTTATGCAAACGGAATGACGAGTAAGAAAGAATTCCTACCTGCATTTGGTTAGACGTCAAAGAAGCATTTTGTGTTCCTAACAAAGGCAAAGAATTCTATAGTGGAGCACTAACAGTTGTAAAGGAATTCATGTGGTGGTAGGTAGATAGGTAAAAACTATTTAAATAGATGTCAACATTTCCTCATTTATTAAGTAATGTTGGTGGTGAATTTGCAGCAGCGAATATTTCTCTACTTAGTTCGGTTCCATTCTTCATACTGTTGAATAAATGTCACACCCACATTAATATACCGGTTCATTTTTTTCAAAATTTCCACTCTGTTTTAGATGGGCTAATATTCCTTTCATTAAATGGACTGTAGCTAGTTTTACCAGTTGGTAGCCGGTTGACTACATTAGAAGCTTTCTGTGTTTTTTTGTGGAATCTTCTGTTCCTTACGGAAACAGATAATGAATAACCAGCCACTTATTACAATAAATGGACAATGTCTATGGTAAAGAAAATAGGACTAAGAGCTAATAATGATGATAGAAATGAACTTTTATATGTATAAAGCGTTTTTATAAGTAATTGAATCAGTTATTATTTATAAAAGGATATTATTAACAACTGAAACTTGTTTAAAATTTAAAAAAAAATCAGATCAATCAGATGGTATATAACTTTGACATCAATTTTACAAGAAGACTGATCAGGGTTATATCGAAACTTTTGGGAAATAATCATTTTGGTAGGAAAAAATATAATCTAATCTAATATTTTTACAAGTAGTATACAAAATACAATTTTTTAATTAAAAACTTTTACAATGTAGGTACATAATTGGTGGTTGGTACATTAATTCTCAAGTTTTTTTGTTTTGTATTTGAAGACTTCAATTACGATGATTTAAAAAAAAGGAACTAATGTTTTACTTATTTATAGCTGTAGAAAAAATCTTATTACACCTACATTTGTTTTGTGGAAGACGTTAAAGATTTGTTTGTGGTGTTCATATTTTAAGACAAAGTTTTCCAATTTGTTGAATGTATCTCCTAGTTTTCAAAGACCAGAGCATGTGACGAATGTGAAATTCTGATGCGAGTAAGTAATTATTCATTAACATTCATATATATTTTAGGATATAACTAAAAGATTTTTATGGCAAAATCATATAAATAACTATATATGTATATGGTTTTCGTTGTAACTGCATTTATATTGGTTTCGAAGTAAACATAAATTTACCGATCGGTAGAATGATTCCGAGAACGTAAAAGTAAATTTACACAGTCCTTCCTTTGATATACACAATATTTACAGTGCAGTACAATATACATTTTATTTTAAAGCCTCGATGTTTATGTAAAAGGATTATTTTTTACTTTTTTATATTCTTATCCATCTGATTATTATTCACTGTACTTTCTATGGCATTTCAGCATCAATAAATTTTTGATATGTTACTTTTAATAATTTCGAAACTAGCGCCTTGTGCACGAAATAAATGGTCGTCGAAATTATAACCGTGCTACGCTTTTGTAATATATTATGTTGCATCACATAGGAAGTTTATATGTTATTGAATATATGTTATATTACCTTCTAATATTGACCTTGTCTTTGGTATTAATCCAAAAGTATACATTTAGACTCACATTTAACGACTTTATTCTTACTATCAAGTTAATTAAAATGTAAACGATGAAAAACTAAATGATACAACACCTTTAGATATTCGTGTGATATGTTTTTGTTATCCTTCGATATATAGAGGCATCAAAAAAATAAATAAAAGAATGCTTTAAGTGTTATTTCGGATATTCTTACAGTTTTACATCCATATTGTCAGAATTCCTTTTTAAAACATTTTAAACATTAATCACTACATAAGATAATATTCTTCTTGTTTCGTTTTTAATATGCTCATTGTTCAGTGCAATTATATCGAATAAATTGAAGACATCAATAAAATAACTAACTTATTTAGGAAACTAAGCTGCAAAGTTCCTATTCGTGATATAGATTGTAAATTTCTAGTTTGCAGTTTGATTAATACCGTTACTTCAGCTTCTGCCTGAATTCTTCCGATAATAAATTACGTCCCCACTAAGATGGAGCTATAATTACGTTATGAAATTTCAGAAATATTTTGTTGATTTGAGAAATATCTCTCGTGTCTAAAATAATTTTTTCAAACTTCAAAAGGGATATTTCTGTGTAATTGTAAACAAAATTTTAAATAATGTTTTAAGAGTTATTTAAATAGTCGACACAATTATTTACAATGCTATAGTGAATTCGTAAATAAACGCACGTTTCCTACATGACTCGTGTACCGAGGATTGGGTGTAAATAAATAGTATAAAAATTATTTTTCACAAACAATAAAACGTTTTCAAAAGCAATGAAATAAATTCGTTTTATACTTAAAGTTACGTGTGATGAAAAGGTTTCAATTTGATTTTCAAATAAATAAATGAACATAAAAGTGTTTTGGACTGAAATGTTTGTTAAACAAGGCCACTTGGGCGTTGATTGTTTTGTAGTGGATATTTCTCGGTCATGTACAACAAAGAGTTATATGTATGCTACGGTTTCCCGAAACAATTCTCTACGTACCATATGTTATGACTAAATTAATTCCGCGTCTGCCGCGAGCGTGAAACTACGCTCAAACTTTGACTCCATCATTTGCCAAGAACCTAGCTACATCTGCGCCCTTCATATTGTTATAGAAGTTATGCAAATTTTGATGTCTGATCGTCTGACATTGCAAAACATACTCTTTACAATTATTTTGTTTATGAATAGCAAAAATATCTTTCTGAAAAATACCAATGTCATTAATACCATAGATTGTTTTAAAAAACATTTTTTTTATTACAACAATTTAACTATTGGACGGTTGTATTTTATTAAATTTCATAGCTTTTCAAACCTACTTGGATATATATTTAGTTTTTCTGTACAGAAAATTGCATGTCTAACCAAATTTATTTTATAGCAGGTTCCTTTAAACTCATACTAAATCCTGATTTAGTATTTATAAAATCGCTTATTAATATTTTGTCTATTGATGTATCCTAAAAAATGAGTTGTCACTTTGAAGAAAAATTTCAATCATTTTAAATATTTAGTCTAGAAACGTGCAAGTTTCATTAAAGATTTAAAAATATAAATAAAATCAAAACGGCTAGTGAAACAACAACAACGACGACCTCCGTTAAAATTATTCGATTAAATTTCAAAAATCTCTTAAAACGATTTTGCCAGTTTATAAATTACATCAGCGGGTCGTGGCACAATATTTTTTTAAATTCCTTGGTTTAACTAGCCTTCTATTTTCTACAGGCGTGTATGTTTTTGATAGATATGATTTACACATACTCTTGGTAAGTTTAGATCTCGCTGATACTATTTGAGCAGTCCAGGGAAACCTTGATTTTTCTTTATATATAAAAAACAGTGATTTAAAATTATGTGAAACATAATTTTACTTAGGAATTTTGATAACTGTGGCTTTATATTTTGCGGATTATTAAGAATCTATCCAATTTTTTAGATTACTAAAGCCTTCTCCTAAGCACAGCTACCACTTTATCAGTATGCATTTTTAGTATTAAATAGTCGTGAATTTATTTGGGCAACAAAAAAACATCAATATGAATTTCAGATCTTAACAACTATCTAAATGGAGGCCCATAAAAGCTCTTTTTTATATTCGTCTTTTGTTCACTTAACATTCGGGTAGTTATGACATCAGTGGTCTTACCTCTATGCGCGTATACACCGAGACGAACTCGCTCTAATCGCGTTTGGCAGTATAATTCAAAAGGAGGAAAAGAACAACTTGAGTTTTAGCATCAGCCAAACCAAATCATGTTTACTTTACATACAAAATCCAGAACTTACTACTCTCTATCAACGAGACCACCCCGATGGGTATGGAATACTTAATTTCAAATTGATTAAATCAGTACCGTTATTAAAAACGACCATAGCTAAATGTTATTTTAGTCCTGCTTGCCATGGTCATTCCGTCCATTCTAATCTTTGATGTGTGATAGTGGTGAGGTCTTAGTGCATTCCAGTGAATTTTCTTTTCTTAAGAACTTGAGGTGTGAGGTAAGCTGAAAAAGTTTTTACAAGGTTCTACAATGTGGAATACTTATGTTCTATAAACGTGGTATAAAAAATCGTATAATATAGGTTTATTATAAGGAAAGATTTATTGTTATCATTTCTATTTACCATGAGATGAAATGCTAATGAACAATTCGTCAAAAAATTTTCCTAATACATTTTAACGCATTTCTTCAACTTTCATTCTAATTCTTAATTTTTAATTTACAAGAAGCCTTATATTAAATAATTTTAATGAGTAAAAGACATAAAATTATGGGAGACAACTTCTATATTGCATCAAAGTATACTTGCATATTATCTTGTAGATAATAATTAATGTACATGTATGTAATCGAATGTCAACAATCTAGTTTCACTGAAACGTTGCTCAAATTTAAGGACTTTGTAAACAGGCTACCAGCTCCAGGAACTATGTGCGGAGGCACGTTCCCAACGGAACACGTTACTAATACATAAAGTAAAACCACGAGTTTAATTAACCATCACCGACCTGTAACAGCAGCATTGAGAAACAATTATAAAAATTTCTTGGACATTAAATTCAGTTTGAACTTGAAATTTGAACAGCTACACATGAATTTCAATAGAACATAAGTTTAAGAAAACAGCTGAATTCAGAGAGTGATCTTCTATTCAGAAAGGTCCTTTAGAGTTTTGTTTATTGGTACAGGAAATATCTTTATTGACGCAGATATCATAAAAATAACGTTGATATAAACGACAATATCAATCTTACAAAGCTTGTCTCTTTATGTGTGGACGTAAGATTATGACTAAACCTATTTTATTTTGAAAGCTCTTGTAAAGTATCGCGTATTCAAAACCTTACAGAACCACACATCAAGAATAGCATAGAATATTTTTAAAACACGTTAAAATATCCGGGTCATGTCACAAAACTACATATATTTTTTGTGATATTATCGAACTATTTCTCTAAAATAATAAATTCTTTTAATTTACCCTAAATTTCAAAATAGAACAAAAGGTGTACGTGACAACATAAAATAAATGTGACATTCATATTATGACAGACAAGACAGGGAACTGGCATAGAGCCTAAGTAAAATGTAATGTTTATGAAGAAAATACAGGAATAAAGGTCCACTAAAAATAAATGTCACATTGGGGAATATTGTGTTATCCAAACAGAAAATCACAATAGATCTCATTGAAATTTTCATTTTTAAATATTTATGTATTGTAAGATAAATGTAGTTAAACGATTAGATATTAATTTGATTAATGAAAACATAGTATCATAAGTTTTTTTATAAAGAAATACTAATTTTAAATACTGTCTATTGGATGGGAGGTTTAAATGTTATTGGATGGGGTCACTAAACAAAAGCAGAGCACAGTCAAAAGATATTAGACTTATTAACCACTTTTTGTTGTATTTCTATAAAAAAATTATAACTCAATATATGAAAATTGACATGCAGTGAATCTTGAGAAAAATATATCCGTCCCTAGACATAATTATATAGCTCTCGTAATTGACATCGAACTTAAACAGAATAAACGTAAAAGAAAATTTATAAAAAGTAGAAGTCAGAATAATAAATAATTATTAATATATTACGCTTTTATGGAATACATAAACAAATTCATAGTAAATACATTAGAGCATAACGTAGGAAAAAGTGTACTCAAAAACAAGTTTAATGCAAAAAAGACAAATTAATATCAATAATTGGCCAATAATAGGGTTAATACAATGCACTTTCCATATATAGCTTATTAGTGAAGGCTTAATAGTGTAAATACTTGTGTATATTGTTCATCTTTATAAGTATCTTTAGATAAGTTAGTTAGTTCTTAGCTCTAGTTTTGGTAAAGTTTGCTTTAGTTTATAGTTTGTATACTTAAAGATACTTATAGAACATTGTTGAGTATAAAACAGAATGTCTTAAGGTAAATTTCGAGTTAATTAGACATTGTTACCAGAAATTAAATACTAAAACAAGAAATAATTCGACTTTATAACATTTTGATGTTGTTAACCTTTAACAAAATAACATGGCAAGCGACATACTCGTAAAATAATTCCCAAATTTGTGTATTACAATTTTTTTTCTAAATACTAAATAATGTCTTACAAATAGATTCCGTTGACATAATTAATTATTATTCAAACTTATTTCTTTCAACTATACATTTTTAATCAGAGCGCTAAAATAAGTCAAAGAAAATACGTCGTTATGTCTATTCAAAAGTCTTAGAAGTAAATCATTAATAAATTTCTTAAAGTCACGTTGTAAAGCGACAGCTACACGTTGAGGTCAAGAGTTTGTGGACTCAAATTTAATTAAATGGAGCTGTGTATTCATAAACATACAAATTTTAAACGTATTCTATTCATTAAAGATATTTACTTCTTACATTTCTTTGCTGGTGGTGCGTTCCACCCGTTTTAATTTAAAAATGATATAGCAGGTGGTGAACGCTCTGTCTCAGTATCAGCCTATTCATGCTTTTTTATGACACCGAAATTAGGTCTCGAAGGAAACTCGGAATCAGGCAAGCTATTCGAATAAGATGGCATTGTAACCGTTTACTTGCCTGGTGGAGAATCCTGCCGCTAGTTTAATGTTTTTTTTAGTTGATATTTTGACACATGTTAGTATGATGTCATGATCCCGGCATCTCTTGAGGAAATTCAAGGATACTAAGGTCCTGAGGAACTCCAACCGGCGTATTTTGTTAGCCATGTCCAGCACATACTGGTTCACATCATGAGATCTAAGACTTTCGCTAGTATTCATTTAAATGAAATTAATATTTTTCGGATTATAATACACGTATTTTATTATTTTAAATAACTACATACTCTTAACGTTTCAGTTATTTTTCTGCAATCACTGGCAGATGAGATGTGAATTTATTTAATGCGGTGAATGCAAGGGATGCGGGAGTTACAACCTGTAATTCCTGTGAACACTCTCCACAACTTCTCCTATAGAATACTGAGAGGCTGACCACTTTTCGCCTGTGCTCTAGGCTGACTAGATTGGATTTAACGAAGTTGTGGTCACCAACAAGCCTCTTCGACGTCTCTCCGCTGAGTTCAAGCAAGTGAGAAGACATTTGGCAATGCCTGCCCAGATGTGACAGCAGTATTCCGCACGACTGGACCTATGCTTTGTACTAGCCAAGAAGCTGTCCCGGAGTGAAGTACCAGCCACTTTTGCAAGGACCCCGAGTATCCTTGCAGCTGCCTTTGTTTTGCACTCAATGAACCGTCCAAAGTATAGGCTTCGGGGATAGTGCATAGGCTTCGGGGATACTCAATATCTAATGTCTGAAGACAGTAACGGTATTCCAAGAATATATTTCGAAAAGTTGGTGTCAAGGTAAGATGACTCCTCGTAGTGGTGAAAAGACTAGATTACATTTTAGTGGTGTTAAATTGAATACTTATTTCACTTTCAAGAATTTGTATTACAAAACTTGCGATTCGTAATTAATTTTTTGAAAAAACTAATTAAATTTAATATTTGAAAAAGAGCAGAAAGTCAAAGGAGATAATGCAAAATGTTGAAACGATGAGGGGTTAGACCACCCCGGCATTGTCACAATATTTGTTTTATGTACAATTAAAACTTTGATAATTAGACCAGTAAAATTTCTACCAATTAGGAGTATATTACATATCTCACTAACCGCTGCACAACTTCAACCCCGTTGAATTTGAAAGTTAAATTCAAACAAACAGAAATATGCTTGTTTTGTAACGTGTTGTTAACAACTGTTTCTATTATTATGGTGTACCCCCAATCAGTGTGTTATGAAACTACGTATATAGGAAATTGTTGCTCATTAAAAGTTTTATAAATAATGATGCAGCGTATAAATATCATAAGAGAGTTTTTTAAATGTAACAATTCCTTTGAATGACAAAAATATTACAATATTTATAATAGTTGAAATACAAGAACAAACACTTTTGATAAATATGTAGTTCTAGTAAAGAGTTATTTGTTGATTATTTGATGATAAAAAAATATTGAATAGACATTACATTGTTTAAAGCTTATATATTTAGGAAATTAGGAATTATCCTTATTACATCATTATTTTTTCTCTTCAGCCTTTTAGATGTCTTAAGATATTGGTTTACTAATTTTTTTTGTTACATGCAGTTGAAAGTTAAATTGATATCAAGCAGTTTAAAAAAGACTAAGTTAAATTTTTAATAACAATAATTACACTATTTTCTGTTGAAAACAAAAGAAAAATTTTATTTAATTTAATTAGGGACAATTTCTATAAATACTATTTCTAAAAAAAACAAACCCGCCACGTTATATTATTGAGAAATATAACATTTCATTCGAAAAATATTTACGGAATATAAAATAATTATACAGTAATAGTGAAATTACTGAAATGTTAAAATATCAATGATAATTATAAAACCGATCGACAAATTATTCATGAAGTAATTAAATTTAAAAACGTTACAATTTGAAAATGTAGGTTAAATAATGAGTTAATTATAATTCTGTAAACATTTTAAAAGCATCATATTTAATTAACGAGAGCACGGCCACAGGGAGTGTTCTGTATATTATAATATAAAAATAAGTCAATTATATTTAATGAAAAGAATTTCATATTTCACTACAAGTAATTAAAATACTGTCTGTAATTGGTTTTACAATTTTTAACTGCGTTATCGAGAGTAATTCATGTTAGCGACAAAGAAGTTTTGCTTTTTCCTTCTCGTTTATGTGCTTCAATGTACAAAATTTCAGAACAACGTATTTATATACAAAATATTATATTATTTTAAAATTTTCACTCTCTTCATACTCACTAGCAACAGTTAAAAGTACTTTAACTTAAATAGAAAATAAAAATGTACACAAAATATATATTTTCTTTTTTTTTGTAATAGCTGCCCATTAAAATTTACGTTATTTGGAAGTATGTATTTCCCATTGTTCTTACAATATAGCGAGTTTAGAAGCCGTCTCAAAGATTATACTTCATTCAGCATTACGATATTATTGATTCCGTCAAGATCCGAGTATTATCCAATCGGTTTAGGTTAGCAATTTTGTTACACGCATTTTCTTTAATTTCTTTTCCAACGTAATCCGTAAGATCGCATGATTTTATAAACTGTAGTCCAGCACTTTGGAATACAATACCATATTTCTTATAATACTAATAATTTAAAATCTTTTTTACTATAGTAAAAAGAGCTATAGCTCCTTGAACTGAGGCATATTGAGAAACGATAAAGTCGGTTTATATTGGAAAGTGACCTAATTATATAAGTATTTTTTTTTTTAATCATACGAATGAATGAAAAAGTAGTTGGTTATCAAATTCAGTAGCTTCTATATATTTCTATTATATTTCAATTCAACTTCATCTCCTAATTCTGATAACCGAAAGTGAAACCAATTTAATAAACATTACAGAGGTAATAATCGAAAAACACTGAACAAATGGTACTTTGATGGTAATGGTTTACAATAATATTATTATTTGCTTTTAAAAGGTTTTTGCAATGACTCATAATAAAATATATACATATATAGACCAAAGACAGGAATAAAGAGTTCACAAGTTTTTTTGTTATTATAAGAACAGTGACGAACCTACATTTTCACATGTTGATACTCGTATGTTTAGATTGTACTAAAACTTCTAATTATTATTATAATTTTTATTTTAAAATATTTAGAATAAAATGATCTTATACAATAATAATGTCTATTCATGAGCATAGTGGATTTACATTTATTATTACAGAGTTGATTTCAATAGAACTCTATTGATTAAACATTGAATTCAAATATTCTATGGTACTGCATCCTGAAGCTTTTTTATTCCTACATTGTTACGTTTGGAACAATATAGAAACTGGCACGGTGATCCCGATTTGTTTTTAAAAAGTTATACAGCCACGAACATAACTATTTTACAAAATATTGCATATTTATAATTTTTCAACGTCCATTGTTTTGTACAAGTCTTTTAATGGAATCCAGAAAGTAAATTAATTTGAAAGTAGTATTACTTTTATAAAAGTCTGCTTGAGACTTAACAGAACTCAGCTTAAAGAGAATATCAAATTAAATTCAATTAAAATGCTGTCTAGCAAGGTAACAAGAACAAAAAATATTTAATGTCTATAAAATCTTTTGAAATAACTGAATAGAAATAATACGTAACAGTAACTCTCGCCTTTTAAATATTTTTATAAAACAAAGGTTATTAATTATTATTATTCTTATATGCAATACACTTTTCAGACGGATATGACAAGATGACGAAATCGATAGTTTAGAAGACATTCTTTACCACTCTATGGATTTACGTATCAATAAGTTTTTTTCACAAATACAAGTATGTATATCGATAATACTAAAATTACCAATGCTATAAAATAAGGAAGGTGGAAACGATTGTATAAAAGTTTTACTAAAGGAATAAAGATTCTAAATAAAAAAGATCTTCACAGACACCTAGTTAAATTGAAATATTTTAATTCGGTTTAATTATAAGCTCTATTAGTAATAGATTAAATATGTCTAGATTCAATATATTACGATTATCAGGAAGCCATACAAATATGTATATAAAAGATTTAAACACCACTAAAAATGAAGATGTTAAATGTACGTTGAAATGCTAGAAAATAATAGTTTTAGGATAATATACAATACATTTATAATATAAACATTCATATAAAAAAACAGTATTTCTTATAAAGAAAACATGCAATACGAGTATATTGACAGAATTCGATATGTAGATTTTATATCCTAACAATAATCTGACAATATTCATAACAAATCAAATATTATGTTTTAAGTTTTAAAATAAATACTAACTGGTGGTTGTTTACTCATTAATAAAAATTAAAACAACACGACAATCGAATTTAAAGTCACCACCATATAGGACAATATTTTTGGAATTCAATTTGGGGTAACGTGAAATCTTTCTGTTTTAGTCATATTTTTTTAACTGAGATCTAATATTTTCGCAAGTACTCATTTAAATGAAACTAATATTTTCTAATTTTACATCGCGTTTTATTTTTGATTAGTTTCGGCTACTTTTCAGCAATCGTGATCACGGGCAGACGAGATGACATCTCATCTGATGACATGACATCCGAAAATATTAGTTTCATTTAATATGTAGAACTGTTTTTAATAACCACACCTACGACTTGATTAATATAATTATTAATACTAACCAGTTAAAATAATTTAAAATATATTTTGGTTATAATCAGATAGTATCATAAACCATTAATGAGATTATGTCATGAACAACCTTTTAAATTTATATATTTCTATAACAATATATTATAATATTCGCGTCAGATATTTTGTTAGACAGTATTAAATTTATTTGATAAACGAGGGTCTCAAGGGCTTGATAGAATCATAGAAGGGTAATAAATATTGTATACAAAACATTCATTCTCTATTTATTGTGCGTTTAATAAACACATGATATAGTTTATTTTGTTGCTGCTATAATGATGTAAATGTATGTAATTATATTACTATAATGCTATCTAATAAAAAATATTCTTTCATATCTAACATTTCGGGTATTATAATGTCTTACGAATTCAATTTAGATTTCTATATATAATACTTAGAATCCTGACCTACTTCAAGCGGTGCTTCAAACAGGATCAGATCCTCTCTAACAGTAAGCTTAATTCACGCACCTATGGAGTACTAAAACTGGTCTAACCAAACATAGACTACTATATTGTATAATCGCTAGAATTTCTCCCCTGAGAAATTCCTACAATAAATCGCTGCAGTACTCAAAATAATTCAGTTTAAAATCCGGCAGCAATTTTTACTCATTTTTCTAATTTTTTTTTAATAAAGAATAACTTAATAAAATTTTTGGATATAAATAAAGATATATTAAAAACTAAATGTAAACCTTACAAAACACATAACAACCAAAAATTACTTACCATGTTACTACATACACAACTAACAAAACTATAATGTTTTATAAAACAAAGGGTAATTTCATTTAATAAATAATAACTATGTATAATAATTTATTGAAAAAAATAATAATTTTATAGAAATTTATACAACAATAAATTGTAAACGTTTAATACTAAGTGTTGTTTTAAAACACTTGTTACTGGTAAAGATGGATAGCGGTTTTCTTGTATTTTGAAACTTTCACTCTGGAGACTATGATGGCTATCAACAACAGGCTGTTTTCATTTACAAATTCTAAGTTTGAAATTACAATTAAGTCAAATGGAATGATCACTTAATACTCAATAGATATTAATGATAAAATAGAAAAACAAGTTCGTAGTATTCTTGAAATAGTATTGCTATCCTATTATAATTTCCTGGAACACTTGAATGCACACGCTTGCTCCGTAGCGTAAGAAAATTCTGCATAAACATAATTAAATGTACTCAGAAACACTTCTTTAGTGCTTAAAAAATAATTATGTGCAATAATTATGTTGTTATTTCAAAGCAGATTAAACTTGGTTAAATAAAGTTTTTTTGTGAACTAAATAAATCAATATAAATATAGTACTTAGTCAGTAGTGGCCTAGTGGTTAAAATGCCCTCCTCTCTTTCCGCGAGGGCGCGGGTTCGATTGTTCGATTGTTCGATTCTTGGTCCGGGCAAGTACAATGTGATTTTTCAGAGTCACACATATGTATGTACTTTCTAAGAGTATTTAGATATCACTGATTAATGCATTCCCAAAAGAGGGTTGATGTCCGGCAGGTGGCCGGTCGTAAAAATTATTAGCCAAAACTATTAACAACATGTAAGGCAGACCCTGGCTAAAGCAGGGAAATTGCCAAGCAGAAGATAATACTTAAGAAAACAAAAGAAAAGTAAGAATAACGAGGAAGACATAAATAATGATTAAAAATCTGTCAATTTTAATTACTTGCATGCGAAAATATTTTTTGATACCTAACATCAAAAGCTGCGTTAAACATTGCATAAATATTCCTACATAAATATGGCTACGTTCTATATCTGTGACTTGTCTATTTCAGTGACAATGAAAGAGAGGACATTTATTCCACAATTTATCGAAAACCGTCATTCCAAGCAAAGTTTACAGGGAGACCTAAAGTGGGCTAACAGCCTCTTAACTTCCTTCGCGACAGTAAAGGCATTGCATAATGAAGAAGATATGTAAATTGCAATTACAAAGATGACTTCGTTCGAATGAAGGGACCACGACGTAGTGGAATAAAATAAAACTCAAGAACATGTTAAACACGGAATAAGAATTAAACGAGGACAAGGAAAAGGTACAATTTTAGTAAAACAAGTAAAATAAATTTAAATTAACTAATCTTATACATTATCATACTACTAAAACGAAGACTATAGAAAAAAAGTACAAGAAGAAAAATACACTTACTTTTAATATTACATTATAAGTTATGGACATTTAACTAAAATTATTATATTGAACAAAATACACTTTACTCGTTGGGAGTAAACATATCTAGTACACACATACACATATTACAAAATATCAATAATTCTATATGGTAATATATATATAGTTTCTCTACAGTATTTTTAATCTTGAGCTACATTTATTGAGCAACATAATTTGTACCTTTTTTACACAATGACCACACACTGTGTCTCAATTTTATACAATTTCATGTGAAATAGAATAAATGCAAATATTAATAATTTATATATTCCAAAAGCAAATGTTACAGAAAATTGTCGTTATTACATCGCTATCATACTGGGGATCCAATATACATGCAAATTTAGAAAACAAATTGTGTTTTCCTATGAAACGTTTCAAACGATACAAAACGTATAATTTGGGATAACAAAAATACGTGCTTGACAAAATAGAAATTCATAAATATAAGCAAATTGAACTTGAATTGGAAACTTCTCGTGCATTCTCAGTAAAAGCAATTTCAGAAATAAAGGCATTTTTATACCTAAATTCAGTTATAAACTAAAATTCTTACAATTATTAATAGTAATAATAATTATAAATAGTAATAAAAATTAAATCGTTATAATAAATCGTACGAGTCTATAAGTTAGTGGCGTGTAATGAAGGAGCGATTAATTATAACATCTGTTACTCTGTGACAAACGATCGTTGGAAATTAATTATAATTTATAGCAAAACTAATTGCCAGAACTATTAGCATCGATTTTTTTTTCAAGAAATGTCACAGGAACAACTTTGTAAGAGCTATTATTCTAATATTGCAAGTGAATGTAACCTTTTGATAAACTGATTTCAAGAACTTTACTTGTGATCATTTTACTTCCTACCTGTTACCCACCCACCCAGAGGTACCTGGTATATACTTCATACGTTTCCATAATACTTACACATAAAACGACTTTACAGAACCAAAAAGGATGCCACTGTTCTGCCTACATTACTTACAACATTCATACAAAGATAGAATTCAAGAAAACGACGTTCTATTTTGCCTCACTATTACCGGCAAAATAAAACCTTCAGCTTTTCATCATAATAATATCATAAAATAAAAATTTCTAAGGTGGTAGAGCCTAGCTGTGTTCCGTCCGATGAGTGAGCGAGTCGGTTGCTCATTCCCTGTTCCCATCTTTTCCCAAATGTTCCCTACTCCCACACCTCCCTCTTCCAATAACCAAGGTTGGGAACGCATCCTCAACATATGTCATGTTGCGGATGTCTAAGGGATGCGGTGACTACTGTCCATCAAGTAGGCCGTCTGCTCCTTTGCCAACTTTCCCATAAAAAAAGCTATATTCATTTTATATATATAACTAGAAGACTCGGCGAACTTCGTATCGCCCTATAATCAAGAAATATCTGTTACGTTTTTTTATTTATATTTTTGGAGTTTACCTATTAAAGCCATAAATCTCTGTGTTTTGAAGAGCGACAGATTGAATTGATATATTAGTTAGTTGTCAAATGTAATGTCAAAAAAAAGTTTGTATCAACAACTACTAATAAATTAAAAATTAATTTAAATAACATTGTCCAGCGGACAAAATTGTGAATCTAAGCCATTCCCAGATCCCCTTGAACACACACAAAAAATTTCATCAGGTCCAGTCGTTTGAGAAAAGTTCAGTGACATACACACTCACAGAAGAATTATATATATAAAGATATTAGAATTATCAATAATACTTTCAACAACTTCAACATGAAACCAGAATTAAATATTTAACCTTCTAAGTTTAGATCGTTTTATATAAAAATGTTAAACTAGATTATGTCTAAGTTTAGCCGTTACTAGAGAAAGAAGTGATTTAATTTGAGTTAGCGCTTGGCTCGGAGCTAAATGAAATAGGCTAGTGGCACTAAGGAGAATAAATTATATTTTTGCTGTAAGTTAAAGACAATTCACTTATTTTTATGTAAAACCAATGATTTTATTTTTTCTCTTTGTATGTTCTTTTCTAGTAAGTTATCTAGAAATAATGAAACTTGCTTTGAAATGTTACACACGTTTATAGAATCTTCTTTCTTGAGGTCTATTATAAGTTAACAAAATATTTCATAATACATATATTTACTTTGTGCATAAAATGACAGTAAGTAATATGAAGGAAATGTAAAGGTTAAAATAATGATTTTATGACATCTATTTGGAAGCATTCGAAGTGTATTTATGATCTGCCAAACGGCAGGATTTTTAAAAACGAACTCTAAGAAGTAAAAAGTAACTGTTTTTTAAGGAAACATTTAAAAAAAACTTTCTATTTCATAGAGAGTAACACATACTGACGTTATTTATTCTATGCGTTATGCATGTTTATTCAATTCTCTTTTATTTATTACTTGCTAGCTGACCCGGTGAACTTCGTAGCGCCCTATAATCAATAAATATCTGTTACGTTTTTATATGAATAAAGTTAATTTCTTTATTAAGTATAACTGACCCGACAGGCAATGTTCTGTCTTCTTAACTGTGATTATTGAACTCTTAAATAAATCAATATTATTTCAAAACCAAAGTGTTTATTATTCTAATGCTTTATTCTAACTACGTGAATTACACAGCCAGTGACACATTATTTTAATTAAAAAGAGCAATTTGTAGTTAATTTTTTTAAGTAATTTTCGTAATTTTTTCTTACATAAGAAAAAATTATTTCATTTTCCTTCTCCTAATAATAACAAATACAACAAAAAAAGAATTATGTAGTGAAATCGGTCCAGCCATTCACGGGTGATGTCGTGACCAAGGGAAAAAGGGATTCATTTTTGTATACATAGATAGGAGCACAAACAGAATGTTAAAGAAGTTCCAGTTAATCTTAAAATTACAAACATTTCTATTCGAATTGAAACGTTAATTTTTTCTCGCCTGCAACAATAAATACTTGTCTTAAACGTACAATATCTAATACTACATTTTTTATATCGACTAAATAATTATTTTTATACTAGATAATTAATTAAAAAATAGTTTTAATGTGAAATAGATATAAAATTAGAATGGTAACATTTTTATTTTCATGTAATAATGATTTGAAAGAATTTCATACCAATGTAAAAATGACATAGGCTGACTGACATTCCGATATAAAATAACGAGGTCAATGAAGTACAAAATATATTTAAGGAGTTCAAAAGCCTTGTTAGTCTATGATTGCTGATTTGATTAAAATTCGTATGAATGCGACTAAAGTGCATTGATTTGTATTGGGTTATTGTTGAATACGAGATAACAAAGGGTATGTGCATTGTGATTGACAATGAATGGAACAACGATTGTAGACAGATAAAATTTACAATAACAGTTATATAACGTTGGTAAAAGAGAAAACTCACAGTTGATTACAGACATAAAAAAAAAGATATATATTTTTGAAACTTCAAAAAAGCAACAGGGACTAGAAAGATTTTGATTTTATTTTTATTATTTAACAGAAATTAGAGAAAATAAATGATATTGTTATATGAAAAATTTAACATGAACGTATGAATAACAGAGTTTTAATTAAAAATAAGCATAATATATTATTTTTATTTAATAACTCCTTTCCTAGTCCACTTTCATTCAAAGAACCTGTATTTTTAACTATTTTTGGTCCTGTGCTGTGTTGCTCAGTAATTTCAATTTGGTGAGGAAAACTAGCACGTTATTTTCATTAATATTTTTACTATGTTTCAAATACAATTTGAAATCAACCATAAAGAAATTATATGAATTCCTGGAGTTTTCATGTTGCCAAGAATCTCTATAGAAAATGAGTCACATTTTAATGACAATACAATTACTTCTTTGCATAATGATTTATTTTGCCGAATAAAATCGAAATAAATGGATGAGCTTCACTATTTTCCTGTTATTGATTCGATAAATATTTTTTACTATTTTCTAAAGCTATGTTTTTTTTAGGTTTCCGTATTTTTGAAAGCATTCTATTCAGTTACTAGAGCTACTGAAATTCTTCAATCTACAATTTCAACTCCTAGTATAGATAGCATCCAACCTACAATCACAATTCTCGATTCTGTTTTGGGTCTTGCTTTTACGTCACAAATAATCTAAATTTATCATCAAACTGAACTCTGGCAATCTTTTGATTGGCCTGTCAAAAAGCGATCGACAGCAAATAAATTAAAACAAATATTCTAAAAACCACACTTTAATAATTTATTAATGTAAAGATAATCGTAATATTCTTTTTAAATATCAGTTTACTTTAAAATATAAATAAATAACTTAACTTTTAAATATCCAGGAATACACACACGGAACAACAATTTTATATTTATATTTAAATTTCAGCTATAGATTTTAAAAATATTTTAAATTTTTTTCCTACTAAGAACAATGCCAAGTCAATTTACTAGAGGAAGAAAAGACAAGCCAAGCTAGCTAAGTACTATAATCTCTGTTTACATATTCAGTATTTTAATTTATTTTCACGAATTCAACAATAATGTCAAAGCTTCTGGAAGCTACAAGTGAAACTTCATTTTGTTTGTCAAAGGATAAAGCTGCAACAATTTACGTTAAATACAAGTTATATATAAAAGACTTGCTTACAATTTGAAACCAATTTAAATGTTACTGAGTTCCTCAACAGCTCTTTTAATTAAAAAGAAACTCGTCGAGTCTCTTATTGCACTGGATTCTAGGAAGCCAAACTTGCTTTAAAATGTGCATTTAATTTAGATTCTGCTATAAAAACGATCACTGCCATTTAGTTTTAAGTCACGAAACACAATGGGGACTTATTTAAATAATATTACTGGGAATATTTTTATGTACATAACATAAAATATGTTTGACAAATGTAATGTCATACGTACATATAATCTCTCAGTTGTAAATACATAAGAAAATATGACAACTTGTATTGTTTTGATTTATTGTTACTTATTTCAAAGCTAATATTATTTTATGAAAGAGCATAAAAAACATTTATTTAGCTCTTCTAATAAGTAATTACGTGACGATTATTTCAATAATCATTACCGTGATTACAAAAGTGAATAAAGTTGTATTGGAAAGTATATTTTTATACCTAAAACCAACAATTTTAATCCTTCATATTTCTACTTGCTTTAATTTAAATAGATACATAATGTTGCAAAGACTTTCAAAAGCAAATATAAAAAATCAACAGCAATTAAACTGTGATTTTTTAAACCATTACTTAGAATTGCAAAACAGTATTAACTGACTGACATATACATATATACAAATCAAAATGGCGGCCTAAATAATTATTAATGGTTCATTCAATTTATATGAGTAACAAATGAAAGATTTCAAGATAAGACTAGTAAAAAAAATATATAAAGTTTTTTAATAAAATAAGGGTGGAATTTTTAAGTTGTATGAAAATTTATCTATGTTGTGGATAAACTAATTTATTAGTTAAATACAAACAGCGTTATATATGACTGTAAACAAGAAAAAATCTTTAACGGACACGTTAGAATTATTAAATATATATTTAAAGAATTCAGTACTTTTTCATATATTTACTTTTTATAATACCTACGAATTGATTTAAAACATATCAGTTATTGTTATTTTATTGCTTAAAGTCAATGTTGAAATTACAAACTTAGTTTAAAATAAAGGTACATTTTACGTTTCCATGTCTTTATTTCTTGCATATATTTCTATATTAAACCCACTGTATGAAAGTAATAAGACAATTTTACTCGCCCCAGTCGTTTATTAGATCTGATTGTTTTACAAGAATGTTTATAAAATGAGATTGACCCACCTCTCATTCTCATATCATTCATATTCATATTAGTAAGACCCTAAACAACTAGATAAAAAACTCTTGACGAACATTTACTTATTAAGTTATTTTTTTACGTTAAATGATTAATTTAAATTAAGTAACTTTATTGAAGGGTATTTGAGAACACGTAACGAGTCAGCATATTGAATTATTTCATTGAACACATATCGGATTTGGATTTAATATCTATATTAGGAGCCGATGTCAGAAATCCCTGTCCATTTGTTATTTAAGCAATGCCTATTCTCGTTAACATCTAGTATATGCATCGACTATATGCGAAGTATAATTAGAAAAAATAACATAAATAAAAAAATGCAATGAAGTTTTGTCTTTGATTCAAATATTTCCCTCACTCGAGGAAAGGAAACACAGAGATCAAATCAAATATTCCTGTCTAAAATTTTTAATAACTCCGTGAATTCCCTGTGTCTGGAGTAAATTATCATTTAATTGTCTTCGTCTATGCTCTCTTATTATATGACTTTTTCGACTCTGAAATTTGTGATGAAATTGTCTTTCATATAAGAAATTGTAATTTGTACAATAACAGGTATAATAACAATGTTTTAAACATGAATAAATGTGAATTAATTTTGAAATTTAAGTGAGTAATAACAGTAAACTGTAATACATATAGTGAATTTATAATATACTCCTTTATAAAAACCGTAACTTGTTTAAGTTTAAATTAGAAACTTAATTAAATTAAATTTTAATTTAAACGTACTGATAATGGTCTTCTATATTTGTTTTGTGTTATTTTATAAGTCTATGATTTTTGTTAAACATGTTTACTTCATGACTATTCAAAGGTGGAATTTTGTCAGCATCGGCATCATAAAAAAAGAATGTACTAGTCTAGGATTTCGGTAATTTTAAGAGAAAACAACGAAACTAAATAAAGTAATGCAGCCATATATTGTGTCTAAGCCATTAATTGAGCACAACTTAAAAATCTTTTCTTCTTTACTATCATCACAAAGAGTATTCTTAATCATTTTAATGTCCTTTTCCCAACATTGTTGTGAATTAACAAAGAAATATTAAAGTATTCATATCATAGAATTTTGATATTTCTAAATGATAAAAAATATCGTCTCTTAATCTTTTTATAAAGAATTGCCTATCAATGCTAGTAGTCATAGCTTTTTAATTATGAATACATAAATTTAAATTTTGTTACTTGATTTACCATTGAAATAGCTAAGCTTTATGGAATGTATACAATATAGAGTAGATTTGCCTTTCAATACGCTACTCGGGCCAAGGTTTTAATTAAACAGTGCAGATGGCATTCATCGAATCAACAGAAATTATCTGCAAACCCTTTGCAAACAGGAACCCCTATGATGAAAGGGGACGGCTAATTTTACAGGTGTCTGTGTGCTTCTGCGTCATGGAATTGAAACGTTAGGAACTTTTTTGAATGTTTTTGTTTTTATTCTAAATCCTCACACAAATATCAAACTCTGAAACCTTTTTTACAATGACTGTGAGCTATGTTAATTAAAAATAATAACCAATTTGTAAGAAAATGTTATAATATCACGAATTGAGGAATTTTGTATCTTTTATAGGTCTACGTATACGTATGTCTATCTCTTAAGGATAACATACTATGTTCATTTTACTACTTTAAAAAATTTACATTAATATAAATTTTATACATCTCAAAGTTAAATCCGCGCCATAGTCCACTGTTTTTCACATAATCACTTTTTCACATAATGATTCATATTGTATACAAAAAAATGTACCTAATTGTAACTTAATTATATTAAAACACTATTATTAACATAAAACGTTTTTCTTAGTTTAAACTTAAATTATGTTTAACAAAGAAAGGTGATACAACTCTTATTTGATTTAACTCATAAAGAAAGTACTTAATGCATTTTATGCAACATAGGCTATTTTATACTTTTGTAAAGTATCTAAGGCAGGTACCTAGTAACTAATGAACTAAAGTTTTAACAAAATATCTGTTAAAAAAGTATATAAGTAGGTATATACCTTGGAAAGTTATTTTAGTGTTATGAATCTCTTTAATTCATCATTATCCATATGTGTGTATATACATATGTATGTATATACTAGTATGATACGTTTATGATATATTTACGCTCTTATAAATATCTTACTGGAGTCTTTTATCAATTTAAATTTATTCCAGGCAGACTATTGGATTCATTTAAAAAGAAGAAAAGGTTTCAATGAGAAGGTGTAAAACTGAAATGCGCTTTTAAACATTTATATTCTAGAGAAATTCTTTCCGAAAAGGTTGTGAGTCGTGGCACAAATTTAATTCGATCGTAAAACTAATGGATACCATTATGGTCACTATAAGAACGTCATAAAGTTCATCATGACGGCTCTAAAAGTGATAAACGATCTGTAGATCCTCCTGATCCCTGAAATATAACATAAATACATAAATACATTCTGTTTTAGAATCATATTTCCTTGTTTGATATGTTGAAAGTGACATTCAAAAAACTGACAGAATTGATACTTAATAATATAGTATTAAGAACGCTTATTTTATTTCATAATCATTTCATACTTTATAACTGCTTTTAATATTGAGGTCACCAAAGCTAGAAAGTCGGTAGCTAAATTAAAATCGATTCCTTTAACGTGATTCAAATGAAATACGCACTGATTTAGTCAGACAGATGAAACAGATTGAAATTTGCAAAGGTCGAAGAACAATGTCGATATTTTATTTAATCATTCAATTACGTTTGACAGTTATATTCGGAAACAAAGATAGTAATAACACCATAAGGTAGGAATAACTGGTTCTTTCTAATATATACTTTGCTGTCTTGTAATGAGAAAGGTTTCATACAAAAACACACATTAGAAAAAATATTTTTAATCATTATTGATCAGGAGGTACACATATATATGTACATACATATATCTAACATTGTCAAGCCTTGCTTTAATGAGTTATATTAAATTGACAAAATATAATATAATATTATATTGAGAAAATTTAAAAGAGTTCAAATCCTAATTTACCATTTTATACAAATTACGAAACATATCTCCAAGAATTATTATCACTCCAAAAACTCTTATTATGTAAAAGATACTTTTATAAAATGTTGAACTTTACACATTTTACTATAATTATACAACAAATGAACCATTTGCAAATTAAGAAACTGATGCATTTTTATGAAATTGTTATGTTTGAACTCGATGATATTATTTCCTGATTGGTACATCATGACCAAATTTATAAATATAATCATATCAGTTTTCTTTTTGGCATCGACCATATGAAATATTTTAAAAACTTTGTAAATTACTTATGTGAAGTGTTTGATTTTCTGCTTAATATTCTGCATTGATGAAGATTCTTTGTGATTTGTTGAAGTCAAATACATAGTCAAGTACATGTTTATCAAATCTTAGAATCTGGAATGTGGTAACTGGAATCTGGAATCTGGAATGTGAAATCTTAGACAATTTTGATGAGAATTTAAAATTTATTATGTTATAGCTTATATCTTGATTTAATTTTTCTAGTGTTGGTTCAAATAGATGCGTTTCGTTTATTTCACTTCTTGTGGTCGATGGAGTTGCAGTAATAGGTGGATGCGATGACAACGTTACAAGAAATACGATCTCCACCAACACTCCTATGAAAACCTAAAAAAAAATAATGTATATATATATATACGTAGCTAAATATTACCTTTATTAAGAAAACATTAAGATTATTTCTTAACTATACAAATAATGTGGTACTATTAAAAATACTTAACTGATACTATTCTGTGAAGAAAAAAGGTTTTGTGATGAATCTTTAGATGTCAGAATTAAAACAGAAGAATACAGAATTATGTATATCTCTCGTGTCCACAATTTCTCAGAATATCTTATAAATTTTAATTTAGGGAAATAAATTCTTATCATTGCAATATATTTTAATTATATAAATATAATTCATATACCGTAATGGTTAGTTGATACTTTTAACACAAATTTAAACAATAGATTGTTTTTAAAATTATACAAAGAGTCTTACCATTTTATTCACAAATAATATTCTAATATATTAGAGACAAACCGGTATATACTCAGCTCGCGAATAAAGTAATAATTACGTATGGTCTGTATAAGGAAAGACACATAGCGACGGATTCATCAACAGGTTCTCTTGAAATGCACTTTAAAAAGTTGTTTATTTTTATGTCTCGCCATGAGCCTTTTTTGTTGCCATATAAACCAGTATTATGATAAACATTTTCTATAAAAACAAATGCAATGCCAATTTCAATTTGATATCACACTAGTTTCCGCGAAAGGGTTTGCATGCCTAATATACTCACTTACCACAATGAAACTCATTTCAGGCGTCGATTGCATTTTTATATTATGACTGTATATATTTTATAAATAGTAAGCTTCCTATATACTTGCTATTAATAAAAAGTATACTAATCCGACTAACACAATGGTAAGGAAATTGCATAAAACCACTATTGGCTACTTTACAATTTCCTTTCACATTAAATGAAAATCAAATTGCACCATTAAAGAAGGACTGATAGACAACAGCAACACAAATAATATATCAGCGAGACACTTCTGCATTATTTAAAATCTACCTAAATGAATTAGTCAAAACCTCGAACAGTTATATGTATATTTAAACTTAAATATGACATTTAGGATTTGTTTTTCTATATTTTTTTGAACCGGATGATTGGTAGTTTTTTAATGGCTTTAAAAGGTGATTTAATTATAAATAACTCATAATATAGTTTTTTAAATCATATATTTCTGTGTATGAAGATATTCCAGTAATTATAGAATATACTTCCCAGCAACAACAACAACAACAATTACATAGTTTTCATTTTGTTTATATAATTTTATTTAATAAATGATCATTTTATTATGTTAACTATCACAATATAACCAATGAAACATGCTTATAAAAGAAATATTAAAAGAAAAATATTTATATCACATTTAAATTTGTCTTTGAAAGATAAACCATTTATTTCCTTACTTTATTACATTCAAGAACTAAATTGTGTCATGAAGTTCAGTGCACTGTATTTGGATACTATAATATTATAATATTATATTCGTTAGTATCCAATATAAGAAATAAAAAGAATGTATGAATATTGGCTAAATAACAGAAGTGTTGTTGCACATTTCATATGTCTATGTGAAAATTCTTCAAAGAGAAATCAACGGTCAATTCAGACGTAAAAATTTCAGGATTTTCCACAAACGTACGATAGTTTCGTGTGGTAGGGTCATTTTTGGATGGAATAGATTGGCCCAATCGGAAAGAGCCACCATCTGACTGTCTAAATCAATGCAGTACAGCGTTTTGCATCGGCTTTCGTTTTTGTACAAGAACCAAAGGTTCATTCTAGTTTGGACTTTGATATTATTTTGAAATTTGAGGTATGGCATGTAGCGACTTACTCAGTTGAAAAAAAGTCAGAAAGCCTGGTTGACAGCTGAATTTTGTTATTGATTTTGGAGAGATATTTTCGATGAAAGTAAACTCCACTGTAAGTACTAAGTCAATATTAATATATATCATGAACAATTCTTCCATTGATTTCTGTGGAATAGTTGATAAAATGGACAGTCTTAGTAAACTCGTAAATCTGTGAGAACTTACAATTGCTTAAAGTATAATCTACCAATAAGATAGATCATGCCAATTCAAATCCACATTAAGTACACGGTATTAATCTGAAATATAATTTATCCTTGTAGTATTTGTTCAAAGAAAATGAAGTCCTAAGTATTCATAATAATAAACGTATCAAAATAAATAAAGTCTTAAGTATATTAAGTTAATACATATGTAAATACAACTTTCCTATGCTAGAATTTAAAGCGATTTTGTAAAATGTTTTACTAACAAACCGGTTCATAGGAAAAATAAAAATTACAAATAAACATGTTAGTTTATATTAAAAACTAATCTAAATTATTTAAAATTCAACTTTTATGCTTTGGTCTTAAATGAGAAGAAAATTCAAATAGAAAAATATAAGAATTTTGTTCTTCAATATATTTAAAGTTTATTAAATCAATAATTATAAATACAAAAAGACTCTTTGTAATAATATATCTATATAAAAAAAAAACATTCAATTACCAAAGCTTATTAAATCGTCATATCTTTTCATTTCGTTCTATTTTTACGACCAAGTTCCTATTGGAAGCGTAATTAATTGGCGGAAGAAGCTAGACAGAAGCCATAGTTTCCTAAACGGCGTTAATTGAATCGGAGACTAGCAATTTACTGTTTGTACCAGGAATAAGAAAGTTTGGTGTCAGGTTTGCTGAGAAACAATTTGTCTCAATAATGATCGTCTGAGAAGCTGTAACGAAGTTAGGGTTAAATTGAAATTTCGTTTCTCATTTTACGTGTATTATGCTCAATTGTATGTTGTATAGCTTACAGGAATGTGATACTTATGTTTGTATGTAAAATTAAATCATATTGAAGGTTTTCTTACATCGTTATGAAATATTTATAGCAAGCTTATCTAATATATTATCTAATATTAATACACTACACAGTAAAGTAAATGGGTATTAGAAACAAAAATATATATGATTATGTATTATAAATATAATAATTTACACAACTCATAAAATAATAAAACAGTATTAATGAGAAAATATTACATTTATATTAATGAATACTCACGAAAGGGTTAGATGTCTTTATAAAAAAAGTACTTAATATTATTGTATAATTTAAGTAAATTTAATTATTCGCATTTATAATTACAAACGTAATTCACGTCAAGTTATTTTGACGAGTTGTTTCTACATTGATAAAGAACGTTACATAAATTTTCCTGGTACATTTAATAAATCTATCAAATATGAAGGAGTGAAGCTATGAATTAGCAATATTTAGGGGTATGGCTAAATGAAACAAAATCTTTTATTATCCCTCACATTGTTGTGATTTTTTTTACCAATCATTTAAATTTTTACGGACATACTTCTGAGCATGAAGCATTTTTCACTTATGCGCCTAATCAATGTAATTTATTTTATTTTAAGGTAAATTTTATTAAAATAGTATACGAGAATACGAAGTGAGTGAATGTAGACTAATTATCAGCAAACTGCTTATGTACTAGATATACAAATAATTGTTGTCACACCAAAGAAACAATGTGATTTCTGAAAGAGATGACCCGTCCTTTGTCAATCATACTTATCTTTATTACTTTAAATATTACCTGTATAAATAAACGGAGAAAACATTATTTATAAAGAAATACATAAAAAAACATTTAATAGTTAGATTTGAATAGACATAATGTGAGCTTATTGTTCCATACAAAATTGGCCTTCTCTTTTCAATAATATACATATCTCATTTACAAGAAAATTATATTATATACAAAATAGTCTTTTATTTAGTCTGGATTTCTTTTAAATAATGCAATAATAGTGCATTGTTTATAAAACTTTTCCTTATATTTTAAAGTATTTTATGAAGTAGGACAAGAAAACTTAATTTCTCTTGTCCGCGATGGAAGCGATGTCATAGAAAATTTTTAAATTAAAGATTGTTGGTATTTCTAAACCTTTTCAGCTTTTCATTCAAAACGTTTTTTTACATTTAGTGAAGTAAACCAAAGAAAATTACTTTTTATTAATTTAAATGTCAAAATCGGGAGTTCGTGGTCTCAAATCTCACAACTGCAGATTACAAAAACATATAATAATAAAAAACTATCACTATACATACATATGTGATAATTTAAAATTTCAACAATCTACAAAATCGGGGACTTATCAAATAATATGCTAAAAATTAAATTAACTGCACCACGTTGTTCTTAAGTTCAAGCTCTATAATACGACTCTAGAAAATTATAGTTTATCTTCTTCTTCCTGGCAATTTCCTAGCTTTAACCAGGGTCTGCCTGAGAAAATTACAGTTTATTATTACATTATATTAAAAGAAAATATTTTGCTACTGCTCACCGTTAACGTTCATTAAATAGCCATTACTAATAATACATTGTTGAAATATAATTTTAATTAACGAACTTAAGATAATCATCAAACAATTAGTGAGTTCACTCAAACATTCTTGTACCTGTGTTCAGCCACACACTGATCTGTCTACTTCGTTTCATTAGCAACATTGTAATATATAATATTACACGTTTATTTCTCATTAAAATCTATAAAATTTTATTATGATTCAAATTTTAAAAAAACAGATTTGTAAGTTTAAAATTATTGTTAACACATTATTGTTAAAAAGTGATACAGTTTATTTGTCGTTTTGTAATTTTGCAGTCTGCTACAGACAATTTTAGTTGATTTGCTCTTGACTTCGTCCTCAACACTTATCCATAATTTTGGCGCCTACTATTATTTATCATAAAGCATTTTCACTAATTTAAGTATTAAAACATATCAGTGCATTTATTTTTATTAAATGAATGCAAAATATATTTATTTATAGAAGCTATGGAATGAATATTTATCAATACGGGCAAATAGCTTTTAAAATTATGTTATCGGGTGACACGATAGCTTGATTGGCAGCTGGAATACGATATATCAGAGCTTTGAGGTTCGAATCTTGATGGGATAGATGAATTTTTCATTCTATATTTTCCTAATTTAATTTTAATGCAGAATATACCTTAATTTAAAAAAAAAAGGAATGAAGTTATGTTTCCTAACTTTGTGGGACCACTATTACTACCATCACTGTAATGTATATTACACATATATTGACAATTTTAAACTGCATACCAGAAAATAGTCCACAAGCTTCTTTACTTACACGCATATTGTTCATCTTTGACTGCACCCCTTTTTTTTTTGGGGAGAAATCCGCTTACAGACTACCCACTGCCCTGGCTCGACAGTGGGACTTGTGTGCGGGTCGCTCAGAGCCTGATGTTGTTGGCCCTGGGAATACCCACTAAAACTCCCCGGCTTCCCTTCCTGGCCGTATTCGGGGGCGTGTTGACCACGTGCAATGCTTGCATCAGAGCCATCTTTGACTACACCTACGTTTAAGAGTGATAATGAAAATGAACCTACAATTAATTTCTTCTCATCTTACTACTATACATAAATTTAATATGTTTTCTGCATGAATCTCTTGATCATTTTGCAAACCACACATTATTTTGGGACGATTTTTTATTGTTTTGTTATTTCAACTTCCTATAAAATTAATATTGTTTGAATATCAACACGCCTTAACAAACTTATGTTAGTAGTTCAGAAACCTGCTAGCTAGGCTTAGAAGTTCGTCAATATTACTTTACCAACTTCAAATAATTAGGGTCTTGGGACATTTTCCCTCTATTTGCTTTATGATATGTCTTTTTTCATTTGATGAACATTTTAATATTATTCCTTTGCGAACGTGAATATATACGAAAAATAGGTCATAAAAACCTTTGTTATTCAAAATTTTAGAAATGTAATGTGAATATTTCACAATTATTTCGATTTAATAGTAAATAGCTCGATTTTCGGGAAAAGAGTTCTTGACAAGAGCATAGACCAAACAAATGTTATACACACCATGCTGGCAGATAGATCTTTATTTATTATTTGATTTCCTTAAATTTTTAGAGGATCTCACTAGAAAAGCCTGACTTGGTATCCATCAGACCATCTGGAGGGTCCAATCTTTGAGATAAAAATACTCTTAAATCGATCCAGGGGTATTTGAGAAATTAGGGAACAAACATAAAAAAGGACTACGAAGAACTTTTTAAAGTAAAAACTTTTGAAGTTTCTTTCATTGTTAACTTTACACTTTCATTCAGGCAAGTTAAATGAAACTCTAAAAGGCTAGTGGATGTTATATACTCAGTACCGGTAAATCAGTTTAGTAAATATAAGGCTTCATATTTCATAATATTCCTTACAAAAAGAGAACGTTCTTTATACTATTCAATTACGTAGAGAATTTTTTCTACCCCGATAGAAAAACACTACTCAGACAGACGTCGCAAATTACAGCTTCCAGTTGTAGTAAAATTAATAGACGTTCCTAATTTTATGATATGTATATAAATTAAATTATTAAAGCACAAAATTATTATTCTGCATAAATTTATAACGAAACAATGTTAGGAAATATATCAAGAGAGCTAATATTAATAAATTCATCAGAAAGTAGTCCTGCTGTAGTTAATACAAAAATAGTGAATAAAGTTAAGTAAAACTATGTAACCTGTCCAAAATTTTATTTAATAAAAGTAACAAGAAAATTTGTTACAAATACAAATTTTTCTTCAACTTTATTAAAAGTAAATCTTAGCTTGCCCATTTACTATCTAAATCACTAATAAAATACACTTTTAGCTAAAATCAACTAGAAATGACTATCGCCAAGATCAGGTATTTTTAGGATAACCGATCAACAATCTTATTTATCTCTGTTACAATATTCGACGTATAGAAAGAAGTTAGACAAATATACTCGGAATTTTCCATCCTGTATAGCTGCTATATCTCAGAATTACGATTTGTAATAAAAATTAGTAGCAAACATTCTTAAACATAATAAAAGCGATCAAACATGTCATCTAATCAAGAAACACATGTAAGTATGTAGAAGTAGACAGTATCATATTTTTTGTAGAGTTAATTTCAATTAATAAATTCTTAATTTTAATAAAAACAAATATATACAATACATAAATAGAACAATATATTTTCCACTTCCGCAAACTTCTGACGTACGTTGTACGTATGATATGAATTGGAGCGAATAAGAAATTCCTACCACAATAACAATGTTAACCATTACAGTCTACCGCGAAGTCTATTCACGTCACACAATCATTGCTATTTACTATATATTCATCTTTCAATCCCGCGACTAAATATTAAAAAGTCAAAGTTATCAAAAAAATCCTGCATATTTCGTTTTTTGATTAAAAAATGCTAGACAACTTTAAGGAAAAATAAAAAAGACAAGTGTCATCAAATTTCATACCTATTCATCAAATTTCTTAAATGAAATTTTGATAAATATGTATGGTGAATAGTAAGTTAGTTAGTGAGAAAAAATAAAATTGTTACATTTATAAGAATATAAATCACAATAAACGATAAAGATTTGTGACTTGTCTAGGATATCCCTACGACCCCAAAGTCCTCTCCCCTTAGTTTGATATGTCGCGAAATCTATTAGTCTTGCCATTTTATTCCGTGACCCTTTAGTAATTTATAGAACCAATAACGACCTTTCTTACGAGACATTTCAAAGTTTAACCTATTTATTAATAGCAATGCTTTCGAATGTATACTTTGTTAGAAATTTTTCCTCTTTAAAGCCTTTATATGATACCACAAGAATTATTAAAAAGCACAAAGCTATTCAGATTTTTCGTATGTAAAATCATGCATATATAATACAGTATTTATGGATAGTATTAAAATATTAACTCACTTTTATATTGGCTAGTAACAATTTATTAAAAATCACTTTCAGCTACGTGAAAAGATAATATGTATAAATTTCTCCAATTGGTAGCAATTCCTTATGGTACCACTCTTATACTTGCATCATTCAGTTAAAGCTCAAAAAAATATTCAGAAGAACAATAATCTCATATTAAAATGCTGTACCTAGATTAATCTTTACCCACACTACAGATAATACACTTATCGTTTCATAACGATGATATCACAAACTTGACTATTCGTAAATGAATTCTTAATGTATTTATAAAAAAGAATTTACTAACCTATTATCAAATTGTAACCGAACATAACAACATAACAATTCTGGTAGCGTTCCTTTAAAATTGCATCCAAAAAACCTATACTTAGTTATTCATTTTTTTTGTAAATGACAGCGTACTTGTCATTATATAGTATAATGTGGAATTAACCACTGAACAACTGATTGCATGAGTTACCCACAAAACAAAACACAAACTAATACAAGAACTTAATAATCAATCTATACAAATAAATAAATTTGGAGTGAAGTTTTACTGGCAGGTAGCTGATGTGATAAGGAGTAACTCAGGCTACTTTTCATTCCGATCCATAAATTGAGTATTACCAAGCACAAGTGGGATTCAGGACGCAAGCGGCGCTTAAAAAGTTTTTAATTGTTTATTTTTTCTTTTTTTTTACGGAGTCTCAGTCGCGGGTAACAGCTAGTAATAAATAAACATACAATAAAGAAGTCAAAATAATTTATTAGCAAGTAATAAAATGAATATATTTAGAAATATCAATGATTATTCTGTTGCCTTATTCACATTCCGCTTCATGCATCAAAATTGCACGTCTCACGTATCGGAAGTGGTAGAAACTGAAAACCACTAGGAACGAGAACAAGTACAACACTGAAATAGAATTAGAATTGTTTAATAATATAACAAACGATCAGATTTCTATTGTTATTGTGACTTCATTAAAACCACTTTTTACATGATTGTTTTCAAACTTTTCAACATATTTTTAAAGGATATTTATTCATAATAGAAGACGGTTGATCTTTATATATGTATGTGTATACAATATTATCTTTTTCTACCTGGCAATTTCCCAGCTTTAACCAGGGTCTGCCTTACATGTTGTGAATAGTTTTGGCTAATTGTTTTTACGACCGGCGCCTGCCTGACATCAACCCTCTTTGAAAATGTATTAACCAGTGATGTCTAAATACTCTAAGAAAGTACATATGATTGGGAAAAATCACATTGGTACTTGCCAGGATCGAACCCGTGCCCTCGTGTATGTGAGGCGGGCCTTTTAACCACTAAGCCACCTCTGACTATATAATATGTAGACAGTATTATATATTACGTAATATAAATATCATCCAAACTGTTAAAATATTTGTTCATTAATTATTCGATGCAGACACCGTTCGTTTACTTGCAATTAAGCAATGAACGGAGCAATTATTAATAAAGCATCATTGATGCCAGGCTGTATCATAAAGTCGGAATACAGCATTGATACAACATCGAATACATATTATATGCGGTTTTATAACCTATATTAAAAATATCGATCAAAGGGAAAACCGCATTGAAAATGAATAGATTGCGGCTAACAGCAGACAACGTTAACCATATTCAAGCAGAACTTAAGTTCCACAAACGTTTAAATTATTTTAAGTTTTTATGATTGAATTGGAGACTATAAAGAGAAGAATAAAAACCTTTTTTTGTTAGCTATACAATATGTTCATTACTTCTAGCGTGATTTATAAACCAAATGGCTGCTAATTTCAAAATCGTACGTACCACCTCCTAAGAAGGAAAGGAGTCCGCTGACACAGGCTAGATTAACCACTCTGTGTTGTTCGTCTTTAATTTTAGGAGCTTAAAAAAATACATGAATACCTTTAAATAGATTCATTAACCAATACTAAGTTATTAAAATCGAAGTAACCAATTCGTAAAAAAATCGTTTTTCATATAAACACACAAGATTCTACTAAAAATGGTAGTTATCAATAATATTGTTTTACTTAACAGTGTACAGCAAGTATTAAAAGTAAGATACATCGTCTACGTCTTTTTATACAACCGACTCCATCTAAGATTACAAAGACAAAATGTTCTCAAAGGGCTTCTTAAGAATAGAGGAAATCTTAAGAGCTAGGGTATCATTAAGGGCGGGAATAATAGGCCTTTAAGGAGACCTAGCTCTTTCTACGCATCATGGCTATACCAAGATATTGTTTCTTTTAGACTAGGTATTATTTTTTACTCGTAATAATTACCTTCTTTAAATCTGGCACATGATCGTCCAATTTTAGTAATAGCAAGCGAAATGATACACAACCAGACAAAAAACGCCGCCATTAAATACACCTGGAATGTTATATACAAATTTTTATAAATTTAAATATCTCATAAAACAGTTGGTATTCATTACCACGAAAAAATTTGTATAAAGTATAATCCTGAGTACATATCACAATAATTATTTACCAATTGTTCTATCTAAGACTCGTGTGCACATTTAAACTAAAACTATGATTTCATTAATTTATTGTTTTATTTATCTGACTGTTGTATTTACTCAACAGGTGTGACTATAATTTTATTTATTAAACCAATTAAACTACCCCTCATAGACACACTATTTATCTATATAACACAATACCCAAATATCTTAGGTGGATAAGTCATGAAAGAGCAAAAAAAAAGAGTTTGACACAATGTGTGTAAGACTAAGACATGATTAATTAAAAGTATTTTTCTATTTCATACAAAACAATAAAATAAATTACCAGCATAGCCCTGCAATTCTCAGTTAAAGCCACGATGATCAGAAGCACACCCGCACCTGTGACGCCGCTAAGAACTGTACCGGTAGCCAGGCTCATAACTATTTTATCAACAGGCACAATTACTATTGAGATATAAAACTTATATAAGATTAAGTGAAGTCTATATCATAATTACATTGCGACTTCTGAGTCTGATGAATCGCATCGTACTGTTTGCTGTATGACAACAGTACAGTCAACAGGAGAGAACCAACCAGCACTTGACTAAATGCAATAAGGATGACTCCAGGAAATAAGTTGCAAACCCCACAACAGCTCTCGAAGTGACATCCCGGCTTATGGACAGCAAAATGCACTGGGACATGGGTACTGCTGCTGCTCCTAGCTCGTTTTTCGCTAGATCTAGTATAATCATCCGATGTACTCTTCATCATCTAGACCTGAGATTTCCTTGATTTTGTGACGTGTACTAGGCATCAACTGACAATAATAAAAAATAAAAGAAAATATGTGTGGCCAGTTACAATACAATTAAACGAATTTTCATGACTTCTTAGAGATCACACTCAGAACTTGAAGTGGAAGACATTGATGTATGAATAGTGAGATTAAAAATTTGTTATATAAAATATGATAATCAATGATATATGACTTACCTTATTTGTTAGAACATTCATTTTATATTTTGAAACATATGAAATAATTGTAGTTTGTTTTAAATATTGCTTTTCTACATTATTTCATCATAATCCTTCTATGAAAGTGGTCAATATCAATGAAAACATAATTCATATTAAGCTCAATTAAATTAGATAACAATTCATTTAAAACGGTTTCAATTATGCAAATGTTTATTTAATGAATACTATTTGCGTGATAGTTTTCAGTTCTAGTCTCAATTGAGTAAGTTCAGCAAATAAACTGAGATGCCACAGATCTTGCGCAATTATTAGACACAGACAGTTTTGTTTAATAAATGTGTATATAAGCTTAGTCTCATACACTTAAACTATTGTTGTAGTAAGTTTTGCTTATTATAAATGTTTAATAATAAAACTATTTCAGATTTCTTTGTATTTAAGTACTTAACCCCAGACGCTTCGATGAAAGGTTTAACGTATAACGACCACGATCCACATTCATATTTAAATTTGCCTATCGGACTAAAACCTATTAACTCAGCGCTCAAATTTTAAACCGACGTAATCCACTGTTTGAATACAGATAGAGCTCGAGCAAACAAGGCCAGTGAATAAATTTCGTGGAATTTCAGTTGGCACGCCGTGTCATAGGTTTACGAATTATGGTTGATTAATCCAACCGATTGGAATTTCGAATACAATCGCCTGTTATTGTTAAGACATTACCAATATTCCATCACTAAAATACAATTACCAAATAAAAGAGACCTCATGTACCAAAATATAAGGTTTCAATTTATTTTGCACATTTTTTAACGATGAGTGGAATTTTATACTATTTGTAAAATATTTAGATATATTTTAAATATTATCGCTGTTGTCTTAAATTTTTTGGGATCAACACTTAAATATATTTTACGTTCCATATTTAACTTATTTCCCATCATTTTCTCTTTCAGGCACACAATCAATAAATTAAACTTCTATTCAGCACAATCAAAAACGACTCTTCTAGAATATAACATAGTATCTATAATAATAATACATTTTAATTAGTTCCTTTAGACCAAGAACAAATAACTATTACGTGAAGTAAAGTTTTAAAGTCTTAAAAACCGTTTAACGAAAGTATTTTTTATAGTTGGATTATGTTGGTGGTAATGTTGCCCGAATGCAACAACAAAACGGATATTAGCCAATCTTGCTCTTGGTGTTGCGCCAATACAGCTGGTCTAGGTATTGTTCTCCCAGTCCTTTTGTCTTGATCTTGCAGCAATAGTGTTGCAAGCTCGCAGTTGCCTATTACTTCTTTTATACAAAACAAATTTTAATTTTATTACACTTTTAGCCTGAATAATAAAGCCATGAATAATTATTTAATGAGAAATTGTAAAAATAAATTTCTGAGTAGGAATTTAATCCAAGACTTAAGTAATCCCTGATAATGCTGTAATCAATTAAGCTAAATAAATGCCTTAACCCCATCAGTCAATCTACTTCTGATAAAATTTTACATTTTATAAGTGCGAAAAAGTTGTTAAAACATATAAACAACGAATTAATGGCTAACTGTGTTTTAAAGGACTCTATCTGTCCAAGAAAATATTGACAGATCTTGAAATAAAACAAAAGATTTGTATGTAACATAGACCATCATGACCAAAACCGATTGTGGATTAAAATCATTAGCCAAGATTTATATACTATTATCTGGATTTTATATTTTAAATACGATAGTAAAGGACAAATTCTTTTTTTATCATAATCTTTGAGCATGAGCATCCAAGGATAGAACTTTTTCAGTTTATGGAATTAAATCAATATTTATTTGCAGAGATGAATGAAGACAGTGACCAATAAGTGTTATGTAGTAAATTGAACTTGACGTTTAAATTTGTCTAATTTCAAACATTCACAATAACCAATCCGCGTCTAAAATTACACTAGGTAAAATTTTCAATTAACGTGTCAAATCAGATTCATCGTGGATTCCATTCCACTGGCATTGCAAACAGAGATCTCATGTTTGTTTATACTAGGTAAGATATTATTTTTAAAGATATTTTTTTCTATCATATAATCCACTGTCAGTGTCTGTCATAATCGACGAAGGTTCTGAAACTTTAAAAGAATATATAGATCGGAATCGTTCAATTTAATTTTTTATTAAAGCTATTTTGAGGTGAAAATTCAATTAAAATTAGATAATATAGATGAAAAATTCTTCGTCACGTGTCATATCATGTAACTAAAGTTTTATTAGTAAAGCAGCTAGATCGCGATATTCCCGGGGTTGCAATCGGAATCTTGTTCGTGTCGATGAATTTTTCATACTGTATTTTCAAATTTTAACCGATAAGGCTATCAACGTCAACAAATAAAATACTATAAATATCTGTAATTACATGTATTCTCATTATTTATAGTGATGCAATATTAAAAATTTAATTAAACTAACTATCACGAGTTGATTTTCATTTCTTTATTCTTATAATTTGATTAAATCACTTGTCATGATTTTGTTGTAAATTTGTCACTGATTGAGTGTCTAGATCGCAACGTCTTAAGTGAATTAATATTGGTATCTAAAATGTTTGATTTTTATATAAAACTAGAAGACCCACCGAACTTCGTATCGCTCTATAATCAAGAAATATCTGTTACGTTTTTTCATTTATATTTTTGGAGTTTACCTATTAAAGCCATAAATCTCCGTGTTTTGAAGTGCGACAGCATGATTGACATATTTGTTAGAATTGTCAAATCTAATGTCAAAAAAAAATTTTGTGTCAACAACTACTAATAAATTAAAAATTAATTAAAAAACCATTGTCCAGCGGACAAAATTATGAATCTAAACCATTCCCAGATCCCCTTGAACACACACAAAAAAATCATCAAAATCGGTCCAGTCGTTTGAGAGAAGAAAGATTAAGTTAAAAGTTAAGTCAAATATAAAGTTTATTTTTGCTTGTTCAGTTCTTCACATAAATTTCACTTTTTGTAGAGGCATTCAGGATATAAAATTTTCCATCAAATCACAAGGATATTTATGGTTATATTTCAAAAATAAGAATAGCTATAATTGTCATAATTATTTATCATATCTTTTTTTAACTTATACATATCTTTAATAAGGTTTTATATAAATAAATTATACATTAATACATTGGTCATTTGTTTATCTCTGTCATATTTTATTTGCAATTTGCAATTCACGCATTCCTTCTCCGCACAAAACTTATTAGCAAATATAATTTTCCCTGCTAATTAATAAAAATGCTTTCCGTGTTTCAAAATAAATAAATTTAACCAATAACCAATAAAGTTTAAGAAATAAATCCTTTAATTTTCATTTCAATCGTTTTGTATCAACTCTTAAATTGTCACTGTTGATAAAATGCAATAACGTAAAAATTAAATTCATAAAAAATTAAATTGAATGTAGCATTGTCGGAAAACTGCCACTTAAGTAGAGTAAGAGGTGTCGAGATTAAATTAATCCAATGGATTCACGAGAGTGAAAATAGACGTAAGCTTCCTCGGTGTACATACGAGTTTATTGTAAGCTGGGATATATGAACTAGAATACAGACTTGACCTCGTATTCAGACGAACATGTTTAATATTAAATCCTCTTTCTTTGGCTACAATGCATATTATTCTTTTTATTTGGATAAAACTGCAGCTATAAAAAATACTACTTATAAATAATAATTACCTCTTGTATTTATAAAATTTTTTTCGGAACAAAAACCAAAATTATAGTTAATTGCTATGATTAAGGTATAAACAAATATATAATCATTTATATCCTACAATTTTTGTGAATAAATCGCTCTAATATTTCCTACAACTTTTTATTTTTGTTTCAGTTATTTCAGGATCCTATTTAAGACAATTAAGTTAATTTTAAAGCCGTCCACTTAGGTTTGTGACTGAGTTATTTATAAAAACAGAGTAAGATGATCATTTTAAAAATCCCATACAATATTTTACTGAAATAATATTATCAAAAACATGCACATATTCCAAATGTATAAGCTGTCTTAGATAGAAATTCTAAATGTTATTGGTTTTGAGCTTAGCAGATTTCTGCTCGGGCTTTTCAGCTTAGCCTCTAAGCTATACAGTGTATAAAAGCAACTACCATTCACTTCTGCATTTCGATAAATATTTTACGGGCAAGGTCTTCCCACCGGTTTGGCTCGCATGGAAAATTATTGTATCATTTGTTTCAAGTTTCGTATTTTAATTTTGAAACTACCAATAGTTACTTTTCCAATTTTAACTATTTTTACAGACGAGGGTTATTTTTTTTAATAACTTACTACCAGAGTACAATTGTTAGAAAGTAAATACGATGTTCTTTAAACGAAAGTATTTCACAATAACGAAAAATCTTAGAAATATCCACATTATTAAAATTGTCTGTAATATTTTATTTTCTAACTCACAATAATATCTGAATAATTGGTTGTTAATTTAAAGTATGCGATAATTTTGCGAGGCAATTTGTATGAGAATGTCTGACGAATGTGAGCTATCAATATTCACTGCCTCATTTTGTCCCTTCAGAATAATGAATGCGTCAGGGAATGCGTCAAAACCATGTATTTGAATGAAACGCGTTGTTGATTAAGTTTATAATAAATTATATACTACTGCAGCGAGACTCAGTGTTTTAATGAAAAGAATACATAAATATAACCAAAACTTCAAAGTAATTTCTTATAAGATTTATACGATTGTTATAAAGACTAAACAAAAAAAAACCTAAATACAGTTCAAATAAATTGGTTTAAATGCAATGTTGGTGAAAAATTTGATTATGCTTAGAAGCGTATGGCTTTAATGTTTTACATGAAATCATATAAAACTTGTATACTTAATCAAAATATTCTATAGATTAAATTTAGTTACAAATAAAATAATGCCTGTTTTGCAAATAAATTGCTGTTTCCGCATCGGCTGCTTTAGGAATGGTTCCATTCTTGAGCATTTACGGAATGAGTGTAGCGTAGTATGTCATAAATCATAAACATTAGTTCGGCTTCTGAATACTTGTATGTTATATATATCTTTGTCTGTTTAGCTTAACAACCCTTAGGAAAAAAATACTTTAAGTGAAATGGCGGCTAAGCTTACCTATATACATATATCTTCTATATATAAAAGAAAGTTATGTTAGTTACACTATTTATAACTCAAGAACGGCTATAGGTATACGGTTGAAAATTGGCAAGGAAATAGCTTTGAACCAGGAGACGGACATAGGATATTTAAACTGTTTGATCAAAAATTAAAAAAAAAATAAACTGAATAAATCCCAATACTTGGTTATTTAAAGTCTTCGGGGCGAAATAGAGGTCGCCCGATCAGCTATACATATATTACTAATGTCGAAATTAACACGGACAAACTTTCCAGAACTCAAATCTTTATCACAATATTTCATCCAATTAGTGAGAAGCTACTAATACTATTGTTAATTTTCTTTCCACTTTGACTTTTAATTCCTGATATAGGTAACACATGTTATTTGTTTACAGATCCATGAACAACAGCTTCTACTCAAAGAACTTTTCCTCGGAATATATAGAAGTAATACGGAGAAAATAAAAATAGAACCTGGATGTTTTTAGTATTATCCGCTATCATGAAGACTATGTATAATGAACACATTTCTGCGAAAAACACAATAACTGATAATTATTTTGCAATTTTATTTCGAGAATCTTTTTTCGCAACAAATTTACGAGAACATTCATTAAAACTTACATCTGATACTTATGTACTTAATAAATGTTTGATATTAAAATAAATGATTTATAGTTGTAAAAAATTAAAAGTTTCACGATAGGCGCTTGGTTTGAAGGTCTATTACATATACATACATACATTTTAAGAAATTGGTTTTGACATTGCGTCATAATTGACAAGGAGTGTATGTCTAATTATTATTACTCTTTGACACTAGCCGTTCCAGTTTCATTCATCTTCCGACCTCTGTCAGGCTTACGAAGTTGTTATTAAGTAACATATTTGAACACAAAAGATTGTTATTCCAAAATTATTTAAAAAATTCATACCTTTCAATTACATATTATTTAAATATGACTTTACATCATCAAATGTACTATAAATCCTAAGTACTTGAACCTAATTGAAAACTGAATCTATGTACATTTTTAGCTATTAAACGTTGTTTATTTACCTATAGATATATTGATAAGACATTGTATTAACATAGTCGCTGGCACATTGTATTAAGCATAAAGCAATCAATCATCATTTATTTAGAACCGTGCAGGTGTCAGGACAGAGAAATAATTAATCTATTATGTCTATGGTCATGCTATTAATTAATATAATGCGGTTTCTGTGACGTTTACTTGATGTATATAAATTTAAAAAGTTAATGTGTAAACATTTTTTAATCAATCAATAAATAAATGTTTGAAATATCGTTTTATTATTTTTATTTGTTAGAATATCACTTTATTTCATCTCCTCAAGTTATTCGATATTAAAAATTGCCTAAACTTGTCATTTTAAATGTTTTTTTCAAAATATTTGAGAATTATATCCTCGTGTACACAAACGATGCGTTTATATTGCTTATTAGTTTAATTATATCTTAATAAAATAAAATAAAAAAGTAATTACCAGGAAAAAAAACAAAATGGAGAAGGTTCCTTTGTATTTCAAGTATATTATACCTCCTTTTCTACAATCAGACCTCTTAAACCAGGTCTAACTTGAGCTACCGCTTTATTCCTTAGCAAAGTATTTTTCATTTAAAATACTTTGCATAGTAAAAAGTTTAATAGCTGCTGGTAGCTCAAAGTAACTCAACACTTAAAGGAGAAACTGACAAAAATGTCAAAAGGTTCATTCATATTATGTTCAGAACAAAGACTAAGACAAATCTCAATTTAAAAGCGAGAAACAGAGATTTCAATAAAAGCTGCTCTAAATATGTTGAAGCACTGTAAATGAAATCCGTTATTGCGTCTTTTAAAGAGGATTTTTCCTTACTAGTCACTATTAAAAAAGGGAGTTGGCGAGATCTTTACTTTTAAAAGGGTCAGTAAGTGGTGTAAGTGTCAGTATAAAACGTTTTAATGATATATACTTCGCCGGCCAAAGAAGCAACAAGTGCAATTGGAGCTTCTCCGAATCTTCTTAGGAAAAATTATTTCTTAAAAAGATAGGATTTCTTAACAAAATTTGTACATATACGGTACTTAATAGAAAATTCCGCTTGAGCTAAAATATTAAATTTATAATTCATTCTAAATGAATAAAATTTGTAAAGAGCCATTTCGGCAACAAATTCTATTGAATTCATATAATATCAAACTGTTATATAACAGCTATGTATATACATATATAAAGGTAAAATTCAGAACTACACTGTTTTTTAACATTACCTAATACTATAAAGAGTGATGTGAGAAACAAAAAATATTTTGTAATTTATAATAGTACCTTGTTATCTATAATAAGATGTCTTCATGAAAATTGAAGAATATACATAAATTCATTAAGTTTAACATAATAAAAGAATGTTATTCAACTTCCCTAAATTGTGACAGATAATAAATGCTTACATTTCATCCAAATATATCCACGGTTTTGAAGCATTCGTTGGAAGTTAAACTGACAAAACGAAACAGCTCATATTGATAGCTAACATTCATCAGACGCCCGCATACAAACGACTCGACTGATTTATCGCATACGTTGACCTAATGATTAAAATATTGCGCGCTCCAAAATACAGAGGATATAACTGCTTAGGCTCTTTTAATTTAGTAAAATGATAAAAAATAGCATCCAATTTGTCAGTTTATTCGTGTATACATTTATGAAATAATAACGGCTTCATTGCAACAAAGAAAAAAAATTGTAACAGAAATTCTGTTAAATTTTGCAAACTGAATTAGAATATTTCAATCTGTCGATATCACTAGCAATTTCCATGAAACTGGCGGTTATTATTAAATCCTTTGATATAAAATCGAACCGGAAGGAATTAGATTATATTGTTATTTACACAGTACTGTCTATAAGTCAACATAAAATAGTTTATTCTACTGGAATGAACTGTTTGCTATCAAAGAAGAATATTAGATTTTACGCAAAGGTTCATTAAGTATTACAAAATTATAAACCCCTTTTAATTATTTTTTTTACTTCCAAAAATATTACGTAGACATCAATTGTGAATATGTATGTTTAGAATAGTAATTGTAGCTTCAAATATGCATTCTTTATTCATTTTGCTAATAATATCATGTAAACTAATTCACAGATAGATTTATAATACTCTTATAAATAATTTAATAGGAAAAATAGCAATACAAAGAAGTTTATGAATTAAAATTATCTTTAATATACTGTAACTTTAGAAAAATTTAAATTTCAAATTTCATATAAGTATGAAAGAAGCGCAATTTTAAAACTGAGTTTTATTTCAACATATTTAAAACTATCGCCTTTCAAATTTGAAAACTATTAATTCAGAAGGCAGACCTGTCTCGAACTTACAAATAAGTTTCCACGGATTAAGATCATTCATCATTCTTCTTAAGAAACTGTACGATACATTGTTAAATATTATTAATTTTGTTAACATATCAATATTTTAACTAAACCTGTATATATCTAATTTACAATAATTTATTAAAACTAACTTGAATAAGTTTAGTATAAGTGATTGTTGTTACGCTATTAATTAATTGCGATATTTAATGCACCACGCTTTTAATATCGCAATTTCTCACCAAAGTTATATTGATTCTTTTAAAAAGGAAAATTTATATCAGAACTACTTAAATTTGAGCCGGGAAGAAATATTATATTTATTTTTATTTACTGGTTTTAATTATTGAAATACTCCTCAGTTATATCAAGACATATTACGGCATCGATCAAATTAATTATTATTAACGTTACAAAATATTTTTTTGTAATCCTTCAAAGACATAAATTTGGAGTTGCAGAAAGACAAAGTAATTGACTAATCATAATATTATAAATATATTAAATACACTATATATATATATATATAGCGATATGTTTACTAGTTTTTTGATATATATTTAATAGATATTTAATAAATATGTTGATTTTCTTATATAAGTGTTTTCATTAAAATACCCGTCTAAGTTAGACTATCAAAGAAAGCTCGTTGCCTTTTGTGATATAACTTAAGCGTTCATTATGAAAATATAAAGCAGGAAAACTGTTTTTGCATTTTATAATTAAATGATAAAGTTGTTTAATACTTTGGCACTATTTATTACTCATATTCTAAATTTTCTCTTACTTATGCTGTTTCAATTATTAAATTGTCTGCAAAATGGTAAAATATATAACTAAATTCATATATTATTGCAAAACTTTGGGATAAAATTCACTTATCTGATTTTAGCTAACTATGTTTTACCAACCATTTAACTAAAACTTTAGCAGTGTAACCGAGCGCTTTCCACAGGCTGCTAAGTGACAATTAATCGACATGCTAGTCGAAAATACAGAATTCTATGTTGTAATTTACTGTGAGTATTTAATTATGAAAAGTTAAAATGAAATAAATACTATGGATAAATATTTTTAAATGAAAATGAGGTCGTTGACATTTGAGAATTGTTGGTTTTACAAATACATATGTTAATTGAAAGGATTTATTAAAAAGTGAATATATCTGATCATACTTATAGGGTGTGTAAACTTAAATATATATATATATATGTAGTAGAGCCTAGCAGTGTACAAGTTACCACAGTTCCTGCAAGGGCTTCCTAGACCCTAGACTCTAAGTAGTCTTAAATGGCAGCGTTTCCTCCAACGTATGAGAGAGCCGGTTGCCTTTTTCCTTTTTCCCATAGTTGCTGTTTGCCACTCTTCCGCTTTTTCCATCCTTTCCTCTCCCTCTTCCGCATTCAAGGTTGGCATCGCTTGTGTTATTTGCAGATGTTCAGTCCAGACCAGATTTCATAAGGTAAGCAATCTTCTCGTTTGCCGCCCTTGACAAAAAAATAAATCTCAATAAGGAGAGGCAAACTTAGTTATACATTTCCTAATTCATAATTTCATTTAATATTTATTGCTACTACACGCTTATACATAATAATTGCTCATTTATAAGCATTATAGTGCTTAAGGGAAAAGAACTATTTAATCCTACATTGAGTTATGGCTTTAGATTATTCAGAGCCAACGTTTATTTTAATAAAATGTTGAACAATGTTTTTTCTAAATTATTCAATTCTACGAACGAGTTAATGAGAATTGTTTTTTACAACAACATATTTTTGAAGTGATACCTCCTTATGGGTGAGTAAACCACTTCGTAATGTAAAGTGTAATGATTCCATTAACTCTGGATCCCCTTTCTTTCACGTATATGCGTCTCGAAACGTACAAATTTGTTTATATTACAGTTAAAAGAGTTGCAAATAATTAAATTTTGGACAAAAAATGAATATAAGGTATACCTTGTAAAAAAACAGAGCTGCAGATCTGATAACGATACATAAATATAATTCTGAAAATTACTTGTCATACTTAAAATATAACCAGCAAAACCAAATATTATTTTCACAAAAATTAATTAATCATTTTCAGTGGACAAAAGATTTAAGCCAGAAATCTTTAAAGGCCTATTGTCTGAATTACTTTTTGTGTTTTGATTTTTGATTAGAATTGTTTCATCCGGAAGCTTTTATTCTAACATTATAAATCGGCATTTGCTATTGACAGATTAACATTCTTGGCTTTTGTCAATCTTATCTAATATATAATACATATAGTATTCAAATATCTCAAGCTTTGTGTTGAGTAAAGTTGTATGATAATAAAAATGAGGTATTTTAAGCGAATAATAACAATAACAGACTAATATATATACTAATGCAGTATAGTAATGTATACTGCATTAGTACTTTAGAAATAGCAGTATATTATAATCTCCTAGCAATAGTCAACGAACTGCAGAATCAATTTAGGAGGATTCTCGCAGAGATTTTGATCTCAGGAACTATCGTTCCGCTCAGTTCGAAATCGAATTCCCTGATTGCTCTTGTATATCTAATTGTTCTGTCCATTTGTCTTTAAACTCTGAAGTACTTATTTATAGTAACAATATATTATAATTGTAAATATCCACAAAATAGTACATATTTTAATTACATTAAAACAACACATAAACATTATTTTTGTAAACTTATAAGTAGGTAGTCAATTATATTAAGGCCGCATATTATTTACTCAAATTAGAAATTTTATGCATACACCGTCAATCTAGAAATTTACTCTCATACTTTTTTAACATGTACATCCATAATTAAAAAAAACATGATTATGTAGATATAAAATAATAAAAACTAGTAGTATCCGAAAAGCATAGTTTCATTTAAATGAGGACATGCGAAAATCTTAGATATCATTGATGTGTGTAACTGCGTATGGAATCGTAAGTCAAAAAAGCAATAATTGGTTAATATGAATCTAGCAATGAAATACTACCACCAAATTTACAAAATTATGTAAGGAGTTTTGCCAAAATTGAGTGTCTCACCCATGCCATTCTAAATGACATATCTATATATGTAATAAAATTTCTTGTTTTCAAAATCTTTAAGAATATTTAATTTAGTTTTAGTATTTGAATAGTATTTATGATACGTTCCTGCTTTAAGCTTCAATTGAATCCAAAGGTAATTGCTTTGTACTTTGTCACAGTGTGCAGCATACAGGCAGCATACAATTATAATACGAGCGAATTCGAAGACAAGAGCATTCAAACTAATACCTTCAGTGATTTAGCCAATTTGTCTCTACAATTTCAATTAAAATCATCACTTCACTCCTAGTCACTTGTCATGGATGACGGTATTTACCAATATTCTATCGTTGCAAAGGATTTTTAGTGACATACGAGTACGTATACATCTGCATTAAATTTTGTTCGACAGTTATTATTAATAAATAAATTAAATTATTTGAGATATTTTAGATTGTTTAAAAACACCTTTGAATAAATAGACTGCAATGAATCCATTTCTTTTTTTTTAGCGAAATATAACAAAAAATATATTATTATTCTTTATGCTGAAGGGGGAAACCAAGCAGACGGCCTACCTGATGGTAGTTACCGTCGCCTGTGAACATCCGAAACATAATTTTGCGGATGCGTTGCCACCCTTGATTGGGGAAGTGGGTGGGAAAAGGGAAAGGGCAAACGGCTCTCTCACTCATCGAACGAAACGCAGCCATTAATGGCTACTTCACGCCGATCTCCTGTAAGAGGGTGGTACTTCCCCGGTCGTACTAAACTATGTTTGAGCTGCAGCGACTTATCCACAGCTAAGCTCAACCACCTTACAATAAATATTTAAAATTTATTGATTGTTTCTTTATTATTTCCTCTTTCTGGTATCAAAGAAGTACTTGCAGTTATTTTCTCTGCAAACTAAATATGAGTTAATTATTTTTTTTCGTTTAATAGAGAATTCAAGTTTTGAAATACTTATAGTACATATTTAGTAATTGATTAAGAAATCGTAAAACTGTTTTAACACTTTCAACTACATATATTGAAATAAAGTATTCTTTTTAAAATTTATTTATAGCTCAAAAACTGATAATGTCAAAGAAGAAAATAATTATTTTTATAAGACACTATATCGATACCTCCTAAGTATAATGAGTCAACTGACATTATTGTAATTTTACAGGAGAGTGATTTGAAGGCAAATCGTTTATATTTTAATGAAATCAAATTAATTCGAAATAAAGTAAATGTTTTTTTAATAAAAATTGTAAGCACTTCCTTTGACATATAATGATTTTGCTGATTTTTGTATTTAAATCACATTTTATGTAGATGACTGGGTATACGCCGGCGGGACTCAATAGTGAAATGGTGTAACTACCAGTTATATTCATATACGTTGTCCACCAAAATCCATCGTTTACACCTAAACCACATGAAATATGGTGATCATTTTATGAATATATTTTTACTTTTATTCATTTTCGGGGTTTTCTGTCTCACTTAATAATAAAATGTTGAAATTATATCACTTGACTCATTATACGAGGAAAGTACTAGCAATGTTAGTATTTAAAACCTCAACGTATACTGGACCAATGTAATTTACGCGAGGTTTTTTATTAATATTTTTCTTAATATTTTACGATATGTGGGATTAATAAAAGCTAGGAAGAAGTACAAGAATTATAAACCAAAAAAAAACTCGTTTTAAAGAATCATAATTTACTTTTCACCATAATTAAGTAGGAATATCTTTTTAAAATAATTGTTTTATAAAATGCTAAGCGTAAACTAATCACTATTAAAAATATGAATACTCCATCATTAAAGTTAAATAAAAAACAAAGAACAATTATCAATCAAAATATAAACTAAAACAGCTTCTCCTTTAGTAGGTCAATAAAAATAATCAGAACTAAAAATGGTAACTTACGTTAAACATTAATGAAGATTATAGGAACTAATAATGTAACAGTCTAGGTATTTCTAATGCTCAAAAATTAGTGACAAGGCTTAACAAATTAGAACTAAGTCAGAATCGCTATTGTTAGATCCAATAGAAAGCTAGAAGAAAAAACAAATAAACATTTAACAAAATATCGATGTTCCATCATCAAAGTTTCATAGAAAAACAATGAGCAATCAATAAAAAGAAATTAAACAGGTACTTCTCTAGTGCGTCACCAAAAATAATAAGAACTAAAAATGGTAACTTACATTATACAATTTTAATAAAAATAATAGAAATTAATAACACAACCAGTCAAGGCATTTCTAATGCTCAAAAAACATAAAGTTTAACAAATTAGAGATCAGTCAAAATCGCTGTCGTTAACTTCATTAGAGTCCGTTGAAATCAAATTATTAAAAAATAAATGGTACTCCTTAGGAATTTCCAGCGTCTTACAAAGGTCCATCAGGTCTCTGTGCTTATTTTGGTCAATAGGAATGGGACTTTGATAAGCTAAAGAAATATTGTTTACATCAATATTTAATTCTTTCGATTTCGTGTAGCTTTAGGTTTTTTACACAATCTATCCACTTGTAAGAATCATCTTGGTAACTCGTCTTATAAAACAGCCTAAATGGATATTCCGCTTTAACTTCTACTTCCGTTACCTTATTCCAGAGCATTTTGGGTCCATCGTTGGTAGTTGTCCAGTTATTTATAAGTTTTAGCTGTGATTTAAAGTCTTTAATTAAATCCTGCGACACTTTAGTAACTTTGTGTGGCTTTTCATCGGATTTAGCAAATCTAAAAGCTGTATACCATTGATCAGGCGTATAAAGCAACTTATCTTTAGTCTGTCTTTCAATTAAAGCGTGCATACTGTCGCCTTCATTTTGAGTGTGACCCACAACTAATATCTATAACAAACTTCAAACTAGCTAACATATACATTAAGAATACAATTCTGTTTCTATTTTGGCCTCCACAGTTGTCTGACCAGAACCGGTAATTTTTGAAACCATTACCCACCGTATCTTCTATAAACTTGAAAACACAGCTGGCAATTTCATTAGCGCCTCTCTTTGCTGTCTGTTGATGCCATGAAAAACAATAACCCTGACGAAATCCCAGATTGAATATTGTGAAATTATACAAAGTTTCTGTTTATAATAAAAAGTACTGTTTGACTCCTTTTTGTTACTAATAGCACTCGACGCCCATGGTCGTATACTGAGCTGCGATGTAGTTGTATCAACGCGTCCTCCCTCACGCCCCGCGTACACTGGTACAATGTTAGTTAGATCAGTTTAAAATATATGATTTTTACTGATGTTGCAGTTGATTTAGTATACGTGAAATTATTTCGGTAATTATCGTTCTTTTTTAATTTTTTTTTACACAAACGTTAAGATCACGACTTATCACGTACGTTTATATAAAAATATAAAAATACCTAAATTTGTTAGTTGACTCAGTATACTTAGGAGGTATCGATATTGTTTCTGTCAAATTATTATAAATATTCAAGTAGTGTATTTATTATTTACTTAGATGTACAAATGGTAATATCAATTATATTTTGCATAAATGTATGGAAAGAAAGCTTTACATCCTTAATTAAAAACAACCATAAGTCGTTAAAGAAGGATAAAATAATATTCATACATAATTAATAAAATGGATATATTATTTAACTTATAAATTAAACTGAGAACTGAATACAACCATTAATGATTTCATCAAATATAAAAATATTATGAACGTTCCATTATCTTTAATTAATTAAAATTGATACCAAATGGCTTTGAAAAACTTGTAGCATAAAACAATTTCGGGATCGGTCAAAGACAATATCAGATAAAATTAATTACCCAAGGAACTTTTAATGGATTCCAAGATGTAAATTTCTGTCTAATGTAATTATAACATTTCAATGTAAGTAACTAAATGACAAAATTCACATTGGACATGAAAGAGATTATGAAAATTTGAAGGGAAAAAAAAATTAAGCGACTTTTTTTGTTTCACTACATTTATATTATCCCATTTTTTATAATGCACAATATTCTTAAGACGTCCTTGACTCCAAAGGAATGAAACTTTGAATCGACATCGTCTAAAATCAACAAAACCAATCAAAAACAAGCAAAACGGTCCATTGGAAAATTTACCTTTGTGTTGCTTTTTCCGAAACAATATCAAAATTGTAAAATGTTTTCCACCCATAGAATTACTTGATAACCTGTTATTCATTTCATATAACATGAATGTATAACCTGGCTCATATATGGGTTATGTGATTATTATTTACCTTAATTGTATTCACAAATGGAAAATATCACCACGATTGTAGCAAGTACTATATGAACACTTACTAATTTAAGGTACTCTTCTAAGTAGATGCCATGTATCTTGTGTCAGTATATAAAGTGTGTACAAACGATGCACGCACTCTGGGACGTCGATATAGGCTGTGCTTACTTAGCTTTCAGAATAATCATCGATTACTATGGGTTCTCGAAGCTATATGTACGTTTAAAACAAAGTCACTTATTTCCTAATGAAATATTGGAAAAATAATTTATATTTAAGAGATGTAGTATAGTGAGAATAACAAATAGGACATTATTAAAAAATACGCTTGAAGCCAAAATTTAAAATCTTACGTTTCCTTTTCTTAGTTTTCGGATTTCCAATTATAAAACATAAACCCAGCAAATTCAGGTAACATAAAATAATTTAACGTTCTCGAATCTTCAGTACACTTAAATATGTATGTACACTTAGTAGGGGACATATTCCTATTACACCGGGAGTAAGGGGAAAATGTGTGTAGACTAAATTACTCCAATTCATATAGGAACATATAGTATATGCACACTATTTCAATATATATTCCATTTCGTGCACTTCAAAAATTGAATTATGTAAGCGAAATAAGATTTTATTTAACGTTTGAGCTAATGACGCAACTTAACAATATTTCTTTTATTTAATTCAACATATCAACATAATAATGTATGTATATGCATATACATAACTAAGGTATCCCTAATTATGTAGTAATGAGATCTTAGATTTTCGCGACTATTCATTTAAATGAAACTAATATTTTCGAATTTACTACACGATTTTTATTTTTTGATTATAAACTACATACTCCCGACGTTTCGGTTACTTTACAGCCACCACTCAACGTAGTAAACGTAGTAAATCCGAAAATATTAGTTTCATCCCTAAGTAGTGTTGAAATGTCTTTATTCAATCAAAGAATTTTACAAAAAGACTCCAACAAAAAAATTACTTATATTATTTCGAAGATTTATCACTTACAAGTACTACACAAATAATTGTCAATATTGTCCGTTATTTAACGAAGATATGAAGTAGCATTCATTATTTACAACGATAGAAGATAATTTTATATACGGCTCACTGTACAAAACGATCTCTTTTAAACAAAATTATATAAGATAAATCATATATTTCCCGGATTTCTAAAATATTGTTTCACGATAACTAGCCCGTCGATACAAAAAACTTCCACATTTTTATCCATAAACAGCAGTCTCATACAATCTTAGACAATATTTAGTGCTCATAAATAAGTAATTAAGTATTTAAAATTTGAAATGAAATAAAGAATTTATATTATTTTATTACAAAACGAGTAATCAACAAGATTACGTTATTGGGCTCAGCGGACCTAGAGTCGTGCCCTTTGTTTATTTATGTATATCCTCATAACTTTTAGTTTGCAACTCTCAATTTTGAATTTCTCCCTTTCTGGTCCTCATTCAAAACATACTCGAACAAACAAAGCTGATGTCTAAAACAGCAGAACATTTGCAATTAACCGAGTGTCAGTTCCGTCTGATTTTGGAGCCGGTTCATTGATTTAAACACAAACAATTGTTTCGCTTTCCACACGTGCACTTTATGTTGCTATTCAATATATTTATTCCAACAATGTTCTATTAAAACACGTCAAGACTTATCAGACAATGAAGTTTGAAATATGAATTTAAACTATGGTATGCATGAAAATTATTTGGTGTATTTTTTTAGATACGTAATTTTTTTATTAACAATTAATCTATCTGTTTGCACTTTCAATCTGTTGGTTTCAATGATTGATGTTGGAAAAGGAATTCGAAAATATTGCAATGCTTTTAAATAAGTTAGTAGTATTACTGTGACAAATAAACATAAACCATTATACACAAAGCTCAGGAGAGGTACGTAATATTCTAATTGATTTTGTAGAAAAATCATGAAAATGAATAATATTAGTTTAACGTGTATAGAAGTGCATATTAAAACGTAATCTAATTCATGTAATCAAGAACTTAATCTTATACTAATAATTTAATTTAATATAATAATTAGAACAATTCCTACAAATTAATTAATTATTACCATTAAACTATTAAACTCTAATGAGTGGGATAGAGAAATAGGGAAAAAATAGTTCCATAATTTTATATATGAGATGATAATCTTACAGTGCTCGACCGATATTAGCACAACATAGCTAAGAACCACTACACGGAAACTGTCTTTCAAATGAAAATAAACTGAATCAAATCTATCTGTCCATTTGAAAGCTATGATGTCACAGAAGACACACATACACATACAAAAATCAATGTTAAATTTATAGCGCCCCTATTTTTGGGTTCAAAATAGATATAATAATAGGTTTACGAAATCTCGTATTCCATTTAGTTCGATAACTAACTATTTATGCAGATTTGAAATCAGGCCATCCGAAAAAATATGCCAATAATTCTTTCCCCTTTATTTAACTTTGGTAGCATGATCACAATAATTAAATAATATACTCATTGATAAACCACGGAACAAAACTAAAAGCGATACCTGCATATATGAGTTGGGTATAATACTTTCTCAGAAATACCTCGGCATCGTGGTAAGTCTAATTTGAAGAAACTAAAATTTATGCTATCATTGACAAGTTAAAAAGTTTGGTTAATTGAAAGAATGTTCAGGAACTATCAAAGGAATTTTTTAAAAATCTTTCAGTGTATGGCTTATCGGCTGATTGGATAAAAAGAACTATTTATCATTATCATATGAAAAAAACAACCTTTGAACAATAGCATCATAACACTAAATTTTACTTTTGTACTTGTATAACACTTTTATTCATAGTGATTATTCAATAGACCAAGACGAATATAGTTAAGTAAAAATAATTAATTAATCATATCCCTGCATTCGTGAGTTTTGAGCCCCTACAGTCATACAACTCACAGATGTACACTTCACTAATACCTCGGTTTTGTCACAAAGTGTGTAAATATTGTCAGCTATAGAAATAAGTTACTTAAAGCTTAATAAATATGTGTCAAAAACTGTTTTGTTGGTGTCTAATATTACTTTCAACAACATGTAAGTACGGAAGTTCTAAAAGTAATTAAAAACTTTTCCAGTCTTCCGAGTTGAAATATCTAAAAAGGATAATTCATTTATTATATGATTTATTTTACTTTGACATAATGGTATAAGTATTGTGTTATGGTTATATTCTTTTTGGGGATATTATAAGAAAAAATAATACAAAAATCTTGGCTGGTAATAAAACATATATTTATTCATAGTACCCATATCTTACCCACTACTCTAGAATGAGTAACTTACTACTTTAAAATGCCATTTCTACTATAGTTATAAAAGCAACCTTTTCTAAAACACACATAGTTACGTGAACACGTCAAACATTGCATACTACGCTATGAATATTATATTCGGTACTGGTCTTCTCTTAAAACTAAACAAATTATAAATTAAACACAAGGCGCCGTAAGGTTCCAATTGATGTACTTTATAAAAACAAAACTTTATTATATATTTATTTATTACAAATATTACTTATTTAGTTTTAAGTTATAAGCCCTTAAATCCCTTCAGAATTAAAAACCAACACGTGGCAGTAAATAATAACATTAAAATAAACAAACCTTTAACATTTAAATATTAACCAAGAATTTTAAATATTGTAATTTAATGACCTGCAATAAAAATAACGTAAGTCTTCTTCATAAAAATAATCTAAAATAAATATTAATAATTGTAGTTTCGCCTAAACTTCAACTGATCTTTGTTGTTCTATCATACTTGTAACCACGTTTGGCGCATCCTTTTCTAGTTTATCTTGACCCCCTATAATTTTATTAATAATATTTGCACAATCCTTATTTTCAATTATACTGACATGGTTTCCTTCCAAATAATGTACAGTAACAGGGCCTTCAGTATATTTGTCCAAACCATAATTGTCCTCAAGAGGTAAGGGAATTTCTTTGGGTCGTAATAGTATGACAGGAGCATTGATTTTCTTAACATCATTTTCGTTATGTTCGAAAATCATTTTAGTTCTATTGTAACAAGCTTTCGACATGGCGCGTATAAAGTTGTGAGAATAGCTGTGTTGAACTGGACAAACTTTTATACCATAGTTAATCCTCTCATCATACGATTCTATTTCGTGAAGTTTTTCCATCAATGTTAGTGTTACATCATTATTAGGAGCAACTAAATCTATGGTGTAACAAATCAGGCTGTTCTGTAATATCTTGTCATTTCTAAATTCTGCAATGCTCGAAATCGTGGTGGAGAGGAATTCAGGGCTGCCGTCTATGCAAAACACTGTTCCAGAGTGTCCTAAAATACAAACATTCATGTTAATGCTTTTCTGTATTATAATTAATTGAAATATGTAAATATATAAATAATATTTGTTTACAAACCTTCGCTTTCTAAAATGTTTGCTAACTTAAACAAGGGAAGAGTTCCAAAACTGTATCCAAGAAGGATGTAAGGTTTTCCGTGGATCAGACGTGATCTTATTGTCTGAAAATTATAAATTTATTGTTACCCACATCTCTCCAACGACTTGAATACTGATTGCTAGATTATATTGTATTATAAGTAGCATCATACCTGATGTAGATTATTAACCAAATCATCTAAAGTATCATTGCCATTTTCAGCACCGAATTGCAGGACACAAATCTTAATCTTAAGACGTTTACAAAGAGGTGCCATTCCCGCAGCACAACCCTCCAGACCTGGCAGCATGAACATAACCGCTTCGTCTTCGTGAACTGAAACATCCGTCTGAAAAGGCATCCCAAATTTAGTGTTATTGATAAATAATACAAAAAATATTATATCCAAATCATAAAACTGACCTCTGTTCCATCGCTGACCATCGTAGGCATATAAATGAAAGGTTCTGTGGCCAGGTTTTCGTTTCCGAAATTCCTTATGAAGGTTCGCAGACCGGCTGTTACATCAGATGTATGAGATCTAGCTGTGGCCGATGTAGATGCTGCTGCCTCTCGTATTGCCGTCAGTTCCACTAATCTAATTGTTTAAGAAATATAATTAATTATTTTTTATAATTCCAAATTTATTTATACTCTCATTATAGCAATATATATTAACCTTGCAAATGTCAATGTTCTGATGTCTTGGGCCGTAAGGAATATCTCAAATTCTCTTTCCAGTGTTTGCTTAATCTCAACAGCCATCATACTGTCCATTCCCAATTCAGCGAGGGAGACTTGTTGAGATACAGTCTTCAGATCCTTGATACCTGGTAAAGAAATTGAAACATATATAATCAATATCACAATAGATAATTATTTAAAAAATATTCCATAGAGTTAGTTAACATTTGTTTTCATAGAACATTTCTTTTACATTTTTAGTCCTCATAACATATGCATTTATTCATTGAGAACTATTATTTCAATAATCTCACCCATAATTTGTGCCACAGCATCGACGATGTTGCCACAACCAGAACCACCGGCCTTCTTCTCAGCCACAACTATCGAGGATACTATGACTGCATCTTGTTTTAAGAATTTGTCTAAAGATAGAAGGCAGGAGGAAATTCTCTGTTGCAAGGTACCACCGATTTCTAGTTGAACATCTTCATCTTGCATATCCGCTACCAAACCGACCTTTTATAAAGAGATATTAGATCAAAACAGTGCATATGTTAAAAAATAAACAAATTCTCCAAATTTTCTGAAATTTCATTAAAACAATATGCGAATAATAAAACACTATTAAAATGAAAATACATATGGATCAACATCCAATTTAAATATAAAAATGTATAAAAATATAGTCCAAATTAAAAACTTTAGCTTGCGAATATAGCAACAGCAAAAAATTTGCAAAACTGAAAGGGGAAACTTTTAATAACTGTTCTACCGAAATGACATTTTGATTGATCGAATCTGGATTGGATTAAATTTGAATTAAATCTTTGTGTTAATATGTATTATAAGTTATTAATAGATTATTTTTTCCATACTTTCATACGATTAAACATATTTGTCACTAATAAACTCACATCTCCCACAGCGCCCCATTGCACAGCCAACGCAGGAAGACCAAGCTTGTGTCGCCACTCGCAGATACGTTCCATAACTGAGTTTGAGTATCCATAGTTTGTTTGCCCGGCGTTTCCACGACCGCAGGATACAGATGAGAATATTACAAAGTCCCTATTAAATAGACAATGTCATCATCACATCAATAAAACTGATAAATATGAAAAAAAAATCAACAGATTTGTAAATAGAAATTGTTTACGTGTAATATTTATATCGGTTACTTACTTAAGATCAGGACACAGTTTTCTGGACAGTTTATCCAAATTCATGGTAGCTCTAGCTTTTGGCCCGAATGATATCTTGAATGTCTCAGGGGTTTGGTTTTGGAAGATGGAATCCTTCAAGATGACGGCCAAATTAAATATAGCCTCGACTTTACCCATAGAGTTGGCCATTTCCAACATCTTTTGACAACCTTCTTCAGTTGTAATATCGTGAGTTGAGACTTGCACATCTGCCTTATATTGAGCCCAAGTCCTAGTAGAAAAAAATTATAAGTGAGTTGATCGCTTTTTACATTGATATGAATGTTTGAACTGGTTATTATCTAGTGCAAAATATAAATTATATAATAATTGTTTATTATTACGTTAGGATAATAAATTCATAATTATTAGTTAGTTATTTTTTTTGTATAACACGACAAATGAAAACAAAACTTCTGGGTCTACTGATATTAATATATTTAGTATCAAATATACGCCTATTTAGATCTTTTATAGTTTTAAATTTCTCTGGTGTTATGATTATTTTAGCAACCAATATAAATATGAATGATTCAAGCAAATGACAATTACATTATATATTCAATTACATATATGTACAAATATTTTTATGCATATTAATTTACTGTCATCAAAGATTTATTTCTGTGTCTATTCCAAAAATAAAAATAAATTGAATCAAAAATTATAGAATTTTTAATTATCATTCACTTCAAGAGGCATCATTGTCTTTGATTTTTTAATATCTTAAAAGACAATTAAATAATTATTTTTTTGTACTTATTGTCTAGAAAGACCTACCTTAATCGAGAGGCCTGGTATCCATTACTGACTCCTCGTCTGGATGTGAGCAGTACACGTCTGGCACCGCGCAATATAAGCCAGTCCGTTAACTCCAGACCGAAACCTCCAAGACCACCAACAACTACGTAGACGTTGTCATCCATACACATGTAACTGTATCAAACAAGGAAAATATATTTGTATACTTTGTTTCTAAAATACCATTGTTTTAGCTTTTATGAAATGTCTATTGATAGTAACAATTAAAAGTATAATTTATAAGGAACTCACCGAGGAGTTGCTGGTATTCTTAATGTTACTGGTTTCACAGGGCGATGTGACCTTTCTTCATCTCGGATTTTAATAATAACCTGTAGTAGACGAATATTATTAAAAAGCTCTATATATCTTAGATCACAAAGCATGCAAAGAAATGAAAATTTTAAAACTATTTAAGCTATTCAGCTTTTACGGGTATTAATATTCACCTTTCCAATATGTTTTCCAGCCGCCATATATCTGAATGCAGCCTCTATCTCGTTCTTTTCAAAAGTACAGTAAGTAAGTGGTCGTACAGCACCGCTTTCAATGCCACTGAGCAGCAAATCTTGTAGGCTCTGTTCAAATTCAATTTGGAGTTAAAGACCACTATTTGTAACTCTAGCCAATTTTTTTTGCAAATTTAACTCAAAAACGTAGGTATACTAAAAAACATAACGACGAAAAGAAATTTAAGTAAACGAGTATAAAAAGAACAAACCTTTCTGAACTCATAACTATGATCGAAGATAAAGTCCAACATAATGCCGTGGAACGAGGTCTCTTTCAAGAAGAAGTACATGCCGATGGGAGTATTGTTGCTGATATCGAACTTGCCGATCTCGAGGAACCGACCACGGTACCCGAGACAACGGACTGACGCCTATGAAATATATATAATATTAATTTATTTTTTTAACACTGTTAGGTCTAGTGTCAATTATTCAAATGCGACCCTTTTTATATTTTAGAATTATTCAATATATTAATATTAAATAATTTCAATATCCCTCACCTGTAACTTCTCATCTGCTAAAGAATTGAGTACGATGTCGACACCCTTGCCTTTCGTTTCTTTTCGGATCATGTCTTCGAAGGATGTGTCACGAGAATTGCCGATATGACTATCTGTTGTACATATATGTAATTGGTTAAACACAATTTAGATTTTATAAATACGACTGAATCTGATTATAATTATAAAAATAACATTAAATAGTAGATTGTTCACCAAGGGTGGAAAGAATCAATCCACGAGGTAGTAAGTTGATTATTTTACAAGAGGTAAACACTCTCCTTTTCATTTCGAATAAATGAGGAAAATAAAATATTATTAAGTACTTATTTTTTTCAATTCCGACACAGATACAATAACGAATTAGTGTCCCGCCAATTTATGTCGATTTTTTTTTGAAATTTTGTATATCGAATTCACCGCGTATTTGTTGCGGCTTATTCCGCTCAAAAGAAATTCGCGCCAAAGAGAATACTATATCTACCAGTTGCGCTAAGTAAGTTCACACTGGCTGTTTAGAAACCCTATAATCAGATCTAAACAACACTACTTTCCGAGTATGAGAAAATATTATTATTAAAGATAGGAATGGTATATCTGTTTCTATTTTTAACATAAATAAAATCTTCAAAAGGACTGGCTGGTCTGTAAGAAGTAATAGCACATGTTTTGTTTACCTTTAAGCTGTGGGAAAAGTTTCTTGATGAACGCCCGTTTTTCTGGAGTTCCCACAGTAGTGAAAACTTCACATCCATAATGAAGGGCCACGTTAATAGCTGCTTGACCAACACCACCAGATCCAGCGTGAATCAAAACTGATTCTCCGCGTTGCACCCGGGCCACCATTACCTGAAATTTTATTAATTCTTTAATATTTTTTGGAAACTTTTACAATATAATCCACTTTTTTGCACTTGAAATGTTTCACTGTTTTTCTTTTCTTAATAGAAAATTATTCTTACCATAGCATAGTATACAGTTCCGTATGCAACAGGCACAGAAGCTGCTTCTTCGAAGGTCCATTCATCGGGAATATTCCACATCAGAGCCTTGTCTCCTTCTATCATGTTTGCCATACCGCTGTTTCTTACCATGGCCATAACTCTCGAGCCACTAATATAAGAAGGATTAATTAAGTTAGTTATAGCTTTACTTTTAATAAGATACTACAAAGTATTATTTATTTGTTCTCGTAAAATCGAACCCTAAAATCTTAAGCAGATCAGAGCGAAACTGTGGGCAGAAATCCTTTTAAAGAATATTCACTTACTTGCAAGTTCTTCCCACGACTTCAAAGCCCTGTACACATTCTTGCGCCAACCTTCCTCTCGCTACAGCATCCACTGTTACTCTACCCATGGCTGTCATGACATCACGGAAGTTCAATGCAGCACAATATACCTATGCAGACATAAAATATATATATTTATTTTTAGGGTTTTCACACTTTGTTGTATTTTTCAAGTCACCACATACATGTATGAGAATGCTGTATGGATCCTTAAACACTGTGTCCTCCCTGATTGGTCCTTCAAGCCACTTAAGGGTGGACAAGTCACCAATAGTTGTAGTGTTGACGAAGGCGTGGTGAGCGTTCACTACATCCAGATCTCCTAGGAGTAAATGACGGTATGTGCCCCATTGACCCTGAAATATAAGTTTTAGAATATTTATATATATGTATATAAAACTAAATGTTTAATTCACTTAATATAATCTTAACTTACATCTTGATAAACATTTAGAGCCAAATCTTTGTCTAGCTGCTCCTCGTAAAATTCCAAATCTGGGTTAAATGATGGTGCTGAAGGATCCGCAATGAGAAGGCCATGGACAACTTCGCCACCTGGTTCCCTTCGGAGACAATTAACTAATCCTAATAGACCATTGATAGGCTCATCCTCATTGTAAAGAACAAGCTTCTGACCGGCTTTTAATTCTTCTTTTACTTTATCAATCCAGGAATAGGTATCATCAGTAGTTACAATTTTAACAAACTTTGCGGGTTTGGCACCAATTCGTTTTCGGAATAGAACCAAATATTCGACTCCAGTATCTTGTATACTTATTATATCAAATTTATCAGAAAAATCTTTTGGATTGATAAGATCTTTTTCACGACTAATCAGAAAACCTTTATCGCGGAGTGTACCAAGTGCCGGTTTAAGAACCTGTAAATAAAATTTTGTTGAATATCATGTATGCAATTTATTTTTCCATATTTAATAAAGTTTCTAGTACTCACTTCAGGGCGCCTTAACAAATTAGCTCCGATATATATAATAGTATTTGATTCAGCTGTAGCTTTCTTGTTTTCTACCACAATGTTAGATGGCATTTCTACAGGCTCCTCAGAGAATACTGTCATATCTGCTTGAATCAGTGGTAAGTCACCGAGTACCTCACCAACGATTTCCATAACTGGTTCGTAGTTATTCGTTTTGTACTCTTCATCAATAACTTCTATGGCTTTAACTTTGTAAGTTTGTATATTTTCAAGAATCAGTTGAATGTCGGCACGTAGAATATCTTCAATCTGATAAAAGTTAATGTTTCTATTAATTAATTGTTGCTTTGATGGAGCTTTATAAACACATAAGTATACTTAAATATTTTTTAGACTGTTAAGACATAATAAACTTGCCTTCATCTTGGACTTGCCGAAATGGGGTACAAATACATTCTTTTCTAGTACTGGAACACCTAGAGGATTCTTCCTTGAGATTGGTGTTGCATGAAGACCTCGTATTTCCACACCACCAGCCCTTTACAAAACAAAAATTAGTCTATTAGGAAATGAAAAACCTACAAAATACATTTTAAAACAAATAAGGTGGTACGTCAAATTTAGTAAGGTTCGTCTCAAATGATCTAAATGATACTTCCTCGCTTTTAATATAAAAATCTATTCTTACCTAATCACTTCAACCTCGGGATACACCCTAATTTCGAATGACTGGCGTGAGGAATCAGGATTCATTTTCGATATCGCATCATAGTGCATGTTTGCATCAATGCTCAGCCTTTCTATTCTCGTTGGTACAAAAAGTCCTCTTGTGTCTTGGCCAATCAGCTTAAGCTGAAGCATACAGTCCATGAAAGCTACCCAGTTGTTCTTCCAAGAAAGTCGACCACGAGTACCCTCGACGTTGCAGCCAATGATACCTCGGAAGAGGCCACTAACACGGAATTTAAAAATTATAATTATATTTTTGCCGTTATTATTACTTATTTAAATACTATTAATTATACCATTTCAATTTCTGTTTTTATTATAAAAAAAATGTGTTAAATTTTTACCTGTACTGATAGCCTCTGAGACGCAATTCCTTATAAAAGTCCTTGGTCAACAAGTGTTTCACATTGGGTCCAGATGATTCAGGTGATGCAGGTAAAACACGGAAGTCCTGTCCTACGTTCTTTTTGTGATAGATACGACCAGTCACGATTGAGGCACCGCTTTCTACGATCTGTAATCAAAATATCTGTTACTATCCTGATAATACTGATATAGAAATGGTGGTCATGTATTTTAGATTTTTTTCTAACCTCAAATTGTCCACTGCCCTTCTGGATCATCACTATGAACTCGAGATTTCCGTCCTTAGGAATGTTAGTAGCTCTTTGGAATCGGACGTTCTCGAAAACAACTGACACCTCAGTATATAACTCTCCCATCATCATACCAAGTGTCTCCCAAACCATGACAAGATAACCAGTCGCAGGATATAGATTACGACCTTAACATAAAGATTATATACATTCAGATTCGACCAATAAAGACAAACAATATTTAACTTTCCTTTATCCATACCATCGATCACGTGCCCAGCCATATATTCAGAGTCCTCATCAACAATAGACATCCTGACTGTCCTTTCACCGGACTTCATTTTCTCTTGGGCTTTGTATGATGTTACGTACCTAATTAAAAAAATATTTGTAAAATATATGGGTAGACTCACATCTCGTCTGCCCGTGATCACGGTTGCTGTAAAGTAGCCGAAACGTCGGGAGTATGTAGTTTTTTATCAAAAATCAAATCACGTAGTACATCCGAAAAATATTATTTTCATTTAAATGAATACTTTCGAAAATTTTAATTATAAAAAAGAAACATATTCGTAATGATACGATTTTTGATACGATATGTATAATTAATTTTATGGCTTTTTAACTACCAAAAAAAAAGTATCGGGTCCAAGTAAGGTTTTTAAATTTTTAACATCGTCTCAGAAATGAATTCACATTCACATTCACACAAAAATAAACTCATATAATTGTAAACTTACCAATCTTCACTGTGTTCCCATTCAACTAGGTGAGACAGCATGGGTGTTCCTTGAGACACGGGGAATGGAACATGCGGGTAGATGTTCGCGAGGTGTGGATTCAAACCCGCCTCGTAAAGTCTTAAAAATGTATGAAGTATGGTACATTTCAAAGTGATATTAAATTACGATACTGTTTTTCAATTTAAGAATGTATATAAATGTATTAAAGTAATGGAATATCCAAACACACTCACTTGCCCAAAGCCGTTAAAAAGTATTGCACATTGTCGGCGTGTTTCTTTTCGGTAAGCGGAATGTTAAGTACATCTTTCTTTAGAGAGCGACGAAGTATAGCTTGCAACAGACCATGGGGTGCAATTTCAATTGTAATTGCATTTCCAGGTATCAGACGAGCTGTCTCCTCGAATAGAACTGGACTCTGTTTTAAAAAATATTAAAATATATAATAAAAAGACTTAAATTAAAAATTTTTATTCGTTTAATCAACAACGAATAATATAAATAGACTCGCATAGCATGAATTAAGTTATAGTTTTTTATTAAAAGCCCTACTACCTAAACGGTCTAAAACTTACCAAGAGATTGTTAGTATGATATTCCGCGGAAGATAGTGTTGCTCTGGGGTCTTTCCATAGCATTTGCGGTACAGATGTTGATACCCATCGCTCGGATCGAGGTTTAGGCTGAGGAATTACTTCTCGCAGGTATTGTAATAGTTTCGGACCTAAATAAATAAAACAACAATTATACATCTTTTCAATGCCACATTATTAACTATAATATGAAATAAAACAAAATTTGTAGAACAATCTTTTTTTAAGTGTTCACTTTAATCATAAAGCTATCTTAAATGTACTTATTTTTAATTTTAATGCACAATTACCTGCATCTGCAATATATTTCGAATGGTATGCGATATTAGAACAAGGGACTTCCTTGGCGAATACCCCTTGAGCTACAAGCTTAGCAACAAAGCTCTTCATGATTTCCGCAGGACCGGATATCGTGCTCGAGTCCGGACCATTGTGGCATGCAACTTCGATCTCTGGAGGAACTATTGATTTTATCTGCAAAATACAAAAAAAATATATAAGATTTTTCTTTTTATTACATGTATATCATTCAAATCTTCAGAAATAAAACAAAAGAGAAATACAATGATGAAATTTTCTTCGTAAATTTTGTAAGGTTTATAATACAATTAAGCTTAATAGCTGATCAAATGAATAAATCTATATTCAATTGACATGGTAGTAATATTACCTGAGCATAACCTAAGCCTACAGCAGCCATGGATCCCTTGATGAACGGTGTTTCGATGGAGGCAAGTCCACGACTATACGCTGAGAGGATCATCTGTTCCGCGGTGAAACAACCGTCTGCGTAGGCACATCCCAGCTCACCAACACTGTGACCTGAGTGTCATAAATATTTAGTTATCACGAATTAATAAAGTTAGTAATTAGTTCAATGTGATGGGCAAAATATTATTGGTGTCTTTTTTCATTTGGTTATAACTGTACTTTTGTGTTTAGTTTTTTTTCACTCATCAAATTGAAGATAGTTCAATGTTGATTAAGAGAAGCGTTTCAAAGAGACAATTCACTAACCAATGATAAAGTCCGGCTCAATTCCAACAGCTTTCAAGACATCAGTAAGACCGATTTGTACAGCCGCGATACCAATGAATGAGTTCAAGATATTATCATAAATAGATGGATCAGGGTCGGTTATGGTTTTTATTAGATTGACTCCTTTAGGTTCAAGAGCTTTGTGGCATCTGTAATTTTTTGTTCACGTATTATATTTGTATTTATGACACATAGAAAAACAATTCATTTCTGATAAAATACGTTATGAAACTAACTTGTTAATAGCGGCAGCGAAAACAGGAATTCTCATAAGCTGTGTAGCCATACCAGCCCATTGGGAACCCATTCCGGAATACACAAACCAAACAGGTCGCTTCACACCTGAGAAGTACTGAATGTCTCGACTGACAGATTTGCTCTTCACTGGAGTTGATTCTGTACATAAATAACGTGATGTTATTATGGCAATTTCATTAATTAATGTTACTAACTGTCTATTTCTTTAAAGATAAATTTTACTAGAATTTTAAAACGTTATTGTCTGCTTACCTAACAAACTGTATCCTCTCACAACATGGCCTGTGATATCATCGTCATGGATGGCATGCAACAATCTTACAAGTTCAGCATCTACTGTCCTTGATTCTAGATCATCCAGTATTTTGGCAACTGCGGACTCAGTACGACCAGACACGCACACTAAACGCGGCAAATCATCAGATGGTATACCATTGTTGACCTATGAAAGATAATTTTGAAAGTTTTTAAACATTATAATACTTGAAAGAAAAAATTCCATTCCTCCAAGTATGAGCATTCAATAACTTACCTTTTCTCTAGCAACATTCTTCAGTAAAGTGTGCGCATTTGCTCCTCCAAATCCAAAACTGTTGATACCAGACATGCCTCTATTCCAAGGATGTTTCTGGGTGATCACTTTCAGGCGATTTTCGGACAGAGCTTTCACTCCCTCACGTGGAACCGAAAAGTGTAGATTGGGTGGAATGTATCCGGTGGAATAAGCAATACAGAGCTAGAAAAAAACATTGGTTTGTAACATTTTATAAACATAATTTAATTAAATACATTTCCTGAACATACCTTAGCAATTGAACATAAACCAGATGCTGGCTCACTGTGACCCAAGTTTGACTTAATGGATCCAATCATAAGTGGCTCAGAACGACCGGTGCAGAAAACATCTTCAATTGCAACCAACTCTTCAGGGTCTCCTACTCGTGTACCTACATAAAACCCATTTTATAAAAATGATATTCTTAAGTTTTCATATTATTCAATTAACTCTTAAAAATCTTCAACCATATTTACACTTAAAAACATCAATCAGTATATCGTTACATCACAATAAGATAATTTTATTTTTATTAAAGGTAATTTTCAATCAAATCTTTAATAAATATTATTTAAACAGTTAACTTGAAGCTCATCACCAGCCCATAAATATTTTGTTTTTTGTTATTGTCTTTTGTAAAAATACAAATAATAAACAGAGATTGTTACCGTAAATTGTTTTTTTTTTTAAATGGAGATTTTTATCAGCTTTGTTTTATAAACAATGAAGAGCCATTATGTTTGTGATCGAACAAGTATTATTATGTATTTATTTATAAGGATCATACATATATTATGTAAATATGTTTGCAAATATTAAAGTTCATTCAATAGAGAAAACAATTAATTAATGTACACTTTTACATGTGTAAGTTTTTTTTAAATTTTGCTAAGTTTTTAAGTCAATTCATGAATATTTTAAGTCCAAAATTATTCTCAATGTCATACCAGTGCCATGAGCCTCCACGAACTCGAGGGTGTTTGGAGGGATTGAACATTCTTCGTAGAACTCGTTAAGAAGCAGCTTCTGGATGTTTCCAGCCGGATATGTGATACCCTGTTCCTTGTATCCATCACAGTTTGTTTTCGCGTGTAACACTTGAGCATAAACTCTAAAAACAAATGTATTAAAGAAATTAATATGAACATTTGGAAAGGAAATAATATAAAAAATAAATTATTCACCTCCTAGAATCTTTCGCTTTCTGTAATAGACACACGACGATGGCTTCCGATCGAGCATAACCATTGGCACTGTTGTCAAAACTTTTACATCTACCGTCAGCTGACAACACGCCCAACCTTTAAATAAATGTTTGATGTAATTACAGATAATAATAACTAAACTAAGATTATATTTATTTTTAATCTATTATCATTCCTATTTCCGTACCTCGAAAACTGAAGGGAAACGTAAGGATGCAAGCACAAATTCGATCCACCGACGATAGCAGCATCGCAATGTCCATCTCTTATTGCCCTAAAGGCGTGTTCCAAAGCGTAGAGCGAACTAGAACAGGCTGAGTCGACAGTGTAAGATGGCCCAGTGACTCCAAGCCAATAGGAGATACGGTTGGCTAACATCGCACGAGAACATCTGTAATCAATAAAACATATTTATATAATGTAAACACAATGAAACTGATTGCTTTGAAAACATCACTTTCACTTTTAATGATCCAACAAGTCACAATATATTTACGCGTTAATAAAGTTATAATACGAATTGATTCAAAACCTTTGAGAAGTTGAAAGTTACGATATAAGTTAAGAGGAAAATACGATAACCTGTCAAAGTTATCTTGTGATAACAAATGTTTGGTTTGTTACTTATAAAATATTTTAAAGCTTAAATTGTTTGACTTCTTTCTCGATAGGGGATTGAGTGAAGATTTAATTATGTATACTCAAAATAAATAATTTTGCACTTATAGAGATGACGCATTTATTATTAATTATATATGAAAATACAAATACCGAATTGATAGCAAAAGCTGTATATAACATGTTTTAATTTTTTAAGATCAAACTAAAACAATAGCCTGGGAGTAATGTTAAGCGAATAAAAAATTCTATACTAATATTTCTTCCGGGAATAACTTCCGATACTAGGAACAAAAGTACTCATTTGATACTACCAATATTTTCTAATCTATAGCCCTATAGTTTACGTTTCATTCGAGTAACCTTCCAACGTCAGTTTAGTAAAAAACTTCACCCACCCAGTCACTCCAAAACCGTTGACCTGCATTTTCTCATAGAACCAGGTCTTTTCAGACTCTGAGAAACATGCTCCAATGAATACACCGGTCTTGGTGCCACGAAGTTCCTTTGGGTTTAAACCTGCCAGATAATAAAAAAAAATTACCATCCATCTAATAAAAATGTATATTAATTAATATTATAATTCAGTCTCATGCAACAGTTTATTAAAAAAAAAATTAAACTACTGCACTTCTTTTGCTTTATCTAGTATTAAGGTCTTTCTCATACAAAAACCCAGAAGTCATTAAAGTTAAGTTACAGAGTAGTATTTTAACAAAGTTAAAAACGGATGAGTATTCTATAAACCTCTAACTTGTAACATAAAACAAATTTTGGGTTCCATTAAACAAAATAACAGATTAAAATAATTACAGAATGGAAGTTTTAATGGATTTCAAGATAAGATTTCCTTTGCTATAAAGATTTGAAAATTTTAATGCAAGTCCACGTCTCAAACTAAACGGGAGTGGCTTAAGATATTATCTTATTTTAGATACCCACATGTATCCCACATTTTATATTATTTTTTTATAGTTGGCATACTTTCTTAATTTCCATATTTTAGTAAATTTATAAATACTATAAAGAGTTTTATTTTTTCTTTAATTATGAAAAAATCATTCTTTTTTTTATTTAAAGAAATAATAATATTCTTAAAGTATAACTTTAAGATTATTATTCCTTTTAATTTGAGTTCATTAGTATAAGTTTCGGAGCGTGTAAATATTATGAAATGCTATGTAGTTAATCCTTGAAAGACCTACACGACATACAAGTTAGAATTGAGAAAGGCTTATATCATAAATAATGATTATTTCGTATTTAATATTTATTGTTTTAGATTATATTACGTTTATGGTTTCTATGAGATACAAAGTATTTCCTACTAAATATTTGGATTTAATGATTTTGCGGTATGGTTATATATATGTATTATAATTAAATTAGTATACTGCATCCGAAATTTTAGTAGTTATTTTATGCGGTTTTAGTTGAAAATATTGTTTATGAATCATGGATAGGTAAAATCACTGGCGTTATTTAATTACTACCGATATTATTTGGGTATTAATTTGAGTGAATATGTCATTTACATAAAGAGACTGAAAATAACATGTTTTCAGTACACCAAATTAAAGGCCAATTTGTCGTTCAAAGCTAATAGCATTAATGACTTTACTGGGAATATTTGAAATCAGTTTACAAACGTTTATAGTGAAATCTGAATAAAATGTGATATCGAATTTATCTTTATTAAAGTGACCTAAATTATAATAATTCTTGTGAATATGTAAAAAGTAAAATAATACGTTGTTTAATATTATTATGACTATATAACGAAACGGTTTCCACATCTTTTAATTGAAATCCCTTATTCTGATTTCATTACTATAAAAAAAATCATATTCTCTGGTATAGATTACTATTTAGATTACTGGAATGCTTTTTGAACATTATATTATGAATATAAAAAATTCATGACTAAATTACCTACAATAACGTACGGGCATAACAATATATTTTATTACATGAAAATACGTTTCTCTAAAAATATATATATGTATTTTTAAATGTTTTGTAATTTTACCTGCATCTATGACTGCCTCATACGCTTTTTCCAAAAGGATCCTGCACATCGGGTCCATGGTATGGGCTTGCTTGAAATGAACACCAAAGAATGAAGCGTCGAATCTATTGACGTTATTGATCTTGCCGGTACGCTGCGGAATCTCTGGGTGTGCGAGCTTCCATCGTCTGGCGTCTCCAGAGATCAGATCGACCTTGAAAAATACAAATTTTTAAACGTCCATACTAAATATTTACAAAAAATCTTCATTTTCTTTAATCTTTTAGTTGAAGGCTGGTAAAATTTTCACCTTATTGAAGAGGTTTTCTTGCAGATGCATAACAGAGTCAGAATCGGGGAAGTAACCCGAGATGCCAGTGATGAGGACCTCATCCCCGGGTGGAGGGTGAGACAGACGGTGTCCCGACGTCAATCTATCTTCCGACACTGGAGATGGTGCCATCTACAAAACAATATTTTTATTCATATAACAAAACGTCCAAAATTAGATTTTTGAAATGGAAGAAAACTTATTGAAGCTGAAGGTATGTTAATGTTAAAAACTTAAGTGTCCTCTGTGACTCACAATTTTTTTATATATCCATATCTAGACTGACTATAAATTCAAAATGTTAAAAATTTGTCGTAAAATTCTTTAATGGAAATAGAAAAAAATAATAATATTTTTTCTTCATAAAAAAACCATTCAAGGGATCATTGAATTATATTTTTAAAAACGTTTTATTTAGACATAAGTTCAGAAGAAAATTAATATCTGGAGCAGTTTTTTCCCATATTTTTAACTGGCTACAATTTGTTCAGCTTCTGTTTTAGACGTTACTGAATCTAGACAAAAAGCTGATTCAGCTTGAAGTATCGTTTTTCTCCGGTAAAGCTTTAGGTAAGACACTGGAAAAATCTTATTAATTTTTGTGGTATAGTTGTCATGCATTTATTTACTTTATAAGTATTTTAAAAAATCTTATGTATGGGCATTGGGCTCATTTGTGGTATTTGGTGGTCATATAACGTGGTTCAGTTTACCCTACACAAATTCACATACAAAAGTTTTAATTCTTTTTTTTCTCATTATTTAACGAAACGGGTTATTTAAAAAGCTTGACCAGAAAACATAAATAAAAAAAATTGAACTACTCGAAACACAACTCACAAAAAATATACTCTTATATTAAATTACTTCGAATTAAAATATTCTTTGATTAAAAATTCAGGTATGTTTCTAAATAAATGAATAAATCAAGTATTAATTATTCAAAATTATTCCTCGAAGCATTGTGTGCAAATTGCGCAAGTTATGTGTTATTATGTATTAAATATTCATTTAATAAATTAATTTCTACAAACAAAGCAGCTTTTACCAAGTAATACAATTCATGGAATAATTGAAATCTTTTAGCTACCCTGAATGTTTAGTCCATTTCTTCAATCAGCTTCCCATAAAAACTAATATTTTCACATATTTTCTGAGGTTTTCTATTATTTTCTCTAAAATAATAATCAACGCCATTTTACCTTTGATGTTTGAGGAGACCTTAAAAGAAATTCTAAGTTTTGAGTACGTTTTTGAAATTCCACAATATTGACGGAGAAAATAAATAATATTATGTACTAATATTAACATTTCGTCAACGAGAACATTTTTATATCCCTTATTAAATAGATAACATAGAAAGCCATCAGAATTGGAGTTAAAACATAATAACAATGAAAAAATGTAAAGGTCATTATAATCTGCACTAAAGTTGACGTCAAATAAAACCAACGACAGTGTTAAAGTAATTTTGAATTGCAAATCATTGCACTATGCCCCTTTTAAACAAAAGAATTTGTAAAACACGACATAATGTGAACATAAATTTTTAATGTAACTTAATTTTAACATGTACCTACGTTGATCAAAACAGGTCGTATGACATAACTTGAAAAGTATTTATTAGTTATTTATATCATTAATTGAATAATTTTAGTTTAAGATAAATGAATATTATGCAGAGAGAGGAGCTTGGACGGTGGAAGTAAGCGTTTAACGCGCGTTAGTTAGGGACCGTTTAAACCTCCACCTGGGTCGCGAGTTCCAGGCACTGTTGAAGCTCATCTCCCTACAACGCCAAGGGCCCATAGAATTCTGAGAGGTTTCGTCTCATAATTAAAAAGTAAACCTTGAGTGCCTTAAAATTTGACACATGATTATTTTTTTGTAATCAGGCCAATGTTTAACATTATTTGAAAATACATAAAGGGTTCAAGAGTCATTGAATAACGTTAGAATACGTAATAGAGTAATCATTGTCAAATTCGTACTGTTTAAATTAATGTTAACCGATTTCAACATAAAAAAAGAACGAATTGTAATGCTTAACTTTTTATGCTAATGAATACTGCGTTATAATTAACATTGAAAAATACCGAGAAAACTACTGAGTTCAATTTTAAAAGCAATAAGTATAACTAGATGGAATATTTAAATTTTGAAATGAGGTATAAATACTTTTTTCAAAGACAGATCGCAAATATTTGAAATTCTTTTCATTATTTATGCCAAATCCGTTTTTCTTTATCTATATAATCCCGTTATTGATGAATGGATTGATAACTAAAAAATTTTTTTACCTAGACGCTGTATATATTTAATATTATTGAAAAATATAATACTGGGCGTATAACAGACATTAATTGATTTGCAAAAAGAAAACATTAAACCGAAGCAATTGTATTTAATATGTGATGCAGACATCATATAAGGCGGATGAATTTTTTCATTCAAAAATAGTTTTAAAAGACAACGTCTGTTTAAAAGCTTTGATGTAGAGATTATAACAGTTAAAATTTTATTGTAGAATTTTATGATTATTTTTTTTATCAAATTCTTTGCGCTTTGGACTTTTAATCCATATCTAAACAAACCATTACGTGTAGTATTGACTACACGTTTCCATAGCTTTCATATTCATATTCATTTCATATCATCTTGACCAAGAAATGTCCTTCTATTGAGAAGGTAAATTGTTCTTAAAAAATATAAAAAAAAATCATAACAATCTATTTATAAATGTATAAAAAGTTACATAAATTACAAAGAGTTTTTTAAATAAATTATTCTCAATTGTAAAATGTATAAATGCCTACAAAAGTTTTCCATTAACAACTATAGTGTGTATTTGACCAATTTTTTTAATATGCGTAATTTAATTTTTTATAATTTAGTTATAAAATTTAAAACAATAGGCATCGTTAAGACTATTTGTCCTTTTTATATCTGCCTCAATATATTTTTAATAAATACAGTATTCTGAATTAACTAGTACACACTTTTCTTTAAGAATAGCACCTGTTTCACAAATGAGAATAAAATAAAGAAAACATATTTAACTTTCATCACTTTTATAATTCTATGGGATCGCCAAGCAAGAATAAATAAATACTATAAAAAAATAGTATGATATATCACAAACATATTACATTATATTTTGCAACAGTTTCATTTCGTTTGTACACAGAACAATTTTATTTTAGAGTCATATCGTAAAAATGCATGCAAGCAATGCTAGAAACAAATGGAACACAAACAGTAACATACTCACCTTTATTTTAATCACTTATATGACCGAAGACAATATGGAACTGTATACAACGTGGACACCGTCCACTCCACGTCTGTCAACAAACGCAAAGGTGCGATGTATTTAAAACGTCCTATTAAAAAATATGCACAGGGTGCTCTGAGTTATTCATGAAAACAATAGTTTAATTACAATGCAAGACAAAGTCCTTTAATTCGATTAAATAATAAGTTCCAATACATACATATATAATAACAATGTAATTTTCATTACGTTATGGGCTATTATACGATTATGAAATCTATGGTATTATTTTAATAAATGTGAAGAAGTTTCATAAATACTTTTTAATCGCATTCTTTTAAGGTTTCTTTTTCAGAGAAAATGATTCCATATGAACGAAAAACGATTATTTAGTAATATATGCTTACGATATAAATCCATCCTATTAAATTTCAGACAAACAGTTCGCGGGTCTTGTTAATTTTTCAATTATAAACAAAAATTTATAAATTGTTCCTTTAATGTTCGGATAAGAATTTATTACCTTTTAATAGTGTATTGTTTTAGGTGATATTTAAATTGGCTAACGTATTTCAAAGCCTCTCTTCATTAATAATTGTCAATACAAATGAACTCAAGTCTACGAGATCAAATTCAAATCGGGTCGTTAACTTGTCAAGAGATTTAAATACAACAGATGAAAGCAAGAAGCATGCAACTGACACATTGATAGTTAACTTACAAACATACGAAACAAAGTTTCCTAGTCATATATCAACCCCATACTCAAACATATTAACCCTAAACAGTCGAAATAAAGTCATTTTTACTGTAGATACGAGTATGCATTAATAATATAGAAACCTCACATAAATTTAAAGGTCTAACTGTGAAGTAATAACACTCTCCTATTTTAAAATTTAACTAAATAATATGATAGTTGAATCCGATATCATAGCTTTCTTCAATGTGTATCATGTATGTTGAAAATGTTAAAATACATTAGATAAAAAAAATATATAAAAATATATCAAAAGACCTAATTGAAAAGGACATTCTATAGCTGGTAGCTGTAACAAGAAATCATATAAAGTTTAATAAAAAATTTACAGATTAAAATACAAAAAAAAAGTATTTCTATTTTAAATATAAAAATTAATCGTTCTTAGAACACGCTGTATTTAAATATATACTGTAATTTTCGATCTATTACGACAAAATTACGAGCGGTCAAATACCAGAAGTTCTAGGTCACAGTTCCGTCATTTGCTCTTCTATGAACAGCTTTAAATAAGATTTTCGAATGAAAGAAAATACATGTAAAACCTAACGTTTATTAAATAATTCCTAACATTAACAAGTATGGAAATAATAACATAAATAAATTAGTACATGTGATATAAATTAATAGTATTGATAATTGCTCTATAAAATACAATGACATAAAAAAATAAGAAAAAAATACACTTTCTGTTATATTTCGTCATAATATACAAGTTTAGACATTATTGAAAATAACCTATTCAATAATATGTATGCAACGTAAGGGAACATAACGCATTGTTTGCTAATGAGCTGTTTTGAGCGTTTTGATAAAATCCCGTGACCCCTAGCTTAACGCCGACTATATTATAATAATATCAATACCAAGAATTTAATTGAATGTAAAAAATTTCCTTAATATAATTTATAACAAAAAAAAATATCATACTCAAAATAAGAGTACCCTACTATGTATAATCAAAATTATTCTATCCTTACGCACCTTAAAAGAAAAGATTTTAAATTATATATGTATTGTATAGTCCCTCACCATAATAAATATTCCCCCCTAGAAAGTTACAGTTTCAGTGTTAAATGTAGATTTACGTAATTATTCACCATTAGTGAGTTTCAGCATTCCATTTTTTATAGTAAACTCATATACGAGTAGACGCTTTCAAGGTTCATTGACCTCTCTATCAATATCGTTGGTGGTTAATATAAATTGTAAATCATAAGAAACGCTGTTAATAAATCGAACTACCACAATTATTCTGAGTACACTTCTGACATGGCAACATATTTCAATTTAACCACATTTTAAAATTGCCACTTCGTTCTCCTCTTAATATCTAAATGATCCTATAATAACACCTTCATGTTTCTATAGTAGATTTTTTTTTGAGATATGCCTTTATTTAAAAATATATGGATTGAAATCAATCAGAAATAATTTCAATGTAAGTCAAAGTTATCAAAACTATCTTGACAAAGTATCATTACAATGTTTACTAAAGAGGTTTACAAAATAAATGTGACGTTCTCATTTAAGTAAAAGGATTTTATTTAAAAATCATTAATATTGCAGTTTTCCTTTTCACACATTGAATTGTAAAACAATAAAAACCTTGAACATTCTTGTGAGCTCATAAAATTTTTGTGACGTTTGTTACATACACAATCAAATCACTTGTTTACATGAAAAAAATATACTATGTATACCATTTGGATGGAAAAAATAATAATAATATAAATATAGGAAAAAATATACAGATAACATATATATATATATTTTTTATTACGTGATGTAGTCATTTGAAAAGTAAGAAAATTTTTATGGTTTTATATAGTCTGCAAGTCTGTTAAAATATGTTCCAATATCACTTCAAAAGTAAGCGATCGAGTTAAATAAGAAATTTGTTGTTTCACCAATTAGACCAATATGATAAATACTTAACAAAGAGATAGCAAAGAGAAACTTATACAAAAAGTTATGTTCAGCTAAAAACGATATCTAAACAATGATAATATCTGCAAATTGTCCAATTAGGAACCTTAATTATCGCCAAAACTAAAAAAGCTGAAGCTCATTATTGAAGGGGCTAAAACGCAAGATACTAGCAATTCAATGATTAGTAGAAAAACTAAAACTTTACTTCACTAGTCATAGCCAACGTTATAATGTTTAAGATAATCTGAATATCGACTGTTAACTTTTTTTCAGTATCACAGGCTATGGTTTATTTAACAAATCAATTCTTATGGTTTTTCCATCCAGTTCAACAGAGCATTTATGAAAGTTGAAACTACTGCGGCTTACAATCCTCTGGAAATCCGTGGGTTCATAACATACTGGGTTAAGCATCTCGGGGTGGGATTCTTACCCCACTCTATTGCATGCCATTTTTATTGGGATCTATTGAAAATTATGAAAAAAAACTGAAGACAATAACGAGCTTAGACTTGGATTTACATAAACTAGCCTACATATACAATGTTATTATTATTTCTTTTATAATATGACCTTCATCCGTGCAGATATACAATGTTTTTAGTTTTATTCGCACTAGAAACGTTGAATATATTGTCAACGTCAACGTTTTTATTTGTTGGACGAATTATAAGCAATATTACCAATAATCCCACGGATGACTTGACATAAGTTCATGAAGGTTATATATATTCTACTAAACTGATCGAAATGGTGAAACCTTAATGGTAGAAAATTTCGAACAATTCCTCAGAACATTCGCCATTGTAATACCGATCACACGAAATCCCTTTGGAAGCTTATTGCTATTGACGACAATGCGAACGCCTGGGGGTATGCTGTAATGTTGTGGATAAGACATTCTCTAACTTCTCTAATTAAAAAATGAATATGGTTATAATATTAATATTATTTTCTTTGATAATTTTAAATAGACTCAATTTGTGTATTATGATAAAGTCGACAAATATTAAACAGAAATATCTAAATACGAAGCTCTTTACGTTTTTCATGATTTACCCTAGATAAGAACTATAAAGTGAGCAGATTTATAAATGAAAAACTGTTACCGATTCCTAAGTAGCCTGACGATGCCTACTTGAGCAAAGCATACATCAGGCAAATGTAAGTTAAACAACATACTCTATAGTCTATATAATATAAGTCTAGAATATACGTATTTTAAAATAAATGTATTTTAAATTAATAAACAATTACTTGAAGTCATAAGAATCAAGTTTTATTCAAGTATTTCAAACTTTTCTTGATGTCATAAATAGTAAAAAAGAACTTATTTAAATTTTTTACCAACTATAAAAAAGGGCATAGTCAATTCCTTTCTAAGCAATACGTATTGATTTAAGCTACTTCTCTTACGTATGTGTTTTGTTTCTGTGTATGAAACATTTTTTATTCATAATATTTACTCAAACATGACCGAGCAAGAAACTATAAAACAAATTAGTTAAAAAACGAATAGTGCTTAGGTACTTAGGTATTACTAAAATTTTCACTATCTTTTATTCATGATAACAAAAGGATTGAGTGAAATAACTATAGAGAAAGAATACTTTTTTTATAATTTTCATTCACCTTTTCTCATTTGAACAACTCGTTCAGTTTCGGTACCTGAAAATCTGAAAGGGTTCAGTAAATATAAAAGCCCTCTCGAATTTCTTTGTGCAAACAATAGCCCGTGTTTGCCGAAGTTCCGATATCAGCGAACAACAAAATTAAGAGAGATATTTTCTCGAACACGTACGATAATTTCCTTTCAAAATAATAACGGAATAGTATCCACAAAGGAAATTGAAGCACATTTTTTATGTTCATACAATACTGAGACTACTACCTTGTGACGATTTTTGGCTTTTATTTTCAAGTCCATTATTTATTTATATATATTTTATTTATACTAAAGTATGGCGCTATTCTTCTTAATTACATTTAAATTATCTCCAATCTAAATTACTTAAAGTGGCCTCTGAGTTGAAGAGCATTAATTCTTTCTCGGTGTCTTTAGTAATTAATTCTTTATTTACTGACATTGCAAATGTTGAAGTTAATATGTGTGGTGCATTTATATATAATATCTGGACACCGAGCTTTGCTTGTTATTTAGGAATTATTAGTATGTATTTATTTTTGTGTTTTTCTTTTATTTCGTTAAGGCATTTCTAAGTGAACACGTTAAGAAGACACAAAACTATATAAATAAACAATAAATTTCTTAGTCGAACTGGAAAACAAGCACTCATCGACTTCCTATTACTTAGCAACGCCATCTGCTGTTATGTTATTAAAGCAATTAGTAAAAGCAATTAGCACAAAGTAGTAGTATTATTCGCCAATAGATGTCAGGGAGAGTAATTTTTCATAAAATGACATTTTCTAAACTGATTCCTAGCTATATCGATTTATCGCCCTGAAACCCGCTATGTAGTAAATTTCAAGAAAATCGTTCTCGTTAATGAATTATATATAAATATATATACAATAATTGCTCATTTAAAGATATAAGATAAGATTAAAGATATAAGATATATATTGTAATAGGGTAGTTATAGGGATGTTTTAAAGAAGTACCATAGGTACTTACATATAATATAAAAGGCCAGTAGCATGGGTCAAGCTGCAAAACCTCAATTTGATTGCTTCTCCTGTTTGTGTAATTAGATATAAATATTATTTCTTGTCGTCTGCAATTTTGTTCTAGTTTCCTTTCTTCAAGCGGCTTGTAAGCTTAAATTTATATAACATACATTTTATTACTTTATTTTATGCTAAGTTTTGCCTAATAAATTTTACATGTATATATGTACATATAAGGAACCACTTAATTCGATTATCTCAAAAATAAGTATGTCTTATTCATATATACAATGCTATTTATTTTTATACTATGTAGATACAAATAGATTTTACAGTTTTATTTAACCTTAAAAATTTTAAATCAGAAGAAATGTAATCCTAGAAAAAAGATATTTAAATGAACATAGGTGTTTTTTCCTTTTATTCACCGAAATCATATGTTTTATCTTAACCTACAATCGGACTACATAACTGCTAATTGCATCGTGTATTTGAAAAATTTTACCAAAATCATATTATTTCATATAAAACAAAAGACTGCTGTGTTCTACAATTTATTAGTAATAATATTCAAGTACAAAAATATATTATTAATAATTCAATTATTCTTATGATCGTAGTTATATTTGTGACTATTAAAATGAAAGGGAGATAAATCTTAATTGTTAAAAAATTATAATTCGCCTTTTAAAAATCTTTGCTTGATTGATCGAATCATTCAGTCTACGCAATCATGCTTTAGGACATCATGATAAAATATCGGAAAAAAAAACTTTTTTATTATACTTATCACATATTGTCTGTACCTGAGTTTTTTTATTTTTGGTGGTAAGTTTATAAAGTGTTTTTGAATAAGATTTAATTTATAATAATTTATTTACTAAGTGATTTCAATATTAATACCATAACTTAAAAACATTGAATATTACTACCATCCTTGTTTAACGAATATTGCTACGTTCCTATTACGGATTACTCTAAATAGTCTTCTACGTTCATAAACTAGAAAGTAGAAGGCAATAAATGTTTTCATTCGATTCATTATTAAAATGTAACAAGAAAATTAATAAAATGTAACAAAATTTGTTTGATCAGGTAGTTACTTCAACTGTCTTTGTGGAGGTTAGGCTTCATTCTGCAACAACAACTTCTCTTATTCCTCGTCATGTGTTTGAGGTGGATTATACTTTGTTTTAGTGACAAAAATATAAAAGCATATGTGTATTTTAGAAGAAAAATAACAACAATCATTTACCGCGACATCTAGCGGTTTTTTCTACAATAATGATGAATTTAGATAGAGTAAGCTTTCATAACAACGACATCTGTTGAGGAATAATAAAACCAGAAATGTCTTTTATGCTGTACCTCTCAAAAGATTGTAACAAGTTTTAAAAACTGAATATATTTTTTTAAAAGCCAATTAAATAGGTATATAATATTTACAAACGCTACAATGTTTTAAACTAGATCGCAGGTTATTTATTACAATTTATTGACTTTATGTATATAATTGTAATTTCTAAAAAATCTCAATTTCAATAAATTATTTTTAAACTTCAAAATGTGATATATATTTATTTATTAAGTAAATTATTAAAGAATAGGAAAATAAATAAGTTAAAGTTTCAGGTATGTAGGAATTGAGGTAAAAAATTAAAATCTGGTACACATAATCATATTTCTTTTAATGTTTACATTAGAAACATTGATAACATACAATGTGTTTACGTATTGCACTAACTCTATTAATATTTTACAATCAGTAATGGTCAATAAAGACTCAATAGTATAAACACCAAAATACCTAAAATTAGAAAAGGTATATTTATATTTAACAATTGGAAGTAACATTAATTTGGGCAGTCGTTACACTATAACTATGACCTTAAAGTACCTTAGTGAAAAGAGATATATCTAATATATATATTATAGTATATAATTTTTGTCCTTGTACCAGAGATGGCTTAAATTACAAATGATATCAACATTTAATGTAAACAAGAAAGGTAATTGGTAGAGAATATTTTGCATTTCTTACATAATAAACATAAATGATTGAACTTTCTTCTATCAATAATCTGCCTTACAAATTTTATGCAAAATCAATAAACAAAACATAAAAATGCTTGAGAAGTAATTATTATTTATCTTAAAAACTAATGCCATTTATAAATCACAGATATTTATCTACCAGTAATAGTAAACACTAAGTATAATTATAACATTTAAATGTTTTAGCAAAATTTTCCTGTGTACATTTACTTCTTATCATCCATATTAATTTTTTCAACGACCACAACAGGTTTTTTATCTTTAATATTGTTCAACATGTTAGATGTATCTGGTACCAGCTTATTACAGACTGGTATCATTGTTTTAAAACAATTTAGTTCTTCATTAGGTTTGTTACTTGATTCTCCCTTATCTTGTCCATCCGTAGATAATCTTGTTGTTGATTTAAGATCAAATCTTTTGATTTGAGATGTTCTGGTTGTTTTTTTTGCGACCTTCTTACTAGTATTATTAGACTTATCATCATTTTTACGTTTCTTTCCTACTTTGTCTTTATCGTCTATCTTCATTTTATTTATACTAACTATTGGCATTCTACAAGTCTCGGAGCAGTTAGTTGTTTTATGAACTTTTAATTCTTTCATTGATGAGAATTTCTTTTCACACTTATTGCATTGGTAAAAAATGTGGTAAGATCTAGACATAGGTTCCTCTTTGTCTTCAGCAGGGTTAAATGTCAAGGATGTATAAGTTGTAGTTTTCATTTTCTTATGAACCTTTTGCTGGTGCATCAAATGTGTATTAAGATCTTTACTTAGCGCTGAACAAACAGTACATTTTAAAACAACATCACCCATCTTGGCATAGCTTACGATCTCTGTAGGGTGGACATGGTCTTTCACTTCCGATTCCATGATACTTTTTTTGCACACAAGACATATAACACTGCTAACATTCGCACTAGGTTTTTTAGCATATTCTTGTGGTGGCACTTTTGGTATAGATGCGCTCATTAAACGCAAGGTTTCTGGAGCATGGTATCTCTTATGGTGATTAATAACAGCCGTTCTAGTTCCATTAAATGAACAATAGCCGCAAGAATACGGTTTAAGGTTGTAATGTTTGAGAATGTGCTTGCGCATCTGTTCGCGCTGCGGTATCACTTGCCCGCAAATAGTGCAATTCCGACTGCAAGAAGCGCCTATATCCTTTTCAACTGGTTCGTCAATAACTAATTTCTCTTCATCACTATCTGTGGGAATAGGTACTTGAGGTTGGTGGAAATCCGGGGTAGGGATATTTTCTTCATAACGAACGACCAGCAAAGATTCATCGAGTCTGGAATCTTTCTTGGGACTCGTCTGTGCTTGGGGTTCTTCTGCCATGCCGAGCCTTTGTACTGCGAGTACGGTCTTGACCCAGTTGTCCCTTGCAATTGGGTCTCGGGGTGCTTCACTGGGCCGAGCTGCAGGGCGAAGAGACAGGTGAGCACTTCGACAGTGAAACTGCGCTTCGTGAAAAGTCTGGAAGGTCAGGTAACATGTACTGCAGAACCATCTGAAATTTTAGTTATACTTAATATTATAAGCACTCAATTCGGCACAATTGAAGTGATTAAGACTTTCAACTTTCAGACGTCACTAAAATTTTAAGTATTATTATTAACTTATCGTAAGATAATAATAATACATACTTCTATATTTTTGATTTATACACCTGTTTCTTACTTTTTAAATACAAACCTTATTTTGTTTAGCTCGCTTTCAAGGTGATTTTGCATGAGATCCTCCTCTTTAAACGTAGCGCCACATTTGGGACAGCAGTACAAACGATTGACCGGTGCACCAATTGCTCCAAATATCTTATTAAAATCCTCAATAGAAATGTCTGAATTATTGCTTTTCGATGTATTCTGAGATAATTCCATTTGATGTGACTGAATTTTGTTAACTTCCGGAGCAGTTCGGAAAATTTCAGCTTTCTGTTTTAGTAAATTTTCTTTATACTTTTCAATTAGTGTTGTTTGGTGTTCCAATAACTTATTCACCCACGTCTCAACTCGGTGATCAATTTGTAGAGCTATCGGTTCTCTATTCTGACAATGTTCTACTTGCATGTGCTCACTTAATCCGGCTTTATGAAACGCTTTATAAGAACAGATACTGCAACCCCACCTAAAAATTATATAAAAATAAATTAAATTTCCATTAATTTGTTTTCCCAAATAATAAACTTGCTCAAAAAAGGACATCTACACTTACTTCCTATATTTCAATTCTTCATACAAATGCGATTGAATTGTTTCTATGTCATCTTCCATTACATTTTTACACAAAGGACACATATATTTTAAGCCATTGGGGTCGCAAAATTCACCAAAATCATGACATATATCTTGAAGTTTTTCTTCAATTGGTTCTATAAATTCTTTTTTAACTAAATTCAAATCTACTGTGGAAACAACAGGTGTCGACAGGGGTTGTAAAGGAGGAATATCAAGGTTTGGAGGTTCGCACTTCAATTGAGGCTCAAAAATTTCGTTCTTTTGTCTCTGTTTTTGCCACTTCGGAGTACCACCAGGCTCATCTGGTATCGAGTCTTTTCTATAGTAATAATAGAAAACCTCCTCAGGTTTTTCCGGATGCGATTCCGCTTGATGTTTTGATATGTTCTCTGCATTTGATGTTCTAAACTCACAAAAAACACATTTGTATTGCATCTTTGAGTTATGTTCCTTAGCACAATGATCTACTACCTGGAGTTCTAGGAGGCTCTTAAAGTTACATAACCCACACTGCCATAGTTTTAAATCCATTGTGGGCGCTGCATTTTGAACTGGGTTTGTTATAGAAGTTGTCGTGGTTCCCTCTCTTACAACCATAACTTGTCCACCCTTGTGGGTATCTACTAAATGTTTTTGAAGTATTTCGCGTTTATGGTGATAGTATGTGCACAACGAACAAGCATACAACTCAGAATCGTGCATTTTCAGATGATCGATAATTCTGGATGAAGTCAACGGTTGCGACGTATCGAAAAATTTATGAGGGGCGCAATGTACGCAGTGAAACTCGCTACAATCGGCGTGCAATGTTTCCCAGTGACACTTCAACATAGACTCGTCGACAGATATATAAGTACAACCTTTTGCTCCACAAGTTAGTCGCTGTTTTTCTGTCACATATTTAGGGAAATGCGATGCAGCTTCTGACGGTAGGAGTACAATGGTGTTCTCAGTCTTATTCTTATCAGGTGTCCTAGTAACAATAGAACTTGAAGCTAAATTGACCATTTTGTCGAAATGTTTTTCATTCGTCTCTAAATGAGGCACCGGATTAACTGGTGCTGTCTGTGGCACTGGTTGTTGTTGAGCATGTGACAGTAAATGTCTTACCATGTTCAATTTGACTTTTGTATTAAATTCGCAGAGTGAACAGAATACTAAATCATCTAATATTGGATTAATCGGCAGTAAGTCCACGTCTTGGGGTCCATAACGTCTGATTTTTTCTGGAACTACCGGTTTTTCTTTGCTGCCTACAGATCTCTTTCGTTTATTTGGAGCATCAACTTGTTTGGCACCAGTTCCTTCACTATTTTTGTTAGCAATATTAAAATGTTCTAATTTACGGTGTTCTTTAAGAAGAGCAGCTGAATTAAATTCACGATGGCATTTAGTACAAACAAATTTTAGAGGTTTGCCTGTGAGGCTATGCACCTCGTAATAATGATTCAGGACATCACTTTTGATTAATTTCACTGAACAGTGAGCACAGGAAATAGGATCGGGGACGGCAGCATAACACCACATCATGTGCCGTTTCAACCCAACACCGGTATTGAGAACCATTTTACATTTGGCACACATAAATAAGTCCTTCAAAGCAACTTTTATCTCTTTTCTACTGGCTTTATTATTAGATTCAAGGGAGCTTTGAACAGAATTGTCTTCATCGCTATCCAAACAGTATATAACCGGTTGATTTTCAACAGTTTTTTCGACATTTAATAATTCGATTTTCGTCAAAGTTTCCTTCTCATTTTTAGACAGAACCTCCTTTACTGCCGTTATGGGTGTGCTGGTTCTGGTTGGGATAAATTCTGATTGCATTGTTAGAATTGATTCATCATTTAACCCAACGGGTCTTATTTCAGATTCATTATCAAAAATTAACTCAAAATCTTTATATTGTGTGTTCGTTTCTTCTGACGGTGCAGTAGTTTCAACCTTAAGGCAGGTTTGCCCCAAAAGTTTTTCCAATTCTATGGACCTTTCTGCCTCTTTTACAGGATTATCTTTAACTTTGCTCATAATAATTTCTTTTGCGAGGACATTCGATTTAGTTAAATGTGCTAGTGGCAAAACTCTCAAATCTGATAACCCCTCCTGGAAAAAGTTGTAGGAAAATTTTACAATTATTTGAAATATAATTACATTATAATTACTAAAGTTTCCTTTGGCATTGTAACAAATACCTTATTGGTTATAATCCGTAAATAAGCTTTAGGTAGTTTAGTAGGATGATAAACTGAAGCGTGTGCTAATAATTCGGGTTCATTATCAGCTCCGTGAATGCACCAACAACATTGGTATAACTTTAAACCATGAATTTTCAAATGTCGTACCAAATCAGTTGGCGTCGCGACTTTAGCGGCACACATCTGAAATTATAATTATAATATTACTACATCCAAATTATTTACAACTCACAAAACTTTAACATATTTCCGGTTTAAATAATCGAGTATAAAGAACAGAACAATTGAGAAAAAAAATCTTACAAAACATTTAAAATCAGCGGCTGAGGCGTGACGGGTCTGAAGATGTTCACAGAATTTTCCAGGAGTATAAGTTTTAAACTTACAGCGTTCCTCGGAATCACCTTGAGCTGAGAATATATAAAATAAGGTTCTTTATGCGACGGAGTAACAAACGCTTTATTTATTAAGAATTAAGTCGAAGACGTGTTAAATGTATGCATTATAAGAGACAATGCTTATTGCTTCTTTTATTATGTAAACATGCCGTGTGTACATTTCTTTGCCGTCTAGCCATGACGACTAAACCCTCATGTTATTGTAACAATTAAATAAATATTGATTCAAACCATGTGCTTTAACACATACTGGAGTAAAATACGATGACCACCAATTTTTTAAGATACATATGCCATTGTAAAAATAACAGCTATATTTTATTTTGAGTTAACATTAATAAAAAAAACTCATTCAATTAATGAAAAAACAAAAACATACCATTGCAAATGTAATGAGGAACCGCAATTTCTCGAGATAGTAAGATGTCTTCCTCACAAACAGTTTTAAATGAGGTATGTAAAATCGCATTTGACGTAGTTTCATCGTGTATCCTCTTGAGATGCGCTTTCACAAGTTGACCTGCAGCTGCACGGTAGAAACACTTTCCGCAAATGTATTGACAGCTTCCATGACTTTTAAATACATGCGTTATCAAATCTATAGCATTTTGATGACAATCAAAATCACAATAAACACAATTTAATGCATCCTCTCCACCAAGCCGCGCGTGCGTTGATGCATGAAGAAATGCGTCTTCAGCACTATCAGATGTAAATGAACAAAATCGTCCTGAACATTTAAAAACATGACCTAGTTTGTTCTCCGACATCATGACATCCAAGACAACCCGGTGTTTCTTAGACATAATCTCGGCTTGAACTTCTTCATACTTATACAGTTTCTCGAAAGGCACACTATTATTACTAGTAGTGTGGTGAGATGGACTGTGTCGTGGACTGGCCAAGGGTGATCGAAGACTAATAACATTTTCTATGACAGCTAAAACTGGGGATTTACTGACGTCCGACACTGCGGTATTACCCTTATATGATTCGCTAGTACCCTTATTTGATTCGGTAGTATCCGATATTGGACGAACATTAATATACACTTTGGGTTCTTGTTTCACTAGAATAGGTTGATTTTCAGTAACTGTAGCAGATTCGATATTTGAAGGTTTTTCAGGTGTTTCTTCCAAAATCGGAAAATCGTCTAGGTGTTTATCAAGAAAGTGACACAAACAATCCATAAAGAAATGTGTACCTTGCGGTGTAACAATCACTTTACAAACATAACAATAGCCGTCCCATTTTTCTGAATGTTTCATTTGAACATGCTTTTTAAAAGAAATAAGAAGCGTAGTTCTGTAATGCATATTACCATTAATACAACATATGTATTCTTTTGAACCAGTTCTGTTATATTGTATTTTGAAATGAGGACAATCAAATAAATTTTGTGGAAATTCAGATAAATCTTTGAGTCCTTTGTTGAGTTGATTTTCAGAATTGGTCTCTATAGCAAGTTCTGGTTCTATAACACGTGAAAGATCTTTTTCTGGTTCACTTCTACTTGTATCGTTAGTATCTGCACCAATTTTTAAAACAGGTAGGTCTCTGTCATCGGAGTCTTTATCATTGGAAATATCATCCATGATATCGTTTTCAAAAGTAATTTTTGACTTAATATTGTTTGTAATAATTGTATTTTCGCTGGAATCATCTCCATTAGCACAGATTAAACTCTCATTTAAATTTAGACTAGACTCTGTCAATGAATTATTTTCAAGTTGTACAATTTCAGAAAAACTGATGTTAGAACAGGAACTTCTCAGCACTCGAGAAGGTTCCTTATCGTTTTGTATATTTTCATTATCTTTCGCCATTTCTTTTAAAATACTATTGATATATGGTCGAGTCAAAGAAGCCAAATTAATATTATAAATTGGAGTTGGTTCGTCATTGTGTCTCAAAATTAAATGTGTCTTTAGATTTTCTACAGATATTTGAGTGTAATTACATTCTCCACATATGTAACCGAGTAATTGACCTTTCGCTTCTGTAGGAGGCGGGGGGATATCTAAAATAAATGGACTGCTATTGTCATTACTACCTTCTGAACAAAGTTGTTTATATTCACCAGTGTGCACGCTTACGACGTGCCAAAAGAATGATTCAATTAAGGGCTTATTTCTAGAAAATTCCTTGAAACAAAATCGGCACACAAATTTTTTTGAAGTTACTTTACTAATAGCTTGAATATTGACTTCTTTTGATTCTGTTATCGCTGACTTTGCGACAGCTGGACTCATTCGTGAACATGGAATTTCTGAGCAAGGATGATGCTTTTTATAATGATGTACTATTTCTTCACCACTAAAGATACAAAGACGACAATCATAAGTAGTGTTTTTCTTCCGGAAGCAATACATTTTGTCAATGTAACAATTCAAGTCAGGTATGGTAACATCAACTTGGGGTATTACGGATTCTTTTTCGGTAATATTTTCATCTTGTTTCTGATTAATTGACTTCTTTCTACATTTGGACTTTATAATTCCAGATCTCCATCCTTTACGACGTCTGCGTTTTGTTTTCTTAATTTCCGTTAAAAGTTCATTGCTACCGAATCTTTTCGATGAACCTAAGGATTCGAAATCTGATCCCGAACTATCGTTTTTATCACTAAGGTTACTTGTACCTTTTATAGAGTCTGTCTCAAAATCATACGGATCACTTTTATTTTCTGTAGGTTTAACTGTAGAAGTTTGTACCGATTTGTTTTTTATTTCATTTTCAAATATTTTTTTGCCCTTAGCCTTTTTTCCTTTTTCAATAGATGCAGCGTCCTCTCCACACCCCATAATATCTTTAATTTTTTTTAGAACTACTATCGGTTTAGGTTCACCATGAGCAATACTTTCTTGTTGTTTGTTGCGCTTTCGATCAGCCAATTTTGCCATACGGCACTTTCTTATTCCAGTCGAATTAAGCACGTCATCTCTTATGAACATTTCTCTTATGTCATCTTGTAAATTTTTCAATTCTCTAGATAGCTTTTTTACGGAAGGGTTCCCAAACTTTACTTCTACGGTATCTGATTGAGCTAAACGACTATTTTTTTTACACGTTTTCTTTATAAAAGTTTTCTTTTTTCGCTTTTTAGGAACAGAACCTTTTTTAATGACCGTTTTAACATTATTTTCGACCGTATTTGGTCCTTCCTTTTCTTTATTTGCAGATTTTATTTCTAAGAGCCTTTCACAGTCTTCCATATTTATTTCTAATGGACAAAGTATTTCTTTTTGAGGACTAAAATTATTCGATTCTGAAACTGCTTCACCTACATTGTCATTAGATTTAGTTTTATCGTTAGAATTCACAATATCTACAATTTGTTGAGTTTTCGACTGAGATTCAGGATCTTTATCCTTATTTTGGCTTTCTTCTTTATTCTTTGTTTCTGTATCGTTGATGACCTCTTCATCGTCAGACACAAGTTCGCTTAGTTTCTCTAATTTCTTTTTAATTTTTTCGCACTCACTGGATTGATCTCCTAACAAACCAAGAAGTTCTTTTATCTTTGACTTATCCTGTAAGATTGATAAAAGCTTGCCAATAGATTCTATTTGCGTTTTGTTTGTAGAAGGTAAACTGGATTCTATCATATCCGCTTTTGTTTTCACGTTATTGTCAGTCGAAGAGAAATCAGAATCCATCATTTCTATTGTGGGTTTCTTAGTCATTTCCAGACAATTTCCATCCAATTTGGTCTCGGGAACGTCACTATTTTCAATAATTCTATCAGGTGTTTTCATTTCATCAACATCACCAGTAATTTTTTTACGGACTTCGCTGTTATTAGCTGGTCTTTTTTCCGAATGATTGAAAGTGGTGGACACTACAGCCTCATTATTTAATTCAACATTTTTTGTCATTTGTGTAAGAGGCATTATGTTTTCTTCGTTAATTAAAATATCACCTGAAATGCATTCTTCTTTAGTGTTACCAATTTCTAAGTTACTCTCTTGTTTGTCTTCTTGTTTGGAACTAATTCCCTTTTCATTATTTGTTGTAACCAAACTGGTATCATCCGTTTTTACATTCTGTACAACTGTCGAAACCATTAAACCGGGAATTTGTACATTTTTAGGTATATTTAATTTGTTATTTTTACATGGGTTTGAATCGTTTTCTATTAGATTTTCAATACTCACGTCTTTTGAAAAATCAGTACTATCAGAGTCTAAAATCTTATGTGACTCTAAATCGTCATCTAAATCCGCAATTAAATCATTTATATTATCTATCTGATTTGATATGAAATTGTCAGAAAAAATTTCAATATCATCCACTTCAGAATTTATGAATTCATTTTTCGTTCTTTCACAATGATTGGCAGCACACAATAGTGATTTATAGTCAACATTTGGTTTTTCTTTTATGGCCGCATTCAATTTATTATTTTCTATAGAATTATCTTTCTGAATGGATATGATGGAATCATTATCGTCGGTATCCGATTTAATTTTTTGTAATGTCTTCAGTTTTCTTGTCATTAGGATAGGTGATTTTTCTCTAAAAGATTTTTCTACAGAAACATTTTTTGTGTCAGATCTAGTTACCCTTCTTTCATTGACAGTAGAAGTTTCAGGTACAATAACATTTTTATCTTCTTTCAAATGCTGAATATTATTAAGCTGCTTTTCGCTGTCGGATTCAATATCTGTTTTATTTATTACAGCTTGAATTTCATATTTACCTTCCATCCTCTCCTCTGCACCTGATAACAATTTAACATCTTTTGTAAGACTTTGACCCGATAAATCAATTAGGGATTTGTTTTTGTCTTCACTTCCCTTTGCAGCTTTTTGACAATCATTATCCGCGTTGTCTTTTATTTCATTTCCTTGAATGCTATCACTAAGAACTGTCTCTGTTATTTCACTGTTTCGCTTTATTTTCGGTATTTTGTAATTTTTAACACCGTATCCAGATCCTAAAATAGTTCCTTTGGTAATGTTATCATTTGTGTAAACTATGCCACAATGTTTAGAATCTCGTAAGTCGTTTTTCTTATCTTTAAACTTATTTTTTATCCCGTAAGACTCTCGGCACATTCTTGGATCTCTATTATTTTTTCTTGGTGAATATCTTAGACAAGCATTGAATGATTTTTTTCCTGACTCGAATATTTCTCTTTTATTGGACGACTTACAACTTGTTACGAAAGACACAGCTCTGCCAGGTTCTTCTGTTTTCTTAAAGTAACTTGAGACAGTCGAGTCCGATTTTAATTTAAACGATTTTAAGGATTCTTTTACGTCTTTAAAATTACCGATGCCCCCCCTAATTTCTCTTCCAACACTACTTGATCTTTGAAAAGACCTTCTCATAGTTTCACTTTTTGTTATGCTCAAAGATTGTTTTGATACGTGGAAACCTCGACTCTCATTGGAGTTGCTGGAAATCGACCTTCCGACGCTAGAAGCGCGTTGCCTACGAGCGTCAAATTTGGGTTTATCACCTGATTTGGTTTCAATTGACGAATTTTTAGAACTCTTATCGATTAAAAGTGAGTTACCAAAGTCAGAATGAACGCCAATTTTTTTATCTTTTGAAAGTACAGATCCTAAAGTCTGAGGTGACTGAGGTAACGATGGCGACAAATCCCTTGTATTTTTGCTATTTGATCTTTCGATATTATAGCAACGTCGATTTCTTTTGTCATAACTATTCGATTCATTTTGACGGCGATGGTTATAATTTGAAGAACCCCCCCGATGTCTAGTAAAAAAACGTTCTCCTTCTAGTTCCCTGTTATATTGTCGACAGTCAGTTTCTCGACGGGACAGTGGCTCCCGAAAATTACTTTCATTTTGTTCATAAAATTTATTTCTATCTTGTCTTCCCACATGCTGCCTATACGTATCTAAACGATTAAACCTATTACACTGATCCGAATCATGAGAAATTGAATTAAATTTTGACTCATAATTATCATATCGTTCCCTGTCTCGATCCCGCGCATGATAATTATCATAATCTGGATTTCTATATATTCTTCGATCCTGGGATTTATTGAATTTTTGTGCAAAGGCAACTTGTGTGTACTCAGACCTTCCAAAATTATGGGAAGAAGTCATCGAAGCCTCTTGCCTACCAAAGGGATGGGTCGGAGTAGGTGGACAATCATAACGACTAAAAGATGTAATTGTCGCTGAAGGGCAATCTATCCTTCTAAATGAATGTCTAGATGCCGCTTGGGCGTCGTTTCTTATATATGGCTCCCTTGATTCAACATTGTATCTATCATATGTTGCCATATATTCGTTATCCCGCACTTTAGATGGTTTTCTCAAGTTTCCAACGTCTTCCCAAACTGGAATGGTGTTTGAACTGTTTATTGAATTAAGTTGATTTTCCCAGACAGATATTTTATTGAAGGTTTTATTGGAGGTGTTTGAACTGTTTATTGAATTAAGTTGATTTTCCCTGACAGATATTTTATTGGAGGTTTTTATTGGTATTTCAACGTCTTCCCAAAATGGAACATCATTGGACCATGGCGACTTTCGTGCTTTTTCATTATAAGCCTGAGACTCAAAATTTTGATATATTGTATTCAAATTTTTGTGGTTATCATCATTATCAAATGAATTTCTGGATGGTGTTGTATCAAAAGGCATTGAACTATTTAGGCTATTCGGAGTCATACTTCCTCCTATATTTTGTATTCTATTCGGTGTCAAATTTGGCGCCAACCTGGGGGACAAAGTCACAGCGGCTCTATTTGGAGGCAAATTGACATTTATGTTAGGAGTAGATCCAGGCATGTTAATCGCCATGATTTGGTTGAAATTAGGGGAGAAATTTTCGTTTAATGAGTTTATTGGGTTTAAAGGGTGGTTTGAAGATAAGACAGAAATTCCTTGTGCTTGATGATTCATGATAGTAACATCTCTGTTCATTCGAGGGTCAGTCAAATTTGATATTTGCAGCCCATTATTATCGAATAACATACCTTCTTTAGCGAAAACATTTGAATTTTCGAGGTGAATTGGTAAAGGGGTAATAATGTTACCTACGTCTTGTGGCAAAATCTGTCTCATGTCTATATCTTTTTCTGACGTTACGACCGGCGTTTCAACTGGGTCAATAGGTATTATTATAGGTGGTTTAATACCCGTATCTGAAAAATCCTCATGATCAGGCGATTTTGGTGCTAAATGTTCATAAACATCGTCGACTGACAAATTGGATGTATCTTCAGTATCAGAAAAAGATTCAAACCATCTTTTAGTCGAAAAAAACCGCTCGCATTCCTTTTCAGTGAGTTTAAGACTTTGTTTCTTTAAAACGTCTTCTTGGGAATTATTCTCGGTATCACAATTTGGTAGCGATTTATTGGTAGCTTTAGCCTTATATTTTTCAATAGATATCCTCTTCTTATATCCTATTTCTTCGGCATTTGCTACTTTTGTTACTTTAGGCTGAAAAAGAGGTGCTTCGACATCTGAGCTAAGAACATTAGACGTTTCACTCAAAATTTCGTTTTTCAAAGCTTGCAAAATATCAATTTCTGATACTTCATTTTTATCAGAGTTAGATTGACTTTTTTGAGAATTGAGCAAAGGAATTTCTACATCCTGTTTGCTAGTTAAAGCATTAAAACTATTAGGGTCATTATGAGTAATTTCTGAGAAACTTTGATTTTCTTCCAATGAAGTATGATCCTTTTCTTCATCATGAGCACTTTCAGACAACGATTTAGTCAACGAGTCAATTCTGTTGTTATCATTTAAAATTGAATGAATACCCTGTGCGTTGTGAGAAGCATCTTGTTTCGATTTATTACTTATTTCAGATTGAGATGTGTCATTTCTAAATACTTGCGTTTCAGATGTGGTTTCTACAGAAGTTTGTTTTTGCAAAACGTTTGGTTTTATAACATCATGTTGATTACTAGTATTACTAGCTTTTGCAGATTCAAGTGTTTTATTATTTTGCTTGTCTACATTTTCAAATAATTCAAAATCAGAGATATCAAGATTCGTGTTACTTTTATTGTTTTCAATTGGTAGACTCTCTTTTTGTTTCTCTGGATTAATTACCAAACAAATTTGAATTTTACAAGGCTTTGTCGTGGCCAAATTATCAGATTGCACAATTTTATTAGATTTATCTTTATTCATTACAACTAAACTGCCATAAATATTTTCAATGGTCTCGCTTTCACTATCTGAAAGTTCACCTTCTTCCACTTCTTCAGATTTCTTGTTTTTTTCGTCCTTTTTATAAGATTTTATTATAATATCTGAAATATCTTCTTTTGAACCAGTTTCTTTTAGTTCTCCCAATATTTGCGTTCTTAACCCGCGCAAGGTTTCAATGTCAACATCATTATCATTACAATTAATAATTCTGGATACAATATCCTTTGTATTAAGTGAATGAAGACTATCTTCGGGAACTTGAAGAGTAATATTAAGATCTTTTAATTTACTAACCTTAACATCTTCTTCTAAAGATTTCTTTCGTTCTTTTCTATTGTAAGAAGGTGAGACTACTCGGTGTGATTTTTTAGGTGATCTTCTTACAAACAATGATTGTTCGTCTGAGTAATCTTTTGTATAAGGTTTAGGGTTGCGGTCCGGTGATAATAGTAGGTGAGAGTACTCCTTTTCAGTATTTTTAGGTGGAAAATCCTTTTCACATCCTGGAAATATGCTTCGTGTTGATGAAGATATGTTAGGTCTTCGCTGAAATAGGGCAGGTTCTTTACTTCCTGGAACACATGATTCTTCAACATCATTTGCCCTTGCAATTTCCGGTAGTGTGTCATTGCCATGGGTGTGTAATTTGGATGCCACTGTCTTGAGTTTGTTCCTCACTACATTTAAATTTGTATTTCTCGATTCTTCCGAGTTCCGAGTTTCCGAGTTTGTACTTCGATCTGGTTCTCGTGACTTTTTCTATAACAAAAAAAACTCTGTTGAGTGTTAAAAATTGCTGGAAAAAATACGTACACAAACACCTATTACAAACCTTCTCTACTTTTGTATACAAATTGAATAAAACTTGTTCGCACTTGAGCAAATTATCCATTTTCATCCTGTAAATAAAATATTTTTGAATTAAACATTTTCCTTAAACGATATTTTTTAAAACACTGTTCTAAATGTGTGCTAACAAATAATTTAAGTAATGCTTTATCAGTTTTTTTTTTTTAATCAAAGTAGCGGTCAAAATGCTATAGGACGCTATGAGACTGCAAAAACGAAATAAATTTTTTAAATCTTGCAATAAAGAGGATTGTTAGTTTATCATCACTATATGTCTTTATCATTTCCGCAAACTGTTGTGGTAACAAAATTGCTGTTGTTGTAAATGTTTTCTTTCCGTAAAAACACCAATTATTTGCAGAAAGATAGATACCTAATACCTAACAGCTATATTTTTAATGAAAAGTTATTTATTTAATTAATCAAACGGTTTTGCTCTAATACAAAGGAAACGAACTAAAAATTACATAGGAATGGTTTATATAAAAAAACTACATTTTATAGTAATAACTAGAAAACCCGGCGAACTCCGTTTCGCCACCAGAGGGCTTTGTTTTATGTAACCTTTCGTTTGGTGATTAAAAGATGAAGAATTTTTTTTGTTTTATATTTGAACAGGAAAATTTTTATTTCATTTCACAACAGTAATGAATTCATTTGGATTACAAAAATGAAGTGTTATTTAGTTGAACTTCTCTAAGTATGTAAATCAAAGTGAATCCAAAGTAGATACCGAATCGAAGCGTTATACGTGTCCGTAAATTATCCGTTTCATTGAAGTGCTCCTTTGTAACCCATATTTTTTGTTTTTTGGTCTAACTTTAACACAAATAAAGCGGATGGTTTCCCAACTCGGGAACACGCAAAGTATAACTGCCCATGTGAAAAACAATGATTTTCTAAATTGATCCCGCAAATACTAAATGGTTTTAAGAGTTTAAACTAGAAACACAATACCGGTTTGTCACATGAAATTAACTGAGCAGAGAACAATGAGTAGCTGTCAAACAATATATCATGCACCGGAACCATCTACTTAAAATATTGATTTGTAGTACATGTTATGTATAAGAGATGGCGCTGTATGCGAAAAAAGATTTTCCTGCTTTTCTTTTGAAATTTTTCCTGAATTTTTTTGTTATAAACCTCAGGGAATTCGAGATATTTTTAACGAAAGCAAAACCGTAGAAATCGGTTCGTTCGTTCTGGAGTTATAGCGTCAGGAAGGAAAACCGGACTTATTTTTATAGATTTCTTACAAATATCAATTGCGTTTTGTTATTCCAAGTCTGATTCTTTTTTGTTATACCACGTTTTTTAGTGACTGACGTTTCATGTCAAGTCACACGGAAATGCTGTCGAATATGATAAAAAGTATTCTTTGTCCTTCTCCTGACTCTAAACTACCTCCCTGCCAATTTTCAGCTAAATCGGTTCAACCGTTCTTGAGTTATAAGTGGAGTAATTAGCACGACTTTTTTTATATATATAGATATTCAAATTATTATAGTTTGAGAAACTTAAAAACTTCATGGCAAACTCAGGCGTTTTAAACAATTATACCCTTAAATTTATTATCCAACAATTTTTTATCTTGCTTTCCTTTATAACAAAGCATGAAAATTTGTTACATATAACACATATAATTCTAAACTATGAAACTATTTTCAGAAACCTACCAAACGAAAATTCTATAGTTTCGGAGAAATTCAACGTCACGTGTTTTATTTCTTTTTTTATTGTAACTCCAATAATTATCATTATAAAATGCAAAACATACCATAAACTCTAATTTAACACGCTTTATTTTTCGATAACCCAAACATTTAAATTTTAAACTATGGTGGACAGTATTTGTACTTAAAAAGAACATAAAATGTCGCCCACATATTCTCTGATTATTTTAACATTGGAGCCCAATAGTAAAATCTTATTTTCACTGTATTGTACGTTAGAAGAAGTCTTCTCTTTTCATCATTTAAATGTTATCTTTCATAAAAATAAGTTAAAAGAAAAGAACCAAAAAATTCACAAAGGGTCCTATTCCATAGAATGGTTGGATTTAAACTGTGGCAAATCTCTTCACTAACAACTTTCAATTACATTTATTGTTGTTTTTCTTGAATACATGTTTAGTTATTATTATTAAATTATTATTAAATAATTTTTCTCTTGCACCTGAACCTACATTCTATTGGAAAAGTACCCTTAAAGATATAAGAAACACTAAAATATTATAATGTGCACCTTTTCCTTTTATCCATCAGAAGATCCCTCAAGGATTTTATTTTATCGAGTTGAGCCTGTCGTGGATTCTCGGGAGAATTCATTTTCTCCAGTCTTTTGATCATACTTTCCAAAAATGGAATGTACTTTTTCATCTCCTGGAACTTGCGTTCGTAATTGAACTCCATATTTCTGGCTGAAATGTATAGTTACTTTAATATACAATAAAAAATTAGTTTAATAGCTTCATAAGTTTTAAGTCCTAAAGCCAATAATTGCTTGTTAATAGATTAACAAGGCATATTTATGATTGCAACCACAATCATTGTTTACCAGAAACTTATCCCAAACCAGGAAAACTCGTATGTTTTCTTTATAGGAAATACCGTATATTAAGTTTTTTACGAATATTATTTACAAATTATACACAAATGGTTTTCTTGCACATGTCCGAACATTATCGTATCCAGTCACAATCATCCATCACAGTCATTAAGCGAAACCAAGTCACATCCACTTTGTTATATATAATATTTGTTAAGTTTGTAAAAATATTTGCTTTGGTTGCACGAAAAAGTTATTATTTTAAAGGCAATCAGATTTTTTTTGTAATAATAAAAACAATAGTAAACAATAGACCCTAATAATACTAAAGTCTTCACTGTTGTTTTTCAGATCCACTACTTAATAGCATTTTAAACATAAAACGCAATGTGTTTAGGTTTTAGGCAATTGCATTCATAACATAAAATAAAACTCAGACACATTTTTCATTCCAAATATTAACGAAACATTAGAACAGTTATTATAAAATCCATAAAGTATAGAAAAAGTATTGAGACAGTCTCAGATGTTCAAAGTGTAAGCGTAGTAGAATTTAGTCATCCAAAAACTAATTCTTCTTTTTTTACTCCCAACAGCTCGTAAATCAAATCGAATACTTTTTAAATTTTAACTAATCAATAATACCGATCGAAAGATTTGTCATTTCAATATATTAATCAAATTTAGAATAATAGACTATGTTAGAAGCGATAGATAAATATATACATAATATCAACTTTTTATTCATTGCGATTTTTAGACGAAACCCGAAATGATATAAAATATCATTTAAATAGATATGCAAAAGTTCCTACATCAGAAGTACATGTTTAAAATAAAATCACTTTTATTATTATTTATAATATACTAAAAAGCAACAAAAGAATATTTTAATATTGCAAGAATATTATTTTTCTTATTCAATGCAACCCAGCGACGTCGTAGAACCGATCTCGGGTATCTTCGTACATATTCGTAATACGCATTCGACTCGGACCAATATGGCGTGCGCTGTACAAAGCAATATTGAATTTTCACTAACCTTACTTTTAAACGATTTGATTTTCATACAAAATAGAATGAAATATAAACATAACTAGAAAATAGGCGTCAATAATATTCTTTAGAACACATATCACGTCACTAAAAAAAAAGTTTGAATTTGAAACTTAGAAATTACGTACAACAGACAGCTTGGTGCATTCTTTAAGATATCTTTCGAAAAAATAAATTTCGGCACTATAATCACTATATGTCACAAAAGATATTAATATAACATTAGCACCTTGTTGGAAATTAATATGTGTTTGTTTTGTTTAATTTGCAGACAAAACTAGATCCGACGTGGACGCGCCAGCGCCGTCACTCGTCCCCTCAGTTTCACGGCACGAATCGAAGTGAACGACAAAATGGCGTCGCTTTGTTAATCCCTATTCCCAGAAGAGCTCGCCTGCCTGCGCGATCACTGACCGCTCCCAGCGAGTTGCGCATAGAATAACTTTTAAAATAATTTTAAAGTTATTGTTTGTAACTAGACTCGTGATTACAACGTATGATGTGGATTTTAAGTGAACCCTTTATTAAGCCTACATTACAGAAAGCTTTATTATTTAATAATATATTTATACACTTAAACATTCCGTTCATTTATAAGAAGATAATATATAAAACTCACTAATCAGAACTGATTCACAACATCTAATAACATTAAAGATCTATTAAATTTTAAATACTTCTGACATACCTTTTATTCCAAAGCATTCTAATATGGTTTAAAAAGTTATGCAATGCTCCTAGCACCGCTTGACTCTTGAGCTGGTTATAAAAACGAACGAGTATTCATTGTATGCTATTCATTTAAACAGGTAAACACCACTATCGTAAATAAATGTTGTTAAGATGTCTCAGTTTACGAATTCTCTTTCTATATTTATTGTTTATCCATAGAATATGATAATCATATCCGAAATATTTTACTTAGTTAAGCAGTTGGTAGAATCATATCACTTGCAAGCAAATAGATATAGGTTACATTTATACGGACGCCCGGAGATGTATCAGACTAACTTATCGTTCACTATTAATGGCGGACATCATTGCATGCCTAAAAACTTTCATTACGTTAGATACCCGTTCATAAGCGTAGTATTGAATTTACACTAACCTGTTCAAGCTAAACAAAAACAAAAAACTATCCTTAACTTTATACACGGATAGGAAACACAAGATTACAACATTTATATTTTCTTCCCTAAGGAATGTACGCAGTACAGCACCTTTCCTTTGTTCACTCTTCGGGAACCGACGATACTGACATATTGTTCGTATATATGAGCGGAATGTAGTGGTCGATGTTAGCAAAGTGCACCCACGCGCCACGCCCTACCGCCAAGCGTTGCTACTCGACAATAAGAGCCGTATTATACGACTTCATTCGACGGCTGAACGCCAGTGAAGTTACGCGAGTGTATTTTCGAACACATAAGTAAGAATAATAGTAATTTGTTACCATGGTTTAGTCTCAGTGCTCTTAAATCACTATTTAATGTTAATGATTTAGCAACCGATATCTTCGTCCGTCTTGAATAACGTTCTTTTACACGCCATTATCAAGGAGCCTTCAATCATTTTTAGTTTTTTAAAATGTCTTTTGTTTTCAACTTTATTCGTACCAGATACAAGGCAGCTTTTACCGTACCGTGAAGTGAAATAAAAATTGATTGTGATTGTGGCTGTCTTGATCAATAATCTTATATCGTCACTTATCTTGTATGTAAAAATAAATCTTTTTAATTGTTACTTTATAATTCACATACTACTAAACAGATATTGTCAAATTTATAAAAAGTTATTTCTAATTTCGTTTAACCGTGCCTTGGCCACATCGATGAAAAAGTATAATATTAATATTATGACGTCCGCGTGAGTCATAATTTAGTCAAAAGGGACTGTGTCTGTTGTGCTATTGTATAAGATATGTATTACTGGTTTGAACGTAATATATTTATCTTATATATTTCGGAATAAAATCAGTTTTTCATTGTGTTCTGAATAATATAAACGTGAAGTATTCGTAGTAATATTTATTCTATGCGTTCCTATATCTGCAATATAGATAAATCATTTTTAATGATTGATGATTTAGCACAGCGATTATACATTATGCTTGCTTGCGTCTTTTACTACGGTAAGGTAAAGTTGGTTTATTTATCTAACGTTTAGATCATGTATTGTTACCAAAAATAGATATCTATTATCTTGTGATAGTACTTATTTTGTTCTTGCAAGTATATAATTATTATTCGCAAATTCGACTTGTAGATCTTAGTGCCATAAAGAAAAAATATCAACTGTCTCTTTCTTACACAGCTGTATCACTATTCACTAGTCTTGGAATTCTTGCGAACACTTAATAACAAACGTTTATTTATGATTGATATGTATTCATATGGATAGATTTATTATTATTTTTAAAATCAGTATAATAAAAATATATTCCGCTAAATGAATTTTAGTTTCATTTAATTCCAAAAATGATTGATTGATTATAAATTACTTATATCGTTATAGATATGTAAATAAATGTTTTAATGTTGATAATAGGTAAATGTTTGTGGTTTAGTTAATTAATTGCACTTTTTTTAACATAAACAAAAAATCTGAATATACATTGAATATAATGATAAAAAACAATATAAAAAAAATCAATTTTTTTTCATAGCTATGCGAATTTTCTAGCTTTTATTTTACAATTTGATGCATTTTCTTGTTTCATTCAATTAAAACCAGAAATTCTCAAGAGGAATTTGGGCTTTTAAATCGTTGTAAAAATATAATTAAGATTATATTATAAACTTTTTTAACTTATGATAACAAAAACGAACCTTACCTTGCGCAATCATTTGAACTTTATTTTATTTAATTTTTTTAACTGTTATATTCCAGTGTAACGTCTCATCATTAAGTAATGATGACGAAATATTTCTTCGTTCCTGCTAAAGACTCAAAAATAAAATAAGTATCACAGACTTATCCAATGTTATATTCTGATACTTAATCTGCCCTATTATTTAATGGATAGTTTGATTATGGTTGTTAGCTATAAATAAGTAACATCAATCAACTAAGTTTATTATTAGTGCGGAGATGTCATAGAAACGGTATACGATATTGCTTATTGTATATAAACGCTACGGCAATAATGCAATAATATATAAAAATTTAATTAATATAGGTATCTTATATATAAAGTTGTGTACTAGATAGATAATTTCAAAAAAACCTTACTCACACTTTAGCAATTGTTTTCTTTACAATGTTATCTAACTGTGTCACACAATCATTCAGTTACTCGTATGACATATAAAATGCTTCACGATTGTCTATTGTGGTATATCTTTATATATATAATTCTTCTGTGAGTGTGTATGTCACTGGACCGATTTTGATGAAATTTTTTGTGTGTGTTCAAGGGGATCTGGGAATTGTTTAGATTCACAATTTTGTTCGCTGGATAATGTTTTTTTTAATTAGGTAATTTTTAATTTATTAGTAGTTGTTGATACAAACGTTTTTTTTTTTTATTGTGTTAACGTCAGATCAAAAAACAAAAAATGTGGTTTACCAAAGACCACTTCAATGAAACGGTTAATTTGCGGACACTCAATCATAATGCTTCGATTCAGTATTTACTTTGGATTCACTTTCATTTACTTACAGAAGTTCAACTAAATAACACTTCATTTTTGTAATCAAATTAAATAGTAGAAGTGTTGTGAAATTAGATAAATTTTTGCCTTTTCGAATATAAAACAAAAAAAAACGATTTTTTTCATAAAACGAAGCCATCTGGTTGCGAAACGGCGTTCCCCAAGTTTACTAGTGTTATTTTTAAGTTTTAGGTTGTGACGTATTATTCTTCAAAGCCATAATAAGATATTTCTAAATATTATTACATTAAGGTAAGTTGGGTCTTTAAGTAATCAATTTCTTTTTTTTGTGAGTAAAATTACGATTTTAATATAGATTATAGAACGATAGTAGTCAAAAGTGAGGATGAGTTAATCTCAAAATCTTCCTTGTCGGTTTCATTCCCTCGTTAAAGTTATTTAGTTTTATATTTCAGGTCACCTATGTATATTATTGTAAATCTATTGTTTGACTACATCTGTAACCGAGTATGAAACACGATTATCACTGCCATCTGTCAATGCGTTCTCGCTTCTATTAGTAATCTAACGAACTATCACTAAATGTATGACAAATAAAATGAAATATTTCACGACAGATGTAGCTTTTTATATTCTATTATTTATTATATTTCAATTAAACTAGGTATCAGATTAATTAGTACTTATTGGTCACAGAAAATGATCATTTACTTAAAATTATAATACGCCTTATAACCATAAAAAAATAATATGTATTCAATTATTTACATACTAACAATAAAAACTATCAGTTATAATTAATGATAAACAAATTATAATTAATAATAAGGATGATAAGGAATGTTTTTTTCATTTCAAGCTCACCTTCATTTACTAGTTCCGAGATTGTTTTAAAAGTTTAACTTACAATATGAAGTGTGTGGAGACAACTTAAATAGTTTATGTGGATTTATTAAAATGTATAACAGTTCTTAAATTATGACTGAGTGGAAGGTTTATTTATTAACAAAATTTTTTCACTAATAATAACAAGAATATTTGAAAAAATATTACATCAATATTGTTATAGTAGCGGATATTGTTAAACTTTATTCTCTGGATATTTTATTTCATGTATGAAACTTTTAAACTAAGTAGATAAAGTTGTTTGGAAGATTAGGTATACCTGAAAAAGCACTTGATACATTTCATCTCGTTTTGTGCTTGTTACTATGGTAGCGGTAAGTTAGGCTAGTATTTATTTGGGCCAAGAATTTTATTTTAACTATATACACATTTTTTCAGTACCCTTACTCCAACAGTGCTTAGAATATGTGAAACTTTATATCTTGATAAAAATATCAAAAATATGATATATATAATATAAACAATTGGAATTTAAATTATGTCAAAAATAGACTCAACATACAAGTGCCAAATTGCCATATGTTTTTCTACATTTGACAATGAATTAAATGTGATTAAGAATATTTAAATTTGAAGGCAAAAAGTACATATCTTTATAGGACTAAACAAAAATTTAAGCTGGCTTAAAATTACCATAACAATTTATTAATTTTCTATGATTTGTAATTATTAAACATACCTTTTCTTTAATAAGATATATGATTAGCTATATGTAGTCTATCCCGCTAAATGTTTGATGCTACCAGACTGTCTGTGTAAATATGATTAAATTTACATGTATTAATCCTACTGAACTTAACTAATAACATACAATTTACTGTTATTTATTGATTCCATGTACATAAACTCTACAGTTTTTGAATATTACAAGATAAAGTCTGAAATTTAGTAATAACAGACGGTTTAGTTTGTTATATGCTAGTCTTGATAGCCTTAAAAGCATGTTGAATTTGAAAAATTAAAGAAGGACTTAAGAAAGATACTTTTTTAGTTTATCACATTCAAGAAGTAAAGTTTGAAACACCAGCAACATTTCACCAGTTTCAAAATGTCTGAATTTCTAACAAAACAATGTTTTAACACTTATCGGCACCTAGGGTTGATAGTTTTACTATTAGCTTATTTACATAGGGTACAAAAGAACTGTAAAGTTTTCATATATATAACATAATCAAGAGTCATCTAAATAAATACTACAAAAATTATTTTCCTTACAAATGTAATGTATTTAGATCCCACTTAAATTTATTTCAAAATATAATGAGTGAAACAGAGTAGATACCCTCTCAATTCTATTCAAATTATAGCTTTTTACAAAATCATAAGAAAATTTTGTTAATTCTATACAATTAGTGGCTTTTTATAGATTCATAAGAAAATTTTGGTTAGTTAACATTTAATGTTGTACCTACATAAATCGTTGTTCGAAATTGATTCGAATAATTCTCTCTTTAATATTTAGTTTCCAAATGGTTATGTTCTATCTTTGTATGGTTATATAATAAGTTTGTCAAGTAGAATGATATTGGTCATTTTCACTGTCCAACATAGTTGCTAAGTAATCTATTTTTCTCAATTTCTCAATCTCCATTAGTTTCGAACTGCTTAGAAACATACGAAAATATTAATAGGTACGCTAAATAGAAAAAGAATGTAATTTATTTTTCAAATTGTTATTTCTGATTGCTGAATATCAAGTGTCATTTGTTATTGTTACAAACTGAGTTCAAAAATATGGACCGGACTCCTAGTTTTTCATGTTTTATTATTAATAAAAAACAAATTTTTAAGTAATAAAATTCTTGTCCTATGTTTATTAAATATAATAAATTATTTTTTTGTTATCAATTAATATAGTATTTAATAATATATTTATAAATTTATATATATATATATATATATATATATATATATATATATATATATATATATATATATATATGTACGTGTTTTTATGTGTATACTCACTAGTGCTGGCTGTGACAGGAACCGTCTTCACGCGAGAAACATAACGTGACGATGGTTCTTATGGGTTGAGACACAAACATACGATTTGTATTATATATTTGTTGACTATTAGCTAAATTATTACTTTGAGTGCAACTAGGTATATTGTTACCCGAGTTTCCTTTTTTTTTGATGACGTAGGTAAACTCTTTTTATGAGCCGTCCAACCGGCCTTGGTGGGGTCGGAAGGGATGTGTGAGACTCGGCCTGGGCAGGCCCCTACTCACTAAAACCACTGCGAAAGCCATCGGCCGCTATGTCGGTGTACCCCGGATGTGTCAGCGACAGGGCACACCAGCGACTGGCCGGTCCTGACAAAGACCGGACTTACTCCCTCGGAGTATGGGGGCGATCCCGGCACTTAGGACCGCCCCGACGACGCCAGGCTTTCACTGGAGCCGGGTTACCACGCCGACCCCGACCCGGAGCATACCCGAGTTTCCTTGACATTTGGGCACATAACCAGTTATTTTTAGCTCCAACCCTAGCTCCAACCCTAGCTTCTATGTATTTACTCCTATAAACATACATATACGCTTACCTGGTCGTTATTGGTATGTCCGCTCGTGCATCTTAAACCTAAAATATAAATTAACTAATCTAAAACTAGTATTTTTGAAGTTAAACTGTTTTATGAGGGTAAAATTTTAAAACGTCATGCCGGTATGCAACAAAAGTGTCGAAAAAGAGAGAGAGAGCGATCTAGACCGATTGAGAGAGAGTGAGACGGCGAACGTTGCATGAAGTAACTAGCCGTGGAGTGCGAGAAGGGAGCAAGCAAGTGAGAAAGATTGAGAGAAAAAGTGAGACAGACTGAACGTCGTATAACGTTTTAGATTTATATAAATATAAGATTTACGCGCGCATTTTTATATAATTCAGGTCATATTATTATTTTGCCTATTTTGATTGTGACAATTATAAAATAAGTATGATGTTACTTTCCTGACACGCGAATTTATAATCCAGGATCCATGGCTCGTTTTTGCACTTGATCACTAACAAGCTAATTTTCCGTGAGTAGCTTCGTTTCATGGATCCTGGTTTATATTATATTTATTTGATTCAAAATTAGTACTATTTCTCAAAGACGGATTGCCATTCAAAAATTAAACTCATTATCCCCAAAATGTTATACTTCACTATATTCAGCTTTTCAAATATTACTTATATAAAAACTTATATAAGTTATCCTTGTTGTTTTAAATCTATACTTAATTCCAAATACCATCGCCGTAATGGTTAGTACCTATATACTATTTTACCTTAAAATAACTTGCTATTTTATAGACACACAACTCATTCTTTCACATATTTATTATTTTTTTGTTTTCAGTACTGTATAAAAGAGTGAGAAAAGGGAACGAGAGAAAATGTTGTCATTGCATCAGGAAAACCTGAAAGTGTCTGTAGATGAGTTTTATGAGTATTATGAGTTTGCATGACTGCTATACCCCTGGAAACAATAAAAGCTATTCTTTTTTGCCACATTGACACCATCAGCTTCAAGAAAAAGATACAAGAGCAATTGTGCGATTACTAGAGACAATTACATTTTGGAAGAAAAATCGAGAATATTCTTTTTTATTATATACATGAGAATAGACAATTTTCATGGCAAGGATTAAAAAACTGTTTAATATTATCTATTGAGTATATTTGAAGCAGAGTGTACGAGAAACTGACAACGTAAGCTGCTAGAAAAGGGAAAGAAATTTGTAGTCCGAATCCTATGGTCTATGGTATTTAAAGAGCCGTGATCAGTTTTGAACTTTCAAGAATGTCACTTATGATTTTCAAAAATTTGTATGTAACGTCCAGATAATTAAAGGTTCACAGATATTTTTGTTTGATGAGAACTTATGATTCTGATTCCTTAGATTAAGACCGTACTATCTTTGGCGGTCGCGTTGCTTTGGCTCCTTTGCTGAAATTCAGCGTAAAACAGACAGCCTGAAGCCTATACCCGCGACAGGGTTTCGGTTCTCCAAGCCATTACTCCGTCTGAGTTATAATTTGCCTTAATGCTATGAACCAAATGTGGGGTCTTTTGGTGAATATTAACGGGTCCAACCGAGGAGCCCCACATACGCCTCCGACTGATCTTCTTTAAGGGTAGAAACTAATGACAAAGGCATCACACTTGACGTGACGAATTGTCATGCATATCTTTAAATTTTTGTGCACTTGGAGAAATATATACTTAATTGTGAGTTCTTTAGTTATAAATGTCACAGGCAAAATGTATAATATGTCCGCTTACAAATTACAGGAAGCAGATTGTAGATAGTCGTAATTTTATGAAATCTTTTGTAATATTAGAAGCGCATACTATAATTTGGAGCGCCTTTTTCTCGTTTTATATTAGGTTGGGTTCATGTTTTATAAAATGCCGAAGCCGTTTGTAAAAGGACATACATATTTTATAAATTGCCTACGACCGATACATAAGGAATGTTTTGTCATATAAATTAAAGTTAATCTAGGCACAATATTTGAAGAGAGCCTTCCTAAAGTAAAAGGCTTCAAAGAACTGCATAAGTTGTTTTTATGCTTGAAAATGTTAATTTCAAAAATGGTATGAAAGTGTGGCGGAAAAAGGATTAAGGTTTTTTTTTTGAAACATGAAAAATTAAGCAATAAAGTAATCAGAAATATGCGGTTTTTTGTAAATCTTATAGAACTCGTATGGATCTGCAAATATACAAATTTCAAAGATCGTATATATAACTGAAAACTCACGATCTTGGTAATGATCAAGATTATTAGTTTTTGTTTTCTTAAAAATAGTATACATTATAGGCTTTACTCCAAAAGGCGCTTAACTAATTTCACCATTAACTGTATATTTTTCTTACATCTATATGATAACCAACATAATTTTTTGGCTTTAATGACACCATAAATTACTGCACTTAATTAATTTAAATATAATGGACTACTTATGTCTCTCGACTGGACTAATCTACTTATGTTTCTTGAGGCAAAGTTTTTTTTTCCAATTTGAAAGGTCAAACGAGCAGACGGCCTACTCGATGGTAAGTAGTCTCCGTTGCCCATGGATATCCGCAACATCTCTGTTGCGGATGCGTTGCCAACCCTAGGTGTTGAGGAAGAGTGGGAATTAGGAAAGGGCTGGAAAAGGTGGGAACAGGGTAACCACCTCTCACTCATCGGAAGAAATGCAGTCATTAATGACTACTTCACGCTGATTAAGCTGTAGTTACTTGACCACATATGGGCTTTCCCACCTACAAAATAGTGATATGATAACAATGTACAAGTAACGGACAAAGTAATATTTAAAAAAAAGTCAATCCATCAAACACAAAAGCTTTAAAAATAAATGATTAAAAAATCCTGTATAATAACTAATGCTGTTAAAAGTTATTAACTTCATATTTATAGATTAATGAACACACAATAGTTAGATGTGTACTTTAAGACGAGACTTGGCCAGTCTTGGTCTTGGTCTTGCATCAACACACCTGGTCTTGATATTGCACTCCCAGTCTTGGCCTTGGTCTTGTTCTTGCAGGAAGAATTTTGCAAGTCTTGCAATTACCTATTAGCCTGTCGCTATTTATTAAACATTGCTTTAGATATTGGAACAATGTAACATAATAGGTACATTTTAGATACAGACCAAGGAAATAAATAAATTTCAAAATATTTCATGAGAAATTCAAAAAATCAACTGATATCGGTTGGGGTTTGAACCCATTAGCTAAGCGATCAGTGCCAATGCTCTAACTAACCAACTGAGCTATCAACTGTGTTCGGCGGGAGTCTGTTTCTTAATAAACGTTTACATTTAATAATCTGCAATGTACTTAAACATGGTTTAAACATATAAAACACAAATTAATGAAAGTGACAATATACAGTTGATTCATGTAAACAATGTACAATGAGTTTACTTGTAAATAAATGTTTGCAAAAATATATTGTGATGCAACAGTAAATACTTATATTAATTTAAACAGTTTTCTCATATAAAATTATACTAGTAAAGCCGGTGAACTCCGTTTCGCCACCAGAAGGCTTTTATATAACATTTCGTTTGGCGATTAAAAGATGATTTTTTTTGTTTTATATTTGAAGAGGAAAATTTTTATTTCATTTTACAACAGTAATGAATTCATTTCTTCGTCCTTTGTAAACCACATTTTTTGTTTTTTGGTCTAACTTTAACACAAATAAAGCGAATGGTTTCCAAACTTGTGAACACGCAAAATATAACGCCCATGTGAAAAACAATGATTTTCTAAATTTAGCCCGCAAATACTAAATGGTTTTAAGGGTTCAAACTACAAACACAACACCAGTTTGTCGCATGAAAATTAACTGAGCAGAGAACAATGAGTAGCTGTCAAACAATGTATCATGCACCGGCACCATCCACTTAAAATATTGATATGTAGTACATGTTATGTATGATGGCGCTGTATGTGACAAAAGATTTTCCTGCTTTTCTGTTGAAATTTTTTGTTATAAACCTCACGGAGCCCGAGACCTTTCCAACGAATACAAAACCGTGGAAACTGGTTCGTTCGTTCTGAACTTATAGCGTCAGGATAGAAAACCGGACTTAATTTTATATAGTAGATCTCTTACAAATATGTAATTGTCAATATTGCGTCATTACATATGTCATTATACGTCAATTGCATAGCTGTCAATTGTGTTTCGTTATTCCACGTTTTACAGTGACTGACGTTTCATCTCAAGTCCCACAAGTCCCACGGGAATGCTGTCGAACGGGATAAAAAGTATCCTATTGCATTTTTCTGGCTCTAAACTACCTCCCTGAAAATTTTCAGCTTAATCGGTTCAGCCGTTCTTGAGTTATAAGTGGAGTAACTAACACGTCTTTCTGTTATATATATATATATATATATATATATATATATATATATATATATATATATATATATATATATATATATATATATATATATATATAGATTTTCGCTCCCAAACAGTACACAAATCTCATAGCAAACTTTTTATATTATTTGATTACTATTATAATTTTTTTTTACAATTTGGAAGTGTATTAAAAGTGTCTACAATATTTATTAAATGTGTGGCTTTGTGTTCTAAAACTGATCAGTATAATGTATTCATGTCCATTCTAAGCAACCGAAAACTTATTTTATTGTTTGGGACACTTGTACTCTGTTGCAGCAATCAAACATAGTAAAATATTGTGCGCGCATATCTTGACCTTGTGTTTCCGAATAGTTGTAAAATTTCTATGAGGTCTACTGACCTAAGTCGGATCGTTTTTTATAGTGCCTTGTGTTCGTAATTTGCAACAACAATTTTCTAAAAATAACCATATATTTTTACGTTGCATAGAATCCCTAAGCGTATACCCTGAACTCCTATACTTACTCCGTGAATCTATCCTCACTCCTAATTGCAAGACGCAAGAGTCTTGCAGGCTGGATGTCTTGTTCTTGCTTGAATCTTGCATAGTCAGTCTTGGTGTCGCTATAATTACCCGGTCTTGGTCTTGGTATTGCAAAAATGCAAGACCGATTTTGGTTATCTTTATTTATTGAATTATGCTAAAAGAGGTTATCTGGAGGGCATAAGATCGTACTTATTTAAAATCGATGACCATCAAAATGTTATAGATCATTTTTCAATTGATTCGATCGTACTTTATACAGTAATTCTTATATTGACAAAAAAAATCCTCAATAGGTATGACTCACTAGCGGTGTATTAAGTATATTTGAAAAATTGAGTAACAATAGTGAATTTGGTTTATAAGGTTTGTCTTAATATATATATATATATACAGGGTGACTGGTGAATTACTATCAATATTTAAGGAGCATACTCGGTACATGATTCTCATTCGAATTATGTAAAAAAAATAGGTACTTAATTTTTCATCCAATTTCCGTATAAATAAATAAAGTGTGTACACGTTCCAAGTGTTCCAAGTGTGAACGCGTGCGGCGGCGTGCTGATACAACACTACGCCGCGTCTGTGTGAGTGTGTGTGTATATCTAATCTGTAGGGTGTTCATACGATGCGTAATTAATTACATAACTTTTGATTAACTTTACTTAGAAGTTTATTAATATTTACGTTATATTAATTTTTATTTTGTCATATATGATCGTCAAATATCACGTCCTCAAATATCGATAGTAATTCACCAGTCACCCTGTATATATATATATATATATATTTTCTTAAATATACCTTTTGAGTAAATAAATAATTAAAAATGGTTAATTCTGTATAGCACTTCTTTATTTTCGGTTAACTTAGGCTTCTAATTTTAATTCCAAATTATTTTCTTGTAAGATATTGAAAAAATATATTCCCTTTTGTGTTATCATGATTATGAAAACAAATTTTTTCTTTTAATTTTTCAAAGGACGGTGAATTTTGTTAAAAACTGAATGTAGCGTAAGTATATTTTTTTTAACCACAAGGCAGTATGCTCAAGAGTGGTTTGTAACTTAAATATGTTTCAACTTAGGCGTTAAATATGAATAATTTATATAGATTTGCAGAACCGTATATTTTCCAGTCAATTATAAAAAAAACAATAGATTTTTATGCTCAGAATTATTTATTTATGGAAGGATCACTGGTGAATCTTTCAATATCATTGTTAACGTGATTGTTTAAGGAGGTCAGCAAGCTTTTCGGCAAGTACCATGACAGCAGCGTTTATGTTACTGGAAACTATATTCGGCATGGCACTGGCATCGCCTACTCGCAGTCTTCCCACACCTCGCACTCTCAATTGAGAATCTAATACGGAACCCATTGGACATGTGCTACTGTAATGGAATGTAGTGTCCATCATATTGAGAACATAACACTTCCAATATTCTCTAGTGTTCAGCTCTAGGTGCGAACAATTCGGTAAACGTGGGTGTAGAGTCTCTCCTCCAACACTCTTGAAGTAATTAGACTGTACGACTCTTATAAAGTCTTCGATATAACGAGCGCTGTTTTCCAGATCAGTTTTATTAGAAAGAAAACCGGTATAGATCACGGGTGGGTCGTTAGGGTCTGAGCTCTTTAGTAAAACTCTTCCAGTGGATACTGGACGACCGACAGTAAGTATAGAAACTAAAATCTCTCTTCCTTCACCAGCTTTCATTATCTGATTACATACGTCTTGGTGTAAACCGAATACAACGGAACAAAGTTGACTCAAACACTGTGGATTATTTCTACAAATTAGATTTAACGTCAGATAATCTGGCTTTTTCTGGTTTGGGTCAACTGATCCTAAACCTACAAAAGTATCTAGAGGAAATTCATTCAGACTTGGGGCAGATGGAGTTTCATTAGTTTTTTCTAATCCATGAGCAAGAACGACAGCTAAATGATCTTGTAAATTTTCTCCAACTGGTAGATCTGAAATTACCTTAATGCCAAAACTTTCAAGTTCAGCTCGAGGACCTATGCCCGATAGTTTTAACAATTTAGGCGTATTGAAAGCCCCGGCAGATATGATGACTTCCTTTCGAGCGAAAACTTTGAACACTCTTCCGTCTGCCGAAGCACATTCAACACCGATAGCATTATTATCGGAATCAAATAAAATTCTGTTAGCTGATGTATTCTTTACCAGATGAAGATTATTTCGAGACTTTGCCCTCGTTAAAAAGCCTTCGGCACTACTTTGTCGCTTCTTTTCAGCAATGAAAAACAAAGGTTGAGTAAATCCTTTGATATGGTTGCCGTGAATATCAACGACAACTGGATGTCCAACTTCTTTGAATGCTTGTAAATATTTTTCTGGTAATTCTGTTACACGTCTCGTAATACCGACCTCTCCGTTGTATCCATGAACTTTACCAAAGTCTGAATCGCTGATTTCCTTGTCCTCGAGTCGTTCACTTTTCTTAAAATAAGGTAAGAGGTTTTCTAAGGACCACGATTCATTGCCGCTAGCTTTCACCCAGTCTTCAAAGTCACCGGCATCTCCCCTGAGGTAATAGAAGTGGTGAAGGCTGCTGCTTCCACCGAGTACTTTTCCCGACGGTAAATCAACAAATTTATTTCTATGATACTGAGCACTGTAGCCATCATCTACAGCCGTATAATTCCAGTCAATTTTAGTTTTTGGCAATGAAAAGAATACCCCGGGTAACTGAAAATAAAATATCATTATTAATTATTATACTACGTATTCGCCAAATATACATTACAAAGATTTTTTGTGTCTGAAGTATCTTCTGAATCTTTTTAGAAGCTACATTTAAACAAAGTATCATATCTGTCGAATTGTGAAATCGTTATATTCCTTTCACCTATTACTAAGAGCACAACGACAAAGATATAAAAAAAGAGATGTAATACTCGTGAAACTTAGGAAGTTTGTTAAATATAATTGTGAGAGCTTATAAAACTGCAATGATTTTAATTACTTCTGCATCCGTTGGGGGATCATCGCCAGCTTCAACCATCACGACATCGACATTAGAATCTTCTGTTAGACGATAACCAATTATACTTCCTGCCGTACCAGCTCCTACCACTACATAGTCAGCGGTGAATTCTCCGTCATCTATGTAAAAATACCACATAAAACAATAGTTAATCAAATTGATACTGTATTAGGTACATATATAATTTATAAGAATTTACTTGGAATAAACGTATCAGAAGGCCATTTGTCAGCGGTAAGTCCTAAAGCAGACAATAAAAGCAGGGCATTGATCCTATAAAAGTTGCCCATTGCTCTCGATAACTGCCTTTCGTATCAGAAACCTGGAAAAAATATAAGGCGTTTCTTTGAAAACCATCATTTATGTTTGTGAGTTGGTATAGTGAGACGGTAATAGGTAATTATGCTTGCAAAAGTGATAATTTTTTTTTTTAATAAAAAACTGGTATGAAAAATTTATAGTAATTTAAAATTCTCCTGAAAGTGAGTGTTTTTTTAAAGGCTAGTTCTGTAACGCATAACTACTTTAAATGTTTAGTTTTAAATTTCGGGTGTCGATGTTCTATAGATTCAACGATCATTTTGTACTTAATTTATTAAACATGTTAAGTAGTGACTTTCTTTAAATAAAATGGCGATAAAGGCGGTAAAAAATGAAGATTTAGAAAAGTATAATTTAATAAAATATTAAATACTAAAGGTTTAACCTTTCTGAAAATACTGAAGCTTTATGCTTTTAAACAAAACGCAACACATAAATGTACTTACATTTTCCTACATGTGAAATTGGTTTTTGCATATATAAAAAAACTATCAATTATCCACATGAAACAAAACTACTTTAAAAAATAATAAAAATATATTTTATTTTTAACTACGAAGATTAATTATTGTTATATATTAACCTTACCTGAAAAATTTACTTTTAAAATAATAAACCAAACTAAAAGACTCTAATTTTTTTTAAGTTAATAATAAATTTAATATTATGATGGTATCAAATATTTTTGCATCTGATTGATATTTTTTACAAGCTTTGAGTCTGAGTTGATATTTTAAATTATACTTTTACTTTCAAAACTCTTAAAAGCAACCGTGTAAAATATATAATTAATAAAAAAAATGTATTGTATCTTACCTCTCGCCTCGACCAGTAACTTCAGACTACACTTAATGTCACAGTCGGTCATCCTTAAATATTATTCTGGTGCTGACTGCACTTTTTGATACATGAAGATAACAAACATTTACTAGCACTGTCCTACGGCTACGCTTGAACAATATTCTCTTTGCATACCTACTTATCTCAAATGTGATAAAAATTATATAGAAACAAACATACACAGTGCAAATTACTGTTCTAAATATTTAAGAACTCAGTATAAAAAAATAACGTCTATTACTTTTTTATTTAATGTTTTAGACCTTAAATCTTCCTGTTATACGCATTTGTGTCATCAACTTACGTAACAAACTCCTTCTTTGGAATATCAACTCTTTTAACAGGTCATTTACTTAGTCCAAAATTTAAAAGCCAGTCAAAGCCAACACTAATAATAATAATATAATTTTATGAATACAAATTTAATATCTAAAATTTTTGTAGGTATATATCAAACACTTTTTTTTTATTGAATTTCAATCTGATATTTCTATGGTTTATAGATATAATCTTAATGAGTCCAAAAAAACCTGTCTAAAAACAGATAAGAATATAATTATTTTATGACAAATTAGTTTTTTCTAGAATATATTTTATGTAATTCTTTTCCTAATAAAGTATGAAAAATTGTACAATATCTTAGCGTTTGACAATGCCAAAACTTAATAATATTTTGCATACTGCACGCAGAGAATTTTGTCTAAAGTGCACATACTTATGTCTAAAGTGTAAATAAAAAAGTAAAACTCATGACCAAGTGTTTTTTGAAACAATAATTTCATGGCTAAGCCGCATCAACCTTCACATTCTGTTAATTCAAAATTTGAATTAAAACCTTCTATTTACATTGCAAGCATCAAGTTACATCATTATGATATTTTTTTTTTATGTAAAGAAACCTACCTACCTACAAGACAATAATAACTTTTATGTATTTTTAATAACCTTAAAGTAAAAGAATATAAAAAGAGTATACTTATATGTCATACTAGCTTTTGCCGCGGCTTCGTCCGCGTGGAATAGTGACTTCCGACAGATTTTTGGTTCTTCCCACATAGTTCCCGATCTTGCGGGGTTTTCGGAATGGTAGAGTTCCCGTAGAATTTTCAGGATAAAACCTATGTTTTTTTTATTCACAATGAAGTACTCTTAACCAACAACATATTTATTTATTTATTTGAATAAAGATTAATATTATTATGTTGATACAACTTAAACAAATTATTTCGACAAAAACGGTTTTTGTGAGTTAATCTTAAAATATAGACATATACTGTCCTGGACTGTTTTTTAGATCATTAAAAGAGCTATTATTCTTTAACACATATTTTTTGTGTATCTTGAACCGTTTTGACGGCGCACGCAATGGAAGGCTTCAAAGATGAAATAATTTCTCCCGTTTTTTACACATTTACCACTATATCTTTGCTCCTATTGGTCGTAGCGTGATGTTATAAAGCCTACAGCCTTCCTCGATAACTGGACTATCCAACACAAAAAGAATTATTCAATTCGAACCAGTACTTTCGGACATTAGCGCGTTCAAACAAACAAACTCTTCAGCTTTATAATATTAGTATAGATGTTTTTTCTACAGATAATTTTCGAGTCTCGTTAAATGAGGTTATATACCAAATCAAGATGTCCTTAGTGATTTTGTTCTTCGTTACTCGGTTAAGATGCTGAGTTTGATTCCATGATAATTTTTATTTAACTCAGCCGCAATCAAAATCACCGTCTTTCTACATGGTGTCTTGCTGTAGCCCTACACCTTCTTATTTGTTAAATAATGATACTAAACCTTAACTTTCTCTAATGACGACCTTAAAAATGTTTTTGGATAATTTAATTGAAACGTCAAATTACATAAAAATTCCATTGTAAATACTTTACATAACATTACATGAATCATGACCTAAGCGACAATATGTTCCATGGTCGATCGGAGACGATAATTTAATGACTTCGAAAGATAAAGAAAGTTGGAAAGATAAAGATTTTAATGCTGTATTTTTGATGTGGAGATTAGATGTGTAATAGGATAACACACAAACAAATAGAAGGTTAAAGTGGTTATTTATTTAAATTTAATATAGTTATGAATTCATTTAGGTACTATATCATAGTCACGTGGGGAGGTATGACGCATCCTGCAGTAAAGCCGCTTTTTAGTGTTTTGTCATAGGAAATTAGAATAAAACATATTTGAAAATAATTAATAGACCCGTTGTTTTCGAATTATCAATTCGATAAAAATTAATCCGTTGACATACGACAGCGATCGCTGCGTTCACTGCGTACTTGTACTACTTAGGTACATAGGTATGTGAACCTAAAATTCTGTCTTCCTTCGCCTTTCACTCACTATTATAAAAACGCCATCAGTTCTATCACAATACCAAAACACATTTTCTGTGGCTTTCGAGATACTACAAAAATATTGGCTCATACTCATATAAGTGGTTTAAAACTACACATAGCTAAAACATAGTCTCAAGTGAAGATCGATGCTCATTCTTTATAATTCGTGTTTCATTTATCATATCGACAAAATTGACTACTAATAAGAAAATTAAAAGATCCTCAAAAAGTACAACATAGGATTCAGTTATTTATTGAAGGAAATTTCCAATATGCAATCAATGTATTATCTATATTCTATAAGTAAGGTCCTTAAATTAATTATTTTTATATTTATTGCTTCGAGTTATTTTTACTTTTTTGCAGTCAGTGCCTTGTTTAAACCACAGAACCTACTTGTAGGTATCTTTCCTTTAGATTGTTAATTTTAAAAATAACAACTGGCTGTTATTAATTCTACGTTGACTCATCATTACTTTTTAGATGCCATTTCTGTGCCTAAAACGTGGATTCGATGCTGATAGGTAGCCACATCTATCACTTGTGTCACACATCTTCAAACGAAATATTGTATAGTTTTTTATTCTTATAACTGAACTAAATCACTACTTTCCTTAAAATTCTTTCAAAGTATGTACTTTGCAGGTGAGTGTCAACCAAAAAAAAATCAAATAATAACAATAATAAGTATTAGAATCAGTATTTAAGTATATTTTGGACACTATATTGAAATATTTGAAGATATTTGGAAGAATTAACATATTTCGTAGTTTATTCTGGATACACTAAAAGATTATTCATTTCATAGATGAACAAAAATATTCAGTTTTTTTTTTGTTTTATTGTTCCAATGGTTTCAAACAACATTCAAATTTGATTATATTAAATAAGGGAAAAGGGTAGGTACAAGGACTTTACTCTTTATATATCCCACTATTGCTATAATAAATATTTTACTCATGATATTATATCGCGTGTAGTAATGTAGGGACGTATAAAGTGCAAAGGCGTTTAATAAAATAAAACAAGTGATAAACTTCGAAATTTTCTTTAATTAATAATTTAAAGCTGACGGGAGACATTTTTGTTATTACTGTGAGCGCAAAACCGTAGTGTGCGCCTGAGAACATAATAGGGGGTAATGTTTACAAACAGAAATTTCACCTCATCAGAACAAAAAACGCATCAACGCGACATCTTATGCACACGCTATCAAAAGAAAAAGTATCTATCAAACTCATTACATGATTGCCGTCAGGCACAGACTATATAAAACGTCAAAAAGAAATGCTCAATGTTGAAATTATTTAATGACTTCGAAGGGCACGTGCTTGAACTATGATGATTCGAACGTTTGAGCTGTCGATACAATCACTGGACGGCAAAACACTAATCTATTGTAGGTAGTGTACCTTTAAAAACAATTGACATTTTCGCAGCTCAAGGTATGTCCAAAGTAAAGGGGTGGAGGGGAGGGGGGTTAACAAAACCAAGTGAAAATCATACACATTAGTATATCACTTGTGCGAATTTAAACTCTCAAACGATCGTCTATCAAATTCATCCTTCACACAAATGTATACATGTAAATACAAGTAAATGACAATATATTTATTTCAACGTAAATCTTTCCTCTTCATCAAGAAAATGACGTAGTAACAAAATGCTTACAAACACAACCGTAAAAATGCATATTCATATACTCTTTGTCACACATACGACCATACAAACTCATTCATACAATGTCAAACGTCCAACTCCGTTACAGAACCGTTTAGAGGTCTATGTCAGTAGTGATACAATAAGGACGTGGAGATTTAGAACAAGTATTACCCTTATGTATCGAAATACTGTATCCAAATTTCTTACCATTTTAAAAGGGAGCCAAACAGGATCAAACAAAAACTCACAACGGCTGTGTCGTAAAATCTAAGCTAAAACTTTTAATAATTATAAAGAAATACATCAAACATTGACCCTTGCACGGCTACTACCTTTGACAACGTTTAGTGTGTCGCGAGTACGTTTGAAGTCATCATTAACTTGCCATTACTTAACATTAACATCTTTCACACAATAATAATGTTTAACATCTAATTATTAGGTATTGAACATATGTATGGGGAATTCAACAGCAGCGCACTCTCTTATGGACATCAGTCTCTTCGATATTGTTTGAAAAGCTTCATCAAGCACTTCCGTTTTGAACATTTGGATGTCTGTTGATAACTACATATAAAAATCTATTACCGTCATATCCAGTCGAGTACATAAAACATTTATAATCAACAAAATTAATTTATCATTCCTATAATTCAAATTGATCAATGTATTAATTTGTCTACATGATTACTACTCTTTAGTAAAAATGGCAGTGTTCACTATATAAAAAAGCCTCTGAATCATTTTTTTATTATTTCTTGGATTAAAATATATGCTGTTTCTTTGTAAACCAATTAAAGAAGAAAAATCACACTAAATAATGCTTAGTAATTGCAAGCTGATAAAAAGTTATCTTCCTGACGTAATAATCTTACAGTTTATTTTTCATGCATCTGATTAAAAAAAAACTATCAACTGAACACACACCAATAAAATGACGTCATAATATAATATAATGATGCAAGTCGATCCAAATACGTCTACCTCACGACTGTGATAAGACAATAATAAATGATTAGGGCACTACAGTCACATAGAATTTTTTGGGTTCAACACCTGAATACAGAGGTTAAGCCTTTCAGACCGATCATAATAAAATATTAGAATCCTCAGTTATCTTCACTGACTTCAAACTAACTCAAATAAAGACGGGCGACGTCACTTCTCGCAGAGAATATCACTACGCACAATTTTAGACGAATTGATGACGTCACTTCCAATTTTAACTTGACATCGTGTTTTGTGGCGTCACTTTCCTGGTATATATAGGGGTGACCGCGGGGGGTGCATCAGTTGCGCACGGGCGGCGCTGGGGAGTGGTGATGCCGTTCGAGGTCCTCCAGAGATAGCGCGTTGGGTACATGCACAGAGGGTAGCTTACCGGCGGAAGCTCGGGCGAGCAGCTCCGGGGAGAACCATCTAGCTAGCTGGTTGTCACCACCACCGGCGCCGCCACCCATCTCTAACAAGACATACATATTTAACACTATTCTCATATCGAGATAGTTTTACGGACATCTGACAGCATAAAACTATATAGTCGGGATTTTTTAAAGTTAGTGATTCTGTGCCCATGGGAATATAAAATATATTTATTCATTATAATTTGACGTACCATTCAAAGATCTCTGATGAGATTGTACGAGCAACTGATGCAGTGTTGTACCGCGAGCCATGCCGCCCATACCTCCCATGTTGCCCATTCCGCTCATGTTATTAAGCTGCATAGAAAATATTAATTATAAGTAAAACACGATTTTTGTTAACGAATTAAGTATCAAGTGTTAAACTTACAGAATTTGTAACCTGTCTAGGTTGCTGATGTGTGAAGGCACGATTGGCATTTGATATTTGCTGAAAATATTAAACATAATACATAATATTATATTTATTATAAGTCGAAGGTATTTATTAACAGCAAGTGAAGCTCACCTTCACTATAAAAAGATTACATTAAGGACTTACAATATTTTAATAGAATTAATTAGATCTTTAAAGCTATAAAAACCTGTTGTTGTTGATTAATGTAGTGCTGTTGATAATCCTGCTGCGAGGGCGCATATACCATTGGAGCTGTTCCACTTTGATTGCCCTGCAATATAAAGTTTATGTTTAACATCTTTATATATATAATTCTTCTGTGAGTGTGTATGTCACTGAACTTCTCTCAAACGACTGGACCGATTTTGATGAATTTTTTTGTGTGTGTTCAAGGGGATCTGGAAATGGTTTAGATTCACAATTTTGTCCGCTGGTCAATGTTTTTTTAATTTATTAGTAGTTGTTGATATAAACGTTTTTTTTGACATAAGATTTGACAACTAACTAATATGTCAATCATTCTGTCGCATTTCAAAACATGGAGATTTATGGCTTTAATAGGTAAACTCCAAAAATATAAATAAAAAAACGTAACAGATATTTCTTGATTATAGGGCGATACGAAGTTCGCCGGGTCTTCTAGTATTATATATAAATCTACATAATATAAATAGACTATGCCTCCACAGACCTTCACTATAGGTCTTCCATGTGGCTTTGCATGTGTGATCCCGTGCCAGCCGGCTCCTTTAGGGCTGCCACCCTCCTCCTTATCAGCAGCAGCGGACATTTTTCTTAAAACCTGTGGTGTATATATTAAATAGTTTTCAATGACAATCAATGCTATCTAAGAAATAAAATTGTACAAAGATTTTTTCTACCGAAAAATCATAGCCCAATTAAGTTCAATAATTCTTTATTAAGTATCAGCCAATAACCTTGTTGCTAATTAGCGGTCCTTTAAATTTCTTATAAATGTTCTGGACCAAAATTTTTTTTTATTTATAATGTAAGTAAATGCTGAATAAGTAAATATCTTTGGCATAAAAGTAATAATATAAACTGACCGATGTGGGTGTGAAAGAAATTTGTTGTTTGGTTGGCAGGTCGTGTCTCCTGCGATAATTTTCCCTTTGTTCCTCTAGCTTCTTCTTGATGAGTGCTCCTTGCATGATCGACTGAGTGTGGGCCGCTAGCTCGCGGGGCGACGGAATACGAGCTGGGACGCCTGGGAAAATATAACAAATAGAATAATACTACTATATTATACATGATTATGAAAATTATTACAACAATGGTCAAGTAGATTAAAGAGTGATTTGATAACATATATGCTTCTTGGGTCAGATAGAGCACATGAAAGGTTTTAACAGGCTCAGCTTAGTAAAATTGCAATGAAATAGTTGTATTACAAACAAATACTAGACGTATGTACCTGAGTGATGTACTGCGAGCGAATTAGGACTCGCTGCCATTATAGGGGACACGCAGAATGCTGCGTCCGTCACAAACACATATTCAAATAAAAAAAACTACAACGTTCTTTGTGTGTATTTCGTAAGTTCAAATATTATATCTCAATTTCTAATTTCAATGCGATACAAATCAAAGAAATATTATTATGGACAAACTATAAGTATTTCAAACTGGTATATTAATTTAAAAAAAACACTACATAATATGTCGATGATTATTCTTAAAGCTATCTAATGTTAGGTACAGTCTACTAATAGATTATTAATCTACTGTACCTGAGCTCGGCAATGGCGACAGTCTAAGCGGCTGATGATGAGGAACTACGAGATGTGGCGGAGATACTACCGGAAGTGGGGAGCCGCCCATTTGCTAAAATAAATTATAATATTATTATTGAGTCAATGAACGAAGGTTAATTCAATTTCAAATTACGTCAATATTTTTCATTCATCATTTTCAGTGAAAGTTTTATATGAAAAGCAATAATTTCTGGCTATCCAAATAGAAAACTAATTTATTCTAATATTATGAAAATTTTATATATATATATATTTTAATAAGTATTATTCACATACGAAAATTATTGGCTTTGAACATTTTTATATAGAAATTACAAAAATGAGTAAAAAAGTGTGTAGCATGCATACAATATCACAGGGTCATTCTATAAGTAGTATCGTTTCCAACTATATTAATAATTTGAACTTGACGTTTATCTTTTATATTTATTGTAAATAATAATAAACAAACAAGATAACGTCTCCATATCATTATATAAAAATATTTTTACTCATGTTGATGATAAATATGATATAATCTTTCCGATTTCAAATTTATACACTGGTAGATATCTGTGGAAGATTTTAATTGATTTATTATTAAACCTGTCTTTGCTGGTGTACTCTCAGTATCGTTAGCAGCAGTTCACGGTGCCTGCTTTGCAGCCCCGGGTTGCCCAACTGCTGCATCAAGTTCTGGACAGTAATCTCGCCTGCCTTGAGACCTGGATGTGCAAATCAGTAGAATATAGTAGAATATCGTATAGTAGAATATCAGTACAATATATTTTGCAAGTTCTTTCGAAAGATATGATTTTATGCTATATAATTTTTCCTGATATAAATTGATATCTTCAATTACAAAAATGTATTAGAAATAATGTCATCTTAAAAAATTAAATATATATAAATTATAAAGGTTACCATGTATGATAGCCTGTGCCTCTGGTCTCTGTAGCAACTCTCTCTCACTGGGCAAGCCCATACCCACGTCGCCTTGTTGACGCTGCTGTTGCTATAATACACAGTTAATGTTATTTTTCATATAATACCGTAGAATATTATTCTAGCATTACAATATAATGCACTAATAATCGTCAATTATTATTTAATCCACGATATCCATAACCAATGATGATAATAAAAAATCTATATCGCGGTACAGTCTAACCATTGTAAAATATCTCAACTAAATAAAATATTCACTATATTCTTGAGGACATATACATAGTTTTAAGTAAAAAAGCTTAATATAGTTTATTTAATATTTACAGTAAACTTTTTTTTTGAGACACATACTTGCTGCACCTGCAGGAGCTTGTATAGGAGCTCTTGCGGTATGTGCGGCGCGGATTTTGGCTGTTGCTGTTGTTGCTGCTGCTGTTGTTGTTGTTGCTGCTCCATGCTCTTGTTAAGCATCTGTTTAGAAACATCAATTTGAAATTATTATCAATAAATGATCTTAAATTTATAGCATACATAGGAAACCTTTCACAACTTATATTTACTAAAGTTACTAATAGATTATTTTACACTAAACTTTTATTTTAATATTTTTTGCGTCTGCATCAAGGATATCGAACATTTACAAACAAATTAAGATGTACATTCACTGCATACATTATACTTTTAAACTATGTACAAGTAAATGAAATCTCACCTGGAGCAGACTCATCGGCGGAGGCTGCGGTCTCGGAGGCTCAGCTGTCACCGCATGTCCGCCAGATACCTGCGCCAGCTGAACAAAAGCAGTACAATAATAGACATACATTTTTTATATATACTAGAAGACCTGGCGAACTTCGTATCGCCCTATACTAAAGAAATATCAATTACGTTTTTTTATTTATATTTTTGGAGTTAACCTGTAAGCCATAAATCTCCGTGTTTTGAAGTGCGACAGAATGATTGACATATTAGTTAGTTGTCAAATCTAATGTCAAAGAAAACGTTTGTATGGGAAATAGAAAAGGGCTGTTTTTATGGTTTTCCCAGTAATGAATGAATTTTTTTCAGCTTTTATACCTTCCCTGAACCTCCGCGAACATTTAAAGACTAAGATAAGATAAATCCGTTCAGCTGTTCTCGAGTTTTAGCGAGACTAAGGAACAGCAATCCATTTTTATATATATAGAAGATAGAAGATTAGAAAATATTAATTTGCATTACTATGCTTAAAGTATATAGAATCTATAAACATGGATGTTAATCATATCACAATCAAATAAGCGTTTATTTCTTATTGTTGCGCAAACATATGTTAGTGACTAACCTCAGAGTAATATATAAGAGTTTTGTATAGAAAAATACTCTTGTAGTATGGTAAATAACTCACAAGTCGTTTGAAAGCAGACAGGTCGTGGTCGTGGTGGTGGGCCGGCGGCTGAGTCGGTCTTAGACGTGCCTCCAATTCCTCAAGGCTGTGGATCTTGCCGCCCACGTTGTTCAGTTCTGTTAAAACATTTAAAATAATTATGAAGACTCACTATATATTTACGTAATTCGTTTAGTGCTCAAAAAAATCACTAATCATAGAAATCAAATAAGGTTTTTGGTTAAGTTAGAATTTTATATACTATAGTTTGGTGAAATATAATCAGATTATAAATTATTTACCAGGTCGAGGATCAGCCTCAGCCCCAGCTCTTCTCAGAAGTTCCAGTAAAGACGGCGCTGTGGTGGGAGGCGCGCCAGGAGCAGGAGTAGTCTCACGAGTAGAATTGTCCAGGTCTAAGAAGAAATTTTATATATAAATCAAAACGTTTACAAACTTCTGATACATCAAGTGAGATGAATAGTATGTTTATTTATTTTATTTATTTATTAAGATGCACCATCGACTTATCATAATAACTAACACAATATTATATGCACTAAATATACAATCCAGTAAGATTTGCCTTTACAGGTGTATACAACATTGTTTTTTTACTAAAATACAGACTAAACGGTATGACGTTAAGAATATTATAGTAGTATGAGAAAATATATTTGGTATATTTTGATATACACACCGTCTATCATATTATGCATAAGTCTCTCATAATGTCTGTCTGCATGTCTGTCGGCGGGAGGAGAATCGCGACGGAACCAACGACTGAAGCGACTACCCTCAGCCTCGCTGCTTCCGTTCTGAAAATATATATCAATTATTATTCTATACGTAATACCATGCACATTAAAGGAAAATTATAGTATTATATACACAACTGTTTTATATATACATATTTGTGTCTAGGTTTCAATCAGTGGCGGCCGGTGGGTAATCGAACCGGTGGTGCACTTTACTAAAATATTAAAATTAGAAAATGCAACAAAACAATATAATTTTTTATACCTTTTTATGTTTAAAAAATAAATTTTAAAATGGTTATTTAAAAATAAAGATGAAGTAATATTTTGTAATTTTTAAATCTTTTGAATTGGTGGTTCAGCGCACGAGTGCACTTAAGGAACAGCCGCCACTGGTTTCAATCCATAACATATAATGAATGGTCTATATTTATTAGACAATTAACTATAAATATTTTAAATATTAAATACTATATTTATAATATTTTAAGATATTATAGCAGTATTGAATTTTTTTTTGTTTGGGTAAAATTAGTTTCAATATAAACATTCTCATCCTTACAGTAAGCACTTCAGGTATTGAGTCGAATTTAAGAAATTCATCTAGATTGAAGTCCGGCTCTGGTGCCACTGTCTCCTCACTCTTACTTTCCACACCAGAATCCTTGTCCTAATAAATCAAAGAAAAAAATTACATATAAAAAAAAAAACATTTTTTTCAATTTGAAGATACATTTAAAGATATCATTGTTTCATTTCATTTCAAAGATATCATTTTGTCAAATATGTGTAAAGATACATCATTCACACTACAGTTTTTCTCAGTCGTCAGTGGTACAAGCGAATTTCATACAATATATTGTATTCCAACGATTTTTTAATATCTTCTAAATAGTTACAGAATGAAATTGGGAACAATTTATATATTAAAGTCATATAAAATCTGCTAAATTACTTCAAGTAAAATATGGACATAAATTAAAAAAATACCAGCCTATTAGATAGTGGTTTGTGCCATATATGATAACAAAAAAAACATTCCACTATCATAATTGTATAGACCAAAAATACATATAACTCCTATACAATACCATATATTATTGAAAATTAATTATTTCTAATAAACCAGCATAAAATGTACCGTATTTTTGTTAGGAGACGGTCCCCTCCAACGATCCGGTGATTTCGGTGGACCTGGCCATGTCTGACGAATAAAATTAATATATAAGAATATAACATAATGTAGCAAAGGACACCCAAAAAAAAGATGGCTGTACACCATGAAGCAGGAAATAAGAGCCGAGGATGCCAAAGAACGTGCAAAATGGAAGAGTTTAAGTAGGAAGGCAGACCCTGGCTAAAGCTGAGAAATTGCCAGGAAGAAGATAACATAACATAGTAAAAAAATGGCTTTATAATTACTCGATCACTTATATATTAAATATGAACGAATACCATGTTATACGTACTTTTGTTCTACATAAAATGGCAGATTTTAATGAAATAACAATGTATGTACATAGGTCCTTGAAGTTATCAAACAGGATATAAGATAATTATTATAAAGGGAAAATCTAATTGAACGTATACTAATCCAGATGTATACTACACTACGTACTATACATATATATATATATATATATATATATATATATATATATATATCCTACTAATATTATAATTGCCAAAGTTTGTGGGTGTGTGTATGTTTGTTACTTCTTCACGCTCAAACGGCTGAAGCGATTTTGATAAAATTTTGTATACAGGAAGCTGACGTCCAGGAATAACACATAGGATACTTTACATCCCGGAAATCCGCGGGTAACACCACGGCGGCACAACTATATATATATGTATACTAACCGTGTCATTGTTCCGTCCTTCCTCCGTGCCCCGGTCATTCTTACTCGGCTCGTCAAAACCACGCAGCTCGATCGTCTCTAACTGGGACGTCGGTCCGCCGCTAAACCTATACAATTATAAATTGATATACATACAATTTATACTGGATCTTCTCTCAATATAACCCTGACAATTTGTCTGCAACGAATATTACTTGTTCCTTATTATTGGCACTCTAGACGTTATATATTAGAAGATTTTACTACAATTGCTGTTGAATTTTACCTTACAAAATATTGTCTATGTATATTCCAGTTAGATATGGGAAACTAATTTGACATTAGTACACGTGATTGTTGTATATATGGAAATGTAACATACCATTCTGGTTCATCTTCCTTCTCAAAACGTCTTTGAGAAAAGCGACCACCTGATCTACGGTTGTCTTCCCTGTAATAAATGTACACGTTTAAATTAAACACTGATATATTTCTTAAATATCATGTCTATAACTACGTTTATAAGAGAATTAGTAGAATTGTAATTAAAATTTGAGTATAACAAGCTATTAAGCTATTAAGCATTGAGCTTGATTAAGGTATTATACAATTGTAAAATGTAAAATTGACGACACTGGTGTTCGGAATAACTGGAATGAGTTTATGTTGACACCTTTAAATGTAAAACTGTTACCTGTACTCTTTTTGTAATTAAATAAATAAATAAAATAAATAAGGTATACTTCATACACATTTATTATACGTAACCCACGGCAATTTTTTTTATCAATACGGCTAAGTTTTTAAAAAATATATATACTTAAATCATACACTTCACACATTACGAAATTGAAATAGATATACGTATAGACCGTTTCAATAGAAATTGGCAATCTTGTAAACAAACATGATCAGCTGATATTGACAGAGACTTGTCTATGCTACTAGTGAAGTCAGTACTCTTCAAGATATTTTAATCTTAATTATTAGATTAAAGTTTTATAAAAAAATACTTCAATTCGTTCATATTTCGTTAAATATTTATTAATGAGCTTTTTTAATGAGTTAAGAAATGCAGAATGCAAAGGGGAACACAGAAGAGCTGTTTGCATCCCAATAGCACTAAAAGCCCTGGTTCGTTAGGAGGCCAAGGACCCCAAAGAGCATGCCATCAAGGTCAATACTTTTTAATATTTGTGAGTTGGTTAAATCCCAATAATAATAAACATATACACACAGTTATTTAGTGATAAAAAGATTGTTAAAAACAGTTGTGGGTTCATAGAGATGTGATTATTATCCGGACTGATATACCATTGTACATAAGAACGGAGTAATCGTGGTCAGTTGCTTTGTTCACACTTCACAAGATTGCCAATTTCTATTGAAATGGACTATATTTAAATACATGTATATAATGTTTCTTGACAACACAAACGAACCGTTATATATAAGGTATATATGTATATATAATCTATATATAACTCACCGATCCCGTTTCTCGTTGTTAAATCGATCGTCCCTTTCCCTCTTAATCTCAGAGGAGTAGGAATCTCGGTTGAAGGAGCGACGATCAAACCTACAAAAATTATCATATTAAAGTCATTCAATTGAGCCATTATATATTTATATCATTAACTAGTAAACCCGGCGAACTCCGTTTCGCCACCAGAAGTTTTTTATATAACATTTCGTTTGGTGATTAAAAGATAAAGATTTTTTTTTGTTTTAATTTGAAAAGGAAAATTTTTATTTCATTTCACAACAGTAATGAATTCATTTCGATTACAAAAATGAAGTGTTATTTAGTTGAACTTCTCTAAGTAAATGAAAGTGAATCCAAAGTAGATACCGAATCGAAGCGTTATACGTGTCCGCAAATTATCCGTTTCATTGAAGTGGTCCTTGCAAACAACATTTTTTGTTTTTTGGTCTAACTTTAACCCAAATAAAGCGTATGGTTTCCAAACTCGTGAACATGCAAAATATAACTGCCCATGTGAAAAACAATGATTTTCTAAATTTATCCCGCAAATACTAAATGGTTTTAAGAGTTCAAACTACAAACACAATACCGGTTTGTCACATGAAATTAACTGAGAATAAAACAATGAGTAGCTGTCAAATAATATATCATGCGACGGCACCATCTATTTAAAATATTGATTTGTAGTTCATGTTATGTATGATGGCGCTGTATGTGACAAAAGATTTTCCCCTTTTTCTTGGTTCTTTCGTTCTGAAGTTATAGCGTCAGGATGGAAAACCGGACTTATATAGAAGATTTCTTACAAATATCAAACTGTCATCCATACGTCATTACATATCTGTCATTATATGTACGTCAATTGCATAGCTGTCAATTGTGTTTCGTTATTCCACGTTTTATAGTGACTGAAGTTTCATGTCAAGTCCCACGGGAAAGCTGTCGAACGGGATAAAAAGTATCCTATTGCAATTTCCTGGTTATAAACTACCTCCCTGCCAATTTTCAGCTAAAACGGTTCAGCCGTTCTTGGGTTATAAGTGGAGTAACTAACACAACTTTCTTTTATATATATAGAAGATATATCGTACATAGACTGTTGTTAGTTCAACTTTGAATTAATAGTATAAAATGCGAGTACCTATATCTTTGTAACTATTTAAGTCAGATGCAATGTACTTAAGCTATAAGAGTATTTTTATTGATAAAGTGTTATATATATGTTTGTCTTACCGATCAGAGTTAGTCCGTCTGTCATCTCTGTCCCGCTCACGGTCTCGCGGCGGACGGTAGGGCTCGTTCCGCTCGTGTCGCTCGTTCCGCTCGTGTCGCTCGTTGCGTTCGTGTCGCTCGTTACGTTCGTGACGCTCGGTCCTTTCATGTCTCTCATTACGGTCGTGTCGCTCGGTCCGGTCATGTCGCTCGTTTCGATCATGTCTCTCATTACGCTCGTGTCTCTCATGCCGCTCGTTACGCTCGGTTCGTTCGTTACGCTCGTTCCGTTCGCCGCGGTACTCGTTCTCCTCCCACTGCCCAGGTGGCATGTCGCGCACCATTATACGACCAGAGCCGATACGACGACCAGCTGCATGCAAAAAAATTGTTTAATATATTCATTAATTTTAGAGAAACATCATATTTTTACTTTTTATAAAAAAATATATGATTTTATTGTAGGCAAAATATACAATGGGTGTTAAATCTCAAAGAACACATCACCTATTTTTTACCACTTTAATTTAGGTCATTTTTACATTTAATATATATACTTGAAGTATATATATTATATATATACTTTATCAAATCGTGTATAAAACACGAATGATAAAGCTGTGACCAATCACTAAAACAAGTTGTACACATGTACATGTGGATTTAAAACATGAGTAACTTCAATGTACTGAATAGTTTAACTTTTGGGTACACAGTCCAAGAGTGGGTGGTACATCAATGATGTCTAACCCTGTTCCGTTTTGAGTGCGGGCGGGTGTGTTGAGAGCGGTGAGTCAGGTCTTGTCCGCGCCACGTGGGGGGGCGGCGCCGCGGCCGCTGGGGCTCCACATCCCGAGGTGAAGGATCTCCTTTGAGGTGACAACACTATACCGGTACTCGGTTCACTCTCCTTACGGACACGCTCGCGCGGATCCGCTGAACGACGCTCGCGGTCACGTCCGTACACTCCCTGATGAAATGAGGATTATGATATTCTTATTATACACCAGCACATCATATCATAATGATATTTTTTGGTCGACAGATTGGTAGAATATTCAGTCACTAATGTAACCCAAAAACTGGGTCACGGAAGTTTTAGGTGAATGTAGAAAAAAATCACGAGATGGATGTGATATTTCATGACGTACCTTATGGTTTTCAACCGGCGCATCCCCCTTAGCTCCCTTGTCATCGCCGGCTGGTGATTCCGATCTCTTCTTCAGAACGCTGAAAGAACATAGATTAGTGTCACATGATATATATATATGAAATATATATATGGAATAATAAATAATGTAACATACAGAGCAAGGTGATCGTTCCCGGCGAATGCATTCTCCAGTCCCTGCTTGACGAGCGGCGAGTGTCGCAGTCGCATGAGTTGGTCCCGCGTGTAAGTGAGGGGCCTACGGGTGGGACCCACAGCCAGCACAGCGGGGTCGCCACCACCTGACCCACCGCTTTCTTCGTGACCTGCCGATATTAAATCAAATGGTATCGAATAAAACACAAATATTGTTAGCAAAAAAAAAAATTATTAAACCTATGGCTTCCTTAAATACCGGAGTATATAATATTATGCGGGGTATGTATGGTTCGATAGTGTATTAAAAACGCTTACATTCCTAATAACATTAATCAGTTGATGAGTTCGTTACATTGTCATCACAAGGTGACCGTTACTAATGTCCAACTTACACCACGACACACGCTTCACCCGTTTCGTCGGCGGGCCGGCATGTACTTTTGGCGGTAGTTCTGTCGGCACCTTTCTTAACGCGCTTTGATACTTGAGTAGGAATGTGTGAACCGCACATTTCGCTGGTGACACTATGTCTAGTGACATAACAGTCAGCGTGGGCAGAACAGACGATTTTTTCGCGCGACGTTTAGAAGCTCGTCTGCCACCACGTCGCCGTGGTTTCCGTGACTTCTTAGCCACTTCAACTTCGACATTGTTCACCATTACGGAAACGTGCCACGAAACAAAATGGCGCACAATATACTTAACCTAACAGAAACTCAACTAGACGTATATATAAAAATATATTTTTAAAATATAAAAGTAAATTTATTAACAATAAATTTATACTATATAAGAATAATTCTAAATATAAATAAAGTAAAATTGTCAGTGAGACGGAACGATTCGCGATTTCTGCGTATAAAACAAGCTGCCAGCGCTCTAAAACTACGTAGTAACACTCGTAAAAACTCGAGATAAAATAATTATGAAGAATGTGAAAAATCACGAGGCTTTCCTAAAACACTATCGCAGACTCCTGCTTCCAACAGTTACGTCTCAAAGACTGGGAGGTACGTTGCGTTGGTCGTTCCGTTAGAGTTACGTACGAAACTACCCTCCATTGAGTTTTATTTTAGCACAAAACAAAAATTCAATTTTCAAACTGTTGATATTATCCCTACCCACATTTTGTGATAATAATGATAGACACGACACGTATAAAATAATATAAAACTTAAAACTATTTATTTACGTTAGAGTATTAGAGATTATGAAATGCTTTACATAATTAATTAATAATGAGACATATTACAAAACACTTCTTATATATTAAAAAAATAAACTTCCACAAAAACTCTAATAATATTAGTATCAAACAAGCCATCAATTTATAATGATTAATATGATATAAACGCTTTTGACACGAAATATATTTTTGTTTATATGAAAACTTTAAAAAATAAAGAAATTTGTAGAACATGAAAAATGAGCGGTCATCTTAGGCCGTTATGTTGACATAATTTAGCTGACATCGCTTTGTGGTACAAACTAAACGTGTATAGAAAAAAAATCCTTTCAACGGATTGGGGATAACTGCTTTAAATTCCGGAGCAATAATTTGACCCCAATATATGAATGTATATAACATATATACATTTTATATTAAACCAAAGCTTGTAAAAATACTAGCTTGTGACCCATTAATATCACTACTTTAAATACACCAAACCATCTAACTGTAAAATACAGTTAAGAACTTGAATACCAAAAAAAAACATACCTAAAAAGTTGAGGAAATATTTATATTAAGAAACTACTAAATTTCACCTTAGATGGAAATAAATTACTAATATTTTAATGTCTATAAAAATCGCCAATATTCAGAATTCGCAAATAAATATTTCTTAAAAAAAAAATAATGATACATAAGCATGAAGCAGAAGAATGATGAAACTTTTAAAACTGTTTCTGAATTTGTTTGCTTACCAATAGAATATACCAGAATGTAATAATTTACATGCATGTCATATTACGCTAAATACAATGATAAATAAAAATTTGATACTTGTTTATAACTGAAACACAAACATAGCACTTAAAAAAAAAAATATGAAAAATATAGCAGCTGCACATAGACACATACAAATGAAAAATAAAATGCAAGAAGGCTAATTTGTAATAAAATCATGTTACCTTGAGTGAAATTATAAACATGGCATTCAAAGGTATCTAGTCTATAAATATATATGCAAAGGGGATGCTGACCTTCAACCTCCGCACCCTATATGCAAACAGCTAGGGGATATTGAATGAAGCAAGTTATTGTTCAATAGCACAATATCTAGGGCATCTGTATTCAACATAACACCATAAAGATCTTTACAAAATGTTATTACAGTTATTTCGAGTGGCACAAATTCAGTTTATGTCATATGAATATGAAATATACTCTTTTGAATTACCTTTTATGATTTATTTTTCATTTTCATTTCAATATTATAATAATTCAACTTATGCATGACCAGAACAAACTGTCAATAATTTATTGGTTTTTAATTTCTGTAAAATCTTTATCGTCAAAACAACATTCGTTTAAGAATTATAACATCAGTTATAAGAATCTCTGTCTCCTCACCTTGATTTTGCAGGGATGCCATATATCTAGGTAGGAAAACTTAGCTGTAGAGAGCTAAATACAGCTCATATTAAATGTACACTTTGAGTATAGTGAATTTCATGGCAAGGGCTACATTTTATTCCATATCTTTGAATACTTCAAAACCAATAAAATTATTATTCCTATTGATTTTCAAATCAAAGTCACAACATATGTGAATTTCCCATATTAATCTTTAGCTACATTTAACTTCCGGTGGACTATTTATTTGTATTTTGAGGAGAAATTTGTAGTCCGTACTGGTAAAGCTATTTCAAACACTTTCATCCATTTATCCAAACTTTCATATTTATAATGGTAATTAAATTTACATATGCAAAATATTTATTTTGTTTGAATTAATGTTTAAAAGAATATTTATTTAATTCAATTGCATCTAAATGAAATTTATCCAGTTTTGATAAATTCTTAGATATAGATAATCCAACAAGAACTGGTGGTAAGTCATTTCAGTTTAAATAACTTGTGTTCTCAAAAAAGTGTGTGAATAATTATGAAATTTGAATATGTGCATCTTTGTTGGTAAATGGCTTAATTGGATAATCATGTTGATATGTTTATTTACAATGGATAAAATATGCTTTCCTGTTTCAAAGTTTCAATAGATACTGTAACATAGACAGCAAAATATATTTTATGCAAACAAGTAAATTTTACGCCAAGTACAAATGTAGTACTCATGAAAATCAAGATTTAGTATAAATGTAGCATAAATATAACAATATATCTTAATTTCATATTTATCTTCTCAATTCATGGTGTATACACATTCTTAAATGAATCGGTCATGCTGCGCTATGTAGGTGTTTTACTTTATATTCTTAACTTACTGTCCGTGCTATTTGTTTCATTCTCATTCTGTTTAGTTAAAGATGTGTTGTGATGTTACATAACCTATATTATTACAACAAACCTAACCTGCAAAACATAAAACAATGAAAATATCAAAACCCCATTCAATTATTATACCCAATAAACAGAGATAGTGTTCGACATGTTTATGTATAGATATCTTGCAATAAACATAAGCAAATGTGAAACGGATAATTTCAAATAACACTCTTTAAATTTTAATCACAGCATAGCAAAAAATTGCAGAGCATAGCATAGCATAGGTTAAAACATTATGCTGAATGCAGCATAAAATGTGGTTTCCAAAATACAAGTAGCAAGTCAGACTATAGTGTACAATAATATTTGATGAGGGTAATATTTCAAAAACCACTGTTATTTTACAATATCGACATTTCTGAAAATAATATACTAATAAAAAAAAAAACTTATAAGAAAACATTGGAATAGTAGAAATAGACAAAGTCAGATGTAGTCTGTAGAGTACTTAACCTAATTTTATCATTTAAAGAAGAAACTATGTCATTATATTATTATCATTATATGAATATATTGCAATAAAACTATCTGTTACTTTATTCTATGTTGTCAGTTTGCAGTCAGTTATGGCAAAAAAAAAAGTTCCAAATGACAAGTTACTACATAGAAACCAAGCTTAATTACAATGACCTATCAATAATTTTCAGGGATTTATATGATGGGTGGAAACTACTTTAAAATGATCTGCGTTATCGATTATTCTTTGTTTCAATGAATTTAAGTACGCCATATAAGTATCTAATTAGGACACTAAAGCATAGCATTTCTAGAATTAGAACGAGATCAATAGCGTATTAGATTGAAATTGGAAGGTACTTTTAAAAACACAATGAATACGGAAGGCGGTTAAAAAGTTTAATTATGTACCTGATTGGTTAGAGCCATTGGTTTGGCTTTCGTCCGTTGGATTTTCTTTCAATGAAGACAATAGGTTCACAGCTGACATAGCTTGCAATCGCACACAGTTTCAGTCTTCTTTCAATATATTAAAACTACTAATATTCCTAAATAACTTTACAATATTTACAAAATTATATCAATCAACTAGGTATTGTTTATATCACAGACTTTTCGTTTTTCACTAAACAATACGGATAAAAACGTCCACGCACGAAAATATTATCAATATGTACAAGAATCTAGGTAAAATAAACTTATTTACACATTAACAACTAACGTTTAAAAGCTACTGTTAACAAATACTTTCTAGCGATCACAAGATGTTCATAACTAAAAGAATTTATCAGTTTTCGATGCAAAAATATATAAAACGTCCGCCATATGCCTTTTGGGTCTGTATTATAAGAACAAATCTGAAAGATAATAATGAGAAACATTTGTTCCATACAAGTTGCTAGTTTTAATTTGTTGGGCTTATATCCAGTTGCCACTATTTTATTTTTTTTCTGTGTAACGGCATTCTTTGCTTCAATAAAGTTTCTTAATTTCAGTTTTTACAAATATATTTTTATACTTTAATTTTTAACAAGACTATATTTATAAGTACGCTAATAAACTAAATTACCCTTAAAAACAATAAACTAGGTAGGAAGCTAAATAAATAATTAAAATCAAAATAAATTTGTAGACATGTCCTAAAGCCATTGTCAGTATAATAAAAAAATATAAACTTAATTATAATATTTAGATCCTCCGTAAAATGTTTAATAAAATGGTGGAAAGAATATTGCTGTGGTAAGATAAGATAGAAAAGATCAATAAATGTCATTGATTTCTGTGACAACGACAAAAAGCAAATGGCCGGTTGAAGTTTTTGTTGTTGATCGTTCTGCTGTTTTGAAATTAAAGTGAATATTGTTTTATAATTTGGTGAAAATATTATTTTGTTGTTAAAATGTCTCTGAAATGGACTGGAAATCCAAATGAAACTGGTATACTAAGGAAGAGTGATGGAAGTAGAGAGAAGAAAGAAGAATTATTCGTGTTCGGGTATTCGTGCAAACTGTTCAGGGATGATGATAAAGCTCTGCACATTGACCAAGGAAAGCATCTCATTCCGTGGATGGGGGATGAAACTTTGAAAATCGACAGGTTCGATATGTTTTTAACTATAAGACTGCTAACTGTGGCGCTAAAGTTTTAAAAGTACAGTAAATAATCAGAAAATATTAATTTTTCGGAAGATGCTAAGTATTCGCAGAAAATGTTGAATGTTGTGGCCAGGCGTGGAGGGCGCACTGCAGTCGCGTGAGCGTCGCTGCTATGCATAAAGTTATGGTGACGTCCATCGGTGGTATGTATAACCTATAAAGGTACCCTTGCGTATGTATGATAAATGTGATTTACCATGTCGACGTTCAATATGAAAAACTGATGTGATGTTTAAGTCTTAGTTGATAAGTGGTAGAGGATGTCACTAATAAGATACATCTGTAACGGCAGCCAATCAAAATTTGATATACAATCACACTGAATATATGAAATTCCTTAGTATTTTAGGTATACTACAGAGCCGTGAAAATGAGTAAAATATTATTGATGTCCAATTTATTCATAATGTTATACATGTATACATTAAGGATAAATGGATAGTTAAGGATATTTTATAAATTTTCTATTGTATCTGTGTTAACAGCTAAGGCTTGGTATTTATGCTAGTATTTATGTTGGCAGGTATGACGCAAGAGGGGCCCTCCATGATTTGGTGTCCTTAGAAGCTCCACCTGGTGGCTTCGACTGGCGAGTGGAGCTTTCCAGAACTGAACAGGATGTGGAACAGCTCTGTGATGAGGAGAGGTACCGGGCCCTGCATACTGATGAAGACGAGGAAGAAATGTATAAGGGTATAAATTTTAAATAAATTAACCTACACCTTTTCTATTTCATAGCTTCTGCATGCAACCTTTGCCTTATAAAAATCATAAATATAATCATCATCATCAACCTATCAGAGTCCGCTACTGAGCAAAGGCCTCTTTCTCACATGGAGAAAGTTAGAGCATTAATCACCATGCTTGCTCAAGACGGGTTGGTGATTTCAAACTTATAATTGTGAAATTATAAGTCCAGGTTTCCTCACGATGTTTTCCGTCTCTGTATGTCAGTTGTGTCTAAACACTCTCAGAAAGTACATATTACTCTGAAAAATCACGTTTGTACTTGCCAGGTTTGAACCCGCGCCCTCGGCAACGAGAGGCGGGCCCTTTAACCACAAGGCCACTACAATAAATATAATACTATTAATTATTATAAACTAATATTCTTTTTGTATACAGAGGAAGAGCTTAAACGGCTCCATGCAGCAGGTTATGGTCAAGTCGGCTTTAACTATGATGCTCCAGCCGAAACTCCACCTGAACCTCCAGTAGAAATTGAAGAGCCCTTTGAACCTACAGATTCATTTAAAGAACTGCTGCCTTCAAATACAGAATTTGTAAGTCAATAATTCAGTTTAAATAGTTGAATATGTTATAAATGCTCTTTAAAATAAATCTCTCCTTTTCTTATGAGTCACTTGTACTAACTCAGAATTTAGGCTAAATAAAATAAATTACTTAATTTCTTTTAGCCTCAAACACAAAAGCAAAATGCGATTATTGAAAAGACAGCAAAGTTTATAGCACATCAAGGTACACAAATGGAAATTCTCATTAAAGCCAAGCAGGGTGACAATCCACAATTTGAATTTCTCAACAAGGATTCCTCACTACATCCATACTACACTGCCCTTATAGCATTGGTTAAGGCTGGCAAGTGGCCGGAGAAGGCAGAAGTTGTTGAAGGTACTTGAAATTTTATCTTATTAATGGTATAAATTAAAAGTACTGAAATTTATGATCAGGAAATACATTGTCTTTTGACAAAAACAACTAAGCATTTTTTGTTTAGCTTAAGATAGCAATATAAAACTTTTACACCCATAGCATATTGTGACATGGTCGCAATATTAAACCAACCAATTGTCTTATAATTATATATTAACATACATATATTTAAATAAATATTTGTACAAGATTTGGTGTCACAGAGTCACATATATTTAAAAGAATTAAGCAATAAGAAAGTATGAAGTTTTTATTGCAACAAATTGTGTCCTATTTCAAAATAATGTATTAGTTTCAGATAAACATGAAACAAATGAGGAGTACCTTCATCCAAGCTTAGCATCAACTGTTATAGAATCGGTGAGTAAATTATACTACAAATACATGTTTCTAAACATAAATATATTCTCAGGAAGCTTTTTACTTTTAGATATACAAATATTGTGTGTGGAAAAAAATAATCTCATTATCATGGTTGATAATCTTAATCAAGGTTTTGAACATGTTTTGTCATCCACACCAAAGTCATTTGGTTGAAAATATGACCTTGAAAATTAAATTAGATATCCTTTCTAACATATTTTATTGCAAGTTTAAACTTGTTCTATATAAAGAACCACTTTATATGAAGATACATAATTGTATAATTTTTGCACAATGTTTATATACACCATTTTTTTGTTACTATAAAAGATATTTCAATCTAAATTTGCTCAATAGTGTCTAATATTGTATTATCATTAAAAGGAATTTTATCTCATACATGTTAATTTCCCAGGCTCCCTCCATACCAAGCATTCACTACAAGCCGTCTGCAGATTGTGACTATACTTTACTCATATCAAAAATGAGGGGCGAGACATTGGATGAGTACTCTGACTTGGCTCCAGGTGAGGTGGCGCCCCCGGGAACTGAACCTGTACTGCCAAGGGCTGATATCATGAAGGCCCCAGTCATGTATAATAGGGGAGAACCAGGTAATATACATATACATTTATCATACACGAATTGCTATGTTTGAAGCTGAATATACATAGAATTAGATATATTATGAAACTCATTTTACTCTAAATTCATATATGTATGCATATGTGCTTTGCAAATTGTATAGTCACTCAAACTTAATACCCTTTATAATTTTGGTTTTATTAGATACTCTTATTGAGTTATAGTTGAGCATAACTTGAAATGTCATTATCATAGATATTCTTTTCTGTAATTTCAGTCAATAAATATTATTATTGTTTTAGTTCCACCGGTTACTCAAACTGTGCAACATCATCAGTATGCAGCATACTACACACAGTATATGGCTCATCTAACACAAACACAGACACAAGCACACACGCCACAAACGACAATTGAAAAACCAGCACCAACCATACCTCCAACAGAATCTACCGGTTTAAGTCTCATGAAGAATTACAATACGGACAGTGAAAGCGAAGAATCAGGTAATTTAATTCAAAAATTCACTTTCTTTTACATAATTACATTTAAAATGTGCTATCTATTAATTATGCAAATCAATAACATATAATGTGATAAAATACTTGATTAATTTTAGAATTGGATGATAATTCTAAACAAGCAAGCAAAGACAATGTCTTAGTGCCACCAAACGATGTTCATGTGGTCATAGACAAGATGGCGGCGTACGTAGCGAGGAACGGTGATGAGTTTGAAAAAATTGTACGGTCTAAAAACGATCCGAGATTCACATTCTTAGAGGACAGTAATATATATCATCCGTACTACAAGAAATTGATGCTCGAGAAAAGAGGTGTCCCAAATGGAAACGACAAAAAGGACATCGACAAAGGTTGGTTAGATTTTTACAAATTAATATTTTTATCCGTATGTAGTGTTAATAATTACATAAACATTTTTTTAGCAATTCCTGTGTCTTTTTCAATAAAGAAGCATAAAGAACCGGAACCGATCCTTCCGAAGCCAGCACTTCCGTACGAGTCGAGTACAGATGGTGAAGAAGAAAATAAAGACGCCGAGAAACACGAAGAACCCAAAGAAGTGCCGATAACTAATATACCACAGACACATCTCACTAACAACAGTAACAATATACCGCCTATTGTTGTATACAAAATGGAAGCTGTACAGGCCAACAATCTGCCTTTAGTGAAAACATATGAACCATGCAACATTGGCAAAGTCATTACTGAAGTCAGCGAGAATGCTAAAGAAGCGATTGTTCCTCAAGTAGTTGAGAAAATTACAGAAAATGTCTTACCACCCCCTGCTGAAATTAAAAAAGAGAATTCTCCGGAAAAAAGAGTAGTAGAACGGGCCAAAGACAAAGATAAGAGTCCCAGGGAAAAGAGTCCTAAAGAGAAGAGCCCTAAAGATAAAAGCCCTAAAGATAAGAGTCCTAGGGATAAAAGCCCTAGAGATAGGAGTCCTAGAGATAGGAGTCCTAGAGATAAAAGGAAACCTAGAGATCGAAAGAAGGATTATAGATCAAGAAATGATAGGGAATCGAGAAGATCCGATCGGAGAAATGATGATAGAGACAAAGAACGCGAAAGAAAGAGGGACAGAGACAGAGAGAGTGTCAGTGACAGGGATGGAAAGAGAAAGAAATATAAAGACTCAATAGAAACAGAAATTATATCATTAGAAGATAATTCTGATGAAATGATTGATTTGACCGGCGAGCAATCCGACTCCAGAGGTATGTATATTATAGATAAATAAATAACGATAATAGCAATAATTGTAATGTATAACAATACAATACTTACACTCAGATAACAACGACTTATCAAAAAATTACCCCGAGTTTTTACGAACGGCAATGACATTGATAGGTATTAACACTATTCTTTTAGAGTTTATTAAGGAATAGAACTACAGTGTTACATAATGATCAATTAGTGTTTAATTTATAATTGTGCTTAATTTATAATTGTGAAAAAATTACCTTAAATGTCGTTAATATAGAAAATATTTCAGCTTAAACTTTCTTGTGATAATCTGCTTCCAATGTAGGTACACGGAATTATCCAATGGTAGTTACGCGGTTTTGTAGTAACCCCGACGATATATATGTATATATAAACATGAATATATTGTTTAAAGGTGAAGAGACAGAGGCGGATCGTTCCAAGCAGCAGCAGCGTCGTCGTCGTGCGGCCGAGTTCCTTCGACGAGTCTCCTCATCCCGGACGAGGACGACTCACGGGACAGACCGCAGCCCTCGCCCACCGACCGCTACCCTACCGCACTCCTCACTAGCCAGCGCTATGGTATATAATTACCACATATACTATAGTATATATACCACGTATACCACATATACTATAATATATATACGCCTTATAAAAACATATGAAGCGATCTAACACATAGTTGCCAGCTACTAACTAGCGAGTATTCATTTAAATGAATCTAATAAATAATTAATCTTAGAAATAATTACTACGCGTATTTTATTATTTTTAAAAACTACATACTCCTGACGTTTCGTTTACAGTTGCTGCAAAGTAACAGAAAAGAAATAATATTATCCGGAAATTATTATTTTCATTGAATCATATGAATATGCCTCTTAACACATTTTCCTTATCTTCTGAATTAAGAGAATAGACTTCTACTCGCAAGTACAATAAAATTTATTAATTTTTATTTTGAACGACCTCATCAATGGAAGTAATTAGTTAAATCTAATATATATTGATTATTAAAATTATTCTATATAATTTTTAAGTTATCATCTTTGCACTGAATTTTGTTATAATCCTGTAAATTGTGGTAACAACCAGTTACTACGTTATATTAATTTGGTATAACTTAAATTTACCTACCTTAACATATTACTTATATTCAACATTTATATCTGATTTAAACTAAACAAAAAATTTTATATTGTCATTTTAGGTTGACACATTAGAATCATTGTACAAAAAGAAAAACGAGGAAGATGAAAAGAAGAAGCGAAGGGAGAAACGACGGCAACGAGATAAAAGAGGTTTATGAATGTTCAATTATATTTAAATATTTATAATAAAAAAGGTTTTCTTATCAATAATATACCTTCCACAGATTATGAAGAAGAATCCGACAGATACAAGAAAAATAAAAGGAAGAAGAATAGGTTTGTTAAGAAACCTTATCCATCTAAATTATCATTGAGTACTTTATAAATGGAACTTAATTAATTATAATTTTTTGACAGGTCTTCAGAAGAAGAAGATTCAGATGGAGCCAGGTAAGATTAATAAGATAAAAATAAAATAAGCACAAATTGTACTTAAACAAACAATTATGTATTGTTATAATTATATTATAACCTTCTTTACAGTTCCAAAAAGAAGAAGAGAAGGAAAGAGAAAAGCCATTCCTCTAGAAGTTATAAGAAATCCAGAGACACAGAGCTAGATGAAAAACCACAACAAATTAACATCGATATAACGAACACACTCAAGGAGCTAAGGAACTCCTCCCCTACGAAAGAACTTAGATTAAAAGAGGAGAAGCTTCTAATAAAAGATAATTCCGACGGAGAGAAGAGTTTAAAGAGAGATAGGGAGTACAGTGAGGGAGAGTGGTCCAGCGACAGTAATAATGACTCCGGTTTAAGTGACAACAATACAGAACAAACTATAGCTGGGAAATCAAACTAAGACATTCACAAATTCATGGTTGATGTAAATTACACGTAGACAAATGCTTGTTAATAAATTTAAAGAAATTCAAATTTTAATATACAATCATTATTATTATTATTTAAATTACATTTTTTGTAATTAAGTTTCATTAATTCAATGTTATAATTGCGATTGACGGGAATATTTTTTTACATGAATATATATTTTTATTTTTTATTCTTTTATTAAAATAACTTTGATGTACATAACTCATATGATATTTTATCTACATCAATATGTTCAACACAACAAAGATTGACATTTCAGTTATATAATATGAATATATGGAATTATACAACAATGAACTTTATATAATTTTTGATTCAATACACAAATAAATCAATCAATTAGAAATTATGCTAAGATTCTGTCAACTTCATTAATTGTATGTAAATACATATTGGGATAAAAGTTGTAGAAATTTAATAACGAAACAGTTCACTAGATGGCGTGAACTGTTGTGGCGAATAGATTTAATAGTTTTCAGTAAATTTTGAAGTTTAAAATAGCCATTTTTATCTTTTTTTTTATTTTGAAATAATGTGTATATTTTAATCATTTTTTTTAATTCGAATGTTTCTTGTTTGTTATTTCCAACGAAATAAACCTTATAAGACGTATAATTAACACATAATGAATGCCTTTGTTTCTTTCGGAACGACTGGGTATTTTTGTGTCATTGTTGCATTTTTGCACAAAATATGTATCTGTATAATAAATATAATGTTTTTAATAACTTAATTTTATTTTCCGTTACTGTTACACCATTTAGAATCTAATGTAGGTAAAATCAGCAGTATAATTGTAGACTCAATAAAATGTTAAATTGTTATGTGATGAAAATTTTTTCAAGACAAAATATATTTCAAATTATAACTAACTTACATAGTAGCTGACTACCACAGCTGTATTTATAATTTTCTTGAAATACATATGTTGAAATTCGTATAACAGGGACTTGTTTTATTTCATATATTATTACTATTCATTGAGACAATATAGGCCAGTGCAGAAACCTTTAAAATCTATGAAAAGCGAAAATAAATTTAGTAGAATGAAACTCATTAGAAAAGGATGGGAATATTATAAAAAATAAAAGAAAAATAGTTTACGGGCGGTCTGAGGTCGGCAAGGGTATTTAGGGGAAAAAATGGGTTTGCTCGATTTCCGGCAAAACTAAAAGTCCTACGAAAAAATGTTTTATGGCAAAGTTGTAGGTAATAAAAAGATCTAAAACTTTTATGCTAACATTTTTTTCACATAACCTCAAAATTTATGTGAAAAATTCGAAAAACCAAGTTTTTGGTTTTTTTATTTTTATCTCTTACAAAAAATAATATTTTGTCACGAAATTTGGTGAAGACTTTCCTTTTGATGTTACAAATATACTGTAATTTATTTGATAAGAAATATTTATTTTTTCAGCTTATTTTGAAAAAATATCGAAAAGTCAGCCTCATTTTCAATCGAAAGATCACCCGTCAAAATATCAGCTTTTTTCAATATTTGGTGTGTTTTCTATTCGTTGAAATCTTTATTTTCCGATCGTGAAGAAAAAAATATAAGTTTCTTACTTGCAGTACCATTTTTGGATAAAATAATCATGTCTCTTTTAATGTAATGACACTCGACATCGTTTATAAAATGCTCTTTCTAATTTATTTTTAATACTTGTGTACTCTGGAAGATTTCCAGATATTAAATCTTTTAGGTAATTTACAGAAAATTGACATTTAGCTGCTAAAACTGATATTTAACTTTGAGTATTTATTGAACGATTTGAAATATTTTGCCCAGGTCAACGTTTTTATTTACGGACGAATTGTAATCTTAAGTACTGTGTTATGTGTATCCATATATTTTAATTATTTACCTCTTTAACTGATTTTTAATAAGTGACAGTACTTGTACTAACCATAGAAATAGTAATACGAAATTTCACCCAATGTATTCGTTAGAATAAATGAAATAGTAGATATCCGTGTTATTACTGAAACCAGATAACAGAAAAAAAACTAGAATAAAAGTTAAAAATTTTATTCACGAAATAGTAATGAAAAATACAAAGTTATCATATTTTTATATCCAGTATGAATATAATAATAAATATTAGGGTTATATGGATTATACGATGAATAATTTATAAATATGACAATTATATGAAACATGTTCCACGCCTGTAGGTAATTGTAGAAACTCAAGAGTTTGCTTTACCATTCACAGACTCCGGGAATATATTTCTCAATAAGTTTCTCGTAATACGGCCACAGAGCTTCGATATCGGGCACATTCTCACTTTTAGTGTACAAGTCGTATTTGCTGTAAAAAAAAAACATATTTTAATTCCTTTAAAATAGGAAGGCTCTGAATGATATTGAGAAATTTCATTTGTTGATCTTAATGTAAACAAGTAAACGTCATTATTGATCGCGTAAAATATTTGTGTAGATATTAGAAGTAGTAAATAACATACACAACTATAATTAACAGTACATAGTTTGTATACTTTGTACGTTGAACCTAATACTTAGCGTCAATCATTCTTTTTCCTATTTTTGGTTTAATTACTATTGAAAGAATAATGTATTTAGCGATTGTGAAAATCAAACTACGTAATAAAAAAGAAATAAATCAGCTGTATACTTTAAAAGATTTTTGCTACATATTTTAGAGGCGGTTGAACCTAGAGCTCTGTGGTGAATTGTTACTGCAGCTCGAATATGGACTGGCTCGACCGAATAATTACCACCTTCTTACAGAAAATTGAAGTAAAATAACCTTTAAACCGGCTGCGTTTCTTTTGCCCATTCTCATTTCCCACCCTTTCCTCTTCCTCTTTCCCAATCAAATGTGGCAACGCATTCGAAAAACTATGTTGCGGACGTCCATGAGCGACCGTAACTTCCTCCAATAGGTAGACCGTCTACTCTTTTGCTTCCTTTAGCATAAAAAATAAAATAACTCACTTGAATTCAAGCACCCATTTTAAAATTTCTTCGTCCTTCTCGTTAGTCAGATGACGGTAATCTCCACCAGCGTGCCAGGGGTACAGAGAATGGTATCTGAAATTAATTTAAAAGTGTTAATATAATACTAATTCCACTGAAGTGCCACAAGAGTATATATAAAACAAACTAAGCTAGCTCTTACCTGATCATGTACAGACCCTTTTCAGGCAAAGTAGACTTGTTGTGTTTCAGGAACTGATAAAGATACTCATCATGGCTCCAAGATATCAGCAGGTTATCCAAACCACAGTTGGGTTTATACATGCCATATTTTGTGCTTTAAAAACGATGGAAGAGTATAATTATTAAATTATTTATTTATTATGTTTATTGATAAAGTACAGGTAGGTGGAAAAGTGATAAATGGCATGAACTTACTTGTACTTAGGGTTGTATGTGTCCGGATTATTCTTGAAGCTTTCAGGTCCGTACACGATGGAATCAGCCCACTTACAACCCACAGGGAATGTATCTCCCACGACACACCACTGCGGCTCGCCGTAAAACGCCATGACCTTGAGTTCAAAAAGACTCCTTATTAAAAAAAACTTATACAAAAAAATATGATGCTTATATATTAATGAACAATTAGACATGGTCACAATATACTGAAAGAAGGTCCCCGTGGTGATAAATGAATTTCATGTAGGTACATATTTTTATTTTAAATATATCAAACGTACGTAGTTTAAAATATTACCATGTTACTAAAAGACAGGTTTCAATTATTAGATTGTTCGTAATTTATTACTTATTCTAAATTTTATGTTATCTGACAGAAGTCAATGGTTCATAAACACCAAACATAAAATTACGTTAGTTACCATTGACTTTCTGTTAGTTCAAGGAGACACATTGTTATCTTTTGACCATTTTTATGAGAGGTCGCGGAATTTTTTGTAAAATATTTTTCTATGAACTTTTAAACAACCCAGTGATTAAGTTAAGCAGTCAATTTTAATGATAAATAATAATATTTTGTTTAAACAATAACACTCGGTACATTTGCACTTTCCGACATCGGGGTCATCGAAAATCAGTGCTGGCAAGAACTGTATTAGGGCATAACTTCGTCGTGAATGCTCCTAACTCTTAAGTTTGGTTGAGTGTTACATTTCCTGCATTCTGCCATGAATTTGTTAGTATTACTTTATTATTAGATGTGATCTTAGCTATTTTATGATCACCTTTCCTAAGTCATGAATAAGTCCCGTCAGCTGGAACCAGTCATCATCAGGATGATCGCTTCGGATCCTCTCCGCGGTCTGGAACGCGTGTACGATGTTCGGCAAGTCTGTATCGGGATCAGACTCGTCCACAAGCTCGTTCAGTTTGATGAGAGCGTCCTTCACCGTTGACTTGAAGTGATTGAACTTCAGCCACTTGTCACGTTTTTCTAAACAGAGAGTTCTTCATTAGAATACGATTTAAATTCAATTATACCACAAACAAAATAAGGTAGCACTTAATTGATCAAAGTATTAACGAGGCGTTGTTTATCGACAATATTTCCTATGGAGAAAAACCTATTTAATTGTAATTTTCCATTTCAATCAGATTTGTTCACGCTAATTAGTAAAATAATTCTTGTAGGTTCAAATTAAGTTATTGTATTAATAAATAATAATTGACATACGTTTCACGAGTTCCACGGTAACATTGGTGTGCATGTCATAATAGGTCTTGCGGACTCGTTCCTTAATGGGGTCATTTTCGTCTACGGAGTAGTCGCGGAAAGCATCTATTGGTTTGTCGTTAAAGGTTGGCTCCGGGCGTAGAAGCTGCGACGGATCTATCATCGACACTTGCGATTGCTGTAAATAAAATAAGATAAACGGAAAATTCTAAATAATAAGTAGAACTTAACTACGTGTTTTTTTATTTTTTAGATACAAAGACCCGAAGTTTCTGGAAATAACATTTTCATATCGTCTGCCCATGATCACGGTTACAGCAAAGTAACCGAAACGTCGGGAGTATGTACTCGTAGTTAAATTAAACAAAACACGTAGTAAATCAGAAAATATTATTTTTATTTAAATGAATACTAGCGAAAGTCTTAGATTTGATTTTTCTATTACTATATTTTAAGTACTTAAATTAATAAAAAATAAATCTGTAAAACGATGAAAATATTCATTTTTATTTAACTATAAGGTACATATAGGGTAGGGTGTTTTACCGGGGAATATACGTATAACCCACTTAATGAGCAAAGATATAGTTATTGCCTAATATTAAAAGAACCTCCTTTTTATTACCTTTTCTTTTTCCTTGTAGTTATAACTTTAAAACCTATTCAGGGCGATCAAAGATATTTATGGAATATGGATGTAGTGTTAATTCTTAAAGCAATACATATATTATAATTATTCAATTCTAGCGTCGCAACACATAACAATAATAACAATTTTATTTTCGTTTTAGACACATCTAAAAACAATTTTTCTGAAATTTAATTTTATTTACTTAAAAATAAATTAGTAACGCAAGCATTTTTAGCGACCCTAATTGTTTTTATAGTTTACCCCATTTCTTGATAATTATCTTAAACATTTTCAACAGTTTTATAACATTCTTCGCAAGTTTTTTAAGTGTAACAATTGAAGTTAATATGTGTAATATATATTTTTTATATATCAATAAGTTGAGGCAGATGATGGTCTTGAATAAAGAAGGAAGCTTAGAAGCATTTATTAACGCATGATTTAAAACTAGAGTAAATTTGAAAATTTATTGAACGGCTCTTATAATTGTTGCTTTTATACATAAAAAAAAATATTGATTACGAATGAATAAAACTATAAGAGATGCAGGATGGTTTTTCCCTTATTAAGTCATATAAATGTAGCCTATGTTTAAGAAAAGATTAAAATAATACAAAGTAAAAATAGTATAAGAGTAAATTATAGACACATACAAAGTCTTAGACCGATTAATTTTTTAACAAATTATTTTATACAGATTGAAACATATTTACTGTATTGAAGAATATAAGAGTACTTACAACTTCGGCTGCCATTTTATAAGACTTTATATAAAACTCTTAGAACCTTCAGGAAGCCAACACTTGTTTGGAGCGACGAGATGTCATCTCAATTCTTTTATAGAAGTACAGAGATCTTGATCGTTTATATCAATAGATAAATAGGGATTAATATGTCCTATACGATGCGCGATTACAGGGGATAAGCTAGGCGGGTTATAAAACTCGCATTTGTATGTACTATACAAATATATATAATATATTGCACGTTTAAAATAAATGTCGCTTCTAATACGAGAAGACTGAAAGCAAACAACTACCAAATTTTTATAACATGCAGTGAACAGTGTCAGCAAAACATCAAATCTTTAAATGTAAAGAAAAAATCTTATAAGATAAAATTTTATTTTTCTATGTATTTAGATTACAAGTTATGTTGAACAAATAACTGACATAAACTAGGATTAGTACCTAATCTTATCACTTAATTCTATTGTTAAGGTGTTCAGAAATGCAAAACTTGCGTAGTTGCTTACACTTACATGTACCTAACATTGTGGCTTTAAGGAGAATTGTATTTATAATTTAATAAAACAATATTCAAAACAATTATTAACGAAGTATTATTTGGACTTATATTTTTTTAAATATAGATAAAATTATAATATAAAATAAAAATAAAGTAGCTTTAAAAGCTGCATTCAAGTTTCATTCGTTCGTGACTTGTAAAAAACATTTTTCTACCTCTACATTAATTTTATTCTCGCAAATAACTTGGGTACAATAATTTTGTACCCATTTGTATATTAATAACCAGAATGTTTCATTAACGTTATACCTAAACATTTTTTAGGTGTTAAAAAGTAATTATCTAAAATTTAGCATTTTTATATGGCATGAAGTTATGTGGCTACCTGCCTTGTTGGGCTACATCGATAAAAAATAGCAGAAGGAAACAACATTATCGTAATAGATAACAGTTGGTCCAACTTAATCTTTTAACATTATCTCAATGATCCAAAGTCATAATATGTCCCCTTTGTTTAAAGATGCCGATTGTTTCATATCACTTAACAAATCCCCTCGAGATATATAATAAACAATGTTTATTTTCTTTACATGTTGTGACTAGCGGTTTCGCTTGTAGATATTTTGATATAACCGAAAGTACTGTCAATTTTTTATAGTTTTGTCAATACATAGTAGTTTAAAAAGAAATATTTTGTACACACTAAAAACTTTCATTATTAATTTTTAAATAATTTTATAAATATGAATAAGAAAAATGGTATGTATAGACACTCTTATCTATAAAAGGTAGAGGAATGACAAAGAAATTTTATATATAATAGATAATCAGTAAATTATTACTTTTAAAAGGACAAAAATGCATTGTTTTTACATTGTGATAACAAAACATTTCAGTCACAATAGCGGGCTGTCTATTCTTTATAACAAATGGCTTATAAATTTACCTACATTATTTAAAATACTGAGAAAAATCTTCCCTCGACCATCTTATACGTTATTTCAAATACTAAACAGAATACGAGCTCATTCTTTTACTTAATTTAAGATAGTAAGAAAATATATGTACCTACATGAATACTGATTCAGGAAATAAAATATATATCACAATTTTATTTGCGGTCAAATGCTAGATATAAATATCTTAACTAAACATCATTTTTCCGGTTTGATTAATTCAGCCTTGGAACGTAGAAGTAATAATAAAAAATAATAATAATAACGCTTTTAAACGAACAGAATGAAAACAAATTACCTTTGATTAAACGAGTGTTAAGCTTTTCATATCATCACATTTATTTAATTTTGAAAAAAGGCATTGACACAGTTAGCTGCTTATAAAAATATATTTATATTAATAATTACACAAATTAGACGGTTTAAAATGATTTAATTTTTATTACTTAATTGTGGCAAAGGTTTTTATTGTACTAGATAAAAGGCTAAATATATTGTATACTCTTCATATGACACAAAATTCCATGAATTCACCGTGCGGGTGCCAGTTCCAACGTATTGCAGGGAGAGGAGATTCAACAGTGCCTGGGATTTGCTGCCTCTGGGATTTTTATTTTTTCTCATATTTATATTTATCATTATGGTCCAATCCCAAGCGGTTTTAAGGATTGAGTAAAACTTGACCTTTGATTTTATAGCCATAGTGCCTTCTTTCACAAAACCTACTGACCGCTGGTTTGCGATTAATTCCTTTAGCGCTCTGGTTACTGAAAGACTAACCGCTTCACATCTGATTTCCACAAACCTATGATCAATCATGAGTATTCCATTTTAGTGGTAATGGGATGTGAAAATCCTCTTTGTCTTACCGCTCTTAGTGCATCTCTAAACTCATTGCATGGATCTTATATTTAACATTCCCGTCTTGCCGAATAAAAGACTTCAATATATCTGTATCTCGGCCCTTCTTACTTGATCCTAACCCTACTCTGTTACTTTGTGCTCCTATCATAAACTGATTATGAAATTATAGTCTTAACTCGAGCTCTGGGTCATCTTTGTCTTTTGGAAGCGATGTAACGATGTCATCATTGGATTTCCCCAGGATACGTCTTTTGGAAACTCTTACTTTTAGATTTATCCTAAAATTATTTCGATCCCTGAATAATGCCCACGGATCAGGAGATAGTGCGAGTTCAGGCAACCACTACAGCATCTTTATGACTCCCGCATTATCTTTGACAAAAGATAAAAATAATAGACGTTAAAAGTTTTCAAAACAAAAAGTAAATTTGTGAAGATATTTCAAACACATGTGACTTTTTCCCTTTAAAAATTATTGTTCAAATTGCAATTAAACTTAATTTTAATAAACTTAGTTTATAAACCAGTAAGGTAATCAGAATAACAAAGAAATTAAAATAATTTTATTACCTAGTTTAGGCGTACGATCCGAAACAGAGGAGCATTCAGGGAGTGGGTTCTATAAAACAATAATTCACAGCACGACCTAGATACAAGAAAATAATAATCACCTGAACGAAAACGAATTAAACTGCTGCAATTTCATAAATATAAATATAATTAAATACCAAATGAACAATTAAAAATTAATATTAATGACTTCGTTATAAAACTATCTAACGATATAAATATTATAAATGCATCTTAAATTAAATGAATATAAGAAGTACTTTTTTCTTTTTACATTGAGTTTAATGATAAAAGCCTCTTTTATCTTAAAATAATATAGCAATTACGGTATTTAAAAATATACCTGATTTATGAACAAAATCTAACCATCCTAATGTTAAAGTCTTCATGCCATTTAAAATGTAAGATTAAACTGTTGGCTAACCTTTTTGGTATAGCGGTGCATCAGGCTAAACACCTCATGGGGTTAATAATAGATTACGACATTTAGAATGTAGGTTACACTCATCACATAACATTCCCTTTGAGGGTTGCAGTGAGGCCTTTCTAGCCATATTTGTTTTTTTTTTATATAGATATTTACAAAAAATATACATTTTTTCTACGAGTATTTAGACATCACTGATTAATGCATTCCCAAAGAGGGTTGATGTCAGGCAGGCGGCCGGTCATAAAAACAATTAGATAAAACTATTCACAACATGTAAGGCAGACTATGGCTAAAGCTGGGATATTGCCAGGTAGAAGAAGGAGCTTCATCTATAAAAAATATACATCTATCTATCTACATAAAATTGTTAGCCATGAGATTTTTATTTACGTAACCATTATCAATTCCAATATAACTACTATTATAAAATAGTTCTAATGTTTAGTTTTAATATACATACGTCACGTTGTTATTCTTCAATATGAATAGATAACGAAAGAACATTATTGTAAAATATTTTTCATGTTATATAACATTAAAATAATTAACAATCAAAATTTCTTATGGTGTGATAAACCAAAAATAAAACATCAACAGAAGATTTATTTTGCTTAATTTTCCTTATTGATATTTTCATTTTGTTGATAGTGTTAAAAAATGTATACGATTATATTGTAATGACCTGAGATTCGCAAATATTACGCATAAGAATGATAACATCTTAGTCTCCCTGGGTGACCCGCGGCTGACCTACGATAATTTACATTGTCGGTTAAGCATTTAAGAATCAACTCAGTGTGCGAGGTCCAGTCTTATTCGAGCATCGCCGAAAGAAGGACACTAATACAAAAATGAAGGTTAAAGAATCGGTAAGATGTTATGTTTATCATTTGTATGTGCTTCTCATTAATTTATATTATATCAGCGACTTTTTAAAATTAATGAATATTTTTTCTAAACTATACTTAATAGAGTTATTTAAAAAAAACTGTCTTAAAATATTTGTTAATGTTATGTGAAGTTATCTTAATTTTGATATATCGGCGATTGTTTAAAATAAATGGTTTTTTTTTTGGCAGAGGAAATTATTATTCTGTAATATATTTTATAATTTATTTTAATTTTATTATCATAGCGATTGATATAAATATTACTGCTTATTTTTTATTATCTGGTTATTTAATTATTTAGGAAAAAGCCTCTCTTCTGGACCCCTCTGTTCTGCTTCGTCCAGAGGCTGTATACAACGGAAAGCCTATAGAGGCATTCCGTAGTTATGAATTTGACGAAAACGATGCCATACAGCAGCGTGTACGCAGAACCTACTATAACATGCACACAGAACAGACATACGAATTAGTTAAAGGTACTCTTATCACACAATATACTAGTTAATACTGTGTACTCAGCTGAAGTATTTTATTATGCTGATTGCTGTTGTAATATATGCCGAGCTATTATTTATTTTCGTGGAACTAATGTTTATTTACCCTTTAGCTAAGATGGCTGAGTGGCTGAAGTTCAATCACTTCAAGGCGACTGTGAAGGAAGCTCTCATCAAACTGAACGATTTTGTTGACGAGTCAGACCCCGACATAGACTTGCCAAATATCGTTCACGCCTTCCAAACTGCGGAGCAAATACGACGCGATCATCCTGACAATGATTGGTTCCAGCTAGTTGGACTTATTCATGACATGGGAAAAGTATGAGGCCAATATCTTTGATACTTATATTATTAATTTGTTGTAATTTAATTTAATCATTAAAATTTGTTTAAAAATATTCCTTCGTATACAGTCCAAGGGAAATCTATCTGGTATAAAAGAGCGAAAGCTTTGGGCTAGTTTCGAATTACGAATAAGTATAGAAGCTAGTTATTAAATTTTAGCCTTCTTGTTAGTAGGTTTTAGTTTTTTTTCTATGGTACACAAGTTAAATTAAACTAATAATGAAGTTTCTAATATAAATTTAATTAAATGACTGCAAAATTTTACTTCATTGAATCCGTTAGTCGTCGTTTAAAAAGGTCATTAGATTTTTTTTAAATGTGAAAACTGAGTGCACAAAGTTCTGGAATCGCTATATAAAGCTTTATAAATGTACTAACCACATGAAATATATAGAGCGAAATTAATTTCATACAAAATTAATTGAGAAATGTAAAGTCGCTATGTACCACAAGAGTTTTAATTATTAACGGAAAAAAAAAATTTCCCAATTAAAATTGTCAAGGTGATGGTGTTTTATGGTGAGCCACAATGGTGGGTAACTGGAGACACCTTCCCGATGGGCTGTAAATGGGGCCCCAGTATTGTGTATGGTGATGATAGCTTCAAGAACAATCCTGATACATACAACCCTAAGTACAAGTTAGTATTCATCCATAAAATAGTATAAATATTTACACGTTTAATATTATTATATCAATGAATTAAGTCTATTTTAAAGTCCTTAAATAATTAATTATTCTTCACTATATCACCTTTCATCCGTACTAGGTTTGATAAACAAACAAAATAATTTATCACTATTTACAATAAAGTGTTAGACGTTATTGTTTGAAATTTTCACATGCTATGAAAGTGAACGAGCCTTTATATGTTCGCCTCTTAATTGAGTACGCATGAATCAATAAATAAATCATCGTTAGATATATCTCTATGGAACAAGTATGTCAATTATTTAAATATTATAGGCGAGAAGCTCTAAAAGAAACAAGAATATTTGTTGTATTTTCAAAAATATTAACAAAACTCCTGGAGTTGGTAATATAAGAAAACAAACACACAAAAGTCCTTAAAAATTAAGATGACTTTAAACGTTAAAATAGAAGAGTAATGTAATATGAAAGATGATTAAAAATAAATTGTAAGAGAAAGCACAACGTATTAGTTTTGTTTTGTTTCGTCAGTTTTAATAAACTAAAGTAATTTTTACAAGATTGTTTATTTATAAGGTCAGTGGTGATCAAATTGTGTTTGATTGTTAATGGAATTTATTTACAGCACTAAATACGGAATATACAAACCGAATTGCGGCATCGAAGAGCTTACTTTGTCCTGGGGACACGACGAGTACCTCTACCGTGTACTGAAACACAACAAAACCCGCATACCTCAAGAGGGACTTTGGATGATACGGTAAATACAGATGATTGATAAATTAATAGGGACAGTCCCAAAAAATTGCACTTTATGGGACCATAACTAATTGAAAACGTTGCTTGAGTTATTATTACAATTAAGATACATATCTTACAAGGAGTTTAAAAAAAATTTTTGGGAATTAAAAAATATTAGCAGGTATTATGGAAATGACAATGAGTGATTGCTAATATTTTGCCACATTTCCTTTAGGGTGAATGAGTGCTTCCATTCGCCTTGGCATACCTTCTATGTACTGTTTGGACTTTCCTTTATCTAAGGGTTGTGGTGCCACACATTCATTTATTTTTCCATCAGTTTTACCTCGGTAGTTATCATTTCCTTTTCAATTTCTGCCTTGATAATTTCCCATAAATTTTCGATGGGGTTCATAACTGGAGAATTGCCAGGCCAAGGTAAATCTGGTATATAGTAATCTGCTAAAAATTTCGTTACACTCTTTGCTTTAAGACATGGTGCTGAGTCATGCGTGAAGATGAATTTCTTCCCCTCTGGAAATCATTCCCGGAGTTGCGACAATAAGCGAGTTTCTTAGACATGACATGTACTGTCTCATGGTTCCCTGAACAATGTAGAGACATCCAATACTTTCAGCACTCATGACAGACCATAACATAATTTTAACAACGGACCGTGGTGTTGCATTCTTTGTTGCATCCTAATTTCTTTAACATTTCCCTTTTCGTTTGGGCGAAAGTGGCTGATCTACATCCAGATTTTATTTTATATACTACAAACCTAGAAACACCAGCCAGTTCTGCTACCTTCCTCTTAGAATAACTTGTGTTGCGAAAGAAGGGCTTTAACCTTAGACTTTTTTCTTGGAGACAAATCTACCCCTCGACCCATAGGGAAAGCTGTAAAAGTACAAAATAAATGATTTTGCTCCTTGAATCAGCCCCAAATTACTTTAGATTTAATAACAATAAAGTAATACTTACTTGCTTTCAGTACTATTTCACAAAATAACTTTCTAAAAGAATTAGTTACGTATTTCACTTTTACATGTGTGAAGGACTGTGCGTCTCTCCCGATGATAAGACATTTTTACCCGATAACAAAAACAAATCCCATGACACTTGAATTTTTTTTCAAGTTGATCTTTAGATGTGCTGTGAACATAAAAATACATTCTAGGAACACTTGTACCACTTGAAATAGCAATCAGACGAGCCGGAAGAAAAAATATTACAAAAAACGTGACTATCCCTATTAATTTGGCAACCTCCTGTAGCTAATTTCTTATAGTTTTTATGTATACATAATAAATAAGGATATAAATAATTTAATCTTAATGTTCTTCTTGTAGCTACCACTCTTTCTATCCGTGGCACGCTGGCGGCGACTACAGCTATTTCATGAAGGAAGGTGATGAAAAGATCAAGGAAGCAGTTCTTAAATTTAAGTATGTTCATTCATTTTATATTTAAAATTACTCTTTTATACTTTACGCGGGAAAGGTATGTGTTATATTCAACACAGTTCCGACTGAAAATTATAGTATACAGGACAGCTTAAAACTTTCTTAAAATACGTTTTTCTTTTTACTTTTATCAGTATGTCACATTCTATTAGGATTTTGTTAAATAAAACCTCTTTTCTTGTATACGGCGTGATTTGACAGTTTTTTTTTTACAGCCAGTACGATTTGTACACCAAGAGTGCTGAGGTACCCGACATAGAGGCTCTGTGGCCCTACTACGAGAAACTCATTGAAAAATACCTTCCAGGAGAACTGGAGTGGTAGACTATATCATACATTGAGAATAATATTTGCCACAGCATTATTGATTACGGGACGCATATTTTTTATGACCTTGTTATGTTTACGGTATTTGTTTGAAATAAAGAATGCATTTAATAAACCAGGAACTTTATTTTAGCTATATGTACAGTACAGATATCAGAAAATATATAATTCTATATAGCTTCAACAGTCACAGTGCAAAATGAGGATCCGTATAATATATTTATAGATATTATACATACCAACCGTTACATGGCTATGGTCTTAACTTATAACACAGAAATTAACAATTTGGTGAAATATTATATCTATAAATATTCACTACTAGCGAGAAGTAATATTAAAAAAGGAGAAAAGTACAACTCACATAGAATTATTTATGCTGTAATATCTTTCCCTCTTCCTATAGCTGCTTTTAAATCTGAATAACATGAAATGTGGATTGTATCTAAACAATGAAATTATTTTATAACTAATATCATTCATTAAAAATCTCCAATCATATCACACACTGACACCTTACAAAAAAAAATATACAACAAGCGAACACGGTTTACGTCAAAAATAAAATAAAAAAAATCAAACTACACGTAATTCATTCATACAACAAATGGATGTGTTTTCCTTATGAAGAATAATAAACAACTATTTTAATATTGTTTTCGCTATATAAAAAATCAAAAAGTAGAATCGACTAATATAAGAAATTATATCTAACCAAAGGCAATTCTAACGAAATATCTCAAAGAAATTACCGGTGCAGTGTTTAATATATTATAGGTAACATACATACACACAATCATTAAAGCATACTGGATACAGACATCGAAAGTTTTACGTAAGATAAATGCAGATTGTTAATATATAATATTCACCCTACTAAATATAGTGAGATGTGTTGAGTCCCGAACTGTAATAAGGGCCGTTGGTACAAACAGACATACACATTTTACATCTACTTTACTCTAGCATTACTTTACCAGCTATTCAGGTATGGACAACATTTTATTTTAGTTTCATTACAATAAATTACACATCCGATTTTAAAATGCTGATCGTTACCGAAAACCGAATGTTATCCACGCCTGATAGTTCCTAACACATAAACTTACTCAGTCTTTAATGGAAAGACGGCTATCAATTCCCTCAAGGCCATACAAAGGCATATCAATTACGATCAGACTCAATACACGAATGTTATATATAATAATTATTATTTTTTTAACTTACAATAATATAACTCGCTGGATATTACACATTTCGAATGAGGAACAAATTTAAAACTAATATTCACGTGATATACGATATATAAGAGTGTATTACGAATGTTTATAAGCGCATATAAATTGATTATTGGATTTTCATCTCTATTTTTATAGTACTAAGGTTTAAGTTTCAAAATGCTTGTATATGCTGGTGACGTACGCCATCACCTGCTGCCAGTCGGGCCTCTCCTGCTGTATCATGTCCTGGATATTCTGTGAATTAACAACATTTTATTATAGCACGGATTTCCTTAAGTATAATTTACTATCGAATTTAACATAATTTGTTTAGTTAATTATTGATATATTAAAATAATAATGTTTGGATTTTAGTTATTCAATTCAAATCCTGCTATACGGATCTGTTTGTAAGTTGTCAGTATGTTTATAAATAAATACATATAAAGCTTTGTAAGAATTAATATTTTTGTCGTACTAGTGTCGTCGGTATGCCCACGGATTCGGCCGCAGCGAAAGCCACAGAGAAATTGGTACGTTTGTCCTGTGGTGTTAGTGAGCTGTACGGAACGGTCTCACCCAAGTACGAGTGGAGTAACGCACACAGAGCCAAACCATCATTCCACGAAGAACTGAAAATTTATAAGACAATGATATTAATATAAATTTCCAAAGAAAAATGAGTTTTTTTTAATGATATCGATTTATTTTTTCGTATATCATTGACAGACAAATGTCAACGTAATGGTCGACACGTGAGATGTAAATTACAGAAAATCAAGAGTAAATATCGATAGTTTTAGAAAAAAAAACATTTGCATCACCTGAAATTAGTAATATCGATATTATTGTATCCCATGGTCTTCTGTTGGCACCACTTCAGAAGCGCGTTACGTTTAGAACCGCCGTTTTTCACTTGCAGAGCGTTCAAGGGATCTTTTCTTTCGCCTGTAACAGATAACTCTGCAATATATTAATTGTTTCGTAATCGTCATACGTCAGTGTTTAATACAGCCCATATTTGGTTAATACGATAATACAATCACGTTTCAAACACTTTAAACCGATGGTATTTGGTAATGATAATAAAATATAATTAATCACATTTTTAAATATAAGAAAATCATCAAGTTTAATTTAATGTTTATAATATACTAACATATATCTCCGTAGCTGTTTCGTCTCACAAATGACTCCATGGCCTTCTGTTGCAGGGATGCCAGGGCGAGCTGCTCGTCCGGCATGTTGGCCGTGTTGGCCATACTGGCCATGTTGGCCATACTGGCCAAGTTAGCGCCACTCCCCGCCGCCTCTGCCCCAGCGTTAGACACATAAGCCACGGCATGTATTGCGTCAGTTACATTTTTTTCAGTTAGTTTTAAATGCGCATCTATATCCTAATAAGCTTCTTGCTATTCATATTAAAATCACCACTCACGTACGGGTTCGCGTTGTATAAATTAAATTTTGTTATTACATGTTAAATATTAGACGTGAAGGATATTTGATAATGTTAATATAACTGACACATATACACGAGAGGAAGTAAGGAAGTCGCTAGCTCCACTAACCATTACAAAATTAGATCACTCACCGTCACCTGTACGAAGATATAATAACACACAAGAGAAACAAATTAGAGTTAGTTAAAACTAATAAACTAAGTAACTAAGTATACACCATATTAGATATACTATAAGAATAAATATATACATAGTATAATATGGCATTCATGCATTACATACATGTGCAACAAAGGAAAAAAGCTAAAAGTAAGATATTGTTAATACTAAGAAACCTTTGGTAGGTTTATATAATAAATATTATCTATGGTATACACAGACACACATTAATATTAGAAAAAAAATGCGAGATCTATGCACGTTCATGGCGCCATGCTGGAATAGAAAATAAGCTTACATGCGGTCAATAGATAAGTTAATATTATTTACATACAAATATATAATAAAGAAAAATATATATATGAAACATTACTTTTATATTAGCAATTATTATGTTATCGATTACAGGAAAATTTAGTCCAAATCAATACATTGAGTACATAAAAATAGAAGTGACGTCATAATTTCAATTCGTAAATATGTTACGTTTAACCAATTACAATTGTATAAAAATTATAACATTTTTTAACCTTGGCGAGGGTTAAAAAACTCTATAATATATACTATTTTTAACCCGGTGTAGGTTATGAGTTTTATAATAGCCGTACCGGTTGTAATTGGTGCCGGTCTGTTGTTCCTAGGTGCCGGCGGCTTTGAGAAGTTGTTTATCGAGGACGACTCGGTTATACCGTTTTTGATGGTGTTCGTTGTTGTGGTTGTGCACGCCGTGGTTTGCACCTATATGACATATAAATATAGATTTAATATATAAAAAAATTATAACTGAAAAATAAGTACATAATTATCGTGTTATGTTTTCACACATTAATTTTCAGACCTATAACTTTTACGTAGTCTAATTAATATTATAATATATATGAAAATATTACTCACAACTTGTATATGGGTAAAAACAACATATTCATAAAAAAATAACATAGTAATAGTGTGACTATAAATGAGTGAGTGAATGAATACGTGAATCAGAGAGCGAGTGAATGAGTGAATATTAACCTGCGGCCAGTCAGCGGCGGGCGTGGCTGCGGGCGACTGCTTCGCTGCCTTTGCAGCGTTCTCAATACTCTCGATGAGCGACTTCACAGACAGACGGGAGTCCTGGCGGCTAACACCTAGAATTATAAGATATATTAATGTACTTAATAACTTTACTATAAACTTTGTATACTATGTACGGTGGTATCCAAAAAGTTGTCTCATTCTTAATAGGCTTCGTTTAAGCCCAAGAAGTGAGAGGTGGTTTTGCTGACGAAAAAAAAGGAATACAGTAGTTACTCTTATTAATATTACAGAAAGAGAAAAGAATAGACGACCTTTTTGTTGTCAAATATCTAGATCACACTAAAGTAAGCCGTTTGCGAACTTTTGGGCATTTGTTGAAGCTTCCTGTTCAGTTAAAGTAACGATGATTGTATTGTGATACCTTTACTACGTCTATGTGAGGCAGCGGTGGCCATGATGTCCTGTAGCGAGGCGCTTGATAGCAGCGGTGGAGTCTGCGGGGGCTCCTCGGAGCGAGGGGGAAGCGCTGAGTACAGAGTTTGAATTATCATCACGTATATCTCACATTAAACTATCTATTTACCATTTAAATGATATGATTTAGCTTCATGATATTTAGCGAACAAATATCATGTTTAGAGAGATTTTACAGGGTTTTTTTAAAGAACATGTATGTACTCGAAACACCGACACCAAAACGAAAGCGATAATTTTAGAACCAATTTTTTTTTTCTTGTTTGTTTCTTTTTGGAAAGGATATTAATATTACAAGAACAATACTCATACTCTGCTTTTGTATGTGTTCTTAATCTTAATAGATATTTTTTTTGCATATATGTAGGCAATTTTTAGATAATATAAATTTATACAACGTCTTATATAACGAAGTTCTTCAGAATCAGTTACTAAGTTACGACACAATTGACACAATCAATGATGAAATATAAGGAAGCGAACAATGACCACAACCGCCCTCCACCATGACAATCTAAAACGACACAAATTATGGCATTACGGACGATTATAGTTAATTACATGGACAGACACACGAGACGATTCGCTAACTTACGCAGCGGTCTGGACGGCGAATGGTTTAGAGATCTTATTGGATGCGAGAGACGCTTGTGCTCCAGTGTCTTCCAATGGTAGCGGGGCAATGACCCCGTTTCTGACTCCATTTTGGGAACATTCTGACTCTGTAGCGATAACTTTCGTAACGGCACCTTGGGTGCGTTCCTTAGCTCTACTTGTGGAGCCTCTAAGCTCTGCACTATTTCTCCAACAGTGCTGCTTGGTCTGTTTTCATTCGCACTCGGTGTCCTTGACAAAGATATGACCGATTTGGTCATCTCTTTGACGACACCTTTTTTATCAGAAGATGATTTTGCCTCGTAAGTTTTCGTTCTTCTCGGTCTTCGTGGCACTTTCAGCATCTCCTCGCGGGGTATGCAGTATAGTTCATCGGGTTTTGAATTCTTTGATAATTTGTCGTCGTCAGCTATATTTTTGGGTGGGTCAGGTGTCATCGGTTGACCGATCTCTTCGTAGTAATTTTCTTGTTCTGTTTCTGTTCTCGATTCATTTTTGGTAATAAACGGATTGGTGTTTCTATTTTTCTGCTGTCCACTTCCCTTGTTCGTTAATGGTTGTGATGAGTTTATGAAAGGCAGGTTATCAATGGGCTGGTAATATTGGTTTTCGACCAAGAATTCTGGGGTTTTGGATAACTTCGCGACGGGCTTTGGAAGTGACATCGGCCCTTTCGTTGGAGGAGATTTTGGTTCAGCAACATTTTCGTTAGAGAACGTTTTCTTTACCGAAAGAAAAGGAAGATGTCTTGATTTAGTATTTTTTAAATATAGACCCCTTTTATTTTCGCCTTCTTTAGGGTTAGAATTAATTTTACCGTTATTTATTACTTGGTCAATATCATCATAGTAAACTTTTTTATTCTCTTTGGTAACTTGGGGTTGTATAAAAGAATTTGGTTTGAAAAATATTGGTTGGATTAAAACTGGGCTAATAATAATTGGACTAGTTGACCGTATATCCGCGTTGAGATTTAATGGAGTGAGAATGGTTTTTACTCTATTATTCACCTTATTCGTTTGAATGTTAGACACATTACTTAATGAATTGTCTTTAGATGGGTCGGGAGTTGCGAAATCTGTGAGTGTATTTATTTTTAAATGATAACTGACGTTATGGTCGATAGCTGTTTTGGTAGTTGCTTGATCTAAGACCGATTGTTCTTCAGTATCAATATCTATTGGTTTTATGTAAGATTCAAACAATTTATCAGTAGTTTCATCTTGAGAAGTGTTCTTTAAATTATCATCTGATAATACATTTGACTGACTTAAAGCTATTGTACTATCTACATTACTGGTTATTGTATTAATAGAATTATTATTTAATTCTTCTTTAACGTGATACAATTCAGTGTCACGTAACTCTGTTAGAGATTGTTTTGTCACAGCATCATCTTTTTCTTTGAAAGTAGATAAAGTTACGATTGGGACTGTATTTTGTAGACTCATATTTTCTTCAAACGACTCAGGAAGTTTTTCAATTGCACTGGGTATATTTGATAGAGATGTCGTTTCTTCAATGATTTGGTTCATGTCATCGTTATTGCCAGATAACCTGTTTAAAGCCGCTTTGAAATTAAATTTCAATTCTTCGCTAACAGCTTTGAAGTCATGTTCAATCGGATCGTTGATAACGGTAGGATTGTTTTCTTTTGTTTCTTTGTCAGGATAAGGATATGGCAGAATGCGTGCTGCCTTCACAACGGGTATTGGGTTGACATCTATCTCTACGTCATCTTCTTTGGAAATGTTTATTGTTTTATTATCTTCGTTATCTTTAACTTCGGGTAAGTTATTATTTTTTTCTACGTTATTCCAAAATACATTATTGGACCCCTCACTAAACAAGGAACTTTCGCTAACGTTATATGTATCGCATAAAAACTCTATACTAGTAGCCTCTTTTAAAGCGTTTTTGAATTCAACGTCTTTGTTAAGATTATCTGTACTGTACGATTTTGGTTTACCGTTAAGTAATTCAGATCGATCCCTATTAAAAATATTTCGTCCTAATGGTATTAAATTACTAGATTCCGAATTGCATTTTAATTTATCTTTCTTTGGACTAATGAGATCATCAAAGGCGTTTTGTCGACTAAGTTTTCTATTGGAAATATAAATAGCATCCTGTCTTTTTAACTTTCGTTCATTAGGTCTGATTTCTGGAAGTGAATCTGATTTCTCAAGATTCGTTCTATAATCATCATCGTTAGTCTCATCAGTAGTAACATTATCGATATCAACTTTGAACTCCTTCGGAACGTTAACTTTGAAGAACGCTTGATCAACAAGACTTACATCTTTCAGTTCATTAACGCTATGAACTCTGGACAAGTACCTCGTCCTTATATTTTTAAACACATCTTTAGAACTATCGCTATGCGAGTCCAAACTCTCAGTGTCCGTTGATAATGTTTTTCCGTCGTTCGAATTTTGTGCGCTATCCTTAGATTCTTGTCTGTCAACACCTGTTTTGGTACATTAAATTATAATTAGATATATTTACATGTACATCGCGAGATGACATTGTTAGTTCTATACAGCAACTACATCTGAAGCCTTACATAGAATTAGTGCGTGATAATGTAGTTAATACTACTCCAATCGATTTTCTCATAATTAAACATGCTACTTTTGAATTAACAGAGAACGATTAAATATATATTTTTCAAATAACCAATCAATACACTGACATCACAGCCATTTGGATTCGAGATATTTAAAAACTTATCGACGCAGCTACTAACATGCTTCCATCTCTGTCTATCTCCTTCTATCTCTTACCTTTAAGCGAATGTATCTGATCTTCGAGTAGTCGTATACGATCCCTGGCGATCTTATTCTCAGATACAAGTCGCTCCACCTCTCTCTGGGCTTCTGTTTTGAAGTCGTTAGCTACTCGAACCGTCATCAATAAGTCACTTTGGTATTGCTTCCATTCAGCTTCCTGTATAAAATGTACATTGAAATATTTACATATTATAAAATTTAACTGCTGTTGAATACAAACAGCAGAATAAGATATATAAGATTTGAAACATAATGATCTTTCATTGAAAGAAGTTTAATCTTATCATAATTTATTAATAGCTTACTAATATATCAAAATATCAATTCTAATAACATCCATAGACTTAACGAAAATATACTGTGATATAATGAGATAGGTATAGTTAGGAAAATCAATGTATACAAACATCTCTATCCCTATCTCTTGTTATAGTAGCGAGCCTGGCGCGTGTATCAGCGAGCTGCCTCTCGAGGTCCGCAGCGCGCGCCAATGATTCTCCCGCACGACTCATCAGGGACAACTTTTCATCAGAGGCTACCTGAACCTGAATTTTAATGAAATTTAAATAAATATAAGCGTAATTGAACGATTTCTTTGTTTGTAACAAATTAAATATTCCGTCACATACCATACAGCATGTGTCATGATTTTTTTTAAAACAAACAGAGAATTTGATATAACATTGATTTTTGCTCGATTGACATAAGCTTGTAAACTCATCTACATATCTTAACATGGTTAAGAATGTTGAGGTACTTAATTTTAATAATAACTTAGTATAAATAATATAGTATTTTAATGATAGACACATATTAACTATACTTGAACTGTAGATCAATTTTAAACTACACTATTTATAAACATACTAGCTTTCCGTCCGCAGCTTCGCCAGCATGGAGTTGGGTTAAATCGCATTTCCAAGAGAACCTTTCAAAAGTCTGGGATAAAAACTATCCTATGTTCCTTCTCAAGGTCAACTCTATCTCAGTACCAAATTTAATTAAAATCAGTTCAGTGGTTTAGGCGTGAAAGCGTAACAGACAGACAGACAGAGTTACTTTCGCATTTATCATATTAGTAGGGATGCATAAAAATGTATCGCAGGTTATGTTTTAATCAGTAACTCATCGTACTTGTATCTGCAGCTCAGCACAGTTCTCCTGCATGGTCCTCAGCTCAGTCTGAAGGGCCGTTTTCTCCTGACGAGCCTGCTCTAGCTGGAACTCAAGCTCAGAGATCGTCGACTTGGCATTGTTACGAGACACCTGAACATATATACCGGGTCTTCATAACCATATCATATATAGGATATTATAGAACATATATATGACGTTCGTAATCGTATCTCACATCTCAGTATTATATTAATTGCATGATGCATAGATAATAAATTTGCATTGTGCTAAAGCGGTCATGTACTAACGAGTGCATCATCGTGTAGCTTGCGAGCGTCCGAGTGTGCTCGGTCCAGTTGCCTCTGTGCATGAGCTAGTCTCTCTGCGAGTGTGTGAGCACGCGCCGCCGCAGCGTCCGCGTCACGCCGAGCCGCCGCCGCCGCCGCGCACTCCGCCGCCGCAGCGCCCTCTGCCGCACCCGCCAACTACAACACATATGACATAATACAGTTCTATAATTATATAATCACAACATATGCCATTATATACCTAATGAAAGCTTTTCAATGCTAAACACATTTCCACAGATATGTAATAAAAGGAGATTCGAATAAAGAATCATTTTTATATTCCAATAATTTATATCGAGATGAGTTAATCACTAATCATTAGAGCATTTAATTCTAGTATGTATAACCGTATCGTTTACCGGTACTTAACCGGTATCACCGGTGTCTCAAGTGACCATCAATAAGAAAGTGTAATGTTTCTATATTGAATAAAGTTATTTGAGTTTGAGTTTACCTGAGCCTGCGCAGCGGCCAGTAGTTCCCCGAGCGTGGTCACCTGATGTTGTCTCGCGGCCGCAGCATCCCTCGCCGCGCCCGCCTCCTGCTCCCACCTAGCACGCTCAGACTCCGCACGCTCCACACTACACTCCAGAGACCTGGTGAACAAATTATTACTTACATTATTATTATATAAAAATATACATCTTTGTATGGATAATAATCTTATAAAGAACGAACGAACACCAAGTCGTGTGAACCAGAAGATTCCTGATACCAAACAAGCAATGCCATGGCATTGTTATCTTAACATCGGAGCAATCATGTAGTCTTATATAATATGTAATTCTTATTAAGTATACATATAAGTAACTTTCATAGTTTTCCTGGAACCTCATGCTGTCAGCCCTACATAATTTGATAAATACATCATTTCAATAATATGTGTCATATACATAATGGAAGTTATATATATAATTCTTCTGTGAGTGTGTATGTCACTGAACTTCTTTCAAACGACTGGATCGATTTTGATGACATTTTTTGTGTGTGTTCCAGGGGATCTGGGAATTGTTTAGATTCACAATTTTGTCCGCTGGACAATGTGTTTTTAATTTATTAGTAGTAGTTGATACAAACGTTTTTTTTTACATTAGATTTGACAACTAACTAATATGTCAATCATTCTGTCGCACTTCAGAACACGGAGATTTATGGCTTTAATGGGTAAACTCCAAAAATATAAATAAAAAAACGTAATAGATATTTCTTGATTATAGGGCGATACGAAGTTCGCCGGGTCTTCTAGTAAATATATATTATCGTATCTCACCTTATTCTTTCAGACAGTGTTTCTATTTCTTTAGTTTTCTCCTCCAGCGCTGCCTTCGACTCGGTCAGATCGGCTTCCAGTTGCTCTTGCTTCGTCAGTAACAGACGACGTTCCTCTTGAGATACCTGTTATAGACATATATATGTAATGAAATGGCATTGACAATGACATTCATTAATTTAAATTCGCCTTTGGAGTGGAGCGTGCTTGAATGACGGTTGATGTTCATATTATTTTTCTGTACATTATCCCTACTAATATTATAAATGCGAAAGTAACTCTGTCTGTTACGCTTTCACGCCTAAACCCCTGAACTGATTTTAATGAAATTTGGTAGAGATATACAGTTGACCTTGAGAAAGAATATAGGATAGTTTTTATCCCAGACTTTTGAAAGGTTCTCTTGGAAACGCGATATAACCGAACTCCACGCGGGCGAAGCTGCGGGCGGAAGGCTAGTATTACTATAAAAACGTGTATAAAGATATTAGTGAACTATAAATCTAGTTTCTTTGTATTTTCCAATAAGTTGAAAATGTTCATAGTATAGTTAAACGATAATTTGTAAAGGTGATTTAAATAAAACATATCTAGTTTAATTTCATAATCCCCATCAATATATCTTATTTATATACCTAAATAAATATATAATTACTATAGGTCGATATTGAAGACTGTAGGAAGTTATAAACTTATCTATGTACATAGTATGTTAATAACCTTTAACACAGCCAGTAACTGTTGGTCCGGATCCCCAGAGACGACAGTCTCCGGCTCCACACCCTCACGCATCAACAGCTCCTGTAGTGTGTCCACCTAAAGAATACATTATAATTATTATTATAAAAACATTACATTTACGTATCAAGCAATAACTAATCTTCTTCTTCTTCTACCAGGCAAATTCCCAGCTTAAGCCAGGGTCTGCCGTACATGTTGTGAATAGTTTTGTCTAATTGTTTTTATGACCGGCCGCCTGCCTGACATCAACCCTCTTTGGGAATGCATTAATCAATAATGTCTAATTGCTCTTAGTACATATGACTCGGAAAAATCACATTGGTACTTGCCAGTATCGAACCTGTGCTCTCCGGCATGATTGGCGGGCCATTTAACCACTAGGCCACATAATAATTAATACTGTTCAAATAATTTATTAATTTATATCGTCAAATTCCAATAACACGTCCAGACAAAGTGATCATAAAAACAATTGGAACGGAATTAATGTGTAGTTTCTTCGCACCATCCATATTTAAGACCTAAATAGTAAATATCAAAGATGATATTTGAAGCACATGAAATTAGTTGCTAATGAATTATAGTAACAGTATAAATGCCACGCATTTTAAATATAAATGCCACGCGTTCACTATCTTCTTCGTGTTTTAAAAACTTTATTTAAACATCTATGGCTTGAAGTATTTTATCATCTGTATGACGAAAACTCGTTTTTTCTTCCATGCTGCTGAAGAATCCAAATCTTAAAATACTCTGTAAAATTCTGCTTCGTCAATCTGTTTGTTAGTTTGAAAAATGAAGTTGTAGTTAAAAAAATATACATGTCTATTGTAATATATTTCTAAACGAACTTTCTCATGGACTAAATAAGAATTTCTTTATGAAGGACATGAAAACTATAGGTACGTATTAAAATGTCTGAATTTTGATATTTAAGATTTTCGAGAATACACATTTTAAATGGAGATACGTTTTAAGGTATGACGAAGCAGTTTTATTTTTACATTCTCCCTACAAAACTTCACTTTCATATCGTCTGCTTGTGGTCACGGTTGCTGTAAGTGTAAACAAATCGAAACGTCGGGAAAATGTGTATTATTTTATCAAGTTTTTTTGTAATTTCTGAGTTTCTAACGATATTTTTGATGGACTTTTATTTTCAACTTGGATTATTATTTTAAATTGAAATCGTATTGTAATAGTCACAGTCTTCTTTGAAATTTTCTCGCAAAATATCCTGGCTAAAGCTGGGAAATTGCCAGGTAGAAGAAGAATGTAACCAGCTGTTAATTGACTCAAATGCTTTATACAGGGTGACTGGTGAATTACTATCAATATTTAAGGAGCATACTCGGTACATGATTCTCATTCGAATTATGTAAAAAAAATAGGTACTTAATTTTTGACCAAATTTCCGTATAAATAAATAAAGTGTGTACACGTTCCAAGTGTTCCGAGTGTGGGCGCGTGTGGCGGCGTGCTGATACAACACTATGCCGCCGCCGCGTCTGTGTGAGTGTGTGTGTATACCTAATCTGTAGGGTGTTCATACGATGCGTAATTAATTACACAACTTTTGGTTAACTTTACTTAGAAGTTTATTAATATTTATGTTATATTAATTTTTATTTTGTCATATATGATCGTCAAATATCACGTCCTCAAATATCAATAGTAATTCACCAGTCACCCTGTATATTAACTTTTTTGTACAATGCGGTAGTTTGCAGATTTGAATGACATCACATATCTATACGACAGCCTTAGAAAATATAGGAAAATCAAGTAACATTCAATTCATTATCTCATGATCCAAACGAGTAAGAACCCAATTTAACCCTAATTTAGGAAGGGTGTTCCCTATTAATTTATATATAAAGTTAACAAAACATATATGTCAGCGACTTTTAATAATTTAATGTTAAAAGACAGATTATTAGAAAAATTTTGATAATCTGTAGTTTAATTTTTTCAGGATTCTGTACATAATGTGTCAGTGGATTTTATACTATGTCAAAAATTAGTATGAAGCTATGGAAATAAATTTACAAAGTAACTCTAATTAGAGTGTAATCAACATTTTTTTTCCTAAAAGGTAATAAAATAGACCAAGAATATTGCCCTTGACCCTTACCTCAGAGGGTCATCCTAGTGAAGTCAGATTATTCAAGTAAATCTTTTCTATTTCATAATTCAGTAAGAGGCTATAAAATCATTCGCAGTGCCACATACAAGATAATAATTCAGTTCAAACATTAATTACTGATGTTTCACACAATCAAAGGCCTTAGTTAAATCGCACACACCTTTTTTTTTTAATTTCTCTCATTCCTCGTATATTTTGCATAAGAGCCGCGGCACCCACATCAGTTGTTGATCAACCTTTGGTGACAAAAACTCTTTATTGTGAATGATAATTTGACTGCAAACAAAGTCTCAAACGAAATTAATTGTTTCAAAAATGTATATTTTCTGTTTACTTCCAAAATACATAGCATCCACCGATCCGAATTTATTTTCATACTGTTACTAGAAAGAACTTCTTAATCAATAATAATTTGGGTTACGTTAGTCCAATATATTTGAGTTTTTTCATCATATTAAATATGAAATATTTTGAATTTAAAATTATAATTCTTATATGGGCTTTAATAGGAAACAATAATCCTTGAAATGAATCATTATAATTCCTTGCTGTATTTCGTAACACTGGCTCGTGATTCCATTGCCTCATACCATAGAATTCATATAATTTGTCTTTAAACAGAATTGTCACAGTCGGTCAACCACAGCGTATACAAGCAATGAATTTTATCTCTAATTGTATACATTATCATGAATTTTGATAATATGTATTAAAAACAATTGTTTGTAACAAAATTAAAACACTTTTTAATGGCTAACAATACAATCGATAAATTATAGTCTACATTGATTGAATATTGATGATTTGATGTTATATAAGAGACTAACTCTAAATAAATCCACATCAAAAATTTTCTATTTGAAAAGGTTTAACAATCCATGTAAATCTTCACCATATTCCTCTGTTGAAATAAATATAGATTAGATGTTATGATATATTTATTTCGACCTACCTTAGTTCGACTGTCCTCTAGTTTCTCAGTCTGACGGCAGAGTGACTCCAGTAACACTTGCTTCTCATCGGAGAGTCGTTCGTTGTCGGCGTGAGCGTCGGCCAGCTGTGACTGCAGGTCGGCCAGTTCGGCCAAAGTCGCCTGTAATTCCTCACTCGTGCTAGAAAATTATATAGTTAAGTCAGAATATGCCTTACATCATTATGACATGCTATATGTTGTATAAATTTAATATCATATTGAAGCCCTTCATACGATTTGATACAGTCTAAGCCACTAACTGTTTCTTTTATTCTCCTTGGTGTTCTTAAATGAGGATGAAAAACCTCAATGAGGTACGTTCTATCCCGTTATATAGTATACCTGTAGTGATGTTCCTCCATCTGCAGTATACGGTCCTGCAGACAAGCCACCGACACCTCGCTCAGAGACGACGAAGAGTGTTTATCCCACTCTGGAGTGCTCGCTTCTCCGCTATCACCCTCGCCCTGAACACACGCCCAACATTACACAATATTAAGCATCGTTTTCAATTGATAGCTTTTGGACTATAACACCACTTTTTATTCTTTCTATAGTGACTAAATCGATGATCATACATTATGCGCGAGTGCGATGGAGGCTGGTGCAGATGAGTGCATTCTCCTCGGTGTTGGTGCCAGCAGCAGCTGTCTCTTCTCGCTATCAGACAGCGGTGAATGCGCCACACCCCTCAGTCTCGCTCGCAGAGCACCGTTCTCGTCAGCCAAACGCTCTAGAGCTGAGTTCCGCTCGGCTTCTTGGTTCTGTAATATTTTGGATTTTAATAAGAGAATAAACGTATATATCATTGATATTTCTTAAGTAAAAGAGAAGATACTGTATGATAGTATCATACCTTAATACGTTCAAGTTCAGCCCGAAGTCTGTCAGCCTCGTTGGCCCGCTCCAACAGCTCGTCCACGCGGGCTTGCAGCTGCACGCGTTCCATCGTCACCGTCTCCAGATCTCGGCGAAGAGATTCCAGCTCTCGCACTCCCGATGTTAAAGACGCCTTTCATAACAATATTACATTTATAATTAAATGTTGGATATAGAAATAAACGTATATATGTATATACATATAATTCGTGAGCTCATCTCACCTCTGACGGTATCCTGGTCCGCAATTCGACCTCCTGGAAGCCAGACATGTGATCTGCGTTCAACATCACTGGCAGGCTGATACACTCTTGTGACCCTCTCCCGTCTACGGAACCCGTCCCCAGTTCCTCAGAGCTACCGTACTCATGAGTCCTGATATGCCCATCCTCATACCCTTCCAAGCCTTCCCGCAACTCGGGGTCTTCTAGTACAGCATTGTTATTACCCAAATCTTTCTTTTTGTGCGCCTTGTTCAACTTCTCTTTGGATCCGAATATCTTGATAGTCTTCTCTCTCGCCGGTGCTACTTTGTGATGTTTCGAATCTAGGCTGGAGACAGACGGGGCGCCCTTGAGGGCTGTTTCTTGCTTCCCTTGACTTGGTCCTCTACGGAACAATGATTTGAACTTCATCATCTTGATGCTTTATATCATAATCGTTTTCGTTTCAATGTTTGAATGTGTTTGCATTTCTAACGGCGAGTGTCCGCTGTTGTGATCGGAATTATTAACGCCGTTGTTTAGTGTCTGGATGTCCAAATTGAGTTATTTTACGTGATGGTAAAGCCGTAGTCAATGTGAAAGTCTCATGGGAGTTATACGATTTAAATAAGCATATAAGGAAATAGAGAGTTGATTTGAATACCCCATCAAGTCAAATAAAAGATATTTATTTAAAAGTTGCTAGGTATTACAATACTAAATTATGGTTATTGTATAGAGTTTTCTTTATTATTTTACCATTGTACTTATTTAAAAACTTGTTTGTGTGGTTAACTTTCAAATTTGTACTACGGTAATAGTTTATAAGACCATAAATAAAGTTAATTGTGGCGTGGATTGTGATATGGTTTATAGAAAATACAAACTTATTAAAAACGCTGCAATTGCAGGACGAATTAATTGATACTGAGTCATCTAATTTATATCACGTTTCTCGTTATATTAATTAAGACATACCGGTAGGTTGTAGGCTGAATATTAAATCATTACCCTTAACATAAGTTTGCATCAACAAACTAAAAACGTACAGTCTCCCGTTTTTACTTTATAAATATTCATAACAGTACAACGTGGACTGTGAAACAAGGGAATCGAATTATCTGTCATAAAGATCGATAATTCATATGTCTATTAACTAGTAATCCCCATGAAACATGCAAATGCGAGGGACGGCTGACCACACCCCTTATCGGGCCATATCACCAAACCATTGAATCGCCACCGTAATTGTTATGAATAACGCCATTGTAACGTGATACGAGAACATTTCACGTTTCATACACTGCACGGTAATATTTTGTTGACACTTTCATAATGATTTTGTTATATAAGCATAACAAACAAAAGTTCATAGTATAATATTGTTATTATATAAAATATAATGCTATTTTTATATTGCCTTATATTTATATCTATTCAAATACTTTCGAGATACAAATTTCCTTTTAAACTCACAAATAACTATCGTATTAACTATGATTGATTATAAATCGATCGTTCGTTGTAAGAAAGTCATTCAAAAAGATCCAAAAACTTGATATAATTGATAAATCTTGAACATCATATTTGATATGTTTCTATCATTACGGAATGGCATTCCAAGATCGGAGGGATCGTCGGTAGGGCGACAGTGAATTCGCGGTTTAATTACTCACAAGTACATTACTCATTTAAATTCAAAATGTTACTGTATTTTGCTCTGTGAAATACCGAAATCTTGAATTCCCGTATGACGTTAGTAAATTTTAAAATATCCCAATTGATAAGTCAGTTTTATATTAAATAATTTTAAACGTATTAGTTCATGATGATGATGATGAAACGTATTAGTTACTCATTGTATCGAATAAATACAGTGATCTTTAAAAATCTTTTTTCTGAATAAAATTGACGATTTTTATTTATTTTCAAAACAACAGTCATAAGTTTCACATACTTATAGAAAACCTCATTTATACATCGTAAGCCTAGTAAGGATTATTTCTCAAAACAGTGTTGCCATATTTTTACCAAAATTAAACTTATCGACATTTTATCCTGACAACGATTGATTTTATGGCCATCCTAGGATAGGCGAGGGTGAATGACCAGCCATGGCCGCGTGGCTCCGTCAGATCGAATATGGTAGCTTGGATTTCAATTTAATACAATTATTATTTATCATACTCACTGCACTCACAATTCGTTACAAACTAAACACAAATCCGACGTTCCATACATACTTTGTCGTTCTATTTTATGACCATAGTTATTTTCCTCTACAAGTATTGTTTATAAAAAAATCTCGTCGTACGATAGTAATGTAAATATATTAATAATAATCATATTCACAGTACCGAAATAGCAAATGTAGGTCGTACCCAATTACCATATCTATCTACATACCAACACTAACCACTTATAGTATAATTTCATAAAAACAATTCGACATATAAACCCATTTACGAACGACTACACGTTAGAACCGAATTTATATTCACGCCATATGACAGGCATACATTTTAACAAATCTAACACGACCTTGTGTGATACTTTAGAAGACAGTTAATATGAAAATTAATGAATACAATATCAAGATATATGAATATCTTCTACATATATAAAAATGGATTGCTGTTCCTTAGTCTCGCTAAAACACGAGAACGGCTGAACGGATTTATCTTATCTTAGTCTAGAAATGTTCGTGGAGGTTCAGGGAAGGTATAAGGCCTCGGCCTCGAATCTCGCGGGTAGCGGGGCGGCAGCGGCGGCGGCACGAAAACGCATACATTTCTCCGTGCCCCCTCCCCTCTAGTTTGGAGAATAGTATGCGTTTCCGTGCCGCCGCCGCTGCCGCCCCGCTACCCGCGAGATTCGAGGCCGAGGCCTAAAAGCTGAAAAAATTGATTCATTACTGGGAAAACCATAAAAACAGCCCTTTTCTATTTCCCATACAAACGTTTTTTTGAACATTAGATTTGATAATTAATATGTCAATGATTCTGTCACACTTCAAAACACGGAGATTTATGGCTTACAGGTAAACTCCAAAAATATAAATAAAAAAACGTAATAGATATTTCTTGATTATAGGGCGATACGAAGTTCGCCAGGTCTTTTAGTCTAATATAAGGATTGAACGAACACTTTCAATATTTCAATCTAATTTCGAAGTATTACCGACCAAATCCATTTAACCGTTCGAACCAGACAGAATAAAAAGAAAAAATGCCGTAACTTTAAAATCTATAAATACGTAATAATAATTACGTAAAATATAATTATGATGCATGTATACAATGACAATACAAATGTTTCCATTGCTCATATAATATATTAATATAAAAGCAGACGTTGAATTCGATAAGATATTAAAACGTCTCGGTCATAATCGAAAATGAGTACTCAAACTAGCGTGAGATTTATTATTCCTCTCCCTAACATTGTTTACAAATATCATTTACTTTGTAAACTTTCATTTTATCGAAGATTTAACTTTATGTTCGCTACAAAGGGAAATGGGTCATTTGGTTTTAGAGCATACATTTAGTATTGTATCACAATAAAAATAAATTAGGATATTCATATCGGCTTTGTGTGTTATTTGTACGACGTACCACAATTGTAATGTCTGCACATTGTAACTCATTTACCTAAAATTTAATACAGTTTGAAACAGATTGAAGGCGGTCTTTGGGAGTTGTAAATTTTTTGGCATCAATACATGATGGAACACGATATCCGTCATTGTCTTTCAAAAGAAGGACGGCTATTAAAGAAATAATAATGGCGTCTATGCATTCAAGGCGAGTGAATTTTGAAACACCAACATAATGATACCACGGCTCCTAAGGTCGGACCTTTATATATATTATTTTGTAAAAGAAAGAAACATCATGTACAAAGAAATTATATTTGACGTCTAATTATACTATAGTAGTCTCTCACACGATATACGGAATACTATTATAAAAAAATGTTGAAAACAAGATATATTGTTAAAAAAAAATTACAAATATGTACATTCAGACACCGAGAAAAATAGCTACGCACGATTAACAAATATAAAATATTTATATACATATATTTTTCCTAATAATAAGGATTTAGATTTCATTATAAAAATTACGTTCGCTTTTAATAATAATAACTCTGTACAGTACATACTTAGTTTATAGTTTATTTTAGCGTACCACAGACACGGGATGTATTAGTCGAGACGGTATAAAAGGTTACAAACACAACCGGCGCCATTTAATTTCTATATAAGTCACTATGTTCTTTATTATCTTATATATATGATAAGAAAAGTATCAGTATTTTTTATTAATTATCGGTTATCAGTGACAATTTAATATAAATGTTGATTCAGAGGATATTAATGAATCCATACGAGACTCAGATGTTTTTAATTAGTCTTGTTTAAGAACTTATTAATAGGACCTCTTTAATAATGGCATAAATATTAATAATTACATTTCTTTACAGCTATATCATTAGTCATTAGTCTTTCTAAGATATCGATAAATTCCATAAACTCAAAAACCAACGTACTTAGAATACTATATTAGGTATTATACTTTAATATATTAATGAACCTATGAGGGAATGAAATTGATTTTCAAAGCCATTTCTTTATTACGTATAAAAAATATATGAAGAGCACCTCTTTAAAAGATACTTAAGTAGCCAGTTTAAATTATGCTAAATTACTTAAACTTCTACTAAATCATATTATAATTGTCCATAACGAAATAAAACTAAAATGTTTTTTGTGAAATACCCGCATATTTAGAAACAGTAAGGGGCATGTGAGGTCTATTGCCACGTTCAAGACACTCCATCCCTATTGTTTTCACATATATACTAACTTAACTCTTATATCCTAATAATGCCATGATGAGAAGTTTTACAATACAAGGTAGCGTTAGCGTCTAGTTTTTGTGCACTTTTTACGTCATGGGAGAGTTACCATTGTTTAATATACCATTGTTCATTTTTTTAATACCTTCCTATATTGTATGTTCCGCAAAGAATCTCACATGAATTTATTTTTATAATAAGCATATATATATTGTATAAATAATGTTGTTAACGAAGGAATCGTTCTAGAAATCATTAATATATTAATATTATAGAACATACATTAATTTTATGATAGTTAAGCTGCGTCATATCCGATAGCAACCAATAGGCTGTATACGATAACATTGTTTGTCCAAGTGCGATCCAAGGATCTGTTTCAGTTTCCAATAACAAGGTTAGGCGACTGTGGTTAACTCACCAGCCAATATGAAACAATTCGATATATACATATAATTATTCATTTTAGGTAAGGTTATTTTCCTCGTTCGCATTTCAAAGTTCTGTCCATTTTATCGCATTGTGACGCATCGAGTCAATTATTTAATCTTTCATTAAACATACGCTCGGCAAAATTAATTAGCGTTACATATTAGGTATATTCTATAATGAATGAATCTTTATATTACCTGTATTATAATAAATAATTTGTTACATATACTTTTATTACATAAGTTTTCATAACTACTAAAACATACGTCATTGAAATGAAAAAGAATGGCTGCTTATTTTGTTCTCTAGAACGTCATCAATTTTATTTATTCTATTTATAAGGCGTCGATGAATAATGTTCTTCTGACAGTAATGTAAGGAACGCTTAGCATATTTGAATATTAATTTAAGCTTAATTATTAAAAATTCTGATCATCATCGATGTGTTAACAGCTAGTAATTCACGCATAGCTTGAACAGTTGTCACAAACTTATTTACAGACGGCAATCGCCATGTTTGTGGAACAAAAAGTAAATGTCGCGACGTTTCCAACCAGTTGAGAAACGTCGGTTTTCTTTTTAACCTGATTTTCGAGTTCTATGTTATTTATATAACCAGCTAGTTGAAAAACATTGAATTGAATACGTATAAGATAGATTTTATATATCTACAAATTCATTATAAGTTCCTATAACATATATCCTTTCATGAGACCTGTCGGACGTAGCATTGGCACCGTTAAAGTATTCCTTTGCGACTTTGGAATACTAATGAAAATGCAGTGACTGCCAAAGCCTTTTATATTAGACGACTGTAAAGCAACTAATTATCACACACATAAGAATGTCGTATACGAGTGGAAAATAAAAGGAATTACGTGACAAGATACAATATATGAAAAAGAAAATATGTTGGAATATATATCTTGATAGCAATTTTCGTTTTTAGGAAAATTCATCATATTAAATTTGTTAAACTCATTTCATGATAACGCACGAAAGCAAAATTGAAATTTCGCAATGCTACGGTGGACTATGCTACTCGTCAAATGCATCTCACAGATATCGCAAGATTTACTTTGAAATTTTAAATACTTTACATCTATATTGGTTATAAGTCAAATAAGTTGTAAAAGTCCAATTACCAAATACAAAACCCGCATACATCCTATATACCCCCCTTTATGGAGTTAAACCAGATTCAATGACCAACTACGTACATTGAACTATCAGGTTACTAGAATTACATTACTAATCGTATGTCAAAACATCCATGAAGTATAAACATCTATAATAAACAGCATATTAAGGCCGTTAAAAAGATTACATTGTTTATAAATAAAGATTTTTTATCTTATAATTTAACTTTAAATCATCTGACAGACTATATTCTACATATAAGAACAGCGTTGTACAGCAACCACCAATAAACGCATTTTTAGTACAAAATATAGTGTAACTTTAAAGCATCCATCAGTTATGGAATAAAATGTTTTTTTTTTTGTGCCAAGCAGTTCTAAAGAGCTATGTTATTTGAAATAAACTTTTTGCACAGAACCATTAGAATATATTATCTTTATATATAAATACAATATTTCCCAGTAATTTATCAACAAATTTTGAAGATTGGGCCGTGTTCTGATAACAAATATATTATTTTTATACATAATACTTTCTCACATTACTTATCTCTGCTCCGTTAACGACTTGGAAAACTAAGTTTATGGTCAAATGAAATTTCTCCTTGTCCATTCCTTTGAGGTACAATTTACAGTAGGTAGGTATTATAAAAACTTTTTTGTTTTGTATTAACTACTAATTAAGTATGACTTGTAAGTTTTTTATTTAGACAATGTTACGTGGAATTGATGTGACCTTGAAATGACAGTATTCATCAAAGACAATTTATCTTAATTACGTTAAAACTAAATAATAACATCTTATCTTTAGATTTATGCAAATCCCACAATCATATAATATATAACGCTAAACTATTGTACTATAAAGAATGATAAAAATTCTTAAAATACGAAATATTTAAGGATTATCCAAGACTTATGCAAATTAAAGAGATGAACGAAAATAAATCTTCAATAAGTTAACCGCTACTTTTTTTATAATATTGAAGTAATTTCATTACGTCTATACGGGATATAGACACACATAAAACACATTTCGGAACATTATGTTATAGTATATTTACTCGAGAAAGCGAGTAACCAGACACTAAGCAATTTTTGTAACATCTACAGAAGTATAAGGACGCCAGACACTAAACACACAAAAACAGAAAATAAAGCATACTATACGTTAATATTTCCGATCACTGACACATAAACACACCATAGTAAAAAAAAAGTTCGTTTCGTTTTTTTAAAAGTTCGAAATATAAAACACCGGCAGTCGGGACACGTCCGCGGCCAACCGTGGCAAACAAACTTGCTTCGTTATTTAGTCGTTTAAAATGTCTGATCGTACATTTCTATCTATAATACGGCTCCTTTTGAGACATAGCATTCAAGACGTTCTACCTAAGCAAAAGCAACGTATTAAAAGTTGCCGTATAATACTTCGACAAAAACATTATTCCCTTACGATAGAGACGACACTAACTAAAAGTTCCTTAGTATAAAAGAGACAGCTATATATGAAAGAAGGCAGGTATAATTCACCATCACGTGTGAATCCGTTTCGTATGATTTGTACAGTCTTATGAAAACCAATTGTATTTCCAAGGAGTGAAGATCTATTTTTGCAAAACTATGATGTAGATAAAGCAAATAACCTTTATTTTGGCGGGAACTAACGCTATTTAAAAAGTTGGTATTATTGGTGGGTTTTTATTTACGAATTTTGAGTATGAAAAAAAATTGTTTCCTTTTTTTTAATTTAGTACTGTTACTTACCGCACATTAAGGAATGAATACTTTTTCTCCTTTAATATGTTCGCATTTGTCCAAACACTATTGTTATTCAGATGCTTCTCTCGCTTTAACTTCACTGTTGCTAAAGCCTTTGGTTTTAAAGTTGGAGGTAAAATAGACTCAGATGGTTCCAAGTCGGGTTTCAAGGGTGCTGGACCTTTTTTGATTATTTTAAGCACGTTGGAACTTAATTCATTCTTTGAGCTTTCTCCTAAATTTGTTTTTGCGGAGTCGGCACTAGCTAGTTTGGCTCTAAGAGGTCTAGAAGGTTCTGAATGCTTCTCGGGTCGGTTATAGACGCCGTTGTCCCTAATCAGTCTTCTGACTCTTGTTTCCGCCTGCGGAACTATACGCAAGGAAATTATTTTTATAATATTAACGTAGTTTACATTACACATTTTGTTGTCACTATAACATCCTTAAAATATTTTAACATTATCTCAATGAGTTGAATTTTATATTTATAAAGACGTAGTATTGTACATTTTTAATTGCATTTTGTGGCGACAGAAACTTTAGTACATTGATTTGTACTTTTTGAAATTTAAAAATTAACGTATTCAAAAACATAACTCTCAACTATTTAATACCTGTTCTTGGTCTGTTTCTAGTTACAGGTTTTGTCTCCGCGCCGCCTATTTTTGTAGTTTCCGAAACTGACTTTGAAGAAGTGGAATGGGATACCGCCTTGTTGCGCGAACTGAAGGTTGCCTTAAAGAAATTAGCCCCAAAAGATTTGCAGTTCCCTGAAGTTTGCTGGCTGTATAGAAAATAATAAATATTTAAAATAATATTTCATTGATACAAAATAAAGTCTGAGGGGACACCCGGGTTTGAACCGGGGACCTCTCGATCTGCAGTCGTATGCTCTACCACTGAGCTATATCCCCGATAGGACTAATTTACGAAAGTTAACATATAAAATCTAGATACAGTAGCGACACCTAACAATTGATTATACTTGTATTTCTCATGTCGGAAAATAGATGGCGTTAATAGTAAGAAGAAACAAATTTAAGTAACTTATCATTTATCAACCAATCATTACAAATTGTATTCTATTTTATACGACCAATAGTGTACTTACCGCTCCTTGACACTAGTAGGCACCTCTGGCGCCTGCCGATGCATAACCTCCTCGATCTAAATTTGACAATGAAAACAAACATTAGATATCATCAAACAATTTATCCAAATCTGCCTAATGTTTTTTAACAAAGTCGCAATATGTTATAAACCCACATTTTCGCAACTAACGAACCGTCTTATACGTGACATAACTAATTACTGCACGAAAATTGCACTAATGTGTATAAGAACCCTCAATTTCTTATCTTAAGCATCAGTATCATTATTGATTAGTTTTAGTTACCACGATAAAGTTATATTGTCTCGTCTTTCTGACTCCTGTCCACATAGCTCCAATGTTATTCACAACCTTTACTTTTACCAATACACGAAGCAAAACAAGCTTTTTTGCAACTTTTTAATCTCAGTTTATGTGATTGATTTCAATAATAATTGATTGAATAAATTGTCATAATTCAAAAAGTTTTTATATATATCTATTATTTTATAGTTTTAAAATTAATTTATAAATAAACATCCAGTGTTATCTGTGGGTGAATTTTCTGGTCTCTTATTAAAAAACATCAAATTATAAAATGCATAGTTTCATTTATAAAAGGAATATTTTGCTTAAGTAAGCTTTTTAACCTATTGTCGTGTTTAGAGGTTCGAATAAAATGTCCCTATATGATGTACATTGATTTGAAAAATGTTGAACTTAGACATTAAAGGTCTTAAAAAAGACTATCTAATGATAAAGTCATTTTCACAACAGAAAACAGTTGAAATAATATAGCAATAGTGGAAATCATTACATCAATTTTATTTAGGTACATCTGAAATGTCAGTGGATTAACATGCTATAGAACAAGGAAATTATATCATGTGATCTTTTAATTTAAAATTATATAAATACTTTTTTGTGAATTTCCTGACAATCTACTGAAACACGAATAAATTTATTTATCTTATCTATGTATATTGGTACAATTTTTGTTTATAAATAGGGTGATAACAGACGTAATATATTTGTATGTGAATTTCGATTCTTAAATGTATTATAGCGCTAAAAGAGGTCTATTACAGACTTCTTTTCTGTACATTATAGTTTAACATGTAATAAATCAATGTTTTACAGCAGTGACAAAAGTGCCCTTAGGCTGTTCTAATAACACAACATAAATTAATCCCGAAGATAGTAAAGAAATATAGAATGACTAGCTTTCTGCCCGCAGCTACGCCCGCGTGGAGTTCGGTTATACCGCGTTTCCAAGAGAACTTTTCAAAATTCTGGGATAAAAAATATCCTATGTTCTTTCTCAAGGTCGACTCTATCTCTGTACCAAATTTTATTAAAATCAGTTCAGTGGTTTAGGCGTGAAAGCGTAACAGACAGACAGACAGAGTTACTTTCGCATTTATAATATTAGTAGGGATTGTCAAAGTACTTAAATTATCAAAGTACCTACTTTTCTCCTTGGATTCGCAAAAACATAGCGAAAATGTTTATTGTCTGTTAAAATCATAAACAAATATTTATGTAAAAAGTATTTAACCGAAGCATTTACTGATGTATTGTTTTAAGCCTTTAAACCAACCTTCAAAAGCCTTTCCAATAGTTCAAAAAGTTCCTTTATTAATAAATCCGTGAACAATAGTATAGGTTAAGTAACTTGTTAAAAATTTTACGAAGTTTTTTAATTAAAGGAAAAATTATCAAAAAATATCCTATTAATATTTGAGTATTGAATTAACTTTTCATGTCCCTTAAAAAGCTACGTCTCAAATGATAACGGCTTGAACAATAAATGTATTATTAGGCAAATTTTTTAACCAGTCGACATAACGTGAAAGTTTCAGCATTTTTATATATGAAGCGAAGGTTTTGAATACGAAATAGGTACGGATAATTATATATTTTTTCTTTTTTAACCTGAACACACTTTAATCTCATGAAAAACTAAAATTATGAATAAGCAAAACCGAACGATATTTTTTAGGTACTGCATTAATTTTATATGTGAATTTAATAATATAAAATTACCTAACCTTTTCGCCTACTGCTATTTGAAATGATATCAGAGTAATCCTAAGACATTTACATTTCATATGGTCCGTGTCATAAACGACGAGCGTTTGTGCTTAGAGAATTATTACAAAATATTTTATGTATTGGAGGATTTTTCAAAATACTTAATATTTTACAGCAAAACATATTTTACATTACAAAATCCTTTAAAAACAAATTTACTATAAGTCTCATAAACATAGAAATTCTTTATTAGCATGTAAACGATTACATAGTAAAAATACTATACTTCAATAACATACGTAAAAGTAATGTAAATTCAAAGAAGATAGAATTGTCATATCTATACTAATATTATAAAGCTGAAGAGTTTGTTTGATTGTTTGTTTGTTTGTTTGTTTGTTTGTTTGAAAGCGCTAATCTCCGAAACTACTGGTTCGAATTGAATAATTCTTTTTGTGTTGGATAGTCCAGTTATCGAGGAAGGCTGTGGACTATATAACATCACGCTACGACCAATAGGAGCAAAGATATAGTGGTAAATGTGTAAAAAACGGGAGAAATTATTTCATCTTTGAAGCCTTCCGTTGCGTGCGCCGTGAAAACGGTTCAAGATACACAAAAAATATGTATTAAAGAATAATAGCTCTTTTAATGATCTAAAAAACACTCCGCGACAGTATATGTCTATCTTTTAAGATTAACTCACAAAAACCGTTTTTATGGTACCTAATTTGGTCGAAATAATTTGTTTAAGTTGTATCAACATAATAATATTAATCTTTATTCAAATAAACAAATAAATATGTTGTTGGTTAAGAGTACTTCATTGTGAATAAAAAAAACAGGTTTTATCCTGAAAATTCTACGGGAACTCGACCATTCCGAAAACCCCACAAGAACGGGAACTATGTAGGAAGAACCAAAAATCTGCCGTAAGTCACAATTCCACGCGGACGGAGTCGCGGCAAAAGCTAGTTAATATTATAATTATTTTCTTTATCGCCTACCATCCATCGCTTGCATCCAACCACCCACACCCCTAAACAAACCTACAGAAAAACTCAGGTAAGACGTTGAACTCGTGATATCATTTCCATATTACACTGCGAATTATAAATCAACTCACGACTTTTTTTATTACAACACATATAATATTATTAGTAATACTTGACATAAAGCAACTATGAAGTAATTCAATAAATGTTTTATATAAAAAATATATTCATTAAAATGAAATAAAATACTAGGTACTTAGATTAAAATTTAGTTTCAAAAATTATTATATCATTTTTTTTCGTTAAAACAGTTATCGATACTAGTTCGTTATCTTAAAGGATTATCTTTCTATTAAAATTCTTTAAAAAATAGTGATTATTTTTAGTGATAAGAACAATATGAGAAGATATTATATAATATATAAATTAATATAATTTTAAAATGTATGTACATCATATATGTATTATTATAACATTTCTTATATTTTGAAAAGAGTCCCCATTTAAATACAAATTTCAAATATTAGTTATTAATAAATGTTTTTGAAACAAATATACAGTAGGTACATTGAACCGGCTAATTGTAGTAGTTTATTAATTCACTTTAATTATTTCTTAATTCCTTAATTTCGTGGTATTGAAGAAATTTTAAAATAAGGTATTTCGTCTTTTCTCACAATTATAATTTTAACACACAAAGGTAAATAATTTTTATGGAGCGATTGATATTGTGAAAATGTTTTGAGACATACCTATATGGAAATAACACAATATCCTTACCACCAGTTTTTCATACTACATACGGAGCGTCTTTTATTAATAGATCTAATTGAGACTATAATAAGTAAAAATAAGAAATTTTGTGGGACAAAGAAAAAGTGTTTAAGGTACTGATCTCAAATGACAAATAATTCGCCTCATATAACAAACTATGGCCTTAAAATAATCGAGATTATACACATTTATTAATTCAGTACCCTTAAGACTAGTTGGCATAACCAACCATCATACAGACAGTTTCTAGTTAATACGAAGAAGTTTCAGATGTGCCTTTTTAAAAATATTTAACCACTTTGTTCTCTCTTATAGTGAAATTCGTTTCAGTAGAAATAACACGTCATATCAAGATTTACAAAAAGATTTAATTAATTTTAACTTAGCTATGTCATAATTATTAATTAATATGAACTTTATCATCATTAATTATTAATAAAAAAAACTTTCGCATTTGTAAAATGGGTAAAATGTTTCCTTTGCTTACATATCTGGATAGGTAGAGCATATCCAAAACTATTAATCATCGCTTTGCAAGTAATAATCGCATAAAAATATTCATATTTGTACTTAAAAATTTCGCTTGTCGCTTATGTTATGAAAATAGCACTTTTCTGAAATTTCACAAGTACCTAACATCTAGTTCCATACAAAACTCGACATAGTCGAACTAAAATGTTAGATTACATAGGCATCTCCTTAAATACATTGCTTGACTTGAAAAAAATATTCAAAAATATACCAGCTTATTTAGTAGTACCTTTAAGACTAGTTGGCATAATCAGACTTCATACAGATGGTTTCTAGTTTATACGAATTTATATTAGTTTGCGACAGTATGAACGTAGCCATACGAATGAAAATCCTGAGCCTCTGTATTGAATTTAACGAAAAAAAGCTTAGTAAATTATCAAAGTTATTTAACTATTCATTGCAGATGCGCCAGACGTTGTATTAAAATTATAGGACAGAATATAAAGTATATAATGGATTTGCTTAAAAATGCTTAAAATTTGTAATAAATTAATAATTATTAAGAAAAAACTAGATTTCAGCATAGAATCTTCCACAAATTTTTGGCGTACTTTCAATCTAAGGTTTGTTTATTTAATTTTAAAATGTATGTGGATACCCAAGGTTTAATAAAATGCTCGCTGATAAGGATTCTTTGTACTGTCAAAAACATAGAGTCGACCTTGATCTGTTATCTTATCTAACGAGATATGATATCACTATGATCTTAAAAAGTAGAATCTAATATAATACAAAACAGACTCGAGGGTTTAAATTTATTATCACAAAAATAACTAAAACCGACTTCGACTTTCCATTGAAATGTAAATAGATATAAACACTCTTTTAATCAACATCTAGGCAGTTTATAGTTTATTCAGAAGTGGGTGACATGAATGAATTGTGACCTCGTTTTCACAAATAAATTGCATTCCATATCCTGTGATAACACTAGTAAATATCGTACTGGAGTCGTTTAATGTTAATTAATTAACCTGCGTCAAAAATATTTTACAATTAGTAACATTTGAGCTACTTTTAAAATAGATAACACTACTAGTTTTTAATGTACGTACAAAATATTCATTCATTACTATTAAACTGTGTTGTGTTATCATATATAGACATTGTTCTGTTTTATGGACTGTTAACGTAATATATAGGAACCTCTCAATCAGTACGATATTTCAGTACAAAGTAAATAGATATCCAGTTGTATTTTACTACATTATAAATGTTATCTGATGTACAAGCGATAAATTTATCTCGGTAGGTCTATTTTATTTCAACCAATGACCAGGGTTGTCGAGAATACATTAGGTACAATTTTATATTAAAACTTTTATTAAGTGCCCTACAAATAAGCATATAAATTAAATAACATGTATATTTTAATCGGAAATGTTTCCGTCGAATGCTAATAATTTCATAAATAATATACTGATATTAAATTTATAGGCATTTTAATTTTGCTTTATATAGGATCTTTTAGTGATATTGTGAGTAAACAATATAATATTTTATGGATATAAGACAACCCTGATTGTATCTAGAACGCCTTGCAAAAGCCGCCCACTTGCACAACAGTAACTTGATCAGCTTCTAATGTGGCGAAAACTGTACATAGCATTCAAGTATTAAGCCTGCATACGGTCACTAAAAGGTAAATCTAATCAGTAATTATATACAAATAGTCGTTACGAAGTTAAATTCTATATAAAATTTATTATTACTTCTCAATATATAGGTAATCAGATTGAATTGTAATTGCAAATTCTTTCAATGGCATCGTCCATACAATTAAAGACTGCATTACGCATTTGCAAGGTACATTTAAATAAAATTGACACAAAGCTTTATAGTAATATTTGCTTAATATAACACGTTGCATATTTCATATTTTCGCACAAAAAACATTGCTTTTGCCATACAAAAGATTTCTTTCTAGCAGTTTCAAGACAAAAGTGTCAAGCTTCTAAAGCACTTAACTACGTAGAGACCTGGGCGAATAGTTCAGTGGGTCACGAAGATTAAGAATGTTCTGATGTGAATTGAATTCAAAATTATTGTTAAAATTTTACAGTTATTTTTTTTCGTTTGAGACGCTTTTATCTGTACTTTTGATATATAAAATAATCTTAGCAGATAACATTTATTTACCGAGGTACTTTAAATGAGTTGGAGTTTTTAAAATTCTCTAAGGTCATAGTGTTACTACTAAGTAGAGGTATAATATTTGTAATATATAGCCTTATATCAGTAAACTTAATTAGATTTTTTTAATAAACATACAAGTAAACTTCAAAATTAATATAAACTAGAAAAATTTTAGTCACGAACATTACAATTAATTATTCATAGATTTAAAATTTAAAAAATAACGTACTTAGTTATCACGTGAGTAACGGAAGAATGCGAATAGAATATATAACATATCTATAAAAATACATCAGCCACCAACCTTATAGTCGATTTAAATATATTATGCACTTTACACCGAAAAATAAAAACCGATTATCAAATCAAATCCAGGGAACGTAACAAATTACGTACGCACTACAAATATCGAGAGAATTCTGAATCACACTGAAGTTAAATCTAGTATGGTTATCACTGAAACGATATGAAAGATTATATATATAAAAAAAATGCTTGTTTTTAGTCTGTGTACGTATCGAGCCGTCTACACACTGGCGGGAAACGGTGCGACAAATGAAGTGGATTTGATAAGCGTGTAGTCTCGCGAATTAATGTATCTACATTCTATTTTGTAATCGTTTGAATTTACTCTTTTATTATTTTAATATATCTATTTTTATTTTATTCGCTAATTACCTTGAATGAATTACTGTTAGAAAATTATTAAATTCTATGTAAGTATAATAAGGTACGAAAGTACTTCATAGAAAATAGAGATAATTAATAAACAATAAATGACGTTGCAGTATAGTATTGTTATGGAGAAGGGATGTGATTAATATTTATATTCATATATACATATGCTGATAATGATAAAACATGCTGATTTATTTTTGATTCTATCAATAAAGTTTCGTTTCCAATCAATTAAATCGATTTAAGGTCAGTGCTGTATCATAAAGTCTTTTGATATTCGTAATCAAAATGGAAAGTAAAACAAGTATAATAAGGATAACAATAAGTAACGCATTACGACATCCGCCCACAGACACCTTGGCACCAGAACAGCTCCATCACCTTGAGACAGCGACCGGAGACCGAATCATTCATCCAATGTTAATTAATTATAAACTATCATAAACGTTTATCAATTAAATCCGTTCATTCTATGTAATTATTATAACTAAGCCATACTAAACGTAGACTACATTGTAGAACAACGATTTATAAATCAATAAATTTAAATAATATTTGTTGGAGTTATAAAGTTATTATTTTTTTTATATAACGTCAAAATTACGAAAGTACATAATAGAAAATGCTAAAATTCCATATAAGTATGCATTTATGGCAGTTAGTAAATAAAAAGAATACCATAACGAAAAGCTACAAATCGAAAACAATAGGGTAGTGACTAAAATTTTTAATTCTGATAACCAGAATTCGAGGAACAAAACGTAAAAGGATAAAATATATAATGACCATATTTTAAAAGTCGTGGGAGGATTTCATTGATATTAATTTTCGCAAAAACAAGTTCAAGGAGTTCCGCCGGAATATAAACAACCAAAGAGTTCTTAATAAAAGTTTTATGACAATTTATTGCAATAACTATAAAAATGAAAAATAAAAACGATATAAGACAAGGAAGCAGAGTATTGTCTATGTACATATGTGCTAAGACCTTTATTTAATTGCCAGAGAAAATTTTTATGCTCTCTTTCCTCAAATATGAAATTGTCTGTTTTTTTTTTAATAATACACAAGTTATTTACAGCACAGATCCAGTTACTATCAGTCCAGGCCTTAGGGAGTTCATAGAAAATAATTTTCCCAATTATCGATTTTATTATAATAATTATGTTTACGTAACATATAACTGATATTATTTTGGATACTACATACCTTATTTTTATGTAGGTATAGAAATGTTTCACACACAAATATATTATAGTCCTTCGAGTTTTATCTAACATACACCTTCAATGAGACCAGGTTTAAGTGCTAAAAGTTAGATTGCCGCTAGTTATTTATTACCTATTTATTCACGCCAACATTCTTCAAAATTATAACTTAGGATTTGCTGTTTCAATAGAATTCATAGAACATTGACCCATGAAATAATATATATAGTTTAAAGTATATAGTATGTTCACATACTAGGTAGACCCTGGCTAAAGCTGGGAAATTGCCAGGTAGAAGCAGACAGTATGTTCACATACTGGTGATACTATTTTCTGCAAAACCTTTCGAGCGTAATTTACATCGATTTAATTATAAAATAATAGTTATAAATCTGCATTCATTTTATATAAAATTAATAATCACATACATTTTATTAAATAGCAAACTATTTTTTAAAATATATTTGATGGACGTCTAGCTTTCCTTATACGGTATATATTATAACATCAGCAGTGATGATATAAAAGCTAATAATTATAATCAAAAAGCCTAAACAAGTTCCTTCTTAAGGTAATAATTTATTTCGATATCATCACAAACTAACGTATCCGGAACTAAACGCCGTATATATAATATTTTAAAACATTTAAATCATACGTACACCTCGTTTGACGAACTCATGTATTCTAATATGTAAACAGTTTGAAATACAAATGTATATAAAGGTGCTAGATGGAGTAAGTACTAGGCGTATGCGTCGGCGATGCATTCAGGTCAGACGGGGCATTCCGGTTTTAATGTTATTGATAAATAAATTATTTAAACGTTATATCATATATATATGACATTTTAGTAGATAAAGCAATCATTAATGATATAAAATTAAATAATATATAATTATAAATTTAATGTAATATTGCATCTCATCGCTCTGCATATCGCAGAATGTAAATAAGTCGAGTAAATTGGTGCAATTAACTGTTTTCTGTGCGTTTAAATGTACATACTGGTATTGGTAATAATAGTTTGCACCGTCATATTAGTAACATACTAGGCGCTAGATACTAACGGTCCGTGAAAGTACGCGTTAAATACTACAGCGATACATTCAAAATGAGATATACATATAATATAATTTATAAAGACGATAACTTACCCATGATTATGAAAACCTCCATCGCTTCTTTCCCACGCTACGTTAAATCTTCCTTTTTGTAATTTTGAATATTTCACTTTTATATAACACAGATTTTACTTTCAATAATTATTATAAATAAAATAAGTATGTGCGGTTATATAGTTTAAATATTTGTTTTTTCTTATGTCGATTACCTGTACAATAATTTTATAATAGTGCGAAGTATTTCTATAATTTTATATTCGATAAATTTTGTATATACGAGCCAGTAAATAAAATTAATTTTTATGTATTAGGTTGATTAAAATTATAATGCACAACTTGTTGACTAGATGGCGCTTTGATTAAAAATTGAAATATTTTGTATGTTGTTTCTAATTAACCTTGTACATTTCAAAAATCATAGTTAAAAAAACTTTTTATTAAATTTTACGTTTAAATTAATAATTATTTTTTAATAAATCCTATTTTATAAATTCTAAAAATATACCTACTAAGAAGTAAAATTTTGCTATAGATCAACCTCTAATGTTGAAAAATAAAACTAAGTCAATGAAATACCTTGCATACATTCTTGCATTAAGTATTTAATACCATAGTAGTACACTAGAAATCTCCTATTTCATTAGTACATAATTGTAATCTATTCGTGATTTTATCGTATTACGTTAATACAAAGTAGTAAGTCATCCATTTATCCATTGGGGGAGAAGTTCGTCCTTGATTTCTAAGTTATATATCCGACGTTAATAGAATTTATTTGAGACATATTATACAATAAATCTTGTCGATTGCAAAAAAAACTACGATGGGTTGTTGTATAGTTGAACACATTTATCTAGTTTTAAAGAGGGTTAAAGCAATGGGTCTACGATATTTTAACGGATATTATTCTTCTTTGCCATAAGGCAAAATACTAAGCTTTTTTTGGTATTGTGATAATGATACATATATACGTCGCCTAATAACAAAGAAAAATTCACAAGGAGTAAAATCACTTATATTTTGTATCTATTTAAAGTGTCTAATGGATAAAAAATAAATTCAGTGACGGATAATAAATATAACTTACGTGAGTGATGATCAAATCCACCGTTACTATTCTAAACGAATTCACTGAAATTTTTTTGTCGTTTAATAATATAAGTACAAATTAACAACACAAATAATTCTTCGTAAATTGGTATCAGTGTAAACGATATGATATAAACGATTTATGTGAAATAAAATTCTCTAGTTGAAAAGCAATAAATGAGATTATTATACAATCTATAATAAACGTGTTATTATTAGCTTCTATTATAATGTAAATCTTTTGTCTACCAACAATAGATCTTATAGGGTTTCATTTACGTCAGAACTGACTTTGTAGGTCTTGCATATGTATTACATATATTATTGTAATTGTTAAATTCAGGGATTTCATTACATTTCGAATTTTGTGCAAATTAGACCTCTTTCAATTTTTCCTAGCCGTTCGTCTAAACTATTCAGGATTGAAATGATGAATTTTTACAAAAAAAAAAAACTTTAGATGAATATCATTTAGGTATGTCGCGTAAAGTTATCATAAAGATCTCAAAAATTTAAATAATATTCCATGAATAATAAAACTGGCAATCGCGAAAATAGGTGCCGATAACAAATAAAAAACTGGTAGAGCCAGTTGGATAGTAGAGAATGCGTGCTCGTCATTACTATCATAAATAAAATAGTCTTATGATCCGGATTCTTTTCAAGGACCCTCGATACACGAAATTTTTACAAATATATTAATTCTCGTAACCCTCATTACGTAGAGACAAAATAAATATCTAAATAACGTAATTCAATAGTTTCTCGTCATTAACAACACAACGTTATATCAAATATAGTTTCGACGATGTAAACAATACACGATCATTATCATCCTGCACCGGTGCAATGCAGTAGCGCGGTCCGATCGATAAACTTACACGGCTAAAAAAAAACCATAGGTTTCCCGCGTTTTTTATTGTCAATTTCAAAATAACAAACACCAATCGAAAACCAATTACTCGATAAATATATCACCTCCGTTTGTAAACAATAAATTACAATTACCACTTTATACGAAACAACGCTAATCAAATTATATAGTGCGAAACGGACACATTTACTACGTTCGACTCGTGGCGTAACTGACGACCGGCCGGGTGGGAAACGACAGGACGCTAGAGCGCGCGCCCAAACTATAACCTAACAAGTTGAAATAGTAGGGTGCTTTGGAGCCGCCTGCGTGAGACAGATGTGTATAACAGCCGGGCGGGTTGTTCTCATTCATGTTCGCACTGGGGGAGCATATCGAACCGCAGCTTCCGCATTCAGGCGACGCAAATGACAGTAACAGAGAGAATAAAAAAACATTTTATTTCATACAAACTTTATTTAATTCAAAAAATAAAGCCTACAATAATGTTTACTTCAATAGGTATTCATGCATACCTGTATAGTTATACATTTGTTTTCAGTTTTACCCACATCCAAATAAGCAGTTTTCATGAGGAACCAGCTTTTTACTTTACCCCAATAAAAACAACTGTTAGCGCACTCTTGTAAATTATTAACTTAATACACCTCTTTCTTTACGGAACAAAACAAACTGGGTCTTTTAACTAAAACGTATGGGAATCTGCTACATCAAAGATGTTTGTCAAAATTCATATTTCTCTAAGTCCTTCACAGTTATATAATATAATGTAAATTAATGAAATACGATATGCTAACAAATATTATTAATTTAGATCCGTTACAAACAATCTAAATTAAAATAAAGGACTTATAAATTTTAATACATTTTATAAGTAACATGTAGCTGTTGTTAATTCATCTTTTTAGGACTCCCATACTTCTCCTTATATAATAAATGTGAATTTTACTAAAAACCTTAACACATAAATCTTAACAAATTATATTATATCATCTTTTACACCTAGTTACACATCTTCATAAAATTTGTTTTTAATAAAAAATACATAATATCTCATATTATCAAAGAATACTTTATTTACCTATATTTTTGTTGTTTAGTGGGTAACAAACAGGCACGTTATATTACATAATATTTACTCTCCCTATATGTATACATACATATGTACAACCTTGGACTTTTAAAACAGTTAGATCTTTCTCACCTTACTTAAAATATAATGATATATCATTTTTAATAACAGTTTTATTATAAAATTAATTACTCAACAAAATTCCAGTAGATAAAAACCTTTTTGGTCTTTAATATAATCAATGGTTCCGTGATCACAACATATTAAATAAAATATAGAATAGAATAGTTGGTATGACACGATTTTTATTTTTAATATTTTGTATTTAGTACAAAGATATTACAAGCACCAAGAGTTTGTAAAACTAATGCAACAAGATTTATTTCATGTTTATACTGGAAAACAGAAAACATAATTCATTCTCTTGATTGACAAGATGCCAGATTGGAACTACCAATTATAATATAAAACTTGTTTAGGAAATTCATAAATAATTCCTTTCTTAAAAGAATAACTTCTGTAACTTACTTACTTTACCATTCATACAAAATATATTTTTTATAATTAATTTACACAACTAATTTGATGATGAGTGTACAAAAAATATTCAGCATATATCAATATATTTTCTAATCTTATAGTTACTTAACATTCTTTTAGAAAAGCACTCTTGGTATATCTGTGATCTATGTATATATGTAAATTAAACATTTGGCTAGAAATATTTTTAATAGAATGTTAATTATGTGAACTACAATATCATGTTTTTTGTAGCCTCTGCTTTGACATGATCTGAATGAAAATCAAATTTTCATATTTGTCTAAAATTAAATGCAACATGATAGATGCTATAAATATAGACAAAATAAATAGTTACTTATTAAAGGCTAAATAAATCTGCCTGGTCCACGTTTTAGTTTTATAGTTAACTACGCAATTTATTTCTTTGTACTATTGGTTACTGTGTACCATGACTTAATAATAACTTTAAATGTACCGAATGGGAAACAGTACAGATATACTGAATAGCGAAAACGAATTCAAAAAAGGAAAATGAAAAAAGCTATAATCATTTACGCTCAACTAAAACTGAAACATATCTAGTGGTATAATAAAAAATAATAACAGCAATCTAATCGTATACGATGCAGTCATCTTTGGATCCCTCAAGGAGGGCGCAGGAGAAGTCGCGATACGACTCCCAATATTTAGTCAATGTACTTTGGCAGTACTAGAAGGCACCGTTGTAACCCAGCATACTCACAGGTAACCATAAAAAAACCATCGTCGTGAAACCTACTTGACGAGTCTTCGTCGGAGGCGGTTGCGCAGCGCGAGGGCCGGCGCCGGCACCCAAGGGCCGGAGGCCCGTTTGCCGAGTGACACGCGAGCGACCTTGCCGCCATTCGTCAACTCCTCACCGGCACGTCTCTTGCACGAAGCCCGCGAGCACAGCGCCGCCGGCTCATTGCGCGACCTGAGGGCGCGCTCCGGGCCGGCAGCTGGCCCCGCCTCGCCAGTTGTTGAGTGAACCTCTGGTTCCTCGAGCGCACTATCGGCGCGGCGCGGGCGCGGCGGCGGGCGCGAGGGCGGCGAGGGCGAGACGGGCGCGGCGCAGGCGCGTGCGCGGCGGCGAGCGACGCCGAGGTTCTCCTTGGAGCGGCCCCGCGCCGCCGGGGCCCGCCGCACCGGCCCCGGGGCGCGCGGCGAGTTTCCCGCGACTCCACCGCTTTTGACTTCACGAGCGGCCCGCGGCGCCGGCGTAGCGGCCGCCGCCTGGGAGCGTGTCGCGCGACGAGCCTCCTCCGCGACTCCGTCCGTGTGCTCAATTTCAGGTTCGGGAACAAGGACAGAGCGCCGCGGTGGTGGACGAGGAGCGACCTGTGCCACGCGAGTAGCCGGCGTTGAAGGTGGGTGTCCACGTCTGTTGAGAATAACTATGCGGTCTAACGGCGCTGCATCACCGACCGGACGAGCACGAGTCGTGTTGAGCCTCGTGCGCGGACGTTGTGGTGTCTCGATCTCATGATGAGACCGAAGAACCCGGTCATTGGTAGCGGGCGGCACATCCCGGCGCACTTCCCCGCGGTATCGGCGGCCGCGTGCTCTCGGCGGGCCGTCAGTGGGTGAGCTGGACGAGACCTCGTTGATCTGTATTCCGACCTCGTCAGGCCCGCGTGACGCTTCTCCGGCTCCATTGGCTCCTGAACGTTCGTGTGACGCGGAGGGCGCGGAAGGCGGAGCGCGGCCACTTGCATCACCACTACCGTCTTCGGGTAACTCAGTGCCAGACGGCGGAGAGGATTGACGCGATTCTGATGCCGCCTTGGGTCTGTGACCGTTGATGATTTCGTCATAGACCTCCGACAGTGTGTTGATTACGCGGGTTCGGTTTAATAGACGAGCCATAAAGTATGATTCCGCAGGATTTCCGTAGTTGCTGATTACTTCTGAACCATTGTCGCTACTATTTTCCTCTCGTACTGTCTCTTCTCTGTGGCCTACTGAAAAGCGACCGTCAAGGGTGGCACAGGGCGGTAGAGGTGCACGCTCTGTGTCCTCTCCAGATGACACCGGCTTGTCGACATCGGAGTACCTTGTCATTATAGTGAGACCGTTCTGAGGAACCTGTCTCGTGTCATTATCTACTGCTGCGTCTGATTTAGGTTCATCAACTTTAGCGGTCAATGTGGACACTCCCACGTTGGACATTGGTACTGTTGATGGTACAGCAGCCTGAGGTTTCTGTGCCGTCGTCCTTGACCGTAATACAGTGGCACGAGGAGGCCCAGGTGGATCTAACATTAAAGTGACTACAGACGTGTTGTCAGCTCTCATTCTAGTATTGGACCATCTGTAACAAAGAGCAATAATTTAAAACATCAATATGAAGGATTCCCTTATACCATACCTATAACATACTTTTATAGTTTACCTTATGAAATAAGAGATATTTGTGTTAAAAGTTAAAAAGAACATTTATTTTTCTCTGACTGGCTAAGACTCTCTGCAATAGTTCTAATGTTAATATAGTAATTACATTACTTTGATATTAAAAGAAGAGACAGTATATCAGAAAGGGTTTGCTTAAAAATTTATCATGTGTAAGAATTTACTAACTTACCTCTCTAGAGCATGATCCACTAAGCTTTTCGAAGGGTTCAACCAATCTCTTGGCTGACTTGCATTTCCTCCTACTAATGCTGCTTCATTGTGTCTCTCTGTAGCTTGAACTAAATTTACTGCACCTTCTGGTGATATCATGTTCCACAGGCCGTCAGTACCAAAAATAAGGCACCTGAAATTATTTTTGAATAAATATCATTTTATTTTAGGATCTAGATCTATAACTACCTATATCTGTTAATATCTTTAAATAGAAACAAAATTATGCCAAAATGTAGATAGAGTATTAAATACTAATATATATAGTGAAGAAAATAAGATGTTTCTGGAATTTGTTCAGTGATGAAAGCATTAAACAGTAGCATTAGCATGTTAAGCAAAATAATTGATAGTTGATAGACATAATATAAAATCAAATTAATAAAATGCCTGTGGATTGTTAGAAGACTATGTCAAGTATGGATAGTTTGCAAGTGGAAAAAGTAATCAATTAATGTGTAAATTCAACTGATAGAACTGTCAGAACTATATGTAAAATAAATACATACAGCACTGACCCCAAATTGATTGCAAAACACTGAAAACATGGAGGTAATGCTGAAATATATGTAAATTATGAGATAAGTAAGTAAGAAATCATTATACTTTTAAATCACATACTAGGTAGTTCACAGCAAACCTCATCACCCATCAAATTTGTTCTTCATATAATGTCACTGAATTATTAAAATTTCTTAACAAATAAGCATATGAAGAAATAAAAATATGTGATTGATGTAAATTTAGACTAAAATTAAAAAATTAACAAGTGTATTTACCTGAACTTGGAAGGATCTATAGTTAAAACGCCTACGTCAGGGTCCGGACTAACTATAAATTCATCATTCTGAGGATTATAACTCCACAAATCTCCAAGAGATCTTGCCACAGCTAAAAATGGTATTTCATCCATTGGAGTATTCTTTTTAATTGGTCCTTTGTGACAAAGACGGGGCCTGTTCCACACAACTCGAGGGACTCCTGCCTTTGATACAACTTTTCCACCACATTTTTGAATACGTTCTATTTCTGCTGTGGACTCTGGCTTATGGTCTAAAGTAAGTGGCTTTGCAGCCCATTCTTCACTTCCTGTAATTTGTTGGTAAAAAAAAAACAAATATGTACTTAATGAGTCACTAAAGACATTGTCCTAATCAACACCAACAGTACAAGTCATTATGATAACACCACAAGCAAACATGAATAGACATAGCAAGTTTCATTATTAAGCACACTTTAAGCAACAAATTGATAATTTAATTTGAGTTGTTTACCATCTTTTTGGTAACCGAGTACAATAGCAGAGTCTCCGACATGGCCGATGTAAATCTTCCCTCGTCTTATAAATGCAACACTTGCAGTTGTTCCTGCAGTGCTTGGCAATCCTGTTACTGTTTTTGGCCATTTTTCTACGCAAAGCAAGAAATTATATTAAAATATAAATATTAAAAAAAAGTCTATTTATACCCACTTATTCAAATAAATTTTTCAAACCTCATAATATAATATCTTATTATAATTGACCTTTATATTGAAAGTTTTTGGTAAGAGGCAACATGGATCAATATAAAAAACAAACTTGTAAAACAGCTTTCACTTTAGCACGATGTGGGAGGATTTCAAAACTTGCGTAAAATTAAAATATATGAATTTATTCAGATACATTATCTATAGAAGGCACAAAAGCAAAATATAATATTGGATAATAGATATTATTCTTTTGTTGACTCAATGTCAAAGCACTCAAGAAAAAATGAGGAGACGCAAGGTCAAACCAAAAACTCCGTACAATCACTCGCCAATGCCTTAAATAACTAGAAGGATCATGAAAATTCAAATTAGCTTAAAGTAATAACAAAAAATATTCTGGAATTGACATTTACCTACTTCTTTCCACATGTTCAAGTGGGTCAACATATAACCATTTCGAATGGCTTTAAGAACGTCCTCATCATTATCAGACCAAAATTGCCGTTGCTTCACAATAGAATCCATCAAATGCTCCTTTGCGAAAGCTGCTGCTTCACCTCCACCATGTCCATCGTAAATTCCAAAAAAAGCATATTCCAAATCCCTCTCGTCTTCCGTTTGTTGATACGCAACGGAAAACAAGTCTTCCATGTACTTTCTACCCCCTTGGCTACAGTGGCCCGTAACACGTAAATTAACACCAATTGAAGCTGGCATTTTACACCATAATATACTCCTAACCACAAAATATAATGTTTTTAATATAACACAAACGATTCCACATTTTGCATTTGCAATTAAGCGACCACCTAGTGGAGCTGGGGTGGACTGATGTGAGGTCACGTGGACATATTGATCATTACGCGTGCCAAATATCTTACGACAATTCTAACGAGGCAGAACGAGATAGCTATAGACATTTTAGTTACCCACTAGTTTGAAAAGCAAAAGACGCCATCATGTTTTCCGCCATTTTCACTCGATAGTCGTTTGGCTACTTTTAAACATAAATTCACTATAGTTTAACGCCATGAATATTAAAACGAAAATTATTTTGTGTAAAAACTATATTTAAAATAAAATATGTACATTTTATTAACAAAAAAGTAATTTCTCCCATATATAATTCACAATAATATAATACTAATCGGAAACTGAAACGTTGCGTTCAAAATTAGAACAAAAAGAATTCGTAATTAAAAAATTAATTTTGAAATGTTTGTATTGCGATAAAAAATCTTAGATGACAAAAAACACAATTAGTCTGTGAAACTTAAAACTAAGTGGAATGGAAATAACTATTTTACATTAAAGTGGCGACTTTTCATTACCTGTATAGACAATAGATTGACTGAGTCCCTCATAAGAGAGAAAAAAAAAAGTGAACATAAACAACAAATGTAAAAAAAAACACATCTTTAAAAGTAAGTGATATATGAAATGAAACAAAAAAAAATAAACTAATGATTTACTATAATTTTAACATTACAATAACTAAACAAATTCAATGATTATTCCTCAATGACTTCCCATGGTTTTTCTGGTCTATGTTGATCCCATGGTAACGGTTTTTTGTATACATCCACTTCCTTCAGCTGAATACCACCTTTCACAACTTGTTCCAGAAATTTTTCAACTTTTCCACCTTTACCCGGTTCTATGTCACAATGCATTTCTGTTATTCCACACTCAAGGCATCTCTGCGCAAACACCTTCCCCAAATTGATATAAGCACATGTGTCTGTCATACTGTAGAGCTGATTACGCAGGGCTTTTTCAGATGTCTTGGCTTCTATAACAGGTCCGTTGATATAATGCACAACTTCTGCCTTAACAGTTCTATTAGTGGGTGTCAATATTAATCTGAAAAATGTACATCAATATGTAGTATCAATGATACTGAATAAGTTAAGAAATGGGTAAAACATATGTAACTCATAGGAAACCTAAAAAAGGTCTAATAAAATGTTTATGTAAAAATATATGTATCCTTGTTAATTTTACGATTATAATTAGTTCTACATCCACCATGAATATATAACTCACTTGTGCCAAAACTTCCGACCGGGTTTGTCCAAATGATAACCGTCTGGTTTTCGGGCTATTCTCATTCGTTCAAGATTCCTTGGATTTCTGTTAATAAATACAGCTGGTGCTGTGGAATTCAACCTAACAAATTTTGGAAAACACAACATTTCTTTAGAGGCCAACATATCTTTATATGGTATTTTTATATAATGTTTTATTTTCAAGAATAAATAATGTCTATTATTTCTTTCTAATGTGTTTCTATATCACAATAAAGGTTATGTTGACAGTTAAAGGTTGCTTGAATCAATAATACCATTTTGTAAAATATTTTTATTTCACTATTAGATAAACTTTTGTTTATTTTACTGATTAATTTTAAATATTCACAAAATTAGAGCAAATAAAACTGTAGTATCGATGACTATATATCTTAAAAATATGCTATTTGTTTTATTCCCGTACTGTTTAGTAATTTCAAAATCAGTTTCTATGTAGTATAATTATAAGATTACATATACAAAAATTCCAGTAGTATTCAACATATTTTTTGGTTACAGTAGTATTGCAAAACACTTTTTTTATATATATTTTTATGTACTCTATACATACTGGACACATCACAGATAAAACAATTTTACTATACTATACAATTGACATTAGTGATGTTAGACAGCCACAGCCTACAGTAAATTATAAATTGTACAATTTCAGTTGTGTTTCTTACAAAAGTAAGACAAAGTTAACTGTATTATTTAATAATTTCGTTAAACCGCAATATAGTGTTCGAGAACTAGAACATTTTATTTGCAGTCTGTGTCTCTAATCGGAAACGATGTTTTAGTTTTGATGTAGAAGTGATAAATAATGCCTATTTATTTTACAGCATAATAGCACGTTTTCTTACCATATTTGTTTTGTCTACGTATGCATTGTGGAATTTAACTTGTTGTTTTATTTAACGCATAGCTGTGGCGAATAGTTTCGTGGTTGTTAATATTTTTGTACGGGCGTTAACATCCGGAAGAGTTGTATGTTTTTCGCACGCCCACTCCTTCCTTCATTGATGTAGTGTTTGTTGTGATGTTTGATACCAAATAATTGATAGATCGGTTCAGATACGAACATGTCCCTACAAAAAAGTGTTAAAAGTGTCGGAGGTGACCAGGATAATACATCGATATGTTCATCAGTGACTACGCAACCGGATAGACATGGCTTTTTTGGCGGAGCCCAATATAGTCCAGAACCGTAAGTTGTATTTTTTATTTGAAACAAACCTTTCATATCAAATACCAAATATAAACATTGTTACTATGCTTAATATTTATAAATATTTACGTAGCAATTAGTAGATGCTATAGATACATTTCCTCTTTTACTTTTTTTTACACCTCTTATCAAAAAGAAGTATCTATTGTAAATTTGGAATCTTAGAAAAATCTTAGTAAGTACCTAAATATACATTTTATATATTGGAGTAGTAATTAACTCATTTTATTGTATAAACTAACCTACATCCTTTATACTTTTATTATCTTTTGTCACAAAAACAACAAATTTATTCTACTGCATTGCGAAATCATTATCAAATTATGACTCAAATAAAAACATACTTTGTGTAATTGAGCATTAAAAACAATTTATTTTTACATTATAAGTGAAACCAGAAGAGTATTGCACAAAACTGTTTTATTTAAATAGCACAACTGATATTTTAATTTGAAAGTATATCTTTTAAACTTTCCTCACTTTCACATAATTATTCAAATAATGCTTGCGTTATCAGAATTCTCAAAAAAAAAGAGTTCATTCTGGCAGTGAGAAAACATTCTCCGAAATAATTAGAATGTGAGCAATTACACAGTTTCATACCATATCTAATTACTGGCAATTTGAAGGTTACTCACACCTACATTGAGTTCTACCACACTAACAGTATGTGGACTGGCCTTAGATAGAAACTAATTGATGTAGTTGGCCTAGTTTTGGTTGTGGACAAATTAAGTAATTTTATTTTTATTTATGTTATATAACAACTGTTATTCAATCATTCGTGATAACAACTGTAACTTGCTAGAAGATTTTAAGTTCATAAATTTCTGTACTGTTTACAAAAAGGCCATATTTTTATTCAAAATTTATACTTACAATCATTGTAAGTAAATCTTTTAAATGAATATATCCAACCTTAGTAGTTTGCTGAGTTTTAATACAATTATTATGTTTTTGTTTACCTTATTAATGTAAATATGTTATTTAACATATTTTTCTATTTCAATTTAGCTTTAAAACTATGATGTCATTGTTGAACATCATTGCTTGTTATCAATAATTCCTAGGGCTTCAGGAATGTGTTACTCACTGTTTTTTGATATGTGATTATAAGTATATATAATGTATATATAGTAGGCATAAAGTAAATGAATAATTACAGATTACAATATGAATTATATTTTGTTAAAATGAAAAATGTAAAATGATATGACATTTAAAAGAGCAGATGTTACTTTAATCAATGTTGTCCAATTTAGTTCATGATCACTCTAATGTAATTGTCTTTGATGCTGTTAGCCGTTTATGATTTTTAAATCCTTGCCGCTCCATGAATTTTCATAATTTTCCATTGAGGACATATATTTATTTTAAAATTTTCTATTTTTTATGAATTTGTGGTACACATAGACATGTTAAAATTCAGCACTTTGATATTTAGTGCTAATTGTACTAAAAAGTGTAGCGAGCATATCTGTGCTTACCTATTAATGCAATAAGAATCCTCACAGTAGTGCTCTGAATACCTAAATATTAATTTGTTGCTTTTTCCACGTAATAAACTGAACAGAAGTTGCCTATTACATATTAAAAATGTTCTAATCACTTTAGAGTTATATGATACAAAAAGTGTGTCCTATAATCACAACTGCACACCTAACCTAACAAAATGCTTGTTAGAGTCAAAGTCAAAACATGGACATGACTCACACACACATACACACACATTTCTTTTATGTGTTTGTAGCATACTAAAATATGTGTGATGTTAATTATAAGCACGTCAAGCAATAACTACTTGGATAATAAATGCTGTAGTTTAAGAGTTTTTATGACAAAGCAAATAACATGCTATTGTGAACTTTTGCAACTTGTGAAGTTTTATTTTCTTGTATTCTCTATATGAAATAGCATAAAATTGAATCCAACAGCAATTAAAATATAATTAGGGAAATTTATACATTTAACCAATAAAAAATCCCACAATATTGAAGGAACGATAAACAAGGCTATATTTCACAACTTCCCCTTTTTGCAACTATTGAACATTTTATGAAATTAAAATGTACTTATTTCATTGACCTTGTTCAAATATTTCATGCGTTTGCGAATGTGTTTTTCTTACTTTTTAACACAAAAACATGTATGTTTGGATTATTGAATATAACTAAATATATTTTGGATAGAAACTTAAATGACCATATATTATAGTAAAATGTTCTATAGCACATAGTGAACATTTTAGTATACCTTTTATTCATGATTGTTGTTTGCCAGTCAGCTTGTTTTTCTCATATCAAATGAGTGAAAGCTTTGTTTGCAATTCTTATTGTGTGTGTGTTGTTATTTAGATACAACAAGATTATAATGACAATGTTTTACATAATTAGATAAGAGAAATTAGATATGAGTTCATACAAAAGTAGTTATGTAATTGTAATATGTCACTTATAAAAGGATAAAATTATTTTTCTTTATACATATTTTACTGGGTAATAAAACCAAGCGCTTGGTACTATTCTTTTCTTCATTGTAATTCATAGATATAAGCAATTGAACCATAAAATATCAAAAAAACATTTAAAATATTGATTGTAATTGAACTTTTTCCTATTTATTGTTAAAGAATCTTTACACTTTATACGAGGTTCAAATTCAAACAAATTTGATGTATCATACTCATATTAGCATCATTTGATTAAAACAAAATTTCGGTCCAACACATTCTGTTTGTGAAATATACGGGATTTCTTAATTAAGCAAAAAATATTATCTTGGCAACAGCGCGAGTTATTAACCGATGTAATGACTTTTTCCACCGTGAGAATTCAATGGCTATGAGTAATATTTAAAGCTCTCATACATCCAATTAATAAATTACATAAAAATTATAGTTTCAAGAATTTATGTCGTTGTATGAAATTTCATGTGCAGTTTTACTAATTATTGAGTTGATCATTTTACCTTTACATACACATTTGTCTTTATTAAATTGCCGCTTTTTTTCACTCAATTCTCGGCAAATTAATTATATAATCTGATTTAATTAACGCGTAATAATAATTTTCTTATTATTTATTACATTCTGAATAGGCTTTACTACTAAATTTTAATTGATTCGATGAATTAGAATTATATATTTTTTTTATATATTATATATGTACATTTAGTAAAGTCGAACCATTAAAATTCTCGTCAAATGTTTTACCATTCATTACTCACTAGAGTAATCGTATTTATTCAACTGTTTTTGTATTTCCCCTTTCAATAAATTATTAATCATACTATAATACAAATTTTATTGCTAAAAATATTATTTTAATATAAATTCCGATATAATTTCCTTGAATATTGCAACGTGAATCACAGGTATGAGAATCGATTAGTAAGATATGATAACAGTTACATATTGGACACGGCTCGTGATAACTGTTCAAGATTGTCGATGTGGTCTCCGCTGTGCTCTTGTAATATGTTGAAATGTATGAAGAGATTTAAGGATGTTCATTCCTTTGAGAATTTCTATAGCGAACCTAATCGGAAAATAACTCCGTAACCTAGAAAGGCGATAAATTTAGCTTTCATTTATAGGTCAGATGTATAGCTCTGTTGCACGTTGATGCCTATTTTTCATAGGAATATCAGTCTCATAAGTGAATTTAAATATTTTGAACATAGTATGAGTCAAAAAATAAAATTGGCGATATCTGAATTTAATGCGAACATATCCATGTGATTAGCCTACATTCATCGCTTTTTTAGGTTGAATAATAAATTGAATTGAATTCATCCAACCTATAAATAAAAGGTTTTGGGTTACCCCTGCGATAATGTTTTTCCACAAATATCTTATTTCTGTTTGTTTTTTTTATTATTATTAGAAAGTCTAGATAGATATGATGTATCTAATATATTTTTATACATATAACATAGGTACTTAAGCCCGAATCATTTTTAACTTTTAATGATATAAGTTAGGGCATATTATATACGTAGATACATATTATTATATGTGTAGAAAAAAAATATATAAACTTTTCTTTATACTTGCTCACGTGTATGTATTTCAATTGTTACTTGAAAAAAACAATCGAGTTAATAAACAAATCAATAATTACCAAAATTACTCATAGTGTTACTTAATAAAATAGAGTTTTTCCTAAATCATATTTAATTACTCGCAATTTAAGAATCACTACTTACTTTGGAATGACATTAAATATACATTAAAATATTACATTATTTATAACTGTGTTATGTGATGGTGTCATAAGTGGTCGTTTAATTAAAATATAATTATCTTTATACGGTGTAGTCACAGGACGCCTTAGCTTCTGGGTAAACTCGTCTATTCTACACGGGTCTGACTCAGCAGTTCCGTGTGAAGACAGTTTTTGGTTTTATATTTGTTTTATGTTTTTAGATTATAATATTTCTTTTAAGAATTTCATTAGATTTATTGTCACTATTTGTTCAACCTTCGTGCAACATAGTCGCACCCTAGTTGTAACTTACTTTTAATTAAATTAAGTCAAATAATGTTGATTTCATTGCATCCACCGACCGTCGAAATCATAATTTGTGCAGTCGGTAGGATATTCGAGTAATATTCGGTCGCGTCAAGATTTCCCCTACTATCGGTTCGAAGTCTCGCGTGACTTACCGATATCCGGCGATATACTTCGGCGATTCCCGTGGCGATCCACAAGGCGGCGACGGAGAGTGACCGCTGGTGTTTTAGTGGGTAGCATGGGCTCTTCTGGCCCGTGAATCGCACATAACCGCCTCTGTCTCCCCTAGACGGAGGGGTAGGTATAAAACCTTTCACCGCGTTAAAAAAAAAAGAAGAAAATGAAGTTCATGTGGAAAATATTTTGAAGTATTATCGAGTGTGAAGAATAATATTGTCATAAACTAACAGTCATGGCACCACGAGTTATAATATGTAATTATTTTGTGCAATATACATCTGAGCTCCGGACAAAATGATTCAATTATATATTGTATACAAACTGTATACAATAAAACCATTTTTTTTTATGAGAAAGAAGATGAACTCCTCAGATCAACTTCTCAGAATGAATGAATGAGATGAATATCAACTTGAATATAAGATGAATATCAAATGAACAAGGAAAATATTCAAGACGAAAACGGTTAATGATTTAGACACAACCTTATTCAAAAAATCGGTTGAAGCTACAGTTGAAAATGTGGATACTTGCGTTAGTGATCCTGCACTTTGTAATGATACAAAAGAAGGATATGTAGAAAAGCCACACGAGTATCTCTACCCTATATCATACGAGACCATTCTGATTATAGTATATGTCCTAGGATTTGTGTCTGGAGTCAACCGCTGACTTAAAAACCCACTCCCTAGCTAGTAGTTTAATTTAAGTCTATAATTGTTAAACTGAGTTTTATAATTAAATATTTTATAAGTAAAACAGATTTTTCTTGCATCCTTCGCTGCCACCAAACGTAATTACTGTATAATTAATTAAATAACAAAATGTTTTAAATCAAACTTATAGATAATTTACAATGATGTGTACTTCGATATTTATATCATTAAATGCATAATAATTTTATTGAATACATGCTTTTAATGATATAAATATCGAAATAAATTATTTATTAAAATTCACAGGAAAAGGACTTTATCACCGAGCACAATATTGAAACGAGAACAAAAGTGGTTACGAATGTTGAATAATTGGGAGGCGTTTATGAGCAAAAACTACAAAAAGGTCCGCGAGAGGTGTCGGAAAGGTGAATTGTATATTATATTATAATTTCACTTCGAAGGGAAATTCTTTATTCGATCCCGTCACATCCACTTTCTAATGACGTCACTACTAAGCCTTCAGACGTGAACTGACCACCAATTCTCAAAACAGTGAGAGAATAGTTTGATAAACACAGTTTTGCAGCGGCGCGGTGATTGTTGTTTTTGATTATGAGACACTAAGGAAATAAACAGTCATTTTTAGCTATTATTTTACGGTTCAAATCAATTAGATACAATTTTTACACCACATGTATAATGTGATATTACAAGTTTATAATTTATGCATTCAAATATTTTTTAGTATCCATACAATGCTTACGTCACAGCCACCAACCAATATTCATATCCATAATTTTTTTACTACTATTGTTACATTACTTCATATAAAAATTCCTTTGGACTGGTTATTTTGCATAATTTATGTATAATTAAATCTTTCGTCTACAAATATTTAGTCGGAGACAATAAATCTTCTTATTAATGAGATATAAGGGTTTCGCGAGTATAAATTTAAATGAAACTAATATTTTTCGGATAGTAAAACAACATACAACTTTCGGTCACTTTTCAGCAACCGTGATCACAAACAGACGAGATGTCTCTAACTTTCTTATTACTCATCATGTTATGTGTGAATGATTTCATCAGGTATCCCGGCGTCCGTTCGACCAAAGGCGTGGTTGTATCTCTGTGGTGGGCAGTTATTGCTGGAGAAACATCCGGACGAGTATGAGGAGTTATTGAAAGCGCCCGGGGACCCTAAATGTATGGAAGATATACGTAAGGATCTGCACAGACAATTCCCGTACCACGAGATGTTCATTAGGGAGGAAGGGCTCGGGTGAGTTCGTTTTATTAACGAGACTATACATAAACATCACGTGCATACATTTGTAAGGTTTTTATTTATCTACTGCTCGATTACATAGCTGGGTGATCATAATTATTTATGAGTTATCATACTGCTTAGTATAATTTATTTTTTTGTATATTTTTATTACTTCCTTTCAACCATAATTTTGTCGCGAGGATTAAATGAAAAGTTACTAGCTAGTAAGTTTTGACATTCTGATAAAAGGTTTCAAATAATCTTATTAATTATTTTTTTCATATCAGACAACAAGAGCTCTTCTGTGTTCTCAAAGCCTACTCGGTGCTGAACCCAAAAGTTGGTTACTTCCAAGCCCAGGCTCCGGTAGCTGCTTTCCTCCTCATGCACATGCCGGCCGTCCAAGCCTTCTGGTGTCTCGTCAGCATCAGCGACAAATACCTCAGTGGATATTACAATCCCGGCCTGGAGGTGAGTTGGAAGAAAAATTAGTCCAATTTAATATCGTCTCTCTAATTCTTTAAAGATTTTTCCCTTGAACGTTAATTACAGCTCAAAGAATACGACTTTATTCCACTTCACCAGGATCTACCAGATCGATCCAAATTTATTATTACATTTCTTATTCTAAATAATTTTTTGACGGTCTTATCTCAGCACTTTCATTCTATGGGTGAAGCTCTTATATAGAATTTCCAATATTACAATAATTGTCCTTCAAAAATCCTATATTTCATATAAATTCCAGGTGTTGCAGCGCGATGGTGATATCCTTCATGCTTTACTCCGCCGCACGGCCCCAGCTGTCCATCGTCACTTGGTGAAGCATCGTGTAGAGCCTGTGTTATACGCCACTGAGTGGTTCCTCTGCGCCCTCACAAGGACACTGCCCTGGGACAGCCTCCTCAGGGTCTGGGATTGCTTCCTATGCGAGGGAGTCAAGGTGACCAAACAAAACATTAATGAAAATCTTTCAATTCATATATATCAGGGTTGGGACTTATAATTTACATTCCTAGCAAGTATAGCGACTAAGTATGATATATCAATACATATATTACCTTCCAGGTGCTATTTAAAGCGGCGCTAGTGATTCTAGCGGGAGCGTTAGGTCCGGCTAAGGTCCGTAAGCGAGCGGCCGGGCTCTGCGAGACTCTAGAGGAGCTGAGACATCCGCCGGCCGCGATACTAGGCGAGGACTACCTCATGTACCACATGCAGAGACTCGGACTCACTGAGGAAGACTTCGAGTTCGAACATCAACGACAGACAGCCAAGAGAAGAGCCATGGCCAATAGAAGGTCAGTTAATATATTTTTACTCATCAGAGCCAACTGCTGAGCAAAACCCTCTTCTCACATGGAGAAGATTTGAGCGGTAATCACTACGCTTGCTCAAGACGGTTTGGTGATTTCAAACTTATAATTTGAAATTACAAGTCCAGGTTTCCTCACGATGTTTTCCTTCACCGTCTCTCAGTGGTGTCTAAATAATTAATCTTAGAAAGTACATATGACTGGGCAAAATCACATTGGTACTTGCCAGGTTTTTTTACTCTAATAAAAATAATTTACTTATTACAAGATTAGCAACTATGTGAAATTAACAGTGCTTGCAGAATTAATGCTGTCTTAAAAACCACTTTGAATGTATTTTAGGAGGATGAGTGTTACATGATATGAATTAGAAAAAATTGGTCTTATAACAATGTTGAAATTATGAATGGGATAAAAGTGTTAATATCAGTAAAATATATGTGATGTACATATTTATCTCACCAAAAACATGCCTGTTAAAAAGGGGGCCAAGTTCCAATCTTCTAATTGTTTGCCTAAAAAAGGAGTGAAATCCAATCTAATGCCAAGTTTAGATGCACTTTGAAATCGATCATAATCATCTTCATCAACAGCATGATCCACTGGTAAACTTATGCCATTCCCAAGACTCGCCACCACACCCAGTCCTCTGCCTTCCACATCCAGCCACTACCCGCCACCTTATTCACGTCAACGGTCCATCTGGCCGAAATTCACTTTACCATACACCCAACTTAAAATATGGTATAGTTGTGAAAATACGTAGGTGCTTGGTTAAAAATATCTAAAATTATAATACTTCTAAATTTGAACTTGGCAGGTTAATTTAATTATTTAAATTATATAATATTTAAATTATATAAATATAAATAATCATATAACTAAATAATAAATTAATGATACAATTAATTAAGTGTTACGTAGAGCACAAAAACCTGCCAAGTTCAAATTGAGAAGTATTATAATTTTAGATATTTTTAACCAAGCACCTACGTATTTTCACAACTATACCATATTTTAAGTTGGGTGTATGGTAAAGTGAATTTCGGCCAGATGGACCGTTGACGTGAATAAGGTGGCGGGTAGTGGCTGGATGTGGAAGGCAGAGGACTGGGTGTGGTGGCGAGTCTTGGGAATGGCAAATGTTTACCAGTGGATCATGCTGTTGATGAAGATGATTATGATCGATTTCAAAGTGCATCTAAACTTGGCATTAGATTGGATTTCACTCCTTTTTTAGGCAAACAATTAGAAGATTGGAACTTGGCCCCCTTTTTAACAGGCATGTTTTTGGTGAGATTTCAATACTTTTTTTCAAGAAATCGTACATACAATCGTACTATACAGCCGTACAATGCATAACTTACAGCATGAAACATACAGCTACCACCTGATGGCATAGGAATTACCCTATGTGGTATATCTCCGCCAACCACCGAAAGATATACAATTTCCATCGTTGGTAAATGAATAGTAGAAAAGAAATAGAGTGAATTTGTGCTTTTAACACACACAAGTAATCAATCAATAAGCAATATCAAAATTAATCCTTTAGCAAGTCAAATCAGTGATTCATTTAATCGTAATCGTAACCATATATAAGATATCAAGACATAAGTGTAGAAAGAAATGACCATCGATTCCTTATCGACTTTCATTCATATATACTGCAGACAAAACAATATCGCGATTCAATTATACCGCTAGCGCCATCTATCGAAAGTAATTTATAACAATAGAAACCTGATTTTTTAGGTAAGCAATATTTAATTAAGTTATACAGTGTGCATTATGTATACATGACAATATTTTATATCCCTTATATATATATATATATCAGTTCTTAAGAAGCCCCCCACACTTTTTTCACAATAATATTAATTTAAAAATAAATTAACAAACAATAAATGGTATTTTTGTGAAAAAAAAGCGTGATGAACTTCATATATCACTTCTTGAGAAGCGCCCCACGCTTTTTTTTTCAATAATACCATTTATCGTTTATTTTAAACAATTTAAATTAAATTGATTTCCAAGGTTGTAAAGGTTAAATTACTTTCCACGCGGTTTCTTTCATCATTGGAGCGTGTTTTTTAGTTTTTTTTTAAACTATATTTATTTTTTATTTTTTAGTTTCATTTATCACCGATTGATAGATGTACTCATATTATTAATTATTAATATTTCATTATTATGTATTTTATTGTGCTGAGCTGAGCGCCTATATAAAGCTTTTGTTTACCTGTCAGTGAGTCAGTGCCAAAATTAGCTATTTTCACAGGCTCATATTTCAGGATCTATTGAAGCTTTATCTATGAAATTTGGCATACTGCTTTAGGACTAGTATATGATTACGTAGGTACAATTTTATCTCTGTACTTGCAATAGACATCGAGCTACAGGGGGTCAAAAGTGGGTCGAATTTATTAAAAATTCGATATTTAGAATTGAGGCAACTCACGCTTGACCGATTTCTTAAATTTCTTAATTTTTTGTTAATCTACATATAACACACAACCTGTGTACCAAATTTCATAATGCTAAAACAATGGGAAGTGCCCTAGAGGTTTTGATTACCTGTCAGTGAGTCAGTGCCAAAATTAGCTATTTTCACAGGGTCATATTTCAGGATCTACTGAAGCTTTATCTATGAAATTTGGCATACTGCTTTAGTACTAGTATATGATTACGTAGGTAAAATTTTATCTCTGTACTTGCAATAGGCACTGAGCTACAGGGGGGTCAAAAGTGGGTCGAAACGGTTCGTGTAAATATAGTGCACGGCATGCGCCGGCCTGTGGAACTTGGCCGGCGCACTACCGTGCGCTTAGATACATTAACAATAAATAACACTCCTTTAAAACACTATTACTAATTTTTTATTGAACTATAAAAGTCTAGAACATAACATTATATGACATCAGCTACCCAAATAATATAACTTTTCGTCTTAATATTTGAGTGCATGGAATATTTTTTCAACAAAAACGATATAAAGTACACATAATTATGATTACACAAGTCATAAATGTTTTCTAATACTATAAAATATATTAAACTATGGTATTTAATTTCAGTGGCAGCTGATTCAGCGAGTGTTCCTACAAGCGTTATTCAAAGGATAACGCTAGGGACATCTTCCATACTCTATAAACGCGAGTGCACAGACTGACAAAAATATATAATAAGATATTATGAAGAACAGTTACGAACATTTTAATAGTGAAGTGATACGAACACTGCCATTACAATGGCTGTTAAACGAACGAACATTTAGATAGAGAAATATAGTATTAAATGACTTTTGATACATAAATGTTATATACGACAACGAAAGGCTGGTTTGCTGTCAAAAATAGTGTAGTAACTTGACGGTGTGAGCTAAGAAAATTACATCATAATATCTGTGTAATATTTTTAATATTGTATATATTGATGGCTCATATACGATCGCTGGCGTTTTATTGATATAAAGCCTTAAGCCTGTGTATTAAGAGTGTAGTGTGATAGTAACTGAGAGCAAATATAGAGAGAGACAATAAATATTGTTAAAGCATGTTTGTATTAGATGTTGTCTTCGGTGATTACGTTGGTTCAATTGTGTAGTTACCAATCGCAATATTGAGTATAAATTATAACTGCCTATATTATGTTAGGAGATGTGCCGAATAGTACGTACATGCATTCAATATGATTGACGGACATAAAATATATTCCAATTGCAATAAATACATGTAGAGTGACTATATGTACTTGTTTTTAAAATACTATGCGAGTATTTGATTATTTATTTTTTTTATACTCTAGATGTACTTTGACTACTTACTCGAATTCCAGTCTTTTTTTTCTGCTTTTAATTTCCTTAATTATATTGTTAAATAAAAGTCGCCCTGATAGAATAAGATGTGCTTAATATTTATGTTTGGTACACAAACATCTAACAGTATTTTAGAACTATGATATCAGTTGATAAAAAATACATTTAAAATATTTTTTATGTAAATAATGTTTTTTTTTTTCTTTTAATAAATTATTGTGATAAGACGAGTAACATATCTCTGTATTGTGAAGTATGTATTGTAACGGTTGAGAACATTTTGTATTCAGATAGTACAATTAGTATAGTGATTGATTCATACAGTTTTTTATATTGTTATAAATTTTTATATTCAGATTTCTCATAAATATATTGTAGCTAGATACAAGACATTGGCCTTCTGTTGATGAATTAATAGCTAATATATTTTTGTGACACACAGTAATTTGGATTTTTTATGTTAGGATACTGTAGAGGACAGTTTATATTATATAATCATTAAGGTTACAAATACATTCCGGTTGTATAATTATTGGGTGGGACCAAATATTTCATTGATACACCTGTAATTATTTATCAGCGACTGCCCAATAAGTCAATACACTGCACTATACAAGTAGCGGCACAAAACAAGCAATAATATATACCTATTGTTATTTAATTAATGAATTTATTTCAAAGATAAAATCGGTAAATAATAATTTAGGTATAACTAACATTCCCCTGTATGAAACATGTTTCGAAGTCAACGATGTATATTATGTCTTCAGATATTTATAATTGTTCATGAAGCTGTTGAAATTCAATATAATTGTTTAATATATTATGTAATTTTACGTTTTGTATTAACTTTTTTTTTTATCCTCCCAATTAATTAATATATACACAAAAATGTGTTCACATTTACAGATATATAAAACACCTGTATACACACTGTTTCTAGCTTTAAGAGCACTTATTTCGAATGTAGGCTATGATTTAGCTGTTAAATATAAACGCATCGCGTATAATGGTGCATAATGTTTTTATTATAATATTATTGATTTTTTTTTCGATTATAATTTAGTGAGACATATGGGAATAGATGCACACTTTCTTTGAAATAAATAGCGGTCACTTTATTTCGTATACTGTTCTTGTACTTGCAATAGTAATAATTGATTTTTTTTCTCTTGTTGCAATATATAGATATATAATGTTATGTATAAAAATGCTTATTTAGTAAATTTATTTTTAAAAATGTCGTGTTGTTTGGAGTGTTGTGTGTTTTTGATTAGGTTTTTATTTAATGTTACGTATTTGCTAGACTAGTTTTATATTAGTTGGTGATACACGGTGTTCTGATAAACTCAATTGCCTATTTATATTTTTCCTGATGTAATACGTAAAATTTATATGGAAATAGAATTTTTTAAAACCTTTTTCAACATATATAAGAAATATAGGTATCTGAACATTATGTCCATATTTGATTGAACACCATGTATCACCAAGAATTGTTTTCTTTTGTATTAGTAAATATTTATCTTAAATTTAAAACTTCTAAAATTTGTATATGATGGAATACTAGTTGTTTTATTTTTTAATAATTTAAATAACGTATGATTTCTGTCTACGCGACGACTTAATAAATGTAAGCGACCAAATCATGAGATCACACAGATGTTATTCCATAAGCACCACATTCCGTATTTTCAGACTGTTTTTTTTCTTCTTATGTACCTAAATCAGAATAGATCTTAACAGTATTTTTGTACTTCTCTGATTTCAAATGTAACGCAATATTCGTGTTGTAAATAAATAAAATGCCAAGTGGAAATACTATTGTTTTTTTTATATAAAAAATCCTTTCCTTGAATAGGTAAAATTTTATCTATACTAATATTATAAAGCTGAAGAGTTTGTTTGTTTGAAAGCGCTAGTCTCCGAAACTACTGGTTCGAATTGAATAATTCTTTTTTTGTTGGATATTCCAATTATCGAGGAAGGCTGTGGGCTATATAACATCACGCTACGACCAATAGGAGCAAAGATATAGTGGTAAATGTGTAAAAAACGGGAGAAATTATTTCATCTTTGAAGCCTTCTGTTGCGTGCGCCGTGAAAACGGTTCAAGATACACAAAAATATGTATTAAAGAATAATAGCTCTTTTAATGATCTAAAAAACAGTCCGCGACAGTATATGTCTATTTTTTAAGATTAACTCACAAAAACCGTTTTTATGGTACGTAATTTGGTCGAAATAATTTGTTAAAGTTGTATCAACATAATAATATTAATCTTTATTCAAATAAACAAATAAATATGTTGTTGGGTAAGAGTACTTCATTGTGAATAAAAAAACATAGGATTTATCCTGAAAATTCTACGGGAACTCGACCATTCGATTCGAACTATGTGGGAAGAACCAAAAATCTACCGGAAGTCACTATTCCACGCGGACGGAGTCGCGGCTGAAGCTAATCTTATATATAAAATTCTCTTGACGCGGTGTTAAATAGAGAACTCCTCCGAGACCGCTTGAGCGATTATGATGTAATTTTGTGATACATATATTGACTAGATCTGAGAATCGGCCAACATCTATTTTTCATACCTCTAAGTCATAAGGGTTGTCCACCTTAAATTTTTTGTTAAATTATTTTTGGACGATTTTTTTAATTTTTTTATAATGAATCATTAAAAATATACATACAACCCAATATTTTTACTTTTTTATCACCAACCCTTATTTGTTTCAATGGCAAAACAACGTTTGCTGAGTCAGCTAGTATTTTTATATAACAAGGTATACCCAATCTAAACAAATGAAACGACTCAATAAATTATAAACGTTTCGTATTTATTTAAGTTGTATAAGTACTTATAGTTTAATAAACACTATTTATAAATGTACATAAATAAGTTTCATTTAAATCAAAAACTCAAAACTGCATCTATTATTAAACGACAGAACAAACATAACATTTCATATGTAAAGCGTATGTACTTGTTGGTTTCCGTTATCACTATAATGTAATGGAAACAGCGTAGCGAAACGGCTATTTACAAGATATGTTGAAAACAATCATGTTGCACCATAGGGATATTATTGTAGGGATTTTAAATATTTAGATTTCTTCTTCAGCATTGTTTTAACTTCTGTAACTATTTCTTGTATGCCTTCCTTTAACTTCTGTTTGACGGGACATTGGTATTTATTGTTTATATCTAGTTCGGTCATCTGTTCTTCTAGTGAATTGTTGTAGTCGAAGTTGGGCCAGTTCTCGAATATTTCTTCAAGGAAGGCGACTATCTCTTGAACGTCATCGTTGAGGACGCTCAACATCTGGGTCGTTAGTATCTGATCCGGCGACTGATTTGTTTTTCTCTTTGATTTCTTTGTGTTGTTCTGAGCCGTCACCTCGTGACAGACGCCAAGGAGGAAGGTTATCACACCGATGAACTAAAAAATAATATATTATGGTAAATATACCACGTTATGTTATAAATACAGTTTTATGTTTAATAGTACAAGTTAAATATTTTATAGATTAATTATTTCGGCTAATTTTAGATACTAAGATAAAATAAATGTTCATTTCTATATCATAATTGACCGAAAATTTTATGAATGTGAAGTAATGATAAATAACAACGTGAAAGCAATAGAAAGGTCAGTTTAACAGTTTGATACTATGTCAGGACGTTAAACATGAAAAATATTGACAAAGATAAAAATAATAATGATATATAAACATTCACTTAAACAGTAATCAGAAAAGAACATTATGTATCTTCATTTCATAAAGTATTGAACATTGATGTTTGAATATATTATATGTAGTAGCTAATTATAAGCAAATATTCTTAGACTGTTACTTATTCTGGTATTATAAAGTACTATAATCGTCGGTATTTACCTCCAGGCAGTTGGATTGATGATACCATTATTAGCAGCTAATTATGAGCAATCGTCTGACTATTACTTATTCTGATATTATAAAGTACTATATTCATCTATATTTACCTCCAGATAGTTAGAGAAGAACTCCAAGGTCTCTCTCTGGGCCCACAGATCGGTGTGCACGGCGGCCGCGAGGTGTTCCCTTGAATCAGCCAGCAATGGACGGAGGGAAGCGCCTCTATCACGACTCGCGGGCCCGTCACCCGCACACACCGCACGGACCACACTCACCATCAACACATACAACTCCCGGTAAGGTACTGGTGAGTTCACGAACGCTGGAAAACAAACAAAACATATACATATAGAAAATTTATAAAGAAAACTTCTTTCGATGGTATGTAATTTAAATCAAATTTCCAGAAATTCTGTTACACAGATACATCTTTATATATAATTCTTCTGTGACTGTGTATGTCACTGAACTTCTCTCAAACGACTGGACAGATTTATATGAAATTTTTTGTGTGTCTTCAAGGGGATCTGGGAATGGTTTAGATTCACAATTTTGTCCGCTGGGCAAGGTTTTTTTAATTTATTAGTAGTTGTTTATACAAACGCTTTTTTTTGACATTAGATTTGACAACTAACTAATATGTCAATCATTCTGTCGCACTTCAAAACACGGAGATTTATGGCTTTAATAGGTAAACTCCAAAAATATAAATAAAAAAAACGTAACAGATATTTCTTGATTATAGGGCGATACGAAGTTCGCCGGGTCTTCTAGTATTACTATTTATTTATATACATATATGAAATGTATGTTGATAGTTCACCTATAATTCTCGATGGGAAGGGTGTAGTCAAACACAGTCTCTGTTTCCCGCTGTACTTCTCTTTACATTTCTCCATAGCGCTACTGAATGCCTCTATACAGGTTTGCATTTCATCGAGTTGAACTTTCTTTTCTTCAAGACTTCTATTGTCAGCACACTCGATACACAGCGCTGTTGACGAATTATATATAAGTATTAAAATAAATTTATATATATTCCGAAATAGAAAACTATTAACTATTTAATAAAATTGCTATGGAATATTTAAAACTCGATATACAGGGTGACTGGTGAATTACTATCAATATTTAAGGAGAATACTCGGTACATGATTCTCATTCGAATTATGTAAAAAAAATAGGCACTTAATTTTTGACAAAATTTCCGTATAAATAAATAAAGTGTTGACACGTTCCAAGTGTGGACGCGTGCGGCGGCGTGCTGATACAACGCCACGCCGCCGTACGCGTATGTGTGACTGTGTGTGTATACCTCATCTGTAGGGTGTTCACACGATGCGTAATTAATTACATAACTTTTGGTTAACTTTACTTAAAAGTTTATTAATATTTCTGTTATATTAATTTTTATTTTGTCATATATGATCGTCAAATATCACGTCCTCAAGTATCGATAGTAATTCACCAGTCACCCTGTATATTTTCATAATAAATTTAATTCTAGATAGTTCGTTATTAATTTTTCATTTTAATATTACCTATACAAGACACTATCCCGTCTTTGAGTCTCAAGTAAGCGACGTCGTGTTCGAAGCTCCTCTCTTTCATTCCGGGGTCAATGTACTGCGGCTGTTCCCAGCTGACTATGGCGTTGAGATCTCGATTGTCGCTGTAAGATTATAATTTATATGAATTTTATTTTTCATACATAATAATAATAAATTTATATAAAGAGTAGTTGAGAAAATATATAATCAATGTAACATTATATAATCGCCAACTACGACAATTAGTAAACAATTATTTATTTGGTACAAATAAAATGGTTTTGTATAGCATAAGCGCAAATTGTACAAAAAGTTTCTCGAAATGGTATATTTAATAACAGAACGAAGAACTCTTTTGGAAAAATTTGTTATAGGCCCGCTTTTTCAATTTTATTTAGAAAAAGTGTCAGAACTAATCTAGTGAGAAAGACAGTTGATGTGGGTAACAAAAAGAGCAAGTTTTTATTATTGCAACATTCCAATTGAAAAAGCTATGTTTTCGCATACAACTTATAAAAATACAAACAATGTTTACATAAATAACACTTAAACTAATTAAAAGATTATTATTAATAATTTCCAATAAATATATTTATAAAATTAACTTCACATCGCTGTTGCTAAGTATATAACTATGCGTGTTATATAAACATGAATAGCCTTTAAGGTTATTAAATTTCTACGTACGATTTTAAAAAACAAATACATACATTTGTATTAATATTGCCATATGTATATCTCGCTATCGCTAAGCATATGCTAGTATATTGTATATTTTTTTTTTTGATGACGCAGGGAAACTCTTTTTACGAGCCGTCCAACCGGCCTTGGTGGGGCCGGAAGGGATGTGTGAGACTAGGCCTGGGCAGGCCCCTACTCACTAAAACCACTGCGAAAGCCATCGGCCGCTATGTCGGTGTACCCCGGATATGTCAGCGACAGGGCACAGTATATTATATATGCATGTACATACGTGAGTGGATCTGGTAGGGGATGCGGTGCATGCATGGGCGCGGTGGGTCCAGCCAGTAGAGGCAGCAGCGCCCTCTCGCGCCCGGCGAGGGAACACCACGCACAGGCCTCCAGACGAGCGCCCCACTCACGTAACTCTAGCAACTTCTCGAACGTTCCATACTTATACGCGTACGTCAAGTGTTCCATGCACTGGAATATAGAAAAAAAAAATTAAATCATCTGGCCAGTTACAAAAAAATAATATTATTATAACTTCTACCATAGACTGAGTCGGATTAATATTGTCAAAGAGCATGCGTTTCATATTAAACTGTTTGTAAGATATAATAGATAACTCACGTCTTTTCCATGGTGTTTATGGAATGCGTGAGTGTCAGCCAACAGACGGAGAGCCCTGGTGTGTGCGAGGCCGGGGGCGAGGCGTGCAGCGTGGATCCAGCCCAGCGACAACAGCTGGACGTGCTTGGCTTCTAGGCGACGGTATACAGAATCAGCCGCCGGGCCGTTACCTACAAACATACATTAATATACTCCTAATCAGAATCATATGTATAAAAAAAATGAAAATAGTATACACTTCCATTGTCTATATGGAATTTGTATGCTCAATATGTTGTAAAATTTCTGCTATCGGTGGGTAATTAAAAGAATTTATTTGATTATTAATTTTATGAGAATTAGAGCACTTAGGTCTTAGATCAACTAAAAGAAAAAGATTGCATTATTAGATTAATGTTAACTTATTTATGAATATTTTTAATAAATATATTCTTGAAAATCAAATATGAATTGAGTTTTGTTGGATCAATGTATGTTAATTTAATTATTATAATAATATAGTATTACCTAAAACGTGATACAGGGTGATTAGAAGTAATTTAGCATGGAAATTGGATGGAGAGTTATGTAAGACCAGTTCCAATAAACTGAGGGCTTCTAATATGGGAGTCGCACTCTGTTGCTGGACGGCTGAAACAGAAGTGTAATATATAAAAACTGCATACAAGAAAATTATAGAATAAATATATTTAACATACCAGCATAGAAATAGAAATGTGCAGCCAATGTTCCATAGCCATCGGCAGCACAGAATTCAGTCAATGTAGCGGTTATAAGTTTTTTGTTCACACATCTCAAGTACTGGTAGCGTAGTAACGAAGCTATCATGAGATATTCTTCGCCGGTGCGTACCGGGGACGTCAATTGCCACGCGCAGAGACAGGATATGTGACGTTGTATATCATCTGGCTGGAGATTTTAAGAAACATTAATAAATTTATATAATAAGATTAGAACAAACAAGAGTTTATATATTAATAGTTAAAATTTTAAAATTAAACAAAAGAAATTTTTGAGTATGCAAAGATCTAATGAATAAGAAATGCTTAGGTAGATATATTTTTCTAGAGTAAGATTTCAAAAGTATCTTTCTAAAATATAATTATCATTTCATTTGTTCTTCTACTCTAATTAATCCAGAATAGAATTGCACCAGAATTAAACACTAGTTTAAGTATTATTTATGTTTAGTTACTCTTTAAATAACATTACATTCAATTGAGAATATAAATGGACACAATGCAATGAATGTGTGAGATTGTTCTGTACTTGCATTTATGAATCATGATTTGAAGGAATTTATATAATAAACAAAATATCTATTATGTGTACTTACTGACTCAGGTTCACTGTTCTCATCAAAGCCTAGACACGTCAAAAAGTCTCTGCAATGTTCTTCCCTCTCTTTCTGTGGTATGATCGCCAAATATGGTTTAAGATCGGGTACAGCACAGGGTTTGTTAGCAAATACCCTTAAATATTGAATACATAGTGCTACACCACTGCCGAGTAGGGAAGTTGGATCCCCATGTACCGATAACCGCTTCCATAGTTCTAATCTTGCTAAATACGGCCCTCTAAGTGTCCTGCCAGATGACATACTCTCAACTAGTTGACAAATAAACTCGTGACATTTCTCAGCTGTGTCGTCCACAGAGCTGTCATTGTCAGAATCAGTATTATCCATCAATTTGAAGACTGAGTCTAAATAAGGCAGGTAATAATCCCAACGATCTTGATTATCAAAGAGTAGCTCTTTGCATACTAAGTTTAACCGTCTCCAGTCACCGAGTTTCTTTAGATATGGTATGCTAGCTTGCGCAGTTGATCCGGGTACAAGCTGAGAGTACAACGGCCCTTCAATAAATCTAAGGATATCAGTCCACTTTTCTTGTAGTTCAAGTATCATGACATACAAGCGTGCTTCTTGTTCGGCTTCCATTTTGTTCTCAGATATAAAATTGTCAACCATTCTTTGGGCTAGAGTCAGAAGGATACCCTTTTTTGTGGGATCGTCAGTAGTTTTCGCCTATATTTGAAATTTGTTTGTAGTATAGTGGATCAAAATTAATGTCATTGTTAATAATAGAAAGCAATGTTCTCACCTGTAAAACAATACTCATGACGGCCCAGAAGTAGTATGGATTTTTGGGTGCAAATTTATATAAGGCCATGGCTACCCTCTGTTGGGATCTAAAGTCTCCCACTCTCACATAAGACATAAACAAATGAGAATATAACTCCTCACTTGTAGGTTCCACTTTAACTGCAGCTTCATATAAGGCACAAACTTTGTGAACTGAACAAATAATAACAGAATGTGAGCGAATTAATGTTTTCAATACTTTTGGTATGTGAAAAATGTATTGTATACCCTTTTTAAACTACTACAGGTATATACTAATCATGAAAATATATGAGTTTAGAAAAAAAGTCAATAGTATTTTTTAATACTCTATCTCTGTTAAATTTAGACTTGCAGGTTAAAACTTGGACACATCTCAATTAATAACTAATATTCTTTTTACACTTTTAATTAATTTAAAGCACTGTATTAAAAATTACTCACATTGCTGAGATTCCCGATAGGAAATAGTCATTGCTTGCAGCGTGGTATCATCACAGGGCTTTTCTTGGGCTAGGGCTTCCAGAACCGATTGGGCTTCCGCTCCTTTACCTAACCTAAATAAAGCTAAAGCTTTCAGCGCCCGAGCCGCTTGTAGACTAGGACTTTTCTTAAGGACTTTTTCCGCTTCTTGAAGTGCCTTTTTATTGTTTCCATTATCCAACCAGTCTGTAAGAATATCCAAAGGAAGTATTCAAGACACACAATAAAAAATAAAATATGCAGAGGTTATCAATACAGTTTACCATAAATCGGACGTAATCTACGCTCCACAATACCACCGTCATGCATGTTCTGAGGCCGTACCGCCATATTTCATTTATAAAAACCTTTTTTTCGTGAAATATACGCTCTTTCGAGTCGTTATAGAATTTTTTTCCCAGCACGTTTGTTTTGAGATTGTCTATGGTTGCCGATAGCAAATTGTCACTCAGGGTTTATCACTATGACATTTCAATACAAGTGTTCCCAGTAAAAGAACTTAAGAAAAAATTGAGTAATAAACATTTTAATTATTGGTAGTAGTTAATACTGTTTGAAATAAAATGTAATCAATAATATTTTATATAAAAATGATGTTTATAAATATTTTAGTTATCATCATTATCATCATCAGCAGCCGAAAGACGTCCACTGCAGGACATAGGCCTCCCCTAAGGAAATAAACAGTTATATAAGAAATAAAATAGTCAAGTAAGTTTTCATCACCCTGAAACCTAATTTACTGCTTATATCACAATTTCATGGGAAGTGTTTTAATTTTTTTGTCTTAAACGGTAATTTAGAGAACTCTTTTGGAACTCAATTAACGTAATAAACAATATATTTCAGTAATGGTTATTAACATCTCATTGAATTACTGATATATAGCTTATTTAAACAAAACCTTGATATTTTTCTTTATTTAAATTTTCGTTATTCTGTTAAGTTTCTATTTAAAATACATTTAATACAGATAAATTTTAATGTTTTTATTAGGTGCACAAAAGTAGGAGAAGAAAAGAAAGTTCTGCTTTTCTTTATTAAGAAGATAAACCTTCTATTGATTGTAATGAACAATACACGTGTATGCTTAATGTGTATGTTTAATTAAAATCAAATGGTAAAAAAAGAAACAATAAAGACAGAAATTGCGTGGAGAGTCATTACATATAAAACATTTTTTTTTTCAAATAATATATCAACAAAAAAATCGCTTTTGAATTATCTTTTCTTTATATAACAGATTTGTACCGATGTCTTGAATCGTCACGATATCTCTGGAACAATAAGACGTAGAGCCTAGAAATTTTGGTATGGGTCTTTTATTAGCGATGTAGAAATTATGTATGAGCGAATATATAATAACTCATCCCAATAATGATTTGAGGATTGGTGTTAACATAGACAATTTTTAATTTTCCAGCTATAGCTCCTACAGCATACAGTTTTGCCTCAATTTTTTATAATGTAAAAATAAATTATGAACGAATTTTACGATATCCAATGTCACAGGAGGTTGCGGGGTGGGTGTTAACAAAGAGAATTTTGATTTTTTTTTTATAATGCCATGCAAAGCGGGCAAATAAAATCAGAAATACGTAAAAGATTACATCACGAATTGATAAGTTATGATAAGCAATCATAAAAAAAATAAGTCTTTATGAGTTCCAATATGCGAGGAAAATACTTTAGTAGAGAAATTATGTTTTCAGTTTTCCAATAAAATTGTTTTTATGCATAAGAATTTCATTCATAATTAATAATAGTTATCGGATTTTTATAAATTGGATAAGGAAATATGTTTGTTTCATTATTTATGTCGGTATGAAATAAAAAAGTAAATTTATATAATAATTTAATTATAAATTAAAATTTACAATGGTCGTTTCGATGGACAGCTTTATACATATTATTATTTTATTTTCATGTATACACTGGTGACTAATCTAAATAAGTTCTGATCAAAATCTTTAACATAACTTACACAAAAATAGGAATTTTAATGTTTCTTTTAACATTGTCTTGATATTTCGTGTTTTTCCTAATAATAGTCAACAGTGTTTTCTTTCGCAAAATTATTTTCGTTTCCGCTGCCGACTTACACTTTCTTTTAGTGAAAGAATTATTTTAAAATACATAAAATATATATTTTCGTCGCTGTCTCAATATTTTCAACAATCACACACAAATGTACATCCAAGTACCTAAGACTAAAAAAGGCAGTGTCAGTTACAATATCGAAGTATTTAATTATTTTGACCTTAAGTCTACTGTTTCGAATCCGGACTCGGAGATTCCTTTTGGAGATGAGATTTCTGGTGGGTTTTCTCTAGATAGAGAGGATCTTTTATGTCTCGGCGGTGGAACGGGCGCTGGAGGGGCCCCTTTGGATTTCAAAAGGTTCTTGATCCTCATGCCACCTCTGTAATAGTACAGGTATATTCCGGCCAATACCGCAAGCGCGATGAACAGCGTGATGAGTGCGATAACAACTCCGAACCAAGCGCTTCCGGAAGATTCTGATTGTTCTGGAGTCGGGACCTTCGGGGTCCTGTTCGGTGGGACATAAGTCGGTCTCGGTCTTCTCGTGGTAGTAGTAAAGCGGTCACCTATGGCTATATCGGCGCACGCCCGAAACTCTTCTTGCGGTCCACAACCAACGGCCCCAGTACCATTTGCACACGTTCCCCAGTTATTACCAGCGATATACTTCCACTGCAGCACGCAATGAGGACACTCTAGACCCTCCGGAAGCTGATATTTCATTTCATAAATCTTGTTACCTTCACGGGGATAGTATTTGGTCTCACTCTTTCCTTCTAAGTTCAGGACGTGTTTGTCCATACATTCCTGATCAGTATCTTTTAGTTTATCGCATACTCTGAATTCAAAGAAGCCGTTGTGGCTAGCTGTGAGTTCGACTTTGATGACGATTACATCTTTTGGTGCGTATTTTCTCACTATCACGCCTTGTCCAAATCTGCCGCCGAGCTCGTGGGCCCGAGGTTTAGGCGAGTCCCAGGCATCCCCGCATACACCACATTTACCTCCATTCTTGTTCCATTGTCTTGTGAAGCCACCACAATATAACTCGTGGTCGTTGTAGTTGTGTGGAGTGTCGAAGCCATAGCGCCAAGCTGACGCCCGTGACGGCGGTTCTATCAGCCTTCCATGTCCATTTACGCCTTCTTCAAGTAAAACCAGGATTGCCAAGCCATACCATAATATCTGGAACAGATATTTTTTTAAATTAGCACCGTTAATATAATGTGTATATAATTCTTTTCTTTATTAGTATTTTTTGAATTTAATGTGTTAATACATTGAACCTTGAATTTAGCTAGTAACGAAACGAACATATTGCTGTGTATTTTAACATATTTGCGCAACGTGATTTCAGTTTCAGAATACGATCACTATCACGTCAAAAATAAATCTTTTAAGAAATACGTGTATAAACGAAAAACTTAAACATCCATTTATCCATTAATCTGATCTTTAAGAAGGTTGTATTCATTTAGGTTTCAGTAAAAAAGAAGGTAAATTCATATTAGTATGGAGTAGACATAAATAATCTTGAGGCATGTGACAAGTTAAATATAAATATTTTATATGATTTTTTATTTCAATTTATTAATTTCTCCAAGTAACGGGGACTTACGGATGACCGGCGATGAATGGGGTTTAATGCCTACTTACCGATTTAACGGTGTGACTTAATACAAATTACTTTAGAGCATTGTTAATTTGATTTAACGGCATACTTTTACGACTCATTTAGTAATGTTACATCATGAGACTTACTTAAAATAAGCCTGCTTTCACTTGATTTAATGCACTTTTAATTTCATTGCAAATGCCGAGAAAATAACATATTTCTGATTAAGTTAATGATCTCACTTGTGTGTAGCTTATGAACCACATGTCTAGTTCAAGTTGCCCTCGACAGAGTACAAACTGTGACTTATCCGTTTTTTTATTCAATAACCTATGTTAATACTAGTAACGGGTGAAGACTTATGAAGGAAAACTATTAACGCTCTGTATGTAGTGACGATAGCAACTCGGACTAAGCATAAGAATCTTTTAAATTATGGTATAATATTATAGCTTTTTATGTGTAAAGGTATTTAGCTACACGACTTATAACAACTAACATTTTTTTAATTTTCATTTAAGAAATGTTTATATTTTGTTACCAATATGAAGTAATCGATAAAAATTTGAAATATGCCTAATTTATTATCTATATTTACTTTACAGCTTATAATATTCTAAAATAAAACTCATATAATCTTTATAATTAGTTGTATAGAAGTATAGAGCATCATGACCATATTAGTTTTAAAACTTTACTTTAGCTTGTGTTAATTAGTAATTAGTACGTTTTCTTTGTCATAACAATTCTGAAGGCTTTCTCTCAAAGAATTCGTTTTGTTAGTCTTCATTTCACCCATACAGAGAGAGAGTCGTGGAATATGTTATAAAGCTCTAAGTAGTTCCTAGTCCGCTGACATTGGTGTCAAAGTGACAGTTACAAGTTACTTAAAGATTTTAAAGAACACATTGAGACGACTTACTATTGTGAAAAGAGTCCATGAAGAATTAAATTTAAAAATCGATTTACATGAAAAAAGACACGCTTATAATAATCTTAATTCATATTAATTCAGAAAATGCTATATTAATGTAAAAACGATGCCAATTATCGCAATAGAACTTCAATTTTTTTTATCAAAGCAGTATTTGATTAAAAACCTTTCTATATAAGAAATAGTGAAGATGAAGATCGCATACAGTAAACGGAGCCAATGCCGTGGGAACTGATCACATACTATTGTACCATGATAAAGTTTTTATAACGGTTTCTACATACATCTAAAGATTTTCGCATTGTTACCAAGATTGATTTGATGTGGAAAGTGGTAATATGCATGCAACATTTTGGTTAATCTTTTAATTAAAGAAACCCATACATGTCTTTGAATAAAATATACAAACATATTAAATATTACAATTCTCATAATGAAGTAAATGATAGTTTAATAAATATGATATAAGGGAAACTTGATTAATACATATCGCATTACAGTCAAAGAAACGAACTGTAATGTCATGTGTTTATATAAAAAAACTTTAATGTATAATGAATGTAGCAAAAACGATACAAGGAATGTAATTATTGTCAAGCACGCCGTACTTTCACCGGGCACGTACAAGATCATAACATGAACTCACTTATAAGGTCATTACTGATAATACTCTTGTTATACTTTGTCTTGTAGAGTTATTAGAAATGTATATATAAAAAAAGGTTTTAGTAGTTCGAAGATATTATTACAATGAAAGTTATGTAACCTCATAAGTATAAAATAACTTTGTATGGTTTTTGATCGCCGTCTAGTATTTTTTTTTAATAAGATGAAGGTTTTTCGTAAACCATGTCTGTAATTAAAATTATATTATTAGTTATTCTCAAAATAAAGAAATATACACGTAAACGATTGGAGTGAGAATGAATTAACAAAATAGATTCTTGAATAAAGGATTAATTTGAAGTGGTCTTAATTAAAATAGTTAATCATTATTTTAACTACAATCTTACCCTTTTTAGAGTTAATACATAATATTGTAACACTACTCAGAAGATTCTAGTCATGATATCTATTTCGACATATTACTGTAACTATTTCATTCCTTATATAATAATCAAAATAAGATTTGTCAATCCAATAACTTAGTCAATAATTAGTTCAATCCACCTTGTCAATATTTCAGTAATGTCTATCAATATTGTAATCAATACAAGGGAAGTAGGAAACCGCTTCCAAGGTGCTGCGGAACTCCACACGCTCTACATATTAAATAGCCCTGTATTTTATTGTCACTTATAAAAACGATTTGACAACGGAACAAATATAAGAACATTATTTTGTTGAATAATGATTCTAAAGGGAATTTTCTAGAATATGATAACAAAACGTTAAGAAAAATATCTGGTACATATTTTATTTTGAAAATTAAGAGACAATAAAGAAAATGGAAACTTTTTTGTGTATAAATACAGTTTTTATATGGATATGTTTTGTAATTTTTAAATAAAGGTCTTCTGTTAATACTTTATCTGATTATCTGTTTTATTCCTTTAATCGTTAACTATATAAATTATACTTGTATATTTAAAGTAGCTTTTAACTAAGTCGTTTCTAAAACTTGTTTCAAGAGAGTTTCATAAGCGCGAACTAATACCTGCTTCTTATCAGAGTTAGATTAATTTACTCGAATCTTAAATCTATTTCAGTTGATATCTGAATAATACTTAAAACTATTTGAATTCAGATGATATTATTATGTAAAATCATTGTTACAAAATTCTTTCATTGTGTAAACAGCTACACAACAAATAACGGCAATTCGTTTGAATGTTAAAATATAAGCTGTAGTTCCATTCGCTGTCCTGGGTTGCCACACTTTAAACAATTGTACGTTTAGCAACAGTGCAATACGTGCGGGGCGTGCTTAATGCGGCTTTTGAAAAACTTTATTTTCATTACATTATGCTACTCATGATAAAACTGGTTTAAATACATAATAAGTTATAATATATAGGTTATTATTTATTAATCGAATTATTTATTACTATATAGAAGCGGGTAAGAGAGACGCTACCCGAAAAAATACCATTCAGTTCCATATTGTGAAATACTGAAGAATCTGTTACAAATAATTGAAAATAAAAGGTACTACAAAAATACGTAGACAATAACTTTGTGGTTCATTAACTATTATAAGGTAATATGCTAATTTACATTATAATTAATGGGCTCTGAAAAGTACATTACGTAAATTCAGAACGATTCCTCGGAGTTGTTGACACTTTAGTCTGTATAGGTACTGTGATTAGTATGCGTCAAAGTGACACTTTCATTGCAACAATAAAAGAAAGCGAAATTGCACATACAATGAGAACTTACGTGTAGGTCATTCGTTTATTAAAGTGATTTGTAATATACTATTGGTGGTTATATACCATTACGCATTTTAAACTACTTTTAGCTTCAATTCGGTCATAATATATTATGTATCTGTAACGTCTTACTCTATATATTGACATTTGAATCGAATTTTGTTGTTATTGCGGACTTGTAGTAATGAGTCGCAAAAGACGGGTTTTCGTAAACCGTGCATAGTATTAACATTTAGGAGGATGATTTACAAAAACAAGTTATTTACGACGCGACCTAATTAAGATATTAGGAAAATATGTTAATATAAAATTCCTAATTTGTTTTTTTTTTTTAATGACCAGGATGTGTGGATGAACGTTTAGTTGCTTCGCTTTTTAACATTTAAAATATAAGGTCAATGTCGGTTGACGCGTAAAATATATTGTATCTCTTAAATATTTGGTATCTCCATTGTCATGTTTGTTAAAACAAGATTTTTTGGTGTACATATATATTTTTACCATATTTTGCATTTTCAGCTAAATATTTTCAGTCTTAAAATTGCATGTTCTTTTTTAAGTTGTAAAGATTTTGCTCTCTTTTCAGTCAATTGCAATTTAAACTCTTTCGAGTAAAGTCGGATTTAAAAAGTTATAAAACCTATGTGTCGACTTTTTTTATTTATTTATTTTTTTATCTAAAGAAAGTTTCTAGTGAAAGTGGCAGCGCGCTTAATTGGTTTTATATTTCTAAATTACATCGCGTGTTTTATAAAAAATATTTGAAATTTTAGATAGGTATTATATCACCGATTGAAAGTAATGCGGATGCTTTTATTTTAGAAATTCTAGATAATATTAAGGAACACTTTAGTAATATTACTAACCATTGCTGTTTTCAATAAAAAAATATATTTAAATAAAAAAAGTCAAAAGCCTTAAACGAGTAATAAAATGCTTTATTATGAGTGTGTTAATAAAAAAAATTAAAGAAATAAAAGTTAGCAGGTATAAAAAGGTACTTACATTAAAAGAAAATGAAAAACAATTTCACAAAGAGAAACATAGCTGTTAAGCTATCGAGCACTGAGGCTATAATAACAGTGTTTATATAGAAAACATTGAACTTACGACTAAAATTATATATGCATTTATTTTCACTTCATGCTGCGGCCATCTTGGTAAAAATTAAATATGTCTGTCAAAGATTTAAAAGCGCAAAAGTTACTTGAGCGTGGTAGATAGTAATGTATTAAAGTATTTGTTTTAACTATTTTATAAATATAATTTATATATCCGCATATTTCTTGAAAATTCATGAGAGGACTAGAGGAGAGGAAAATTCATTTACAGACGTAATTATTAGAAAGCAAATTGCAATCCAAGTTCTCGTTACGTACACTATTATGTATTCATGAGAAAAATCTTACGTTCAACTCTATTTTAACGTAATTTAGATGGAGTGCTTCCATGGGATTTTTTATATATAATCACGATAACCATAGATAATAGAGCGGAAATGTTTCCGTGTTTAAGTCATTTTATGACTTTAGGAAAGTTGCCGACGTAACACTAAACTCCATTCTGTTTTTAGATTTTTAAATTGGTTCTAACATTAAGGAAATTTCTAGAATAAAGTAAAATAATTTATTATAACTGAAATAGCTTTTAAATTAGGTATAAATAGTTTTACACAAAAAGGGTGATCGTAAACACGCAGTTTCATAATCTATGGGCATTATCAAAGAAGGGTAAAAATTAACCCAATACTTATACATTTTCAGATATTACGTAAAACAATAAACAACGAAGCAAATTTACAGTAGAATCAAACCGTGACATGCTCTTGACTTATTTAACACAAAAAATATAACCAGTCATGCCTCAAGTACCAAACGTAGCCAATTAATTTGTAACTTTATATAAAACGCACAGGCCTTAGTATTGGTTAGGCCTGCCACTTCCTCAAATACTTTTACTTGTTACTTGACTTTCGATATTCACCCTTGTTCAGTACAACTTAGAACTGATTATCGTTATGTAATTATTAAAATTTATATCGTATCCTGAAAACGAACGTAAGATATTCGAATCAAGTTATTATTAAGATGGAAATGCAATTCATTTGATCAGAAAAATAATGATTGTACTTTGATTGCTTGTATATGTCGTTGCTTAACTTTGAGACAGCGCGTAAGTATTCTTCTATGAATATTTCAAAGAACAAGTAATATGATATTACAGATTTTCTATGTGATTGAACAATGTGGTGGTTTATATAATGCAACACTGTCAATAACGGGTCTGAGACTTAAGTGACGGGATATCGTTAACAAACCGCGAATTTGCGTTCAATGGACTATCAAATGGTCACATAATTTAAAGGAAATTCTGACTCTTATTATGGCACGTTAATAACACAAAATGAATTTAAAACATATGATTCATAGCTTTTGTATTTATTATGAGTATAATGAGGTTTTGTTTTGTTTTGGGCTCGTCTATACATATACTTTCTTTATAAGTAAGTACATAAAAATGTTTGCTAAGTTTTTTTATACCCATTTTTTTTTGGTTCATTAACATAATGACATTTGAATTGAAGTATGGATTTAGATAAAGTTTATTGGGTTCACGTAAACTGTTAATACATATGGCACGTCATGATTCATAGACAATTTTTGTTTAGTTCATCAGAACTCAGAAGGTATGAGTCAATGTATTTACTTAGATAGATTTATCCTTTAACCCAAAATCAAAGCTTACTTAAATACGAATAATTCTCGACTTATACGGATTGAGACATTTTAATCTTTTTAGTATAAAATTAAAAAACAAATTCACCAAATTGAATTCTGTAAATGTCAATTGTAATTGCTGTTGTTATTTTTAATGTTTTTTTTTAATTTTTCCCTTCCCTGTTTTAGATATTTAAAATGTATCCTTGTTAGAACAATCTAAGCTTAATTGTAGAGAACATACTCATAGCGTGCGTGTAGAAGCGAGAGCGTGATTAATTTAATATTTTTTAAGGTGAAGTACATATAATGTTATGTATTCGTTCTAATAACAGACAGATTCGTGATATGCTATTTAATTTGTTAGTTTCAATTTAGTTATTAAATTTAATTACAGATTATTTTTACATCTGATATTACTAACTTTTTGATTTAAAACTACTGTGGTAGTAATAAATTTTATTTTATTATAGCAACTCTCAAATGTGTGTATAGATTATAGATTTTTAATACCATCTTACGGATAAATGGGAATGATAAACTTAATTATTATGAGATTACTGAATTCAACTTTATATAGTCACTTAGCCAGATGGTCAACCAAGTAAACAGGTTTTATTGATATAAGGTTTTATATAATTCAAATATTACCACTAACTATTCGAACTGAACGAGAAATCAAAGTTTGTCTTTTCCCTATAAAATTTGTATCGAAAGACATATTCAAATAAAAATATATATATTTCCTGTATTTTTAATAGTCTAGAATTAAATAACACGCAAATTAATTTAATATCCGCAGAAAAAATCAACATTAAAAGTTGTGCGATTTTATTGATAAGTACCTATTAGTCATAGACTCATTAGGTAAGTTTTTTCATCATTCAACGTTATTTTCATTAACTAAATTGCTATTAATTAATAGTGATGCACACAGCACAAGTAATCATTTATATTTTAAAGTGATTGTATACAAAAAAGTTTTTATATTCTAAATTATATAGTAACGGTTAAACAAGATATCAAAAAAATAGTTTGGTTTATGGTGAACACTATAAATTTTATAAATATTCAACGGAATGGCGCCGAAAACAGTTTTAATATGTTTCATCACCCACATAAGTTTTCAAATCATTATAATTTATTTTATTGATCAACTGATAAAATCCTTCTAAACGAATATAGCAGGTTTACTATGATATTATCACTCTTCCTGCTTTAAATGTGTATACTTTATAGGACAGGTCAAATTCTGCTGACATTTCCGAAAAATGTATGAATCACCCAATGACGGTCTAACTTGTTAGACAACCACAGATTATAAAAACTATATTAATTAAATACGTATTTAATGTCCGATAAGTTCTTCAAAAAGGTTCTATTTTGAAATTATTGTAGAATTTAATATATGAAAACAAAAAAAATTTGTTAATATATGACGTGTAACAGTTATGTTTGAATAAATAAATAAAATTGTAATCGAATAATTAATCAATTCGGCTTGTATTTTTTAAAACAACTCTCTTTTGTGAAAGGAAACGGGTTTTTTTATAGAGAAAAGGAAAGTTCTGTAATACGGGTCAAAATACGACACCAATATTCCTGTAGCTTCATCTGCCGTGAATTTATTATGAAGCTCAAAAATCAAAATACAGATGTTTATGGTGTATTTTAGAAATAAAAAATACAATATGATCTATGACCATTGCTTAATATCTTGTATATTAAAACACACACTACATTTTTGTTTTAACTTTAAGGCATAGAGAATTAATAAATAAATATTTGTGTTGCAGTTGTGGGATCATTATGACATTGTAATAGTAATGGTTCATATTTTTTCTTTTATTCATGTTCCTTATTGATTTAGGATAAATTTGTCAATACAAAAAAATATAAATACTAAATAAATTACTAGTAAATGTGAAAAATTTCGCGAAGCATAATAATTTACACCACAGATTACTTTTAATGTGTAAAAAAAATAGTTTTATTCTTTTTTTAGTAGAATTATTAATACGGACATCCGTCTAACTGGACAGGTTCACACATTAACAAATAAACAATGGATAAATTAATTAGATTTACAACCAAGGAGGCCCATAACAAACATATAAATAAACTATAATTATATATTTTTTAAGTTTAAGAAAAAATAAATTACATATTGTAAGTGATCTAATGTAAGCTAGATTTATCAAAGTTAAATAAACTCCATTACATAATGTTCGTTTTATTTTAATGTAGCTTCTGTTACGTCTTTATATAATCTTTTCAATTTATAGGATATTTATTATAACAATAAACTAATATTTCAATCATGCAACGTGTTTCCGAAGTCTTCAATGTTTTAGATAACATAGCGCATGCAATTAGAAAGCATTCATATAATATAAAAACAAAGCTAGCGCTTATGTACAAGTATTATAGGATCAAATTCGCATTTAACTTGGTTATTATATATTTTATTAAATAATATCGCAAATGCCGGAAAACATTTTTTTTAATTAGGTTCAGATATTTTGTTGTTGTTTCCGAGTTTCCTTTGGATATAATATTTTCCCAATGAAAAAATTTAAATCAAGGAAAAAAATGCCCTTTCCGTACTTTATATCCGCAAAGCTCAAAGCATTAGTATGTATTTCATGCAATCTTACGTTTTTACAATATATTTAGAACCAAAATGACAGTCTCTAGAGTACTGAAAGCTTACTTATTTCTGGATTTTTTCTTTACTGGATATACGTAATCTGTTTTAAGAGTATCGTTTTAAAATAAAAGGAACCATTGATCAACACACACACATGCAATATGTTTTAAAAGGTTTGTTTTCATAACTTGCCACGGGAACGATTGATGCTTTGAAACAATAAGTAATGAAACAGTATGTAATAAGTTTACATACATTCGTCTGTTGTGACATCAAATTAATACGGCTTATATTAAAAACGCTACGCGGTTTCACATTTGTGCGAAAACGCATTTCATACTGCTGTATGATTTTTATTTACATAGCATCACGCTGTTTCCTGATACATTTGAAACTACTTTTTTCAACATATTGATAGTTGTTATGTTAAAAAAAAGTTGTAAAGCAAAACCTGATTAGCGGGATCGATGTTTCCTTATTCGTTTCTTATTTGAGAGAAATGTTCAAGCAGATATTTAAAGTTATTTAAATGTGAAGCGTGTTTCCATCGCTTCCTTCTACATGTTTAATATTATTTAGCAGTATGAGATTCGATTTAAGTCCATGTCACGTTTAATTATTTTATTAATACGTCGCGTATCTCTAATAAATGTTATATTGTCTACAACAGTTCTGGCCCGGCATTAAGACATTTGTAAGGTCACAATTTCACCTCTTTTTCAAAAATATCACGTACCCAGGTGTCGATTTCTCTTTACAAACAAAGTCATAACAATTGTATCATAGAATGGGAATGTGAAACGTGTTGAACGACTTCTGTTTCAACTGTAAAGGGACCCTGAAGAAAATAACGACCGACTTACATTCATATTTCACGGGTGACGATGATCTTCTCAGCGGGATGAGATTACCATAAATATGGTCGATGTTCACAACTTTCTTTACTTATTTGACGTCCACAATAAAACGGAACCAGTTCTCTTTTGATAGCTCTGTAACACACGTCCTTTTGACGCGACGGACTGTCGGCAACTGACCGCGGCGTTAAAACTTTCTCAAACATTTGAACCAACTTTGCGACAATGGACTTGGAGGCCACTGTAAATAGGATAGGGTAATGACTCTAAATAACATAATATATCAAATAACAATTAGTATTTAGAGTAGATGTTGTATTTGCCAATTATTACGTACCTAAGCTTATCTTTGTTCCAATTTAAAAGTATAGGTATAACACCAGTACTACGGTATTTTATAGGCAATTATAATATACTAAAACTTTCTTACTTTGTAAAATGTATCATTTGATACTGACATTAACTAATTGGGTAACAAGGAATTTAAAATGCCCAGCTGTATAGTTTCTACTATACAGCCTAAACACAGTATGGCTAAGTTTCCTCAAATGTATTTTTAGGTCTGTCAAATGATTAATGAGGATCCTTGTATTCACGATTAATTGGAAAACGAAAGTTAAAGTTAAATGACAACAAAATTGAATCATATGTTAAATATGAAAATAATATGGTCCATGAGATGTTTCAATATAAAAGATATTACTTTTTACAAAAACTAAAATTTTATTTTGTTCATGCAAATTAGTTTACTTTATATTTCTAAATTAATTTAATAATTAATATTTGCTTTTAAAATATTGGAAATCCTTTGTAACTTTCTGTTTATGTAAGATTTCGTAAATGACCACTTCGCGAAATTTAAGGTGTGCTTTCTATTGAAACAAATTAACATTTAACATAAAATTTTATTGATTTTAAATTACGGCGGCCATTATGTTTTTGAAGCTGATGTAAAAAGTTTATGTAAACCTTACATGGGTTTAAGAAATTCATCGAATATCCGACTTGTTATTCAATTATGTTATAAATTTCATTTACTTTATGTAACTGTATTAAATTATGGATGAAATTAAAATATACTAATTTAATAAAAAAAGTAATTTTTGCAAGCTGCGATTTGGTGTTCTTACGACAGTTCTGTCACTTCACCAATATTTCTGTGATCTAGTTTTCCTTATAAATTAAAACGTTAAAATTGTATTGATTCTATTAACAAATTCTTACTATATTCATTCATGTCTAATATGTGAGCAAGATATATTTTCTGTTTTAACAAAAACTTTATTATGTTCAAGCTGAAGGGGTTTAGACTCGTCGTCCTTGAACAGGTCTAACATGTGTCAGATGATATCCCCTTTTAAAAGTCGTTGAGACTACATACGGTCATTTAAATGTCGGCGCAGATGGTTTTGTTCCCTGCAACAATTAATGAGTAAATAAAAGAAATTAGGCTTACAAATATTTCTTTTTTATAACTTGAGTTTGAATCACATTGGTCGTTAACACATTCCAAAGAATTGTAGGTAATTAGATGAATTTTAATGTGACCTTATTTCTGATTCTCTATTCCTTGTTTCTTTTTTGCTTTTGTCGTAACTATTGGATTTAATAGCTTTTCTGCCAGCTCCTATGAAGACGGTTGCCATGTTGGATAACTTTTATTGTAATCTTTATACTTACTTTATATTAAATGTTCGTAAACTTTCCACTAAATTGTAATAGTTTGAAATTTTCAGCACAGCGGGCCGAAAAACTAAAGTTCTATCAGTGAGTAATTTCGGTCTTTCTAATGTAAACTTTCTGTTCATTTTCAATATTTTATGCATTCATTCTTAACTGCCTCTAGATTGGGAACACGTCTGGTTTCCAATTCTCTTAATGTTTTATTCACCTTAACATACATTTACATTAAGGTGGAGGATAGTTCATTAAGTTTTGACATTGAACTCCATCTGAATGATACTTCTTCGATACTTTTGTATAAAAAATGCGTCATTTATTGCAATCTTACTTAGGTTTATCAAATTATTACAACTGATCTATAACTTTTAAGATAATACTCGTACACACTACTTTCTATTCTCGACAGTCCCATTCAACGTAAAGGTTTTGTTTGTTAGCTAGGGATAAATGGATTTAAAATAGCACAAGGACAAGCGTAGGTTAGAGCCTGCTACAGTGTACTGGGCAGTCACACACAAACTTGAAATGTACCTAGTTGTTAAATCTTATATCTTAATTGATGTATATAAAATGTTATGAATGAATTGAATCCTTCTGGTTATGAAAACAATTCCAGAAGATGATTCTTAGAATTCTTGTTAACACAATGTAGGCCTGCAAAACAATATTTTTTCAAGAAATACAACAGTCCTCATTGTTTAGAAAATACTGTATTATACCTGGTTTGTGTTAAATGTTTTCATTTAAGACAAAATTGCAGTGATTAAGTATTAGTTTCAACAGTACTGAATAATTCTCCAAGTTCGATCAAATTAAACAGTTAATGTAAATAATTACTTTTAAAATTAAAATATAAGATGTTTTTCTATTTTACAAACCCTTTTAATTTGAAGTGGATACGTGTTTGTTACATTATTAAACCTCATTAATATAAAACGTATCTGTTAGAGCGCATCGAAGCGGATATAGGAAGCAAGGCCTGCATGAATACCTGCAGAATTCCACCTTATTGATATATCCGAACATTGAACTAAATTTTAGCATCAAGTTTACAAGGTGGTGTTAGCACCATTACTGTTTATTAGCAGTGCAAGTACCTCGTAAGTTGAACCAAAGTATTGAACAAAAAATCATTAATATACATACATTATATCCTTTTTAGCAGCATTTGTAAAAATTAGGGAATTGAAAACCTTTATCGTAGAGTGAATAAAACCATCAGGGCATATGATCGTCAAATTTGGTAAGTAATTAGCAATTAACGAGTAACGGAGAGCAAAAATTTACTTCCCCATAAATATTTGAAAAATTTGGCATGTTGATAAATGAACAAAATTATTATAGCGGCCATGATATATCTGTTAATTGGTAGCACCAGCGTTTTTCTTGGAATGCGACAATCTTCAACAGTTAGTTTGCTTTTAACAAGAAACCATGGGATGCAAAGTCAAACTTAGAACTTATATTTAAGATTATTATTAGTATTTTTTTTTAAATTTAAGATCTATATTTTTCGATTAAAACTAGGCATTTTTATTTTTTTGTTATAATCTTCAACCACATTCTGGTATGTAAAATTTAAAAAAATATCTTATTTACGAGTATCTTCAATACTGTAAGGCACCATTTTATATACTGTACCTTCAACTTGCTCACATAACATGTACTAGTGAAAAACAAAACCTCTGTTTTAGCCAAATTACTATAACTTCTATGATATAATAAAGACTTATTGGCGTTACAATTTTTTCTTTATTATTAAAGAAAAAAACAGAAAGCAAACTTGTTTAAAAGGATCCATTTTACAAGCAAATCCGAGTGTGTTTTATTTAAAATATTAAATATGGTTATAAAGGAAACAAAATAAAACACTATTGTATTCCGGATTTATTTATAAGATACATTCACAGTAAGAACATACTATTGAAATATTGGCAATAAATAAGGCAATAAGTTATGTAGTAGACAATTATTATGAATCTGTATGTATGTAGATCTATCCCATAGTCATAATATAAAACGTGATGATGTATATGTTGAGGCCTGCAATTTGTTAAATAATTGAATATTCAAAACGTGCTGTGCTACAAAATAATCTAAGCACACGTGAATTTTAGCAAATAATCTCTTATATTTAATATTGAAGTTTATTAGATGAATCTCTTGCCTTTCTAGATTGCCTAAATCTAAACTAAAAAAAGCATTACTGTTAGAGCGTAAAAAATATATATCGACAATATTACATACAATTGCCCGCAACCAATGAAATAAAAGATTTTTTATAGTAATCGGCCATTTATATAGAATACGCAGATTGTAATACATAAGTATGTAACGGATACACAATACACATGGCTAAATCATAATGGCATACAAAAATTACAAATACATTGTAAGCACTTTATCATCAATTTTATACGAAGTAAGGACTTAGCAGAAACTAATTATATAAAGAAACATTGAGAAATGTATCATAGTGATTAAAATTACTTTCTTGTCTATGTGAATATTATATTGTAGACAGAGTTCTAATCAAATTGGTTACTGAAACTAATATAAGTATTAGTAAACATTTTATTATGATATTGATTAAGTTTCTATTTTATATGAATGTAAACTGCCAAGTCCTTTTCAGATGTTTTAACGTTTGGAGACGGTTTGGAAGTCGTCCGGATCACGGGCTGAAAAGAAATTAAAAATTAAACGAAATTATTATCATAATATATAAAAAAGGTATATATACATATATATATATATACAGCCACGGGCAAAAGTATTAGGCACCCTACAGTAAGACAAGTTTTAGGGTGTTTTAGCATAGCGAGTCTAAATAAAACTGCATTTATGATTACAATGGTTTATTTTAAGAAAATAATTAATATTTTGTAGGTCCACCTTTTGACTTAATAACCGCAGCCACTCTTTTTGGCATTAACTCTACCAGCCTGAAACATTCTTCTCTTGATATTTTTTTCCATTCCTGCTGTAACGCGGCCAATAGAGCTTGTTTATTGCTAATCGAGTGCCTGCGGATATTTTTCTTTAAAATGGACCAAATATGCTCAATCGGGTTGAGGTCTGGTGATTGTGGTGACCAGTCCAAAAGATCAATATGATTTTCAGCAAACCACTTCATGGTATGCGCGGACTTGTGGCAAGTGGCGTTGTCTTGCTGAAATTTCAGGCCATCGGTGTTTGTATCACCGAAAATTTGCGTTATCGACGTTGCTAGTGCTGTTTCCAGAACTTCAGTGTATTTAACACTATTCATTCGTCCCTCACACAATACCATTTCGCCCACTCCTTCGGCAGCCTTGCAGCCCCAGATCATTATTGAGCCTCCACCATGCTTAACAGTGGGAACCACACATTCTGGGTTGTATTCTTTGCCAACCCTTCGCCTAACATAAGTCACACCGGATGTTCCAAACACCTATGCCAAAGGAAAAAAAACACATTTATTTTCAAAGTTATTATTTTTCTTGCAGTACGTTATTTTAAAAACATTTATGTGTTTTAATATTGTATATAAAATAAATAACAATACCTCAAAGTTAGATTCGTCTGACCACAGTATGTTGGACCAATCTTCCACTGACCAATCTCTATGTTTGAGTGCCCACTCCAACCGATTTTTCTTATTGTGTTCTGACAGCTACGGCTTCTTCCTTGCTTTACATACTTTTAATCCAGCTTTAAGAAGTCTTCTTCTCACAGTATAAACACTCACTGAGCTGCCTTTTGCCTCAGATAATGCTGCAGCGAGCTCTGAAGCAGTTTTTTTCCTGTTTTGTAGAGACTGCCTAATCAACAATCGATCTTCCCGTTCAGTAGTAACTTTTCTTCTGCCTGTTCTTGGTCTATTTTCATGGGTGCCAGTCTCTTTGAAGCGATTTATAGCATATTGAACTGCACATCGCGAGCACTTCACTTCTCGGGCTATTTTAACCTGAGACATGCCTTGTTCATGTAAAATCTTAATTCTTAGACGCTGTTCAGCACTAAGTTCAGATTTTTTCGGCATGATTAACACGTTAAATGTTAGTCTTTAGAATTGTGATAGGAATAGTTGCGTAGAAGACGTGTATGTTCACTGCAAGCACTGATAACACACTATAACCCGAAACGCAAAAAAAGCAAATTCGAAGAAACACCGCTTAGGAGCACACCTGGATGTCATAAATATTTTCTTTTATCTTAATTTGGTTAAAAATTGCCGCTAATACAATAGCTAAACCGTAAAACACACACTTGACCGCAATATAATGAGATAGTGACTAACAATAGGGGTGCCTAATACTTTTGCACGCAGCTGTATATATATATATATGATATAGTTTATGACAAGTATAATTTGTTCGAATTCCTTGCTAATGTAATACAATTTTTTTCCTATATATTTCTTTGTTGACCGTATACTGATTATATACGTAATTTTTTTTTTGTACGAGTATCAAATAACACTAGAATCTTAAACCAGATACCAGTCGCGTCAGACTTGATAATGATGTACCTCTGAGGCCTACCATCGTATAAATATTAAATAATTATAGATGGGATTTAATTCAGAGGATGTTGAGAAAAAAATATATGAGAAAAGGTCAAAATTTAGCTGAATAAAACACACCCTGTATTATAATATGCTTGGTGAAGTCATGAACATGAGTCATTTAGTTTAGACATGACCTGACTCTTACGTACATATATATGTTTGTGTGTTATGTATTAGTTATATTTGCTCGGTATTTTTAAATAATAAATTGATGTCAAGTGTAATGCAGAGATACTTTATTATATTAGTTTCTGTTATTTGAGTCTTGCTACTTAGCACATTACATACATGACGAATTTAATATACCTAGTTCTATGGAATACAACAGTGTGTCTATTGTGTGTGTGTTTTTATATATTATATTATTATGTAATACTCACGTTTGTCCTCTCTGCGCGGGGGCACGCGACGTTCGCGATCATCGCGGCGATCACTGATGATTAAAAAAATCATTTAATATCAATTATGAAAACGAAATACATATATACATCACATATACTACAGAACAGCTATTATGTAACAAAATATATGGCACATTTCAAAAATACAACTAACTATTCACTAAACAAGAAAAAAATGAAAACATCAATAAAAAAATAATATATAATATACAAAAATTATATCTATCAATCTTCAATATAGAAATAGAATTTAATGAATAATAAAAATGAATAAAAAACACAATAAACATTTCTCATTATTTACTAATAATTTGACATCTACATACTTTATATCCGTTCCATGAGTGGGTTAAAATGTGAAAGAAAAAAATGACAATCACATATTTTTTCTATACACGTAGAATATATATTTAATTGTATTTCAATGTATAATGAAATGAATCTATCGTTGTCTATATTCAATACTTTCTTTCGATACACATAATGTTATATATAATATAGTTGTTCAACTAACCGATCGTCTCTACGAGGTGGATCACGTTCATCACGTCGTGGTGGTGGTCTATCACGATATCCATCACGATCACGCGGCGGATCACGATAGCGGTCATCACGACGATCTTCACGACGATCATCACGAGACGCCTCCTTGGTGCGCCAAGTTGACGAACGCTCCTATTTCATACAATATATTATGAGAGATTGAAATTTAATCACAGCACACAGTTACATAGTTTTGTTTGTTTGTAGAAGCTTCAATCACAGACTTGCTATGATAATGAGTCCGTTTTAGTTAAACTTCCAGACCCATCTGTCCGATACTTTAATATTCCTCCGAGGCCTACCACGTTGTGATTTTGTGTAAAATACAAGTGGGATTTAATTCGGAGGGTACAATAATTATTTGATATAAATAATAAAAAATATTTGTTTCAATTTTCCGATTAAATTGTTAGTTGTTCCCAGGGCAGTCTAGTGCTTGTGTCGGGACACCGTGTGTTTTATATAAACAAATATATTAATTAATGTTTATTGTATACGTACAGCGGAGGGCGCTGGGTCTGAAGGGCCACGACGCCAGCTGCCAGTCTCGGGGCCGCTTGAACGACCAGTGTAGCGAGATCTGTGACACAAAGTTGATACATTTGTGAAAAACAAATTAACAATATCTGCATTGCATTTCCTTATTTATTATTTTATCGTCCTATATTTGGGTGACTGAGTCATACAATAACTAACCTTTCTCTATCCCTATCCCGGTCAGTATCCCGGTTGGCTGAACGCCATCCAGAGTCATCTCTCGGCCGATCATCCCTGTTCTTATCGTCCCTGTAGCTACGTTCTTCTCTTGGCCTGTCATCTTTGAAGCTAACATCGCGTGGTCTATCCTCGCGTCTGAGATAATATAGTAATACATAATATTATTAAGGAAAAATATTATATACATATATTAATATTTAACTAAATATGTTAACTAAACTCACCTCTCTTCGTCTCTACGTCCTGGAGAGCGTGGTCGATCATCACCAACAGGCTCGCGAAGACGACCTGAGAAATAATATTATAATAATGAGTTCTTCTGCCATCTTGTAGTGTTTTTATATTCAAGATTTAAATAGGTACAAATAAATATAATAAATTACGGACTTTTTCAAAAGTGTTTACCTAGATTGCAGATATATTGATGTTTAAGATAAATTTTTGATATAAGGGAACATTTACATTCCTTTCCAATACGAAAAAAAAAAGCAATACAACCCATTATAATATTTATAATATGTATAATTGTATCAATGTGTATATAATAATAGTACTCACTGGGCCGCCAGGGCTCTTTCTTCTCTGGTTCCTTGGCCGGTGGTCCAGGTCTCCTCCAGCTTGACAATGCAGCCGCTTTTTGTTCCTCCAGCTTGCGAGTCACTTCAGCTTCCATAGCGCGAGCCTTTGCTTCAGCCCTAGCCAACATTTCTTGGTGCTCCCTAAAATTAAACAATAATATTACTAAACACAATTATTACACTACGGAAATGTTAACTTGGCTATAGTGACCCATATTAGATCATATAAAATATTACCAGCGTCCTACATGTACATATGAAATAAATGGTACTAATTAAGTAAGAAATTTGATATAACAAGACAGAATGTCTATTCGATCAATAACCAGTATAGAGTCAAATAAACTGAATTTCTTATGTTAATGGTTATTAAATGGTGTTATACTTGAGTGACTTCTCCTTTTTCTCCTTGAGGGCGGCTAATTCCTCCGCCTGTTTCCTTTCCTTCTCCCTCCTCTCTTGTTCCTCTTGTGCCTTGCGAGCCTCCTCCGCAGCACGCTCCTCCATGCGACGCTTCTCGGTCAACCACTATGAATAAATATACATATAATTAAAAATATGGTTATTTTCAAAACTATTAAATAATCTTGTCTTTTCTGTTCTTACACTTGTGTAGCCTTAGACTCTGGTTGGTATTTTAAAAAGATCTTAATTCATATTGCCAGCGAGTGTTGAATTTAATACAACAAAAATGTTGTTTATATAATCAAAAACAACAACAGTCTTTAATATGTTTGATATAAATGTAATCTATACTAATATTATAAAGCTGAAGAGTTTGTTTGTTTGTTTGTTTGTTTGAAAGCGCTAATCTCCGAAACTACTGGTTCGATTTGAATAATTCTTTTTGTGTTGAATAGTCCGATTATCGAGGAAGGCTGTGGGCTATATAACATCACACTACGACCAATAGGAGTAAAGATATAGTGGTAAATGTGTAAAAAACGGGAGAAATTATTACATCTTTGAAGCCTTCCGTTGCGTGCGCCGTGAAAACGGTTCAAGATACACAGAAAATATGTATTAAAGAATAATAGCTCTTTTAATGATCTAAAAAACAGTCCGCGCCAGTATATGTCTATCTTTTAAGATTAACTCATAAAAACCGTTTTTATGGTACCTAATTTGGTCGAAATAATTTGTTTAAGTTGTATCAACATAATGATATTAATCTTTATTCAAATAAACCAATAAATATGTTGTTGGTTAAGAGTACTTCATTGTGAATAAAAAAAACATAGGTTTTATCCTGAAAATTCTACGGGAACTCGACCATTCCGAAAACCCCGCAAGAACGGGAACTATGTGGGAAGAACCAAAAATCTGGCGGAAGTCACTATTCCACGCGGACGGAGTCGCGGCAAAAGCTAGTTATGACTATTCAGAAAGAAAACAAATCCCAGGGTCACTTATATAAAATGTCTATCTTTTTTAAAACTTTTCTTTGGTTTTTATTTAAAAGGATTTTAATAATATATAACAAATGTCTAAACGCCTTATAGGCTACAGTTCACCACAAATATATGTATTATTACATTCTTCTTATAAAAGGTATATTAATAATATAATGTAACTAATTTTTACTATTTATGCAGAAAATCTTTTCTAAAAAGCATTCCACATTTCCCTTATTATTTAATTTTTCTTTAATGATTCTATTCAACGTTCGTAACCTGTATTGTTTTGTATAACAATAGGTATTTGAAAGTTGATTCAAAATAAATGTCCCACTTTCACAAGCCTAAAACAAACCTGATTTAATTTTATTCTTAATTCATTATAAAATTATATTTTTTTATTGTGTATGTGTATTCTTTAAAGTTCTTCATAAATATGTAATATATATTTATTATATTGAAGCATGTATATGTTTGAAAGATATAATGAATTTGGTCTGAACATATTGATAAGAATATTGAGGATAGTATTTGTTTAATATATTCAATGAGTATGAATATACATTTTATACAAGGATGTAATGACTCATTTCATTCTACACCTTTTTAAATATAAAGTATACTATAACCTATTCTATTCAAACAAAGTTTTTTTAGACTTCAGTTATGTGAATCCTTTTCCATATTCGATCAACAATCGGTCTGATTAGAGGATTTATCATATGTAACATTTTAAATGCATAAGAGTTTTTAGCAATAATATAATAATATGTAAAGTTAGCGTTATTAGTATTCATTTCTATAATATAATAACAGGCAACAGCTAACCAAACATCAAAGTAATTCCCTACCTCTGTCCGTCTCTTCTCGATCCTCTGCTGTCTCCTATGAGCGAGTCGAGCCTCCCTCTCCCTAGTAATAGTTTCGGTGAACTCTGCCAGCCGGCTGTGGTACAGAGCTCCACGCTCGCTGTTCAAACGAGCGGTGAACTGCTCGCGATGTACCGACATACGGGACAGACGTGTTGCTGTTGCTACATCACGGCCACGCGCCTCTGTCAAGATATTAAGTTTATACATCATATTGAATTTTGTAGTGTGTATGTATATGCTCATTTTTATACAATCAGCCAACTAATAATAAGTATCATCAAGTCTTAAACTAAAGACTTATTATAGTGTCAAATTAGTCTATACTAATTCCTTTCAAATACTATAGAATCAATACAATACTAGAATTACACTATAGAATATAAAACTTTTATAATATAGAATGTCTATATAATATTATCACAGAAATAAATTTACGTTTTCAGATGATGAATATCAAGTTTATTTATACATAATCAACATACCAATGAGTTGAGCGATGCGTTCCTTCTCCTGCTGTTCCCAGAATGCTTTATCCTGTACTTGCTTCTCTTCCAAACTCTTCTGTAGGAGTGGAATCTCCTCGAGACGCTTAGCCCGCTCGAAGTAATCAACCTATAATTTTTTAATTTTAACATAAACAGCTATAATGCCCCCAATTTACTCGGTATTTCTGAAACTCGTTGTAGTACAATAGGTTCATGAAAGCTATCCATGTGTATATTTACACTATAAAGTGGATATTTTGACTTCGAAGTTATGTATTTATTATGACGAATTAGAATGTTTGTCAATGTAGATAGTACCGTGATTTGGTTAAAACATTTGATTCTCTGAGTTTATTTTTCATTTAGTTATTAAGGGTTGTATCTGTAAGAAATTTCTGAAATCGCACCAACTTATCGTATTCAACTTGAATCCTGTGAGATGTTTGTGGGTTAAAGACGCCTATGTCATAAGGACATAAATGCCTTTGCGGTTCTTGAAGAATCTTAGAGTCAAAAATCTTTGAAGTTATGTGATGTTACTGACAAATATTAATCTATAATGGGCTACTTAAGCTAAATATTGTTATAGAAACGCTTAAAATATCCAAGGCTAATTCCGTCCAGTGAATCTTTTAAAGGTAAGTTTGGTTAGGCGAGCCTCATTTGCTCGATAGCTAAGTTATATCCTTTCATATGTATTCAGATACATATACATATTACAATAACTAATAATTATTTTACGTTATGAGGCAGACAATATGTATAACAAACCTTCTTCTCTTGAGACTTAAGACGAGCTGCAAGCTCCCGACGTTCCTTCATCAGTTCTTCGGCCTCGCGTTGAGCAATGGCTTCGGCGTCCATTTTCTTCAAATCCTACAAAATGATTTAAGTGCTTAATCTAACTATTTGTAGATTGCTTTAGTGTAGGCCTTATAGTGTATTATAGTTTGACAGTTTTTATTATATAAATAAAATCTTAAGTAGATAAATAAGATATATAATAAGTTACCTCCTCATCCAACTTTTGCAGCACTTTCTTTCCGTGCATGGTCTGTGAGATGTGAGCGATTCTCTCCCTCAGATTCCTCTCCTTCATTGCTGCTAATTCAGAGGCGTGTCTTCTCTTCTCTCTTTCTTCTCTTTCCTGTTCTTGCCGGCGAGCCTCCGCTGCCGCTGCTGCACGCAACTGTTCCTCTTGACGGCTGTTCATGATACATTGCAATTACATCATCTCTCTCAAGAAAAAAGTATTAAAAAGGAAATATCTATTAATGGTTGATATTTTTTTGTATGATTAAACATTCAGACACCAGAATAATATTAAGTTCAATATCAATTGTCCATATTGAATTAGACCTTTCGTCTTAATCAAATAAATATAAACAAAAACATTATGCCTATTAACATTGTATCATTAAACTGTAATTACATGTAAGTTTCAAATTCATGGCAAATCATTATAATAGTCTAATAATTGTTATATCAGGCTTTTATGAATTACTATCGAATTGAAATAATAATTATACAATATCATACCGCAATTCCTCTTCCTCCCTGACAGTGTTGAGTCTCTCAATGTATTCCTTCCTCTCCTCTATGATCTTATGTCTTTGTAGAACGCGATGATGTTCAGCGTGCTTGTTCTCGTGATAATGCTGTACCATGGCTGCCCTAGCACGTTCACGATCAGCACGACGACGAGCTGGGAACAATGTTTGAGCAGCACGAGAAACTACTTCTGCAGCACGGACTAGCTGTTCGCGAACCTGGAGGAATAACACGTTTATTTATAATATTACCGTCTCTAACAATTACAAGAAACAATGATCAAACATATAACTTGGTGGGAAACTCTTCTTAAGAAGTAGTAGAGCAGCTTTGTTTCGAAATTCATTTCAAGTGAATAAATAGAAAACATTTACAATACAAACTTCTTAACTGCATAATTGCGTTATAACCCATTTATATAAACATATATGTTTATATAAGTGTTTATAATGTATAGACATAAGTTAACACAGAACACACTGAATGCATGTCCTGTCGCGTCAAGTCCACTGGATGTATAATATTCCTCCAAGGCCTACCATATCTTACTATTGAAAAGTTAGACATGGGATTTATATTGGAGGTGTTTATAGAATTGTTTTGTATAACTAAATACATTAATCAACAATAAGTATTTCATAATAGATATCTCTTACATAATGAAATGTTAAGGAACGAAAGATAATGGTTTACTGACTGTTAATTGAATAGTGATCTACAAGGACCGATTACTAATCGGCGATTAGTGTGTATGTAATAACTGTCATTCATTCAAAAAATACTAAAAGAGTTTTTGGAAAACCACTTATGTGTTTCATATATGTTCATGATATTAATATCACGTGATTGTAACTGTACTATAATCTTAATCTTTTCTTTATGTGTGGTTAATATACTATTTTCAATTGGTCAACTCAAACAGATGGTCCTAATGACTATACTATGTACATATGTATATTTATTACCTGTTCAGCGGGCGTGGCTTGGAGTATGGCCCCACCACACGCCTCGTCAGCTGTAGAACACCACTCGCCGCCACCAGCTTCAACGCCGAAGTGGACACATCTATATAACAAACTCTAGTTGAGTCGCTTATGCATTTGTAACGATATAACAAACTAAATAAGGCGAAGTATATGATTTATTTGGACATATATATTCCTAGATACATACTTGTTAGCATGATCCACCCGAATCTGCATATCATTGTGGCGAACACAGTCGACAAGCAGACGTTCGATATGGAACAAGTCGTCGGTGGCAGCCAGCTCCAAAAGTCTAGAGAATTGAATGCAGGCGTAGCACTGAGCTACTTGACGAATGAGACGTACCAGCGCCACATCCGTTATAGCCACCGAGTATTGTGCCAGCGGGGAATCTATTGAAATTGAAATAAATTTATTTAAACAACAACCCCTTTATACTGTTGTAAATGTGGAAGAACGGTTGAATGTTTGCTATTAATTGGATATGAAACTAATAAAGGATTTTTATTAAACTTGTTTAATACATTACTGTTTAGACTAATTTAACTGTAATTTTTTAATTAATTTATATAGGATATGTCCTGCGACAACATTCTGATTAATATGTAATGGAAGCTAAAAATATTCTAGGCGTTTACAAATAAGTGAAATAACCCATATTTAATATAACACCAATTTGAAGATATGAAGTTATCTGTTATTTTACTACTTAAATAGTTGGTACCAAATAAAAACGGACCTTTTATCATGTCCATCAATACTATAATCTATGTTGTATTACATATATATGGTGTATACTAACTGGGATCCTCTTGCAGTGTTTTGACGACGCTCTGTACGTTCTGACAGATGGACAGCGGGTCGAACTCCACCTCGAGCCACGAGTACAGCTGCTGTAGCTGTGGCGACGCCAGCGACACCACGTTCATACGAACCACATCTGGATATCAGATAACATAATATTTATAACCAAATAAGTAAAACCTCCCAATGTACGTACATATGTGCTTTTAGCATATTCTCAAAAACCTCCGTAAATTGTTATTTTAATCTGTTTTCTTAATCATATAAATATGTAAATCCTTTATGAAACTTTCGATCACACAAATGCAGAATCGTGATTCTGTAAAGCCTTAGTATACTTGGGATGGAAGAATGAATCTAGGAGTATGGCGTTTTATATAATGTATGTAGGTATGTTCATGATTTTATGTGTTTCACATGTATGTTAATGGTGTAATTTTTTAATTATGTGTATAAAAAAAGGAATAAAATTTCGCTAGGTACTTTATCTATAACGAAAATATATAAATTATCGAAGAATACACTAAATGCTTTGCATTTCGCTGTGCTTTGTATGATTAAATAAATTAGTTACGACAAAGTACATTTGCAGCTCAATAATCGCTATTTACTATAACTATTAATTACAAACATAAATTAATTAGTGAAATTGTTTTAATCTATATCCCGATTTTGTCATATATATATTTTCATATCCCTACTAATATCATAAATGCGAAAGTAACTCTGTCTGTTACGCTTTCACGTCTAAACCACTAAACTGATTTTAATGAAATTTGGTACAGAGATAGAGTTGACCTTGAGAAAGAATATAGGATAGTTTTTATCCCACTTTTGAAAATTTTCGCTTGGAAACGCGATATAACCGAATTCCACGCGGGTGAAACTGCGGGCGGAAAGCTAGGAAATTATACTCAGTTAATATCTTTTTATTGTAATTCGCAATCTGCTTTACTTACTAGGTACACAAAAAAAACATACAAAGTATTGCACATCGCTCAGCTCAGCTCAGCTTTGTTAATAAAGGAGACACATTTAACGTAGTACATTCTCTAAATTATGAAACTCTTAATAAATAAAATAACTTTGTGTACAAAATTACACACACTAGATTGATTGCGTTAAAAACTATAGTAGTTATGTACTTGATTTATGTGAGTTTATGAATAAATAAAATTAATTGGTACCATTTCGCTATCTACTATGTGCGTAAATTACTAAAGTTGCTGAACAATAATAGTACAATTAACAAACAAGATACATTTAGAATCGTCATTTACTTTGAGTAAAAAATACAGACAAGTCGAAAAATAGCCTATACATTTTATATAATTTTAATATATATTTTCGTTCGCTAGCTTATATCAAAACATATAACTTAAAATACACAAATATTAATTATTTTCCCTTTGCCATCGACTCTGTGAATACATGATTTACATAACTTAGAATAAAGAACACTTAATAAATTGCTTCTTGCTATTACTTTAAATCACAGAACGTAGTATTGTGATCTATGCAAGTCTAAATGAATTGCTTTGCGTGAAACGTACGATTAATAAAGTCGCTAATTGCTTAGCATAATCATGAAGTTTTGATACATAACGCATAACGCTCCATAGCTGCTTAAAAATATTCTTAATTTAATTAAAATTTTCTTAATTTTATTGAACTTAATTATATTGAAGTTTAATTTTGGCTGGTAATTAGCCTAGGTCGAAAAACAAACAAACAAAACTTTTGCATAGAATTAAGTGAGTTAACAAAATCAAGGCATCCCTAATAAAAGTTATTTGCAAAAGTTATTAAATTTAACTAATTTAAAGATTCATTTACGCTCAAACTATAATTTCAGCGTAATATCCCACTCATATGATAAAGTTTAAAGTTTGTAAATGAATGGATGTTTCTTGCTCTTCCTCTCGATAACTGCTTGATAGATAGATTTTGATGAAAATTTACCGTAATTGCGAATTGCGTGTTTTCGCTGTTTTCAGACAACATTTTTCTTGTGTATAACATTATGCAACACAGAAAATATAGTTTTCGCTGCCGGTTAGTTAACATAGCTATTGTTAGCATTTATACATTTCTCTTTGAATATAATCCGAAGTCGCGAGCAGTTACTAGTGCATAATTAAAACGCATACACGAAATTAATAAATACATCGCAACCCGCTGTTCGATATTTAAACTTTTAGGAACATAAAAAGTTATACTATGAAGAAAAAATCTCAATAAAAATTCCAATTATCTCTAAGCATAAAAAATTACATACCATTCTCAGTTACTGATATCTAATCTAACTGATAAGACTTTAATGTAGTCCAACTATAAATGCCTTAAAATATATGCTATGTGTTACAAAAGTACCATTGAATATAATTCTATAAATATGAACTTGGACATAAAACCAATAAAAAAATCTGACTTTAAACTTTTAAACTTTTTAAACTTGAATGAATTATTCTTTACCTTGCCCAATTTTAATATTCGTTGTTTAAAAAAATATCTTTAAAAGACGATTACACAATCATCAAAGTGGCGATAAAATTCAAATATTTATATTAACAATTGAAGTATTAAATACAAAATCGCTATGAGCAAAAACAAATGATAAAAGAATATCAAAGTAATCCTTTGAGTAATGAATAGATGTCATGTGATGGATGAATACTGTGGTGTTTGTTCATGGAAGCTTTATTGACCAGTGAGTGTCATCAAAACAAAAGCTAACAAGCAATCGTTTTACCAAAGATTATTAGCAATCGGTTCTTGCTATCCTGTATGTGTTAAGTTCAACGCCTTATACAAGAGGATAACATTAATAAAAAAATAATATTTACCTTTCAATAAGCTAGCTCTGGTCGGAGGTTGAGCGAGTCCAAGCAAAACCGCCAATCTCTGTGCCTTCTCAACGGGACTCTTGTCAGTCTCAACAAAACGATCAAACTCGGGATGGAGAGATGGTAAGGGGACTGATAGCACAGCTACCAATACTCGACATGCCATCCTTGAAACATATATTGAAAATATATTAAACATACAGATTCTGACTTTGTACATGTACATGTATTGTAGATATCAATTTAGTTTAAAAAAATCTATCTCCTGTTTGTCTTTATAAAAACTAAAAGTGTCAATTGTATCCACATATTTTTTTAAAATATATGTATTTGTAATTTTTTCGGCAGTTATGGATTTTTTATTAAGTATGTATATGACATTTCTATGGACTTATAGAGCTTTTAAAAATTTTGTGAAGGCATTATTTAACACAAGCACAACTTGTATTATTCTGCTTGTCGCGTCTAGCCATACATATAATGTACCTCTGAGGCCTACCACTTACAACTATTTATGAGATGGAAGTGGGATTTATTTCAGAGGTAAAAGATTTTTCATCACCAGAATTCATTCATAATATAAGGAATTTATGTAAATTAGGTATATGTTAGTAGTAATTTTTATACTTATACATATTTACCATGTTAATCAAAGTATTTTCTAATATGCAGAAAGATTAAACTCACTTTTGCAATTCTTCCTGAGTGATATTTTTCTTCATCTCTCTAGACAGTTGGAAAAGCTTTAACAGAGCAGCTGCATGGAACAAGCAATGCCCTGCCTTCCAAAAGACGAGAGCCAGCTTGCCATAATAATTAGCCATGGTCTTGGCGACTGGAGTCTTCTTGGACATGTTCATGAGATTATGGATGTCTTCTATTGCTTTGTAGGCTTCCTAAATCATAAAATAAATCCATTTTTAATATATATTTATGTTCATTACGTATTAGTATTTTGATTATTAATTATATTATGTAATGGTGTGCATAATTATTTTTAACAAAAGCAATTGTAATTATTATTATATGAGTCATGTTGCATGATATAAAAAAATAAAGTAAAAAATGTGATGTAAATTATTTCAAAGAGTTTTAAGAATTATTATAATGCTTGTCATAGAGATAAATTAATGAACATACAAGTTTCAAATGAACGACTTTTTTTACTGCTATGATATCTAAGCTCAACTTAAAATTGTATCAATAGAAACAAAATCAACATTTTATGTTTACAATGTATCTAAAATCTAAATTACCAAATGATGACCAAACAAAATGTTTTAAGCTCAAACTCAACAAAAGGTAAACAACTATCTAAATATTTCTTTCTATTACAAAAACCTTAAAAGCACCATTTCTCCAAATGAACAATTTACATATCTCAAAGATCATTAGAATTGAAATTCAACCTCATTATGAAATGTAAGAAAATTTAATTAAAGATATATTTTAACTGTGATTCAGACAAAACACTATGATCAAGTGTTTCTAAATGATTTAAAGTTATAATTTGATATCATCCTTTCAGGACAGCTTTATTTCAATTCTACATAGTATTCTGTCAGAAATACTATATATTCTCACAATATGATAAGAATACTATGTCATATTTGACCATATATTGTAGTACTACTACTTATTGTATTTCGCTACTTACTTGCCACAACTCCATCTGAATGGCACTGTCCAGCTGGAACAATCTGGTTTCCAAGTTTAGCTGCTGTGTTTCAGGCTTGCTGATACTAACATTGCCTGGCTGAGACTGTAAATTGCATAAATGTTAATGTTACTTCCCATAATATATGTATAGAATACTTATTATATCAGAAGTAGTATGGAAAGATCCTACCACGGATTTGCAAATATCATCGAGATGTTTTCTGAGTTTATCACATAGTTTTCTAAACTCAGTCTTCCTTGAATACTTCAAGCAGAACTGGAATGCCATGCGAGCTATGTCATGGTACAGGGTCTCTACATGAGCATTGGTACGCAGGAGCTCAAGACATTGGCAGTAGGACTCCCAAAGAAATTTGACCTGTAAAATTATGGGCACATTAGTTAAGTACATTATGACAAAATTAAATAATACTAATGTTTTTTATGGTTTTACACTACTACATGTAGAATAGTTTATTACAATTCTTATAATAAGGTTTTGGTGTTAATTCATGATTTTGTAACTACTCTTTTTGAATATTTATAAGTTTTCAAGATATAACATACCCATGGTGTTAATATTGTTCTATCAGAGCGGTCCTGGGCATCTTCCCCTGATACAGCACTTAGCAAAATACTCTCAGGTGTTGCAAGATTATCAAGATCATCAGTATCTATGACTGCCTGGGTGGACTGTTCACGAGCAGATTCCGTACGCTCTTCAGCCATTCGGAGGTATCCCCTTCAAAATATATATATTTTTAAATATAGAATAAACTATTCAATTATTTTTATTTTTAAATAGAAGATTATATTACCTGATAACTTGTTCTAATGAACCAACATTTACTGATTGAAACATGTTTCTGTATTGAAACAGACCTTCTTTGGCGATATGAGACTTGCGTAAATCGACGCATAGTTCCAGATATTTGAACATGATAGGTTCTAAGACAGATTCGGACCAGTTGTAAGCCCATTTTTTGTTTCGAAACACTTCCTGCAAGGTATCGAGCGCCCGTGCAGGCTTCTCCAAGTCCATAAACTCTGCAATGCAAATATTTTTGTAATTTGGTATACTATGTTACTTTCTTAAGCACATTTCTAAGACATTAAATATAATAATTGTCTTCTTTTATGTTTCAAAGCGGTATCGAAAAAATTTTTGGTTAAGAAAGGTCACATCAAATCGTGCAACGTGGTATGGTGTGGCGTAATAGATATATCCTTACCATTGGCTCTCTTAAGAGCATTTTCCGGTCTCTGACCGTACCTCGCCATATTTTATTGTAGTGTATTCATATAATATTCATCAACACAAATGTTAAACCACGTAGGCAGAAGAAAATTATAAAATATTCTTCAAACCTCCGGCTTGTCAAGCGACAGCAAATAAAATGGCTGCCACCGATGCCATTTTTTTCCCAACTCCCCGCTAGAGTCAAACATTTACATTTTTCTGCCACAACGTGTTTCGTCTAAATTAAATAGGAAAACTATTGAATAATAAATCTTCTCAGTAAAAATTTAGATCAATATGAAATTACTTATATTTATAGAATATTAAAATTTGTAAACATTTTCAAATTTATTTTAAATGTTACTTATTTGTCAATGATATCCTCTATTTATTTCTCTGTGGCAAAAGTATGTATTTGTCAAAATGACATGGTGTAGTTGATTCGGCAAAAATTTTTTAAAATGCAATTAGTTGCAAAAGTCTATCTTTTCAGAAGTCCTTATACGATATGCTTCATTTCCGAAGATAGCGTTACATTGTCCAACGAAGGAAAGTATAAATCTATAGGGGTAAATGTTATCAAAAAGAAAGTAATTAGTGGCGATGAATTGAGTAAAAATGTGAATGTTCGAAGTTCAAATAGAAAAATCCTTAAATTAAGTACAACAGCTCTATTTCTACAACCTTTTTTAAGAGAGTGTTTGAATTCAAATATATATAGAACAAATGTGTTGTTGCATTTGAATAAATTAAGTGAAGAAACAAATAGTAGAACTGTATTTTTGAAACTAATTTTAGAACCACCGGACAGAGAAGTCATTGATTATGTATGGTAAGAATATCAATAATTCAGCGATACTTTTATATCTGAAATTATTTATAATTTTTGAATTTTTTTTACATTACATACATAGGAATGACAAGATGCTACATTTAATATGGATGCGGGTAGAAATAGAAAATGCCTTTTCTTGGCTTTCTACATTGGGAGGAGCTTATTCAGCACTGGGGGACTATTTCGAGCATTGTGTATGTATTAATTTAACTTCTACACTACTGTGGCTTCAGTAAACATATTGTCATTGACTTTTGACATAATTATGTTGTAGGCACATTACATATAAGTAGTTCTACATGCAACAATGGAAGGAAAAGTTTGTCTATATCATAATTAAAGTTGCAATATTCCTAAAAGCCTTTAAAATAAGCAACAATATATATCCAATATAATCTAACCTATATAACAATATAGTCACATTATGAAAAATTAAATAATATATTTAATTCTCAGGCTGAAGAAGCAGGGAGAATATCAATCAGACAATATAAGTTATCCAAAATGTTGGGTGATGAGGGCCTCGCTGCTAGGAGCAGGTTGTATTCAGCTTTGGCTTATGCTCAGAAAGGTCAACTTAAATTATCGAGGCATATCATCAGAAATGTTGCAGCATTTGCAAGAGATATACATGATAATCGTCTAAATCGAATGTGTCAGGGTGTATGGGCTAAGATAAAGTACTTAAAGCAATTGAAATGTTCAGCTTATAGTGAGAAATAGTTTAATTCCATTTATAATGTTTTGTTTATCATGTTAATATTATGTTTTTGTGGTAATGCAAGGATGTGTTATAGATTGTTGTTGAAGTATAGATAACTTTAAAGCATGTGCCTGTAAAAATGATATATTGTTATTGTGATTTGAAGTATAAGGTGATATCTTCATATCTCATGAAAATAATATTTTGGCAAATTTTTTCTAATAGTTAACAGATTATTAGTATAACTTCTATATGACCTATGAATGTTGAATGTGTAAAATCTGAACAACTTGCATTTTTACATTTTCATATATATATTATACTAAAAGTGAATTGCAATAAAATGTTGAATTACTTATGCTTTTATTTTATTTTCATAGCATTCATGTTGATTTTTATTCAGTTATCAAGTTAACAAATTGCCGAAATTAAATATACCTAAAGTCGAAGGTAGTTTTAACTTGTTCTTTAAATGCAAATTCTTTTTTTTTATTGTCTTACTACGCGTGAATGTTTTTTGATTTTTATAGACGTAACGAAAACTGATGAGAATAATCTTTTTCAATTAAAATTACTTGCTAGTTTCCATAGTTGTAAATAAATAAAACAGTATTATATATTAGGTTTCCTTGGTAAACTCTTTAATCTGATACATGTGTAACGGCAGCGGCCATCTTGACGTAAACATTTGTTAATGAGTTTCACACGGAATATATTCTTCGTCATTATAATGTGTTAGCGTCATTATGTGACCTTAATTTGTTTAAAATCATCGAATATATACATAAATATACATTAACTAGTATTTATGTCGAGTAATACTAAGAAACGCATTAAATGCTAAATAATTAATTAAAGTCATTAAGTGGAATGACCATACCTACGTCACAAAAATGTAGAGATCGCATGTCTACAATTTCGATTAAGGAGTATTTTTATTAATGGACAAAAAAAAATACTCACTTTATTGTGAACAGTTTAAAACATGTTAGAATTTATTTTATACTTAAAATTTTTGCAGCACATTTTGAAATTTATTATTATAATATAAAACTAAAATCATAATGTATTCAGAGATATAGAATTATCAATAATTAATTTATACGAAACATCTAAAAAAGGAAAAATGTAAATAGAGAAATCAGTTAAAAGAAAAAAGTAAATAAATTTTAAAACACTTTATTAATAAACAAATAGCACCTTTTGGTAACTCGTTTCAAAAATTACGAAAAAATATCAATAAAATATTACTAAAATTAGTTGAGATTAATTTAGCCTTTAATTGTTAAAATAAGTTCAATCGCCAAAACAAAGATGCGTATTAAAAATCTTATACATATAATTGGATACACGGTATAAAGTCCACAAGTCCAATGTATAAGTCACTGGAAGTGTTTATCATACAATTCAAGAGTAACACTAAAGACTATATGTCAATATTACATTGTTATATAAATGTATATAGTCTATGTTTCTTTGGAGCAGAGTGGGCAAGCTAGGGTTCCCATTGGATCCCAGGCTGGCAACATTTTCGGCTGCTGCTTGAACACATCAAGTACATCGGATGGCACAAACTGTTTGTCTACCACCACCTGAAATTTATAAAATTATTTGTTAATATATAATGAAAATGAACGTTTATGGTATAAAAAAAGAAATTGCAATAATGACACCTATTGAGGAAGAATCTGTCAATATTTAAGTTCATGTGTTCTGATTGGTTCCTAATTTAAAACACCAACAAGGAAAATCATACATATTAGTAATATTAAAGTTAACAACAAAAATACAGCTGTAAAATAATATGTAACATGGACTATTTATGATAATTTGTATTGAAGGTGACTAGAACTCACATAAAACATAATATAGGTAAGGAAGAAAAAATATTCTTAAAATTACATGAATTTTAGTGAAACTGAGAATTATGTTCATTTGCTTTCCTTCAAAAAAAAAAGATATACATATATGTTTTTACATTGACTTAATAAATAATATTATGAATTTAAATTATAAGATATGGGATTTTGTCCATCTAAGTATGGATAAAGTCATTTGTAACAAACTATTTGATATTTTGGTATTTACCTCAAAAACAAATTCTTCAAACCACGACTTTGTCAGCAGTAGATATCCCTTGTCGTATTCTTTGTCACCATAGGAATTTTCCACTCGGAATTTCTGAATGTTGCCCTGTTCCTGATACATAAAAGAAATATTATTGGCTTAATTTAAAATGTATAGTGACAATGTAAAATAGCAGGTGCTAGGTATATAAATATATGAAAACTACTAATTAGTCAAAATTGTATTAGTTTGATGAATAATAGAGCCTATAGATAAATTGATATTTAGAATACAAAAGACAAATAATATGTAATGGAAAAACATACATATTATCCTCAATATGAGAGTTCTCACAAATGAAGTGAACATTGATAGTAAAATAAATTTTAGTGAATTATTTTTTTATAAATAGAATTTTCTAAACAAATTGAAACAATAGGTTGCAATGATAATTTACTTTTGTACAATACAAGAAGACTAAGGTTGATTGATAGGAACATACATACGGCTGGATGACTTTAAATTGAATTAGAGATTGCACAAATAAATATAATTTATAACAAATAGATATACAGGTTGACTGATGAATTACTATCGATACTTGAGGACGTGATATTTGACGATCATATATGACAAAATAAAAATTAATATAACATAAATATTAATAAACTTCTAAGTAAAGTTAACCAAAAGTTATGTAATTAATTACGCATCGTGTGAACACCCTACAGATTAGGTAAACACACACACACGCACACACGGTGTGCTGATACAAACACCACGCCGCCGCACGCGTCCACACTTGGAACACCTGGAACGTGTCCACACTTTATTTATTTATACGAAAATTTGGTCAAAAATTGAGTACCTATTTTTTTTACATAATTCGAATGAGAATCATGTACCGAGTATTCTCCTTCAATATTGATAGTAATTCACCAGTCAACCTGTAGAAAAAATCGATCAAAGTGGACAAAAAATATCACAAATGGACATATTATACCACAAAAATACCAACATAAATACAGGCAGTCCTCGTACTTACGGCATGTTAGGTTCTTGAAATACGCGACGTAAATCGAAACGACGTAAGTCGAGACATATTTTTTCATATGTTTACATGTAAAACTCAAGGGTTAGGTTCCACACGGACTCGAAATAATAAAAAAAACTGCATTTATAACAAAGGACGTACTTTATTATTAAAAGTAAGTTCTTAAAATAATTATATATTATGCACTTATGAAATTGCTAGTTATTTTTGGTATTTGTGTGTTATTTATTTTAATAATAATTATAAAACTTATACATATGTAATGATAAATAATAAATTAAACTTTTGGCTTAAAGAAACTATCAATTCTAGATTGCTTGGCTTCTTTCTTCTTGCTATCATACAGATCTTGGTAACAGTGGTAGGCTGCACAAATTTTGTTATTAACGTTAAAACTTCTCTCAAAATTAGGATCATTTTCTTCAAAAATTTTCATGGCATTCTTCAAATTTGCAAAGGCTACGGAAAGTTTTTCGTGTAAGTTCTTTTTCAGAGTCACTAATAGAAGAAGCTATTTCTTGTGACTCGAGTGCTTCCTTTTGTACTTGTGCCTCCAATTCAATAAGATCTTCATCAGTCAGTTCTTGCGAATGTGAGCTTAACAGATCATCAATATCATCAGTAGTAACTGCAATGTCAGGCAAACGGTTAGCGCCCCTCACGGACATTGACCTTGCGACAAGTGAATTCTCCGATATGCCGGAAATCGAAACAAATGACGTATGCCTGAGGAATAGTGTCAAAACATTGTTCGACGTAACTTGAAACGACGTAAATCGAAACGACGTAAGTCGAGGACCGCCTGTATACATTATTATATCAAATTTGTATATATTGTGTTCATTTACCCACTTTGTATATTTGGTTTGATTATCCTTCATATTAGCTATTATAACTATAATTATTATGTACTAACATCCGTCCCTACAGCTGTAAAGACCATAGCGTGCGTCATACACGAGTCTCCATACAAGAGACGATCTGCCTTGCAGAGTCCAATCTGAACCTCTGTGTTGAATACCAGACGGTAGTCCTGGCTGTGAACACAATATTTAATATATAACTTAAATATTCTATTGTTATTTATATATTACTAATGGAATTCAAATAAATACTGTGCCTTGTATAATATGACAATCAGCAAGTGAGAGCCTTTAGCAAATTCTTGTTTGATCCTCGGATTATTGGATATTTATAAAAAATATTTTAGATAGAAATTTTGTATCATCAAGTATATTTGTTATACTATGCAGTAATTAGGTTAATTTTCAAGGCAAAATTGCATAGGTTTTTACTGTGACTATACATGCATCAGGTGGTATTTAAGGTCAGACGCTATCCAGTTCTTAGACAAAAACATTGGATTATAGAGAGCGACAATATGGCAAAGATATATATTATTGTTGTATTTTAAATGCCTTCACTTCTAAGTTTCTTGATTATTTATATTTTATATTATAGTGTGTGTGGAATGAGAAACTTCTTTTTAGTGCTATATAATTAACTTACGCATCCAAGTCTTCAAGACCATTTTTCCTTTCGAATCTCTTACTTACTTCGGAACCGAACCATACCGCTTCACCACCCTTTATACTCTCCGCAACCACTCTACAATGAAAAAAATTATTAATTTTTTTATTAAGGTGTGAAATAACGTTATTGTTCAATATTTAGTTATACGAACTGCATAAGAGTCTCTATGGGTTGATTGTTGTATGCTGTTTCACGTCCTCCTACCACGTTACCGAGACACTGTAGGGTGTAGAGTGCGCCAAAGGGATTGGATGACCGCGGGTCACTCACCAGACATACCTGGGTACAGGGGTAGCTTCATTATAATATGTAGGAATTAATATTAGGTATATAGTTATGTTTTCATCAGTTGTATAAACTGATTGTTTTATACAATTTTCTAATACAGTCCCAATTAAACAGAATATAAATGACACTACTAATAAGTCTAATCGACTTTACTTTTTGACAGAGAATATTTTATATAGGATGAGACAAAACTCAAATGATCTATATACCTTATCATCTACATTGTACAATGGCTTCACATGGTTCTGGTAGAACTCTTGAGGTGTTAGAGGACCGAAGCTATTGTAAGCCTTCTCCTTGTTGTAGTACTCAAAGGTGAACTTGTCAGGAGGAGTACCTGTAATGGAGTGAGCATATAAAAACAGCTTCAAGGTATAAATGCTATAAGCCTGTTGCTAATATGTATAACGGCAGAAAGCTAGGAAAGCATATAGATTGTGGAATTCACAGACAAAGGTATAACAAAATGTAAAAAAAATAATGATGCTTTTGAATTTGGAACAAAGCAATATTTTGCCTTTGTTATACAGGGTGGGCCAAGAATTCGTTAACATTTGAATCTAATACCCTACGCAAGTAAATGCCGCGCGGGGCGCGGTCTTGTCACTAGCTCGTTTCTCGGAAATTTAGTCGCAATGGATCGCTTCACGGGGCCGCAGCGCGCTTACTGTGTGAAACAATTTTATTTAAACAACAATTCGCTTATTACTGTGAGACGCTTATTTCGTGTTGAATATGATATACACGACTTAAGTCAGTGTCCGAGTGGTCCTTTAATAAAGAAATGGGTGAAGAAGTTCGAAGAGACGGGATCTACACTAAATGTAAAGCAAACCGGCGGCCTACGGACTTCTCGGAGCGAAGAGAACGTACAGCAAGTTTCTGCTTCTGTTCGACATGATCCAGGTTTATCGACGCGCTAACGTTCGTCTGAATTAGGATTATCCCGCACATCGTGACTCCGTATTTTGAAGTTAGATTTGAAATTGCATCCGTATAAGATCCAATTGGTGCAGGAACCAAAACCTAATGATTTAAATTTACGCAAGTCCTATGCTGAAACAATGTTAGATCGATTCAGTAATTTTGATAACCTCTTATTTTCTGACGAAGCCCATTTTCATCTTAACGGACATGTAAACAAACAGAATTGCAGATATTGGAGCAGTGACAATCCTAAAGCTAAACACGAAAGGCCACTTCATTCTCCAAAGATAACTGTATGGGCTGCAATTTCAGCAAAAGGAATAATTTAACCCTACTTTTTTGAAGATTCTCAGCCGTTCAGTTACTGTTAATTCTACTCGGTATGTGAAAATGTTACGGGAGTTTTTGGCACCGATGCTACTGGAATTTTCTGGCAAAATCGTAACACATGGTTTCAACAAGATCTAGCCACTTGTCACACATCCAACGAGTCCCTGTCGGTGGTTAAAGAAATGTTTCCGAAAAGGCTGATTTCCAGACGAGGTGACATTCCATGGCCACCCAGAAGTCCAGATCTATCCCCAGCTGACTTCATTCTATGGGGTTATATAAAGAGTCGTATCTACATCGATAAACCAAATACACTACGTCAACTAAAAGAAAAAATCAGCGAAGAGATATCGACGATCTCACGGTCTCTGTGCGGACGAGTATTCGAAAATTTGGTTACTCGCTTAGAAGAGTGTAAAAATCGAAATGGTGGTCATTTAGATGATATGATTTTTAAAAAATAATTTCCAACTAATTAGCTTTCTTTTAATAAAACTATTTTTAAAATATGTCAAATAGTTTTTTTAAATGATTATTTCAAATGTTAACTAATTCATATCCCACCCTGTACTTATAGAGTGTATTAATAACAAACCTAGGCATGTAGCTACGATGTTGTATATAACGGCTGTCTGTTTGTCGATCGCGTTCTGAATGACCTCTTCAGACACCTTGGAGTCGACCATATCACGCAACTCCTTGGCATATTCGCGTAACTTTAAAAGAAAATGTTTTTAGATGAAGTTTTAAAAGAGACTCACTTGATTAGTGTACTAGTAAACTAAACAAATTTAGGAAAATCTATACTATTATATTTTATGCACCATATGTTAAAAGCTTAATATCTATAAATAATAATATACCTTAGTCTTGATGAGCGCGTTCATGTGCAGACTTCTCCTAGAGCTGAATGACTCCGGGAAGCATTTCTTTGGCATCAGACCGTACTTGTTAACCAGATTCACTATCATGTCCCACTGACCACCATCGTTTATTGGATCCTGAAACAGTATTATGTAATTAATTAAATTTCTTTTTAACATTTGCAGGTAACATAGCCAGCCAGTGAGATATTAGATTATTTTTATAATATAAATGTAAGCATAATAATGCAAAAAAATTAAATTCGCTTCAATTCGCAATATAAAGATAGGAAAGTATATGAAAAATGCAATATTGAAAATGCTTTGCATGAAAATGGTTAGTATTTAATTGCGTTCATTTCAATAAGGCAAAATAAGAATTAAAACATTTGAAAATTTATTTACATTATTGAAATAATTATGATAGAGGTTTTCCAGGAAACCATGAATCGTACAGCAAATAAATATTATCAACTGAATTTTGATAATATTGTATATTGTTCATGAGTAATGTTGGCTATTTAATGACACAGGTAATTTGTAAAACCAATTTTTAATTAACTCCTTAGATTCCATTATCCAGGTGTTGAGGTAATGAGGTTTATATTTTATAGTGATGTTGCAAGCATTAATTTTATTATTATTACAAGTGAATACAAAATATATTTCATATAATGGTAGGTAATATGTGTAATGATTGACAAATGCTTATCAATTCATTGTTCGCATATGCTACATGTTTGATAATGGTGATAAAACAACACTAAAATCAGCATAGCATGTACACATCATTTTATGAAATCTATGTTCTTTAATATTATAACCGATTGAATTGATTGATAGAAGATGTATTACTTTTATATAATTAAAATAATATTCATATTAAGGGTAATACAAAAAAAAAACAGTAAACCATTAAAGTTTACACAAACCATCAATTCTCAATATAGTTTTTACTTCATAGTTAGAGTTTCCTGTTAAAAAAATATTTTATTTGTGAAGTAATCAAGTTCTTTCAGTATTATAAAAAGTAAATGAAACTTTGTCTATCTATTAGTATGTTTTGTATATTAGCAACAAGTTTTATTAATAAATTATGTAACAAAGTAGCTCCTAGCAGTGATTAGTATATGAAACACAAATGTATTATGAAAAACAAATGCTATTGCAGTGATAAGTTTGACTTTATCATTAATTATTACACTCGTGTTATGAGAGATTGAGCAGCTGTTATCAAAGTCAATATCATTTATTACCAACACATATAGTTTACAAAATGATAGTAGAAAAATAAGTATTGTATGATATATATGGAGGATTATTTACATCAAACTGTTTGGAAGATATGTATAAATACTAATTAATAATGTATGAAGAAATGAGACAAGCAGAGAACAGGTATATTTAAACATTAAAGTAATTATATGTTTGCATATAAAGCAACCTGCCTAGCACAAGACATCCAAGAACAAAGCATATTTTATATTGAGAAAATTCCTTATAGTGTTGCATATAACATTCATAGGCATACATTAACATATTACATTACAAATCTTTGAATTTATATGACGATACCTTAAGCAGAAAGTTGACAAGTCGTCCGTCAAGCTTCTCCCCTTGTTTGGCTGTTTTAACAATGTTGTTCAACCAGTAGTGAGATCTCTCTATCTTATCCCAAAAGAATAGGTAACTGTAATTTAAATATGGCAGATTAAAATGATTATATGGTCCCAGTAATAACATTTGGTTCTGTTATATACAGTACAATACTGTATATAAAAAATACAGCTACGTGCAAAAGTATTAGGCACCCCTATTGTTAGTCACTATCTCATTATATTGCGGTCAAGTGTGTGTTTTATGGTTTAGCTATTGTATTAGCGGCAATTTTTAACCAAATTAAGAAAAAGAAAATATTTATGACATCCAGGTGTGCTCCTAAGCGGTGTTTCTTCGAATTTGCTTTTTTTGCGTTTCGGGTTATAGTGTGTTATCAGTGCTTGCAGTGAACATACACGTCTTGTACGCAACTATTCCTATCACAATTCTAAAGACTAACATTTAACGTGTTAATCATGCTGAAAAAATCTGAACTTAGTGCTGAACAGCGTCTAAGAATTAAGATTTTACATGAACAAGGCATGTCTCAGGTTAAAATAGCCCGAGAAGTGAAGTGCTCGCGATGTGCAGTTCAATATGCTATCAATCGCTTCAAAGAGACTGGCACCCATGAAAATAGACCAAGAACAGGCAGAAGAAAAGTTACTACTGAACGGGAAGATCGATTGTTGATTAGGCAGTCTCTACAAAACAGGAAAAAAACTGCTTTAGAGCTCGCTGCAGCATTATCTGAGGCAAGAGGCAGCTCAGTGAGTGTTTATACTGTGAGAAGAAGACTTCTTAAAGCTGGATTAAAAGGATGAAAGCAAGGAAGAAGCCGTGGCTGTCAGAACACAATAAGAAAAATCGGTTGGAGTGGGCACTCAAACATAGAGATTGGTCAGTGGAAGATTGGTCCAACATACTGTGGTCAGACGAATCTAACTTTGAGGTATTGTTATTTATTTTATGTACAATATTAAAACACATAAATGTTTTTAAAATAACGTACTGCAAGAAAAATAATAACTTTGAAAATAAATGTGTTTTTTTCGTTAGGCATAGGTGTTTGGAACACCCGGTGTGACTTATGTTAGGCGAAGGGTTGGCGAAGAATACAACCCAGAATGTGTGGTTCCCACTGTTAAGCATGGTGGAGGCTCAATAATGATCTGGGGCTGCATGGCTGCCGACGGAGTGGGCGAAATGGTGTTGTGTGAGGGACGAATGAATAGTATTAAATACACTGAAGTTCTGGAAACAGCACTAGCAACGTCGATAACGCAAATTTTCGGTGATACAAACACCGATGGCCTGAAATTTCAGCAAGACAACGCCACTTGCCACAAGTCCGCGCATACCATGAAGTGGTTTGCTGAAAATCATATTGATCTTTTGGACTGGCCACCACAATCACCAGACCTCAACCCGATTGAGCATATTTGGTCCATTTTAAAGAAAAATATCCGCAGGCACTCGATTAGCAATAAACAAGCTCTATTGGCCGCGTTACAGCAGGAATGGAAAAATATATCAAGAGAAGAATGTTTCAGGCTGGTAGAGTCAATGCCAAAAAGAGTGGCTGCGGTTATTAAGTCAAAAGGTGGACCTACAAAATATTAATTATTTTCTTAAAATAAACCATTGTAATCATAAATGCAGTTTTATTTACACTCGCTATGCTAAAACACCCTAAAACTTGTCTTACTGTAGGGTGCCTAATACTTTTGCCCGTGGCTGTATAAACTAAACCTTAGCAGTTTTATATTAAAGAAATTTGTATATATATAAAAAGATTATATAAATTTTATATTTTACAGAAGAAATTTTCTATTTTCACACAAACAATAAAGCTGTCTTGTAAAGATTATTGTTATCTGATAAGTATGTATGATGATATAATAAATATTTGTTGTTTACATTATAGTTACTTTATTTCAACTTTTTAACATCATATTTTTACATAGACATGAGATTCATAATTGTTTAATTTTGTATACTACCAAAATGGCTTAATTTCTAACCTTACTGTATACAACCTTTATTTTAACCTTTTAGCTTGAATGAGTAAGAAAAATAAATATACCTTTGTGAGAATTCAAACTCTTCAATGCCATATTTCTTCATAAATGGCAGTCTTATTACATTTAGAGCAGCAAATAGCCAGCACCGTCCAGAATTTTCTTGGTTGGTCACAGGCTTTCCTTCTGACTCTATCTATAAATGTTGACAAACATGAAATTTTTCTATAACACTATTGAAAAATATGTTTGTCTAATATTCTGGCAGCTCCTAAATAGATGCCAGTAATTATTACCTTAACATTGTAAACATGAAGAGATCTATCAGTCTTTCTTCTGCTAATAGCCACTTCAAATGGATCAAAGCGGGTGCAAACATTTTGAGCTAGTTCATTTTTAGGACAGCCGTAGAAGTCATTTTTCAGTTTATCTAAAGTTTCAAGAGTCAAAGGTTCTGAAAGAAAAACAACATTGAAAAATCCTTTGTTAGATCTCTCTCATGGTATATTTATACATTACTATAGAATAAATTATATTCCATTTCCCTTCCAATAAGTCATAAATAGAACTGTGATTCACACTAAACTCTTTATTATTATTATATCAAATAACTTTCTTAGGGGTCTGATAATAATTTTCATGTGACTATATTCTTTAAAAGCTATGACAATACAAACCCTGACTCCCAAAGTCTCCTTCACTTACACTCTCCAGTTTGTATTTAATTAAAACAGATGTTTCATACAAATGAACTCACTTGAGCAACATTTAGTATTCTTGTATCTTAAAAATTTTATATTCACAATTCTATATAAAGGTAGTTTCATAAACACGTTCATTTCATGTTGTACCCATTATAATAAAATTAAATATAGTGAATCTTTTAGGTTTTTAACCCCTATATTTCTTACGAAATATTGAACTGACAAATACTGATTGACAAAGATATTTTTTTTTATTGCAGTCCTATAACGTTTATATACGGTCATACTGTTAATTTATAAATAAAAGAACGTTGCCACGTTCGTAAATACAATAGCAAAGAGGTTGAAAAACAATATAATTAACAAAGGTACTTACTGGAAGACATAGCAGCGGAAGTTATTTTTATTCTAGAAAAACTGTTAGTAAAAATACGTGTTAATAACTTGGGATTTATAATCATTTAATTTAAAACTGAAAATAAATTACCCCAATAAGCCTCAACAGAGCAGTTTCTAGCTATCTAGCTATACCTGTAGAGGTTGAAAATTGAAATCTGCTAAGTAATTTGTTAGGGTTGCCAGTTTAGACACAACAGAAATGTATTATTTAATACTTTATATTTTATTGACAATCCTTAAAAAATGCCATTTATACATTATACTTTTCATATTTGGAAGAATTTTACCTACAATTTTATTATGAAATGAATTTAATTGTTATGTAGGTATAGTAAAAGCACAAACTTAAATAAATAAGTAAAAGAACCTCCTCCTTTAAATAAATATTTTTAGTTACACATACAAGATTAAATCTAAGTTCTTACTTATTATATTTTTTGATAGGCTTTAGTATGGTCATATCGTACTATAATTTAAGATAAAAGAAAGTAATACCTGCATGCTGTCTACATATAAAATAATGGCGATATTTTTAAAATACATAATTAAGTGTAATAATTTGAGAAAATAAATTTTAGATTAGAGTTTTGGGAAAAAAAAATCAATATCTTTTGTTTTAGCACAGTAGGTAACACCAATACTAAGGGTGAGTTACATAAAGGCTGAATGTATTTCACCCTTCGTCTAAATAGTTAATAAATTTATGTAAGTTTTAATTATTCTGCTGCTATTTAATATAAAAATTAAATAAAAATGGCATTAAAAGCCTACGAAGATGCGTGTATGAGAGCTGAATTATTTGGACAACCTAAACCCGACAGAGATGAGTTTCTGTCAAAACATAAACATTTAGATGTCTCGGAATTTGAAGAAGTGGACATAAAGACCACAGAGGTAATTTTTTAATTATTTGTAAAAAAATAATTTCATGCTCATAAATATTTTAATCATTATTAAAACATCGATCGTCAACTTTGCTAATATTTTTCTGGCAGGATTTTGTTTTCTAAATCGATTTTTATTATGTAAGGCAATAAATTTATGTACCTACCAAATGAGTGTAGTATAATAAAATATCTTTTTTGTGTATCATACAATAAAAAATAGTGATAAACCTTTTCGTACTTAAAAACAGTACGTACGTCCTTTATGTAACTATAGCTACGTGTACTGCGGCATAAAAGCGAATTATAATGCAGTTATGTAAGTTTTTAATGAAAAACGTCGATTTTATTGCAAAATAATTTTGAAATAACTTGTATTAAGGGTTATAATTTTTTTAGGAAAATTTTATGATATACCTGCTTACAAATTTACAATTAATTGCTTAGATTCAATTTAATATAAGTTATAACGTATGTGTATTTCAAAGAAAACCTTTCGATTTTTTTTAAATTTATTTTTTTATATTTTGCTCTAATTAATAAAAAAATATATATTTTTAACATAAGAATTCTGTTTAGCTTAGGAAACCATTATGTAGTTTAAAAATTAATAATTTTATTATATAACTCATTTTAAATATTATTGCTTAGCGAGTTTTAGAAATAAAATATTTTCTCATTAACATGTTTTGCTTCTTGTTCTTTGTTTGTATAGTCATCTCATAATTTTTTTTTAGACTTTCTTTCTTGTCTCTTAGAATTTCGGTTGCCAGCCTTTTTAAAAATCTAGAAAGATATTCACAGGGAATGATATTACAGACTGTTTTCAAAGAATCTCTTAAGTTTTGACAAATAAATATAATAAATAATAGGTACATAAATAGACTTTTCACTATCAGCCAGATATACGTCTCCGTTAATTTTACCATCATTATTGTATTATGATGCTTATAATAAAGTCATATTTGTATAAACAAATATCTACTATGTATTAATTTAAATATAGGTACATTTTTGAAGCGTAGATATTCTTTAATAGGTCAGTCCCGTAAGTTTTAGAGCATTTATATAAATGTATCACGAAAATAAGGGTATGTGCAATAGGAATGTCCTTGTAATATAAGAAAGAGCTCACGAAGACGTTAAATAATCGTTTAAACTGGGTTAGATTAGATGCACAACGTGTAACACTTATTAATGGTATCAAATTTGAAGGAAATTTTACCAATCACAGTGGATATGTAGTTTTGTAGATATCATATATCTTTTTTTTTCGGGGAGAAATCCGCTTACAGACTGCCCACTGCTCTGGTATGACAGTGGGATTTGTGTGGGGGTAGCCCAGAGCCTGATGATGTTGGCCCTGGGAATACCCAAAAAACTCCCCGGCTTCCCTTCCTGCCCATATTGGGGGCGATTTGGGGCCTGCTAGAGCATTTCACCAATTCATAGATATCATATATCTATATGTGCAATTGTTCCATATGTGCAATATACGGAAAAGTTACAGAAATGTAAAAGCAATATAAAATTAAGTCGAACAGTCCACATTTAGTTCTCGTTATTAAAGAAGATTAGTAAGCGCTTTTCTAATAAGAATTTGTATTCTTGTAACGACTTCGAATATTAACTACAAATTCGGATACCCTGTCAGCTTGTCAGATCCTAAACGAGCGCATCTTTTACCCATAGTGGATGGGTAAAAGATAGGTCAAAGACGGGTAAAAGATACAAAAGTTGCGAATTTGTTGATGCCCATATCGGATATGACTTAAGGGATATGTGCTTATCTTTATGTGTCCCACCATGAGGGCATTAAGAGAATGCAGATTCACCATTTATGGTATTGAAAAGATTGATAGTATTTTGTGGAAGACCGACAAATGTAAAGGCGTCAGAAAGGAGTTTTTACTAACAAATGTCAAGGTTCCAGCAGGTGAAGAGACAAAGAAAACAATCTTTTAGCGATTTGATGAACAATCAATCTTTTATTAATGGAATTGGATGAGAGAATTGTACTGACAGTTACAACATAAAAACGATTTAAAATAAAATATTTTATTTTAACACAAATAATTGAATATTTAGTCAACAAAATTATTTGAGTCATTCGGTAACAGCCAATTCTTTCAGCGTTGACAATCCGGAAACAATAACATCAAATTATCTCCGATAGGCCGTGATGACGATCACTAGCAGAAACCTTCAATGAGAATCAAATTGTCCTAAGAATATCGTGTCACTTCTATACATTCAGCACACATGTTTCAGAATCACGTAATAAAATTATAAACCACTAGAAATAATCAAATAAAGGGAGAAAGGAAGAAAAGGAATTGATAGTTTTATAACATGTTAATTATATAAAAGATCTGTTAATTCAAAACATACGAATTTCTTTTTTTAACTCATTAAATTGGTAATATTGTTAAGTTTTTAAACTAGAATTAGTTACCAAGAATTCTGTTAAATATAACTAGATTACAGAGAATTCAAAGGTCGGTTTTACAACTATCTACATTCCAGTAGCTTCAATATAAATAGCTGTAGATATGCATGAGATAATTTAATAATAAAAGTGTGTGCTTCAACGAACAATGTCACCGATATTAGGTATATGTATTAAAAAATTAAAGAACAATAGGTACAAGAAATACACAAAGCAGAACCTTAATATATTTTGTTCTACCTATTGATGGATTATTTTATCAGTTACATATAACTTATAACAAGTTTTTAATTTATGAAATGTAATGATTGATCATAATTTATATATTTGCTAATTAATATGAACATTGGATAATGACAGTGGGTTTTTTTTTTATTTATAAGTTTTTATTGTTCAAGATCAGTAATTTTCAGAACAATTGCTATTTATTTAGAACGTTAAATGGAATTAAGAACGACATATTCATGTTAAATGTCATTTATAAATTACATTGTTCTTTATTACGAATGATTTTTTTGTTACAATTTATTCTTCATAGTTATTATCTATATATTATTATGGGATTAATATTATATGACAGCCAACAATATTATTTCATACTTTTTATTAATGTGTAATAAAAACTGTAATAACAAACAATCGAACTTTAAATCATTTATTCAAATACAGACTTGAGAATCCCTTTCTAGTCAAGTCAAGAAACTGTTTTCTATTATCCAAAAGATATATATATTTTTTATTTTATGCCATTTCTATAATTCCTATAAGAAGTTTTATTAAGTTACTAGTAACTAACATGATAATTTCTTCTGTAATCTCTATCTGTGAACTATTTTTGTACGTGACACTTTTCAGTCGTTCTCCAAGTTAAATCACTGTCTAAGTCTATATTTAGAAAGATTTGAGAGTACATGGGATGTGACCTGTGAATAAATTATTTGTAGTAACATAAATGTATAAATATATGTACGATAATGTTTTATTCATGAACAAAAGTAATGAAAAGATGGAAAATTATGGAAATTATGACTTTACTGGTTAAGTTATATTAAATACAGCTGCATAAATAATATTTATCATGAATATTTCTTTTTTTTAAATTAAATGTCTGTGTTTTTAATGTGTGTATATTTTTTCAAGTGCATCCGATTATTTACATGATGTAAATGTGGTATATAAAATATGTTTTAATATTATTATTTTTTTTTTTAATATTTTTAGTTGGTTTCTGAGTAGTAAAATCTATTTAATTAGGAATTTTCATATTGATTTTCTTTATTCAGAAAGAAAATATTCTGTAACTTTCATAGGCATAAAATTATTGTGAACATTAAATAACAGTGTCCATAATTAATATTGTATTATTATCTAAAGGTCATCTGTACTGCAAAATAAAATTAAAGTCTTTAAAATATTAAGCAAAATACAGGTAATGATAAAAAATTATGCATAAATCCCTATCTTATGTATTCATAATTATAGGACCTTTAATTATAAAAGTTAATTTCCAAATAGCCATTCAATTAAACCTTTAGAGTTTTAAGAAAGAAAAATTGTTACCATTACGTACTTAGTTATAATAAACTTATGGTAAAGTTACAGACAAGAACTTCAATACATAATTATAGCTATGTACATATTTGCTATGCAGTAACTACTTAACGAAGACGAAATAAATACGACAAACTTTCTTTTAGAAAAATATATTTTTAAGTGTAAATTGTGATTCTATATTAATCTTTCTATATTTTAATTATTATAAAACATCGTCAATTTAGGTAATAGAGCTATACCTAGAGAATAAAAGAATTCTAATTTTTCTAAGTTTTCATCCCATTACAAGAGAATATCTTGGTTGTATTATTGAAGATGCTTTTTAATGCTTTCAGAATACGGCCATGTTGGACGATGACTTAAAAGAAGCTAGTGGAGGTCTGACTGAGTTAAATACAATCCTTAATTCAACTCAAACAAAACTAAACCGGTTAAAGGTAAATGAAAAATTTTAATGTTATTAAAAAAATATTAAATTGTTCGTCTTTTATATTGTTCATATAAAACATTTTATTCCTCGCCTTTTTAAAATGTATAACAATAATTTTGGTAACAATTTATACAATTAAAACAATCAAATAAAACGTCAGTATATATAAACGTTTAAACATTCTGCAGGGCGTCTGCGGCACAGTTACGAACTTCTTCCGCATTAAACTTGCGGCGAAAGACAATTTATCTTATTCCAGCGAACCAAGTTATATCGGTCAGACGAATTACGATAAGGATTATATACCACCGAAAAATTCAGACGTGGCTTTTATAAATACAGGCCTTGGCCCCGACGACAATGAAATGACACCTCGCGCGAACAAACACAAGCAAAATGGCGCTGACATTAATTCCGCGCTAGCAGATTTAGAAGCAATGGAAATAGTCGAGAATACATCTTTATTGGGTCAAGCGGCTGTTTTCGATCACCGTAAGCAAATTACATCTCAAATAAGCAAGTTGGATAACATGATTCTTCAAGCAGGCAGAGCTCAAGACTCATTGAACAGTCAAAATAAACAAATGAGGGCATTTCTTCGATAATGTCCTGAGAGTTACGCATGTTTTTTCCGCTATAGCCAAATTACTTCGAACATCTCTTAAAGCTTCAAGATTTAGAATATATACTTGTACTTGCGGTGTTGGTTGGCATATAAATATGTGTATAAATAATATATTCTATATTATTAATTCCTTCTAATGTTAACCAACTGTTAGAAAATAGTCTAATATAGACTAGCTGTGATTTCTAATGTATATGTATTTAATATATTTTAAAACTTTTAGCTCTAAAAACTAAAACAAACGAGACGATTTCTTTCAGTCCCGAAACAAACAGCTCACCAACCTATATTTAACGTCTCGTAATGAAATATTCATATACTTTTTGTTCTATAGTTTAGAATGATGTAACTTCTTTCCGCTTGCGAAAAGTTATACTGAAAAAAATACAAAGGAATGAAAAAAGAACAAGTTACTGTTGGTGACTGTTAAAAGATATTTCTCAACATTTTTTACAAAACTTTTCCGGAATCATGAAAATCGTCTCTTTTGTGTTTCTTTACTCTGTTAACAATTGTGAATACTGGCTTGTAATTACTTAGTTGTTTAGTTAAGAGAACTTTTTTAATAACAATCTTATTTCTCTTTATTATTCCTACAAAATTTCTTTATTACTGACAAAGTTGAAATAGGGTTGTTAGCATAACTTCCTACAATATTTGCACTTGAAAAATGAAATGGGATTATAATGCATTGCGAAATAATTGAAAGAGAATATTTATTATACAGACAAGATATATGTATGTATCCTTAATACTATTATATTCTATTTACTGTTCTAAAGCAAATGTTGAGTAATCCTCTTACCAGACTCTCATGCAAACGTATATTTAATAAACGTCTGTGTTGTGGGTATTCGCATATTAGTTGTACAACTTTGTATAAGCTTCTCTGGCTCTATTGTACTTACTTTAACTAACTACGGTACTAAAATATTTCATATTCTGTATAAATTATTTTCATTTCGGTGAGCTAAAGAGGTTCTAGTGTTGGTAAATCTTATTGTGATGTGGTTGGTGCTTCTCTTGTTATAAAGTATACTCTATTGAAAGTGGTGTTAAAATGCTGCTGATGTAGATTTTGTAATCATAGTATGTTGTATGAAGTTACGAAATGTATTGATATATTCAACGAAGTTTAAACTTGAATCTAAATTATTTTTCATATAGCTTAGGCAATTATATTGCGATTTAGTATATTTTTGGCTGTATATTAATGATTTGATAGCTTGATGACAAATAATAGCTTTATATATAGGGTGATATGAAATGTCAGATAGAATTCTTTAAATGCATAGAAATAAAGTTATTTTTAAGCGCTTTACTGTGTGTATTATTGTATTACTTATATTCATTATATCCTCATTGATGATATTATAAACATTTCACTTCTAGTTACAAACCCTTATACGTAATATTCGTATATTACGAAATATTTTCCTACTAGTCGTATGTTAAATTACTTATACGAATAAATGTATCGTGCCGCTAACACTATTCCTGTATGTCATTTTTGAGCTGGCAGAAAATAATATAATAATTACAATAATCAGTGCAATGTTATTATAAAAATTATATTATCGACTTCAAAGTCTTTATTTTCAATGAAAGACCATGAAATAAATAGTTATTTATAATACTCTAATATCGTATAATACAAACATGTAAGCAGCATAGTTAAGGTGTAAAGGTACAATTTTATCCAATAATACAGTTATATTAGAGTGTTGATCAAATTGAGCCAGTGTTATCGGAAGTGCATTCTGAAGAGAACATGAACATCAAAGACCTATCGACATTGCCTTGTCAATGAGACAAGGGCAAACAAAAACGTTAAACGCAATCACATCAACCGTGAAGTCTTCAAATATATAAATGTTCTTATTATCCCTGAGCTATCAATCTTGCTCAAATATCCATTAGAAATGTTACTACTATTCGTTCTCACACATTTAATTGTCTTCATAACAGCCAATCCACACCATAAATACCCGTACGTTTTTCTTCTCGACGTCGGCAATGAAGAGATAGATAAAAGTGATATTGAGCAAATCAGATTGACTGTTCCTGGAGGGTCAATGGCTGTGAAGTACCCCGCTGAGGGTGATGGTGACTTGATAGGGCACGTCAGAATAACTGCTATCGATTTTGGGATTGATTTAAAAGCTAGCATCGCTGAAGGCGGCCCTGGGTACAAATATGTAGTGATAGTCTTTTCTGGTAATCCAGGGAAATCTTATGACGCTGTTGTTTCCATACAAACGCTGCCAGCTGATGATGTTGATGACGTTAAGAGTGATGATGATGATAATAATAATGATCTGTCAAATGGCGCTGATGATGAGACTGATGATAACAATAATGAAGACACTATCCAAGACGATACTGGTTCGGAATCGATGTACGTAACCAATAGCCAATCTGAAGTGATGCAATCCACTTCCAATGTTTATAAATATGCTGTCAACGACGTCTCTGTTTCTGGAATGCAAGCGTCAGATAACGATTTACATGAATATGATGGAAATGAACAGGAAGAGATCAATGTAAATAGTGATGATTACGCCAAAGAAAATACTTATACAAAAGACGATTCTTCCGAAAGTGATTCATCTGTTGCCGCTAGTAATACACTGTCCGATAAATATATAGCTTTTAAGCCTCACATCTACGGAGGTATTAGATTTTACCCTCAAGCCGCGGTTTACACCCAAGATACTTATGAACAGAATGATAACACGCCTTTATCATTCGATGATGGTAACCAAAATGATTATAAATCTAATAACAACCAAGTCGACGATGATGATGCTTTGACTGTAGATTATTGAAAAGAAAATAAATTACTTATACCATTAATAGAAAAGAATGGTTTGCCCAAATAACTTGATAAGTTGTACATTTTTTTAATGTTAAACAAACCAATTGAAATGACTCCGTTGTTTCAAAAGGAAGAAATATGTATCGAAAAAATTTTGTGTGTAAATTTAGGAATCAATATTAAATAGATAAAATTATTACTCTTCGTTGTTTACTTATATTGTTCACAATATTTTATGACTAGAATAGTGAGTGTTGTTGCCAAAGATCGAATCAATACGTTATACATAATATCAATTATTATAGATTCAATAAAACAAAAGAAAATACTTTTTAGAACAACACGTTAGCTATCTCTGTATAATATCATCGAAGTAATTTAACTTATAATTTATTTAATGAACCCTGAATTTTTTATCCATAAAAAGAGCTTAAAATAAAATGAAAAATCTGATAAATTTAAGTGCGACGATTCCTGTATGAATGATAGATGTACAGATAATTCATTAAACGGTACAGGTTTTTAAAATAAATTATAATGACGTAATAAATAATAAAGCAAACACTATTCTTAGGAAGTTTTACTACGGTTTAGGAAAATTATTGTCCTCTTGCTTCGACATACGTACGTTATATACGTATATTGTTATATAACAAACTGTAAAAAGGTTTTTAAATTCCAAAAAGCTTTATTTTTAATGAATATCTAAAAATTACTTTCGGATTTTCCTTTCCGATACTTACTAAAATAAATTATTCTAGAATGTAGTTTAACTGGAAATTTCCGCAGAGATAACATACATACAATTAAAAGTTAGTTTTTATGTTGACAGCACAATTAAGTGTTTTAAATTATATAGACGCGATATGTTTAGGTAAAACGATAAGCGGAAAATTAAAGAAAAAATCATAAAAAAAGTGATAGTTACTCTTCAAAATATCAAAATCTATAATGGACCTACCATATTACGATTTGAAAAGCCCTATTCAAACTAATTTGATTTAAGAACTTAGATTAAGATAAGAAAAACAAACACTTTGTATTTATTATGCATTTGAATGCATATGTTTTGTGGCAAACGGTATTTCAATTTACTTTAATGGATACGTGTACAAATCGAGCCATCGGATATCGATAAGCCACCATTATATCAACGTACTCGTGTGGTGTGGGCGTACACGCGCTCGCTCCATATATGTATATACACGTGAAAGTAATTTTTACCGTCTAAATGATAAACTCGGATAAAATAACGAAGTCGTACTCTGTATGGGGTAAAAATCAAAAGTATTGAAGTTTTACACGTTCCGTCATTTATAATGGCCGATAATTTCAATGACAATGACAGGTTCGTGATTGAAAATCGTAAATAATAAAAAATAACATATTTATGTTTAATCATAATCATGATTATATCAGTTAGTATTTTATTCTTGTATTATGAGAGGAACCCTTAATATTAGTGAGCTACGTAACTTTTATATCTTAATAAAGTTTCCATAAATAATAATAGCTTCACCATTAATATTTTCAATTTCAATGTTAAATATGTCTTATTTTTTTATTGTTTTGATATATAACTTTAACCAGTGATTTTTACCTTATTGTTAAATAAAGTTATGGACCATTTCAATAACTAAAAAAAATTTAAGATACGATCAAAAATCATAATTGTAATCATCAGTGAAAAAAAAATTACGAACACAAAAATTAAAAAAAAAACCTTTTTTAAGAAAAAAATGAACAATACGGTGTTTAAAAATGGAACAATATTCGTTGATCTCATACAAACAAAACAAACGCTTCGATAACTGAATTCACATCTGTATGCACTGACGAGTGACGTTGCTCGGTCGGGCTGTGTAACGGTCAATAAAATTGCAAATTTTGCTTTTTGAGGCAAAGAGATCTATCGAGATCAGCCCGTTCCATTATTCCAGATGTTTTAACAATCACATAACAGTTCCACGAAATAAGGCTAAAGTCAATAGTTTTCCTTTTATCGTTTTGTGGACACGAATGGGAGCGAACGTATATCTGTAATTTTTTTATTACTTATTTAACTTTTGTCTTGTCATACCTTCAATATGGAGATGTATATTATTGTATGCCATTTAATTACTAATAAAACGTTTTGACATTTTTTATAGTATAAAATTATGAAGGCTATACAATAAAATATAAACAGCTGAAACAAATTATAAATGTATTAATTTATTACATAATAAAGTATGTTTTTTATTGTCATGGTCAGAAAACAAAAAACGTTTTGTTTGAATACGCTCTAGACTATTTTAAAATTCGTTATAAAATATTTCATGTATAAAACAAAACTTTGCGGCTGGTCGCTGCATATTTAGAACAAAAACGGTGACCGAATGAGATTTGAAATGGAAATGTCATGTCGAAAATAGATCGAGTGAACCGCTATCGAATAAGTACATGAGAGTTAGACAGTTATATACATTTTTTATTTAAGTTAACTACTTATTTTTTCAGCTATTCATGTATAAGGCTACCCATATGGAACAATAGATTTATTTTAAACTAGTTTTTGCCCGCGACTTCGTCCGCGTTAATTTCGTCGTTAGTAATATAGGTATAGCTGACCGGGCGAACTCTATTCCGTCTTAAATAACCCGGTATTGGTATTTATTAAATTTCTACTATTTCAATCAAACAGAATGATTGACATATTAGTTAGTTGTCAAGTCTAATGTCAAAAAATCGTTTGTATGGGAAATAGAAAAGAGCTGTTTTTAGGGTTTTCCCGGCAATTATTCCAATTTTTCTCACCTTTTAAATTTTCCCTGGACTTCCAGGAGTATTTCAAGATTAAAATTAGCCAAATCGGTTCAGCCGTTCTCGAGTTTTAGCGAGACTAAGGAACAGCAATCCATTTTTATATATATAGAAGATAGAAGATTAAACAACTTAGATTTTACTATGATTTTCTTCAATTTTCATCTGTCCAAACACTATTATGACTGTGAAGTTTACTTACAGTAAAAGTATAACTACAAGTAAACCTTACCGATGCAACATATATGCTACGAAATAATTTTCCTGTTACGCTATATACATTTTATTTTATATATGTTTGAAATTGAATTAATTTCAAGGTTTTTAAAATAAGATATGAAAGCCAAAAGGATTATAAAGTTTACAAACATATCATTTGTATTGGTTTAATAATATCTCTAATGTAGATCATTGGGTGCCCTAATTATTGTCGTATGATTCACTGTAACATTTATCGTTATGTTGGATTTATGATTTATATTAGAAATAATTATTTTGTTTATTTGACATAAACTATGTACAACAAAATTTTGATAATCTGTATGTAATCTGTTCAATTTATCTGTACAACTTTTATTTATTAATTTATTTTATAGTATCACCAACAGAAATGACAATAGTGTTACAAATATTATATAGTTAACAATTGATCACACTTGATAATTGTATTTCTTTTTATAGGTAATCATAGCATGCACAAAATATATTACGAGTAAACATGAGTAATTATCACAAGATTGTTTTCTTTGGATCAATTATATAATTAAAAAGAATTTGAATTATTTAACAGTTTTATAACAATATCAATTGCTTTGTATTTAAATGAACATATTAAACGCAAAATAAATTAAATAAAAAGTAAGCATTTTTTAAATTAATTTTGAGTTAATAACAATAATTAATAATTTTAGTTTCAATAAAATTAAAACTTAAATAAATTGATAATCTATAATCTCTTTTATAATATTTCTTTAAATATCTGTTCATTAAAATAAAAACAAAGATCTTTTGATTGAGCATAACATATTTTAACAATCTATTGTACAAAAAAATACAAACAATAGCCCTATATAGAAATAAACTTTCAATTTTATGTGTGCTCAATTGAAACAACGAGTCCGTCCTTCGTTCAAATGCTATCCATTAAAAAAAATAATGACAATAAAGTGCAATTTCAATTTTACGAGTACCCTGACATTTACAATTAGAGTTGATTTCAGGTCGAGTGGGACACGTGTAATAATTTTGTAAATAACACTAAGTGGAGTGTAACCAAATGAATCTTATTTTAGACGAGGGCTTCCTTACCTACTGGATGTTGGTTGATCGTTTTTATAACATCTAAATCGGGCTGTCGAGTCATTTGTGGGAACGAGGAATCGTCGTTTTATTCCACATTAGTCTCATTTACTTCCAAAGCAGGATGTTACGTTTCTTCTTCTTCTACCTGGCAATTTCCCAGCTATAGCCAGGGTCTGCCTTACATGTTGTGAATAGTTTTTGGCTATTTGTTTTTACGACCGGCCGCCTGCCTGACATCAACCCTCTTAAGGGAATCAACATTAATCAGTGATGTCTAAATACTCTTAGAAAGTACATATTACGTTACGTTACGTTTATTTGATATATTTTATAATTAAAGAGTGGTATTAGTTATATTGTCCTTCTATTATGCTAGCTATATCTTGAAGTGTACGACTTTCAGGACGTGGTAGGTTAAGTTCTATCGATCTAACCCATTCTTAGTCGACCTTCGAGACGGTTACATGATTCAATTGTTATCATGCATACATCATGAACTATTACAAGTGAATAATGTTACTCATGATGTTCACGATTTTTTTCCTATATCGAAGGCATAGAAATAAACACTAAAGGGAAAGTTGATGATATAAAGTTAATTGCATGATTTCAGTTAAAACAGAAGCCGAACTCTTTTATAGAATTCAGGGTTTAAACCATCGATGAATTGTTCAGGAGGGTAGGTCAAACCTTGAATTAACTTCCATCCTATCCTCGGACCCATTGAATTTACGTGGACCGATAAAAAAATCTACAACCGCATAACATAATAAAGATGTATGTATAGTAAAAATATAATTTCATTTACTTCCTAAGGTAATATTTATTTCAGAAATTTTGAATATGTTGTTTAATTTAATGTATTTTAAAATATGATGTATCAATTTTCCCATTACACTATAATTAACGTTAAAAGATAGATACTATCTTAGCTACTTGGAAATCTTTTTGTAATCAAAGATCTTGTTACAAGTCAATGTCAAAACGCCTTTTATCTCTCGTCTAAGCTCTCACATACTAAAGGTGGCTAGCATTAGCCCGAGTACAATAGACCTGTTTAATTAGTTAAGCTCTAGAACTTTCTATATAGATAATCTGTCTAGAGGTTGAAAAACTTAAACAAAGAGGAAATATGTATGCTCTCATAAAATATTTTATTTATATTTATTTGTAATAAATCTTTTTAACACAAATATTATCGAGAATTATAATAACCAAGCCGGTTTTAAATAAATTCCGTGGTGTGAATATAAAATTCTTGGTAATTTTATTTGTAGTTGACATAAGTCGTAAATTTTCTATATTAAAATTTTTAATATAAAAAACCCGTACTAGGCATAATGTCCTCACCTAATATCCTGTATTAATTTAGGCTTCAAAAGGCATATTATTGACGGGAATTTTCACAATTGATGTTTTTGTAATAGGCGCATGATGTTAAACATATTTGCACGAATTCCGTATATAGATTACATGAAGCAAATATTGATAAAAGTGAAATTTTCCACTTGCAACATAAATTCTACGCCACCTGCTACACTCAAGGTTCAGGTGAATAAATAAATTTGAGAGTTTACAGTTCAAACGTCACCAGTTTATTGTTCTCTGCACCAGAACTACACTTGGCGAAATAATGTTGTTTTATACTAATATTTTTAAAATCACTATAATGCTGCAGAACTATATTGCACTAGGTTTTGCCAGCGACTTCGTCCGCGTCGACATCACAGTTGTTTTCTGACATTACGGCCACTGAATCTGCACTGCACTTCATGGTTCCATCCTTGTAGTTTTAGGGTTGGGGTCGGTATCAGGATAAAACGTAGCCTATATGTTCGTATGATTTCGTTTATCTCTATAACAAAATTCTTTAAAATCGGTTCAGTGATGTAGTCATGAAAAGATAAACACAATTACTTTTACATTTACATATTAGTAGGAATTATGAAATCTGCAAGAATTTTCATGGAGTCCTTTGTCCTTTATCGTTCATGCATTTCATCATAATGAACGGTATATAATATCTCTTTACTCTGGCAAAATTCAATTTTTAGTTATATGTATAGAAACTACGTTAAAAATCAAGTGATCCTTTGAAAGTATCATACCTTATTGTTTTTTTTACTCCACAATATTTAACGAATGTTTTGAGTTGTCTGAAAAGGTTAAGTCGTAAACACGGGTTACCAGGCTAACATGTCCTTGTAGGAGATAGGATAGAAGCTTTCTTTCTCTATTTCATCGCAACGCTTTTATGCTTTGGCTCTTAAGGTAGAAATTTCAGTGGCAGCTGGAAATCGATAAATTCCCTTCATACATTTTCCGCCAATAGGATGATTATTTTATATGTGTTTAATTAAATGGTATCGATAGTTTGGTCGTTATTCCAATTAGTTTAAATAATAAGAAATACTAAGAGGTGAAGTTAAATTTCTACATACTACATGTATAAAAGAAATAATAATCGTTTTTTATTTAGGTAATGTGAATGAGATATTCGTCTTCCCGCATTTTATTCTTATATTTTTTGGTTACACTTTAATAAAGTATTGGTCTATTCAGATTTTCATGACGTATTTTTTTCTTTAGATCGTAATCTGAACGTGCAAGTAACTTTCGTTAGCATTATAACTTAAACTAATTATGCTTCAAAAACGATTAATTTTCAGTTCCGGAAATCTTTTTTTATAAAAGAAGACTAGGTATATAATAATACCTTATCTATATAATAATATCTTTTGCAACTTTTATTCGTCTTTATATAGGAGGGACAGTAAAGGTTATATTCATTTCTTTTATATTTTACTGATAGAGATGAAAACTCATTCTCATCAGAGAAACATATGGATACCAGTTCTAATAGTAAGTATTTTATGGCAAAACAAATTATAAACCTCCTATCCAAAAAAACAAGTCACAATTTTGTTGTATTAAGCTATCATTTGTGATTTTGAATTTGTAATTTGGATAGCATTTTCCTTATTTTGTCTCGATGTGGAAAATTTTAACGAATTTGTTGCGTGCTAAGTGTATTTGTGTCAGCGTGCATCAATTCGTTTAGACTTTAGTAGGCCTAGTCGAGGAAAGCTTGATCGTAATCTCATCTCCATCTGAAATAAAACGTCCTTGAACCAAAAAATATGCACTGGTTTATTGACTCCTTTGTACTCGAGAACTCCATATTTAAAATATCTAATATTATTTTTAATGGCCTTTTAGTAATAAAAAATATTTTATACTGTATAATCCTAGATTATTAATATAACTTTATGCTTTTAATTTTTATCGCTTATATATTTTCAGCATGCGATGATTGAATTAATTGAATAGAAAGAGTCTTTGCTACGCTGAAAGCTATAAAAAAAAGCTTACGTCGTTTAATTATTGGAAATGTTTTATAATTTTAAAATACAATAATTTATGATATTGAAGATATATCGTGACTTACCATAAATATATAAAAAGTACAAATGAGCTGACAATATCATATTTTGAAAAGAGAAAAAAATCTCTAAATATAAAGCATTCTTAACAAGCTACATTTATATTAATTACGCTTACATGTTAAGAAAAATGTTACCTGAAACTAAATGATTGTCCGAGTTCATCGGTCTTATTATAAGAGGTCAATGAACAAACAACAATGGAGAATGAATTCAGTCAAAATGACATCTAATAAGGATATACTATAACATAAGACTTTAAAAGCGTTGCATTATAAGTTAATTATATTATACGTTATATGTATTGATATATATCTTATTAGTTATTATTCAAAACTTTAGTATTTCACATACACTGATTCATAAGTTATTTCTGTATATAAAATGCCAACTGATCGCGGCCATCTTTTTTGCAGCTGTCAATTAATATGACGCCATTTTATGGTGAGTTATTGCTTCTTCGTTTACGATCTTATAAATTGATACTTACGTTAAAACTGTGGTTAAATTACTTTATATTTATTTTATATATGAATTCTTGTTGGAAATATATTCCTTCTCTTTAATAAGCTTATTCAGTAAAAAAATATTATTTGTTAATCTTTTCAATGAATCAATTGAATAAAACGAATATTTTAAAACAAAATATCGTTATGACGCAAAATATGTTTATATTTCTTAAAATTAGTTTAATTTCTTTGGCTTGTTATCAATAACTTTTTATACCTAACATCGCAAGGAATATACGCGTGGAAAATTTTAGAATAAGATATAGATACATAATCGCATCATTATTTTGAAAATATGTACTTATATCTTCGGGTGTCGACGTTAGCACTTAATTTTTTAAACGACTTCACAATATTTTTTAAGCAATTAAGTTGACATGAAGAATCATCGACCTCAATGAAAACTCATCAAGAATAACGAAGGGCTTGTTTAAACTGACCGCGTTTTAAGTTTAAAATCTTTACTTCCTGCCTTTAATGAAAAGGCGGACGCTCCTGTTTGTTATGACAAGGGGAAATTATTTGATTAAGTATTTATTGATCGGATACTTCCGTGAGTGTTTGAGATTTTAGGTAATGGAAACACTACAATTTTTTATTGACCAAGCAAAATAAAATAGAATTTAAAGAAATAAATCATAGGCATCAGTAACTCACCCGACATCATCTGGAACTTTTCTTTCTGATAAACAGTAAGAAATATATAATAGAAAACATGTCCTTCTATTATAAGTATATGATATTATAAGATATGTAATAAAATATCTTGTGTATTATGAAAATTTGACACAAGCATTTTTAAAGACACTTCAAGTATCGAAGGGACTAAAAAAATAAAAATTAAGCCTAATATATAAATATTTCAGAATAAAGATTATTTGTCGTTTAATTCGTCTCTATATATACTGTTTTAAATTTTCGTTATCTACGCAAAACTAGTTAATTTCTAATGCTGTGTTGTTATTACATTTAAGATAGGAATAATGGTTAGGATTGACAAGGTCGATATACATTACATAGTATAAAAATTTGTAGAAAGATTCCGCTTACAAAAGAGTTCTGTGATGTCTTACATCCAAAAATAATATCTACGATATCAAAAATAACTTTTAACGAGCTATTCAACGTTTTGCTATTGTTAATAATAGATGGAAACTCTTCCACACAAAGTCACATCCAACTAAAACAAATTGTGTTTCTTCACAAGCAATGAAACGTCCGCATCACTCACTGCTCGTTGGACGTCATTAGTCTTCACGTGTGAATATAAATAGGATGAAATAAATTAATATTGAAAATCATAAATAATATTAGCAAAATAAATTTCACTTGACTTACTTTAGGCACTCGATTGATGTATAATAATTATTCAATGTCAATAACAATCAATCCACAATTACGTAGTATCATATATGTGCTCACACTTAGTAATTGTTGGAATGAAGATGTTTTTGTGAATATAGCATTTTATCCTGATAATGTTCCTTTTGTACATAAGTATTGAGAACATGAATTATTTATTTAGGATATCGGTTCTTTAATAGTGGCCACTGCTATAAAAGACCCGATATTTCCTTTGGACTCCTATGTTATTGATATCGTATTTATCAAGAACATGCCTACAAATTATACTAAATGCTGTAGGCGTATTAGATTTACATAGAAATTCAAGAAGAGGAAAAATAAATAAATTCAATAAACAAAATGCTTTCATTGTATAAGATTATACTAAACTTGTCTGTGACAATTATGTGTTATTGAAAATAAATATTATAAAATACTTTGTTTCAGACAGATATGACGCAAATGTTAACTGTCTTGTATATTAAGGGCAAGCTCTTAAAGAACTATTCAATAGATATTAAATTTAATTTATTTAAAAAATATATAATGAAAAGCAGCGATTCAATTTCTTATTTTCAAATGAAAACGAGTAAATTGAAAGTCTATAAATATCGTCAATAGCAACTAATCAATATGGTAAGATCTTGAGGTCTACTTATTACAAAAATATATAATGTTTTTAATTCTGTTTTGTATTATAAATATTTCCCTCTTAAATAATAATTGTGTTAGATATGGACCGATCGTCTGCGTATTTCAATCCAAACAGATAATGTTTGAATCTAAAAATAAAACAAAGAGGATTTGTTCAGCAATAAATTATAATAGCTCGTGCGAAATTTGACTAAATGTTCTACGTAGGTTTTAACTAGCATACCTAGAATGCTATTAGAATTCCCTTAGTTATTTCACATATATTGATAATGTATTACTTAAATTAGAAAAAGATTATATAGAAACGTACAGAAAATCTTATTAGCAAGGGAGTAATTTCTATAAGATCATTTCGTTGTACCTCTGTCTGTCTAAAACGACTTCTCTCAAGGAGACGTTTCGATTTTAATGACTTTAGATAACTCACATCTGTAGATAATATCAAATACTTATCATTAGTTCCATAAGTGAATCTTGTATGTTTTCTTATTTATTTTTTTAGTCTGACAATGCCACTTGTGATATTTAGACAACTGAAATGTCAAAATTTTAATTGTTGTGAATTATTGTTTTTCGATAATATTCATTATTGTCTTTTCTGTTATTATAATAATAAATAATCAGACAGATGAGTGGATTTATAGAGAAACATACAAAAACATTATAAAATAGGTTTTATGTTAAGTTTGATTAAATATGTGAGTCATTTGAATATTCAGCCATTTATTATTGCTCAGAGACACGTCCAATGCATTCATATGTATGTATGTATTAATTCATACTGATTTTTATATATAGTGAATACACTAACTTAAACCGACTTCGATACGCCACTGGTATATAATCTTAAATATATAAAAAAATCGTTTAATAATATAAAATATATTGTTAGTATTTGTGTATATTGCACGTTGCTAAATATTTATAAATTATGTATCCAGAACACTTAAGGAACGTGAATTATTTCGTATAAAACAAACATACGTCTTATTATCCTCATAAAACGTATAATAAATCCTTTATACGTCCTGGTTTACGTTTATTCATATACACTGCAATCACATTTAGGATTGCATCTGGTGGATTGAGGTCACGAAGATGTTCCTAAGTGCAGCCCTAAGTTGAAATTTATGGATAATTCTGAGAGAATTGTTTCACAATATTGTTCCATCTAATAAAAGTTCGCAGAATTTAATTGGAGCTATATTTCGTTTTTATGATCACGAACTAAAATCTAATAGTCTTTCTTTTCGTAGATTGATTGTTCTTGTTTGTATTTTTTTTGATCGTGGATTGGATTCCTGTATTTCCATCTAACAGTTTCCTTATTGGTTGCTAAGCCATGCGATCTGTTTAGGTTTTTTCATAACTACGCTATCAAAAACTGAAGGTCGACTGAAAATTCATTATGTTTTTAGTTTTCCTTGAACATCACTCAATCAAGCCGTTGGAGCACGACAGCCTTGCTTTTTGTGTCTTCCTCGTCTAAATCGTGACTTTGCAAAAATATTTGTTTACAATTTCTTTAGCAGGACGTTCGTCTCGTACCATTGAGTCTCCATTGAGTCAGCTGGGAAATCTCTATGTAAAACCACTTAATAACACGTTGATGACTGAATGATGAGCAAAAAATGTATAACTTCTAATAAATAGCAATTAATTAACATCTTTAGAAAGTCTCAAAAACATATTTGTATATATTTTTAAATATAACAAAGAATTTCTGTTCTCCAATATAAAAAAATGATTTTTCTTTTAATTAAATGTGTCTGTACAGGACCACTAAACAATTTCATTTTTGTTGCTTCATTAAAATCTCTTGTAATTTATAATATATACTCTTATAGTGAAATAAAAACCGAATTACATATTAGATTTAACAAAATATCGTAATTGTTAAGAGAAACTAAATTACAAGCGTAACACGATACAATAATAAAAAATTTAATGTATTTCATTCTTTTATTCCACATACATACAATAGGTGAAGAGTTTACGTTTGTTCTGAGTAATAAAAATGTTCCCTTCATTTGTCCTTAAATATTTATCATTATTAAGAAGTAATTAATTGTTAAAGTAATATTATAGTTACTTTAAAAATCGCGGTACTGGACTAGTTCTATTCAACGATTACCGAGAACCAATGGCAAGGTTACGAAGGTCGAATCTCACTTACATTATTAACAATGGTTTATGAGATTTGATCTATTATTGTTTGTTTTTATTAACAACTGAAAAAAATATTTAATTTGAGACCAAAAGGCTGAAATATTTCAATTAATAATAGAAAATTTCTAGGCATTATGTTTCTTAGCCTTGATATTAGTGTCTGCGGGAGATTTGCTATGATTTTCAATTATGTTAAAAAGGGTATCATTATATAGCAGGAAAGTATGAAAAATTCAAATAGTGTTCACAGCTCACGTTTCTGTCAACGTGTAGGTTTTGACACAGGTTACAAGTCGTTATTATATATACGTGATGTAATAGTAATTTATTTATTTTTCTGCTATTCAAATAACCGCTTCTGTGGCCATTAAAGATTTTAATGGTATATTAACCAGATTTATGTATAAAGATAATGTTTTAAAAAAATATATATGTACTTTGGATAATTTTATTTCTTTTGTTTGTTTATTTAAAATTTTAGATTACTTGTAGATTCATTTTAAATAATTGCATTATAATAGATAAGATCGTTAACATTACATTTCAAATTCTGGTAAATAATTTTTGAAAAGGAAGAAAAAACGATGTTTTTTAATATGTGTAATTTAATGGCGCAGGATTTACATCTCGAGTCACGTTGTATGAAAATTTTTGTGATTCATTAAGAATATTAATTATGGATAACATCTTATAATGAAAACGTGGTCACGCGATTGCCGGTTTTCTTACAAATTTAAATCATTACTTATCAATATTCATACTCCGCTACATTAAATTAATTTAAATAATAAAACATTTTTCTCTTGTATTCTCTTTAGATGTGTAATAATAATATTTTAAATATGAGGTAGGTAAACTTCTTTATTTTTATTTTTGATCATTTTGTCTAAAGCGGATTTATAGATATAGAAAAGTGGAGCGAGAAAGCAACTTCATTTAGATTTTTAATTCTCTATGGAATATAACATGTATTTCTTGCTGGTGGAGTGGATTTTTATTTTGGTGGAGGAAAGAGATTTAAAAACAGTTGAAGACTGCCACGTCATTGGCGTAACGCTTTATATTCCTAATAAAAGTCACTATCAACCTACACTAATAACGTCTTTTGTGACTTGCAGCTATCTTCTATTTAAAGCTTGAAGGAAAGTAAGGCTCGTAAGGTTGATGAGATTCTAATAAATACATGGATATGATGCAAGACATTGATAGCCATACCGGGGACTGTATTACTCCCAGTACACTAATTGTTTTCAGATAAGAGACCATATAAATATATAATATAGTATGACGTTTCAATCAGTGTTCACACCCATGCAAAATAATTTGTGACTCGAAGTGACACTATATACTAACTTCAAACATGTTATTAAATATCTCTAATGTCAGATAGAATGCTCGTCTCAACTTAAATATCTTTTAAATGAGAAGAGTTAATGAAAAAAGAAAAGAGAAAACATTTTATTTTTCCTACATACATCAGTCTGCTCGGTAAAAGATCTTGAAAAGATATCCAAAGTTAGTATACTCTTTATATACTCAAAAACATATGATGAGGTGTTTAAATGATACTCAACTCAGCCAAAACTTGAAAAATACGGGTGCAAAATATGTGCTACACACAACGGTCTACCTTCGTAGAGTCTCATATATATGACTCGATATCTTATAATAAATTTACTACAGTAGCTGGACATATCGGTAGTCAAAATGTAGAGATCTTGTTAGAAATTCAGCCTTTAAAATCTTACTATGTCACGCTGAAAACTTGTCTAGCGAAAGGAGCCACGACTGTTGCACAGAATATGTTCGCCTTTGTAGGCGTAGATAGACCTGAATATTTTCGGTAAATCTGATACCCTTTCGACAATTAGTAATCCTGCTAAACTAATCAAATATCTGATTACTAACTCCTGTTTGAAGACACGTGATACGCGATATTTAGAGCATATAACGAGAATGTTCTAAAATCAACTGCTCCATATAAGTTGCTCATCTCCTGAATGAAATTTTATCGACCGTTAAGTACTAAAACATTTTATTGTCTTACGATAGCTGTGGATATTGTTAGAATAGTGCTAACGTAATTTTAAAACGTTCAACTTTATGTTATACTAGACTTTGCTCGTGAATTTGTTTACGTAAACAAGAGTTAAAACTTTCATCAGTAGTAGTGCAATTAAATAAAAATATTTTATAATATTAAGGTAACAAAGCTAGCTGGTGATCATTTTAATTATGGATAATTTTGATACATCACGTCTATTGGTTGTAGACTAATGGTATAATGCAGCTTTCCACGAAAAATACATATATGATATCCAAAACTGAGATGCTTTTTTATTAAGATTCTGATTTCGTAAGAGTATTCTTATTTCGATCCTTTCGATGGATGAAATCATTTTTTTTATAATGTTAACATATTTCACGGAACCTTGTTTTATTTAATGAAATGGAATAGGTCACCTATCATTAAATTGCCGTGAAATCCAGCCCACATTTAACCTGAAACAAATACAGGTGAGTAAAAAGTTTCGAGTATATTTGAGTATTTTTCATAAAAATTTCATAAATATTCTTTAACAATATTTTTTTCTTTACAATACATTCAGACAAATTTTGTTTCTTTTATACATAGATATATACAATTTATTTGTCAACCACAATTTTCGTGTATAATTTATAATTACACTATGATTGTTTTTGACAGCTCAACTAAAATTTCATCTATTAAGTATATATGTAGTTGTAACGAAATGACGTAAATGATTTTAGTTTATTTTAGGTAGCAAGAAGTAATATTCTCAATTTCTTCATTATAGGACGTGCGTAAATGTATGAGAATAAGATTAATTGAAAATCGATGCAAACTGATTTTTTTATTGCTCTATAAAATGGCAAATTCAAGATTCAAACTTGAAGTTCCACTGCAGGAACATTATTAAACAGTATCGAATTAGAACGTGTTTGTTGTAACATATTTAACGTGTTCACTTTCAACAAACACATGAATAGTAGAATTGTTCGTGTATTAATAACACGCCATCAGCCACAGGTCTCGTTTGAGTACATGCGTTCCGCGACCTCATTGCATTTAACAGGTATATATTGTATTACAATACGCTATTAATATTGTTGTCTATGACGTTTTGATGTCCACTATTCGTTAGGAATGAATTTTTATTTATAAAAACATTTAATTACATATATATTTAGCGATCGTATTAAAAATATAGTTTAATTTTTTAATTGCGGCCTCTATCCGTGTTATATGCTCCTGGTATATTTTTTCTTTGCAATGTTTTATGGAGATATGATTTCAATGTCCCTCTCTTAAGTTAAATAGATGGAATTTTTGTAACTTATATAAAATTACAACTATTTAAAATCATGATTTACAAGTAGTGGAAAAACTAAAAAAATTGGTTTGTTGAGCTCATTTCATTATGAGAATCTACATTTGCATTGAACAAAAGAAATCAATTTGTTTTTAAAAATATCATATTTGTGTAAGTTAAATTATAAGTTTTTTTTTATAGAATCTACTTAAGAAGTTTATGGAGATTCATTGTAATTACTAAAAATGTCCATAAATAAGAATTTTATTTCCTTTTGCTGAAAAAAAAAAAATCACCTATGGACCTGTAAAGCAGGTAAGAGTATTGTTCTTCACTTTTCTCAGAATTTCCTTTATCTTTCTTAAAACCATCGATAAAATATACACTTTTAAAAGTTTTTTTTTTTAATTCTTTAATTTGTTTCAATCTTGAGATTAAATTATTGGTTTAACCTAACTGGGTCATAGGTGTAACTTTCCAAGGACTATTTCTGGACTTCGAAAGTAGCTCGCTGTTTTAGGTCACTTGTGTATTGTTTTGGTAAAAGTTATGCTTCAGTATAAGTGAAATTATAAATGCATTTCTCAAGTAATATGGGTAATTTTTCACCGACTTGTTACAGTTGAGAAATGATTTTTTTAATAATGGCAAAGTATAATAGTGGTTCCAACAACTTGCGGGATTCAAATAAAAATCAAAGGAAATAAAATTTACTATTTTCATATTAAGAAAAGGGAAAATCGTTTGAAATACAAAAAGATATATGTTGAAGTTATATGTATAATAGCCATTAATTTATTCCTGAATCTAACCAGATTTCTTATGTATTGTTTCACATAGTAAGTATTTACTCACAAAACAGATTATTTCCATTGATCTAACTAAAGTAAAACATTCGATGTGTGTCCAAAATACGTTATACTAAATTTATAGAAAGAAAAGCCATGTGTCAGATATAACTTTTGCTTGTATATAAGTTATTATTAGCGGTGATTTTCTAAGTATAAAAGTAAAGAAAAGAAATAGATGTAAGATTTATAGTGACATGCACATCATTAGGGAGACCTTGTAAGAAGAAAAAACACATACCTATATATCTAGCTACATCTACATGTATATTCTATTAGTATTGAGTCTGTTTACAATATTCGTTTCATTTAAAAACGATTTACAATATATGATAATACATTTAAATATAATGTTCTGAGAACATGGGACCATATGATTGTCCTTGCAGGCAATAATTATGCTTTTCATTTTGTATAATTATTTTTAGATTATTTCCTAATCAGTCCTGTTGTTATACTAATTTACTTATGTATTATTTGATCTACTAAACTTCAAATTATTGACAAATTTTTGCTGTATCCTTAAAAAGTACTACAATAAATACCATGTTACGGTTAATGCTATTTCTGTACTGAACATTAGAAAATTTGAATTTCTTTAAATAAGTTATTCGAGAGACGCTATAAGCAGTTTGTAGCTTAAAAGCCTTGAACCAAATTTCATAAAACACTAATCACGTTCCGCGATTTCTCTTATGTTACTTTTGTTTCACTTTAGATGTTATTAAATAGACGTTGCAATTTACTTTGTGATAACTTTATTTTGATTGCTCTCGTTCTGTTCATGTATACTTAGCTTAAAATAAACTCAAGGCGAGCTTCAGTCAAAGCGAAGTTTAATTTGAAAGAGCTTTATATTACGAAATGATTACAGTTGAAATATTTAAATAATATATTTTATAACGTTGTTATTCTTTAAATATATTACTATAAATATAATTATGTTCAAAGGTTATAATAATGTGGCATTTTATATACGTACGTACGTTCCGATTGTATTTATTGTTTATATGAAAGGGCGTTGTACCGTTGCTTCTGTTTTAGAACAACGTGAAGAATGAATAACTAACATTATTGTTTACTCCTCCGTGTGTATTATTAAAACAAATACGGTACATCAATCTAAGTATTCGTATGACGCGTTCGAGTCCTGTCACGTGTCACAGAATTACTTAGAAACTGTATGTCATTACGTAATACATTGTGGTTTATTGGCAGTGATTCAAATCTTAAAGTTCATATTCAAATTGATTTGCAGTTTTACGCGAATTTTCTTTTCACGTTTTTCATTATACTTTTTTGTTAAACCTACTATATAATTGTTTTTAAAATGTTTGTTTGTTTCAAAAAGGATTCCTTTCACTTGATGTTTGGTAAGATCTTAAATATTTAAATTAAGATCAAATGGAATTGTCAAAAATGATAGAATTCTATGAAGACAATATTGTGAGCATATTTCAGAGTTTAAGCTGTTAGAATTTAAGCTGAAAATAATACAATAACGTGAATTATTAATACATACATACCTACGTATGGACATACATAAATGCATATATCTATAAATATTGTAGTAATTTACGTCAAAGTTTCCACAGACTAATATATTTATATGGACGAAGAAGATCCCTGTATAAAATAACACATTAAAATAGTAACTTTCTTCTTTATGTTTTCTTTAATTTTATTTATCTCCATCTCAATATATTTCTGTCTATTTGGTACATTTCTTTGTATAAGAATGCGCGTAAAAAAAATCAGGTAATCATGTTCAAATTTCGATATTTTTTTTTATGGTAGCATTCTTTTCCTTAACTGTTATATTACATGGTAAGCAAGAAGCAATTCCAAAAACATTCCCAAATTTAGATCACAAAGTGTTACATAGATGCATATTCAAAATCTTTCGTGAAATTTCGTCTCACCAACCCACAATGTAAGTCATACATCACTTTTATATTACGAAAACTGGATCAGTAATGTTCAACCTTCTATACTGTAGCACTAATGTATAATACACAGAAGCTGGTCACGTGTACATAATAATTTTATAATTCACCCTCGGAATTTACACGAGACCACTCTTTATAAATTCAGTGAGCCAGTGGACAGTCGCCAAGATTTTTGATTTGCTATTTCTAAGGCATATCCTTGTAGCATCTTTACTATTTTTATTCTTTTCTACGATAAATGAAGGTAGTACGGCTTTCAAAAAACGGATCATATAATTTGGGTGTTGAAAATATTATTTGAATTATAATATTTTTATAATGGACCATAGGTATTGCGTAATATTATTGGACATAACTCTATATATCATTTTAGCTTTGATACCCTAGCGATTTGGAAGTATACTTCCAAATTCCTTTAAAAAGGGTTTATTTGTTTAATATTTCGTATCCGTTTACGTCGTAGGCAGTACAATAGGGCCGGCAAACTTGCGATTAGTAAAATAATGTCAATGCTGTATTTTTGTGATCATTTATCATTCACTTAAGCTGTGATCTGTTTACATTCTTATCAAATAAACTGTATCTACACTAACCTTCATATTTTGGTTTGTGTGTTAACGTCCTTTTAAAAATAGTCCTAACTGTATTGTTTATTAATGTATTTGATTCATAATAGGCTACAATGTTTTGTAACAATTGTGTTCACTAGCAGATGTGGGTCAACGTTAAAACTACATACCACTTAAATATGAATATCATTAATTTAATAATGTATTATGTTTGTTTTCTCACATCTTATTAGTTTATTATTAATAAATACTAATATATACATTTTCAAAGGCATTGTTAAATTAAGAAAGACTTAAAATTTAAAAATATATATTTTTTGTGAATTTACAAAATTGTCTGTTCCTAAGATATTAGATAATAATTGTTAATGAAAATAAACGATAATTTATGTTTACACAAACATAATAGAAACGATTATAAATAAATAAAGAAAAATTCCAATCGTTGTTATCTACACACAATAATCCGTTGTAAGTAGAGAGTGAATGACATAAAGCCACATATTTGACAAACATTCGAGCTATGGTATGTAGTATATAAACAAGATGCATTCTGTTAGGAAGTGTAAATACTCAAGACTGTTGATTCACGAGTACGAGAAACAATTATAACGATGTACTTGGGCTCGCCTTGCGATCAACCTCGCGCTGAGTGCAAGTGCTGTAATAATTACTTATCGATAATCTGAAGTACAATGTAATTTAAGCATAATGTTAAGGAAATATTGTAAATTTAAACGCGATTATTTTTTTCACTAAGGAAAATAATAGACACAAACGTGGTAACGGTTTAGGTGACAAGGGCTGACACTTTATGGAAGTATTTTCTTGTTGATTTGTCTGATTAATAATAAGATGTGACTATGGTTAATTTGTTTCATTGATTCAGTTGTTTATTTAGAAAGAATGTATTGCTTTCCTTAGGGATCTCAAAAAAGGTTTATTTCGTTAATTAACATTAATGCATTTCTGTATAGACTGATTATTAAATTTGTCGTTCTTTTGAATAAAATATGGAAGTAATTTTTCATTTAATGTGTGTATTGGTTGGAAATGTTTTTGTATATCGACATATGTGATGATCATCCCTAAATCTATAAACCCCATTACCGCTATCTCGACCCCGGACTCGAGTGCTACAGACGCTAGTTCATCCTTGCGTGTTCTGCTATTTCTTAGTAACATTTATTCTATTGGAAAATATTTCTTATTTCAGCTGAAATTCATAGGAAATCCCTATGATTTATTTGGAGAAATTCTGTCATTGTATACGCTCTATTTACATAGTTTCTTGGCTCATCAAACATTCAACGTGAACCATAAATTTACGCAAACGAAGTTCAGCTCAGTTTAGGAATATTCTATGAATGCATTAAAAAATCTTACTTTCTAATACATATAAAAATAATAATCGAAAAAAATTATAATGAGAATTCTAAAATTAATTGACCTATATAAAAATATTTTGAATACAATGAGCATTTTTGACTAATTTTGGCGATTTAGTAAGCTGCAAATACAAACATAACAAGCATATGTGTATAAATGTTAGTTTGTCTAAGATCTACATGTTAAATTAATGCATTCATTAAGAAGATATGCATCAGTTACTAAATATTTATTCCTGAACTGAATTAACTCGACATTAGCCAAGTCAGCCATAATATAAAACGCAGCTGGCGGAAAATTAACTGGCAATATGGAAGTAAGTAATTGAAATAAAAAATACAATCGGAGAATAATTACGTTGTCTTTGTTATGACTTCTTTTTGACTTTGACGATATAGTTTTAAACCGTTTAAAATGTTTATAATATGTATATAATTGAAATTTAAAACCATCTCTTATATTTTAAAATAAAGTTAAAAAAGTCTATTTCAGTATTCGCCAAAAATATTTTGTTCATTTATTCTACATTGTATATAGGTTGGTAGTAGTTATTGCGTGGGTGCGACAATAGGAAACACCATCTGACTATATAGGGTTATTTTTTCACTAAATTGTGCAATTTCTTTTAAATTCGTGTGTTTTGATCAGTAATTTTAATATTTTACCTGCGTTAATTGCATTACTTTACTGAGAAACAATAACATATATGTATACTTGTCTTAAATTTAATTGCACTAAATATAAAAAGACTACGAAAATAATTTATATATTTATGATAATGTCTTATTGTGATTTATGTCAATCTTCATTGATAAGACGAATAACAATACTAATCTGAGCTATAGAGTCGTATATAAATAACTAGTATTATTTGATATGTTAAAAAAATATGGTGCTCTAATGAAGTGGTTTTAAATCTCAATTCCTTTTCTAAAGCCAAATATTTGATCTACTTTACTGAAATAGGTTTCTTTGCATTTAATTTTAATTTCATAGAAATAATAATTACTAAAACAAAAAACTTGGAGAATAAATATATTTTTTATGTGAAGTTCAGACTCTCATAAATTATATCAAATACAAAAATAGCTTTCTGTCTAATATTTTCAAAATATTTGTATGAAAATATGACTAGACTATATGTTTGAATTCTAATCACGACAGGTAATTGACAACTACATATTATTACGAAATTTATAAACTGTATACATAATTTTAATTGTTGTAATTGTAACTATGAAAAAATACAGTTTTCTTTTCCTATCAAGCCGTTATTACTGGCAATAAATTATACATTATATGATACGTATTATATATTCAGACCCTTGGGTCATATGCATTCTACTACTGCATTGTTTTAAAATTGATTTTATAATTAGTAAGTTTTATGACACTTTAATAGTGATGTCAACATTGTGATCTGAATGATCGATGAACCCATTGTGAAACATTTAGCTACAGTAAAGGGAACGATATTATATTATAATGACTCTAGCTAATATCCACGTGTCTGTCAATATTTAGACCATTACTTCTGATTGGTCAACGGAATGTGTCTAATTAAATATTCTTAATTAAATTATACCCAAACACACACAGACACACACACATATGTATATATATTAATGTAACAAATTTTTTTTTTCTTTTAGACCACGTATCAAAGTCCTTTACACGGCATATCCTTCATCGTATTAATTGGATATATAAGTTAATTGTAACATGAAAATCATTGATCTATTTTAACTATATTAGTTATAATAAAGTTAAGGATAAAGTTAACAATGGCTAAACTTAACAATGTCAAGACCATCTATGAGGAAAGTATAGCGAGTGATTCCCGTGGCTTCCCAATTATGGCGAAGAAACGATAGATCGTTTTAAACGTTAGACTAAATTGGATATGACAGTTTCTAGAAAATGTTTAAGGTCATTTTGCTATCATTTCTGTCTTTGTAAAAATTTTACGACAACGCATAAATTTTTCATCAATCATCATTCTTTTTATCTTGTATCTATCATGCTCTCATTATATTAATCGGCAAATGTTAAAGTTTTTTCAATATATCAAAATGACATACAAATAATTTAACTGAAAAATACTTGAAAGCGGCTTCGTTAAGTCTCGTAGAAAATACCAATACATATGTACATATATTAAAAAATATGAAATAATTTTTTTTGTTATTCGTTTTAAAAACAATACAATGTTTCCGACATCTAAAACTTTTATGATTCGGTCAAGTTGTCGAGAATTTAATGTTCGGACCAAAAGTAGTTAAATATGAATAAAATCCTTTTTGAATACAAATCGTCGTATTCGTCTGACGTAATAGCATTAAAAGTATAATAATTACATCCTCATAGTCTCAGCATACATTGTTCATATTTCACCCTCACACACACACAGTTAAAATGATTGTATACCATGTGTAAAGGTCAGTAATACACTTGGCAAACAAAACATCGCATAAGAATTCCCCTAATAAAGACCCCACCTACAGACTGTGGTAATGAAATAAGCAAAGTAAGCCGAGATCATTCCGTCAGCAGTTACCCGGTCGGTGCACCCGCCAACCACTGAAGACGTATAACAAAGTTGGCGTGGAAATGTTCCGATATAGGTCACAAATTGTAAGAAATGTCAATGGGCTATCCCGTTCAAGCCTTTACGATATTTTATTATCATATTTATTGTGACAAATGTAATGACTTCTCTGTCGTAGTGCTTATAGAGTTTTTTTTTGTCACTATTTTTTAAGGAATGTGAAAGGATATATTATTTTTGATTACAATAACACCTTTTTTGTAAATAATTTAGATGTAACAATTTAATGATTTACTACTGTCTTTTGTTCAATTGTATTGGTCACTTACAAATTACAATTGTCTTTTCTTCACTTTATAATATTTTTCCATAAAAAGTATAATATTACAAAAAAATATTATAATAGTGATAAAATAATTACATCTCACTATAATAAAATTCCTTTTAAATTTCTGGCTAAACTTGACTTTGACATTGCAACTACAATTCAAATACACACAAATTGTGGAACGATGAAAAGTAATTTTCAACAATGAACTATTTTCGCTTGTGTTATATCGGGTTGAAAAGCCGGGATCGCCTAAAATATCTTCAATGTAGACTGCTAGATTGGCAGAGAATTAAGCGAAAATTAAGGGTTTTCAAAGGATCTTGAACTTATTCAAAACCCGATGCAGTCATTAGATTCCCAAAAGATAGGAATAATTAATATTAACAATGGAATACTTAATGTTTACTAGTCTTCTTAATTGGTTGTAAAAAAAACCTTTTACTGTAAGGATGTACGATTTTAAGATTTTAAAATATGATTGGTCAGCTCACCTTCATTGGAATTTAAGTTTAGGAGCTTTTTAAAATTTATTACATTTTATTAAATTTATTACATAATGATTACATACGTTCATTATTTTAAAAAATATGCCATATTTTTTAAATGAAATAAAAGTTTTCGAATGACGCACTACTTATTTAATTTTACTTTGATTGATACGGATTAAACAAAACAAGTTAACAAAATTTTTATATTGATAATTACATCCGCACTAGCTTCGTTCATTTCGTTACTATTTACCATAAAATAGAAATAAAATCTATTACATAGAAATGTTGTAAGTTTATGTTTTAGAGTGCGTAAATGGTCAGGGCTGCACTGGCGGGGATCGTTGAACCTTACACGTGGTGCATTTGATCTCTGACCCGACAATGCATTTTCTTGGAAAGTTTTTCATTTCCATGTCATTCTTTTTACGTCAATGCTCTGTTATAGTTGTTTGTAACTAGAAAACAAATTGATGGCAAACTTGATGGGACTGTGACCCTATTTCGTTGGAAAATTTCATGTTTTCCTTTTTTATGTTGATAACTAAGATCATTGGGGTGTTAATAATTTGATTTAAATGTGTGCATTTAGAACAAAAGGGTACTACTGTAAAGTATTTTTTCTATAAATTTGATATTTCATTCAACTCTCTGTAACAATATAATTAATTTAATGTTTCGTAAATTAATAGCATCAACAAGTAAACAGTTTTAAGTCGAATGAAATGTCAATCACCTCAACTATGGAAAACAATTAAACCTCCATAAAACGTTTCAAACGAGGTGAATGATTCCTTTAATATTATTAGTTAAAAAATATATTATAAGGATTCGGCCTTCGGAATCCAAAATATATCATTGCTGTATTACTTTTGTAACTTACAAGATAATATGTCATTTGTTTCTTGACGAAAGACACAAATACATACATTTTGTTCAGAGATGGAATGATTGAGAATCCGTAGTTAAAAATCTAAATACAAATACTACAATGTAGTTTTAATGTTAAAAATGTAACGATCGTTTTCTTTTCATTATATTACAACAGTGTTGTGTTACTAATATTTTAATCGTTTGATACACGTGTAGCGTTTGGCTGTACTGAATAAATGTAACAAAATAAATGAATTTAATTGTTTCTTTGTCTCATTCATTTGTAAAAGATCAACCTTTTTTTAAAATTCTATTTCATGATAATTTATCACAGCTTGTGATTTAAACCAAAAGATTATATTTAAATTTAGTTTACCAGACGGTCTCGGTCAAGGTTTGTCGCGAGCATATGATGGTAACTGTATATATTTGTGTATGAGATAGCTCTACATGAACAATGGTTTGTGAAATTCGTCTGATGATTTATCATTATTATTTATGACATATTTCGATGGGTTAATGGAAGGTTTATTGATTGGAATTATGAAAATATTTTCTCATATATAGTAACTGAAAACGGGCTCTCGATTCATGATAGATGTTGATTGAATGAAAACTAACAGGTAGTTTAGAAACGATACATGTCTATAAAACAAACTTTTTAATATAAAATGGATGAACCTGAGTTTATTATATTAATATTAATGGATTAGAATTAAGTTTTATATGTATTTAAAATTGCTATCTTGATTTAAAGAAAGCTAGTACACGTTTCAGTATCATAATCCATTTTCGATAATTTTAATTTTATTTATGAATATAATTTATTGAATGTATGTCTTAGTATCTATCTCGGGACTTGTCTTTGGACAGCAATATCTTGAATGCCTCGTTTATCCAGGTGTTCGTTTCCAATTTTTCTGTCGTTGCGCAAGAAACACATTTAAATAAAAGCTTTTAAAACATTTGCATGTTTTTAATGGACGCAGCGGGTCACTTGACTAATGGCTTAAAGTCATTCCGTTGGAATGTTTTAAACATGCTTCTAAATTATTACAATGTTTAGGGTGAACAGATTTCTATACCAACTATATGGAGAAAACAAATGTATTATGGTTAGAATTGATAGAACACTCTTCCCTATCTCAAACGTATGTTTGTAACATAATTTTATATATTGTAAAAATAAAAAAATTATGAGAGGAGATTTTATTGATGTTTTTAAAATTTCTATAGCCGAATGTTGATTAGCTTAATTTATCGTTAAACTAAAGGACAAAGCCCCGTCTTCTCTTTAATTTCTGAATTGGCAACGCTTATATTGCCTGGTGATAGCCAAATGTCCTTGCGTGTAGATAATGGATGATTGTTTTCGTCTGGGAATAGACTTCTCTCGCTTTAAGTAGTTTATCTTTTTAAGATACAAATTTTGATGGAGACATCAGTTTCAGTTATTCTTCTGGTTTGATGACATTTTTTTAATTATTTATTTATTAATAAATTCATACAACTATTTAAGATAACCATATCGTACATTTAATAATTTAATTCCTTTGAATCTAGATCAATAAATTATTTTTTTAAATTGATAGTGCGCAAGATCCAAAAAATAAACGCCTAGTGCTAACGCCTCGAAATTTCTATCTTCACAATTTTTAAAAGCTATATTGTTAATTTCTTCTTTGCTACTGAAATGATCTGGATTGTTTAAGAAGATTCAATTCAAAATAATTATTAGAACAAAATATAATAAGATGTTACAAGGACGAAGGATTTCCTTTATCATTGTAATAGTAATATCATTAAAATTTTCGTCGCAACAATTACCGACAAAGACAATAGGACACGTGAACTACAATTTAAGGAACGGACACATTTATTGGACCTGATTAGAATATTACAACACCAATAAAGATTTTAAATTACATTGTTATAAATCAAGATTGATAAAACATAGTGCTGTGTTTTGATTTATAAAGAATGGTTCCTTAGTCTTTAATAAATAATTATTCTACTGCAAAAAAATATATGAAGAGATACTATGATATTTTATGTAGTATTCAGTGAAATTAAATTGTTTTTAATATATTTGAGGTACAACATGAGAGACTCAATTTCAGTTTGCATGGAAGTTACGAGAACGTTGTTAAAGGAGTTATATTGATGTTTATTGGAAGATTGGTGTGAATAACAGGTGTAGTTATTTCTGTGGTTGAGGTATAAAAAAACTAAAATGTCGTTACATTCCTTTTTGATACAATTACTTTTTTGTATCGTCCTTAAATTTCTTTAAAAAATATATTGTGAAATCGGAAACGCCCTACGACGTGATTAACTTATATTAACTGTATTTTTCTCTATATTAGAAATATAATTTTATATTGATAGTAACTTTTCGTATTGATATTCATTTGCTCGAGTACAACAGGTGGGGAGTGATATATTTGCGAACTGTCTACGCACAAATACAAGTAAATATATATGTTGAATCAGATGTCGATTTAATAACAATTGTACGCAATATGAACCGTAGGAATTAGTAACTATGAAATTTCATGACTTTATATATTGTTTCTGATAATCTTACTATGTTTATTACCACACTGATTGTGTTGAAAATATCGAACAATACGTAGCACTGAATCTAGAAAGAGGTAATTAAAATAATAATTACCTACATGTCATGTGTCACTTTTTTTTTCAAAAGAATATTTAAAATCTATTGAATTTATTTCTCTAAAAAATATGATTATTATGTAAAATAATTTTCTTCAACAGTTCGATAAATTCCGTACAAATTTCTACTTATATAAAAACATAATACGTTCCTTTTTTCTCTCTCTAAGCTTCCTTTTTACGTAATAAATATGTTTTTACATGCAACCATAGATAAAATTTCATCACCACAGACTAATCGATTGTTTCAATATTGTAATGATATGAAACGTAGCAACAGAACAATGGAAAGCAACATTGCATTTCTGTTAGATGCGTGCTTCCGTGTACGCAAGGACGCGAATGTTCTGGGACGGACGTGACTACCTACTGTAATAAAACACATAGAATTCTCCTTATAATAACATTACATATACATATTTGATTATATTTTAAGAAAGAAACTGATTTTCATAGATTTGAAATAATTCTTTCAGTTCAAAAGTACATATATATATGCATGGTAAAATATTGATAAGAAAGTTCTAGTGTACACATTCTTGAAAAAGACGAGAAACGATGTAATATTTCTGAATGCTATTATAATGTACATTTTGTTTTTGTTTTTGCCTTTGTCGAAGTCATTCGACAATAGTATAGGTAAGTAATGACGCCACAGACTATACCAATATCGTATTCATGTCTGGCAAGAAAATTATTCAATGTCTTTATAAATAGAAAGATAAATGGTAACATGGATGTGTTCTGGAAATTTCTAAATGTAATGCCATCTAACTAATCATCGTTTCATTTTATTTTTATTAATATTTCTATAACAAGCTTATAAATATTGTAGTATACTGATCAATTTTATAGATCATAGAATTATATAAAAATTAATACAAATAGTTTTCAATCTAAGCATTGTTTATATTCTATATATTTTATTATGTATTCGTAATAAACTGCCGCAATCCGAGACTAATAAAATGGCGTAATGAGATGGCTGTATAAAATTTATTACATAACGTAATTTTATCTGTGGGTAACTTTTACAGGCTATCATATTTTTATTTTGTCTAACTGCTATGTTTTGAAATGTTTGATTATATTATTGTTTCTAGGATCATTGTCATGCAAACTCAGGTGAATATGAGGAGAACAAATTCTTGATATCAGTCATGATGTCATGAATCCAACTTTGTTGCTATGTCGACTCAAATAACACCAGTAAAAAGAGTCATCAGTATTAACTGTTTGAAAAATAGATAACTATCATATCTAACAAGATCTAATTATATATTTTTAAAGCTATGAATCTCACACTGCATAGTTACGTAACTTTTCAAATAAGAATGTATCTTTAAAAGATAATGTTGATTAGTATCTGAGCGCTGTCAAAGAACAGGATATAGAATTCATTTAAAATTCATAACATATTCGTTGGTAACATATTATATGGTGTAAATAAAATATATTACTATCCATGATAGAACAATGATCAGTAATTAATACATGTCAAAAATTATGTATACTCAGAAGTAAATGGGATTTTGTTTATGGTAATTTTTTTAACAACGTGTGAATGGTATTGTCAAGAAAATAATATATTTGATGTTAATGGTTTCTCATTTCTATGATTTATTTCTTAATAAATTATGTTATTTTATAAAGAAACACCATTTCTTAATTTTTAAAAATATTATTTTGTTACAAATATTTTTGTGAAATATAAATATGTCTATACATATTATAAAAAAGACTTAAATCGTCTTGACAAATTTGCAATATTTCGCACCGTGGATTACTGAAATTTTTTATTGGTAGCTGTAAACAAGACAAATTGTTTTGGCAAACAATTTGGAGCGAATTTATTGTTTTCGAAATTATCATTTTATTCAGTTTTAGAGAATCAAGAGATTTAAAAAAAAATACGGTCTGTACTCTAGCCCAATGTTTTGTATCGTCTAATTAAATATGAAATTTTTTATTTTTCAATCATTAAAAATTAATGTGTGATACATTAAAGTATGAAAGAATTGGAGACGTCTCTTATTTAGTTTGACAAAGTTAACTCAAACTTGGAGTACATTCATTCAGAGTAAGTAATCGTAAAATTACATACAGATTTTGCATGAAGTTCATCTTTAACTTTTTCTCATACATAGTGTTCAATTATTTTATGTAACTAAGTAACATCTGTTACATCTATACTCCTTTTATTTTAGAGGAAATAGAAATCACATATTCCTTAACAAATTAATTAATTTCATATTTCTATATATTTTTCCGTTTGAAATCATTGTAATACAAAATGAAATAAAAAATATCATTTCATAACAGACAGTGCAATACAAAAGGTTAAACAATTACCATGAAATATGTTTATTTCTGCGGTAACAGTACTATATAGACTGGGTCCTGCGGAGTCGTCTCCTCCCCGGGGACGAAACTACAGGGAGGCGGCGCGGCTGGCCGAGGTCGGAACTGACCTCGTGATCAGCCGCATAGAGAGGTTGGGGCTTCGGGTGAGAATAGACAAGACCGAAGCCCTCCTCTTCCGCGGGACTGGGCGGAAAGGACCCCCGCCGGGTGCCACCCTCCTCATAGGAGGGGGGAGGGTCAGGGTGAGTCCCACCATGAAATATCTGGGGCTCACTCTTGACGGAGGGTGGACCTTCGTGCCTCATTTCAAGGAACTGGGGCCGAAGGTCGTGAGGACGGCAGGTGCGCTGGGAAAATTCCTCCCGAACCTCGGAGGACCCAGCGCAGCTTGCAGGCGGCTATACTCTGGGGTCTGTCGAAGTATAGCCCTGTACGGTGCTCCCGTTTGGGCTGATCGCCCAATGAGCCGCAGGACCAAAGCCCTGCTGCGCTCTGCGCAAAGGGCTCCTGCGGTGAGGGTGATTAGGGGGTACCGTACGGTCTCCTGGGCCGCAGCGACTGCCCTTGCCGGCGATCCGCCTTGGGATCTCGTGGCGTCGGTTCGAGCCGAGTTGTTCTCCTATGTCTCGGGTAGGAGGGCACTCGGCGAGAACCCTTCGTCGGAGGAGATCCGAGCGGTTCGTCGGCAGGGGGAGGAGCGCCTTATGCGGGAGTGGGGGGAGGACCTGGCGGAGCAGCCGTACGGTAGACGTACAACGGCAGCGCTTCGCCCGGTCCTAGAGCGTTGGATGAGGCGGAAACGCAAACCCCTCACTTTCCGTCTGACGCAGGTCTTAACCGGGCACGGGTGCTTTGGTTACTACTTGTGTCGGACGGCCAGGAGAGAGCCGGGAGAAGGCTGCCATGAGTGCGGCGCTGCGGTGGACTCGGCCCAGCACACCCTCGAGGTGTGCCCGAGATGGGCTGCGCAGCGCCAAGACCTTGTGGCGGCTCTCGGCGGAGTGGACCTGTCGCTTTCGAGTGTCGTGGAGAAGATGCTCGAGAGTGATGGGTCCTGGTTGGCGGTGTCCTCCTTCTGTGAGATGGTCATGTCCACGAAGGAGGCATCTCAGCGGGAAAGGGAGAGGGCGGCTGATGCTCCCTCCCCCCGCAGGCGACATACGGGGGTGCGTCGGAGGCAATTCCTACGCCTCCAATAGCACCCCTGTGTTCCGGGCTGGGGTCGGCGTGGTAACCCGGCCCTTTTGAAAGCCCGGCGTCGTCGGGGTGGTCCTAATTGCCGGGATCGCCCCCATGCTCTGAGGGAGTAAGTCCGGTCTTTGCCAGGACCGGCCAGTCGCTGGTGTGCCCTGTCGCTGACAGATCCGGGGTACACCGACATAGCGGCCGATGGCTTTCGCAGTGGTTTTAGTGAGTAGGGGCCTGCCCAGGCCGAGCCTCACACATCCCTTCCGGCCCCACCAAGGCCGGTTGGACGGCTCGTAAAAAGAGTTTCCACTACGTCAAAAAAAAAAAAAAAAAAAAAAAAAAAACAGTACTATATAGTAAGTCATAATAGTGCAATCTTTATAATTATATTCCTAGCTCTGTTTCCGGTATTGCGTCTGTAACAAATTATGTCGGGCGAATAGAGCTAGCTGTTCACCAGGTACTTATTTAGCTGAGAAGTTAATATACTTATTTATCTTAGAATACATGCATTGTGTGATATACTTTTATGATAGATCTGTTTTGGGACGGCAAAGGGTCGTATCTTCAGTGGTTTGGAAGAGAGTATTTGGCGGATGATATTGGGTATGATAGAAAAAAGCTTATAGGTGTCTTCTTCTCTATATTCACCAGTCCAATTATAAAAGCAGTTAAATCCCAATATTCCTCATAAATCTTTAATTAGTCAGTATTTTTAAAAGAAATTTGTTGGAATACATTTAGTTTTTCGGATAAATGTTTAAAACAGAATCTTTTCGACTAACTGTAAACAAATTGAACTATAATTGAACGTTTACTTTAGTTATGCAGGGAGACTATGGGTTGTTAGGTGTAAATATTTGTAATACGTTTACTGCAATAGCAGTCGGCGGTATGCAGAACGTGATGAACACGTTCTTTATCACGAGCCTCGTATTGGGCAACACACACGTGCTGTGTTAGAAAACATTGTATTTAATATCGAAATATTATATCAAACAATTATATATGATAGACATGAGATTTTTCATAATTCACGGCCATTTTATTTTATTTATTCAAAAAGAAATTTTAATCATTGCAATTAGAGTTCAAATCAAGATCTTCGAGAATGATAAAACAGAACATATGTACATATCCAAATTATTCATACTGTAATGAATAAACTGTGAAAATGACAAAAAAGTTAATTATATGACTTCCATAAGATTTTGTATAAAACTATAAGAAGAAGAATTTTTACATTTTAGAATTAAAAATATTAAATTATTCTATAAATGGAAATCGATTTAGTCCTGGAGTTATACAAAATTGAAAAAATGAGAACTTTCTTTTGAAAGGTGATTAATGAGTGTCATATCAAAATATACATTGAAATCTTTTTTTAATATGACCCAAACAACTTGTAATTAAAATAAAAACAAAATAAATCAAGTTTTGTTAAAAATATGAAACGAGTTAGCAGCCTGTTATAAATGTGAGATTTCCGTCAAGAAAAATAATGTCTGTCACACTGTGTGGTGTAATTAATGACGTACAATCACTTTACAAACGTTAATTGCGGCGTTGTCTCTGGCATTTTCTTTTACGGTGACGAAATATGTCTTACGGGAACATCGAGTGACGTGACATTAAAAACATAATCCGTAAGCCATGTAAGGGTTAAGTTAAATCCAAATTTACTGATTTGGTATCATTTTAAAGTTCAATCTTTGTCTCCCATTACGCGTGCAATCCATTACACTACGAGATCGCCTCATACTTGATAGTGCGAACGTCATTAAGACTTTTTCCTGACTTTTTTTATTAAAAAGATCAAACTTGTATATTGAAAATATTAGTTATTATGTTATGTTTGAGTCATGTAGGGAAAATTGTTGTATAGTTGGTTTTTGTAAGTTCATTCATAAACATGTTTACGTAGCTCAATCAAATATTACTCAATTAATTTTTCCCGTGTCAGTATGTAAGATTAATGACGTAATAGTTGACGGGAAACAGTTCAAATTGGATCAAAAGTTGTTTGAATGGTGTTTTCCTGTTCCAATGTTGATAGCTATATTAGCACACACTTTGCACGTGCGCTTCAAGAATTGGTCATGATTGTGTCTTATAATTGATAAATGTAAGTATAATGGATTGCATTAAAATTAAACAAACAATAATTAAATATGTAGTCTAATAAGATATCACATTGAAAATAAGTGTTGCAAGTCATTAAAATGAAACAAACATTTTCTTCCATTAATACCATAAAAAGGAAAAAATAAAATTATAAAGTCAAGTATTGCTTATAAATTCATATAGTCCCCCATTAATAAATATTAAAAAAAGTATGTAATCATTGGGAAATACATATTAATGTACCAGGGTAACATATTACCAGAAGAGTTAAAAGTATTTTCTATTTTTTGGTCAGTGGGTGAAGACCTTCTATATGTGTAATGGTATAAATTAATTCCCAGCACGCCACACCTCTTTGTTTACTTGTTACTATGTTATTCTCCGAGGTCACATTTTTAGAGCGATGCCTATAAAGGTCTTTCTAAGAGGATTTCTATCTATAGACGATTAGTGTTTAGATTCTGTTAATAATGAATAACAGATCCAATTCGCTTTCGGTATTCGTTTCGTAATATTTTATAATAAACAAATAAAAATTACGGATCTTATGTTTTTATTAAGGATTCCCATTTATACAGAGATAAATGGTGAGTTATTATAGTCATTGTTTTAGAACGTCAAAAACAATTTGATGATATACAATTTTTGTGATTTCAGAATTCAGTGCTTAATAATGTCATATTGTTTCAAAGTATTAATAAAAATAAATGATAAACACGTAAAACTAAGGTATGATAATTATGTACTTACATATCAAGAGATTGTAAACATTTTTGTCACTTTAATCATAATATATGAGGATGGAAACATGAACTTCATTGAGATACAACATTTTTAATTAATTTGAGAAACGTGAATGTAGAACTAAAACTGTTTTAATAAAACAAAGTTTGGCTGTATGTAAATAGATGAAATTACAGTAAACTAAAACTAATTTTCATGTCCAGTTAAACTAAAAGTAACTTTTACGTAACATAACATATGTAGTTTAAATAAAAGAAGTCTATTTTCATTCTAATGATTAATGTTTTTTTTACACCTATCTCCGCAAGAAAAGATTTGTAAAAGAATTATAATAAAGGTTATATCTTAAATAAGAGTAATACATTATTGGTTTTTGATGACGAAAAAATTTTTCTTCAAATATATAGACATATATCTTTATATATATATTACCTGTCATGATTCTTATTTAATTTCCAATTGAAGGATATTTTATTTGAACAAAATAAATAGATTTCATTCATACTGCTCCGATCAATTTAATATAGTGTGGGTAATGACCAAATCATATATGTTTTTCTTTGACACCTGTGAAATGTAAAGAAGATGGATAGCAATAAAATAGAAATGGAATTGTTTTCTGAACTGTTTCAAAAATGAAAAATCCAGCTTAAATGATAAGAAGTTTTTCACGAAAGTGTGCCCACGTCGTGAGGTTATAAGAAAAATATTATTTTTATTACATATTAAGAAACATTAAGGTTTATGTGTAAAGAATATATTGATTTTACTGAATTTTTTACTCTCGAATACATAGATATGTAAATTTCAATTCGCAAAACAAATACAAAGAAATATTCATAATTTATAATAATAGAAAGACTCAGACAGAAAAGCAATTAATTGTCCCTTAGAATAGAATTTAAGTTAGTTCAACCTACTCGAAATATTCTGTAAATACAGCTATACCTACCTGATTATTATTTATCTAAAATCAAAAATACGACAAATAAATAACTTCTCCATTTAATTTCCCTTTAAAATGACTTTCAAAACCTTCCATCCATAGTTTTGACAGCGTTATTCCGTTTAAGCCGGTACAGTTGGCAAAACAAATCAGACATTAAATAGAGTGTATTAATTTGTGAATCATATTCATGAAAACTAAGCCAATTTTATCTGTTAACTATACCATCATAGTTCTTGAAGTGTGATTCGTTACACGTGTACTTGTGAGCATTGAATATAAACATGTATTTTCTATTAACTCTATATTCTCGTATTCTAAATCATAAATCATATCTCCATCAGTTACAATGTATCCATGATTTATCACACATGCTGTAACAAGATTTAGGGTTGTCTATATTTACTGTAATAACTACGGACATTTTCTAAGTGTTGGCAATCCTTACTTCATACATCACTCGACTATATTGCACATACTGTATTACATATATATATATTGTAATTGTGTATGATATCGGATGGTCAAATGTGAATTAAAAGAATAGGTTTCGTATCGAATGTATTTCACTGCACGTTTAGTTTCTATAATTTTTGTTATCAGCGTTCATATTTGGAATTATTAAGACAATTTTTACTTGTTTAGACATCCTTTATCTATATATATAAAAGAAAGTTGTATTAGTTACACTATTTATAATTAAAGAACTGCTGGACAGGTTTGGATGAAAGTTGGTGATGAGATAGCTTAGAGCCAGGAGAACGACAATAAATTCTAATAGCTGATTATTATTTACCGCCTCTAGTGCGGAATAGAGTTCACCCGGTCAGCTATACTTTCAGAAATTAACGCGGACGAAAACTAGTACTTAATAAATCGTTGTTTTAGAGGGAAATTGAGAAACATTTAAGTCATAATATTTAAATACAATTGTAACTAATTTTTTCACATGAAATGTATATAAAATAAACTATTTTCAAGACCTCGTCGTCACTGAATATAAATGATTATGAAAATTGAATCACTTTAATGTATTACGTGGTTTTCAGGAATGATAAAAATACATTCCTCGAGTGTTAAGTGAATAGCTTCTTAGGAATTCCTTATCAATAGCTGTCTATAAAAGGTTTGTATACTAAAAATATTTCTACATGTCTGTTCATATTATTATTTACATGAGAAACGTTAAAAGTTTTTTAAATATATAATCTTAAGTGATTATACATTACGTGGAGATTACGATGAGGGGATTATTCTTTGTTTCACTATAACGAGTGAGATTAAAATAAGCGATTAGCTCTGACACAAAATTAAAAATTCCTTATCTTTGACATGACCGTATAAATGAAATATACATTAGAAGTTACATACCATACAATTTATAAGCATTTTATTTTAGAAGTAGATGACTTATTTGAAAAAAATAATCCTGCTCTGGTTAATAATATGAGTATATATATCTTAGTTTAACTTACTTTGTAATTCAGTTAAAATATTTGTAGTTGAGATTACTTGCTTATCAAAATAATCTACAGCGAGCAGAGTCAGAAGAAACTAGTGTTTACTGATTTCATATACTCAAACAGCATTACACATCGAGTTATAAAAATATATCATTTTACTTATGAATCATTTTTTATTGGTTTAAAATAAACATTTTTTTCTTATCCTGTATAATATTTTTAGTAAGTGTATAATTATATTTATTGTGACTTATAATTGTACTGGTGACATCATAATTACCCTATTCTTATAATAAGAAAATGTAATGTGTATGTCTTATGATTTTACCCCTCCCATTAGAGTATCTTAAGATTAGATAGAACTCCTAAAACGAGATAAAACCAGTGTCAGTCTCAACAATCTAAGTCTATTTTTTTATTAAAAATGTCTTGAGTCTTACTAAAATGATACTATATTTTAAATTGAACTCTAGAACGTCACGTTAGTGTTAGGTCAAAAAATGTAGTCTAATCATTTAAGTAAATGAAATTTAGTAGTATTTCTGTAACTCGAAGTATATATAAATGTAAACCAGTTTATTTAAAATTTTTCATGGATATTTCCATTTCATACTTATAGCTCGTATATAAAAGTTATAATTTACAAGAGAGTTGTGTGTGCAACAAAGATTTTTAAGTTGTTTCTATATTGCTTTAATATTTTTTGATAGGCCGTACTGTTTTAGATAGAGGTCCTTAAACCTACAACTGAGTCGCAAGTCCCAGGCTTTGATAAAACTGCTCTTCTGTCTAAACTGTGAATCCATTGAATACTAAGAAGTTTCGTCTCAGTAGAACTCACTAGGTTTGAAAATAGAATCTAGAAATTTATTAAAGAGTTTTTTATTAAATCTCTAATCAGTGTACTAATATATATAACAGACTATTGATAATACTAATCACCGTCTGACAAGGGAAATATGCGGCTGACTTACGTCACGGTAGCAAAATTACAGAAGTCAAGTAATTCTGAACTCTATTGCAGTGATTTGACATGTAATAGATTGCAAACGACGCTGATAAAGGGGTTCCCCTTCTAAGTGGGCCCTTATAAACTACAATTAACGAGTATACCATACAGTGTGTGAACACTTAGAAAACAAAAGAAGACGTGGTTGAATGATTAGGGGAGAGTTGGATAATACCGCGCCCCTAAGGAATTTCACTTATAATTAGGAAACTGTTTGATTTTAAAAGAAACAAAATTTTGTGACCATTAGGACATTTATTCAGGTACGCATACCGTATAACAAAAACTTCCAAAATTCAAACAAAAAATAATTATCGTCATGTTACAAAAATAACTACAGGCGCGGTATTATCAAACTGGTCCGATAATATCGTGCCCAGGGTTGATAAAATCGTGCCCACATTAATTGCACACAAATGGGTAGATAATAAAATTAATAATAAAAAAATACAATTACAAAACTTATAGTTTATGACAACAAAACGTAAATCTTATTTTATAACTAGGAGTCTTACTAAATCTTTGAATTATATATAGACTAGTCAGTCTCAAAAATACCTCACATCAATTAAATAGCAAGTAAAATTAATCACGGCAAAAATCACATATAAAATTATTAGCAGAATCTTTTCCGCTACATTCCTTGTGTATCCAATTCGCGCATCTACAACAACGGAACCAGATTTCTCCATTACGACCAAACTCTTGACATACGGTGCAAATATCACGATTTTCTATATCGTCATCTTCATCATCATCGCATAGTTGAGTTAGAGGCACATCATCCATGCTATCTTCACTGCTGCTGTCAATAATTTTTTTAGACTTTCCTTTGCCTTTCGATTTTCCTTGCTTGACCTTTTTCTTATTGCTTTTCATATTATTATCTTCATCCTCACTAGTTTCGCTACCATTCAAAACTCTTCTCTTGACAGACTTTCCTTTAGATTGTTTCTTTTCTTTGACTTTCTTCTCTGCAGCGTTCTTTTCTTTTGCTATCTTCATTTGTCGCTTTCGTTCTTTTTCCTCTAATTGCTCTTTTAATGGAGTTGATGTGAGAATAATAGAGTGCTTTTTTTTAACACGTCTCTGTATTTTTATTGTCTTTTGTGGTATAGGACTCAAATCTTCTAAAATACGCCGTGAAGTGCTCGGCTCAGCGATATCTTTTCTGATAACTTCATTTATAGCAGCGGAAGGCGTCTCTTTATTTCTATTGCTGTTAAATGGTATGCCCGAAGATGTCTCTTTAGCAAAAATGTCAACAGGATTCTGGTCGGTTTGTATCTGGGGAATATGAGATCTCATTTCATTGGACCAGTCTAAAATTGATGGTGACGATGGCAGACCTCGAGTGGATTCGTCATGTCCAATTGCTGGTTCTATAAACTCATTTTCGACAACTGATTGCCTAACTTCCGAGGATACTTCTTCAATGATAGGATCAGCAGTTAAAATATCTTCGTCGTCAAAAATATGAGGATTCAATGGATATATCCCAGTCACCTCAAATCCCTTGACAGCCTTTTCCATCGTAGCCACTCGAGTAAAAGCTTTATTAAATATTGAAGCTAAATGGTCATGCGTAATTTTTTCAAATAGATGCATTTTCATAAATAAATCACATTCTCGAGAATATGCTGATTTTAATGGCCCATAAAATGTTACATCGAGTGGTTGCATCTTATGCGATGTATGAGGAGGCAGAGATAAGAGATGAATTCCATTTTCGCGACAAAATTCATATGCGTTGAGCGATTGATGACTGCAATGATTGTCTAGAATAAGGAGCGCCGGATTTTGCTTATGAGCACCAATATTTGTAGCAAAATGATGCAACCATTTGGTGAAAACATCTTCATTTATCCACCCAGATTTAGAGCATTCATAAATTGCGCCTGGTGGACCACCAATTTTCAGGGATGGTTTAATTCTTTGTCGTGGATAAATAAACATCGGCGAAACATATATTCCTGTGGCACTAAAAGCACATACAACTGTGACGTTCTGGCCACGTTCTGCACTCGTAGCTTTTCCGACTTGCTTTAGTCCTGTTGGAGCATAAATTTTACCTGGTTTTTGAACGTTGCTAATACCTGCCTCATCAACATTAAAGATTCGATTGGCTGGAAAATTATGCTTTGTCATAAGTGTCACTAAGTTAGTGAAAAAAATGCCTATTTCAGATTTGTTAAATCCCAAAACCCTGTTTATACTTGTTGGCTCTGGAAGCCTCAGAGAAATTCCAGGATTTCTTTTCAAAAAGGAATACACCCAACATTTTCCCGCCATCTTTTTCTCTGACGAAAAAATATTTTTAATATTTTTTGCAATGGCAAAGTCATATGCCAATTTACGCAACTGTTGTTGAGTTATCCCATAAAACTTTTTTGCCATTAAAGTAATAAATGAGACCATTTCTTTCTCTTCTTCTTGTGTAAATGTGGCCTTTCTCCCCATGGGGGGGTCATAATTTTCTCCCAACTTAAGTCGATCCCTAATTGTAGATTCGGGGATTCCAAAGTTTCTAGCAGCTGCCTTTATTTTGCTCCCGTTTCGTATAGCTTCAAGTGCAGCCTTCAAATTTTCGGGATTCCATGACTTTTTCTTTTTCTTTGGCACAGATTGGTCCATCTAAAACGGAAATAATACATAAAGCTATATTATCATAATTTGTAAGTAGGCATTATATTTATTTATTATATTATTTTTATTTTCATAAGAAGGCAAGTCATAAAAATCACAACAATCGATGCCACACACAATTGTTTATCTTAAACTCAATAAATTGATCAAAATTGGTATTTTTGCTTTAGATATAAAATACCACAAACAGATTCAAATAAGTTCAAACTCTTTTGTCGATGTTAAGAGAAGTTAATGTAAATAAAACGTACTTTTCATAGTTTACAATTTCGCGCCCTCGACTGATAATACTGCGCCCCCAGCGCGGAATTATCGAACTCGATCATTTTATTTTTTAACCTCAAAATAATGAGGAAAATATTATAGCCCGTAAAAACTTACTTTGACATTAATTCTACAGTACACAAGCATTCAAAAAGTATAGTATGAAAGTATTATAATATAAATACAGTATTACTTACCTCTTATCGAAAGTATACGAAAAATTATAAGGAATGACGAATAAAACTTCCAGAGCGTGTGCTACCTGCGTCGTCGCGTGGATCGTAATGGCGGTGCGCGGGGGTGGGTGTGGGCATGTCCAGCTTCGATGAATACGCACTACAGCGCAAACTAGTGGATAGTTTTTGAATTACGCTGACGCACGGAGTTATCAACCGCTTGGTATTATCCAACTCTCCCCTATGTATGGATATATAATAAAATGTAGTTATATTATATAACTTACAAAATAGCAAACTCCTTTATATACTTCTAAAATATTTAGTTACCAAACAAATTTAATTTTAATTATAAATCAAAAGAATTTTTCATCACAAAGTAAGAAGACCTATATTTTGTTTATTGAAATAATTATATAGGTTTCATTAATACCAAAATGTTATTCTTTATCCTCATATAAAGGTGTACTTAAAACTTTATATTCTAAACTATTTCATTTGCTTTTATATGTATATAGTGAGTAGGTGTTCATTGAAAATTTCAATGAGACCTGAGTCTAGAATTCGAATAAAATAAAACAATACATTTTAATTGGATTAGAAAAGACATGAAGGAAAAATATTAATATTTTTTGGATACGCTGTATAATAATTTTCGTGGTGAATGGACATTACAAAGAAATCGTATTTAGTTGCCCTTTGTCATTCTAATAACGTTTTGTACAGCGAAGGGTACAAGAAAAATCAGCTGTCTCATAAAATTATATTCTGGTTACAAAAAACATATTTAAAAGTAGAAATAGTTACATTATTAGTTAAGAAACGTAAGGCAGAAAGGATAATTAATCTCTTAAAAGATATCTCTACCAGAAAACATTTTGATAAAGGAAACCAGAAAAGAGAGTGGTGTGGGGACAATAATAAAAGAGGAGAAAAAAAGATTTATAAGTAACTATATTCTAAAGAGATTTTTGTAAGTCAGCGACTGGCTCCAGACTTAATATATGGTCCTAACATTTCATTCCCTTTTTCCATTCCCACCGATGGCTCAAAGTCACTATTTGATAGATACTTAAAAACTGTAAGCAAAAAAAAGCTGTAAGTAATAAGGGTGTTTGTCGGCTACGTTTATTCTGACGCCTAGCATTGTGACAAATATTTATGTTTTATAATTATCTGTGGTATCGTATTGCATTACGAGAATGTAAAATAATCCTTTGTTTTATGTTTTCTTATTCCTCGAAACTTATCCAACTCTAAGCTGATCCGTACGGAATGTTTTCGTATAAATAATATTTTTAAAATTACAAAAGAAGCTGCTAATTTTAAATTGCCTCCTACGTATGAAATACAAGTAAACTCGAAAGTATTTCTTATAATATTTTCAATTCTAAATAATGTAAATGAAATAAATAGAAGAGTAATAAAACCGAATAGATGTACATATGTATTAAATGAACAATTTAGTTGCACTTTTGACTCGACCCGAACAGCTGATTGGTTGGGCTTTGTCAAAGTGTAATTTTCGCTGCAAACTTTGTATCTTGTTGTTTAAGTCAATGTGTTTAAAAGTACATTTTTTAGTAATATATTTATTAATATACATATCAAGAGCGATTTCTTAAACAAACCTTTAAAAATAATATGAATAAAACGCTAGTCATTTGTAAAGAAAACAGAGTTCCAAAATTTTCTAATTAGAGAAGCACGATAGTTTGTCGTCATATGTGACGCAGATTGCCAACGTACGTTCTGTTTATGGTAAGATTACTGTTGAATGCTATTCAGATATGAATTATGATCACTTATTAATACTAGTGTCATGCCATGGCGTTCCATCACTTAGTGTTACCATGACGCAATATGTATTATAAATATATTATGAAGTAAATGTATCCAGATTATATTTAATTATATAAATGTACGTATTTAAACTTGTTATAAACAAAGTTAATTAACATTTTATAATTCATAGTATGATGATTCTGTCCATTCACGTTCATAATTGCTTGTAATTTAAGTGTTAAGTAAAAGATTGCACACAGCGTGCTAAAAATGTTATATTAATATGGCGACTGACGCCATTTTAATTTTCAAATGTACGGAATGAATGACGGTTTTGTAATGAAAATATTGAGTCAATTGATACTTTTGTTACTAAATGTTTGAACATTTAAATAATAGTTAGGTACTCGTGCAATCTCTTTGTAGGTTTATGATATTTTTAATTGCTATTTCTTAGTTTACTATCCACATTTAAAATGTCAGTTTAAGGTGCATATGGGTTTATGTTAAGAGAATAAATATGAATGTATCTTAAGCATATTTTCCTTTGTATTTAATTTATAATATTTCCTTTTAAGAGAACATTCAATTTATAATTGGATAGGAATACTCTGTTTCGAAATATTTCATCTATTCGTGATGATTTTCTTAAACTAAGCAAAGCATATCATATCTTTGTTAAATTTGATAAAATTGTAATGCTTATCTCCACCAGATAACGAATTACAAACTATAATAAGTGATTAATGAACAGACGATAATAAAACAAAAAATGTCATCGTTATTTTACACCAATATTAACGAATACACATTTATCAACAGTAATCTGACTAGCAACTTGTAATAGTAATCATTAAAAATTCTTTTGAATTTCAATAAATAACATTGAAAAAGTTTCTATATGTTTCAAAAAAGGGATTCAACAGGTATATCAATGAACGAAAATCATGACACTTAACAGAGAAAGTATCGCCCATACAATGTGTAACATTGAGACATAAAAATTTAATAACTTTCATGATGTTCATTATTTAATGTTTATTACTTCGTGCAGTGAGACATCAAGATATTATTCTAGAATTTGGCAGCAATTGAGATCCACAGGTAAAGTTAACGACCGGATGACATGACCATTTCTGGATGAATGCCAACATCCCCGATACTAATTCACTATTAAAAAAAATATTTACTATTAACTTCTTCTACAGGATATATTATACTTCGTCACTTTTACTTTATATTAAATTCAATCGCAATAAGTACATTTATAGAACTTCAGACATAAAAAAAAATGTACGTGTTATGGATATGGTAATTGACTAATAAACGTATCTATTTTGTCTGGCCTTGGCCCGAAACCTATATTTTGTATAAAAGTCTACAAAAAAATATGGAAAACTAGCTTGTAATCTTAAATGTATATATAAAATTGAAGCTAAATTATAACCGTAAAATAAACATTTATTATTCATTACGACTGAAAAAATAAAAAATATATATATTGGAATTATTTACAAATATGAAAATACATGCAGCATTTAAGTGCTAAGATGACTATTTTGAAAGCTTTTACGAATGCTTTACGAGCTAAGCGTGTTCCAATTTTAAGTTCAAATCCTAACGGCCACGTTTCTCAATAATGCGATACAAAGCTCTGGCTGTATGTATGCGTCTCACGGTTCAAAGTGAATCCGCACGGAGTGGGGATGCCAGTTGCCACGCGTTTCTGACTGCTATACGACCCGCTCAAATAACCAGTTGTCAACGGACAGCGTTACGAGAAAGACGCGGCCGCTAAGACCAGCGTGTTCTCAAAACTTCACGCAACTTTATTGCAGTTCCGAGCGAACTAAGTGTTAGATTGCTTGCAAAGTGCTTTAGTACTAGTGATGACTTTTGTTTGGAACGTTAGTCGTTTTTGTCTCCTGGACGAAAGTTAATGTCAGAGGGGATGGAAGCGAAGGACCGGCTCGTTGAGGAGGTGGTGCTCCTTGCTCTGTTTTTGGTATCGACGGCAAGCAATTCTTTGGCCCTCTTGGTTTTCTGTCGTCGACCCGGACTAAGGACTATTTCTAATCGGTAAGTTACCGCTTCTTTTATTTTTATCGTTTTTCATAATTTTATATTTATTTTCGTTATTTGTTGTTGGTAAAAATATCAAAAATTTACATTGATTTATATAGATTAAAATTATTATCAAGGCAGACGAGTCACTTAAATTAAATGCAGAATTGATAAAAACCTTCAAATTCTTATGCTAAATTCCATCGGAACTCATCACGTTGAAGTCACCCTCTTAAGAAAAAATAACAAAACTACAAGACACAAAGTTAAACACTGGTTAACGTTGCATTAATATTATAATAAAAAAGATCCATTGTTAATATTTAAAGAATAATATACGATAGATATTTGAAAACAATAACGGAAAGACAAAGAACGCATTGTGAAAGTCTAGAAACCCCGCATTTGTTTTAAGTACTTTTTCCTCGGAGTGGATAGATCCCATAGCATTTGGTTGAAAGCCAAACCTCATATTATTATTAGATCATTAGCGTCGGTCAGTCCTACCACTCCTACCTGCCTCTTATGTTTACTTTTGCAATACATTCTGTTGTACGTTCCAAGTTATAAGGTAAAAAATTGCTTGATAAATTTCGTCAGCATTAGAAGGTCGCGATCCGTTCGAAGATAAACGAAAAACCTTTTGACCATTTAACAGTTACCAGATGATTCACACTAACTCCGATTTGATATACCATACCAGTATTAGTCTGTAGATCTGATAATTTTTAACATTTTATCACAACAAAGAAACTTCACTTAGCTTCACCACGATGCATTTATGAAAAACCAGCTGTAAAAAGTTTAATTAACTTCCAAGTTTCATACAATATAATGGATATAATTTATTACATCAATAAATCTATTATCAAAGCAGGTAGTAGTTATATTAATAATATGAACATTTTACACTAGTCTGCGAAACGTCGCTAAAATATCCCAGAAGACATGTCCCAAATAGCGGCGGAGACTCAAACTGCTACTCAATTACAGATCGTAAAATAAATCGTTTTAGAATAAACCCGACTGAATTACTGACATCGATTCATTGTAAGTCATTAAAATTAAATGTTTATATATATTTATATCATTTTAAATACAATATAACACGAGTATTAAATTACAATATCCATCTATATATAGCATGTTCTAAGATAAATTACAATCGCTTGTATTCCATTAATGATTCATAGAAGACGATGTTAACTAGATGGTGTCGTGGAAAATAACATACATATAAGCAAATAAGGACTTTACCCCATACAGACGTATACAGTCCACTCCATTGAGTATAAAGATATAAACAGATAAGAGGGAATTGTGTCGACAAATACACACGAACTGGGTCTATCCCCAATGCTGTGACATAATAATATTATCGCGTAATGGATAATAAGTCATCACTTTCTACCGGGTCTTTGAACTTCAATGTTTATTTTAACTTACTACGTTTATATATGTTTTAACTCTGTAGGAATGTATCCAGAATTATTCTCTAGACGAGTGTATGCTAAGAGCTGTGATGCACACTTCTTAGTAGGTACACCTGTACACACTGCGTAATGTTCGGCATTAACTTGCTTTTTGCTCATCCTTCTGTGGATGTAAGCGGTTTTATTTCAACATCAACTATATATTACTCTTTTATATTTCATTTGCAAAGGCACATAACTAAAATCTCGAAATACCAGAGAGGAAAACTCGAAAAAAATATATAGTAGGCTAGCAGGAGAAAAACTATAACTATCAGTTATGTAATATATTAAAATATATGGATTGTTGAATAATATTATAAATATAATAACGTTTATGTACAGACAAGCAAGAATTATAATAATTTCCTATATACATATTTCATTTTAAAAAATATAAGAAGATCGGATGAATTGTATAATTGTACTCAAAATTTGCAACAAATATTCAGTTATGGCTTATACATATGTCAGAATAACGCATAGACAAACATTTTTAGGTATTTAGTCGAGTTTAACCATGACATCCGAGTGAGTAAGCGAAGCTGCGGGAGGCAGGTAATCTTAAAATAAAACCAGTTTTTTTTAACGTTAACACATGTTTATTTATATTTCTAAGTTCTATTTTATTTGACTTCATAGTAGTATTATGAATTAGCGAAATTTTTAATGTAAACACGTGTGTAAGATTTATTCAGTAACTACATATATTGTGATGTAACGTTTACAGACATACTAATATTGTTGTGGCGAAAGTGACTTTGTCTGTTTGTTTATCATCACTGTTGAATAAAATCGATTTAAATAAAATTCATTTGATAGGACCTCGGAGAATATGGCCTACTTTTCACGATGGCAGCCGAGAATTCCAAGCGGGCGAAGCCGCGGGTGAAAGCTATTCATATATTTTTCCTGCAATAGTTGTATCCGATAATACATTGCAAACGACTCACGATTTACAAATTGAAAAGTAAATAACTTTAACTTATTCTATTAAGATCATTACAATATGTTTTTGTATTTTCTTTTATTCATCATGTAACATGCTTAAGCGCATACTTTGTCTAGAAAAATGTTATTATGAAACGAAAGACGCGTAGCTCTGTTGCTATTTTAAATCAAAATTATAAAACGGATTTTTTAGTTCACAGTAAATCAGCTAAATTGTGGTGTGATTTAGACCGAGCCTGACGGTGAATCTGCTCGAAGAGGTTGCTTAAATAATAAGGTATAAACATATGTGCTTAATCTCTGCGAATGTTTTAAATATTATATGTGATGAATCATTTTATTGTAAGCGTTTCTATCGCAACTAACACAGATCACAGCGAAATCCATTTTATAAATCAGCTGACGTAAGTACTGTAACTTTCAGCTGTTAAATTCCATTTCACCTATGCCGTACCCCATTCTGTGTGTTCAGTTGTAATGTTAATAACTGCGAAGTTTATTTAATGTTCGATTCAGAATCAAAACACATTGTTGATTATAAGATTATCATTATGGAAAAAACCAAAGGACTCTAACCAAACCGCAGTCAGCATCAACCTTTAATTTATATCTTGAAATGGATACTTACAAACAAGTCGGGCTGTTTTTCAACAGACTACCTTATTGCGTGCACCGTTCATAACATTTTATTTTGAATCGTTACATTTTTAAACATGTCAAAGGATATTTACTTTTCCAGTAATGGCTCAGATAAAATTATGTCCATTGCACTCGTTCTCGTTCATTAACAAAGCGATTAGACAAATCGTTTTGGCTTAAACAAACGAACGTAATATGAAAATAATTGCTTTGTTTCCCTCTGACGTTAACCTTAAAAGAACAATCGTTCTAAAAAACGATGATTTTTGTTTACAAATAACACTCAATTTTTGTTTACAAATAACACTCTACATATAAAATTGCATTACAGAAAATCAATACAATTTATATTATATGTGTTACTGATGCGCAATAATAGTAATTCACAATCACACAACGCAACGAACGCCGGTCGCTGAACCGTCAATGAAGGAGAAAGTCATAGACAATTTTTAAAAAAAGTCTGCTTAAGACAGGTTGAGGTCGTTATAAACCAGGTCGACGGATTAAAAAAAATCAATTTATGAACAACACTGATAATAGATGATTTTTCGATTTGATACACTGAACAGATCGCACAGACCATACGATATTTAATCTGTGTCAAGAACTAGTGGCTAGACCACTTGAAATATAATTGTAAATGTCTGCGCGTGCTGCTTTACAATAAAGAAACAAATTATTAAATACTATTATGAAGTTCAAGGATTCTTGTTTAAAGTAAACATTTGTTAAAAAAAAACATGGCGATTTATATAAAAATTAAAGCAGTACGGATATACATACATTGTAATAGAATGTAAATTAGTGGAAACCAGCCACCCTGCTTTTACTGAAGCTATAAAGACACTATAGAAAACACTTTCTAAAGAGCATTTTACATCTGACTACGTTTGTAATACAAATGATTTATGAATCAATCAAATAAAAAATATAATAATAAAAAAAGTATGTCGTTTCATCAATCTATAGCAGACTCCATAAAAAATATAATATACATAAAAAATCTTCAATAACTATAATGTGTATGTAGTATATAAAATAATATATTAAAATCATTAAAATTTATTAATACATTTTAGTTAGAAACTGGTTTCTAAGAGGAAACATATTTTTACATCATAAGTATAACGGTCGACTGAGAAGCAAAGAGTTTGATAAAAAATTACAGGTAATGTGATATTGTAATAGTAATAAAATGAAATAGTTGCTGAAATTTGTTTTTGAATCAAATATTGTTTTTTGCCATTGATATAGATAAATAAATTTTTTCTTTATTCGGATTACGCCATACTTTTTAATTATTAATATTGTAGCATTTATTCTCATATTAATCATTACAATGGTTACACATTTATTCGAGTGCATTTGAACGCCAAAATTTGGGAAAATTTAAATAAGATTACGCATTAAAATGTCCTTATTGTAAGTTTGTTAAACCTTTTTTATATTTTTCTGCTGCAGCTAAACTCTTGGTCTTTTGAGTATTTCATTATTCTAATGTAAACGAAAGTCGACTGTCATTTCTCTCTCTGTTCACTTTTAATTTGAATTTTATATTATCCTGACATTTGACATTTTGCTAAATTATTTATTATTGTTATTTTTTATAACACTATGTACCTATACATTTTTATAAGACCTAAAATTATTCTTTTACTGTTTCTTTTATAATGTATTGAACTTATTGACAGAAAAACTAAATTAATAATGTGTGTAAGTTGAAAATTTCCAAACAATGAGACTTTTTATGCTAAATTTAAAATAATACAACTGTCTTTGATATGTTTATCATAAGATGCGTAGTAAAAAGTATATAAGGATAAATGTTTCATATATAGAATTATGATATAATAATTCATAAATGTATGTATACAGTTGAACATAATAACATCGGTTCGGTTATCAGCCGGTGACGATATTGAATTATTTTTTGGATATTAACATATGAAAAGCGCCGGAAACGACTTAGACAATCACGAATCGTAAGAGACTTTTGGGAATTTACGATGTACTAACATCAACGATGATTGAAAACACAAGAGTGTATTTGATCGATACATATTATGCATAGTCTCCTGTAACAAAATCTCATGTAACTGACATATGTGTGTTGATATCTTGATCTTGCGGTCAGATTGCCTTACACATAAGGTTGGTTTCAAATAGAACTAGTATTATATTGAAGACTATTAAAATCTAAAATAATAACCCCGCGTCTGTATGCCAAATATGTTATGTAATTTCAAATCACTTACTTACTCTCCACGATAAATTTGAAAAATTTCTGAATTCAATCGATCTCTCTCCCTCTTCAATTATTTATTGGATTATTTATTACCTTTTAATAAATAATAAAAATCTATAATGAAACTTGAAAGTCGTTTAAAACAACTATGATTCAGCCTTTGTGTGGGAACTGGTTTTCTTGTTGAAACCATTTTAAGCTCTGTTCATAAATGATTAATGCAAATTGTTAAATAAGATCTGTAACAGATCTATAACTATTCTTCTTATGAACAAAAGAACGAACGAATAAATAAATATTTATCTTGCTATTTGTATACGTTTAGGTTGTGATTGATATTTTAAAGTATTTGTCTTATATTGTTCCACATGGTACTAAATTATATTCTATTATTTGTGTTTAAACTATCGTCAATGGAACATGGACTCTAACATAATGGAATACGTCATAAAATTAATTGAACGTTCCGCATATTACAGCAAGATTAGTTGGCACTTAGTCATGTTTAAAGATAAATGAAATTCTTAAATAATTGTATATGACAGATGTTTTTAAAATTCTTACAATAGACCGTGTAATCGACAATGAAGACGCGGTAGTGTGATTTATTATGAAAAATATATTATTTTATGTGTTATTTCCACGTTCACGATTGTTGAGTTAAAATTAAACAAATAACCATGTAATTGAAATAATATGCAGAAACTTCATTAGATTACATTTTAAGGTAACAGTGACCGTGGCACGTTAAACGTAGGAAGTAAATGGTAATTATCTTTGAAGAAATAATTAAATATAAAACGGTAGTTGCATGTCTCGATGCTGAATAAATACACAGTTAATATTAATGGAATAGCATATACGGGCTTTGGGTATTGACAAAAATATATGTAAAACAGATTGATTTTCGCTGTTCCGTCTGTGTTTCCCCACGTTAATTCTAAATCTGACAACTTGTTAATAAATATCAATATATTATGCAAATACATCAAGATATTTTGGTCGCTCAATATCATTTTACTTAAATTGTATAGTTTTACGATCGAAATGTAAAGATAACTATAACTTAGTAGACACTAAATATCAAATTAAATGATTTTTCAATTGTTTTGCCTTAAAAAAATATTTTGTCAATCATTAAATTGATAAATAGAGTTATACTTAATATGCGCATTTACTGAATACATAATTAGATAGAAAAAAATATATATTCATTTAAATATCACACACCGTTTCCATGTTATACGAGTGATTCGGTCGTGTTGAGGATTACGTACTGTAATTGATTACAAGTTGGCTGAATGTTACGTTACGGGATGGCCATAATTATAAAACAGTTATTATCTTTTCTTTAATTATCTTTTGTGCGGCATTAGCTGAGAAAAAAAAAAATTTATAAATCTCAAAAGTAACGGCATAATTAAATTATTCTTTCGTATTTTCCTTCCCGTCACTGTGAAATAATTTGACTGATCTTTTTGTTCTTAATTAAGTTAAACCGAAGTGAGAAAAACATCATATAAATCCTGTTTCAATCGCAGATACAAATTCCGCAATCACAAACAAACTGGACAATAGCAACTAATTGGAAGGGAAACGTCATCAATTGTTTCAGTTTACATACATACATCTACATATTATATGTTATCTTTTTTTTCTGTCCCACAATAGAATGTTCGAAGAATATAATTATACGACCGGCATTCGATTAAAATTACTTAACGATTACACTTAAGTTTAAGGAATTTTATATCGGATTTGCATTTGATTTTTATTGTTTTAAAACCTTAAAAACTTAAGTGATCTATTGAAAAAAAGAAAATAAATAGATAAAAAGTTAAACTTGTGGTGAGAGTCGTTTCAGCCATTGTTCCAAGATATTTCACGGATATTAGCTATCGATAGTAATCGTTTCAGAAGCAAAAGAGAACGCTCTGTTGTTAGTATTAAACAAACTAAATATCTAAGTGAAATGTTTTGTAATTGTATAGATTTTGAAACATTTGGTACACGACGCCATTATCTAGATTAATTTGAAGCTTGTTTGCGGTTGAACCTGGCATTAAGCTGAATAGTTTCTATGGTTACATTTTAAATTAGGTCAGCCTGAGTACCTGGTGTGTTTTCAGGTCAAGGTCAATGCATGTAGCACGTACATATAGATAGGGTCACCCTTTTCATATTCATTTATTCCTATCCGCATAAAGAAATCGATCTCTGTCAGTTAATTGACAAAATTGAAAATATTCACTGGTAATTTTTATTGTTTCATTATATATTATACATATTTATTCGATTATGAGATTGTATTGGAAAAAATGTGTGGAGTATTTTTTTTTATTTGTACCATTCATTTACTGGATGTAATAAATATTTATATTTTAAATGGGAACATCCTTTGGTGTCTTCGTTTCGAGAGGGTGCCTTCGCTGCCTAGTCCCATTTAACGGTCGGTTTCGCAAAGCTTTTTGCTGTTACATCCTGTCCGCTTTTTAGGGATTCTTAAAACTAAAAACCACTTAAACAGTGTATTTTTTCTGGTACTTTTTTTACTTTTTTTTTATTCCTTACCATTTGGTAATTTTATGTGTTGTATATGTAATACCATTCAGTTCCTCTGAATACTATCTGTTATATAGCACTAAGAAGTTCACTAAGGAACAATTTTATATACCACTGTTTTGTACACCTGATCCATGTTTAGTTGCGCACACGCACGAACAATGGTGGCACTTCCTCAACAATGGTAGCCATTGTGACATGTGTACATAGAAATTTCTACAGACAATACGTAAGAATAAACTTATATCAAATTTATTACGCCCTAAATGGATTGAAAAAGAAAATATGCCAAAAAAAATTTATCGCCACTGAAAGTACTTTAAATTAAACTTTCCAAAATGTTTTAAACACTGTTATGATTTTATGATTGCCATCAACGAGATTTACCACAAGGAAGATATAAAAATTAATGACAATATTTATCAATGTCTACGCTAATGACTTGCGCTGACTGACCAGCATGGCTTCATTGAATTATCAAAATATTCTACGCCCTTCAACATTCCTGGCATTCATTATTACGACGATGCCAACACAATCATAATAAAAATTATTATACATTTAATACATTGAAAGAAACGTCCATGTCCTGCCAAGATTTATATGAAGAACAGTTTAAAGTGTCGCGTCATAAACGACAATTGTTAATTGGATGACGTCATAGAGTTCGCAAGAATTACCGCGGGGTTTTGAAATATTGTCCACAAATGATTTACGTAACCACTATTTATGTAATGTTTAGAAGTAAATAATTTACTATTACTGAAAGAATAATTCTTAAAAATACATCGAGGGGGGATGATTTAATTAAAATGGAACTCGTCTGTCTCCTGCGGGACTAAGTTATGCGAAACGTATTTTTAAAATAATCGAGTAATAATCCATACATTATTCAACTTCTATCAACGAGGAAGGTCGTTGCATCCCGCAGACGATTGGTATTCAAAGCGGATGGTTCTTACAATAAAAAAACAAAGAGCCGAAAACACTGATAGTAAATCATAAATTTATTTTATTCACGATACAAGGAAGCTTCACGAAGGGCTGTATTGTTTTTTGTTTGGGACAATACTTTATTAATCATACTGAAGATTGAAATATGTTTACCATAATGACTTATACTAACATAGGTTCAACATTTTAAAAATTTACATAAAATTCACGTCTTCAATGATAGCAGTCCTAGTAAACGACCTACTTGTTTTCAATATTATTTATTGAAGTGAATATTAATCTCTCTTGTAAATTTGTGAAATTGTTCCCAATGTGATGCAGAGGGAAATGCGAAAGTTGGAGAAACTTTGAGATCGGTTGCAACTTAGGCTTAGATATTTTAACTCATACAATATCATATCAAAACATTTCATATTTTATTCTCGTAATGACAATTATAATTACAATGTATGGGTAATGCACTCTTTAGTAATTTTATACGTTCAATAATTAATTAGTGGTACATTTGTAAATGTAAATCCGGTTCATGTGTAGGAAGTATAGTATAAATAATAGAATAAATAATTCTAAAGTTAACAATATAATATTAAGTAACAAAGTACGTTGTTAACACTATTCTATGTATTAGGTATTTTAAAATTAAAATGCCACGACTTTTGTTTATCGGGAATTACCGGAAGAAACCGAATGAAGTAATTAGTGATTGCTTCCTACATCCTATGCCTCTATATGTACACAACCTTTGCTTGCGTACGTCGTAAATAACCTTTGCTTGCGTAAATAACGAGTTTGAACTTCTGTTATAACTTCACATCTGCTTAGCTTATCTTGATGGAATTTGAACGACGTGAAAAATAGTTACAGAAAAAATATAAAAGGCTATTATAATAATATTCATTTGCATTATAACTGCCAGATATATAAATTGTTCTTCATAGATTGATTTCTACCACAGGCGTAATAGTACGTTAAACCAATTTAGACATAAAAAACAATTTATTATTTCATTATGTATCTTCACAGCAAAATAAAACAAGCAAATGCGCAACATTCTATCCAGGCTGGTTTGAAACCAGTTTATAAGAATCCCCTTTCTCTGCACTTGTGTAAGTTTATCTAAGCGAGTTGTAACGGAAAATTTTCAAAGCCGAAATATAACAATGAATCATTAGCCGTTTTCTGACCATCCTTTTATGTTTAAAGTGTGCTTTTAGAGGTCTCTTTTGATGGCTGATTACGACTGTATAAATATAAACATTATCCTTGACTTTTATAATTAATTTGTAACAATTTAAACTAAGCGTATATATTTTTTTTTCGTTAAATATTAATTGCAGTTCCGACAACAATTAAAATGTATTTTGTTTTAATATTTATGTCATTGGAACAATGGATTCTTTGTCTTTTATTACAATGACCACAACCGTTCAAAAGCAATGAAACAACAATATTCGTACAATCATATTCGATTTATTACAGAAACAAAACATTCCGACGTCATTAAGTTTAAAGTTCTGTAGCTTAATGTGTACTTGTATTTATATTATGTAATACCTGAATAATGAATGATATATACAAGCCGACTCATAAATAGACGAATAAAGATTTTCATATTACATATTAGAATAGCATGTAGGTATGTAGGTAGACGTTGATCAAGTGTATATCTATATCCGCTTTACTTGTTACTAACAGCTCAGCTCTCCTAAAATAATCGATAAAATAACATTAAATACGAATTTGTCTTTTTTACGTTCTCTATACAGGCTTTCTATTACGACCTTAATAGTAATCGATATGTTTGATAAATGTATACAAATGTGAGATACAATTTTCATGATTAAACTAGTGTATTATGTATGTTACAGCTGCATACAGTTAATGGCCTCAACTTAAGTATATTTAGATAAAACGAAACGAAACTAGGGCGCCTATAAACGTTACAATTGTGATATTAAAACAAATTTTAACCGACTTCAATCTAAATAGGTTGGCTTTCAACTCAAAGTCGAATATGAAAAAAATTGTAAAACGATTTATTGAGGAAACAATAAGTTTACTGTGGACGCAATCGAAATCTTCCAATCTAAATAAAAAATCCCGTTTTTTTTAAGTCTCTCAAAACATAAATAACAATTTCTCAGAATTTATTTTGTTCTAATTGTCGATGTTATAAATACGTATAGGAATTGATTATCATATGTAATTTTAAAGTGGAATAATTTAAACATCGGGCCATTCGACTCGAGTTATATTGCAGTATATGTATGTAAATATTGTAATCAGCTGTAGTATCTGCTTAGGAAATTTCCCCGACATGTTTATATTTTGGTTCAATTTAACTAAATCTGTGGTGACTTTGCTCTTTGACATTTGCTTCAAGGTGATCGGATTTATAATAAAAAACTCAATTATTTGGTACATTTAGAATGATACTCCATAATACGTATCGGGGTTTCCCCGACCTTGATTGTTATTTGTTAATTATAATAATACATAATTAAAGAATTCATATTTTTTACATGGTTATAACATAAACATGCTGCGTTCCGACATATTCATTCTAAGTAAATCAGTAAGAAATTGCTCATAAGTATTATTTTTATTATCTATATTAAAGAAATATAATTATATGACATTGACTTAAATAGCGATCGGATTGATTCATGGGCTATAAAATTTGTAGGGAAAATTTTTTTTTGCATCTTAATTTACTGGAATTATATTTGACATACTTTCTGGTTCTAGTGATGACGTTCTTATTTTTTATAGATTTGTTTGTTCACCTTCGGAATACGGCAAAATCATCTTCCGGTCAAATTGGACATGTGGCGAAAAACTTATTTTTCTATTCTATTATAATCATCAAATTCCGCTTAAGAACGTGTTTATATAAAAATAAAAAGCATACCTACTTTATATTTTCGCAACGCTATGAAAACTCAAAATATATAATGTAAATATAAAAACATAGACAGACAAACTAACATGCAACATCGTGGGATATTATGGCCGTCCTTGACATAGATTTAATTGCTTGTACATATTTCGTTGCAGCCGCATTTTCGTTAAAACAACCACATTTGTGTTATATGAGTTAATATTTATGAGAGTATTAATTTTAATAACTATAGACTTGTGTAAATAATTCATAAAGTAATGTTGGTTCGTTTGAAGTCATCTTTTGATTGAAACTAAAGTAGCCGCATCCTTGGCAACAGATTTATTCAGTCATTCGAGAGTGATTCCGCCTATATAAGAAATATATGCATGTTGCATTTATGCAATATTAAAGGAAAAATTTGCTTTTCAAATCTGACATGTTGGAAGGTCTTGGGTTAACAATGTCAGCATATCATGAAGGGCACAAGGGCTGCAAGGGCAGTTTATCCTACATATGCTAATGGGAACATTCTGGAACATTATTATAGCAATGTGTTACTATGGGCATAAATAAGACTGGCAGATCAGTCACTGGCAAACCGGCGACAGAATCTTCAAAGAAAAATTCAAATCCTAAAAAGAAGCGTCAAATTTACATAATATATTTGTTTTATAGTTATTGTTAATTGTGATCATGATTTTAAATGTAACTATCTGATTGCCAGTTGTTTGTCCGTCAGCACTCGAGAGGTAATGTTTGCTTTAATTCTTTAAATAACCTTGCCTTGAAATTCGAATATAAAAATAATTGATAATGTTTGTAATGGAACAATTGCTTAATATAATTAATAATTTGTTACATTCATATTTTATGACGGATAGGTCGAAATGTTTATATACATTATGTTAGAATCGTTTTCGAAACCTAATAGAGCGGACATGTTATTTCATTTTCATATATAGATTCGGGTTTGAATACAATATACATTGTTCTAATGGTAAGTTTGTTGTTTAATTTTCTGAATGGTTATATTCTCCTGACCCGGGCATAAGTTTTGAGGCCAACATTTGTAATTGAGACCGGAATGGTAAATAGCACGTGAATAGTGTAACTCGGTCGTTCTGCAACGCTTTACGAAAGTCCTCCGCACGTTAGGCGTTTATTATCTACGGACATATCTAAGTTACAAAAAATATGGGAATATCGACCGATGATGCAAAGTATACTCTATAACTTCGTGTCAAGGTAGACATGGGCTTGTAAACAAATATCGTTGTAACCTCAAAGGACCGTCACAAGTCTTATGATGCATTGTAATTCGTTCTAAGAGTTTACATACTTCAATTTTTGGTAATCAATAGATTTAGGACTTGGTCGAACACTTTTCATAAACTCAGAAGTTGATACTTATCACTAAATATACGAGGACAGGTTGCACTGTTTTGCTTTCGAGCATTAATCATAGCTGGAATTTAAATAAACAGTTAAGATATACACATATTTTAGCGAATGTTACAAATGTTCCTCTGATTCTGAGCTTAAAATTTTTGGATTTTTTTATTAACATCTATTTCTTTTTGTTCTAGGTTCGTCATAAATCTACTGGCGACAAATTTGGTGACGACCTCCCTTCTTGCGCCCGCGCTGTTTGGCGAGTACTTTGCAAGGGAGGGAGACAATTGGGTGGAAGCTGGTGATGTTGCGGCTTCAGCCTGCAGTTTGGCTGCGCTCTTGGCAGTCATGTTGATTGCTCTCGACCAACATCATGCTGTCACTGACCCTCTCCGGTGCCACACACGCCTGCTCCAACGCCGCCCAGCAGCTCTATGCGCAGCTACTTGGCTCGCTGCAGCTTTAGCAGCAACGATTCGTGCTACCATTGCAGTATTCCACCATTATTATCCGCAAGAACTAATTGTGCAAAAAGTTGAACTCTCTTACTATGTCGTGTACTTCATCGCTGGTGTTCTCCCTCCAGTGGCAACAGTTTGCGTCATGTACACAAGAATATACCGTGCGGCTCGGTCTTCTGGCTTAAGAGCGAGGGCACATGGGGCCAGTGCTCTACAACTTCACGAACCGCCAATCAATTTACCAGACTTGGTGGAAGAAGGTGAAGGTCTTACTTTAAAAATTGATGTTCCTGACAACGTCGCTGAAAGTAACCGCAAATTTGGACCGTTTCTGCTTCCTCCTGAACGACCTGCCCGATGCCCCTCCGTGGCGAGTTTACGAAATGCAAGGAAAGAGGGCAAATCCAGTGAGGATCTAAGAAAATGTTTACCATCGGTTAGCTCCGCGCCGTCTCTTGCTGCGCCATTATTATCTGTTCAATCTCGACCGATTGCAACACCGAATTGTTCAAGAATAACGTCTATTAGGTGTAGAATATCTAACGCTTCTTTATTTAGATATAGGGAAGAATCTCGTGCTGCCCGAGTTGGACTATTGACGGGTGCGCTAGTGATGTTGCATTTGCCACACGCAGTGGCTGCTTTTGTGTCGGCCGTAGTGCCAGGATTAGCAGTGAGCGTTCGAACTCCAGCGCTTGCTTTACTATTGCTCGCTTCAGCGGTATCTCCTTTCCTTTTCGCTCTGCGTTCACGACGGGTACAGCGTGAAGCACGGCGTATGTTTCTACCAGAAAAGAGCGCGTGGGATCGCGTAACGGGTGCAGCATCGTCAGCGGCTGCTGATGGACAGCGTGCTCGTGCCGCTTTAGATCTGCTGCGAACGTTGACACCGGGAGTTGATGAAGTTGAGAATGGAGATCGTGGTACGGCACCTGAAACTGGTAGCGAAGTGTACCGCAGCTCCTTCAGCTCCGGCGGCAGCACGCAGCTGTCATCTGCTTCAGAAGAGTGACCGACGCTCTGGCGCGCCTCGAAATCTTCGAAGGTGCGCTTCGCTACTCGACCCACCGCTCTTTTCATCTGTGATACTAGTATAAGACGACCAGCGCTCGGCGCGACTGTTAGACTGATATAGTGTAAGATAATTTATTAGTAAGTCCATGTACCTTTCCGCTGAGCGGACAAATTTTATTACCTGACATTAATGTATTGAAAAAAATAAAAATCATAATGAAATATATTTTGTTGTTTAATTTATATCTCTAGTTTAAGTCACTGTTCAGAATATAAATATTTTAAGAGGTTTTAAAATACCAAAGGTATCGAACAATTAATCATCAAAGTAGTAAGAAATTATACAAACTTTTTAATAGTAAACTTGAAGTTCAAATATTAGTTTTTTTTTATAAAAATATCCTAATATCATTAACAAATAAAAGCGAACTGAATGTATAAATAAACTGTTATAACTTAAGAAAAACAGTATCGCAATTCAATAAACAGTTAAATGCAAATGAAACCCTTCATTCAATCAATTTGAATGTATTTAACATTTCTCACGGTGTTTACTATTGCACCACGTGCTATGACCAATCTAACACTATATAATTCTAAGCTAACATTTATATTATATAAAGATAACAATACCAGAGAAATTTTATATACGACTGCAATATTTGCACAAACTAAACGCTAGCCAGATTTTTATTCAATTTAAGAAGTAAATATACTAATTACAATTTAAATTCAATAATTGAAAATTGGACGAACGAAATCTTACACAGAATAATACATAATGTAAATCCCTAAGAAATAAAACACTGCTATTTTACTAAGTATTTAACACTTCAATTTTATTGTTTGCCCTTAAGATTATAAATAAAAAATAAATAAAACAATATTATATGCATACATATGAAAACAGAAAAACTTAAGAATAATAGGTATTAAGAAGTTTTAATATGAAATTCACCTTTGACCAATCTGATATAGTACTTGGAGCTGTGTTAGAAGGAAGAGGTTGGCTATAAATTTAAAATTGTCAAGAAGTCATGCCAGAACACGTTAATAGAAATAATATGGTAGATACCAGATGTTTTTATTTCATACTAACTGATACTAGCTATTTGTCCATGTCACTTTATATATCGTCAAAGTTTTTATGTGCAAAACAAAATTACATCACTGAACACGTGGTCCGTACGAACATTAGAGAAGAGCACTAAGCAATGAATCTTGGAAAATATAAGGGCTATCTAAGATATGAAATTTAAGAGATTTATTTGTCATTTATTAAGCAGTTTTTTCTTACCTCACTACGGCAGATTAATTTATATTATTATTAATACATCAAATAAAAATATCTATGTAGGAACTCTATCTGAGGCCAGGAGTTGAGACTTAATTTTCGTCTGTCTTGAAGAAGAAGGCTTTAATGACATACCTACAAAATAATTCTATTTGTATACATACTTTAACAATTATTATAATGACCTTTATAAACAACGTAAGAAATAAATTCAGTCATTACAGTTAATAGTTGACATCCTAATATTATTTTAAAATTGCTTATACATTAACCCGGATGATTGTTTAAGCTTGCTATTCAGATATTTAATTCTATATCAAAAGGAGATTCAGGTAAAGTTAGTAAAATCTGAAGAATGTATGAAGACCATATATCATATTGAATAAACAGATCAGAATATGATGCAACGTGTAATATAAATTACTTATAAGTAAACATTTAAATTATATGAAATATTTCATCATTCAATGTAACGGCTACAAAAGATTAGGTTGAATATAATAAACTTTTCAAATTTTTTAGGTAATATTTTATAAGGAAATTTTATTACTTGAATGGAAATAATATAAGTTCTAATAAATTGTTGTATGTTATCACACATTTGTTCTCCTGTAACAGTAATTTTAATAATAAATCTTGTATCGAAAATTATAAGAATAGCTTTCCGCCCGCGGCTTCGCCCGCATCGATTTCGGTTATATCTCATTTCCAAGAGAACTTTTCAAAATCTGGGATAAAAACTATCCAATGTTCTTTCCCAAGGACAACTCTATCTCTGCACTAAATTTATTTAAATTAATTTTTGTGGTTTAGGCGTGAAAGCGTAACAGACAGACAGATAGACAGAATTACTTTCCATTTATAATATTAGTAAGGATAAATATTTATGAATTTTTTTTGGAATTTGGTATGTTATTTTTACGTTGGAAATAAATTTAACGACAACACTTGAAGATGTAAAGTTTTAAATTCTATCAAATAAATCTCAGTTGAGAAAACATCTGAAAAGTATAATTATTATTGGTATATCAAATTCTAAGATTAGGTTATACAGAAGAATTGAATGAAATATTTAGGAAAAGAGTTTTTTTTATCGTTTTGTAATTATATGATTGTAATTTAGAATAACGTAATTTTTTTAACCTCGTGATTCTTATCCTCTGAGCGTGTTTTAGGGCCTTTCGTCAAGGATGAAAGATGTGCAACATGTATGTACTATTATTCGGTTAGGCGAAAGGCAAATACAGTTTGGATTTTTGTTTATCTCATTACAAGGTAAATATATGATATCTTACAGTGTGATGGATGTTCATGTCTTCGAGACAAATAATTGAAGATCAATGCGAATTGATCAACAAAGTAAATTCGAGTTAATTTTTATATCAATAACCAATAGCTACATCTAATAGTATTGCTGTTATATTATTTGAAAGAATAAGTTTAGACATAAAAATAAAGCTGGCACTTAAAGTCATATCATCCACTAGCCTTGTAAACAGTATACTTTATTGTTTAGTATATACTTTATACTTAATGATGAAGTTGATTATTATATTTCAACTAAAAAATCCCTTTTTTAAAGCACTTATATTTATAACTGAGTCATATAAGCCCACACAGTACTGATTTAATTTTAAGTGTGTCATAAATCAACTTAATAATGGTGCTTTGTATTTTTTTGTATGATAAATACATTCATAGTGCAAATGTTGGAGTGTTTGGTTCTTAAAAACATAGGTACCATTAATTTTTATTAAAAAGGTTTTGATACAAAATATATATTCTAAAAATTATTATTAATTTCATTTTCTCATGTCTCAATTGATTATTATGTATGTACTGTAATAGCCACGTGGAATATACGATTTTCCAGACGTCTTTCTACACTTAATTCGGATTAAACACCACAAAAAATATGTTTATAAATGAATCGAGTTTCTAGAGAAAAAACAATGGAAAAAGTGTTCAAAAAATCTATTTGTAAATAAATCATTAGAACACACAACAGGACAATAACTAAAAGTATTTCTTCAGACAGAAGTTGCATTCTTAATCTATACTATTATACCATTAAACAAGATAAACTTTTGTTTCAATATTTTAACCGCCTGCGGTATTTTGTGTTTCCATTGTTAATTAATAGTGGACAGCTTTTGTGTTAATTATGTTTTATGATTTCTTTTGAAGGTAAATGATTTGTTTATTTCTTATAAAATCTTTGAAATGAATTCCAAGAATTTATCTAGTACCTATCCAAAGTAAACAACAGGTCAATGGACAAGGTAATCAAAATCTTATTTGAAGAACGAAAAGAAATTATTTTTTATGTTTTGATTGTTTTAGGTACATACACTGGTGGTGATAAAAGTAGTACCTTACTCAAATAGACCTTTTTTAAATCATACTTATTGAAGAACAAAAAAAGATTGATAATACGCAAACAACAATAAAATGTTAGTAGAATGATAAGTTAAATTCAATTTCCTGTGAGAAGATCTGCGTGAGGTTGGTGCCACAAATGGGTTTGCGTGCAAAAAATTAGACTGCCGGACTCCCTAATCTACCTTTCTCTGGCGGTCATTTCTCGCAATTTGTTACCATACTCCAAGGCCCTGGGGCGTTGACATCCCTGGAAAAACAATTTAAGACGTTCATGGTCGTAGGTAGATGCGTCCCGAGAAAAAAAAATAATTTACAAAAAAATATTTCTGATAAGAATTCAATAAACATCATTGTATTTACAAATTTTTCGATTTATATTTTATTTTCTTTCTGTTCTTTTGTTTGTTAATTTCAAGGCCGTCCAAAACTTATCTCAATTGACAAGTACATAATTCTTATAGAACTTTACAAATATGTCTAAACGTGATAGTGGAATGTACTATTGAAATCAATGGGCTTTTGTGTTTGCATTAGGTGCGACTTGTGCAGTGTCCATCTAAATATTCAAAGTTAACACACTAGAAGTTGTATGAAAATTTGTCGAGTAGTTTTAGAGTGAGTGTGACTAAAAAGATAAACTTTATTTTATAATGTGAAATAGCATTTATGAGGTCGGCTTTATCACTCGTGACACCCGTCCAAAATGAGACTAAGTCTGGGAAAGATACCACTTTTAAATTGAAATGATGTAATGATATTTCATATTTCATTAATGGATATATTTTAGTCCTATCACGTGTTTAAGATTAGTTCTTCATAATTTATTTACATTACGGTTATAATTAAGTTTATATCATGATAGTACCTACATAATTATTTTGCAAAACTCATGTTTACGGTGACAAACAAGTAAGTGAATAGTTTGATTATTTAAACAAAATCTTCTGTACTCGTAAATAATGCATCTTATTTATCAGAATAGTATTTACACTTTTGAATATTAAGTATTTTGTCACCGTCTCTATACGAAGGTGAGGGAAGCTGATAAATATTATGTTTTTACATCGTTCTCAATTTATTCAATTTTAAATTAAATAGTTATATTATGTCTTAATGTAATATGATGATATTAAATTATAATTAACCATTAATTTAAAATAATTACGATAATATGTTATTTCTGCGAACGAAACCAAAGTGTCATGGTCGAATGACGTAATTTTTTTTAGATCTTGTTTTGTCTATGGCAATATATGGTTAACATGTTAAATATTTAAAAATGATACGAGTTAAAAATACTTAGGCGTATAACTTCAATATATTAGTAATAATTCATATCTATTTTAGATTTTAGTCAATTATTTTGTAAAAGTATTCCAATAAAACACACACGATATTTGTATTACAAATATATTTCTAGAAATTTCTGACTAAGTCGAAACCATGAAAGCCATTATGGCTGTCCTCACATTACCATTGCTGTAACCAGATTAGGTACGCTAAAAGCATAAAACATTTTCATTGCCACATCCTTGTAGATAATGCAAAAGCTGTTGACGTAAGAGCGTTCGAGAATTAAGATACAGCGGATTTATGCAATTGATTTATACTGCCCTTGATTACTTTCAAAATATTCTATTACTGGGTTCGTAATAGCGAACAAATACTATGACACGTGTTAAAAACTTTTTAATAGTTAACAGTTTCCTGGAAATGAAAAATATTTTTTTGTTCTACTTTATTTTATGACTTATTCTTTTTATGATGTGAATGATATGTAAAATAGTCCGATGGGTATCGATTTAAGTGACATTTCCAGGACAAACTGTTGGAAACTGGCGAAATGATAAACTGTTTTGATTTGAAGCAATACCGCTACACAAAATAGATTCAGGCCATCGTGTTGTTGTTTTTAAACGTAGAATTTAGATCTACTCGTATAAAATACAAAGGTAGAATTAAATTAATTTGTCTTAGTCTCCTAGAAATAACATTATCTCTATCAAACAAATAATGTTTTGAATTACATAAAGGTACAATTAGATATATATTATGATGTTACCAACGGTATATCCAGAGGTTAAGTTTGTAAATTTAAATAAAATATATAGATGGAAATATTTCATGAATCCTTTTATTTTAATCTCTTTAATTCCTTTAATGAATTTCATAATTTTGATTATACTCGAATAGGCATTGTTGATTTTTTATAGAGTTATTGTATAGGTATGCATAGGTACGTAACATTTTAAAAAAAGTAATTATTAAACAACAACGTTTGTATATTATATTTTGTATTTTACACAAATAATATAAATATAAATAAAAAACTGAGAACTTCAACCACCATCATTCCGGTGGACCACTGAGTGTTGACATTTGATGTCGCAATAACCTCGCCTGGTTTAGAATAACGAAACATTATAATATGAACCTTTCTTTTTAAACAGAACTAGCATTACTCCGCTTGTTTGAAATGTGGCAATACGTAAAACATTTATAATGTTTTGTAACGCATCCATAGTATAAAGATATTTCGTAACAGGAAAATCGATTCGTAGAAAAATATCAAGATCTAATATTATAATAGTGAGCTCCGGGAATGTCTTAGTAAATAAAAGATCGAGATATGCAAAATATATAAACACTGGTATTGATTACATAGTTGAAAATTTAAAGCATTTTTCTTTAATTGGTATAGTCAGTGCATATCGATCATGTGTAAAACAGAATCACTTAGAAATTGGGTTAATTTCATATTCTGCAGTACATAACAATAAACTATAAAACGGCTGTGATAACATACATATATTGTCAAACATATATTTGACATATAGATATATAATAAAGTCATAAAACAATTACATAATAGAGACGGTTTATAAAGTGTTGAATCTGCATAAAAATAATTTTTAAACTCCTTATCTTTTAAATTCAATGTACATATTTATTCACAAAGAGTAAAGTCACGAAACAATGTTTGTATGTATTCAATTTATAGTCTTAAATGTCGTGACAGCCCTGCGGCGCCGGTTGCTAAAACAGTGCGACTGACTTTCCTTTGTTTAGCGGTTTCTTAATATCTAAACTAACTCGCTTACATGATTTAATGATAAGCCCTTGTGGATAATTCTAGAATAAATTTTATTTTGCATTCAAATAAATGTTTCGACTAATTAGCTATTCATTTTATAATTATTTAGGTTTATTCAGTGCTTCATATTTATTACTATTCATATTCCAGACAATTTTAGAGTTGTAAGAAAAAAACAACTATAGATTAATGGCTACTTGAATACAATATTCTAATTCTATCAAGTAATACATTCATTTGGTGTATCTCTATTTGAAGATGTTGGTGATTTTCTTGATGATAATTAATTATTTAGTAATCTCTGTCTTCACAGATCATTTTCAAATATTTGTTTTAAATAACAAACAGGTTAATCATACAATACTTCATACATACATGTACTGTCGACATCGTTGTAAGTCTGTATTTGAAATCATGTACTCTTATAATTAACCATGACGTATTTCGTTACGTTGTGTGGAAAAGGAATAATAATATAAGGATAATCCTTACCACAAGTTTTCATCCTCACACTACATACGAAGTGAATCAACTTAATCGTCCTCAAAATACATATATTCTCACATTACAATATCAACATATAGAAAACATATAGTATAGAAAACATGAGCTAACCGTAGCTACTGTTTTTTTACCCTTCCTTTTCTAGTATCTCATAATATTCCATTTGAAATTCATATTATATTTATTATAAAATTTAATTTTCATCTGCCGCTTCTGTCATAAAATAAACATAGAGTTTAGTTGTTTTACAAAACTTTTAAACGAGTGTAGTTACAGAAATATGCAACATTTACAACTAAGATAAATTGAAAAGCGTTGTTGATGTTAAATAATTAGTTTTTTAATCATTTTTCCTTCACAAACAGATGCTTTTATAAATATGAAAAATGTATATTTATTTAAATTTAATTAAGAAACCAAAGCGATGAGTTATTTCTTTATCTATCAATTATATTGACATTTTAAAAATAATAATTAAGTGACTTTATTGACATATTCAGAAAAACCTGTATCTCAAAAATGTTGAACCCGAATCTTGAACAGTTAATGCATATTCATATGATTTCAGTTCAATTTAATTTTAATTTATCGAAGGTCAACTTAAATATTGAGTGTCTCTATAAAGGTACATCCAGGTTATTTACATACAGGCTTATTCAGATATCAATTATATATACACCACATTAACAGTTAATACCAAGAAACTATATATATATATCTACTAATATTATAAATGCGAAAGTAACTGTCTGTCTGTCTGTTAGGCTTTCACGGCTTAACCACTGAACTGATTTTAATGAAATTTTGTACAGAGATAGTTGACCTTGAGAATAAAATAGGATAGTTTTTATCAAAAACTTTTGAAAGGCGATATAACCGAACTCCAGGCGGGCGAAGCTGCGGGCGGGAAGCTAGTATATATGTATATAAATTAATTACCATGCGAACATATAGTCATTTTAATATCATTGTTGTAACTGTGAAAATTATAGTTTGTTTGTAAATTCTTCCCAGTCGTATATAAATGGAATGAATCCGAACAATGGGTGTTAGTCAAGGAAGTAATTTCAACTATTAAGAAAAAGAACAATTATTGATTACACGATACATATAGTCCTGTTTGTATTTTTATAATTACGGAATGAATATTAACAGTCAATTCTACCCAGCTTTCAAATTACTTTTAATTATAAAATTGATTACTCTTATTAAATTCTTATTAAATTATTTGGAACTGCTTTGGAAATTGACGAGCTATTTAATAATTTCACTTAAGTGTGCATGTAGGTGTATTAATATTTTTGTACTTATGAATTATTTCAGATCAAGAAGGATTTATGAAACGAATGGAACTGAAACGTAATTTATTTAAATCTTGACTAAAAGATCCTTGGGATGACAATTTATATGATCTTTTTTTTTATAAAAAAACGTACATATATGGATATTATGATATTTTACTTGATGTCAACACGAACACAACGCAGTACATTGTTTAATAGTTATGTCATAACAGTAATATCAACATATTGTGGAAGTCTAGTTATCATTATGACAGAAACGTTGATGTAAATAGTGGAAATAATCAAAGGAACGCACGGAATACAAACAATAAACAAAATAATAACATAGTAATGTAAGAATTTCCATATGAAAAATAGTTGCTATGTTATATTTAAATAAAATATATTATACTTTTGTACTTTGCCCTTAAATGATGACTTCAAGTTTTGTTTCTAAAATTGACAGTTTTTATTGTAAGGCCATGTATACGATGATGCTCGTGATTAAAATAGTCTCATAACTCATTTCTTTAAGGAAGTCGATGAATCTTTGTATTTCTTTCATTCAGAAAATTCACTTAAAAACAAGTGTATATATACGAATTTGTAGATCAAGCTACTTTGTACGAAAACGGTGTCATAAAACGATATAGATTTAATTAATCTAGCCTTTGTTTAGAAACGAAAATATGTGTTTTATAAGATAAAAAGACAATATTAAATAATATACTTATTAATTACGCTAATGACTTTATGTACGTTGTTTTACTAATAGGAAGAGATCAGTTGTCATGTGTGAATTATGAGTTTTGACAAAAAAATAACTAGTAACTTCTAATTTTATGTAACATGTTATACCCATTACTTGTTTATCTATATTTAGTTTGATAAACAGTTTTACATTGTTTGAATAATATTACTGTTTTTCTCGTTTTCCATGTTTAGTTGGTATAATCATTAATAATATTGGTAATTGATTTTTTATTTCCCTGCCGAATATATTTAATTATTAATAAGAATATAATATGATTAATTATTATATTTTCTTGTTCGATGTTTATTTTTTAATAATGTTGTCTATTTAACTAATGTTAGATAATATTAGACACAGAAAAAATAAAATAAAAAAATCTATAAAGTCGTTGTAGAAAAAATATTATTCGACTTTTAATCATTTTAATTATAATTATTATTTCAGTTACATTACGAAAGCAGCTCATATTTTAAGTTTTTACCCAATATCATACATACTCAATATAAATACAACTTAGCAAATAAGTAACTTCCTCCGCTGTTTAACACAATATTATAAATAAGTTATAAATTTATCCTATATCAAAATTAATCGTTTAAACTAAAAACACGTCATGACATTTCTTAAGGATAGAATGAATGTGCAATGCCTAAGGAACAAATTATATCATCTCCAAATTGGCGGTTGTCATGTGCTGAGCGGAAATTCTATTAGCATTTCTAAAATTTGTATCGTCCGTTCTCAAGAGCTTTAATGTGTTTAATGTACGCTCTTTCAGTAAATTTTTCATATTCATAATTTTCTACATTGAATACAGAGTACCTACCGAAGAATAGAAAAAGAAAAAGCAAATTGATTCAATTTTGTTAAATCTTTTAAAGATCTCTTGAGATTTCAAAATCTTTCTTTCTTTTTGTACTAATTAGATTGCCTTTTATTGAGACTTGAAAGTAAATTTATGACAATTTATAACTAATTTTTACATAATAAATATTAAAAAAATCTGTATAGAAAAAGTTGTTATAGGTATCTTTATTTTTCATAAACATTTCTAAACAGTAGTTCGTAAACCTCCAAACAGTAGTTCGAGGATTCTTCTTTAAGTTTTATTCATTTTATATTCTACAACTCAGTATACGAATAAGTATCTGTATAACTCTGGTTTACTTCTCTGTATTTTCTTTAGTATAAAAGAAGCAAATTTATGATAGAGGTCGATCACGTGTTATAATTAGGACGACTGGGGGCGGGGAACGCGTCATTCATTCACAATACTGATAACAGATCGGTATACTATGATACGTCAGAGATGTTTATGAAAATAATACAGATGAACGTAAATATATATTTTTTACTAACAATAATATTTGTCATTCCTTTTATCATTGAAACTCGTGCCCGGATAATAAATTATGTGATGAAATTGATTTATTAATAGAGGATTGTGGAATGATGCGATAAATAAAATATAATTTTAATATACAATATCAGTTTGTGTGTACTCCGTGATGATAACTTGACCTGTGCCGATGTTAAAATCTTGTTACTTCTATCGATATTTAAGACATTGACATATATAATTCGTCGTAGAAAATAATACATACATTGATTCTCATTTCAGTTTGTTAAGATTTTAAATGAAGTGATCCTTTAAATTACAGTAGGACAGTTCTTTATGCTGTAAGGCATAATCTTATGTAGTTCAAAATTAAAAAGGAAAACTCTTCCAAGAACTAATCCAATACATTTTCATTACACAATGTTACTTTATATGCACAGCGAGCAGCAGCTATTTTGATTATTTCTTTCCTTAAGGAGGTTTTGTAATAAAACGAATAAAACATTTTATTCGATCGTATCGATGATACAACACAAAAATAACTAATTAAAAAATACTATTAATTCTAAACCCATATATATATTTATACATACCTATATATATTTATTTATTTTAATAGGTATATATGTAATAAAAGATGGTAATTTTTTTAAATTTATACTTTAACGATAGTTCTGTCAACTTATCATTACTTTGTTGTTGATCTTAATAGGTGAAAATTCTTTATAATTAAACTTGTATAAAAAAGTGTTAAGTCTTTGGTTTACCGTTAAACTATTAAATTTGTCAAGACAATTACATCAGACAAAACTTGCGGGGGAGAATGAAGTGATCTAAAATCCTAATAATAATTTTAAGAAAAATGTGTTCAAATAAAGGGGTAGTACCTTGGATTGCGGATTGGTAAAATAAGCATGTGATATGTTGTTAACTTTAAATATAGCACAAAGACAAAACTATTATGTACATAAAAAATATTTAATATTCTTAATAGACTTAAAGGATTTTTCGCAAAAATCTTCGTTTTTTGTAATACTAAAATTATTTTAGTTTGTATGTTATTTGATTTCATACATATATATACAAATATTATTCTTATAAATAAAATTATTGAATATTCGGCTAAAAAATTAAAGTAATTCCCCCTCTTCTATATTCAATATTAAACCCAGAAACCAACTCTCTTTCTCCTTCAGCAAAATCAAAAGGAGTACGATTAGTTTCAGCTATTATTGAAGATAAAAAACATAATCTTGAAGGTAATATTATAAAAAAAATAAAATTATATCTTGATATGTATATGTATATACATATACATTTATAATAGTACGTTTAGGCTTCACATTTTGCAATGGTACACTCTTTGTTAAGCATCCTTGCAGGTATTAAGTGTTGGTAGATGCCACACAAAATTATATGTAAGAAATTAAAATATTAAACAACAATATACAGAAAAAATCGGGATAAACCAAAAAAGTTATAAGAACAGGTGAGTCTAAAAGCGGTATGTTCACACACAGACATTAATGTGTCGCAATTTATATTCTGTTAAACCGATTTTGATGCTTTATTTTGCTTCGAGTTGTATCTCGATTCCGTCATACATAATGACACTCATTACTAGATTTACCTCAAGAATATATATTCATAAAATTTTATACAAAAAAATATTTAATTTCTTTAATCATAAAATTTATAACAACATTTGTTATCAAAATAAATCTTATAACATTCATTAAATTAAAAATAACGTTGTCAATTATCAAGTGAATGTACGGAACCTTGAACTGCAATTAAACTTAAATAACGAATGTAAGGAGTAGCAATACAATATACAAAGACTTCCTAGGTCGATGTCTGTTATATAGAACTTGAGATATAACCGCTTCATTGTTAACCTTCTTGATAAAAATGAGTTTTATGATGCTAATATTTACATTGGAAAGTTTCAAAGCAACATTTTCGTCGAATTTTAAGGCACTACAATGTAATATTATTAAATGTATCATATTTAAAATCTTTTGTGTGATATATTTTCTTACTTATCTAAACTGAATTAGTATTGAAAATTTGTATAAATCGCAACGGCATTGCAATACAATTTAAAAGTTGTGAATTTTTAACATGTTTACATTTTAAACTGTGAACAAAATAATCGAATGTCAATTCTTCTTTGACACGAATGTGTGAAAAATCCGTTCACATTTTATTATTAAACGAAATTAAATTTCTATGTTGAAATTTCATTAAGATTCGTTGTTTATGAATAGGCACACAAAATTTAGACATAATACTAGAGTGTTATTCTATCATCTTCAAAAGATATTTTCCAAGTAATTAAATAAGTTGCAAACATAAACACAATGATAGGAAGACTTTAGTCATAAATACAATTTTAATATGAATATGTCTTTTGTTTTGTTTGCTGCAGTAGAACGAAGACTTAAGGGACTTCCCCTATCCAAAAAAAACCTAATACTAGTAAAAACAATTTAAAATATAGGTACCTATAAGATGCAGTGAAGGAGCTTCTATTTATAATATTCATTTTAATTATTCTAACAATATCGATTGTTTAAGGTCTGTGAAATTTTATTAAAAGGTAATTGTATAACATAATTTGTCCGCATAATTAAATACATGTATTTATATTGGTTTCATGCAGTAAAATTTTAAAATAAAAAAATAAATCATACACTTATTAATCTCAATGGAAAAATAAACCAGAGTCAGCGAGCAACAAATTATATTCAACATTAATTAGTGCCATGAAATACGTGTATTCATTAAATTTTCCATTGAATATTTATAAGCGATACATTTCATTAGTGAAGGCGAAATCTAAACGAGTGGGTCATTTGGAAAATTCGTAAATAAATATGGGTTCAGTGACTTGTGATTCATCGGTGGGTGTGTGCAAAGATGAATAAAAGGGGACGATGGAATTTCATGTTGAACTCGATAAATGTGTTTGATAATAAATATTAGAGACTTCATCTGCCGTATCACAGTTCAGGTTGACGATCTATGAGATGTTGAACTTTAATTTAATTTGTTTTATATATTCCTAAGCATAAAATAATAAAATAGATCGTTTAATTATTTTTAACAAAGATATATACTAACTTAAATCTAAATGAATATCAATGATGAGTATGCATGCAAACCTTTATAGTTATATATAAGAATAGTGTTGTTCAAATAACAATAATTTCTTTTTTCTTTTAGTATTATTTAAACCGTCTGCAGTATTCCAGTGATATAGTATTCTTTGGCTTTATGTTCTGTCGAAATCGATAGGGCCTACCTGCACGTAACCTTGACGCTTTGCATGTTAAGAAGCCTCTTACGTATCCTGAATATTGTCTATATGGAATTATGATTTTATAGGCAAGGAATTAAGGTCTGTTATCGTATAACTACATTTATGGTATCAATTTTTAGCTGTAAGTATAAGCTGTAAGGTATTCAATGCGTCAACAAATGAAACCGTAATTTGACCGGCGCTGACGTTAGATATTATTTCATATATTATTGTTATAAATATATAATATAATACAATGTAGGTCTCTGAAATAATAAGAAATCTTCTAGAAAAGACTGCAGTAAAAATTATATTTATAAATATTACATTATATTGGGGTGTGTTTCTTTAACTGGTAAATTTAAGTTAAACACAGATCTTTGATTATTTTCAAAGGCTTTGAATATAATTTCATAGCAGATTGCGGATTATTAATTGTCATAGAAATGAACTATGATTATCATAATATTCCTCAGTTACTTTCGTAAGTTTCCAATTCGGGATATTAACTATTGGAACAAATGTAGAATTATTTTCAATATTCAATATTTTCTTACTTTCAAAGTTCAACTCCGATAATATTCACATTCCATTTCTAAACCGTTAATACTATACCGACGTAAGATATTACCACCAGACCACATTAAAAAAAACTATTGTCAATGACGCATGCACTTAACCCGGTAAATATAAACAATTATCTCATATCTAAAACTTGTTTAGATTTACGTCAGGTTTGCGTCAACTTTTTTTGACAAAAAGATTTTTTTTTTCTTATTCATCCAGATTGAATCTAATTTCTTCGTAAATTTATAATGAAAACCAGTTGTTTGTTTTAATTTAATTAAATATAATTTAGATCAGATAAGAAATCAACAAAAAGTTTTCTTATTAAAATCGATTTACCAAAAAAAAATCATTATATTTCATTCAATAGCGTCTCAATGAATACAAAATGAAATGTATGACAGTATTAGTTGGAAAAAAGTCATGGAACAAGTTGACTAGAAACATGTTCAATGAAATCCACGTTCACAGTTGTGGGGTTTATATGCGTTTGGGTACGTTATACCGATATTGAAGTAGCCTAACCAAAATGACACCCAAATCTTTTTCATATATACAGAACCAAACAATAAAATTTATCTCTACATAATTGAATGATATGTCAATATTTTCAAACAAACTTTCATAATAGAATATAACACTTCATTTAGTGCTTGTTGAATAGTATCCAATATTTTGTAAAGTAAAAAATGTTATACAAATATTAAAAATGATAAATTGTCATTATATCGTCGTTGAATTTCTTTAAAGAAATATCTGGATACGCCGAATTGCTATAGGATGTTTTAACCTAGTATTCATCAAACATTGTTTCTTAATCAACTCTTATTTTCCTAAAACAAGATAGACGCTTTGGTTCTTTTTAGTACCCATATCATACAACCATAAATATCTTGTTAAGATAATTTACTAACTTACTTTTTGAATCCACTAGTTTTTATATTAAGAATATTATTAGATTTAATTAAAGTGTGTGTGTGTGTGTGTGTGCGAGAGTGTGTAAATAATAAAATAATGATGTTATTATCCTACCACATACGAATCAGATTATAGTTAAAAAACTCAAACATTTCCACTATATCTACGTTTTCACACCTCTAAATATAACATATGCGTATCTATTTCTGAGAATTGTGAGAATGAACTTTGACATCAAGTTATTTTTGACGAGACTTTGCTCTGGACCGGATGTCATTCGGGATTCTTTGAAAAATAAACCCGTGTTTGATATTTAATCGTTAGAGATATATACATATTATATAGAGATACTTTATGTCGCAGTATTCTTGATATGCTTGAAATTCAACACATAGAACCACGCACACACACACACGCACGCACACCCAGTACAATAAAATTATTATTAGTGAAAAAATCATAATCTATTTCTTTTTTTTATTTTCTTTTTTTTTTTTGAAATTGTTCTCTTTTCATAATAATCTAAAACATAAATTCACATCATAGTTCTCTCGTTCGATTTACAAAGTTACGTATAAACTGTATTGACTAAATAAAAGCGCGTCGTGTGAATACATTGCATCAATATTTTCCTGGAGCGTACGAAATAAACTTTTCTCTTTGTAATAAAATACATAATCGCGTACCATAATCTTATATGTTTCAACGTTGTTTAATATGCTTTTTCCTTGTTGTTGAATTCGACTTCAGAATTTTGGCAACTGATAAAATTACTGTATGGAAATTATTAAATTATTAACTTATTTACAATCTGATAACATATAATTCAATATCATATCATACAAAATAATATACATGATTGAAATAATCACATAGAACTGGGTTTTGTAAACATCCAGACTGTAATACCATATTGTTATAAACTCTAAACTGATTTTAACACAATTTGTAGTTTTTCTGAATGATTAATATATTTTTTTTCATTGTTAGCCAAAAAATATTACTATAAACCCGTATTATGTTGATATAAAAGTAAGTGTAATGTTTTTAAAGCATTCTTAGGAACTACTTACCCTTTTTGTGTTTTTATTGAATCAAATAAAAAAAAATAGAAAAATATTTACAAATTATATATAAAAAAAACTTTATTATATCGTTTGATAAATTTAGTAAACAAAGAATATAAATGAAATATTGTAATGCATTCAATGATGTCTTCTTATGATGTGTTATCAGGAAATAGAAATTCCTCTCAAATCAAAATACTATAATATGTAAGTGAATGTCATTTTCGTACTTTCAACGACAAAAAATAATCTTTTTATTTTTTATTTAAATTGCTAGAGATATGCGTCCATATTTTTAATTTTCATAACCATCTCTGAAAGTTTGTATGACAGAAATAAATTTAAAATAATATAATATTACGCGAACGCAATCAAAACCTATTTAAATGCTTAGCCGATGGCTTGAAAAGGCTAAAGTAAATAAAATTATATCTAACTTGATCTAATAAATCGCAAAAATATAATATATCAATTTTTTACCATATTTGCAGTCTTTTTCCATATTACCGTAGGTACAAAGACCTCCAGTTTACAAAACCTTTGTCTTCTATAAGACAATCGCTCGGAGAACATGTAAAAACGTATTGAATTATTGAGGAAGAGGTATTATTGGAGTCGGATCATTCGTTCTCTGCTGATTTAAATCAAGCCTACAGAGCAATTGAACTTTGCTCTTGGATTATTGAGAACGTCAACCTGTATAAATGCTTTCGTACAAATAAATATTAATATCCTTTTTGATGTCAGAGTCGTTGTATTACAATTGATTGATATATTCCTATAAAGGCCGAGGACCTTTACAGATGTTCATATTTTATAGTATAAATTTAATATGACATATTGTTAACATATTTACATATGTCTTCTGTGGATGAATAAGGTTTTTAATATGTAGATTTTCTTGTTTTTTTCCTTTTCAAATTATTTTCTTTAAGTGGTATGTGGCGGAATGGTTTAAGTGAATTGGATATATTATAAATTGAAATTTGACGTGCAATAGGAAGTAAATATTGATGAGAAGCCAACAGTTTTTTTACGTTCATTGTTATAAAGTGTTTCTTTATTGTAACGAAATTACCCAAGAGATGTGATGAAATCTGGTTTTGCATAATCTCTCTGGGTTAGTTTTTGTGACACTTTTTACCTTCCACCCCGGTTTTTGGTTCCTACCCAAACCTGAGATTATTAATTTTTTCCACTTGTATGAAGTCTGTGGCAGTAAATTATTTAAGATGTAGATTATTATTCCCTTAAGTCACATTCGGATTAATGTTAGTCAATTCAACAGTAGTGAAAAATCGAAGTGTGATATAAATAGTCGTTAATTACATAGGCTTAAAGCTCCGATTACCACTGATTAATTATCATCCCAGTTACGGCTGATACGCGTCACACAATTTGTTTATTTTTTATGTTGTCAGGCTACAAATGAAAAGATTGTCTATCTAAGCAAAAATGACTACCACAACTTATGGACACCTTTAAGTCCAATAAAGGTAGGTTTGTTGTCAATAGTTGCTTTAAAAACGAATTTTGTATAAATACGAGTATTTATTGAATATATTTAACACATCTTCCTTGCTATGCTATTTGAACATATTACAGTATGTGGACACTTCATCTGATAAATAAAATTGACCCAAATTATACCTCAAATTGTGAGTGATATTTATTTACCAACGCAAATAATGTTTACTTACAGGAAGGGACACTATTGTTGGACCACAAGGAAATTGTTATTTGCTATCTGTTATTCAGTTAAATCTTTTCAAATATCTGGGTTACCAGTATCATTTGTGAAACCTGAAATATACATATGTCCACAAACGTACGACTACATAGAACAGGATCATTTACTACGGGTTTATATTTGGAATGAAAAAATCTGAAGTAGGTACACATTATAAGATGTGTAAGAGAAATCTTTTATCTAGGCATTTGCCAAGTACTATTATTTTTTACCTACAAAATGATTGTACCTATGAAATATCTTTAGTAAAAATCACGAACTGTGATGAAACTTGATATTGCCTTCTACTTAATAAATTTTAAATACGATATAATAAATCGTGTCTTACACGACGTGTCAGGTCCGAAGACATATTAATCACACTATCTCAATCAATAAAGATTGCTTTTGTTGTCACTGTTATTTGCGATGAATTCTTTTTGTCTGTTAAGAATTGTAATTTTAAGTAACAAGGAAGCATTTTTTACGTTTGAGATATTTTAAACAATGGTTTAGCTTGAAATTCACAATTGTTTGTCCGCTCAATTTTAATTCAACATCTATATTCTGTCTATCTATAGCTGTATTGTATTCTAACTATATAAAATAAAAAAAATACATATCTATATATATTTGTTCATTATAAACACGATAATAATAGGTAAATAATATACACTTTGTTACGTACGCGCTGCATATGGAGAAAAAATGAACATCGCCGGGGCGACATCTATGTATCGGTAAAATATAATATAACGAGTGACGCCGCTGACTCCGCGGAACCAACACGAAGCCGTGTAACCAAGAAAATTCCTTACACCATACAAGCATTAGAATGTCATCCTAACATCGGGGCAATCATGTAGTCTTAGTTATAGGTTATAGGTTTTAACATGTAATTCTTATTTTAATATACATATAAGTATGTTTCGTAGTTTTCCTGGAACCTCTAGTTGACACCCTATATAATTAATTTTGCTCAATTTATCACCACCATGAACAAGATGTTTGTCATTATTGAATATATTGAACTTAAATAACATTTAGTTGTTCGTAGGTGTAAGAGAAAGCTGACCTTATTCTAGAAGTTTAATTTTATTATTATTCAAGTTCGAGCGTTAACCCTTTAATGGTGAGAATAACACGTTGAGAGCCGAACACTTTGTTAAGGGATGGATGTTTTTTCGCGATAAAGAGCGCCCTATTTTCGATTCAGGTGTTGTAAAGGTTATTCACCTTGGAGCGTTTACTTTTAATTCCTTTAGTATTAACAAGATAGATTCTTATTAGTTCACTAACAATTTAAAATAAATAATTATTGTGTCTAATGAGAACCTTATTTTTATCAATTCTATTGATTTATTGTAAAGCCAGTTATTAAATAATTTGTGTATAATAATAATACATTATGTTCTCATTTACATTTTAAAGTAAATTTTTTCTAATATTTTTTATGAGATAAAGGAAAAAGAAATGTAGAGACTCTTTTGTTTATCATGTATTAACGCATAAGATGGAATTCATTACAACATTTTGTTATCATTAATCGACTTTTACTCTTTAGAGGTTTTAAATAAAAAATAGGTATAAATATATAACATAATAATTTACGTTAATTATTAAAATAGTGTAGAAATGGTTTGGATGGATTTATTTATCATAATTCGCTACACTTACTTAACATAACATAATATGTCATACAAATTATATGTATATAGAAATTGATACGTACTGCTTATTGTCTTGCTATGAATACCATTATCATCTATAATTCTAATATATATAAATCAGACTCACACCCGTAGTAGCCGAAGGGGAGACCATATCCTATTACCTCAAGTCCGAACCGCTTTAGGTATGCGCACCGTGATCTTTGCTGGAGTACAAATCTATAATAAATTACCTAAAGAGATAAAAAATGCAAATTCATTCAACATTTTTAAATTTAAACTGAAAAAACATATACTAAATGACAATACATTATTAAAATAATATAACGAATATAAGCTAATGCACAAAAAAATAAATAAATAAATAAATATTAAGTAAATTAAATATAATAAGAATAAAGTATGAAATAAATAACTAATGATCTAACTGTTTTTGTTACTCTGTGTCTATGAGTTTGCATTTCTTATCGCTGTTTTTGTACACAATTATTGTTGCTTTGAGGGTATGTTTTAAAGTGTCGAAGTTTTAATTTAATATATGTTTATAATTATAAGTTTCTCATAATAAGTGAAATGTAATTTCTTTTTGAGAAAATAAAGTATCTTTAACCACATAAACAGTAGAATTCAAGATTTTTTTATATGTCCTAGTTCAAGAAAAATATTGTAAACATAACTATTATAATTATTTCATTATAATATGCTATCGATTTGATTCAAAGAATTTTTGAACAATGCTATTAAAATATTAAATTGACAATGTTAAAAGTAGCATTACTTAGGAGAATTCGTTAAGTCTTCAAAACAAATTCAAAATATATTTTTATGAAATTTAGTTTTAGAAGTAAACCGACAGTAACATTCAGATATAAAAAGATTCATAATCGTTTGTTATGACAGTACGCTATGGACTTAAAAACATATTTTGTTACAACAAAAATATATACAATTTTCACACGATTGTATTAACATTGAAAGAGTTACCTATAGGTACTAAAAGACAAAAATATGAAAATATATTACTTTTCTCTCGAAGTTGTTCCTGAATCTGAATTAACTCTTTCATTTAATAAATATTGTAGGTAATGAAATGTAATGGTAAATAACAAAACCATATAGCAATATATTATGTCGATTGACAAATAGAGTAACAAGTTCGTATTACAGGTGGAGTCAGGTTCGTGTTCTCACGTACATTCTGGTAAACAATATAATTGCAAATCTACGTTATTTGATCAGTCCCTCCATTATGTATATCAGCACACACCTATCAACGTGTTATACACAGGATATTTCACTATTCAAATTAACAAAATGCTTATGAAAACAAAAAATATATACATTTTCAAACGAAACAAATATTCTGAATATAAATTCTATCATGTGGAGATAAGACATTCCTATATATTTATGTTATTTGCAAATATGTACCCAATAATGTATTGGTTCAGCTTAGCTTCTAAATATCTGCTTCCTAACAAAAGCTACATTTTCAGTTTCATAAGATATCTAGTTTTAACCCTTCATTGATACCAACCCTATTGTGTTCTGTAATACAAAAATTTTCCTTTATATATTTTAAAAGATAATTATGTGACTAACTGAGCTGCTTTTCCCGTCGTCTTAGATGACGTCACTCGATATCTTGACATGACAGGGATTGTTACATTATATTGAAGTTAAATTTAAACACTGTCATGATAAAAGAAAGGAAAGTACACGTCAATATTATACATTGATGTAATAATAAAATATGTTTTGTCGCTTATTTCAACTAATGTAATCATTAGGTACATGCGTTGTATTACTTTTGTTTTTACTGACTTTGTAAAATCATATAATACAGAAGGCAATATTTTAATATATCATATAATTAACAATTCTAAAAATAAAAGTTGACGTAGGAAAACACTCGTCATTTCTTTATACAAAAGATTACTCAATATTATTACGTAATCAACTTTTAGGACAAAGAAAATTTGTGTACACGAGCTTAAAGAAAGAGTAATTAACGGTCTAAATAATGTAGGTATACATAATAATATATTTATATAAATATATATCAATTTATTAAATTACACGTCTCTGATATTATCCATTGTTTTTAAGTAAATTTAGGTAAAAAAAAATGATTAGGTAAAAAAAATAATTATTGAACATACTTATGAAAATATTTCAAATGTGAGCATTGGATGAGAAAAAATTATTTGTTTTGTTGAATCAAATTGCGATGAATTCTTTTTATACCTAACATATAAGTATTCCTCCATTTCATTCAAAGTGTTACTTACACGTGAGTAAGTACATTATTTAATTTTACAATAAACTTCGATAAAGCATAGCCAAGTTAGCGACAAGAAAAGCTGATAGTGCGCAGTAATAAAATCTCGTTAAGAATAGCTGAGTTGTAATCTATAGCTCGTGTGACACAGTTTGAATGACCAAGTTGGATTTAGGCAGTTGGTATTAATCAGAGACAGGTGGAGGAGAACCAAGTAAAGGACGGCTGCATTTTCATGACTCGACCGCAAAAAGTCATTAACTAATAATTTTTCTAAATGATTTTTCGCGAAGTAGATGAATTCATTCGAATTGTTAGCCTTAAATTAGTATGAAAAAATACAATAATTATTCTTGGTGTTAATCACAGATTAATTATATTAAAAGTATGTCTTGAAACTTTTAAAAGAATAATGTTATAAAGAGTACCGATTTTTTTTTTGCTATTTATAAAAAAACTTTTCTCTCCTCCTATTTAAACTTACTAAGCAGTAGACACCTGTGAGACGTCGACTTCAGCAGAAATATTTGAAATCATGAAATATTAAAAATATAACATTTCTTATGTTAATTGTTTTATATTATTCAATATAATATTATCGCAATTAAGCAATACGTAATATTAAAAAAAATCTATTACATTAGAACATGATTATGAAATTCTTTAAAATGCTTGCAAATTAAAAATGATGAATGAAAGCATTGTTTTAAAACGTTTACGTAACTAACATAATTTTTATATGACATAATCATGTGTATCGTAACATTGAGAAGAATAGCTGAGAAAAGTTATTGTCTTGGCGATAGTAAACATTGCCGTGGTATAATTACTGACAAATAAAATTAAGATGAATGGCCGCTACCGTGAGATTGGGCAGTACTTGATAAGTTAATTTCATATAAATATTTTTCTCACTTACTTGATTTTAAGAACAGGAGTATAACTTTAATTTTGTTTACGAAGACTTTCTGATGACAATTTTAATGGTTATTGTTTTTTTTTTAATGATTAATAAATTTCAGATAAAGCGATGACGCATGAGGAACATGTTTTTTTTTAAGCTTCTTGGTTGATATAACAAACATACTTTCATAATTCATTCGTCCGATTGAGAGCAAAAATTTATGTCTTAAAATTAATATCACCCGACGACAGATTCATTTCAAACACTGTAATTTTTGAATTAAGGGCAACAGACGGATAACCACAAAAACGTTCCTCTTAAAATGAGTCAATGGAAATGTTTTATGTAAAAAATTTAAGACATTTTTATACATAGTAATTTTGGAAATGTTATCAGATAACAACCGTAACTAAAAGGAATCTAATAAAACTTCGTTATTACTCAAGAGATAATATAATGTAACCAATATGTTATAAATTTAGCCTAATTCCCTGATATATATTTGGTGCGAATAGACCAAAATTGGAGTATCTATTGAGGTGACCAACTGCGGCATAATTATTGCCCCAAAAGCTTGTAATACGTCGGTCGTAAACGTGAAAATAAATTGATAGCTGGATATTAATTATTACTATTAGGGTCAAGTAACGAAAAGCAATCCGAGGTATATACTAATCATATACATATATAATTATTGCAGATCTTATCAATACTTATCTTTATTTTGTGATAAATGATGTAAATTGTGTACTAAAATTACCCTTTTGTATTAATCTAAACCATATGAACCTCAATTTAATTCAGACCTATCTTTGGATATAAGTATTTTCTCAGCAATTTATTGCTTATCAAAAAACTGAATATAACTCTGAAATTAGGAACAATTATAAACATTATTCACCAATTAATTGTTCCACAACAAACATTTTGAAATCTTATTAATTAATTATTATTATATGTAATTGTTTTTATTTTCTGTATTTAAATGACGAGAAATGTCATAGCTTGATACCATTAAATAAATAAAAGGAATCGTTAGCAATTCTTAACACAAATTGGTATGAAATTATTTCTCAATGACAAGTTCGTTGTTCTGGAGGTTTTCTGGAGGTCAGAGACTTCGTTATGGGGATTTTAAAGAGGTCCTATAAACTAATAAACGAGCGAAATATTATATTAACTTTTCTAGTATCTTGAATTTCTGGCTATAATAAAATTATCCTTTTATTACTACTGATTTTCAAACAGGTGGGGATTTGGGGGTTCTGAAGTCAAAGCCTACGGGTATAGCTTTAAATCTGTTCTTGTTTTTTCTTAAAAGGAATGCAGATATATAAATAAAAAAAATTGTAACAGTATATAAAAATATATAAATTTCATGACGACAGCTCAGCGTAATAAACACATCAGGGTTAAAATGCCTTATAAAATTATTCAATGAATTTCCTAGCTTTTAATTGGTTATTTCTTACCGTTACCGATACCGTTGGTATATTTAAAAAATAATAAATTATAAATCTAATATATTCCCTTGTCCCGAATAGAGAGAAGTAGGATATTTTTCTTTTTGTTCTTTCCACTAAAATAAAAAGAGATTTTTGGTACTAAAAATAAAAGAAAAAAAAGTGTTTTATTGTTTTAATAATCGCGTTACGTACATTATTAATATACTACAAGCATATTTATAATTTTGGCATCACTATAAAATAAACAAACAAACTTCAACAATTAGGAAAAGAACAGTTACAGAGGCTATTTTGGAGTTGAGTTATTTTTTTTCATATTGCAAAACTTCCCTTGAAACATTTTCAACCAACGTCACTTCTTTTGTTTCACCAACTTTTGTTTCTTTACAGAATTTTGTTCTATGTTTAAAGTTAGAGATTATATAAAAGGATATTTTCATTTACTCTAACAAATTAAATATAAAAATTACAGCAGTGTTATCGTTGTAGCATACTGAAACCAAAATTATAATTACTAAAATACACCACGAAATCTTACTCCTGATGCCATAGAAACAAAGCAATCGGTTACTCATTTGGTTATTTTAAAGCTATTTAAAGTGTGCGTGCTGCAGTTAAATGTGAAGCCGGACACGCATCCGTTGGGGTCGTAAATACCAACATGTTTGGAATTCCCTTGGGTAATAAAAAACTAAATCGTTATTTATTACCCTTCAACGTTTACAGTCCATTAATGCTTAGAGTGTAGAGGACCTAGTGCTAAATTTCTTACTAGATCAACTAACTACGATAGATACCTAATATGTGACTGATTGGCAACACGATACAATAAACAAATAGAAAAATAAACTTTAATTGCTATAAAAATATTATTTTCCAAAATGAATATAAAATTTAAAAATGTCATCAATTAAATTAGAATAAAAAAATAAAGCTCTAAAAGCTGCAAAACCCGATAAAATAAAAACTTCGGCTACCAGGACATCATGAGGATGCAAGCGGTGAATGGATCGCGATACTACCCTTAGTATTCTCGTAAAAGGTACCTATAGAAAATGAATTATTTTTATGATTATATTATCTACATTGAAATAACAATAAATATGACCTTCCGCATTGGATTTATTGCAATCAGGTAATAAAACCTACCGTAAAATAATAAAAAAAAAACATCCAAAATACTATTACTACACGATAACATTATAACAATAAAAAATACATAAAAATATCTTAAACCGAGGAAATAATTTTTAAATGTTCAAACATGCCCTAACTTACATCTAAATTAAGTATTTCTATTATTCTCACATGGAACTTACAACGAAACCGTACCTTTAAATTGTTGCATTAATACCTTAAAACCGTAAAAAAAAATAACATACTTCCGCATTTATTTTATATCATTAGAAATTACCTTAAAAGTTTTTAGTACTCACAGGGATCTAGATAAGTTTTACAACAATGAGTTATAAATTGAGTGAATCGTAAAAGGAGTCGTACCTCTGCCCTACTTAGAGCCAACTTTCAATGTCTTTAAAATATTGTCCAACACAATTTGCCATCGGCCATGACATACTAAGGTGAAATGTCATTGAATAGTTTCCCATTCCCATAAACGGCAATCGAAAATAATATGGTGTCCTGATGTGAGATGAATGGGAGTCTCCATGGCGCTGAAGGTTAAAGCTTATAATATAATGAACTAGAAATTCTTATAAAAAACACATAAATCATTGCATTTAAATTAATCAATCTAATTCATTCCACTATCTCGATTTTAAATGCTTGGATTTTGGGGTTTGAAGATTCAAAATAAAATTATAATTTAATTTTTATTAGATAATAATTTTTATTAGATAATACTTAAAAGACTATATTGTGTTTATTTGTCTTCTGGTAAATATTTTTTGAATAGGATTTAAATTTACTATTTTGTGCTTCAATATTTCTCGAACTAAATTTTTCTTTTAATATTAACATATCTTTTGTCTTTCTTATCCGAGTTATTGATTTACTTTAAAATCATTATAATGCACTTATATTTAAAAAAAATCTTATTTCATCTATATTTTACATTTAGTTATATAAGAACAAATTTTAACAAATAAGTTATAAATTCCTAAGAATGATAAAATATAGGTATACAAAGAAAACGTATAATATCTATTTAGTTACAATAACCTCGTAATAAAATATAAGTGAAATAAAAGTGATCTCGTATTTAATTTAACTTCAGCCTTACGACAAATATAATTTCGATACCAGGAAACAAATTATGGCTTCCTCCTATAGTGATTCTATGAATAAAACAGGGTTCTTTGTGAACGTAATTGGATTTTTGTTCCAACGAGATCAGTGACTCTATAAATTCAGGCCTTTTGTATAATAATTTATTAATTAAATTTAGCACATCTCGAAATCGTAAATCTCCTCCTGTTCCTGAAGCAACATCTGGCGTTTGAAAGCTTTAATTTATCATTAAGTACACAAAATGTTTAAGGAACAATTTAATTTGAATTAATTGAATTTATATGTGACTAAGAGACACAAGCTGAAAATATATTTCTTCTTACTGGACCGTGATAATTTGACTTGTCATCTAAATGAAATTTTATATAATACTAGTCTTTGTCCATAATTTTTGGTTTCAGAATTAGAAATTATGACATGGTGAACTCTTTTACACCCCAGATGCCGTAAATAACCAGATTCTAGATAATCCGTACACCTGTTCTGGTATCATATGTAAGTAGTGTAACTAATACGATTTTATATATTATCTTCTATATATATAAAAATGGATTGCTGTTCCTTAGTCTCGCTAAAACTCGAGAACAGCTGAACGGATTTATCTTATCTTAGTCTTGAAATGTTCGTGGAGGTTCAGGAAAGGTATAAAAGCTGAAAAAAATTGATTCATTACTGGCAAAACCATAAAAACAGCCCTTTTCTATTTCCCATACAAAGTTTTTTTTTGACATTAGATTTGACAACTAACTAATATGTCAATCATTCTGTCGCACTTCAAAACACGGAGATTTATGGCTTACAGGTAAACTCCAAAAATATAAATAAAAAAACGTAATAGATATTTCTTGATTATAGGGCGATACGAAGTTCGCCAGGTCTTCTAGTACATCATATAATGTATATGGAAATATTTAACTACTTTTTTATTTGTTTTTTAATTATCTTGAAAACCAACATAACATTGTATTATGGTAGCAAGCAGTAGGGTAGCAGAAGCTACGCGCAGGTTACGCACACATTGATAAAGTTGCAGACTTATACGGTATACCACTAGTAAATACGTGAGAACAGGATACCATAACATGTGAGAAATTAAACTTTAACTGAGACAAAATACGGTTCATAATAAAAGCATGTTATGAAAATGTTTCATACTTGTTGAATGATAAGCTACCCTTTCTACATCGATACTTATGCTCTCCTAGTACCTCTATTTAATCGAGACGTTCAAAGCAAATGGCGAACTACAAAAAAAAACTAACATTCTATCTGACTATTTATGTGTCAAATGACGTAATTTGTAAGTTTGCGTTACTAATTAAAATAACTTCATTAGCAATAATTACCATACTTTAATGCCATAAAAAATTAATTTTAACGCCATAATATAGTTAATATATCTTATTAGGCTATTTATAGAGTCACTCTTTGTACATATAAATGTCATAAAATATTTATTTTGATAACGCAGTTACATGTTTTTAATGTCTATAATTATTCCTTCACAAGCACCGTTGAAACTGAGAATCATGTGACATAAAGAAACAATATAACTAATGGCGACTTTTCAACGACAACAAAATAAGAAAGAATTTACGTAAGAGTAACCAGTAAATTTACTTTTTGTGGAAAGCGCTGCTGTACATAATCTTCTAGTTAAATGTTTAACAATACATTGCTACGTCATTATATACGCGTTTATAATGAAGCGTATTTTTAATAGAATTACCACGTGTTCTTATTGCGATACTAAAAATACTGGTGATATTCCTTTGGCCGGGAAACCTCGGGGTTATCATGGGTCCTTGCCTCTTTCATGCGTAGAATGAGTAAACATACGTCTCGACACGGGAAACTATCGCGCCTTGTCTCAAAAGGTGAAAAGTTAAACGTGGTTTTATTCTGATTAGAAAATTAAAAATGTACTCATATTAATTAAATTTTATTGCTACCTGCTAGAAATCAAAGCATATTTTTAAAATATTTCTATTAAACATCATAGTTATAGCAATAGACAAATTTACGAAAAACCCCGCCCCCTCTTAATAACTTAAATATTTTTCTGCGTTTTATTCTTGCTGTAAATTTATTATCTTTATTATTATCTCATTAATTGCGCTGCAGTTATTTAAGGTCATTTAACAATTATTACAACATATTACGCTCTGGTTTGCGGAAACTAACCATTTTATGCAACTCAATAATATACCTAGAGATATTTCAACTTAAATAAAATTAACCACTTATTAAATGACAGGCTAATCTCGTCTTTTATTTTCTTAACATTAAATGAGACCAAGTTTTCCAATAATGACTACAACTCAGTACAGTAGAACTCCAATTATCCGAACTCCGACTATCCGAATCGCCGATTATCCGAATCACTTTCAGAAAAAAAATTGTCCAAAAAAAGTCTAAGTGCGTTATTATTCTTCCCTCCGCGAAGTCAGTGTAGGAACAACGGCAAGTTAAGACCGCAAAACAGCTTACATTAACGAAGATGTTTAAAAAACAATGATTTTTTTTTCTAAACTTGTACATAAGTATAATTTTTTTATATTTAAAACATGTGAAAATGTCATGTTTCTTTCATTTAATTCAATAAAAAAATAGCGCAATATCAAAACGTAACTTTTTTTTCTCTCCAATGGCAATTAAAAAAAAAATCCGATTATCCGAATATTTGATTATCCGAATGGGTCCCGGTCCCCGTTAATTCGGATAATTGGAGTTCTCCTGCATAGCATTTTCTATAGAAACTTGATTATATAGTTTACAAGTTATTCCCCTACATGATGACTTATTTTTATTATTTTTGTGTTTTCAAGGAAACAATTACTTCTTATTTGTTCACGCTGTTACAGTGATGATATACATGATCTTCTTGCATCAATGTTCATAGAGATCATTTCAAACGAAATCTTCATTACTAAATTAATTTGTTTCTAGGACAGTGGGACAGAGATAAGCCATCCGTATCTTGTTAAGAACTAGAGAATAGAGGGCTACCTTTTATGATTTAATATATGAGACTTAAAACGACTTCCAGACTGGTCTTCTTTGTTTCTGACGAGAACTAAATCAGCCAATGTTGTTTGAATTGTGTTTTGATTTAATTACATTCAAATTGTAACTGTTAGTAGAAAAGTACAGTTAGTTTCAAAACGGCTTTAAGGCATTTGTAAGGGGAATATATGAATGCAATTTGTGCAGTAATTTTATACATTGTTTTTTTATAAATATGTATTATCAACATTAAAACTACGTATCGTAATATGAACAGCCTCTGACGTCATCAGCTATTTGCTTTTATGAGGCCTGCGCTGCATGAGTTGCCCTATTTTGCCATTTACGTAACAGACCGTGTGGCCTAATGGATAAGGCGTCGGACTTCGGATCCGAAGATTGCAGGTTCGAGTCCTGTCACGGTCGACAAATCGCTTTTTATTATTTATATATAAATAATATAGGAGTATGTATGCTTTCTTTTATACATTTTTTTAAATCAATAACGTTCAGTATTACAAGGTTTAGAGACATCACTAAGTAATAAACGTGCTTTATATGACAACTTATAATGATATAAGCTCATTCTAACCTTAAATATGTATATAAAAGTGACAATTAAATTTATAGAAACTATAAAAGAGGTGAACCATGACACAAATATATAATATTTCCGACTTATATGTATATAAATAAAAATGGATGTTGCTAAGGGCATAACTTGAAAACGGCTCAACCCATTGGGCTATTTTTTTGTATGCCCACAGAAGATTTTTATACTAAAATAATTAAAATGAAAAAAATGCGGGTAGTAGTAAAAATAATGTAGATATTTTGTTCTTGTCAAACCGTTGACGTAAATTGTCAACGTCAATTTAAACCAAAAAATGAGCGTTTGAATTATTTATGGTATATGTATGGTATGGAAATATGTATGGTACATACATACATTGAACTTGGTGATACTGTTTGAATATAATTTTTAAAAAAACATTATGTATTATAGTCTTGCCGCAACTTAAATGACTGCAATTTCCACTGACGTCTGCTTTCGCAATGACCATAAACAAATCACTGGATCACTCTTCAATTATTTGCGTCGTTAATCGGGAAAGTCATTTTTCTCTCATTGATGGTTTATTAGGAATTCAGTATTATTTAATTACGAGACCAATTACCGAAGAAAAAAATGCCGAAAACCATTAGAAAGAATATCATCAAGTTTATTATGTATTGTAGTTTACAAAATATAAAACTTATTTTTGTTTATTGTTGGTATATAAAAAAACTTTTGACAAAACGAAGTTAGTAACTAGTGTATAATAATAAAGAGAACTATTTTCCTCCTTTTCCTTGGTACCTTTACAAGATGCCTTTTTTTGTTTTCAGAATTCATTTGAATGTCAATGAGGTTTTTGTATGACATGTAAGATAATAATATTTAATACTATACCAACTTGTTTTAATTGCTTATAGATATCTGTAAATAAATATAAAAAGACCTTTTTGCTAGTAAGACAAATCCTTTATTAACATATATATTTATTATGTGTTTATGTTGATTATATCTTTAAATTTTCCTGGAATTCTGTGTATATTATAAAGTTGTCAAATGTCTAATATAAATTTCATTTCGGTCACTGCCGTTGTTAAAAAACAAAAAAAAATAACACCTACATCTTGTTTATGAATTATTTTGTTTCGTATAATTAAAAATAAATCTATAAATAATATTTTGATATACAAACAAACAGAAGTGCATTTGGTAATATGAATAACACGGATTCCCTTCAATTGGGTTTTTGAATTATTTTTTTTTTTGTGATAAATGGAAAGATCATATATAAGTTTAATAACAAAACTATTTTTATTTTATTTTTTTTTGCAATATTTAAAAAGTTATTTCAAAATAAAAATTAAATTTTAAATTCAGTACCGAAGACAAGCCGACAGCTCGTGAATAAACCCGAGCGCGTGTGACGTCACAATGTTAGTTTTTGCTCATTGTAGCATACAGAGATATAATAATTAGTACAGTGTTTTGAGTTTTTATCTAGTAAATTCTGTTGGCATTGTTAAATAATCAAAAGTTTTGTACCATTATGTACAAAGACTACAAAAACAACTCCTGAAAAAATGTTTTTAAATGTTCCACAAGACGAAAAACGTCGAAAGAAATGGTTTCAAGCAGTGCATCGAGATTATTCAAAAACAAAATCATTTTTTTTTGTTGTGAAGATCATTTCGTTGTAAGTTTTCATAATAGTATTGTTATTAATTATTATTTATCTAAGTGTATAAATCGAATAAGTATAGTTCAATAATTAATTTTTTTACCTGGGCTCCAAATCATAACCTTTAGAATCGTAGCATTAAAAAATTTTAATTGATAATTCAAAGCGATTAAATAGTAAATCTATATATATGTTTGTCTAATAATTGGACTTCAATTAATAGATATTTTCATAATTTTATAACATTCTAGGTTCTGTATCAGACTACATTTAAATTTTTAAAGTACATATATGTTATTTTGGTTTTTTTATAATGTTATAATAACATTTTATTAATAATGATTTAATGAAATAATTATTAATTATATTTAATAGAGAATAAATACTAATTTTCATTTAGAATAGTATTTTTTGACAGACTTACCTTGATGTCTTAGCACCTCGAACTTCAGCAAAATTAAACCGCACTTTTTAAAAAATTAGTTATCATAAAAATATATTAACATCAGGAATATTATCCGATTTTGCTTTTATAAATCCTTTATCACACATAGTCGAAATAAACTTTTCAAATCGTTTTTCACTGATAATTTGAGATATTTTTATCAAGTTAAAGATAATAGCCATAAACACTGTACTATTATGAAATTGCTTTAACATTATGACGTCACAAGTATGCTGACCAATCATGGCGCGTTTACAGTCACGTGATATATTTTTGAATTTTATCAATTTTTAATTGTTTATAATTAATTTAAAAAATATATTTCAAGTTTTTTGCATTAAAAATCCAATATAATTAATAATAAAGTTTTAAAATACATAAAAAAAATCAATACTTTTTTTTTTTTCAAAAACCCAATTGTTCGTCATGTTTTCACCAACCTTTGGGGAGACGTGAACGAATTACTTATAAAGACACAATAATAAAAAATAATGTGGTTTCCATTCAGCGTAGGCTATGGCTAGAGGAAAACTTAAATAATAAACACAATAGAGTCAATTTTGATCAATCATACTGTATACTTAAAAGCTATTTGAATTATCATAACTGATTGGTCATATAAAGGGGTATTGATTTAATGGTTTCCGTCCCTGACTTCCTCTGTGTGGACTTAAGAATTTAGTTCAGTCACTAATGAATAATTTGTAAGTTTATGGTAAATGTATGGCGGGTTCGATCCTGGCAAGTACCAATGTGATTTTTCCGAGTCATATGTACTTTCTAAAAGAAACCATCGTGAGGAAACCTGGACTTATAACTTCATAATTATAAGTTTGAAAACACCAACCCGTCTTGAGCAAGCCTGGTAATTAATGCTCAAACTTTCTCCGTGAGAAAGAGGCCTTTGCTCAGTAGTGGGCTCTGATAGGCTGATGACGACGACTGCGACGGCATATTCCTTTGGGAACTTCTTGGATTGAAGAGATGCTTATGATATATGTTATGGTATTGTTTAAAGTATTTCCTTAAAAACTTGTGTCTCCTGTTAACTATTCTTACTTTACCCCTTTGAGGGAAAGAATATTAAAAAATCTTTGAATAGCAAATCTATTTAAATCGAATTAAAAACCTAAAAATGAGTTTCTAACTTTAACATAACGATACTTGCCCTCATTCTACATGTTAAACCGCGTTTTGTGCATTGAAAAGTAACTTACACCCTTTCCTCTAGATAGATGACTATCCATATGTGTAACAAAATTCATGTAAATCAGTTAAGCGACGGATAAACAGATCTCATAGTTATCAGATCTTTACGATATATTTTAACAAAATTTTTGACACTAATGACTAAGTGTAAATGCCTAAGTATATACTAAAAACTGAATAAATATTTCATAGAACAAAATTGGCATCTAATAATATCTTATTAATATAAAAATAATGACAATAGATCTAATTGTATTCTTCTAAACGATTACATACATTGTAGTAGATCGATAATAAAATAAAACAAGTCACAATTTACTAGTTGCAGTGTTGTCATTTAAAATTCATAAAAACTCTTTGTCATAACAATTTAAATTCTATAGGCGATTCTGTTAGTTAATCATTATAGAAGACCTTAGAATATGTTAAGTGGTTCTTTTGTACAATTCACATTCAAATTTGTATGTAAGGGTTATTTCCCATATCATGATTTTAAAAACGATTGAGGATAACGTTTGCTAGATGACCTCATGATTACGTCGTGTCCTAAATTACAGTAGAATATTACATTCTGCTCATCACAAATACATTTTGTAAGAGTTAACGAATCAAATTAAATTTAGACACAACTGAAAATATTTTTATAAAATTTAATAGTAACAAAGATTTTCATCTAATATTTTAATAATATCATTATTCCAACCATCGTACATAACGCATGAAGGAGAGATATTATAATCATTTGTATTTTAAATACTATACTATACCTGTACTGAAATTGATATATTTAATTACTATGAGAATATAAAAAGTTGAAAGTTACGTACGTATGTACCTACATGCATTGAGTAACTGACCTACTTAAAACATTAACTTAATATGAAAAAAAAACAGGAATTAACAAAAAAGTTTTAGACTCGTAAATTTTTCAGCTACATCACGATTTTACTATGTTATGATTTATAATTTATAACAATATATTATAAGTAATAGTGTCAGTATGTCAGTGGATTTTATTTTTTACGCAAAAACTACTGAAAAGTTTTTTACAATAAAATCATGCTTTAAATACTAGTATAGCAGATATGTATAGGAGTTAGAAATTTGAATGATAACTTTTTTGAATTGATAATTCAAATAAGTTTTCTTTATTTATATTTAAAGAATGCCTGTTACATTGTTTGATGTGACTAAGAATTTGGTTCATCGTGAGTTGGTAACACACTCACCTTTCTTTAAACTGAATGCTGTGTTGATTCCCAGAAAAGAAAATACATTTTGCAAAAAAAAAATGTTCTCAGAGTAATGACATACAATTAAATTTGAACCTTAAGTATAAGTTAGTTGAATATTGAGTTGCTTAAAAAGCACCAGAACATCAACAATTATTGTTGTGTTGGCGTACAATAACTACTCATTACACACTTCCATAGAACCCACACGGATGTTTTTGAAAATGCTACATAACACTGTTGTTGCCAAAAGACAATGTAGTTAGAATTTTTTAATATGCACAAGTTCCAAAGCAACGGTTTCTGAGTTCTCAAGACTTAGTTGTTTCACTGTGATTAAAACAAAACACATACATAGCTTGAATTCAATGAAATAGCGCGTAATATATTCTTACTAACATATTTCTTTCTTATTGTTACTTACGTATATATATATTTGATTGATGTTTGATACCATGACTAGTATACCTATATTATTTTACCAAGACACAAGCTGTCCTAAATTAAATTTTATTGCAAATGTTTAATGCTTAAAAAGAAAAAAAAAACAAAGATAAAATAAATGAAAACGTCATAGAATAAAATATGTCACAGCTCGCGAAAACCCTTTAATACATGTAACTTTATCCATTTGTTAAAAATAACAACAAATTGATATTAATTCCAGGAGAAATAAACTTAACCTTGGCATTAATTTGTAGTTTTCTAGAATCACCTATCGATTGACAGGCAATACTTAACGGCGAGTGATCGCTCTGTTTCCATTACATACATACAATGACGGACGTTATTCGTCCGACAAATAAAAACGTTGATATTAGCAAAATATTCCAATTGCCGATTCCAATGCGAAAGAAGCCATAACATAAAATAATGACGGACGTTAAAATGTTATGTATTCTTCATAATTAAGGGAAATGGTTTTTATAATGAGATATTTTTTTCTAGATTTAATCTACTTTCTAAGGCAATTTAACCGAGCCTGTATTATTTACCTACCTCCTCAATTTTCCAAGCAATTTACTGCTCTTTGTTTACTATGAAAGCATTCTATTATTTTAAATAAATGAGATTGAGACTTGACTTAGGCTTAAATAAAACCCATAAGTAATGCAAATGTTTCCGTATTTTTTTATTTTATAATTTCATTCATTATTATATTCAACTTGACTGATTTTAATTTTTAAATAAAAACATTTTTTAACATAATATCCAGAGAAATTTTAAATGTAATTGACATTATATAAAAAATGGAGGTTTATATAGAATTTTTAGAAAATATAAATATATATGTATACAGAATAAATAGAATCTCTCTTATTTTCATTACAATATTTCTACTCGTATTTTGCAGATATAAATATTAAAGTAAATACATACCTAAGAAAACGAATATTTTAAAGCTATAGTTATAAATTCTAATATATAGAAGTTGTTTTAGTAAACGAAGAGAAAGAAACTGATCTTCATAAATATTTATTATCTCTGTGTATATTGCTACTTATATCTATCCATACATATAATATAAAGAAAATCACACCTCACAAATATCCAGGTGACAGTGGACATTTTGCACATTGAGTTTTCTGCGAAGCTTTTGTTAGATTAATGGAGCACAAGCATGACATTAAGACAAGCCCATACACAACAGCTATATAAGAATGAATGGATGATGTAATTACAGAAAACTATAAAAATTATATTGACATACTGTTAAGAAGTATTATATTTCTATTTACTTCAAATCTAAAGCTAATTATAATGCATCAATACCGCACGTATAACTGACCAGTGATATTTAATTCGATTTTAAGTCTTTGCTAAAAGTTACTAATAATATAAAGTTGAAAGACGTCAATTTACCTCATGATACTTAAGTAAAAGGAGACAAAATTAAAGGGAAAATTAATTTTTATTTACTTGTATATATTTCTGTTATTTGTTCTGCTATCAAAAGACTGTTAAATCATCATAACAACTAACTGTAGTTAATTAAATAAGGTAACTGTAGTTAACAAAATAACGGTCTGAGCTACTAAAAACTGAGACATATTTAATTCTACCCAAATGCATTCAGGGTATGAAACAGATTAAAAGAAATTAAACCATTGCTTAAAAAGGTGAAGAAATGTATGAAGAACATATGTGACAAAATTTAGGAGTGATAATGCATTCAACACTTCATGATTGCCTGATCAAGAGAGAAATGTCTATTAGGTCCGAAAGTCGCACACACATATTGTATTGTTTACATATCAGGATACACAATATAAATCTATTACGTTGATCATGACTGGAGCAGTGGTCGTTGGTAAAATGCGTCTATATACCTAATGTTTTAAGACAACAACTTTACAAAATAATAAAACATAGCCACAGCAACAACATAGTCACAAAAAAGAACTCTTAAGTTAATCTCTAAGTGAGATAAAAGAAATAAATTCCCTATCGGGTATCTAATGCTAAAACACATTTCTTCACACCCGCCTTTCAAATAAGTTACCAAAAAATGTATTTTCTGGTCTAACTATATGCCTTGTGAGTGTGTGCCTCAATAAATATATACATTCGAAATATTTACGCCCGAATATTTTTATATGCACTGCCAATAATATTATTTCAAGTAAAAAAGTAATAAAGTAGTGAAATTAATTGTACAGTTGACATTTTTAATTATACATATATATGTAGAGAAAATATTCGGAAATTATCATAAATAACTTAAGTTATTTAAATGTCGCAATTTCAAATAGTTGGTGAAAATATGAAATAAAAGAATTTCTTTTGCGATTTCTGTTATATATAGATATGTAGATAAACTTTAGGTATATTTTTAACATAATATTTTTCTACGGAGCTCCATGAATTTAAAATAAAAAGACAAAAAGCACCAGAAGTATAGTTAACTAGTTTGAACAACTCGAAAAACCTTCCAGTGATTCAGTAAACTGTTTAGACTTTAAAGGTTCATTGAACCCAAAAGGAAAATATAACCAAGGGTGCTTGGAAAATTACTCATGCATATTGATTTTTCTGAGCCCTTCATGTATTAATTGTAACTAGACATGGTAGAGGAAGTAATATCCTAAAGTCACCGTGTTTAAAAAACATAAATAATAATAATATGTAATGTAAAAGCATCAGATACTACCAAAAGAAATTAACGCTAAAAAAACTCTTTATTCCACTGAAGATAAAATAATCTATCGTGATTATATGACTGTCGTGTATTGCAAGCATTAAATATTAAAAATATATAAAATTGTCTACTTGACTTTAGATGTCATTTCTATTGGTACAATGTAAGTATACGGAATTCTTTTAAAAGTCACAATTATTAAGTAAAATATTAATTATTGTAACCAAATATTCTATGCGATCTATAAGTTTTAAATGAAAATTAATAAATAAGTATGATAGAAAGGAAAAATTTCTATTTAATTACTAGTAATAGCTTTTCAAATAGTCGTCTTTACAAATATTTTTAAAAATTCCTGTTGGCTATCTGTCTATTGACGCTAAAGTTAAACGTTCATATCTCAATTATGAGTACAATTATTACTGAGAAGGAAGCATTTCCATGACATAAACTACAGACATAAATTAACAACAAATGGCATACAATTCACTTTATCAAATTTGAATTGTCTGCATGAGACGCTCAGTTGAGATCTCCACGAGTTTAAACTCAATAAATTTCCATTAGTAACTTGCAAAGCGACAAACAAGCCCTAGAGCGTGGTGAAACTAACTAACCTATCTTCTAACTAACTAACCATGCAACCTGCAAACAGTTCCGTTGGTCAAACTTCCAGTTGAAAGCACATAACATGCCTGAAAGCTCCTCGGATATTATTAATTTATGAAAGTCCAACCGCAAACAAGCATACACGCTTATATAAGTTTGAATAATGATTATATATCTTTAGAAAATATCTATTTGTAATGTTTCTCGAATTGGGTTTTTGAATTATTTTTTTTTTGTGATAAATGGAAAGATTATATATAAGTTTAATAACAAAACTATTTTTATTTTATTTTTTTTTGCAATATTTAAAAAGTTATTTCAAAATAAAAATTAAATTTTAAATTCAGTACCGAAGACAAGCCGACAGCTCGTGAATAAACCCGAGCGCGTGTGACGTCACAATGTTAGTTTTTGCTCATTGTAGCATACAGAGATATAATAATTAGTACAGTGTTTTGAGTTTTTATCTAGTAAATTCTGTTGGCATTGTTAAATAATCAAAAGTTTTGTACCATTATGTACAAAGACTACAAAAACAACTCCTGAAAAAATGTTTTTAAATGTTCCACAAGACGAAAAACGTCGAAAGAAATGGTTTCAAGCAGTGCATCGAGATTATTCAAAAACAAAATCATTTTTTTTTGTTGTGAAGATCATTTCGTTGTAAGTTTTCATAATAGTATTGTTATTAATTATTATTTATCTAAGTGTATAAATCGAATAAGTATAGTTCAATAATTAATTTTTTTACCTGGGCTCCAAATCATAACCTTTAGAATCGTAGCATTAAAAAATTTTAATTGATAATTCAAAGCGATTAAATAGTAAATCTATATATATGTTTGTCTAATAATTGGACTTCAATTAATAGATATTTTCATAATTTTATAACATTCTAGGTTCTGTATCAGACTACATTTAAATTTTTAAAGTACATATATGTTATTTTGGTTTTTTTATAGTGTTATAATAACATTTTATTAATAATGATTTAATGAAATAATTATTAATTATATTTAATAGAGAATAAATACTAATTTTCATTTAGAATAGTATTTTTTGACAGACTTACCTTGATGTCTTAGCACCTCGAACTTCAGCAAAATTAAACCGCACTTTTTAAAAAATTAGTTATCATAAAAATATATTAACATCAGGAATATTATCCGATTTTGCTTTTATAAATCCTTTATCACACATAGTCGAAATAAACTTTTCAAATCGTTTTTCACTAATAAATTTGAGATATTTTTATCAAGTTAAAGATAATAGCCATAAACACTGTACTATTATGAAATTGCTTTAACATTATGACGTCACAAGTATGCTGACCAATCATGGCGCGTTTACAGTCACGTGATATATTTTTGAATTTTATCAATTTTTAATTGTTTATAATTAATTTAAAAAATATATTTCAAGTTTTTTGCATTAAAAATCCAATATAATTAATAATAAAGTTTTAAAATACATAAAAAAAATCAATACTTTTTTTTTTTCAAAAACCCAATTATAGATAAAAATTATGCAATTACAATGATACACTTTTGTTAATAACTTGTTTTTGATAAATGGATATGAAAAATCGCAATATCACTACTAAAAGAAGGTAACACGGTACCCAGATTGGTGATCTTCATTTACCATTTGCATCCATCAACAAATTCAGCACCAATACACTAGACAATTTTATAAACAGACTCTATGGAGATATTTCTACAATGTGTGGTTCACACAAAAAAAAGGACTTAATAAAGCTGGAACAGGCCTATTGAAATTCAAATTTAAACTTACTTATAAGATTTCTTGATCTATCCAATTAGTTTCACCTTTTAAAATCAGTTTTTTCGTCCATACCGAATATCCATTATGGATATTTGTCAAATAAACATAATATAATATTTATATGGAGTTATTGCAATTATTATATTAGCTAAGCACGAATCAAATTGGTTTTGACTTCTTTTTTAGTCAAGAAAACTATATGAATATAAGTAGGTAAGTGTGTGTTATGTAAGTTTTATGTAAAATTAAAATATTATTTGACAAAATCCTTGATAAACTTGAGTTATTTGGAAATTAATTATATTTTTCATATTAACTTCATTCCTAAAAGATAAGAGCCATTACTTAATGAAGTTAGAGAAATTTAATGAATGTACAATTAAGAACTTGTATTTATGTTTTTTGTCTTCTTAAGACTAGTTTAGATGTGTGAATATTTTCATTAACTTGATGCAGGTAACATAAATTAATCTCTTACGTATATTTTTTCTTTAATCTAATTGGATCACAAACTTTTAAACAATCACTAATTAATTATTATAAGAATCATAACTTTCTGTTTTCTATTTTATATTCTTCTAATCCGATATTTTCTCAATATTTTTTGTACATATATTTTATACTAAGGATCGTTACTACGAGTTTAAAAAGTTGAAAGTAATTAAAAGAAATAAGAAAAATAAATCTACATCACTAGTAGTGTATTAACTACTTAATTGGAGTTAAGTTGGATAATATTTTCAATATGTGCATATCAATTCCTTGGTCATATTATTTAAATCCGTCCAGGTAAGAAATGCTTTCATTAATTCTGAAAGTAAAAATAACACCCGGAAGACAATACGATAATATTCTGTACAAAAAATTATCAAGATTAATAAAATTTAATCCATTTTTATGATAAATGATACTTGTTTTTTTTTTTTCTTAATAGGAATCAAAAATATATAAAATTGTATTAAAACCAATAATTAATAGCAATGAGAAATATATGAGTTAAAAAAAAACTTATAAAATATGTATATTGTCTACAACAATATGTTTTAGGAAATGGTAAATGGTACTTTTTTGTCTTCTCGCACATACTCGTACTAATCGCAATATTATCAAAATTATTCCTCCATCTTCATCTGAAGAATATATTTAAAAACTATTTTAGTTCTTGTTAAAAGGTTGTTCTTGTTCATTAAAATACTATATATTCTGATATACTTTTATATCTTTAAACAGGTGTTTGATATTGAATCCCCTATGTAATTTCTATGTAAGTAGTTTCTTTATTTTTTAACTGTTCTGTTTGGAAATTTATTAAGTATTTATTTAGGAATCCTATAAATTGCAACACTGTAAAAAATAATTTAAACTTTTTTTAAGACTTAATAAATAGAATGAGTAAAATCACTCTTTCGGAAATGTACTTTTAGTGTAATTAATTACATACATTAAAAGCACATTTTACTTTTCATACTTAAGTCATTTCCTCATACAACAACGGTTTTGAAATAGGGGGTTAAACGTCCATAGAATCCAAAACATCCTACCAGGAGAGCATAAAACTATGAAGATGTTGTTTCGATAGGGGTTGAACGAGATAGCCATATTACCATAGCTACATAGCAACGTGTGCGTAACTAATATTAACTAACACATTCATAAGTGGACTTGTGTTGAATGCCGGAAGGGGGAGTTTCCACACTGTGAATTGGGTGGTCACCGTTTCTCTCTTTTCGACATTACAACAGATTATCTGATTATAAATATGATACGCCACAATTCTACTAGACATTTTGAATATCAAAATAATATAAATGGTTTAATATAAAAAAATAATATAAATTAAAAATAATTTTTTGAATCCCACAATGTTAAAAACTTTAATAGTTTGAAGATGCCGAAGAAGAAACAATAGTAATTTTATACGTTTAATTTTGAAAATAGTATGCACTTTTTTAATATATTTATTGAAAATAATGCCGAAATGGCCAACATAATCAAACTTTACGTAATACAAAGTTCCGTTTATTACGTAAAACCTTAAGCATAAGTACCAGGATAACATAAATCAAAAGAGTTAAGAGTAAACATAAATTAGTTGCTACGGATTGTGATATGGTATTTTATATGTATTTAATATGGAAAATTACTTATATATTATATATGTTATATTTCTGCTATGGACCATGATAAAATTATAGATAGAATATATTACATAGAAACCAAACCAGAATATATATTTGTAAATCTAATCTTCATTTACATGTTAGATTGATTCTTACTACATAAAACTTTTAAATAAGAGTAAAAAAACAAATATCATAGCTTTAATGTCATGTCGGGTGAGTTGGGAAATTAAAAGGTTCGGATCAACTTAAATATGTGTTCCATATATTAGAAGTTTTAAGAAATAAAAAAAAAGTGTAAACATCTCATTTGCAACTTTTTGGAGCCCGCATTCATTAACAAAAACAAATTCGTTTAAATGTACATGAGTGTATCTACAAGTTGTATGGACACGCCCCTGAAAGTTTGCATTTCTATTGGAGCAAGCTCCTTCTAATTTATATTCTCCTGGTAGCCCACACTTTGAAACGAGAAAAGCTAATAATAAAAAAAAACAATAATTTAAACTTTTAAAATGTTGTCTGAAAAACTGTCTTTCCTCCAACTGTCTAACAGGAGCCAAACTTTACAGATAATTTATTTTTCTCGTACAAAAATATCATGTAAAAAGTAAATTTTTTATTCTTTTTAAATTTATTTTATTACATTTTATGTTGACAATTACAATTATTTATATAATTTTTGTTGTTTTTTATTGTATACAAAATTTATATTAAAATACAATTTTCTATAAATTTTAATGTCATAAAATAGATGATGTAACCAAAAATTCGGCGACACATTTGTCAACTTGCAGAATATGATTTTGTAAAAAAAAATAAGAATTATTTTTAGTGTTACTTTAACTTAATGAATGGTGCAAGAAATGTACTATTTATATTTCCTGGTATATTTAATGAGACGGTCGAAAATTTTCAAAATTTTAATAACATTATTCATGTTCATAAAATAACTTAACTGCCTTAAATTCATTATTATAATTTTGGTTAAATTTTTCAGCACCTAGGACATTAATACTTGATTTTATATGATATACAGAGAAGAATGCACAAAAATTGTTTTTTTTTCTTTAATTATTACAGCTCTATTATTCTTTAATAAGAATGAGCATAAGTAAATACATATTTTAGATAATGAAATTACAAGTGGAGTCTAACCAAGCGTAAAAAGTAGTGAATGTTTTCTTTTGTTACAAATTATTTTAAAATCAAGCCACAGTGTTCTAGTAACAAAATTTTTAAAATAATAAAAATCGTTAACGGAACCTGAATCGTAGCTTAAAAAGTAACTAAATACGCCTAATAAAAGTATTAAGGGTAATCGAGGTGGATTGTTTTATAGATGGGTTGATTATATTTATTAATTTCCATGGCTTAACTTTATCTACAAAATATAGAAAATTATAGTTTTAGTTTCATTAAAACGTATGGATAAAATTAATTTCTATTCAAAGTATCCTTTCCCTCTCTTTCTCTCGCTAGGTTTTCGACCTTGTCTGACTTTAGTGGAAAACAAACCAAACCGTGCTTCAAACTTCAATCACTTCATTCAATACACTCAGTGCTTCTGTTCATTCTGTTGCATCCAGTGTACAGATACCAGGAGAATAGGACACTGAAAGTAATAGTTTCAACGAGGAATAAAAGCGAAAGTAGTATTAAGCCAGATGCAACAGGCCATTTGGTGGGACATGTAAATCAAAACTTTCACTTTCATTGCGCTATCCCGACTGAGTTATGATATCCTAGTACTTGTGCTTCTAAAAGCAATCGTTTTTTTTACAAAATTGACAAATAAGAAATAGGATGAATATTTTTTTTTAATTTTAAGTATCCATATTTTTTACAGTCTTTTTACATTCTAGTGTTTTTAGTACTGAGTAAATTATCTAATCTTCTATATATATAAAAATGGATTGCTGTTCCTTAGTCTCGCTAAAACTCGAGAACAACTGAACGGATTTATCTTATCTTAGTCTTCAAATGTTCGTGGACGTTTAGGGAAGGTATAAACGCTGAAAAAAATTGATTTATTACTGGGAAAACCATAAAAACAGCTCTTTTCTATTTCCCATACAAACGTTTTCTTTGACATTAGATTTGACAACTAACTAATATGTCAATCATTCTGTCGCACTTCAAAACACGGAGATTTATGGCTTACAGGTAAACTCAAAAAATATAAATAAAAAAACGTAATAGGTATTTCTTGATTATAGGGCGATACGAAGTTCGCCAGGTCTTCTAGTCTTATTTAATTGTAATTGATTAACTCAAAGTAACACAAATTATTATTTATTTTATGAAAAATCCTGAAAATTACATATATTAACTGTCATAATGCAATTGGATTGTGATCGCCCAATTAGTCATTTCTGCTTATACAGAATACTGTGGGACTAAATTACTCTAAAAAAACTTTGAAAAGCTTTTCAGTTCCCTGAAAAACTTGTAATTTAAATGTCTGTAATTTATTTATGATGTCCTGATAAAAAGTTTCAAAATCAAGCAGCTTATAAGCTACAAAAAAGTATAATAAGTTGAACCCAGTTATTTTTTTACGTTCGCAACACGCTGAAGACTAGTTAGTAATTAGAATTGCAAAGTAAAAAATTACTAGAAACTGCCAAACCTTTTGACTAATTTTATACAAAGATTAAAAGTATAAACAACGTAATATTTTTTACGGGCCAGATTAATTTCGGTTATTAATTTTATATTATATTTCTACAATTCGTTCATCTTGCAGAAAACTTAAACTTAATATGTTATGTATATGTCTGGATAAAATGTACTATAATTCAATTTATTTTAGTTAACTCAATTTGGTGAATTTCTACCCATTTATTCAATCTCTTAAACCTTAACATAGAAAAGAAAGTCGTGTTAGTTACACTATATTTTATAACTCACTAACGGCTGTACAAGTGTGGCTGAAAATTGGTGGAAAGTTAGCTTTGAACTGTGAAAAGGACATGACACTTTTAACCCTGTTCGATGGAAAAAGGAAAATAATTAACTTAATATAATCTGCTTACTTGCAATTGTATTTAAAGTGACCTTTACGTAAAGAACAGTTATTTTAAGATGCACAATACTTAAAGGTGCCTTCACCATCTTTACTTCAGGCAAAATAGCGGCCGTAGATATTTTTATTCAAATCGATGTTTAGGGGGTGACGGCATTTTACACAAAGCCTAAAAAATAAGTTCAACTGAAGTTTATGACTTAATCACATGAGCTGCTGCTCAGAAAAACTGTATAACATGACAGCACGATCTCAAGGCAGATCAGATGATCTCCACGTGAGATGAACACAGTATTGAAAAAACATGTGCCCTGACCATTCAATTAAAGTTAAAAGAATTTGGTAATAAGTTGAGAGTGACATTTAGGATAACAAGTCTCGAAAAAATATGACCTATGACGTCAACTTTAAAAAGCCTTCATACATATATATAAATGTAACTTTTGTGGATTAAATAGGACGTTCTGGGATCTCTGGTGAGTTCGAATCTTTAACCAAATTCTACAATTTTGTTTGTATGAACGTTCAAATTTCAGTTATTAAACAGGTGGACTCAAATTATACATCAGATTGTAAGTAATCCTAGGCTGATGGCCTAGGATTACTCAAACTCAAATTTTGAATAATACAATTTTATTATTTGTACGTATAGTATCCATGGTGTTTTGACAAAACAAAATGAATGTTTGTGTTTGTTTCAACAATATTAAAATGTTTCTACAATATTATCGCTATAAATAGTTAAAGTTCTGAAATTGATTGTGAGAAACTCTTTGTTATTTATGAATATAACAACGTAAAAATATAACAAATTATTAACTGTTTGCACCTGGTTGTAACTAGATTGCTGAATGGTATCCAATAGGAAGTTAGAAACTGTCACTTCTTAAGTAGCCTATGGAAGTATCTAGTGCAAAATTCTTTTAATGTTTGTATTAAGAATATTTTCAAAAGAATATTCTTTTTATAATGTTTTATCATTACCAGCTAAAAGTATAAGAATTGGTGCAGGAGTTAATTGCGTCAGTCGGTTATAATGCGACTGGTGATAAATGAACAAGATGTTTTGACCCAAAAATAAAAATTAGACGAATTATTAAACATCGTTGTTAGTCTTTTTTAATATGGAACTTCATTGGATTATGTATTTTTGGATTCATAGATATTTTTTATATTTCACTACGTAATATTGGCAAAACGTCAAACTTTTTGGCTTTTTTACGCTAACATTATCGACAATCTTTTCAAAAGCATTTAAACACATTTGAATGAAGTTTTCCATTTCAATTTTGTACGAGGGAGGTAGAGGTGAAAATATAAAATATCGATACTTTAAAAAGAGGAAATAAACTAATATGTTTTGTTATTTAAAACTGTTATCTTATTTTAAATAATGCTAAAGAAATTGCTGGCAAAAAAATAGAAATTCCAGTCACTTAAAAAAACCTTAAGTTGCTCTTAGTTAAACTATCTTTATATCTGATTATTTTTTTGTTTATTCATGTAAAGTTTTGTTTGTTTCTGGCAATTCAACTTAATTTATATTTGGATGGCAACACTGACACCGGCACTGCCGCAGTGGTAATAATTGACAGATGATTAAAGTGTACGTCCACATGTAGAGAAATCTTATAGGTATTTCCCGAACATATTGCTTAAATAAAATTTATAATGCCGGATATCCAGAAACTGTCCTTAGGTAAGTTAAAACTCTTATAGTGATTATTGTGTGATTCCTGAGGTTAGAAAAGAAAATAATTATATGCTATGATTTTTATAGACGAACTGTACACGTCTGAGAAAAATGGCAACGATGAAACTGGAGATGGCTCTTCCGAAAACCCCTTCAAGACTATCTTACAAGCAATGCGGCACGCTGGAAAAGAACCTTTTCCCACCATATACGTCGACTCCAAAGAAGAGGGTGGTAAATACGATGTTGCAGCTAAATCACAATTAAAGAAAATACAAAAAATATGGGTTAGAGAGATGCATAAAGCAAACAACAAAGAAAAATTGGAAGAAGAAAAGGAAGAGAAAAGACGCCAGAATTTAGAGGAAGCTAAGAAGATAGTTATTAAAGAAGACCCCTCTTTACCAAAGGCCATTACTGTGAAAATACTTAATGGTAAAATTTCTTGTCATATAAAATACTTTACGTTATGTTTTTTACATATCATATGTAGTGTAAGCATGGCTCAATCTCATAGGATGATGCAATAAGTGACTTCATTGAGATTCTTAATCAATTCAATGCACTTTGCTTGTGACCTTATTTATATCTAACAAATGTCACTTTATATCTTTTAATTTAAGAAAGTAAACTTTCTCTCATGTATGGTATGCTAACTATAGTATTCAATAAAACAATATTAATTTTGTCATGTATGTATTGTGCTAAGGAGCAAACTGAATGGCAGCAACTAATAATATAAAGTAATCTACCTACTTTAGACTTGACATCCTATTATTATTTAACAATATCGAGCAAGCATAACTAATACATAACACTAACCTATCACTTTCTTTTTGTTATTATTTATTATATTATTCAATATAATCATTGTTCAATTTCAGCTGGAGAATACCGAGGTCAGAGAATTTGCATCCGTGGTTGGGTTCATCGTATGAGATGTCAAGGCAAAGCTCTCATATTCTTAACTGTAAGGGATGGTACTGGTTATATGCAGTGTGTACTCCACGGTGCACTCTGTCAAGTTTATAACGCCCTTGTACTTTCAACCGAATCTTCTGTGATCATGTATGGAAAACTTGAAGCTGTACCGGAAGGACAAACGGTGTGTAAACATTTTATTAATATTTATAATAGATAGATATTTCGCCGTATTAATTTATACAGTTCATTGCATTTTTAATAATACTTATAAATTATTGGTATCTATTGCTTAGCAATTGTTATTGCATAGATGCTCAGCAAATGTTCATTCCATTTATTTATATTTTGGCTTCTTCCTTTTTATATTTTTGGCTATGTATCACACAAATCATGACTTTTTTATTATATAACACAAAAACATATCCTATTATCCTACTAATATTATAATTGCGAAAGTTTGTGAGTGTGTGTATGTTTGTTACTTCTTCACAATCAAACGGCTGGACTGGTTTTGATAAAATTTTGTATATAGGAAGCTGACGTCCAGGAATAACACATAGGCTACTTTATAAATGCGAAAGTAACTCTGTCTGTCTGTCTATTACGCTTTCACGCCTAAATTACTGAACTGATTTTAATTAAATTTTGATACAGAGATAGAGTTGACCTTCAGATAGAACATAAGATAGTTTTTAACCCAGACTTTTAAAAAGTTCTTTTGGAAACGCTATATAGGCAGGCGAAGCTGCATACGGAAAGCTAGTAATACATATAAATTATTGATACCTATTGCTAAGCAATTGTTATTGCATACATGCTCAGCAAATATTCATTCCATTTATTTCCATATTTGCTTCTTCATTTCTATTTTTTTGGCTGTGTATCATAACTTATGTTTTTTTCTTATCTAACAAAATTATTTTTACACAATAACATATATTAGTAAATACAGTAACAAAAAACATTAATATCTAATGCTGTGCAAGTAGTATTACATAAAATGCTCCTTAAAATTGTATAAATCATGAAGTGAATTTTACAACTTTTGGTTGTTTTATAGGCATTTTTCATTCCATTGAATATCACTAATTAGTGATTGCAAATGCATATAAATATTTAATATGTAACATAATTTATAGGTTGCTTATTTCAAAGCAATTGGCATTGCATAAATGGTCAGTGAAATTAGTATCATATGTATTTTAGAATACAAAATTTTTTGCATTATAGAAGTGGCAGCTATTAGAAATTTCCATGAATATATTTTTTTGATAAATTCACTGCTGAATTCATTCAATTCTTAAGTTGAAATAAAAATTATTAACATGTATACAAAATTTTCCTTGTGTTTATGATGTTAGTTGTTTAATATTGTATAACTTAGTATTGTACAGCTGAATAAATAGTATAATAATTGTTTTAATTACATTCTATATAATTTTTATATTATAATTAATTTAACATTCATGTTTTCTATAAAGGCACCAGGAGGTCATGAGTTGACGGTGGATTATTGGGAGCTAATTGGTCTAGCACCAGCTGGTGGTACTGATGCAGTTCTCAATGAAGAAGCTCATCCTGATGTTCTACTGGACAACAGGTAAATTACTATTATAATAATAAAACATTTATTGCCTATATAAGGATATATCTTGATATTGCTATAGTGGAACAAATTCTATTTATTAGCTAGGTACTAGCTTCGCCCGCGTGGTGTTCGGTTATATCGCGTTTCCAAGAGAACCTTTCAAAAGTCTGGGATAAAAACTATCCTATGTTCTTTCTCAAGGTCAACTCTCTGTATCAAATTTTATTAAAATCAGTTCAGTGGTTTAGGCGTGAAAGCGTAACAGACAGACAGCTACTTTCGCATATATAATATTAGTAGAGATGGTTATACTTAACTGTTTACTATCTCTTAGTTGCTTTTAATAGTGTGCAAATATTTGAATAAACTTTCTATTACTTCACTGCACTCATAATTGCTGTACTCATAATTTTTTCAATGTTCCAGGCATATAGCAATCCGTGGTGAAGCGACCATAAAAATACTTCGCGCACGTGCTTTAGTGACTCGCGCCTTCCGGGAACATTTTAACTCAAGAAACTACACAGAGGTAACACCACCCACTATGGTCCAAACGCAATGTGAAGGTGGCTCAACTCTCTTCAAGTTTGATTATTTTGGGTGAGTATACTTCACCTTAGTCACTATAAATGTAAGCAACTCAAACAAACAACTTTGAAACTGGTTGCAATCAATTAATTTTTATTCTTTATTTTCTATTTGACATTTAATTATAGTATTTAGGTCTATATTAGATTAATGTTAAAATGAAAAGAAAACGATTACATGAAAAAATTTAACTAAAGTCTAAACATATAAACCACAATATAGATTATTCTTACAAACTTCCTCAACATGATGATGTATGATTCAACACAAATAAAATCGATCAAACCAGTTGTTTGTATGAGTAAGAAGATGTGACAATAAAACAAGCAAACATTTTGTTTAGCTTTATTATTTTTTTATATTATTCTATTCTATGATCTGCATACATACATATACTTTCCAATATTATCTAGACATTATATTATTTGCATCAATTAATAAAAATTCCTTCTTTCTACAGACAACAAGCTTATCTGACGCAGAGCTCTCAGCTTTATTTAGAAACGTGCCTCGCGTCGTTAGGTGACGTCTATTGTATAGCGCAGAGTTACAGAGCAGAACAGTCCCGTACTAGAAGACATCTGGCAGAGTGAGATAACACTACATAAAAATACTATTCTATCTCATTCTATCAGACTATAATAAGAAGTCCTACTTGTTCACAGATACAGCCACGTTGAAGCAGAATGTCCTTTCATATCTTTTGATGAACTGCTGGATAGGATCGAAGATCTGGTTGTGGATGTTGTTCAACGTGTTCTAGATTCACCAGAAGGGAACCTTGTTCGTGAGCTCAACCCTAGCTTCCAGGTAAAAAATTACATAATCTTAGATTAAAATGAATTATTATTTAAAATATTGCATTATTTTTCACAAGTTATAAATTACAAACTCTTCTTGACATACAAGAATTCACAATTCCCATATAACCACAGTTGATTGCTATAAATCAATTTATTTTGTCCCCAGCCTCCTCAGAAGCCTTTCAAACGCATGACTTACATTGAGGCAATTGAATACTTGCGTGAGAACAATATTACTAAGGAAGATGGGTCATTCTATGAGTTTGGAGAGGTGAGCTTCAATAATAATATTATATATAACAAATTTAATATTAATAAATACAATTATTGCTATGAATGTGAATATATCAGACAGTACAGAATCGGTCTTTATTAAAAGAGAGTCACCGATTGATTTTTAATCTATAAATGCTACAGGAATTTCACCCATCGACATAATATGCTTTATATGTTACTTTATATGTATAATGTCATATTTATTTGAGCTATACATATTACCATATTCACAAAAGAGACATTCAAGGAGGTTTTGTGATGTAGATTAACAATTTTTATTTCCAAAATGCAGGACATCCCAGAAGGTCCAGAGAGAAAGATGACGGATAAAATTGGGGTGCCCATACTTCTTTGCAAGTTTCCAGTTGCAATCAAATCATTCTATATGTCGAGATGTCCTGAAGACGAGCGTCTTACTGAATCTGTGGATGTATTGATGCCGGGTGTTGGTGAAATTGTTGGCGGATCAATGAGGATATGGGACAATGAGGAACTATTAAAAGGTTTGTGATATACTGGCCAAGTGCATATATTCACCTGGTTCTACTTTTGAATCGGTCTCATATTTTAACAGTCAAAAATAACAAGAATTTATAATAAGAATACTGACAACTGTTTACATGTCAGGGTTTAAAGTTATTGTCAAAAGGATACCTTACCTGATTTATTTACCTCATAAATAATTTTTTTTATTCCATTCCTAAAAGATTTTTCATATCTCTACAGTTGAAACTTATTATAAGTAAAATCATGAGTAGGTAAATACATATTTATAGGGCACAACCCTACAGTAAATTCAATATCCCTAAACCATTAAACTCAAACAACTTTATTCAATATAGAAGCATTACACTTTCTTATTGACGGTCATTTGAGACACTACCACCGGTTCGGAAAAGAAAATACCCTGACCTGAGAAGAACCGGCGAAAGAAACTCAGCGGGTTTTATATATATATATATATATTTGTCTCATATATTATATACATAATTTAATATGAGATGAAATAGCCAGGAGGCGATCGTTTCATTCCCAAGGTGTGCTATCGATCATAAACTCATTAATTGTATAGTAACCTTTTGCACACAAGCATTCCTTAATAATTTTTTTAAATTTAGCAACAGAGGCATTTTGAATGCTTTCTGGGATTCTGTTGTAACACCGTATACATTGCCCCACAAAGGAGTTACTGACTCCATGTAGTCGAGTAACAGGAGTAACAAGTTTATGTTTGTTCCTTGTACCAATGCTATGAGTATCACATTTTCTCATGAAATCATTAATTTTTTTTTCGTACATACATTAACATTGCAGAATATATATTGAGAAGCAACAGTCAATATCTTGATTTCTTTAAATTTATTCCTTAACGATTCTTTAGCTCCTAGGTTATAGATTAGTAGTTATAATTCAATAATTCTGATTTTCTTGTTGTATACTGTATGTGTTAATTGTTCCAGGATATGAACGTGAGGGCATTGACCCTTCCCCATACTACTGGTACACCGATCAACGCAAGTTCGGTTCCGTTCCTCACGGTGGTTACGGCCTTGGCTTGGAGCGCTTCCTATGCTGGTTGCTGGACAGATACCACATTCGTGAAGTCTGTCTCTACCCACGTTTCCTCGACAGATGCACCCCTTAAAATATATCCGAATTTTTTTTATTTCTCCCCCCATTAAAATTGTTTTGACTTTTTTTTGTCATTTATATTCGTTTTCAATTCAGTTTATCTGTGTTTTATTTGCTTTGGTCATTTGTTTTATATAAGTTGGTTACAGCTAATACCGATTTGATATTCCTTGAATATTTTTGCTCGTTTAACTTGAAGTCACTTTATTAATTTTGCAATCATAGAGAGTATAATAACTCGTATAATGTGTATATAACTCACATGAAGTAAATTTTTCTTTAAAACTAAAGTAGATAGATTGGTCTCAATCAAACCACTCAACTGGTTGGCATTATAAACATTTGCTAAACTATTTCTTCCCCGCGGTTTGCCATATTGAAGTTTGCAATCGAGCAATTCCATTATATTTTTTTGGATGTATGGATTATTACAGAAGTAGCTATCAAAATAAAATTATATATATATTTGGAAAAAAAATATCGTGTTTCAATAACGAATATAATATTAGGAAAATATTTGTTATAATATAGAATAAGACTTACTTGCTACATGTTTTATTTTTTTATTTTATGGGTAATAAATAAAGCGTTTTGTTGCAGCACTAGTTATATGCCAGTGAATATTTTATATATATACGTCTTCGTGGTCAAATTATTGCACCAAAAGATACTCATTCCATAACAGCGTTAATAACGATTAAATTTGATCGTTTTTAAATGTCATAATATAGATATTTGGATATCAATAAAATAATAGATCTTTAGAACGATCGTATGAAATGTTAGATATTTCATTCGGTAATAAATTGTAATCACGCTTGAAAAAGTTTTATTTAATTACCATAAAACTGTCGCGGTTTTGCAACTCATCGACTAAATAAAATATTTTATGGACTTTTGAATGTTTTCGTCAAAGGTGGAATGAAGATGTTAATGTAATCGTAGTATATTTTGCCAATGTCTGCGTTTTTATTTGTTGAACGATTGATAATTTTGAAAATTTTGTGGAGAAAACCAAGGAATGAAGGTTTATTCTCGCCAACTATATGTCTTAAATTGATTCAGATAATGTTTATTGAGAAACAGAATATTCATAGAAATTTTATGAAACATAACTTAATGTCAGATAATTTTTATCTTTTATTGATTAAGTAAGGTCTTCAGTTCAATTTTTTTGAATTTCTCTTTCGATAATTGAATTTCAACCAATTCCCGATTTATTTTATGTTAAGTTTCAGGGATAGAGTATATCAGTTCAAACCTAATTTTCTTCAATGGTTTCCACTACATTCAAATAATTTAAAATGCATTCTCTGCATAGTGCTACAGGACAAGAGGTTTTTTATGAATGCAAATAGTAGAAATAGTATTCTATATAAACTTGTAAATACTTGTAGCATAAAAACAACAATATATTATAACACTTATATTTAAATAATAAGTGTTAATAATTTTTTAAACATATAAACCAATAAATATGTGTCTAGTTATAGCGTGTGTACCTTGAAATCATTTATTATTATAAATGCACGGATTCATTCTTGAGACCTACAATTAATAATCACCCAAAAATTACTTGTCTATTTACAACTAGCAGGAGTGGAGTAAATAGAATTGTTTTTAAATTGTAATTTTATATTGTATTCTTCATTTAGTGCTGATCTAATAACGTTATAATCTAATAAATTTTGACAGTTGAGTTATGAATAAATCAATTATTGAATATAAAGAAAATAATTTAGAAAATAAAATTTAATGCTTTATATTTAGAAGTTAGAGACGCTAGATTGTATAACTTTATAGACGGATGATTTATAGATTTATGTTTTTAATACACATTCATAATAAAATTTTATATTTCTTTAATGATATTAGAAGCAATCTAAGATCGTATATAAATAAATACAAAGTTACTGTTATTTAACTTTAATTTCATCAAATACCTACGTTCAATTTTTTTTTACGTAATACATTTTTATGTTGCAGTATTCTTAGTGTTCTTTTAATGGATATTAAATCTGTATACAACTTTAATTTTATATATAATATTAAACTCATTATACGATCGCATATAAAATGCACATTTGAGTTGTTATGCTTAGAGGTTATATATCAGGGGTTACTAGTACATAGTAAAGCGGCCATATAAAGTACTTTGAAAATTTAATGGACGTTTATTTCGCATTCAATGTTAATATTACTTTAATATTTATTATAAATATTTTGTTATTTTCGATATTTTTTTTTTTTAGTCTTTACGAAGTCAAGAACTCTTTGACTAGATTAAAAAAAGCCACTGGATTGTCCGCATGCACGTTGTGACCCGCATCTTGAACATATTTTAATTCAGCAACGGGAAAATAATTCTTAATCCCTGATAAATCTCCTGCCCTGGAAAAGTTGGTATATTTAAAATTTCCCGCCATTACTTTATACATAATATTATATTAATAATAACAGAACAATTATTTACTAAATGACTTACTGCAAATATCTAGAATTTTCGCCACCTATGAAAAGTGTTTTGCCGGTGTACTGCTTTCCATTCATTTCAGTAGGAAAAGAGGCAATATCAGGGAAATGTTTCTCAAGGACGTCTATGTTACAAAACCAACCAAGAGATTTATCATCCCTTACTCCAATATTCATTAATATGAACCCTACAGCATCACTATCAATAGCTCCTGAAGCTACTAATGCCTCCTTTGCAATATTTCTAGCTTTATAGACATTTTGAGAGTCACTAAAATTGACTGATCTCATCGCTTTTGCCAAATTTGGAAAATAGTCGCTGAGTGCTCGTGGTGTAGAAATCGGGGATATATCGACCACAATTAAGCTATTTACTATGTCCGGCTGAAATATAAGGCTATGAAATATATTTCATTAAGTGAATCACACAGCGCACTTTTACGAAATAGTGGCAATAATATTTCAGGGATAACAATCATTAACTAATAAAACCCGACCTTGGTTAGCGCCACAACCATCCCAGTTCTACCTCCCATACTGTGTCCTATAATATCTGTCCGAGAGATGCTTAGTTTATTTATTAATTCTAAGACATCAGACGCCAGTTCTGGGTAAGTGTGGCTGTCTGTATGCGGGCTCTCCCCGTGATTTCTCATATCCACAGCGATTACCGCCTTGCTAGTAGCTACACTGATTTTCTTAGACATAGTTTCCCAGTTCTTCTTAGATCCGAGTAAACCGTGTATTATTACGACAGGAACATCGCTCATTTCACCATGTATTTTATACGCTAAACTAACTGCAGTGCGTTTGTGATACCTAAAACCTCTCCAATGTATTACTTTCTTTACTTTGGAGAAACATGCACTCATTTCTCTTGATGCTTTCCATTATTTATAATAATTTGGTAAAAATGACATTCTTCACATACGAACATAATTATTGTTTTTTATCTGTGGGTAACTAAACCAAAAAGTTTATTCAGTAGGAAAAAATATGTTTATATAATGAATTTAATAATTCGTTACACCAGATTAAATAAGTATTAAAAATGCTTTATATTAAAGGCAAAGAAATGCATCTAAGTAGGTAGGTAGGATATATAGTTCCAAGTGCATTATTGGCCTAAGGCCTCATGTCTACACTCTACAATATCTGGAATTGAATTATTGAATTTCATTGTAAAAAAGGAAAAATAAGTAGTCTCCCTTATCGTATACAAACTTAGCTATAAGGATGCTCTCTGTAATAACAGTAATTCCTTCTAACGCTATTTCCAACTGAAAATATATATAAAGACAGTTTTTACATACTACGTATACTTTATATATTTGCTACCCATTCATGTAAGACCACCAATCACTAAATTTTAACGATCAAATCCTTATTACCCAGCAAAGACGTAAATCAATAGACTAAAATATGATTGGTCTATACCAAGCTGTAACTACTATGATAATGAAAAAACCATTGTTTTTTTTTATTGATATTTATTTGCTTAAAGTTCGCACACTGATAAATACGAGAGATATCATTTTCACTCTTGACTCTTCATGAAAGCTATGACAAGCTCGAGAAATGTCTTCGGATCCTCGACGTGAATGTTGTGACCAGTCTGTGGTATATAGGTAATAACAGCACGAGGAAACATCTCCCTTATTGACGGCAAGTCGTCTGGACTGGAAAGAAAAAATACACTTCTTAGTTAAAAAAAAAAACTTAATACAAAAAGTTAAAATCACTTTGGAAATAACTCTATTATGCTTTTTAAATTTATTGAAGCCAATGGTTTTGCCGACAGTGCCATTTACTGTTTCTTATAATAATTATAGGCTTTTTAAATTTTGTTAAATATTGTACACGTAGGTATAACATTGTTTTTGAATTGATATAAAATCTGTTTGGAGGTCACATATAATTAATCAATCTATAATAATACCAATAACCAATTCTAATCATCATTACAATAATTTCAACATATAATCGTGAATACAGTTTTAGTGATCATACATAATAATAATAATTAAATATTATATCTAACATTACTACATCTTATTACTCAACTATCCACTACTGCCGATTTTGCGTTTTGTAATTTCATATTGGGATTTGGGACACGTCTGGAATTGATTTGTATAGTTTTTCTCATAAATCAAAATTTACTTATTTGTCTTATAATACATAAAATTTTCGTAAAAAACGTCTCAAAATCCTTTCTAAATTGAATCTCAACAAAAATAAGGGACACCACATATATATAGTTATGATGCTCTGTTAATATATTATAATATTTACATGACTTACGGAAGATAATCTGATAACTGACCCCCTATAAATAATGTGGGGCCATAATAAGTTTTTTTTCTCAAACTCTTCGGAAAAGAAGATATGTACTTGAAGTGACGTATCAATATGTCCAAATTACATGCCCAACCAATGGTATGATCGGATTTCATTTTTACATTTGACAGGACAGCTTTTAACAGTAATTCGTTATTTATCGTGCTCTCCAATTCCTTTCTTGTATCTTCCTTCGCTTCTTTAATACTTTTATGTTTTTTAAAATTGATTTTCTTCATGGCGGCTAAGATTGTGGGAAAGCCTTCAGAGAAATCTCTGGCAGTTGATGTAGGTGATATATCTATCACTAGTAATCCAGCAACTTTTGGTGGCTGCAAACAATAAAGGGGACTAAAAATAAAACAAAATTTGGTCTATACTAAAATGTGGCGTCACGAATTAAGATGTTGCATTCATTTAACAACGTTAATACTAACAGCTAATAAAGAAACGCTCATTGAAGCTCTTCCACCCATACTGTGTCCTACTAGATATGCTTTTTCTATGTTTAACTTTTCATACAACTTCAGTATATCCGCGGTCAAGTCCTCGTACTTATGGGAATTTATGTGTGGGCTGTCTCCATGATTTCTTAAATCGACTGACAAAACCGACCTTTTAGTCACATTCATCATGGTCTTGCCAATACTATCCCAATGTTTTTTACATCCCAAAAGACCGTGCAATAGCAGTATTGGAGATTGGTCACCATCTTTCGCAGCTTCTCCATATATTCTGTAAGAAAGGTTCGCAACTGTTTTCACTGAATAGTGAGGTGTTATTTTAACTTGCGATTTGTAGCTAAGTATAGGAAAAAATTTGGATTCAATGAGAAATATTAGATTTTTGTTAAAATAAAAATGTAACATGTTTTGACAAATATAAATGTCATTTTTAAATGGCATTTGTGTTAGCAGTCCAGGTAAAACTTTAATAATTATAATTTAATATACATAGTGTCTTAAATAGCTTGAAGGAAAATATGATAGTAGGATATGATATTAACTATACATTGAAATGATCAATTATGATAACATGATCGCAAAAAATATCTAGGTATACAGACTTATACAAAGATCAATCTATTAAGACAAAGACTTCAATAATGACTAATGATATACTAAACACAAAACATTACTGAAATCTCTTTGACCAAACCTCTTTTAAACGGTGGGCTTAAAAACAAGGGTTTCGCTTTAGCTATATGTTTTAGTTCACCCAAAGATAACACTAGTTTGCTTGTATAGTTTTTATGTTTAGCACTGGCAAAAGTTACGACATAAATTTACATCTCGTAATTTTTGTATAAGCATAAATTGATGACAATCGCCTAAACTATTTGAAAGGATAGCATCTATTTAAGCTAACGTTAAGAATTTATTTTGGAATATGGACTTTAATGGTTAAAAAGTTATTAATGACGGAATTTTGTCATTTGTAGTTTGCATTTTATTTGCACCCTTATTTTCAACTACAGCCTCTAAATAGACAAGTTAACTTCTGTTAAAAACATTTTTCTGGAAAAAGTTTTAAAACATCGTCATTATATGGAATAAAAAACTGGAGATCATTAAAAGTATCTACAGAGGAAGCTGAACAAAAGTCTAAATATGAAATTGAAAAAAAAATACAACAAAAAAAAAATAAAAAAAATAAAACAAAATGGATGAGGCGGAAACGCAAAGCCCTCACTTTCCGTCTGACGCAGGTCTTAACCGGGCACTTGTCGCACTCGAGTATCGTGGAGAAGATGCTCGAGAGTGATAGGTCCTGGCTGGCGGTATCCTCCTTCTGTGAGACGGTCATGTCCACGAAGGAGGCACCTGAGAGGAAAGGGAGAGTGCGGCTGATGCACCCTCCCTCCGCAGATGACGTACAGGGGTGCGACGGAGGCGATTCTAACGCCTCCAATAGCACTCCTGTGCTCCGGGCTGGGGTCGGAGTGTTAACCCGGCTCCAATGAAAGCCCGGCGTCGTCGGGGTGGTCCTAATTGCCGGGACCTCCCCTATTCTCCGAGGGAGTAAGTCCGGTCTTTGCCAGGACCGGCCAGTCGACGGTGTGCCCTGTCGCTAGATGTGTAGATCCGGGTGTAGATCCGGGGTACACCAACATAGCGGCCGATGGCTTTCGCAGTGGTTTTAGAGAGTAGGGGCCTGCCCCGACCGAGTCTCGCACATCCCTTCCGGCCCCATCAAGGCCGGTTGGACGGCTTTCCCTGCGTCATCAAAAAAAAAAGTTGATAAAATAGTATGTATGTTGATAAACTAGGTCTATTCTGTGACAACATTCTATTGGATTATGATATATTAAAAATGACACTGCCAGGGCTTTTATCGTAGATATACCAGCCGAAGATGAAACCCACTAGAGACAGACTAGAGTACATAGCAGCGAAACGTGCCAGTAAAAGCGCTGTTGCCAGAGCCCGCAGTGACAGGTTATCACCGTTATATGATACACTTGAAACTGCGGAGGGGCAGAAGCTCATTTACAAATTGGCCCGAGCTCGGGATAAAGCGACGCAAGATATCGCAAGATGTCTATGCGTCAAAGATTCCCAGGGCACGCTGCTGTGTAATCATGCCTCTGTGAAGGAGAGATGGAGATGCTACTTCAAGGAGTTGCTAAATACTCAGCACCCGTGCAGTCTTCCTACCGAACCACCTCCTAATCTTGGACTTATTGCCCCAATAACACCTGATGAAACTCGGAATTGTCTTCGACGCATGAAGAATCGGAAAGCGGTGGGACCTGACGATATTCCGATCGAAGCGTGGAAATCATTGGGCTCTCTTGGTGTGCTCATACTGACGGATCTTTTCAACCGCATCTTGAACACTGGGACTATGCCACATCAGTGGCGTTATAGCTTCATTACCCCCATTTACAAAGGCAGGGGCAGTGTTCAAGATTGCGGTAGTTATAGAGGCGTTAAGATCATGAGTCACACCATGAAGCTCTTTGAGCGCATGATCGACCTCAGGCTCCGCCGAGAGTGTACTGTCTCGGAGTGTCAATATGGATTTCAGCCTGGATCGGGCACCTTGGACGCCATTTTTGCCATCAGAACCCTGATGGAGGCATACAGGGAAAAAAGGAGAGCTCTGCATGTCGCATTCCTAGATCTGCAGAAGGCCTTTGACTGCGTGCCTCGTCAATGTATCTGGTGGGCTTTGCGAACCAAAGGGATCCCTGAGGCCTATATTGACATCATCAGAGACATGTACCGCGATTCCGTTTCCATGGTTAGGTCTGCTGTTGGCGATACAAAACCCTTCCCGATCTCAGTAGGGGTGCACCAAGGCTCGGCTCTTAGCCCGTTCTTATTCAATGTAGTGCTGGACACCGTCTCGGCTAACATCCAGGACCAGCCTCCATGGCTGATGATGTATGCCGATGACATAGCGCTCATTGACGAGGACCGGCTGACGCTGGAGCGGAGAGTGAACCTTTGGAAGGGTGCGCTTGAGAACGGTGGTCTTAAACTAAATGTGTCGAAGACCGAGTACATGGCTTGCGGGAGCCCGGACTCTTGCACCATCCATATAGGTCCTGAACCAGCCGTTAAGTCGGAGAAGTTCAGGTATCTTGGATCTATTCTGCATGAGTCCGGAGGCATCGATCACGATGTCCAAGCCCGGATCAGCGCTGCTTGGGCGAAATGGCGTGAGGTCACAGGTGTGGTCTGCGACCGCAGAATACCGCCCAAGCTCAAGGGACTAATATATAAGAGCATAATCCGACCGGTTCTCTTATATGGCAGCGAATGTTGGCCAGTACTGTCCAGGCACACTCAGGAGCTTCACGTCACGGAGATGAAGATGCTGAGGTGGATGTGTGGCGTTACGCGGGCCGACCGCATACGTAACACATTCATCCGAGGTAGTCTTGGAGTCCGTGACGTAGCGGATAAGCTTGAAGAGAGTCGCCTGAGATGGTATGGCCACGTTGCACGCCGGCCTGAGAACTACGTCGGAAAGATTTGCCTTGATATGTGTGTCCCTGGAGCGAGACCCCCAGGACGCCCAAAGAAGCGATGGCTGGACATCGTGAAGCAGGACATGAGAGCCAATGGATTAACCACCGAGGATGCCCAAGATCGTGCAAAGTGGAGGTGTTTGTGTGGGAAGGCAGACCCTGGCTAAAGCTGGGAAATTGCCAGGAAGAAGAAGAAGAAGAAGAAGAAGATGAAACCCACTGGTAAATATTTGCAATTTACTGTTACAATGTAATTAGCTTGTAAATTGGTTAGGAAACATCGCCAGGAACATACATGTGACAAAGGAAAGTGTTTGATAAAAAAAAAATAATAATAATAACCAAAGCTATTGAATTTATATAAAGAATTTCTGCACAAATAATTCAAACACAAATTCCAAAAATGTTTTTGTTATTTCGGATGTCTTGGAATTAAATATATATTATTATTTATACATATATATTTTTCGGAATGCCGTAAGGTTTTTCATCGTTTTACTACAGTTATTGTAATTTATTTACACTTGAACTTTAACACTTCAAGTAAAATGTCTTGGCTTGCCGAATTGTTGTACAATTATAAGGTTTATTATATTGCTGTTTTGTTTTAAGTATCTTAAGGATATATTCGTTATCGTGGTTGAATTCTCTGTGCCAAAAGTAAACAAAATCTCATCAGTCAAGACTTCTTTGAGAATACTTTGAACCAAAATGGAAAAAATATATTTTATAATTTATTGGAGTCATCTCCATACTTTGTGATGTATGCGTCTAAATTATCCAAAAACCTTTGAAATCTTATGGTAAATATAGACAAACTGGTCTTAATAAGTCAGTGGTGACCTAGTGGTTAAAAGGCCTACCTCAGGGCGCGGGTTCGATCCTGGCCTTGCAAGAACCAATGTGATTTTTCGGAGTCATATGTACTTTCTAAGAGTATTTAGACATCACTGATTAATGCAATTGCAAAAGAGGGTTGATGTAAAGCAGGAAGCCGGTCGTAAAAACAAATAGCCAAAACTATTCACAACATGTAAGGCAGACCCTGGCTAAAGCTGAGAAAAAATGCCAGGTAGAAGAAGAAGAAGAAGAAAAACTTGTCTTTAATATACGAGTAAGATTTTCCTTTGTCGGGATATACGAGTAAGATTTTCCTTTCATAATTTCTGTCGCTGTAGCATTTCTTTTACGTTGATAAGTTCTATAATCCTAAAATATACACAAGTTGTGTTCAATATAAAAATAATAGATTGTTTTGGCTCCAGGATAACGAAGTTATGATCATAGTCTGTCTCATTTATCTATATTTAATACATACGCAAAATGAACAGTATAGATTTTTAAACTTATTTATTTTTCTTAGGAGAAGTTTATTTGATAGTATGAAACCTTATGTCAATGGAATTTAATTTCGGCAACAAATTAAACATCGCAAAGTCCCATGAATTTTGTGTTAAACATTTTGTATTAAATTACTTAACATGGTAAACTTAGCCTTGCAGCTTTCCATATTACCGCAGATGTTTGAAGTATGAATGATCCTTTTTTCTGCATACCTATTACGTAAATAACTTATTGACTAATTAAAATAATTGCATTATGTTATCGGCTTTATTCTACGGTACATTTTATATCCATTCCATTTTATTGTAAGACGTTTGTCCATTTTCTAATATTGAAAAAAGAACTTATCTGTACAAATTCAAACAGATACGTTGCAATTTTTTTTGGATGGTCGAATTTATTAAATACTACTCTTAAAGTTTTACTAACCCGGCGTTTATATGTAAATATTGTATCAGTTTTGATAATTTTAATAATAACCTTTCTGTCTTTACAATGTAATACATACATTAATATTAATTTAATGCTTTTGACTCCTGGTGATTTCATTTAAATAAAAATTCTGTAAAGTAAGAGAGTGCTGTTATTAGTATGGTTCTTGTACGTCACTTAGTTATGACATTATATGTTTATAGAGTTCATACAAGTAGCTATGAGTTCATACAAGCTTTTGTCTTCGACTTCGTTCGGGTGAATATCGTAGATAAATTAATGATGTGTGCTTTAAAAAATGGATTTCGAAAATTTTAGGAATATCTAAGATCATAGTTAGATTTTATTCCATAAAATTATGCCTTAGTACCGGAAAAAACAGAGTTTTTTTGGGTACTATTTTACTTATGAATGTGTTGAGAACCGTAAGCTAAGAATTTTTATCAAATCCCTTCAATATTTTTCGTTTGAAAGAGTAATAACTAACAAAGAAATATACTTCCATCTTCACAAATTATCGAAATTATAACAAAATAGTACATTTTACTTTTTTAATTAATTGTTACAAAATAAACATTTTTATCATTTAACGCTTTGCTTTTATTTTTTTTACGAATCTAATATTAATCAGTGACTGGAAGAAAAATAGAAATTAATTGTGGGTAGATGTTGCAGTGCAAAAACCAGTTTTATTGATTTCCTAGACTTTGAAGAGTTATATAGTGCCAGACATCAAATTATTAATTATTGATTTTCCCATATTAAACATATTAGACATATATTACAAAGTTAATACAGCAAAATAATTTTTCTTAATGCAAAGTTTCTAATAAAAAAGTATTGAGCTCCCGTAGAAAAGTTTTAAGTAGTTTTCGAAAGCATAATCTCTGATTTTTTTAATGTACGTTTTTATATGTTCCTGCGGATCCCTAATATATTTCATCTATGTTAATTGTTAACAACACTTCGTACAGATTGTAAGTACGAACACAACAGTTTGCTGGGGCGCGGGCGAAAGACGTCCGCTTTGATTGTAGTGAGTGACATTCAAAAGGTATTTATTGGACTTTACATATTTATTAGTAAATTTTAATTTGAATATAAACAATACATGAACTATTTAAAAAAATTCCAATAATTATGTATTCTTGCGATTATTGATTGTTTAACTAAGCGATATATATTTTTTAAGTCACAATATATAAATAATGCGTATTAATTATTTGGAAGTTTGGAAAATAATTTGAAAGGGTCAAAGTATATGATTTGACGTGTTAATTTTCATTTATCATGTGCGTAATACATGTAACACTTGAACCTCATAGTCATGCTGCATGCATATGCATTGTGTTCATAGTTTCATTAAACTTTTACTATTTGTTCAGATATTATATGAATAAAATTGTAATTTAAATTTAGTTTAAGCAAAATTTGCTTGAAATGACCATGTCCAGAGCATATTTTTTTATATTAAATAATAATTATACCATTAATTTGGGCGATAGTCTATTATTTACTATATATTATTGTCTCAGGTCATTTAAATATTCCTGTAATGAAATATACACATATCTGAATCCAATAATTATAGAAGAATTACGAGAAACTTTTTCATATTTAAATAATCTTAGGGTATTTTCCAACCACCCTCTCTCATCGGGTCAAGAATTCACCTTTTACATTTTATTATATCTATAATAACATATCATTTGTGTTTACTTCATGAAAGCATGTTTCAAAATCGAGTGTTGCGAAGTTTTTGTTTTAATTTCATTCCTTTGTTTAAAACGCGATTTACTTCGAAATAATTGACAGCATTTGAAATTAATGTTTTGGCTGTTTAACGCTATCCTGGCTTTTTAATTATTATTGCAAAATTATTTATTGCAAAAATGAATAATGTTATTGTGGAATTCATTTGACAAATGTGTTCTACTTACATGATAGTGGATAGACAAGTTTATTTAAAATCTTTTTACTTTAGTTTTGTAAAGAACACTTATCGATAGGGACTAGAAATAATGTTTTTTAGGCTATGTTCAGTAATTTTTTAACAAGCTTGTAATTAGCTGTTTGCCATTTAGTATTTAAATGGTCTATTGTAAATTAATGATTTGTAATCCTTCCTTTATATCGCGTGCTCCTATTTCATAATGTCGTTTTCGGCGGGTTTTTTCTGTGCACATGTAGCAATGGCTTACAATACACTGATATAAATCTTCGTTATTTTTTTATATGTTTTCAGTGTTTAAAAATACAAACAAACTTACATACACTCGCACACACACACACATACACACACAAATATTCAGGCTAAGCTATTTTTTGTAACACATCTTTTTAATTTTGAAGGTTTAAGTTAATTTTATTCCTTTAAATATTGTTAAATACGTATATAAATAATCATAACATATTTCGTATTCATTACGTCACAGGAATAAATTTATATTTATAAGTTAGAATTATAAACAAAATAAACTTTGGCCTAAAAAGGTTTTTCAAAACCAAAACTTGTTAAGATCACTTTTAGATTCAAATTTCAAAAGCCGAAATTGAGTACAAAATAACAATGTAACTTTTGAATTATTAAAGTTGTATTGTATGTAATAATAATAAAAATATATCACTCACTAAGGTTAAGGACGAACATAAAGGTATTATTGCTTTATAAGGACACGTTTCCAATAATTAAAGATCAACTCTTAACATGATAAAAATAAAAATAAAATTATTCACAATTAGGTCTTATTTATAATCATCTACAAAATAATAATTGTAATAAAACATTTCCAACTATCTCTACTAGTTTACTTCAATTATCACTTCAATAAAGGATTTATAGATTTAAGCGAAATTTCTTAAGCATATCTATGTATTTAGTTAAATTAAGTTTTATTAATTGATACTTTGGTAGCTCGTTGACTTAATAACTCATGTGTTTTGTTTTCCAAATAATTATGTATGTATTTGGAAAACAATTATTATTATCCTCAACTTACATAGATATACTATGATATAATATCTTATAATTCCTACCTAACCTAGAACAAGGGAGTGAATTAAATATTGTTAGTACAAATAAAATTATAAGTATATCGATGACTGGTTTTTATTCCTATTATATATTTTATTTACTTTTCAGAAGGCACCGGTATGGGGACGCTTATTGCAAATATAACAAAATATTACAACTACCTGAACGAGGATTTGGCAGGTATTGTATATGTTGATATTAATGAAATCATTTGAAAAAATAAATTCTCTGTATTTTCCATAAGTTATATTCAATCAATGTAAATAAAACTTCAAACTATTTCTTACACGTAAAGATTATGTTAAATTTCATTTTATTTTATCTTGATACGCTCAGCCAAACGCGATAACATTCCCTTTTCTTTATAACTCTTTATAAACGCCTTGCAACGATTACTTTTCGTAGTCCATGTGAATTAAAACATAATTTGTATAACACCTTTATAATATAACATCGCTTCACACTCACTATGGTAAACATGTGTTATATGAGCATAAAATTATTATTGCCATTGCCAACTTAGTCGTGATAATTATAAAATGGAAGATTATTACGCAAAATTTTCTTCAGATCCTCGGACTAATCATTTCTTCCTGGTCTCCACGCCCATACCGGTGATGACGATAATGTTTTTATACCATCGATTCGTCAAATCTTGGGGACCAGCGTTTATGGCCAACCGACCAGCGTACGACTTAAAGAATCTCCTTATTTTATACAACATCATACAGATATTTCTTTCTGGATTACTCGCATTTGAGGTAAATATTCTTTTTCTAACAGTAACACTTATAAATGTAATGATATTACAAACCTATCCATTTATATAAATCACTATTGTTAAATGTCCAATGAATAATTTAATAAAATAATATATTCAGGTTGAATAACAAGGATGATTTACAAAAATTATAATTAAAAACATTCAATCAGCTTGTTTTCGTAAAAAATATATAAAACAAATTAATTGTAGAATAAAAAAAACTTCTTCTATGTTTTTCGTTATAATAAAATTCTGAAGTTATTTTGAAGAAAAATGTAGTACTTCCAACAAATGATTTACTGAATAAAAATTAGCACTTAGAATTTATTTGTGACGAAAATATCAAAGTACAATAATACTACTGAATTATACTACACTCCACAACAAATATACATTTTAATTCCTTCACCTAACACTACTTTTGCTAAGTACAAGTCTAAAAACGGTTCTCAATGTACTTAGTTTTAACGAGTATATAATATATGTACTTAGTTTTAACCAATATACAATGTATATTATGTATTTTATATGAGTACACAATCCGCAGTGTCTTCGATGGCTGTACCTACCCGGTTATTACAGTCTTTGGTGCCAGAAGATCAACTACGAAGACACAGAAGTGGAACGTATGGTTATCAATTACGTGTGGTTATATTACGCTATCAAACTTGTAGATTTATTAGATACGGTAAATATAAATTATAAAAGTTACTGAATCCATAAATTACTTGTCAATATTTTTTAATTGAATACAAAAAATATATATAGCAATCTCTAATTAAAATTATAAGACCACTTTTTTTTATAGCATAAACTGATTTAAATTTTAATTATTTACACAATTTTATTAGAGATCATGCGATATATAATTATTTGTGAACATTATTTATTAGGAATGCTCCGGATACCAGGTCAAAGATCGTATAATATGCGTTTGTTACAATTTAAATTTATGCATCTTGTATGAACTCCGAAATTCCTTTAAACTATGAATTAGCATCAAAATTTCAATTTATAATTTATTATAATTCAGTGTATGTACACCATGAACAATGAAATTATTTACAATTGCTAATCGTTTAACTTTTATTGTTTAAGGTTTTCTTCGTGTTCCGTAAGAAATTCAATCAGGTATCTTTTCTTCATGTCTACCATCACCTGGGAATGTGCTTGCTGGGATACATCGGAACTAAATACGTTCCCGGTAAGACCACTTAAAAATTTAAACTTAGACTTTGGACCAATTACATCAAATTTGGATAACTTAACATTCTCTTAGTAACTTGGTATAAAAATTAAAATTGTATTGGATTTTAGTCGTATCTGATATTAATATGTTAGAAGAAATGTAACTAAACTGAAAAACACATTAGCAAACTTTATCAAATATCCTCTATAATAATATTGGAGTTAGAAAGAACCCTAAAATGACCGGCTACTATTTTTTTTTCTTTTCTATACATATATTCCTTGATTATGACGTGAGACGTAATTCTTTTAAAATACAAATAACATTTGTTACAAGCAATTATCAAAAGGGAGGTCGTCTTCCTTGTCATATCAAATTACCTAAATTAATCTCTACGACAATTAATGAACTCGCAATAAATTGTATTGTTAAAATTTGAGGTATAAAAAAAATATTACAAATTAATGATTACAAAACACTTTTACCGTATTCGGTAAATTTTATAATTGCATGACCTTTAACTTCGATAAGGTCATATCTGGTCCAATGCCACAAAATGTCAAGTACCTTTACCTACCTTATGAGGTCAAAGTTCAGTTAATCTTGTGGCATATGACACAGGACCAGCTGTGAAAAGATGACGATTGCGACAAATTAAATCTCATATTTGACATATAATTTAAAAATTAAGCGAAATGTTTGAGACAAAATTGTTCAATACTTATTTGATTGAATTAAAATAATAGATATTGAAATAAAAATTAAAAATTTTAAAAGCTATTTATTAAATTTGCAATGTCACTCATGAAACTAATTTGGCATCTGCCTAAATTATTATTGCTGGTGTATCAATAACTAGCAATTTATTGATATTAAAAAAGATATTTCGAAAGGTTTCCGAATAGGCTTAAAGAATAAGTACATTTTTTTTATGGTACAAATTTATTTAAAAAAAAAATTTACCTTAAAAATCGTATCGATACATTTTATATGACTTCTTATCACTTTAATGTTCACAATATTCTGACCATATATTTTTTCTATAATATCCTATTTAAAAATCATTCAATTATCGCTATATGAATGTTATATGATAATTATTTTAATACAATTTTTAGGTGGTCACGGTATAATGTTGGGTTTTATAAACTCCTTCGTTCACGCAGTGATGTACACCTACTATTTAATATCGGCTGTAAAGCGTGAGTGGGTTAGAATATGGTGGAAGAAATACATCACACAACTACAGATAGTAAGTATTATTACCAGTATCTTTACCCCAAGTCCGCATCGTCACTAAATACTGTGCTTTAATAGTTCTCCATTCATATATACGTAACTCGTAAGATAAACAAAATTTTATGTGTATTATTAATTCAACTATTTTTTCTTTCCAGTTACAATTCCTTCTCCTGATTATACACTTTGGCCACATCTTATTCGAACCTTCATGCGGTTATCCGAAATGGGTGTCCTTTGTATTTTTACCCCACAATATATTTATATTGTTCCTATTTTCAGATTTTTACCTTAAGGAATACATTCACAAAAAGAAGAAATAAATTATTTTTATTATGTATAGCCAAATTGTAATATCATTTATAGAATAAAGCAAATTATTTATATGCATTATTGTATTTATTAATTAGTGTTTATTTTTATTTTATTTTCCCTTTTCCATAGTTTCAACTGTTTGAATTTAACGTACGGTAACGAATAACAATAATTCTACATTATTTTTGAAAATACCTTTACTATAGGTACTTATAAATATACTTATTCCTATCAAAATTGTACATTTTATAAAATATAATAACGACAATAAAATGTTTCTAATCAGGCATACAATAAAATGAAAATTAAATTAAATATTACAATAGTAATCAAATATAGAAAAAATATACTGTCATGGACTAAAATTCTTTGTCACTATGGAATAAAAACTATAAACGCTAAGGAATTTAAAATGTAAGAAAATTCTTTAATAAGCTGTTTACTACATAGTACACACTTAGCCCTTGTGTTACTGCTGTCTTCACTGATAATCTATTACCTGCCTAAATCTTAGAACTATCCAGAAATAATTACAAACTCATATTTAAAGCTCTTATTGTTTATTTTCAATATTCATGATAACGATTTTTGTAGACAGATGTTTTACGTATACAACAGTCACAGGTTACACTGTCACGTCTCTCCTCTCCAAATTTATCTCACGTTCCCAATGTTTTACAACATAGCAGTTGTAGGAATGCTCTTATTTAAGTTAGAAACCCAATATTTCCTTTCATCATCATCAGCCTATCAGAGCCCACTCCTGAGCAAAGACCTCTTCTCACATGGAGAAGATTTGAGCATTAATCACCACGCTTGTTTAAGACGGGTTGATTATTTCCTTTATTATTATAAAATCTACAACCACTTGCTATTTAAAATATGATTTCAACAAAATTCGTGTCCACTACTTATATCTCCTTTTTAGGAGTTGTCATTATCTTTTTTGTTCATCTTCACTAAGTACATATTATTTTGTCTTTGAAACTTATTTTTGAGACTCCCTCACTCTTATACGACCGCATTATGGTAATGGATAGAAAAACCTCCGCCAAAAAAAAATTAACAGTTTCTGGATGTCTTTAAAAACTGTAGGTTGTCCTTATTTCCTTTAAGAGAAACGCATTACCCTCCCAAAGCTAGTCTCTATAGTACTTACATATATGTCTTGTCAGAAAAAAGTTCTGTATCATCCATAAACTAACTAAAGATATAATAACGTAGATATAACTTAAGCTGACTTCTTTGCTGAGATTTCAAAGGCCGGACAAAGGATTATTTACACAGAACGGCGAAGATAACTAAAAAAAATTTACAGCTTCAAGACTCCCAGAACATAACGTTTTCCTAAACAATGCTTCTTAATATTAGAAATGTATTATTAAATTAAATGTACTTAATAGGTATAGTTTAAGAAGGTTCTATTATTACTAGTAAATGCAGTGTAGCGAACGCGAAATGTTTTAAAATACTTTGTGTCTAGAAAATATCAATGTTGAAATTATCAGTTTATTAGTCTATTGACAAAATTTGCTTTATAAGAATTATTCTATCTATCCCTCCTATCAAACATTGTGAACGTATTTAACGTAAACAGCATTAGAAGTAATTATTATTAATTAAAATTTTTCCTTAATTACTAAAAAAAATTCTACTGCTTACAAAATTCTTACTTCATTCCTTTACTAAAATGTAAAAATAATTCTTCTCATCTACATTTCATACGTATTTTTTTGTCTTTGATGATATTGAAATTTGATGTTCCAAATATTATTGTATGTGCATAAAAATTTATTTTGCTGTCTGTCTCTTAATGCATGTAGGTATGTATGATAATGTAATCGGAATATGATTGTTTGTATTATTATTACTGTAATGGTTTGTTTATCATTATTTGTTTTAAATTTACTACTTTAACAGGGGTACAATTTATTTTTCCCTTATAATATACTTTTTGCTCTCTTAAAGTAGCAAACTGGAAAAAAACTTTCAAAATAAATAAATTACCCAGGATTTGTTAGATCTAACTACAAAAAAAAATACATAATTTTATTTTTAAATATTTATGTGAAAATATTATTTTTATAACTACGTTTAGATTTTTTTGGTATATAACGGCACAGATAAAAAAGCAAAAATTAATTTGGCAAAGTTGTCAACAACCATTGACAATATAATGCAAGACGTCAAATTACAACACTGACGCACAAATTAATATTTGTTTTGTTTAATTAATAGAATTATCACGTACCTGATTGTTGTCGACTTTGTGTTAAAGTATATTCCATTTAATCGATTAACTTATTAAGTGTCACTTAAAACACATTTGTTAATATGACACAAGAAAACACAAAACGTCCTGGCGAAACAGCCCTGGAGAACATGAAAATACTTAAAAATGAAAGTTCCCTTTTTAAAGTGCCAAAAGTGCCACCAATTAAGAGAAAAGTCACGAAAACACATATCTTGGACGAAGAAGATTATGTACAGGTAAATATAAACTCGGCTTAAGAATTGTAAAGATCAATATGTTATTTAGTCATAATCATAATTTTTCTATATTATTCAACAGGGAATAGCACAGATCATACAAAGAGATTTCTTCCCAGATTTAGAGAAACTTAAGGCGCAAAATGATTATTTAGAAGCTTCTGAAAACAAAGACTATGCCAGGCTTCGACAAATTGCTAAAAAATACAGTGGGCAAAGACCACCTACAGAACCATGTGAGGGTCTATCTTATGTTCAATATAATATCAAGTATTTTTTGTGATTAAAAATCCTAATTTGCATGTGTTAATAACTTAAAATTACTTTTTTGTAGATAATTCTCCTGCCACATTTGACACACCAAGCGCCGACAGACCTTTTTCTCCATCCTCAGCAGAAACACAATCCATACCTAAAGAAACTGTTGAGACCTTTAAGGACATAACTGATAAACATACTCTAGGTAAGTATAGTCTGCAGGGCATAAGCTGAGCGTTGCATTTGTGTGACACTGATAGTATTGGTGTGATATCAAATTTGTGTGTGCCATGTGCTTTTCTAGGTTTGAACCGGTGTATACCACTTTTACTCAGCCCCGCACCTTCCATACTTCACTCTTTATATTGATAGCAGCGGCAAATGTTGAAAACGCAATTTGAAGTGAAACAGAATTTTTATAGTTTTTTCTAAACTTTTTCTTTTATTATATATTTTTTTCCATGTTATTTACATGTGGCCTTTTACAAGTTTTGCGAATTTTATTTTTAATCTAGAATAGCTCGCACACTTATTTTATGCATCTATTTAAAATATAATAAATTCTAAGTTTTTTTGTCTAACTCTACTTTTACTTTCACTCACACAAATGCAAAGCTCAACTTAAGTCTCATGGACTATATTTGTTTCTTATAATGTTACCCTCGGTATTTTTGTCCTCGATATCACTTTTGTATTATTTCCAAGGATAGTGAATTATATTTATTATTACATTTGGAAAAATTTATACTTATTTTAGTTATACATGAATAGTAGATTTTTTTTTTAAACCTCAACATTTTCAATAACACTAAGTTTCTAATTAAAAATACAGCATTTGTTAATATCTCACTTGTGAACTTAAATTGAATTCATTCATCCAGATTCCTTCCTCGCTCAACATACAAGTGAAGACAATGCGAGCTATGATCGTGTTATAGCACTTGAAAATAAGAAGAAAGCAACTAAAATTGCATCCCAGTTGCAGTCAGAGGTCACCGCAGCTATTCAAGCTGATAAAGCATTAGCATTACCATCTCTGGAGCAACAGGCTAATCAAGAAGAGAGACCCCATGAGGTAAATACACACGAAGTCTAAAAATCAAAGTGTGATATTCTCTTGTATGTCTAGATGCCTGAATGTATGGATGGTTGTTAATCAATCATACAAAACTCCTGTTTTATGGTGGCCATTTTTGATATAAACCTACTTAGGCAGACCGTTGCTAAAGCTAGAAAATTGCCAGGTAGAAGAAGAAGATACTATAAAAATTATTAAATTAGTTTGAACTAGTTAAACTATCACATAATCATTTTAATTATTAAACTGATACTGATTCATTATAATTATTGATCTGATTTGTTTATTTTGAAATTTTAAATAGCATCAATATTGCTTGTATTCTTGACAGTTCTTTCAGAAATGACATGCATAATCATGATACATAATCATCTATTATAACTATAGCTGGACACATGGAGGTATCGTGCCAAGAACTACATAATGTATGTGCCGGACGGGGCCGAGTCTCAACTGCCCAGTCCCAAACCAGAGCTGCAACATCATAACACCAGACTTACAACACAAGTGTTTGATTCAGCTAAGAACAAAGAAGCTATAACTGCATTGGCAAGAAGTCAGGTAATTATATATGTAAAATCTTTATATTAATAAGTAACTAATTTGATAATGAAGTATCCAAAAAAGTACAGTCCATTTCAATAGAAAATGGAAATCTTGTAAACAAAGCAACTGAACTAATTTATATCTCAATGAATCCATTTCTGCTTTTAACAATCTTTCATCATTAAACAACTGTGTGTATATGTTTATTTTATAAAATTATTTTGCTTTTGTCAAATTGACATGATAATTTTTTACTCATCAGCCTATCTGTCTTTGAAAAAATAATGGTGTACATAATAATTATATAATGAACTACTTGTTGTCCTCAACTTCCTTTACTTTACTTTCAACCTTAGAAATGTATAGCTGACCGGAGGAACTCTGTTTCTCCTTAAAGGCAATAAACCCATTCTTGAACTGTAAATGGTGTAACTGACATGATTATTATTTGTACTTTAACCAGCTCACAAATATTAAAAGATTTAATTATACTAAACACTATAGTGTATTCAATTGATCATTGAGAATCAGGCTGTGATGAAAATCAGTCAATCAATTCAAACAATTCAAATTCAATTTTTTTTCTGGCATTTAGCAGACAGAACTAAACATAAGTAGCGCTACAACAGCTCTTGTCGTTTGCAAGCTGCATTTCTAAACTCTTTAAATAAAAGCTCACAAATAAATACTTAACAAAATATGAACAAATTAAAGTATTTTTTAAATAAATACTTTACATAATACAATAATTATATAACAATACCTAATATTAAATAATGTTCAACCTACATTATACTTAGCATCATATAACATATTTAACAATACCGAGCAAGTATAATTAATACACAGACAAGTATATTGTCGACACTCATTATATTTTCTATTAATCAATTAATGCCAAATAATTAAGTGTGAGTTCTGACCATGAACCGTATTGACGTATATTTGACCATACTACGTTTTGACCATACTACCTTTTGACGTAATACAACTTACAAGAAAAAACCCTCATACATATATAAAGAGTAATGAATATTTCAGGATTCAGCTATCCAAGGCAAGATTGGTGTTGACGGTGTCAGTATAGGCGAGAAGCCGGAGTACAACTTCGTGTCGACTCCTTCACCAAGACCGGGAGCTGGTCCGGATCAGTCGCCTCTCATGACCTGGGGAGAGATAGAAGGCACTCCATTCAGGCTGGACGGAGGAGACACACCACTACCTGCGTAAGTCTCATACAAATATCATCACTTAGATATAAGAGATGAAACCTCTCAGCATTCCATGGATTTACCATGCGGATGCTGGGTCCATCGCATTGCGAATTAACTTGATCAATAAGTCTTCACTAATATAGTTTTCAACTTATAAAAGTGATCAAATCCCTACTAATATAATAAATGCGAAAGTAGTCTCATACAAACATCATCACTTAGAAATGAGAGATGAAACCTCTCAGCATTCCATGTATTCATTGTATCACTGGGTCCATCACGTTGCGAATTAACTTGATGAATAAGTCTTCACCAATATAGTTTGTAACTTATAAACGTGATCAGATATTAATATTATAAATTCGAAAGTAACTCTGTCTGTCTGTTACGCTTTCACGCCTAAACCACTGAACTGATTTTAATGAAATTTGGTACAGATAGAGTTGACCTTGAGAAAGGACATAGGATAGTTTTTATCCTAGACTCTTGAAAGGTTCTCTTGGAAACGCGATATAATCGAACTCCACGCGGGCGGAAAGCTAGTATATAATAATTGCGTTAGAAGTCATTAATTGAATTTAATATGAATATTCTTTGTGTACAGGGTGGGCGCAGGCATGGCTTATCGTATGCTTGAGTCAGGCTCTCGCGAGAGAATCGCACTGCAATTAGCAGAGAGAGCTGCAAAGCGACGCCGACCGACAACACCAACACACACCATGAAGTCACCTGGGAGGTTAGTGTATATTCATATAGAACAAGGAATATTACCCAGGTTGAAACACCCTGTATACATAAAGTATGAATATATTTGGTCAGGTATAACTCCTACTTCTTCAGCTATTAAATTGACTAATTTTAATATGTTTGTTATATTTTTATATACAAAAGAAAGTCGTGTTAGTTACACTTTTTATATGTCAAAAACGGCTGTACGGGTTTGGCTGAATATTGTTGGAAAGATAGCTTAAAACAAGGGATCATGTACAAAAAAAAAAGTTGATCATGTACAAAATTTTATCTACTGTCTTTAAGGACATAGAGTTCGCTTGGTGAGCTATACCTACATTACTTATTCTGAAACTTACACAGACAAAGTCGCGGGCAAAAACTATTATAATGTAGATACGATATTTTTTATATTATTTATATGTAAACTTTTTGTAGGTAAAAAAAGTATTGCCCATAATGATGTCAATATGGATTGAGTATAATTTTTGGTTTTCTCTCGATTCATTATACAGTGGCTGATATTCCTTCGTTTGAATTCTATATTTCAAACTTAATTCGTTAGCTCAGCATATTAAGCCTCTTTCTTTTCTTTTACACAAGAGTCATATAAATTCGCAGTTATCATTGTCGCAGTTATTTATTATTATAATACATAGCATCGCATTTATATTTTTTTCTATAAATAAACACGCTTTATTACAGTTTCAGAACCAACACAGAGAGGTTGGCAAGCATGTCGCCAGCGGCAAGGAAATTGGCGGCAAAGCACTTACTGTCGCCTCGCTCGAAATTAACACCCAACGCTATGGGTATATCGCATAAAACACCAAAAACAACCCCATCGCCGGGAACACCGCTGGTAGCGACACCAAAAACACCATCATCAGCTAAAAAACCTGAAAACTCATCTCCTACTCCTGAGAGCAGTTCACAGATAGATAACAACATCACAGATAATCTATTACAGATAAACCTAGCAAAGAGGACCAGGCTAAAAGCACAAGATTTCTTCAAATAAATTTACATGTTAATAAAATCTAGCTTTCGTCAAGGTCTATTGAATTTTATTCATATTTTATCTTGTCTCATACATAGTTTTAATTACCTAGCAATAAAAATGTAGTTTAAAGACTTTCATAACATAATCACTACCCTAAAAACTTTCTTATGTGAAAACATTATTTATGACAGTTCTACAAAAAAAATAATTAAATAAATATAATTATAGTTATAATATAGTTAAATGTGTATGTCTTTTATTGCTCAATTCCATAGATAATTAAATATTATTTTGATACATTCTTCACATTAATGTAAACAATAACAATGTATTATTTTATGTTTCCATTAGCACAATATTAACTACATTAATTGTACTGTATAAATTCTATTTAAGATTAATTTAATTAAGGTCTGTTAGTTATTAAGATCTGTTTTACAAAAATAAATATCAGGTATAATACCTCTTTGGTCGTTTCCTTATTTAATAGATTACAATAAAACAACATGTTAGATATAATAATGGTTTCTTTAAAAATATATATATTAGATAATTAAATATAGTTATCGGTACAATATCATCAGAATTAATAGTAGTCTAAATACCTATAACGATTAACTGATAGACAATCAGAAAGATGATAAAAATTTTAACGCATTAGTCAAATAATTCGCATTTTACATTATATGTAATACAAAATTTTGTATCAGGCCTAATATTTTTACTTATGCCTATACTAATGTAATCCATTATCTTTATAAAGATATTCAAAACCATATCTTGATAAGTAATTAACAATTAATATCATGTTGGAAATAAAATGTCTGACCTTGATATTAGTCTTTTTTTATACATTAATGTATAAATCAATATATACTTATGTTGTACACTGGTACATATGTTTCTAACATCCACCACCATACAGCTCCAAATTTTCTCCCTTAGAACTAGTCACAGTATACATAAAACTCATAATACTTATATAGAAGGGCCCTTTGCACTCTTATTGTCCTCATTATTACAAAAATCTAGGTACGTATGTATTATAAATCATTCATTTGCCCACTATTCAGCTATTTTATTTGGAATGTGAAGTTTATTCAGAAACAGAAATTTTACTTCTCAATTTGAGAAAAAACTTAAAACTATTACCAGACCAAAGACAACAGTTCTTTGTAAAGTGGCAAAGGAGGTTGAGGTTTCTCATACTCCGAGTTAGGCTTCAGTTCAGTGTTGTCCATGGGGTCCTCTTTAAATATATTAACATATGATTTAATAATTCCAAATCTAAAGAATGCCATGTACGGGAAATACTTCATTAAGAACAAGCTAAACCTGAAATTGAAGTTCAGGTATATCCTGCCTATGTATGATGTGTAAAAGGCAGAGAGTATAGAGTAAAGCGCCAATTTATATTTGCCAGCTAGTGGTAGCCGTTTATATGGCGGCACCGTGTCCAAGCTGTCGTAATCTCTAACGTAAATAAGATTTTTCTTTGGAGGCAGATCAATTAAAGGCTTTGCCATTAGTGATGATGTTTCGATACCTGGAAAAAATATGACATACGTCAATAAATGTACAGTAAAAATTGAAAAATATAATTTAATAAATATGGCGTCTTCATTAATTCATTAAAATAAATATTATTTTAATATGAGTATTTTACTCCTGATTTTTTTAGTACTAAAATAAAATCATTTTTGACTATGATATATTCATGCAATATATATAAGAATACATTTTTTTTACCAATTTCGTCCGACCGTCCATTTAACTGATTCATACACTTCTGCTGCAGTTCGCACCTGTCTTGTTCCGTATAAACATACCCTGGGACCGAGCACAAGTACTTCGTAAAGTATATCATCCCATCGATATGTACAGTAGGATTGACACACCATAGACCTTCCAGCATGACGCGTGATAGATGTTCGAAGTATTCTGGAACGTTCTCTAAACAGGGAGTGTACACACGATCCAGTAATATCTGACAAGCCTGACGAGTTTCATCAATGTTCTTGCGACACAGATTATACCTGTAACGTACGCAAAATTAACTCTTAAGTAGGAATCTTACAAACACATGAAAATTTTTAATAAATTTTCTATATACTTAATAATATATTACTTGTCCTCCAATCCGATAAGATGTCCTATGGTCCTCCAAAAGTGGTTGTATGCTTCCCAATCGCCAGTTTCAAACTGACGGATGCCGAATTTGTCCGGTTTGATAATAGAGAAACCGATGAAACCGAATTGTGTTAGTGCAAGGTCCCTTTGGGAGACTATCAGTTGACTTTTGAGTTTCGCAGCTAAACTGGCTTTGACGTGACGAGTACGAACAGTGAAAAGGGATCTCCAGGATCTGTAGAGAGTAGAGACATGGAAATTTAATAAAATAACGCGTAATGTAACTTTCTGAGTTAATAAAGCTTTTCCTTCAGGTTCTTTCAGTTATGATACACGGGGAACAAAATATGATATCATGAATTTGAGACTAGTAGTGTATATTGAATATAATTTTCTTCTAAAAAAAAATGGATATATTTTAAATAACGTTACTGGATTTTTTTTAAAGTAAAAGTAGGCAACTTTTAGAGAACATACTTACACCACTTTGTAAATTCATAAGTATGTCGTTTTCTATAATTAAGGTAAAGTTATAAGTATCAATTGAATCAATTTTATTGAATCAATTTTATTATATTAGTTTAATTTGATTCATAATTTTCAATTTTATGATATTTTACAAGAACGTTAAATGAAACCACTATGGAATGAATCATAGCCAAGGTCAATAAACTCTCAAGGATATTTCACTTGTAAACATACAAACAAAACAAAACACGCGCTCAATTGATTTGAACTAAAATTGATGCACTTTTAAACAAGGACTAACTGAGCTTTGTTCTGACAATTTTATAAAAATATACTATGTACCTATACATAATTTTTGTTATTTTACATATGATTTGGCATCTTGTATTAATTATTAATAATTGCTGTTCCAACTCGTGTATACTAAATATATGTACCTACTTTTAAATACATTCTCCTATCGAGGAATCGTCCTTTCGCCCTTAACAATAAGTTAATAAAAATTCTGTATAGCATTGTCTCTTATAATGGAAATCTTTATAAGCTTATCGTACATAAATATGTACTCCAGCTCGGTTCAGGTAACGTAGTAATAATTATAAATAAACTCACATACTACCAGGTTTCAAATCGTTCTCGAACCAGCTGAGAGTGTGAAGTAATGTTGAGAGATAACGTCTGTACGCCGTGTACGGTGAGTTCGAGCGTTTTGTGCCAATTAAAACTTTTAATATGGACGGTATAGCGAACACAGCGACGAGACCATTCAGCATCGACGATGACAGCATATAACAGTTGTTCCAGTAGAATCTTCTGCCTCTGTAGAAAAACAATTTACTAAGAATCATTAAGGTCCACAAAATAGTAGGTTTTTTAGTCACTGGCTTCAAAATCAAAGCCAAGCCGAACCCGAGTACGAAACGCTATTATTACATTACAGAAATATATGTGACAAATAATTTAAAACGTAAAAGTACTCGGAGCAATACCTACAGTAATTGTTGGAATGAATTTTGTAGGCGGCATTTAAGATTATTTATATTACAGAAATGTTTAACGTATGGGATATTTTGAGTACCATAGAAAAACGTTTAATTGCAACCGCACACAAAAAGAAATATATATATATTTTTGAATATAAAATTTAAAATCACAACGATACATAAAGAAAGCGGGTACCATTATCGCGCAGTACTATATTTAGATACAGAAACCGCTAAAAGCTATTTTTGTCTGCATCGACAATTCGGCCATTGCCGAAAGCTAAAAATATATATCCCATTAAAGCACGAACAAAATTTTACTCCATCTTTATTTACACAAACCTTCTATTCAATTTGAAATCAATTTATAAGTTATTTTAGTTCGTCACATGTTCCAAACGCAAATTGACAATTGTTTTATTTATATATTTATATGAAGATGCAAAAATGACATAAGACGTTAGAGGAAAAATAATAAATACTATCAATATTGGTTCACGTTTGACGGTGTGCTTAGCAGTGGTTCGAATTCTGAAACTTCATAAAAAGCGTTTACTGTTACAATAACTTACATTTATACTCTAATCTGGGAAGACTTATGAATGCAATATGGAGTTCCACGATTCATAATTCACGTACGCAAGTAATTTTACCTACATAAGTTTATGTATTTACACTTGAAACTTCGCGTATTTAGTTTGACGATGAGAACTTGTGGTAAGGACACGGGTGTCAGGTGTCGCGTGATTGTGCACTGAACAAATATGTATCTCTCAGTGATGTTACGAGCGTCTTGAATAACATTGCATTCATTTGTACTGTTATTGTAATTATAAATATAAATATAAAAAACAACTTAGAAGCAATTGATACTTTTAATAGATCGAGGATAAGAGATACATTTTCTTGTTAGAAGTTTATTGTTTATTAATATCTGTCACAAAATTACTTCATAATGGTTGGCTTTTTTCTTTGAATGGCATACCAGCGTTGTTTAGTGAGAAGCTAGGTTTTTGGTTCAAGGAATCAACAAGCTTAATTAAGCTAGTTGACTTCGGCAAATACATGATAAGAAGCTTATTAATTTATTAGCAAAATATTAAAAGAATAATTAAATATGAATGGTGGCTTTTTGCCTTATTAATTCTGGATGTGTAGAATTTAAAATTAAATACAAAAGTCACGAACAAAATAAAATGACATCACCTACTATTTCTAGGTCATTGACACTTACAAAACTCCATTTAAAAATGGACCTACCATAAATATTCTGACACATAGACATACCTTAAAAAAAACAGTTTCTTACAAAAAATATTATTAATTACTCACTTGTTGAATTCATTTTCATCGAACCATTCTGGTAATTTCATCTCCAATTCTTCAGGCTTTTTTGTATCAGATGGTTGTTCGAAGGCATCTTTAGAAAATAGGCCCTCTATGTATTCATCCACTGTAAAACAAAATCATATACATACTTAGTATCTCTGAAGGTAAATATGATTTACGTTTCGTGAGTCCAACTGTTAAAATTTAATAATTCCTAATGGCTAATGTCCCACTACTATAAAAACTCGACATGTTTGTGCCCATTCAAAGTGTCGTCACGTCGACAACGGCCTAGTTCACAGTGAGTGAGATCGAGTTATATTATTAAAATGAAGAGGAAGTAAGCGTTCAGAGTGACAGCGTTTGTTCTTATCTGTTTGCACAAACAAATATTCGTATTCACTTTGATAATAAGAAATAAAACTTTAATGATACACGAAAAGAAAATGCATAGTTTTTTGAAAATTAACATTTATCTCGGTTCGGTGTCGTAATGATTGATCTGAATCATATAATAATTGATAATTTAAATATTTTTTCCTGTAAATATGTATATCTAGAGATATTCAAGTCCTTAGAAAGGAAATTATCATATAATCCTATAAAACTAATTTATTCGGTGTCATTTTAATGAGTGCTTTAATCTTCTATTAAATTAATATTTTTAATAAGTTAAACAAATTACAAAGAAAAACTGGATAACATTATAGAGGATATCTATGCGGATAAAAAATACATTATGGTTTACGTGAATAGACGGTACAAAAAAGAGATACCACGTTAGACTAACAGTAAAACACTTTGAGGGTTAGTAGACACTTCAATAAGCAATTATATTAGAGTCTTTTAACAAATCATTAGTTATTTTACCGAAGAAATATATGATTTAATACCAAGTTTGTAATTTTACAATCAGTCTACGATCTTAAAAAAAATAGCAGAAATGTTGTAATCTATATATATAAAAATGGATTGCTGTTCCTTAGTCTCGCTAAAACTCGAGAACAGCTGAACGGGTTTATCTTATCTTTGTCTTGAAATGTTCGTGGAGATTCAGGGAAGGTATAAAAGCTGAAAAAAATTTATTCATTACTGGGAAAACCATAAAAACAGCCCTTTTCTATTTCCCATACAAACGTTTTTTTTGACATTAGATTTGACAACTAACGAATATGTAAATCATTCTGTCGCACTTCAAAACACGGAGATTTATGGCTTACAGGTAAAGTCCGAGAATATAAATAAAAAAACGTAATAGATATTTCTTGATTATCGGGCGATACGAAGTTTGCCAGGTCTTCTAGTAAAAGATAACATCGTTTTAACAGTTAAATCTTCTCATAAGCAATTTACAAATTTCTTTGCTTTTTATAAAAGTATAAGGTTTTTTTAAGGAAAAATGTTGAAAAAGTCCAATTTAATTCAACAAGGAAAGCCTCGATCGATACTAAATACGTAATCTGCAAAACAATAGACAGACTTTAATATTATTAAGGTAAGCTGAATAATAAAAAATGTATAAAAATATATATTTAATTGTTAGAATACTTTTACAAATCATATCTAAAGAAGGTACAGCGCTTTATTAGTTAACTAGCTGTGCCCGCGACTTCGTTCGCGTGGAATGAACTATGAGCAGCGTTTTTTTGACATAACTTTTTTATTAATGAACCGATTGACATGAAACAAACACTAAAGCATAACTGAAGCATACCACAATATATTCGTGAAAACCGCATCCAACTCGGATTAGCCGTTTCTAAGATTAGCGTGAACAGACAAAAAAAAGTTAATTACATTTTTGGGTTCGACATCGACATAACAATAACCCCTGATTTTTTTATTTTTATTTTCAATGTACAGACAGCACTTTTCTACAATTTTATTATATGTATAGATAAATGAGACTGCACTTCCTTGCTTGGTAATAAACGACACTACACAATATGAATGCATAAGACAATATTAAACAAAACACGATAGTCATGCCAGCTTCTTCATCACTTTAATAGTGGTCATAAATAGAACTTCAATAAAATCAAGTTTTCTATTCGATGTGTATTTAAATATAAATGTGTTGTACATAATTATTTAAAACCATTACATAATATAATTCTAATTTCCTTTTTTTTCTGCTTGCCGTTCCATACAAATAAATTCAGAAATTATCACGACTATAAACCATAACGGCTGCGAAATCATGATTCATTTAGAAAAATCTTTATCATTTACATACAATGTAAAGAATTTAAATTTACTTCTTTAATTATTATACGTCTTTATGTACCTTGGATTTATTAATGGGGATTACTTATTAAATATTAATATTTTTTGATCTATACTATACTAGGTTTCTAAAGGTGATAATTCTAGACGTCTCGTATTACAGACGTAAGAGATTAAATAACACTGAGCATAAATAAAAACCATTTTAGAATATCATAGAAGAACGATTTCGTGTCATTATAAAACTTCATAGTATTAAAAATGTAAATAACTAATAATAACACAACTCAACTCTCTAATGATAGATGGTAGATACCTATTATGTCCATTATGTGCTTGTATGTATAATGTATTGTTTTATTTCCTTGTACTCATTCAATGCTATTAATGTAATAAGAATAATGTATGATTATTTTACTCATTCTATTCAATAATAATAAATTAGTTATTGAAATATAGTATCAAAATCTTTGAAAAAACACACCAAATTTTTGAAAAACGCTAATATTTTGACGGGTGATTTTTCGATTGAAAATGCGGCTGATTTTTAGATATTTATTCAAAATAAGCTGAAAAAATAAATATTTCTAATCAAATAAATTACAGTGCATTTGTAACATCAAAAGGAAATTTTTCACCAAATTTAGTGACAGAAAATTGTTTTTTGTAAGAGATAAAAATAAAAAACCAACAAATTTTTTTTTCGAATTTATCACATAAATTTTCAGGTTATGTGAAAAAAGTGTAAATGTAAAAGTTTTAGATCTTTTTATTACCTCCAACTTTGCCATATAACATTTTTCCGTAACCAGGCCGGGACGAGGGCCTGCCGTCGGCATATCGGCCGATTGTGCTCCTGGACGAGGCGGGTAAGCTCTTTGAGCGAGTGCTCGCGGCTCGTCTCGTCCAGTCGATGAGCAGAAGTCTGCACGAGACCCAGTTCGGCTTCAGAGAGGGCCGGTCGACGGTGGACGCAATCCTGCGTGTGAGGTCGCTCGCTGAGGAGGCTGTGTCTCAGGGTGGGGTGTTGCTAGCGGTATCGCTAGACATCTCCAACGCCTTCAACACCCTTCCTTGGGAGACAATACTTGCAGGCCTGAGGTGGCACGGGGTGCCCGATTACCTGCAGGTAATGGTGGCGGACTATTTTGTGGGCCGCAAAATAGTATACCCCACGCAGGGGGGCCGTTGGGTCTATAAGACTTCGTGCTCTGGGATTGGAGGTGGCTCTCGACAAGTGCGAGGCCATCTCCTTCCACGGTCCGCGGAGGGGACCGCCGAGGGGAGCGAGTATTGTGGTCGGAGGAACGGTTATCGCTGTTCAGCCCTGGTTGAAGTACCTAGGGCTGGTCCTCGACAGTCGATGGACGTTCGGCGAGCATTTCCGGCGACTGGAACCCAAATTAGTCGCGGCGGCTGGCGCGTTGGGGCGCCTGCTTCCGAACGTCGGTGGTCCCAGTGTGGCATGTCGTAGACTCTACACTGGGGTCGTTAGATCAATGGCACTGTACGGTGCGCCTGTATGGGCCCGGTCTCTCGGCCCACGAACGATAGCCTACCTCCGCCGTCCACAGCGTATCTTGGCGCGACGGGTGGCACGGGCGTACCGCACAGTATCTTTTGAGGGGGCCTGCGTGCTGGCCAGCACGCCACCGTGGTACCTGGAGGCCGATGCGTTGTCGGCTGTCTATCACCGGCGCGCGGAGGCTCGCAGCCGTGACGGAGGAGTTGCGTCCGGGACGGTCGCCGAATGGAGAAGGGATGCGGCGGCCAACGTCCTGCGTAGATGGGGTGAGCGACTGGCTTCTCCGACGGCCAGTTATGAACTGGCCACCGCTGTCAGGCCTGTTCTTTGCGAGTGGGTGGGTCGCACGTTTGGCCCACTGACCTACCGCCTGTCACAGCTGCTGTCGGGACACGGATGTTTCGGCAGGTATCTGTGGCGGGTGGTGGGCAGGGAAGAAAGCCCCGCCTGCCATCACTGCGGGGGTGGCGTGGAGGACTCGGCGCAGCATACTCGCGAGTCATGCCCAGCGTGGGACAGTCTTCGCGCTGCTTTGACTACGGTCATAGGGAGGGACCTCTCGTTGCCGGCTATAATCTCGGCTATGGTCGGCAGCGAGAAGGCATGGGAGGCGGTGGCCGCTTTCGCCGAAGCGGTCATCAGCGCGAAGGAGGCAGCGGAGCGGGCCAGGGAGAGCAACCTGGAGGCCCCTGCCCTCCGTCGTCGGCGAATTGGTCGCCGGCGCCGAGCCTATCTGGCCTCTTTACAGCCATAGGTTAAACGCCGGGCGACGTGATCCTGGGTGGCAGACGGGGACTTCTGTCGCCGCCCGCTGGTAGGATCAGTGCGGTGCTAGCCCCTCTTGTTTCCGGGGGCGGCTCGCGGTGGTGGTTTGTGGGGGGATTTGTCCCCCTTAGTTCGAGGTCCGGAGTGGACAAGCGCCGGCAGGGTCGCGAGGCAAGCTTTTGGTATACCGTGGCCCTGCCTAGGTGGCGTGGATGAGGAACACCCAGGGGTTTTAGTGGGTCGAAACCCCACATAACCCGGTCAAGTCCCCGCTCGGCCGGGTATCTGTGAACAGATTTCCCCTGGGAAAACAAAAAAAAAAAAAAAAAAAAATATAACATTTTTCCGTAGGACTTTTAGTTTTTCCGGAAAACGAGAAAACCCATTTTTTAGCCTTAAATACCCACGCCCGTACCCTTGCCGACCTCAGATCGCCCGTAAATTATTTTTCCCTTTATTTTTATAATATTCCCCTCCTTTTCTAAAGGGTTTCATTCTACTATAATTTATTTTCACTTTTCATCATTTTTAGAGGCATCTGCACTGGCCTAATACGAGAAATTATTAAAATAAAAAAATTCACTAACAAAATATACATCATAATAATTAAACCACACTTTGTCTCCTTCAGATTGTTGAGACTCGTTGCATTGAAAAAAAAAACAATAATGCCATTTTATATTGAATTAAATTGTGACAAAAATAATAATTAAATCGCGTACCTACATCAAGTGACACAAGAATAAAGTTAGAAGGCTATGAGATTTAAACAATAAGACATTGCTAAATTATTGTTTTCCTTTATTACGAATACAATAAAATAATCTTCAAAACTGATGTTTATGCGACATTTTATATAAAAAAATAAACAGTTACTTAAAGCTGTCTCATAAATTAATAAATAAAAAGGTTGAACTTTGAATTAATTAATATAATGTTTATATTATTCATTACATTTTAGAACTTACTAAATAAAACACATCAATTTCAATGTTTATATATGTATATGAATAATGAAAATTCTAACAAGAGATTCCTGTTAATGTGATTAAATCGAATTAAAACAACATATTTCTTAAATACTGTTTTTATCAAATCTATTTTTTTAAGAGCATAGGAACAAACATAAAAATTATCTCATGGGAAGAATGAAATATCTTCATTGTCTTCAAATTCTTACCAACACGTAATACAAAAGCGAGATTGTATGTTTGGAATTTTGATAACCTCTAATAAAGTTGGTCTCAATCAAAATAAATATAAACCTATACAAAAATAAATTATTTGAAAACAATACAAAACAATAACGACCATGATTTTACTCTTCTATAAGTTCATATATATATATATGTATATTATTCAAAAAATGTGAAACTAATTTATTATAAAAATTTGTTACATCACTCCTGCCCAAAATAATGCGTAGAGATTTCGACCATCATACCACTCCCAAAAAACGAACTAATTCACCTTGAGCTTCAATGATAAACGATTTTATAATATATGTATAATAAGCTATTTCTTAATATTCTATCTTAAATAATATATTTCTATTGATATTTATAAATAATGTTATTTAATAATAAAACAAATATTGTAGCGAATAAATAACTTAAAGATCGTTTTGATGAATGGCAATTATTAAATTGGTTTATAAAATTCTAATTTTTTTTTATGCATATGTGTAACATCGGTCTATAATGGCAAATTTGGTAAAAGCATGTGATCCTTCAAAAATAACAATATAAATAATCGATAAAACTTCAACTAGACTGTTTTGATAGATTTGATAGGTATTGCGAAATATCGATGCATATTAACGAGAAAAATACAAACGGTAAATGTGGAAACTGCGATAGCAAAATTTAAATAGAACCGGTAAAAAATATTTACTAACAGTTATAAAAAACAGCACATTTTTCGATTCTACACAACCCATACCAAACCGGAAACAATGGGCCTTCAAAGTTATGTGTAGTTCATATAGGTATATGTATTTTGACTATAGTAATATTTTTTATGTATGAGCAATTATTTATTACGTATAAACAATTTGTGACCTATAGTATATTATTAGTTGGAATGAATAGAACCTTCTTAAACACTGACTCAGCTGTTTCATAGTACGAAATTAAAAAATATATATTTTATGTAAAAAACATACGTCTAAATAATATAAAGTTCAAAGTCTTTGTTTTATTGTATATTCTATGTCCATGGCAAGTCATAATATTCAAGGTACATTTATTAAATTTTAGATTTGCAAAAAACAAAAACATGTTAATTCGATCAATATTTCAATTCATTTAGACGACAAAATCTTAAGTGTCTCGTTATGGCATAAAAGAGGATGGCAATAAGAACTCACCGTTCAAATTCATTCTAATCAACTCAGTGAAAGCACTACCACGAAAAAAGAAATTCTAACTGTATTGTCTAGCGGGTTTTATTCATAATAACGTACGAAGCAACTGACGCGTCTGCCGGATGATAAAACTATGTGACATAGGCTCTGTCCAAGGCCAATAACCAGTAGAGCCAGACGAAGAAGAAACTCTACACTAAAGAAAATACAAATCTAGATGGCGCTGTATATAACTACTATATTTTAGGATTTCATTTGTTACGTGTCATATATGTAGATGTCCCTCTTACGATTTATATTTCTTAGTTTTAATTGTTGGGTCTTTTTAACTAGATGGCGCTTTTGGTATTAAATAATAAACCTTAATTATTCATTTTGGTTTCAATGTGTCTATGATTCATTTCTTGATAACTAGATGGCGTTGATATTTTCTATTTTCTTAAATAACAATCTTTAATCAACAGCAACAGATCTATGAGGCTTATATCGTTTTTCTTACAAATATTTCTACAAAATATAGCCTACGACGTCTATGTCAAGTTTTTATTATAATCTCAAGGATACTGTATACTCTTTTGATATTAATTAAATTGATATGACTTCTATCGTTTCTCATAAAACAAGTTTATCTACAAATAGCAATGAATCTATAAAATAACACTCTTGTTAAAAATGCCAAAAACTTCCGCTAAAATATTATATTTCTTATTTTGTTTTATCTTAATTTTTTTAAATAGTAAACGGGTACCATAATCCATAAGGCTCCAAAGTACATAAGTAATTTGATGTATGTACATAATCTATTTATGAAATTAATATTTTGGTAGGTATACCTATAGTTTTTATAACCATCATCTTAAAGGTGGAAATAACTATATGTTTATATAAAATCATATAATTATTTAAATTCAATCACGAATATTTTATTTTACATTCTACGTTATTTCTGTTTTATTGTTTAATATTAAACTTTAAAGAACCTATACTTTGATGAGTGTGGTTTGAGAGCGTATTTAAAATAAATCTTACACAGCTAAGGCTTTAGTTACATACAAAACATTTTGTAGCTTTCATAAGCTACGTGTGGTTTGCATACTTAAAGAGCACTTTTGATATGTAATGGACGTAATTTGTATTTACAACATATATTCCAACATACGTCAAGTTAAAAATCTAATTTTTGTTTTTTTTTTATAACTAAATCCAACTTGCTATATCTCTAAAGTATTCTGTTTCAAATGTTATTGTTTACAATTTACATTTTATTGTTTAGATTAGAGTAGTTCGATGTTTTAATCATAGTTTTCAGGTCAAGTTAACCACATAACACTGGTGACTATATAAAATAAAAGGTCATATATACTTATCAACATGAAATTTGACAATTATTTAAGTTTATATTGGTATGTTTACGCAAATACGCTTTGGTTTCTTATATTTGTTTCATACCTAATTCCATTTTTTTTCTCGCCTTTTTTAATATTTGTTCTTTGTAATCATATGTAGCCAGCACTATTATTCTAAATGAGGCTCTGAAAAATTATACATAACAAAAATTTTAACAATTTTTATCTTGTAACAAAAACGCTATAATTATGACTCCTATCTGTTACTGTTTTAGTGACGAGTAGTTAAGAAACATAGTTAATACTCGCAACATGAATTTGTTTATTTATATAAATTCTATAATCTAAATAACTAAAAAATAATAGTTTTCTTTAATTAATCAAAAATATTAATTATGTTAAAGTATTGTACAGGTCAACAGTGTAGAACTTCGTTTAATTATTTCTTAGTTAATATACCTACTAAATAGGATTTTTTCATGTACAATCATAATAAATCATTTCAATTTTATTTTGTTTCTTTTTTATCCCAAAATATATGTATTTCTTTAAAAAAAAAACAAACATTTTGCAAATAATTATAATATGTAAATCTAATTTTAATATTTTAAAAACAGTAACAACATTTAACTTAACAATTTTATTAAATAAATATTTTCGTATATATAGTTTATTGTGTTTAAGAAAAAAATTACTCATATTTATGTAAATAATTAGCTTTTTTTCAGACTACTGTTGGGAAGGCGAAATTATACGTAAGTCTGTGCTTGTTCTTGAAAAGTAGATACACAATATTAAATATATTTAAATATAAGTATTTAAATTATTCATACGTCCCAAAAAACCTGGAATAATATCCGTTGAAGTCTGGAAGATATTAGATTTTAATTACAAAGTGAAGACGTAAGTCCATAAACATCATCTTCAGCAGACATCCTGGCAATAAGAAAATACCTTCCCGCCATAATTACACAATAATTTCCTTATTTGGCGCCATTTCAATTTCAAAACAATTGTGGATATTGATTTCTATTCCGTTCGTAATCTTGGCACAAATACTCAGTACATATAGATTGTTAACAAAGTTAAAAGATTTGTTTGTATTAATTTATTAAATTTCCGTAATAAATATATGCATATAATAAATTATTTAAGACACCCAAATATTTTATATTAAGACATTATTAATGCAAATTTATTATAATTGCATATTACGAGTATATACCTACAAACTTGTTTATGTCGTATTGTTATTTTATTTTACAGAACTACTTTCAAATGTACCTATTGTTTGTTTAAGAAAAAAAATATGATGAAAAATGGTTATCTTTATAAATGTTATTGTTTCCGAATACTTTATTGTGACTTTATTGACGTAAAGGTCGCTACCTACAGCCGCTTAGGATATGCCTTAAAAATATGATACAAAAATGTAGTTCCTTCCAACAAGAGAGTCACAAAATTAAACAAATAGGATTTTAAATATGAATTTATGTAATATGGTGCGGCTATTTTTGTATATCAATGAAACGCCTTATAACAACACAAACTAATTTTTTTTACGAAGATTTTTGGTTTCTATCCAATAGGATAACATGAAAAAGGATAGACCCCATATACCAGACATTTTCATGATAAAAACAGAAATGAAATACCAATAAAAATTTATCTTCACTTTCCTTTACAAAAATCCTTTATTATATTAAAAACGTAATTTTCAATAAACTTTTAATAAAATAGTGATGTTTTAATATTGTAGTAAACAACTTCGCCTTTTGTATTATTAAAAAAAAATATAAAATACATATATGTACAACCATTTACACCACAAATTATTATTAATAATACTAAGAAAATAAAGTGATTTGTAAAACATATTACATAAAGGTACTGTGAACTTGTGCTACCATAAAATGCCGTATAGTACTTTATACCAGGGTTCGGGAGGCTGGGGCTTATAATATTCAGAATTTGGGATCAATTCTGCATCATCGACGGGACTGTCTTTGAACATGTCGACGTAATACTGCATTCCATATCTCCATATAGCGATATACGGGAAATAAAAAGCGAGGAACAATAAGAACTTCATGTAAAAATTGAGAAAAATGCGGCCTATATATAAAGCGTGAATCGCCTTTAAAACGTTAAGTAAACTAAACTTCCATTTCGCGACTAAAGGTAGGTTTTTGTATGCCGGTGCTGACTCCAAAGTATCGTAATCGTGATAGTACAGGATCCTTTTCGTGTTCTTAGTAAGCCCATCTATAGCTGACTTTTCTATTAGCATGCTAGAATCAACGCCTGAAATTAAACAATAGCTTTCATAATTAAAGTTTTTAAATATTTATAGCATTATATTTTTCTTATAACAAAATCTTGATGACTTCATCACGACCTTAATCTATACTAATATTATAAATGCGAAAATAACTGTGTCTGTCTGTCTGTTACGCTTTCACGTCTAAACCACTGAACTGATTTTAATGAAATTTGGTACAGAAATAGAACTGACCTTGAGAAAGAACATAGGATAGTTTTTATCCCAGACTTTTGAAAGGTTCTCTTGGAAACGCGATATAATCGAAATCAACGCGGGCGAAGCTGCGGTCGGAAAGCTAGAATTTTATAATTACGCTAGACCCTTTTTGGAAACACAAGTTAATTTTCAGCCTTACATAACGACCTCCGAACATTATTTTTCTATTAAAAGTAACAAATACAGGATATAATATAAAAGCTATTAACCTTCATCAAGTGATCTTCCCTTTAAACACTTTTTGATCCTATCTTGTAACGCGAGCCTCTCTTCCTCGGTAGAGATGTACCCAGGAACATTGGCTAGATACTTGGTCGTGTATATCAATGAATTGGATTCTAAGGGAGTGAGGGTAGCGCTCAAACCTCCGATCATTACACGCGACATGTGTTCAAAGTATTCTGGAACATTGTCCAAACAAGGAGTGTAAACGCGATCCAATATTTGCTTACAGACTTCCCTCGTCTCTTGCACCGTAGCTCGGCATATATTATACCTATAAGATAATTACAGAGAATTTTAAAACAACGTTAGTAGCTTAGTATATCGTATATACTAAGTAAATTTAAGAAAATATTATACATCGTCGGGGACAGTGCAAATCCGCGTAAATACCATTGGATAATTCCGCGTATCTACATTGGACGAAAATATTCAGAAGAAAGTTTGAGCTGAAATATTTTCTAAATTAACGACTTTTAAGGTATTTTTTTTTTCACAATTAGTCATAAATTAAAATCGAAATAATCCAATGGTATTTACGCGGATTTGCACTGTCCCCGACGATATATTACATAAAGCTTTATCCTACCTATCTTCCAAACCAATCATATGCGCGATAACTCCTAACATATGATTGAAAGCTTCCCAATCTCCTTCTTTTAATTGTGTCACAGTAAATAAATCTGGCTTTAAAATGACGAAGCCCACAAACCCAAACAAAGTCAAAGCCATATCCCTCTGTGACACAATACCTTGTTCTTTCATTTTTGCTGCACGACTAGCTCTAAAATGTCTGATTCTTACAGTTTGTAAGGATTTCCATGACCTAAAATTAATGCACCATTAACATATCATTTTATGAGGAGAATAACCATCGACGGTGTTACAGTAGTATACCAACAAGGATCCCGGCTTCAGCTCATGAGTATACCACGTGAATATGTGTAAAAATGTTGATACGTATCGCCTGTACGCAGTAAACTCTGAGTTGGAACGTCGGCTTCCACAGAGAACCTTCAGTATGGATGGAATAGCGAACACACTGATTAAACCAGGCATTAATGACAATGATAACATGAATGAATAGTCCCGATAAAATCTCTGCCCCCTGTGGAAAGAAAAAGATATTTTATCAATTATATAAAAAGAACAAGAAGATAACAATGTACTAGAACAGCGTATGCTTACTGCTTATATTTTTTCTCATCAAACCATTCAGGCAACTTGAACTCCATATCCTCAGGTGAAACATTATCTGATGGCCTTTCGTGAGCTTCATCGCTAAACAAACCGTTTATAAATTCATCCACTAAAACAAAATAATAATATATATAAAAAATGCAATGTGTATAACCGAATCACATTAATTATTTACTTAGCAAATGACGTTAATTACTTTAAATGATCATATCAACACATTAATGAATAAAAAATTCTGTATATTAATAAGTATTTCATATTAAATAACTTTGACTTCACGCAACTTGAATCCTCGGCAGACATAATAAATCATTTGTTTATCTACATAAAATTATGAATGTATCCTTTGTGTAAGGTATTCAAAAAATAACTTTGAAAAATAGTTTGAATTCAATTATTTTTACTTGGACTTGTTACAGGTGTGATAACAATATGGGACCAAATATTATTGTAATGTTTATAATGAGAGAATTCTCAGAGTAGAATAAGTTAGTCTCTTTTTTATTTAATGTCATGGCTTCATTCGCACTAGAATTGTGGAATATTTTGCCAACGTAAATGTTTCATATTGCCTAGTTCTTAAAGACATTTTTTCTACTTGTCTACAAATCTTACTAAAAATTGGAAATGAATGAAATGAAGTGACTAATTAACGATCAGCCTTCCTTTATCTGATTAAAATTATGACCGAAAACGGATTATTAAAGATATAGCATAATGTAAATATATGATAAAAATAATTAAAAATTTCCACAGTCTTGATGGCCAAATGAGTAGGTAAACCAGAGAAAAACAAATCTTAATGTTTTAGTAACAGCTGTTGCATATTTCTCTTCTTCTTCCGACGTTTCAGTTTATTTTTATAATATCTTTAAAAAGAAATCGCAATAAATCGTTTACGATTTAAAAGTAAAAAACAGCATACATGTGCACCTGCTCTAATACGATTAAGAAACTTTTTTAAACCTTTTGCTTATTCCAAACAATGGCTTATACCCGCAATCATTTATCGATAGTTTGAAAACAATCTGCTCGTGCATTTATAATTTGATTACTGAAAGGGGTTGACGAAAGTTCAATATATCTTAATGTTAATAATAATGAGATTATTCTGGTTCACATTAATATTAGGCGGAAGTTTTGCTGACTGGGTAATTTATAATCATACTTATTGAATACTAGTCGTTTATTTTCCCTCCATACATAATAAAATGAAATGAAACTATATTTTTCCGATATACTAATCGGTTCTATTATTGTATTTTGAAATTCCAAAGAAGTTTCGATTGCTTTACAATAACCGTGATCAATGGCAGAGGAGATGAAAGTGACAATTATAGTATATCTAAAAATATAGTTTCATATTAAATGGACTCACGAAAACCTTAACCTTACCGTAAAATATAAAATAACTTATTTTAGATGATTAACTAATAGAATTATTTTTATTAGGTGTCTGAGTGGATGACTCCAGTGGAAAATGAATTGTAAGTATTAATATTATATGCATTTCTAAGCTAAAGATTGTAAGTGAGTCTCACATGTAGAAATCTTTCTCTCCAAAATATTTCTCCTGTACTGAAGCAATATTGTTTACAATCAACGTGTTTGACGTCATCGGTAATTTGTTCTCTTTGTATCATGAAAATATGGACAGTCATTTTAAAGCTGATAATATTGAAGTTATCGTATGAATTATGTTATAATTTTGATTAATGTAATCTGAGATTTTTGTTAGAGCCTTTAAGGACAAACTTTTCGATTGTGGAGACTTTAACATCTTTGTGCTAAAGGCTACTTGGTTGGAATGAATATTATAAATATACTATACTCATAATAATTATTAAAATAAATTCATTTTTTAGCAGGGAGTTGATTCCAGAAACGGAAAACGATACCATAACATCATTTGCAGTCGATAAATCAAGAGTATTGCCATCTAATTACAACTATATAACAAATGTTGCAAATTTGAAGAACAATATTCAAAGCTACAATGACCTATCACCAAAATATCTTAAAAATAAATTAGAGGAAACTCTAAATAATGCGAAAAATTTAGCTGCAGTCCTGAAAAAACAAATCTTGTATTTAGAGGAGCGAGAAAGGACTTTGAAGCAAGCTATCGTAGATGGCAAGTAAGAATAAATTTATCTTCATTTAAAATGAATAAAACAGTGAATTAAATTTTTTTTTAAATCTAATGCTGCGTAAAGAAGTATAAAACTACTAGACAAAAATTATACTTATTCTATCTAGATTTTATTTTTAGTAGAAATTATAGTTTACTTTGTTATAATATTATATAAATCATACATTAACTCGACATTAACTAACCCTAATTTTAGATCAGGCGTGACAACCCTGACAGTGACGTCAACTGGTCGAGCCCTCCATTCTTACATGATCAGGGATGGGTTTTGGTCGTTATGTGATGGAATAATACAATATCCTAATGTACCAACCTCTAACACTTATACAGATTTGTACTCAGTTCCGAGATGTATTGGGCAGGAGGTAAGACGAGTACAAGTACCCTAAAACTTTAACTAAATTTTCACCAACTGCTTAAAGAAATTACCCTTCCTATAAGGTGATTTTTTTAATTCGTAATATTGGATAGACGATCTTTGGCCATGCTGCCTGCCTACTATATTGATATTTAAGAAGGTTTTATGTGTGTGCAATAAAGGAAATAAAAGGAGACTCCCGTCTCCCAAACGATAAACTTGGTTTAAGCCACGTTCCATTTTTTTGTAAAAAAAAGACCGTAACATTACAAACTGGTATGATAAAAAAACATATGTCTGTACTAAGTGACGTGAACAAATGATGTTTATCATTATATTTACAAAAATTATCTTATTTCTTTATGATAATAAAATAAGTTTTTTGTTAATAAAAGGAACTAAATAAAATTATAAACTCTAATAGTGTCCTTGACAATTTAAAACTATGTTATAAATATTTAATATATTTAAATAACTAGCGACGAAAAAATATTATTTCTGTCTCAAACACATTTACATAATGTAAACTGGACCACTTGTACGAACGTGTTAATATAATTTTAACAATTTTATATACAGGTTACTGCGAAGAAAGATCCGTGTGTATTTAATTCAATAATACAATACGAGACTATCCCTATAACCAGGCGTTCCTCGTACTATGAAGATAGTTATTTATGTTTGAAGCCTACATTCAATAACACATTGCAACAATATTTCTCAGTGCCGAGGCGTGTGGTAGACGATACTTGTAACGGTAATTGACACTTTTACTAAGCTCAATTAATATTTACAATAAAACATTAAAATTCATTCAGTTCTATTCACACTGTCTCTACTTTGTAACTGACAGTTGTAGTTTAAAACGTCACACTACATACTAACCGTTTCCCGTTTTTCGTTCAATAATCTACGTTTATATTCTGAAAAGGTTTATGAATCGAAAACTGTTAGACATTTGTATTTAGGGTGACGATTCTAACTAAGATTAAACACACTGCTCACTATTTGAGTACAACCTTCCAAGTTAATCTCTTCTTTGAAGAGATAATATTGAGGTGAGTTTTTTTCAGGTATCATCAAAAAATTGACGGACAACGTCTCAGAATGCGGAGTTAGGATTTTATCTGAATACAGTTACTATCCACAAAACCGACAGAGTCAATTCCCTTTCGAGTACTGTACGGAAAAAGATGGCTCTTGTAGACTGATGGTCGGTTGGCACCTCTCCAACAAAAGCATAGAAAATTTTGAATTTTTAAAACACGATCCCAATTTTAAAAAGTTTTTTATACAGACCGAACCTCATATGGAACTATTTATTTAGAAAGGAACTCAATTCCAACAATTATAAACAAATTTCTTCGGTAGTAATAAAGGTATTTAATATAATTAATTTTTTTTTTAAAGTCTCGTGAAAAAATGATCTCAAATCACTTAAATTGTAATATATTCAACAGAGAAGTAATGAGAGTTTAAATAATAAAAGTTAAAAATAAATATTCTAAGTTTTAATTGTTTTTAAACTATATAATCATTGAGTTACAAATTTTACTTTAGTTTTTATATTGCAAGAACTTTTTTACGCTAGCAACGTTATAATTCTACAGCCGTTACAATTCTGGATTAAAACTTATAAACCGGCAGTTTTACGTCTATTAATATGCTGTCAGTCTTTCAAAGATTTATGACTGAAAAATAAAAAAAGATGGAAACCTAATAGAGAATACAACATGTTCTGGGAAACTCGAGCCTCATGCTTACACAGTAAAAAGCAAAACATCAACCAAATATGTACAATACTATTACGAAAAATACGTTTTAATTTTTACCTTATATTATGAATAATAAAGACCATAATTATCGTCATCATAAATAATGAAGCAACTTTTGGTAACCACAGATTTATATATTAAAAGCACTAGATTGAGAAAAAAACATTAAGTCTCTCATAAAAAAAATGTGACCGTGAAGTTAAAAATAGAAATAAAAAATTTAAAGACTACTTGCAAACATAAAAACTTATGTAGTTACATACTAGATTTTGTTTGCGATTTTGTTAATAACATGTGCTTTACAACAGGAAAAAAAGTTTTACAGAGTTTACATCACAAATATTAATAAATTTGAACCTCCTAATCACACTTAATGATTTAAATATTAGATAATAGACATTTATTGATTTATAATTTTCTACATTATTATCATTACATAGTTTGTAATTTTTATTCGACTTCTTATTCTAAGAATTAATGAATTGGTTGGAATAAATTTTCACACAACTTTCTATCCTCAAAATACTTCAAAAGGACCTTAGGTCTAAAAATTTAAACAAATCAAGAAACACTGTTGAAATTAAGAAAAAAAAATACTTAAAAAACATTTTCTTCCAGTATTTTATTAATGATAGATTTTCAATTGTTCTTTCGAAACTTACATTAAAAATGCAAATATATATTGAAAGTATTACTAACCTGTTAAGTCCATACTCAGGATTTTCTTTAATTTGTAACTAATAATAGAAACGACATGAAAAAAAATGTTTGGAATTTCCTGTTAATTACAATATCGTGATTAGTGTTGTTAATTTATTAATTGTAAGCAATTTCCTTATTTTTTACTAATGATAAGTACTGATAAAATAGAGCGATTACTATTTGTATTTTATAACGAAAGATAATCTATTTTTCGAACACGATCGCTGTCTCTGTGCTCCAACCACTGCAGTGCCTGTGCTGTGTTGGGTCGTGTATATATATTAGCTACCTATCGTACTGATCAACAAGATTACAACAAAAAAATCCTCCTTAGGTATTTTAAAATTTTATTAAATAACAAGCGATTGCATTTTACTTATAAGATGTCCATTATATGCAAATAAATATGCATAATAATAAATTTATGTCACATTAATTTCTTTGTCATATTCTCCTAAGGTTCTTTTTTATTATATTTTTTACGTTTATACATGGATCATGATCCATGCCTTACAAATCGTTTATTAAGTATAATCCCAGTAAATTTTTACAAAATGCCAAGATTACGTTCCAATGTTATTATAAATGATACTAATAATGTATGTAGTTTTGTCTCTGTAGCAAAATTAGAGAAACTATATTTATTCTGGTCTTAACTTGTTCTTGTAAAACAAGAAATTAGCTTCCTCTTTATATAAACATATTTTTTTATTATAAACCTCAAGGCAAAGTAATCAAACCCTTATTAAAATCAAACCCTCTAAGTTCCAAGACCTACAACTATTTTTTTTCAAATCGAAGTTGCCAGATCTAAATATTATGTTTTCTGACTTTCTTAAAAAAATAAAGCAAAAATAGCCCCACAATTTTTTTAGTTCAAAGCGAGTTACTTTAACAAAAACAATCATGCGGCCATAAAGAAAAATAGTTTGTTATGTAAATTTCAAACACAAAGATAGCCGGTGACGTTGTCCATAAAATACAAAATTCCTTTGGTTTTCAGATGATATTTGTATAAAATATAATAATAAATATTATCAATTTGTAATGTTATTATATAAATTTTCTTATTTCACATAGTAGAATATGTATACAAAACTCCACAATAGTCTGTATCTATGTAAGGCGACATGACATAAGATAATATACTTAATAGTTTATTGATGCCTCTAGTAATGAACAAAATATGTACATAATGTTAATTGTTAGCAACTGTTGCCTACTTTATATCAACGTCAAAAGTTATTCCATTTAAAAATTTAATACTAAGTAAGAATAAAGTTGGAAAATATTACGACACATACTTTTATTTCAGCATTCTGTACTTTAGTCTAAAAATTATAATGTTAAATTTTTTTAATAAAATAATGATTACTTTTTAAGTGAAATAAAAATGAAATGTCACGTACCTGGTCCGAATGTTAAAGGTTCTGATTTTTTATATTTTGTTTTATACTTTTATTACATAAATTCAATATATTAAAGTAATGTTTTCAGTTTTAGCAAGAACTGTTCATGCTTTAGCAAGATTTGGTGATGATTTGTATTTGGAATCCCTCTCAGATTGTATACTATTGAGAACACTCAATGCCTCCGAAAGTGCCTATGCAATGGTTAAATTAAACAAAAATTTCTTTTCGCATTTTAATCACAATTATTATTGTGTAGATGTTGAAGGATTAAAATGTAAAATTTCCATGAAATCTGCTCTAAATGCTTTTAAATCCCCCGCACATATGGATAAACAGGTTGAGAATCTTGAGATTAAACTTGATCCTCACTCTTCAAAATTAATATTTCAACTCAATTGTAAGCATGGTATCGTTAAGACCCATTACGTGTCAATATTGGATTGCAAAGCCATGCAAGCTGTTTACACAAAAGATTTAGTGCCCAACAGGTAATAAAAATGTTCTCTTTTAAATATTTTATATAATGATATAAATATTATTATTGATTATTTTAAATTTTAGAATTACATCATCTCAAAGGCTGCTCTCAGAAGCTTTAGGAAATTTTCAATGTTCAGATGATCAAGTGACGCTAGAGGTGACAAGTGAATCACTTATAATTAAAAATTTTGGTGATACCCCTACAGACATTTCAAGAATTATTAGAAGTCAAGTCACAATTAAACCATTTGAGTTCAGCAGTTATACTATTGGCACCGACACCAATATTACATTTACTTTGAAAGAATTCAGAGCATTGTTGGGCTTTGCTGAAGGCTTAAATCTACCTGTGCAACTACATTTTGAGATTACTGGTAAACCTGCAGTGTTTGTAGTACATAATGGTACTACTATTGAGGCACATTTTGTGTTAGCTACATCAAAACCCGATATAGGAACTCAATATACATCTCAACACACAACGAATTCAGAACGAAAAAGAAAAGAAAACTCAAATGATAATAATATCTCTGCTAAAAAGGTACATCTAGATGAAGATCTATCAAATCAGTTTCAAGAAGATTCAAATTTGTTTAATTATATACCAAATAACATGTCACAGAATGTGAGGGAAATTGTAAATTTATCACAGAATGCTAGGGAAAATATAAATGTATCACAGAATGAGAGAGAAAATATGGATGTATCACAGAATATGGGAGATAATATAACTGTATCACAGAATGCAAAGGAAAATATAAATGAATCACAGAATTTGAGAGGAAATATAAACATATCACAGAATGTGAGAGAAAATATAAATAATGTAGAAAAGGCAAATTCCATAGATACAAACTGTGATAACATTCCAGCATCACCGACATCCAGAATGAGAATAGCATCAGTATTTAAAAGGTGCTTTGAGAGCACTTTTGATCCTAGGATAATTCATGGTGTAGTGTTAGCTGAGAACTCTGATAGCGACTAATTAATTTTAAAGTGTCTGTTGTGTTATGTTAATATTTAAGGGATAAATAAAATATCTCTTTATGGCATTATGTTTTTATAGTAAAAAATATACAGACCAGTAAATATAGTACACACTTCACAAATCATTTTAAGGTTTAATTAACATATTATGCAAATTTATCTTTGTTTTGATGCATCACTATTTCTGCTACAGAGGAACCGTTTCAAGTATAGTAGCTATTGTATAAGAAATAAACAATTCCCATGGATTTGTTGAAAACTTAAAAAAACATATTCATCATTTTGAGAGTAGCTAGCTAATATGTTTTATTAGCTTATATTTAAAGCGATGGTTCCTATTAAATTTTTAATTGTACCCAATATAATTTAATGATGTTCCTTTTTAATTATCTATGGGTCAGGTTAATCAATATAAAAAAAATTGTTACAAAACTTGCATTTATTCATTGAAATTAATCAGTTTTTCAATATTACTAACATTGCATTACAGAAAGACATTGTGGTTATAATTATCACAAAATCTTAAATCATATTCAATGTTTCATTGCAATAGATTGGTAACTAAAATTTATACATATACAAAAATGTTTTTTACCATTCATATGCAGCCATGTCTATGATATACAATTCTAAATAATAGTTTACAGCGATTACATTTTATAGTTTCGGTTAGATGATAGAGATCACCAACCAAAGAACAAATGCAGATTTGTTGTATGTAGAAAAGAATATCGTACACCATTTTGTTATCGTAACAATAGCTATTAAAATGTAATAGAAAAGATGAAGAAGATGTCCAAGTTCTACTTTTTATTTAGTTTTTATAAAATACTGCAGCAATACATTCATTACAAATTAGTTATTTTAAATCAATTTTAATATTGTCTCTGGCCCAGATGGGTGGGCGCATACACATACAAGTCATGGTGAGATCTTGCAGTAGCAAGATGCCAAACTATTTCACCAAACACTCACTATCCAAATAAATAAATGAAAAAGGGCACTGTTATTTAAGAACAATCCTCTTGACTCTTTCTCACACACTGTGCTACTTTTCTTTTAAACTCCGAATATGATTCTCTCCATTCCTTCTGTAAAAAGAAAGAGAATGAACTCACAGCTACTACTATGCATGGCATGGTTTATAGCATCAGCTAGTGTGTGCAACCTAAAGTAAAATTAATTATGTCTTGTTTGAATAGTGTCAGATGGCCCTTTTCCAACACAACACTCCTCTGTAAAATAGCCCCACTCCTAAAAACAATCTTCTTGACTTTTCCTAACACATCTGGCAACTTTCTTTTTGAAATCCGAATACCTCTCCCTCCATTCTTTCTGTGAATACAAACAACATGAATATGAGTATACATTAATGACATAATATACGTGTACGCCAAGACTATATTTACAGTTCAGTGATAAATGTGGTATAATACATTTTCCAAACAAGCAAAAGGAATGATTAGAATGACAAGTGAATTGATTGACTAGAATACAAGTAAAACAACATTACTGATTAGGTGATGCAAACAAAACTTACTCTATTTAATAATATGTACCTGTAAAACCTATAAAGTCTGTCATACATGATGCAACTCATACTGAGAAACTGTACTTACAGCAGCATCAACATTGGCAGGACTCTCATCATTGGGATCAGCGAGCATCGATATTACACTTATGAGGATAGTTTCAACAGTGTGTACTGGCAGCCATCTTTCTGATGCCTTCTCATAACCCCACTTGTCATCTCCCGGTTCATGCAATATTGATATGCAGACGTCTCCGTTCTTCTCAACTAAAATTAATACACTTTTACTAGATCACATTCAAGAGTCAAATCATTATAATATTCAATATTTAAATATAAATAATCTGCAATAGATCATAACTCACTGTTTGGATGCCATATTTCAGTAACAAATTTCATTCTTGGTGGTCTTAAAGGATACTCCTTTGGAAAATGCAAGTGTGCTTTGAAAAATCCACCCTCACTAAAACAAAGAATCTGGTTATTATATATCCTGCTAGTATGAAAAATATAAAAAATAGTAGTCTTAACCACAATGGACATGGAATACTTTGTTTTAATTGACTTAGCAAGGAAAATACAGCATATCTATCACAAAGACTGACCAAAATAAGATATTTCTAGAAATTCACTCTGTTTTCACAAATTTATTTTATAAGTTTTTCTATTATAGTTGATATCTAAATTAAGATCTCTAGAAAACTGAATGGATCAATATTTTGGAGTTTGCTAATGATTCAAAAGTATCTCTAATCAAACTAACTCCCCAGTTTTAGCTATAGACAAATTATGCTTTTTACTTGGTGGAAGCCAACTTTTATTCAAGTACTAGTCTCATACATTAGTATTTATTTTTATACTTAGATAATTTTATCTATGGATTTCCAGAATAGCTAGATGAATTTCATGTGAATTTGGATAAAAATTTCCTCTTTTCTGAATACCAGTTTGTTTTTGTTATAATAGGATGCTGTATTTTATTTACATTATATAATAGTAAATTGTGTAGATGTTTTTAATCATGCCCAGTGTAGCTAAGCCCAACCCAAATTATTCATGAAAAGATTAAATTAAAAGCTCGTTGTTATGATGAAATTGTAATATATTGATTAAAACGCCAAGCCCAAGGTAATGAAACGAAAAACTTACTACAATGTATCAGGGGGACCGATAATAAGAACCTCCCATCTGTATATGTCATTGTCATCTATTAAGCCAGCAGAAAATCCTTCTACTGGATTTTTGTTCAGTTCTGTAAGAGGAAACTCCGCAGTGAATCATCGCATATAAAACAAAGTCTACTTCTATTTCACACTTTATATATATAAATGAGAAATGAAACTTTGCCAAATAAAAAACGCCTCAATTATTTGTCTTTGGTACCTAAAGCCTGTCACTGCAATGCGTATTGATTTTACAAAGCTTGCTTTGTTTAACAATGACGTTCAATATTACATTAATTTAATGATATACCGAAATAACTACCACGCTTCTTTATCCACAAAGAATTCTAAAATTTGACCCGCTAAGGTCAATGATTGCACGAAGAATTATGTCGCTTCACTTTCTTAATGAGACGATTCCTAAAAATACTCAAAAAATTTAATGTGCACCTACCTGCTAATTGCTTTTTTAATAAAAGCGAAGACTGTGGCTCTGACATTAATTACAATTATGAAATTTACCCTGACGACACGAAACAAATGATTTTTCACAAAAGATGGCTGGCTGAATTTGTGCAGGTTGTGAAACATATGAGATGTGCTTGTTTCCGGTACGCCAATGTTACCACTTCCTTGAACCTGCGCAAACAGATAATTTAACTAATAATCGATAAACATACAATACAAAATCTAAAAATTTAACTTTAAATGTAATATTTATTATTTAAATAATTAACAAATATTTTAAATATAATCTTAAAGTTCACCTTCTATTTCGAGGCTAAAATATGGTGAATATATGAAAATAAATTATCCTTTTGGTAAAAAATGTAGTGACTAAAATTAAAAAAATATTTTTTTTTACATTTAAATATTAATCATGCGAAAATAAAGGTACATTTATATGAAATAAGCAAACACATGAATTATAAATAGAAAAAATGTATTGTTATTAAAAATCTGGTTTGTTTTAAGATAAAAGAGATAACTTCCAATGTAAGTTACCTATATATTTTTTTTTATTTAAACATTGATTATTCAGTGTTAAAAGATGTATGAAAATAATTTCTTACAATTTATTTCCTTATATCTTATCGTCTGTCTGGTTAAACAAGTCTTTTGTTCTGATACTTCTATATTTTTTGAAATATATTTAGAACTTAAGGAAGTTAATTAATGAATGTAGTCATAAACCTTTCGTATTTATGAACTATTTTCAGAAGCTTTGACACGACGTCATTTATTTTTCAGTATTTACGAAATTCTATTTAGGTATATAGGTATATAGGTACTTAGGACCGAGCTATGATATTTTAAGTGTAATTGACGGTCACCACCCTCCTTTACAATTTTCAATAAATTTTAGTAATGGTAAGTCACTAGAATCTAAGATTATGTTAAGAAATAATTTTTTTTAAGGCTGATTATTGTAAAATTCAAGAGGCTTTACAGAATATAGATTGGGATGATAAATTTTCAAAGTGTGGAGATGTGAACGAGATGGTTGCATCTTTTTATGCAGTCCTTCGAGTCTTAATTGGTATGTATGTACCTAAAAAGAATTTTAATAAAAATCGTTATCCCGTGTGGTTTTCAAAAAATCTAATTAGACTTTTGCGAGAAAAACATAAATACAGAGTCAGGGCAGGGAAGTATGGAAATCCTCTCGACGTTTTGTCATTTAAGTTGTTAAGACCTAGATGTGAACATCTTCAAACTGAATGTTACAATAATTATTTAGATCTTCTTGAATCTTCTCTATCCAAGAATGTGAAGCTTTTTTACACCTACATACAGTCTAAAAGGAAAAAAGGTACTGAGTTTCCTTCCCAAATGTATCTTGATAATCAAGTTGCTAATAGTGGTGACGGGATATGTAATCTTTTCGCTACCAACTTCTTATCCTATTATAGTACAAACTCTTCCAATTTAAATGCAACTACTCATGTTGCTCATGAAGCTTCATCTGGGACTATCAGTTCTATAACTCTGTCTCATAAGGAAATACATAGAGCGTTAAAAAGTCTCAATCCATGTAAAGGAGCAGGTTTCGATGGTATTCCATCTTACTTTATCGTTAATTGTGCTGATGCATTGACGGCCCCGCTTTACCATATATTTAATACATCACTTTCTACGGGTATTTTCCCCACATATTGGAAAACATCCCTAGTAATACCTATTTTTAAATCCGGAGACCCCAATCAAGTAAATAATTATAGACCGATATCCTTGTTATCAATTCTCGGTAAGGTACTGGAATCCCTGTTATATCCTTATATTGCATGGCATGTAAAACAACTTATTTCACCACATCAGCATGGTTTCTATAAATCTCGTTCCACAAATACTAACTTGATCTCCTACGTGGAGGATTTATGTGACTCGATTGATGCTAAAGTGCCAGTCCACGTCATATATACTGACTTCAGCAAGGCGTTTGATCGAGTTGACCATAAGATACTAATCTCAAAGCTTTTAGGACACGGTATATGTGGACGCATTTTAGAATGGTGTGCTTCATATTTAAGTGAGCGAAGGTCAATTGTAGCCGTTAAAGGATACTTCTCTGAATCATTTAGTGTTTTATCTGGAATTCCGCAGGGCTCCCACCTTGGGCCATTGTTTTTTAACATTTTTATTAACGATCTTACAATGTGCTTTAACCATTCTCGTTACTATCTATTTGCCGATGATCTTAAACTTATGAAACCTATTCACAATCTTAACGACGCTAAATTGCTTAACGAGGACTTGTGTAAGCTCAGTGACTGGTGCGACAACAACAGAATGTCTATGAACATCGAAAAATGTCTTTTTATCAGATTTTCGAGAAACAAGTCTGATTTAGTATACTATTATACTTTTAAAAACAAAAAGTTAAAGGAAGTTACCAGTGTTCGGGACTTAGGAGTAATCTTCGACTCAAAGCTCCGCTTTCACCTACATATTGATCATATAATTAATAAAAGCTTTAAAACACTAGGATTCATATTACGTAATGGTAGGGACTTTAAAAGGGTGTCAAGTAAAATTAATCTTTATAATACTCTAGTGCGCAGTACGCTAGAATACTGTAGCAATGTCTGGAATCCACATTATGAAGTATATATAAAAAGAATAGAACGGGTTCAAAAGAGGTTTTTGTGGCACCTGTCTTATAGTTGTAACATAACTAAAACACATCCTCATTACATTGACCGATTAAAATACTTTAACCTTGATTCTCTACAAAATAGAAGAGAAATACTTGATTATACATTTCTGTTCAAAATTATAAATAAAGATATAGACAGCCCGCAATTACTTTCTAAACTATACTTAAATGCACCAGTTAAACTCCCAAGAATGCTCGTGTATACTCCGTTCAACACAAAAAAATGCAAAAGTAGTCTCGCACATTATTCACCTTTGAATAGAATGACTTTAAAGTTTAACTCTCTCTATAAAGATACTAAAATCGATATATTTTCTGGAAGGCCTCTAGAATTTAAAAAAACAATTCAAAAATTTTTAACTAATTAAGCTTAGATTTTTTTTTCTTATTTGTTTGTTCTGTATCTAAACTACAATATATTAAAACCAAAATGTTAACCTTGTGATGCACTCTGTTACTATTTAAGCATGTAGTGGTTGCCTGTAACTAAGGTAGCACACAACATCTTGATTGTAATAATTTATATGTTTATATTTGTGTATACCTTGTTGGCAATCCAAATAAATAAATAAATAAATAAATAAATAAATAAATAAAGACTTAACCCACCCGAGATGTCAGTTACATTTCCATTTCTGAGAATATAATGAAAAGAAAGAAATCTTCTGAACTAAATGGATGTATAGGGAATGAAATAAATAAATTACATGACGCATACTTTTATTTAGTCTTGTCATAGTTGTATGAAAAGTACTACCTATCTTAACATTTAATGGTTTTTTAGAAGTTGGATTTTAAATTTATTTAAATAAAAAAATAGATATAAAGTATATTTTATTGTAATTCACAATAGTCACTGAAATTTTGCAAAATAAAAATGTGGAGTTATTTGATTCTTTAATAAATTTAAGATATTTATTCACTATTTTTGTTTTTTGATTTCTTAACCGGTGGGTCTATGTCGCCATTAGTTAGAGGTTTTCTTTTCTTTTTTTTGTTTTGCTCTTTACTTGGTTTATTTCCATTTTCAATTATATGTTTGGATTCTTCGACATTGTTAGTATTCTTAGCAGCTACTTTGAAGTTTGTTAATGCACTGGACATTGATTCAAAATCAAGTTGGGACTCTTGATTACATTGTGCATAAAGATTTTTTATAACATTAAGTAATTTCCTGAGTGATTCAATGAAATTAGGTTTAACTTCCATCTCATTGTTCTCAAGTATGGCTGTAAAAGATTCTTTGAAATTTCTCTCTATATTAGCTAACTCAGCAAAACAGCTTTCAGAGATAGGCTTAAATCTTTTCATTGATAAATAGAAGCCAGATAGGAGTTGTACCCCTTCATTCCGTTTAAATTGTCTCACTTTGGGATTAAATACATTTTTCACTACAATTGAAGCTAATTCGTATTTACCATGCCATTCTAATTGAAGAATATTATGGAAGAAAATAATTGGTAATAAGCAGCTACGGTTGTGGAAAAAATTATCAACAGTTTCTTTCAGGAGGTCATTTAAAGTAGATATCTTATTCTTTTTAGGTGTATGGGACACTTGGGCTTCGATTTTTTGTGAACAATTTATTATAAAAACTGAAAAATATGTTAAAACATCACCAAGAGCCTGGTACATGAAGTGGGATCGTTCTCCCTTTTCAATTACTGATTTCAAATAAGTGGCCAAAATATCTTGTGTTATGTCGCCAGTTGATGCGAACTTCTTTATTTTCGATAGACCCTTAATAGATTTCCGTACTCTATTTTCCAGTTCTTTAAACTGATTATCTTGCATACAAAACTCCAGACATCTAGTCAATGGAGCGATCATATTTAGACATATGTCCATTGCCGGATCCTTTTCCAAATAGATGTCAATTAAATCTAGTACCTTGATTCTAAAATCTGAAAGTGATTTTTTATTTTTTCGTTCCTTTTTAGTTTTCTTATTTTTGCCTTGATGGAACTGTTTGAATGCTTCAGCAAGAGCCTCGTCAAGTTTTTTGCCTTCCTCTTCAGTTATCATGTCGGCGTCTATACTTTCGACGTCAGTGTCGACAGTTGTATTCCCAAGAGCCTTCTGGATGGCCATTCGTAACTGATCTGGTGTGTTCAAATCCTTCTCATCATCATCGTCATCCTCCATTTCACTTTCTTCGCTATCACTGGGTTCACTATTTTCTTCATTTTCTTTATTATTTTCATTCCCTTCTTCATCAGAATCATCTATTTCTCCTTCGTCATCTTCCATATCGCTTTCTTCTCCTAACGGATTAGCTTCACTCTCTGGGTCGAGAACCGAAACAATTTGCGCTATGGAGGATGGGGTTAAATACTCCCATAAAAGTCTGAAGACACATTGTACTACCGAGCGCAAAACACTTGATTCAATTGACAATATCGACAGCAAAACTTCAGTCACAACTTCTATCCACTCAGGTTCCTCTTTGATTGAATTTTGTTTCTTACTTGTCTTCGCTTTGCTGTCCTTCATATAATGCTCGTAGCAACTTTTGAGTTCTATAATAGAGCTGGAAGCAATTTTCACGTGTGACGGTTCCGAGAAGAGGAACAAACCGAGCTGGTATAGCAAAATAAGAAAGACGTTCTCAACCTTCGACTTGGATTCATTCTTTTCTATTTTGCTGCATACTTTTGTCAACATTTCCCAGCAGTCCATGTTCTCTTTGTCAAACTGTTTCTCGAGTTTTGATCGCACCTTTTCTTTTGTCATCATAGACGTAATGAAACTACTGAGTGATGACAATACTGTTACCAAACCTTCGACGTTTGAAAAACGGGATGTGAAACATCGGTAGAAGCAAGATTTTATAGACCCTGAAATAATTAAAAAATATTGTTTATAAACCAAATATATAATTATTTTCTTTTATATTAATAAAATTTAAAAATCAATTGTCACTGAAGATATTTTTTCCTAAGTATATAAAAAGAATAATCGTTTGAATACAATATCTAATACATAATATGAAAACCACTGAAAACAATGAGCTTATGTTTGGGTTGTTTGATTGTCAATTTATAATTATATCTAATTAATAATTTTATTGTTGAAGAAAGTAATTTATATAAACTTATATTACCTGCTAAGCTACTGCTAACGGCAACACTTTCGTCACCACCGATTTTGAAAAATCCAAAGCACATAAGCAATTGCATGTATTTTATTTTAAATTCAGTGTCATCCTTCACAGCTTCATGACTGACAATGTATGATATCAATTCAGCTGCCTTAACCCTTTCATTATTGTACCAGTTCCTTTCCACACCCTCTTTAATAACTTTCTTTGAGGAATTGAGGAAGACCTTCTTCAATGATTTCGCCATTTTCTTGAGTCCATCAACATCTAGACCAGCAATAATAGATTTAACAACTGTAGATCCAGTTATCTCAGTGAAATTAATTTCACCCGGGCTAAATAATAACTTGTCCAAAGTTTTTACTCTTATTTTGCTATCAACAGACGGTGACTGTAATACCTTAGCTAGAGACATAAGGACTTCTTTTTGTTTTTTAACCATTATTTTGGAATCATCTTCATTGTCTCTCTTATTCCTTATTTTGCTGGCTGTCTGTAGACCTTTGAACCAGTCCATAAACAACTTGAAAAAGTTGTCGCTCAGCAGATCGGGTACGACTTCCAAATTCTCTTTTAAATTCAGGAGAACAGTATTCAAAATATTTAATGAAACCAATTCTCTGTTCCTGTTATGTTTTATAAGATGACTGTCAATTTTATTCCAAAACAGTGAAAGATGTGGTGAGTTAGCAATCTGTTTACCAAACTCCTGATATATTGGGTGGCTTAATGAATTGAAGTCTACGCCTGTCTGGAAATAATAATAATAATTTATATAAATTATTCCATATGAAGTGGCAGTATTTTCAGACTAGGATTTTTTTAAGAGACTTGGATTTATTTTATTAAAAACTTAATAATTTATCAAGTAAATTTAACATCAGTTGTTTCAAAGGCTCATAACAATACTACTGTTCATATAAAATTTATTCTATTTGCTACATAGTTATTTAGAAAGATACTATTAGGCAACAACATTTTTAAGACTGCATTACACTTAACATACACAAAAAATGAATTAGGAACATTAATTGCTTACTATCCAACAAGTATCTGAGTTACATTTTTATAGTATACATAAATATTTTGTAACACGGACAAAATATGGAAGAAATGAATAGAATATACAGGGTCACTGGTGAATTACTATCGATACTTGAGGACGTGATATTTGACGATCATATATGACAAAATAAAAATTAATATAACATAAATATTAATAAACTTCTAAGTAAAGTTAACCAAAAGTTATGTAATTAATTACGCATCGTGTGAACACCCTACAGATTAGGTATAGACACACACACACACACACGTGTCGTGTCCACACTTTATTTATTTATACGGAAATTTGGTCAAAAATTAAGTACCTATTTTTTTTACATAATTCGAATGAGTATCATGTACCAAGTATTCTCCTTAAATATTGATAGTAATTCACCAGTCACCCTGTATACTACATGGAATATATTTTATTCTAAATATTTTTGATATAGAATTATCATTCCATAAATAGCAAATAATAATGGCTAGAGTTATAAACCAAAAGGGTATAACATTTTAAGTTAACATGTAAAAGGAAAGCAAATTTAAGATTTATGTTTTCCGACATTCATAATATTCTTTTGTATACATATATATCTTTATAATATAATAGTTACCATTAATTTGTCACATATATCTGTAATATGATCTTCATGTAACAGTTCTGGCACACCAATCAACTTCCTCAGCTTGACTTTCTTAGGAAACTTTTCATTAACAATCATCAAAAAATACAAAGAGTCTAAACTGTGTTCATTTATAGCTTTTTTGTAATTCTGCTTTATGTTCGGCCAAACTATTGTAGCAAATTGTTCTTCATCGAGCTAGAAAAATAACAAGAAGTAGTAATTAATGTATTTGAAACAGAAAATATTAAAATTTTGTAAGAGAAGTGTTCTTATAAATGAAAATGTTTTTAAAGATAGTTATTAACTTACATTATTAATAAAATCAATAAACACTATCGTTGCCACAGTACTCAAATATGACTTCTTATTGCTAGCTGTTTCAAAAAGTTGCAATACTTCCTTTTGTTCTTCCTCAGTACATTTTAACATAAGTCCTGAACGAAAAACAGCCCCGCATACCATAATGTGACCTAAAGCAACATCCCCAACTTCCTGCAAAACAAATTATATTCTAGAAACAAAAAATACATAACCTTATTCAGTTTTATACTTAAGTTTATTGTTTAAAATGAATTATTTCACAAGTTTTTACTTTGTTTGTTATGACATTTTCTTTAAAGAAATGAAACATATACAAATGCATTTGCAGTTGAAGACTATAAGATACCTACATGTTATCATTTACTATAAATTGTTCATAGTTCATTATTAAAAAAAATTGCAGAGCAATCATTACTACCATGTCTTTTGTGCAAAAATGTTTCATATTGATATGAATATACTCTACATTCCTCCATAACCTTACATTATAACCATTAAGTTAAAAAATAACTAAAAATCATAAAGCACTATTTTTACTAAGAAATTATATTTTTGTTATAATAAATTTCTAATCTACCAAGTTGCAAAGCTTGAAGAAGACATCAAATGAAATAAAATTAGTGAAAAGCAATAAAATGTCAAATTAATATCGCAACTCATTACTGCATTATAACCTTCCAATACTTATTCAATACAAGCAGTGTGATATAAAAAGTAGAATTTGTGGTTTACACTTTACACTCATCCTTTAATCATATTTTCTATAATAAAAAATGGATTTTGTTTGAATTATAAGTATGTACATTCAAATTAGGGCTGGCATCACTGAGGGACATTTTGTCCCAATTGATATTATTAATATGTACATGAAAAATGATTGAATTTATTAACATAAGAACCCTGGTGATAACTAAATAATTTTCCCAGATATTTTCAGTTTATTTCAAGTGGTTGTGATAATGACACTTAAGTAAATGTTGCTTGTTTTAGATATAAGAGGTCAAATTAAAATATTATGGTTTACAATTAAAAACAAAAAATTGCTCAGTGGTGTAACTACAGGGTGGCAAATCGGCAAAATGCCATTGGTCCCTAGCCGAAAGGGGCCCCCAGTCAGATGAAAATACATATATGTATATTAAAATTATTCAAAAAAATATTGTAGTTATTCTGTACAAACCACTCTAAAGGTAAAGGCCTCCTCCAGTGATTATTAGTCAACACAAATAAAATTGTTTAAATAAGTATAATAACGTAAAAAATTCTATTATTGAACGTTCACCTAGTTAAATAAAGGGGGAGGGAGGCACGAAGGCCCATCTGATGAATTTTGTCACCAGCTTCGAACGGTGTAGTTAGGCCACTTACATTGCTTCTACCCAATTTAACTTTCCTAAGTATATAAACCTAATTGAAAAATGTACAGACTTGGACAAATTATCATTTAAGAATCTAAGTAAGCCTTAATTATGAGTATTTACATTTCAAACCTTTTCAACTAAGTCTTTTGAAACTTAAATGCCACATTTTTAATGGTAATCGGGAAGTGAAGCTTTTTGACTTATTAATATAATTTTTTATCAGATAACTTAAAATATAAACAAATTTGCATAATATATTAAAATCTCGCATTTATATATTCGCAATAATTAAATTTAACTTCAAGAAATATATACAGAAATTATAACATATTTTTTACAAAATTATCAAAACAATGACAAAAGATTATTTTTGCAAATAATCTTTTTTCACACCCTTACCCATCCATAAATATTTTTTTTCAGTATCTAAACTATCATTTTAGACGGATATATAATAATTTTTAGTAATGAAATCTATGAATACATAGAAAATCTAATATGATAGATCCACATAAGCAATTAGCGATAGCCGATAATCATTTCTTAATTTATCAATTATAAATATTTTATAGTTCACTGTACTCGACTTTGCATGTATAAAAGCCATATTTAAAACAAATAACCAACCAATATTTTACAATTAGCAGAGCAATGTGTAACAAATATGGGAGAATAAATTAAGCAATCTTACACTCTTAGATGATCCACTGGCATGGAGTTCCTTTTTTATCAGTTCTAGCAGCTGTGTCACTGTTATCTCTGGAAACCTAGTCAGGAGCGTGACAAGTGCAGCAAAATAGCCCGTACGCAACTCAGCGATGTTCGCGCCAAGACTTCTTACCAGTCTTTTTAGAGTATACTCTAGTTCCTTTCCACCCTGGTGATGTATAAATTTACTTAATTATTATATATGGTATTACTGTAAGGAAGTATACAGACTATACTTCAATTGTTTTAAGAAAACTCTGAACAGGTTATATGTTAGTAACACAGAAAACTTAAATATAAAACTAACCTCATTTTCCCGTAAACGCGAATGTATCTTAAGACCAGCAACGATTTTTAAATCATCTGTCGGTGATTTAAGTAAATCAAAAGCGTCTAATAATGAAGCAGTTACTGCTTTGTCAGGTTTATCCATATTGATCTCGTTTTTCATATTATTTAACCATAGCAAACTTTACTTATAGCTCTATCGTCGTTCTGCATTCACACACCGACGAGCGTTTCCACATGGGATTGTAATTCAGAAGTATATTTGTCAGAGCAAAGATACATTAGTAACAATTATGAGTATTGCCAGTAGTCTTTTCAAACATGTTCGATGTAATAAAGCTCTAAATTTTATTATTTCAGTATAATGAACAAAAAAATTAGTTACAATATGAGGTTCTTATTTATAGTAAATATATATAATGAAGTAATTTAATTACTTTTTTTGATCTTAAAATGTTTATTAAAAAAATTATAATTTGAAGAAGTTCTTCTTTATGTAATTTATTTATATATTGTAAATAAAGCCAACTAAACTTCTAAAAGCTAGATATCATGGTATTTTCTCTAATATATACATAAAACATTTTTAGTCGTTCAATAATGGTGATGCAATTTTATCAAATAAAAAATATTTTATTCATTGAAATATTTTATTAAAGCTTGATATTTATTTTTATTCAATAATTACAGCGAAATTTATGATAATAAATTAAATTTAATAGTGTCTCATGAATTCAGAACTAATCTGCAAAATAGGGGGACCCCTTCTAGAAATTGATGCGCGCGCAATTAGTATTCCATGTTTCTAAACATGGCAGGTCGCAGTGGTTTTGACGATGGTAATCCGAGGTATTTATTCCTGAAATGTGAAATTACTTACAATATTTACCATTTTAACTACATTTTATTAAATATATTTGATAAAAAAATTATGTATATACCATATTTTTGGGAATAAAGCATTATTTTAAGTTTTTCTGACAGTGCGATAACATTGAATGAAAGTGGTATTTTAACAAAGCGTGCGTTTGTAATATAATTTGTCAAAAGTCTTCCGGCTCACAGTGATGTTAGTGAAAGCATGATCAGTACCTATTAGTGTGTGATACGTGTTTTTTAGGTTATAATTTTTATCTGGTTACCATGATTGTGCAGGGACTATGGAGGCGGCAGGAGAACTGTGGGCGGCCGGCCTCTCCCGACTGAACCACCATACAAGGCCTACGTCGGGAACTTACCCTCTGGTCTCATTCAAGGCGATATTAACAGAATCTTTCCAGTGAGTACACATCTAGTTATGTATGTTGATTTTGGCGCAAGTTTTTATCGATTATTCATAACTAATTGAATAATAAGCAACCAACGAACGTTTAAGAATATGTTTTTATATTTTGTTAATTACTTGTATTTAACAATAAAAATGTTATGCTAAATCTTTCTATAACAAGTTCTGCTAAGTTATTAAAAGAGTGAGGTTATATTTTTGTAATTGATAAATTTAGGCATTTCAGTTTAAAAAGTGAAGAATAACAATGTTGATGATAAATAAAATTGACAAAACATGTCCTATGCAGATTATAAATGTATAGCACCAATAAAACACTCTAAAAGCCATTCTGCATACATATTGAGTAGTGTTGGCCTTATCTTATTTGTTTGCCTTGATTTTTGAGACCTTGAAACATGATTATGTCACTAAAGTCTAGATCATTTACTCATATATGCTAAAAAAATTAAAATGCTCACTGTTTATGGATTCCATAAACTAATGTGTTATTGGTTTTGAATGAAGTATGTTAGTACTATTTTATTTAAGATACACATTACATTTGTATGTACAAAGCCTAGATTCTGTTGATCTCATGACATAGTCAAGAATGTATTGCTATGTATCTACTAACATTTTATAAACCTAATTTAATAAAAGTAAATAAGTCAAAATAGTATTCAGGGCGATGAAGAAATGTCACAGTGGAAATTCTCAAAATTATAAAAAAAAAATTAATCATTAAAAAGTAGTTGGTACTTGTTTTGTTGCAAAATTCAACTCTTTAAAACCAATCAAAACTTTTACTTACTTTCCACTATTTCTATATATTAGTTTAGGATGTGATATTCATTATTTTGCATAGATTTTTTAATAACAATTTTTGGAAAATAAACAGAATTTCATAATAAAGTTTATAACTCTGATGTGGCAACTTGATATTTTGTGTATACTAATTCTCTGATTCATTATTTGTAGAATCTAGCCGTTAAAAATGTCCGGCTGGTTATGGACAAGGAAACAGATCTATTCAAAGGATTTTGCTATGTGGAATTTGAGTATCTCAATGATCTCATAAAAGCAATCGAAATGAATGGTTCTCTAAAGGTAGATGATAAATTTGTAAAAATTGATGTTGCGGAAGAAAAAAGGAATGATAGGTGAGTGTCTCTCATATATAATTAAACTAACAAATTTTTAACTCTTGCATAACTGCTATTCTTTTCCATATTTTTATTCATTAATAAACTTGAAGCACTTTTTCAAGGGTTTTGTAAGAAATTTAATGGCTACTCTTACTTTATACTTTAACTATTATCATTAATGATCCATGATTGTTTTCAAATTTATTTTAATATATATATAATTTTCTAGATTTTCTTAACAGTTTATAACAGTGATTTTATTCAACTAATCCTTTATAATATGACCTTGTATTGATAATGTTTGTTCCAGAGGAGGTGGCTTCGATCGAGGAAGACGCGAGGGTCGTGATGGAGGCAGGGACGGCCGCGGTGGGTTCAGGAGGGAGGGAGGTGGCCGTGGTACGTACGAAGACAGGAGGACCCCGGGGTTCACACATGGTAACATACTAACACATCTCTGTAGGGCATGGATACATTTGATTGTACATTTGATATTAGATAGACTTTTACTTTGCGCAGACCATGTCCTTAGTATTGTTGACTCATCCAAAGAAAGGTATGTGTGAGAACAGGAACAGCCCACTGTGCGGTATGGATTATACATCATTGCATCCTTGATATTGATATTAGATGTAATTTTAATTTGTAAGAAATTTTGTATGACATCAGGATGTACCAGGATTTGACTCATGGTACCCTGTTAACATACTTCTATGTGTTATTGATGAATAGAATAGTTAATGTTGAATGAAATTTTTATAAAAAATTTTGTTAGTGTTGTCAACTTGTATCTATGTTCTTGTATCTATATTGTTAAAGGTATGTATAATGGCAAGATGAGACAGGATTTTATCATTCATAGTAGCTAGCTGACACAATTTTGTATGGCATGATCACATTTAGATGGTTTTGTACTTGGATATTGTTTTGTAATATATTAAAGCATAACAAAGTACAAAAAGCTCATGAACATTTCTTTTTTTAAGTTTTATAATGTAATTTTTTACTTTAATGGCTGTTAAGGTGAGTATTTTCGTTTATATATCATTCATGACAACTGTGTGACTTGAAATTTAGTTTACAATATCATAATATATACTAACAATAACAAATAACCTTAGTATAAGTATACTTCAAGATAAATATGAGGATAAAAACGATTGTCTCACTTTAATTTCGTGCTTCTCATTATTGGAACACAAGTTTTTTGTATTATTCAAATATATATGTTTGTGACACACGGATTTACTTATTATAATATTTTAAAAAATAAGTACCTGTGTGACATTAATAGTTTACTTGCATGAGTTACTAGTTTCTAATATTTTTTCTTTTAATGACTGAATTATCTAGCTTGTTTGTGGTAATAGCTAACATTGCAAGTTTAATGTATAATTTCCATCAAAGTTAGCTTTCTATTCCAAATTTGTATTTTTTTTTTAATCAATTCCTTCTAAGATCAGACTTATCACAAAGTGTGAACACCAAAACTACAGTAAATTATTTTAAGCCGATTATTTATTATTTGTTGTAAATTTGGTCTTTAATATATGTAGTTTTTATCTGGCCTTGTCATACCAAGCTTGTGGGTAATTCGTGGGTAATGGGGAAGGTTTGGGTGGGATCACAACGATAATTTGATTATGATACAATAGACCTTAGTTTGATTAAGACTATAATGATAACAGAACGCGAGCGCGGCGGCGGGGCGAGCGGGGAGCGATGGAACGACCGCGGCGGGGAGCGGCCGGAGCGCGGGGGTGAGAGGTGGAACGAGCGCGGCGGGGAGAGGGGCGCGAGGGGGGGCAGCGAGGAACCCCGCGGGGGAGACTGGGGAAGAATGGGGAGACAGCCGTCAGCACCCAGGCAGCAGCCACGTCGCTTTGACGACATGCCGCCAGCCAGAGCCGGTATGTAATGAGGAGCTACGGATTATATACTCATAACGTATCTATCAGTAATTTCAACCAAGGCAACTGTCTAGTATTATTCTTAATTATCAAGTAAACGTTGAGACGCAAAGTTTGCGTTGATGAGCGTCGCGTACAATTAGAAGTATATATAGTTAATAGTTGGTGGTATTTTCAGACACCTCAGGTAGACCGAAGCTGGTACTGGAGCCGCGGACGGTGAAGGAGCCTGTCAACTCGCTGGCTGCAACAAGCCAGGCCTCCTCTATATTCGGCGGCGCAAGGCCGAGGGAGGAACGACTCAAAGAACTCGCCGAGGAATAGTCCCATCGACCCCAAACTCCTCTGTGTATATGTATCGCCCATACTTCCATACTAAATTCGACCTTGTACATGAACCGGTGTTTTTTTTGTTAGGTTGTGAAGTTGTAAATCATTTTTTTAATAGCTTTACTGTAACGCTTGTTCAAGGCATCTTTTTAAATTTGCTAGTTTCTCGTCCGGGCTTGTGTGTATGATATTTGCTTTCATATCTAAATTTATCTATAATTCACTTTGGGTGATATAAAGATATTTTTATTGTTTTTATTTTTCAGTTTGCCTATTTTGAGAATTAAATGCAATTAGTTCTCTAATGTAATGCATTATCATTTTCTTGTTTGTTTGATTTGTTAGGTCGTAAAAATCATTGAACGAGTAATAATGAAACATAATTTAAGAGTTATATAATATAATTATGGTGTCATTAATAAATTAAACTTCCACGTAAATGAGTTTCTATTTTATTAGATATTGTGTAATGTCATTATATACGTGGCAGAGAAAAAATCGCAAAATTGTAACGAATATTAGAATGAATTAATAAAAAGAGAATTTCTATGCAACAGATGATTTGTCTTAGCTTTCTCCAGTCGTCCTCTCCTTAACCCATTTTATTATTATTTTTTATTAATGATTACTAATGATAAAATACATCGACATCTTTATATGTTTGCGTTTTTTTCTCCGTAACCCATATTCCCTTCCCTGTAATCCTGAATCTATGAGTTTTCAATTATTAATAATTATTTTACTATGAAAATATGAAATTGGACAACCTCGATAAATTACCTACATACTTATAAACTATTTAACATAAACTCCGATATTAGATTTATTCTAATCTAAGTTCGTCAGGTCAAATTATATTAAAGATAAAAATGAGGAACTCACGATCTTATCAATTTCACATCAAAGAATCAATGCTAGTAACGCTGCATAATGACTAACTCTGATAATGTATAACTGTTTAACAAAGTTAAAAATATCTAGAAATATAAATTGATCTCATGAAATTCTATATATATTTTTAAGAATAAATTATCCAACTACATATAAACAACATTTGTTATTTATAAATTATGTAATATGATGCGAAGACCTCTGTTTTCCTATTTAATTTTGAATACAATGCGAAGTAGAACTTATTTTTTAAATCAAGATAAAAAATATATATATTTGATTTAGACTAAAAGGTCTGGATAAATACTTCAAATTCTATAATAACCTTTAACTAACGTTTAAATATATTTCACATTCTGCATAGCCCAAAAACTTGCAACGTCAAAAGACAGCTGCTTCTAAAAAAATATTAGATTTTATATTTCTTTCGTTCATGTTATCTCATTTCAGAGTATGTTTATAATTTTATTTTATAGAATCTTAAAACATACTATGTTTTCAATAATTACTTTGAGATTAGAGATATTTTTCTACAGGATTAAATATTAATTATTTAAAACCTTTCTCATTGAATATGAATAACTTCATTTTGTAATACTTGAAAAAGATAAAGTTTCTTAATCATAAATTGTTTCGAAATTCCAAGACTGCATTGCCTTTCACATGCCAAGGTTTGAGGAAGCTGTGATGTTTTTTGATACTTTCCATTTCGCTATCAAGGTGAATTAAGGAGTTAAGAACTTCATGAAAAGAAATAAAAGAAAATTAATATATCAAAGATTTTATTCATATATCTAAATCTTCATCTGGATCTTCATCATCCCAATCATCAACAACATCTGGTTCATAAAACACTTTACCCTTGCCTTCATTAATTTTATTCATGTATGGCAGTTTTAATTTGTTTTTCTCCAACTGTTGAATTTGATCCGTCTCTATTTTGAATGTTGTCAGACTCCCCGGTGAAACTTTTTCAGATTCATTGACTTTTAGATTATCCTCTTTTAATACAGGAGACAATTTAAATGTTGAAGTTGTAGCATCATATGACATGATTTCTTCACTTTTAAATATTTTACCACTCTTTTTCACTTGAACCCAAATTTTATTTGCCACTACTTCATCAAATGATATTACAGCATTTGATATGTGATGTAGATGTGTTTCTATTTTGGAGTTAGGAAACAGGCAGTCTCTGTGTAATATTAAGATTAATTTTGTTACATTTGAGTTTGTCTGAAGACTTTTAATATTATTTAAACTTGCACTCCAGCCCAGATCTAGCACCATTTGGTTTAATGAGTCTACAACACATATACTTTTCTCAACAGGTGCATTATCAAATCCTTTTAGGCATTTGATACTTTTGCCATGTATAATAGTTTGCCAGAGTGGTAATGGCTGCTCATAACATGTAACCTGCACCATGCCTTCTGTATTTTCTAGCAACTCTATTAACAATGGTAATATATTTTTATTGATATCATCTTCTATCAATACGGTAAAGGCACTTTTTATTTTAAACAATGCCATAACTAGTGGCAGTCGGCAGATAGAAAGAAACAACTCTTGTTTAAGGCTTAAATTGTTTTTATAGGTTATAATAAAAGTTTTGGATATATATTTAACGTGAACTCAATAAAACCTTTTCATTTAAATAATAGCAGTAGAAAAAAAATCTATGTAAAATAGAATAAATGTGTTTCTAAATATTATTATAAAATGTATCTATATACATATATGAATTATGATTAAGCTGCTCTATGATATACATCCGCATTCGTGTTTTTAGCCTTTAAGTCTTTACAAATGACATCAAATTGACACATTATTCTATAACTAAGTAACATTCTGTACAATTTGTTGCAAGGAAGAAATTGTTAGAGTAAAACAAATAAATGTGTACAATTAAAGTAAAGAATGAGAGCTTGATCTACGTTTTGTTTATACATACATCTATACAAATAACTAATTTTATTAGTTACTTTATACATATAATACTACATGATAGATTGTAAAAAATCTTTTAAAAAATCTAAGCTTACTAAAATAGTCTTAGAAAATATTGATGTATTTTACTATGACACCAGTATTTTATACCTTTGAAAATCATGATTTTTATGTTTACATGTATAAGCAAACCACCGCTATAACATAATATCCAAAACCGTTTAATTGAACGCGGCCTTTACATTAGATAAGTAAGTCGGTATCAATTAGGAATAAACAAATGACAAATATTAACTAGGTACCTCTGACACTGGCATTGGCAAAGCTGAAATTTAGATTGCCATATTAACAAATTAAAAAATGAAAAGTAGTAGGTACAGCTACGGTTTTTTATCTTAAGTTTTCGAGATTTATTGACATTTGACATATTTCATAATGTGTCTCAATTCTATAAAAGTATTTTATAACTTGTGTGTGTAGTGCGAAATTAACAAAATGTTTAAGCGCATTATTAAAAACAGTATATTTGTTCGACACACTGCTTTTGTACCTGCTTATAAAGCTCCCGTCCAAGAAGATTTTGATAAGCTAAGAGAATTTCTCATCAAAAATAAACAGCTTCTTATTCTCACTGGAGCTGGTATATCTACAGAGTCAGGTTGGTTAAAGGAATATTTTAGTATAAATAATTAATAAATGCCTATAATTTATAATAATAACGTCCTATAATTTTCAAGGTATACCAGATTACAGATCAGAGGAAGTAGGATTGTATGCACGAAGTAATCATAAACCAATTCAATACCAGGAGTTTGTGAAATATCCTAGAGTCAGACAGAGATATTGGGCAAGAAATTTTGTAGGCTGGCCCAGATTTAGTGCTGTGAAGCCTAATGCAACACATCATGTTATTAGAGACCTAGAAAAGGTAAAGTGGCTTGAGCACTTACAGGATAATGTAATATTATGTGAAATGTGATTAATTTGGAGATAAAAATTCATTTTATATTTTAGATAGGAAAAGTATCTTCAGTGGTTACACAGAATGTTGATAGACTCCATCATAAAGCGGGTTCAGAAAATGTTATTGAACTCCATGGAACGGGTTATATTGTTAAATGTTTAAATTGTCCATATGAAATAGATCGTTTTAAGTTGCAAGATATATTAATGAAAAACAATCCCGGTATGAAAAGCAGCTTTGATATGATAAGGCCAGATGGAGATGTGGAGCTATCCAAAGTGAGTTTACCCATCAAAACATATTTTTATATATAAAGCAGCTTCTTATAATATTTGTTTCTTTTTTAAAGGTGATGAAATATTTTACAATGAAACTTAGATGACATGATAATTAATATCCTGTATTCATGGTAACTTCTAAAACAGTTTTTTTAACAATTAATATGATTTGCCATTTAGCTTTCCTTCAAGTAAAGAAATTTAAATATTTATTTTTAAAAATACAGTATCATAATTAAAGAGATCTAAGATTATTGCTGGTACTCATTTAAATGAAACTAATATTTTTTTTTTGCGTTTTTTTTAATGTTGACTATTTACTGTAAGGTAGCTGAAAAATGCATAGAAAATATTACTATCAGTATCATAATTTGTACAATTTAAGGTAAATGTAAGAGTTTATTTTCAGGAACAAGTAGAAAATTTCAGGACCCCTCTCTGTCCAGAATGTGAAGGGCCTTTAAAACCTGATATAGTATTCTTTGGAGATAATGTACCAAAGCAAAGAGTGGAACAAGTTAGGAACGAAGTTAGTTGTAGTGATGCTGTATTTGTACTTGGTTCAAGTTTAACTGTGTACTCAAGTTATAGAATAATTCTCCAGGCCAAAGAAGAAGGGAAAGAAGTTGCCATTTTAAATATAGGTCCTACAAGAGCAGATGACTTAGCAGATCTTAAGGTTTCAACAAAGTGTGGTGACATACTAGTAGATATATGCAAAACAATTATGTGACATTGTTATAGAATCAAATATTTCATTCTACACCATTACATGAATTTAATTCAAATAAATGTCTTGTAAAGAAAATACTGTTTGATTTAATTTTAATTTATTATAAAAAGAAGTATTGTTACAAATTGATCATTTCAAGCAATCAGTACTGAAATAGTTTAACATAAAACATTCATTTAATTTTAATCAGTTACAATAGTTAGAAAGGAAATAAAAGATATAGGTACCAAAGATAATAAAAAGCTGTTATTTAAATCAACTGAGATCACTGAATTCTATTTTTACTACTACTATAATGATAATCAATTAGTCATAAACAATTTTTTTTTAATTTTTACTTATGTCTAAAGTTAATGTCTTAACCTCAGCATACATATGAGGTGTAAAAGGATAAAACGTCTATTAATTATTATAATGGCTACACTATGTCAGGAAATGAAAAATGTTTTTACCTATCGTCATAGTAACTAATTCTGTTCAGGATTATCTTTTGCTACACTTGTCTACATTTTATATACTGCAACATTAGTGTCAATTAATATTATAATTCTATATAAGCCGAAAAATATATAAAGAAATTACATTTATATTATAAGACTTATGCAAAACTTGGCATAAACAATTAAGTTTATGGCAGTGTTATTAATAAAACATACATACTTATAATTCATCACACATGCAAACATAAAAGTACTTATGTATCTTGAGCTATAGTTTTAAAATAATTATATATTATTGAAATATATATGTAACAGTTAAAATTACTATTAAAGTAAAACCATTCAAGCTTATTTGATCATAACATATATACGACGAGAAATTGAATAAGTCATTATAGTAATATGATAATTTTTAAAAGACTAAATTAAGTCATAAACCTTACAATAAATATGAAGTGCATCTTACGTGTACTCATTATAAGCATTAACATAAACACATTCAAACAGTCTTAAAATTACCATGAAATTCACATTCAAATTGCTTTGTACACTACATTGAAACCGTAATACTTGTCTAATGTTATTATAAGAAGTAGTCTGCTTGAGGTTTTTTAGACGGAATACCCCTGGATTCCTGTGGAGCAGCTTCGAATATGGTGAATTCTCGCTGAAGTGTCTCATTTAGCTCCAATATGGCCGCAACATTTCCGCATCTACAGTATATAAACAATATTATTTTGTTGGTAATTGGTTATTATAACAATATAAGATGACCATCAAAGTCTCTGATATGGCTGATTTGAATTAAGACTATCTTTGCACTTAAAGAACTTTTTTACAACTTAAAGGAATTATAATTTGTGTTAAAAGTATAACAGAGTTATTTTTATGAAATAATTTTGAAATATTAATGTATCTATTTTAAAAAAGAACTCCCTGAGAAATTTTGAATTTGATAAGATACAATCATTAGAATCATAAAGAAAACATAGTTTAGTGTGTACTTTCAACTAACTTGTGATTATGCTATCAACTGAATATAATGTATAAGAATATAGTAATCCATCTTAGAACAAAACACAATCATAATATTTACACTCTCAATGTTCAATTACTTAAATAATACCATAAAATCATTAGCAAATGAGACAGAGCACTGTTCAGTACTCACCTATAGCAGTAATTGGGAGCCGACCATACAGTTAGTACTGTCTCATTGAAATGCCACTTGTATCCTTCCATGACCAGCTGGTGAGCCCGACAGATCATCTCAATGTCATTGGAAACATTGAATTGAGCCACGACATCTGAACCAAATAGATAACCAGCCCCACGGGGAGATACACCCCAGCCTTGTGTATCTAGAATTGTGAAACCGATTAAACAATGTTACATTTCACTTGTTGATAAAGCCTAACTATTCTAAGAGATAATGCCTTTGGAATTCACAAATTTATGATTCGTATTTAGATACTCTGTTTGGCTCTTAGCAGAAATATATTTTAAAAACTTTTAATATTATTTAGTCTTACGATGAAGCAAAATAAAACGTCTAACAAAATCTATACTAGGAACTGGTGAAACTCTTTGTAAGATTGAGGTTCATGGTGTTGACAAATGAGTTTATGACAAAAAATATATTAATATAGTCCATAATCATCATCATTGTAGCCGAAAGACGTCCACTGCAGGATATAGGCCTCCCCCAAGGATATCCATTACGACCGGTCTTGTCCATACAATAAATAACATAGTCCATTTCAATAGAAATTGGCAATCTTGTAAATAAAGCAAATTGACCACGATTACTCCGTTCTTATGTACAATGGAATGCCAGTCCTGATAATAATTACATCTCTATGAACCCACCGCTGTTTTAACAATCTTTTCATCACTAAACCACTTTGTATATATGTTTAATTTATAAAATTGTTTTGATCGATTTTTTTTATTGCATTTGTCAAATTGACACCATCCTTTTTTTACTCATCAAAGTCTATATAGGTATCTTTGAAAAGTCAGTGTTGTACATGATGAATGTATAATAAATACTTATAACAATTATTATTTGTACTTAAAGCAACTCACAAATATTAAAAAACGGACTATAATCAAAGCATTGCTACAAAGTTAAGGTATAGTTTTCGATACAAAAGAAATAAAGGCACAGCTTGCTCTTAAAATTCGACAAACATAACTATAAGAGTAAATATGTGGAAGATTACGCCATATCAAAAGGACTAACTGTGCTTCGTCTTCCACCTTATCATTGTGAGCTTAATCGTATTGAACTCATTTGGGCTCAAGTAAAATCATATGTAGAAAGAAAAAAACAAAACAGTGAAACTGCCAGAAACGAAAAAATTGCTTAAAGAAGGGTTGGCAATGATTGGAGCAGAACAATGGAAGAGATGTCTTAGTCACATCTTAAAGGAAGAAGAGGAGATGAAAAAGTTGGATGGCATCATAGATGTAGCAACTGATGCTGGAATAGAGCCCTTTGTTATAAAAGTCCAAGGTGACACTTCAAAAAGCGATGATTCCGAATAAAACCATTTATGTATATATATCGGTAAATTTGTATAATATGTATATAAATATAATAATCAAGATTGAAGTACATATCTTAAACAGTGCTCACTTCTCTAGTCGCATAGACAAGTCTCTGTCAATATCAGCTAATCACGTATGTTTAGAAAATTGCCAATTTCTATTGAAATGTACTATAAAATGTTCTACTGAACATTGATGAATACATCAAATGCAGGAGTCTCACCAGTATTAAATCGGGTTGGTCCCAGCAGGGCCACCCAACCCTTTCGGTGACGCTGTCAAAGCCATTAGGGCTAACAGCAAAAGACAATTCGAAACAAAAAAAAAAACAGATATCGAATGTTCGTAGTAGGCAAGCTAATAAAATTAATTATATATTTATGTACCTTCAGGGTCACTCCAAAGCAGGTCGCACATGGGTCCATCATGGGGAACTTCTTGTTTGCGATCAATAGTCCGAATTTGATCCAATGTCTGTATAGAGGGACTAAGTCCTCCATGTACGCAGAATATCCGCCCATCAATGATAGCAGATAGAGACAGATAGTCAAAAATTTCAGTGCAATATCTGTTGAGAATAAAGTTAATTATTATTTGTCACAAGAACTGTGTCACCCAAAACCAGACTATCGGAATGAGGAATTTTCTTATCTCTAGTGTTAAGGCTTCTAAGATTTTATTATTAAAGCTACGTCTATTTATAATAAAAGAAACAAAAAGTATTTGATTCACGTATTGGTAATTACACAGTATGTTTAGCCCTTATAAAGGAATGTAAAAAAAATGCATTCTACCTCCATACTGTGATTGAGCCATATTTTCTTATGCATTCATCATAGAATCCATATACTTGAGTAATCTGGCGTGACTCATGATTGCCTCTTATCAATGTGATGCGGTCTGGGTAACGCACCTGCAACACAAATATCTCATTAAATCTTTAACTATAAAGATACATGTATATAAAAATTAAGTATGTATATATTTAATAATGAAACACTTTCTGTTCACTTTAAACTTTTAAATACCTTTAACGCAAGTAGTAACAGAAATGTTTCAACAGAATAGAAGCCTCTGTCTACAAAGTCACCCATGAAAAGATAGTTTGTCTCAGGTACATCTCCACCAACTTTGAACAGCTCTTTGAGGTCATAGAATTGTCCATGGATATCACCACAAACCTAAAATATATTAAAAATAACTAAGAGATTCAATATTAACTAAGGCAAACAAAACATTTAAAAGGTCAATAAAACTTAACCTAAATCAGGTTTATATAATTATCTCTATGCAGACAAAGGAGATGGAGGAAGTGGGTTTTAATTAGGAATAAAATATCAGAGAATATAATTTGCTATAAAACTATGATTTCAAACTTCCACGAAATATGAAAAGTTTAAATAGTCTAAATAAAGGTAAGCAAAGTGTAAGTTTCATTGGTTGGTAAGAGAGAGAACATGCCAGCATCGCATTTAAGATCATGTGAGAAACTCTTCACCGTTTGAAAGAAAATATAAATGTATTATGAATATATATTTTTTAAGTGAAAAGTGGCAAACGAGCAGACAGCCTGCTTGATGGGCAGCAGTCATCCATGGATATCTGCAATATCTCTATTGTGGATGCTTCGTCAACCTTACTTTTTGAGGAAGGAAGGAAATGACAGGAAAAGATGGGAACAGGGAAAGGGCAACTGGCTCTCTCACTCATCGAAGTAGCCATTAATGACTACTTCATGCCGAACTTCTGTAAGATGGTAGTGGTACTATCTAGATGGGTACTACCCCCGTTGAACCAGCCCATGTTTGAGCTCTAGCTACTTGACCACAGCTAGGCTTATAATTATAATTTATTAAAGTTCAACATGTGGAATAGAAATCAATTTAAATATGAAACTAAGAATTTTGTTATTGAATTTTCATGACAAAAATATTATACAAAAGAAATTAACAAGATCATAGGGAAAGTAGAAATATGAAGTTGAATAATTGAAAATACAATATAATTTTATTTTGCAAATTGTAAAAATCTAAAATACTCTCAAATTAATATTATGAAAAATTTAAAGACTCACTCTTTCAATTAGATACTAAAAAGGCAAGCTCTAGAGGAAGGAAACATTGTTATAAGCTAATAAGACATTTTATTTTACTAAACAATAACTTTGTTAGGTATTTGAACAATTCCATACGGAGAGTTGAACTTTTTCAATCTTTAGCACAAATGCACAATTCCAAACTTTATGGAAGACTTGTACATGGCGCGTTTAAAATTTAAAAAATTATAAACTTATCTTCTAGTTATTTTAGGAAGGTTTGCCAACTTATAAGTATACATGGTATTCAAAATAAAAAATGTAGGTTTTAACTTTTTGTTATTCTCGTGAAGGCTGTGGCAAAATGCGTGTCACTAAACCAGTTGTAATTGTGTTTAGGAGATTGTATCGAGGCTTCTGTGGTTTAAATATTTTAGTTATCATGTGGCATTTCATGGGGTTGTGGGGTTCCAATGCCATCAATGAAAGCAAAATCATTCATGTGGCACTTCATTATCATGATGTGGGTAACCATTAAAATCAATTGAGAATCCTACAAAACCCAATCCTTAAATCTTTTGGATGAAGAGATGAGTGATATTTTTTCTTTTGAAAAACTAAAGTGAAAACCCTAATAGAACATTTAAACAAAACCAGTTATATGTCTATTACATGACATTTTTTTAACTTCTTTAAAAAAGGTAATAATTTTTAAGTATCAGTCTTTTTTGGAAATACAGATTATTTTAATACTCCATAAAAATAATTGTTTTTGGAGTGTCTATAAAGTCTACTCTATTAGCTGAGGAAAAAGCCATAATGGAGGTAAACAACTCACAAGCCTCATTACAAATCACACACAAACTAAGTTTTATATCACAATATAAGTCTTTGTTACAAAACAAAGAGGGTAATTAAAAAATACAAATGTTTTAAAAGGTTGTTATAATAAATTATCAAAGATTTTGGCTATGTATCAATCTAATTATAAAGATGTGATTACTTGAACTGTTAATGGAATCTGACCTTAATGAAGGCTGTAGATTTCATTGAGGTCACATCTATCAAATAAATTTCATGGGTTTCTATTACGAAAGTACTAAGTAATAATATAAAAAATGTCTCACAGTCACAGGGGAGTCAACTCGTTGGACGTTGCTTTCTTCGACTAGGATCTCGCGGGCTTTCGCACAGAGGGCTTTAACCTCTGCCTCCAATATTAGCTTACATCTTTTCAGCCTTTCAATTTGACGATCCAAATCACTCGTATCAGACATGTTCGCAAGATATGAAGACCTAAATCAGAATAACTATAGAACGTTACACAAAAGGAGGGTAATTCCATGAAAATTCAGCAAAGCATTCGTGTCAATTATGCGAACATGAATGAATACGTATACAGTGCAAATAACATGTTTTAGTTTTAAATAAAACGTACTAATAGATATATTATAACAAATTAAGTTTATTACCTTTATTAATAGAATTAACTCTTATTTCTGTTTCAAACAATCGCAAAAATCTCCAGTACTCGATATTACCACAGACAAGGATTTATTTAAAAAACAATGTTGCAATGTTTAAAAATTAATGTTAACCTATTACACGAATAGTTACAGAATATAGATGTAACTTAAGTGTAATATGGAAGAGAAGAAAATAATTATTATAATAAAGAACACTATTATCTTGCTTTTACTCTTTTGTCTTTTACACAATTTGTTACTTTTGAATAGTTAACAATTTTAAAAGGTGAAGCTATAAAAAGTTTCCAATTATTGTTTGGAAAAATTTAGTATACAAATGTTAAATATACAATTTGTTACTAAAACTTAACATTATAACCAATTTATACTAATGTAATATCTTTTAATAAACTCCTGAAGTCATTATGGAAATAAATTCGTTAGTAACTCTGCGCGCGCATATTTGATTAAAGAAATAGTTGACCATAGACAATGTGATATGTATTGTATAGTTGTGTGGGTGTGTCACAATATTGTGTTGTTACTTGTTCTACTTGTCAAAAATCAAAATATATAGTTTCGTTCTATAAGTGTTAACTTTACTCGATAACCGATTTATTAATTATTTTCACTAAGTGAACTGAGTTTTGTTGCACAGTAGTTATCTCCAATATGGGAAATATTCACACCGTCGGGCCTAATGAAGCACTTATAGTATCAGGTATGAATTGAAATGTTTTCCTCATATGTTTTAGTTATTTTTAAAGATTTACGAGGAAAAAGATAACAATAAGTGTCATCGCTTAATTAATATGTATATTTAATTTTAACTTAAAGGAAATCGTTTCAGCTACTATTTAATATATCGCAAGGCTAAAAGGTGTTTTAATTAATAATATAGCTTTGGTCTATTAGTGTTTATGGCCTTGAAGTGCCTATTGTTATATGAAACCATGTTTATTTTTCAATGTTAACGAATTCTGTAAGTGTAATTCACAGGAGCAAGTTATGTTTATGTTCTTTTATAATGCCTAATTGCTATTGATAACAATTAAGATGACTAATGCGGAGGGATTTACCGCCTTATCAGTTTCAGCTTTTAAGACGAATATTTCCGAGTAATCAGATACGATGAGCATCGTATAATGAAACAGCAACATATAATAAAAATATTATCTAATATATTATCCTAAAAATCTAGAGCAGACCCCATGTACGTTTTATTAAATCCGCGCCCTTCTCCCCTATCATAATAGCGGGTGCGTTAGTGTGTGCTACTATTGTTTGAGGTATAACCCCTGAGTCTATAACTCGTAGTTTTTTTATTCCATAAACTCGTAACTCGGGGTCGACAACTGCTTCAGGGTCTTGCGGGGGGCCCATTTTACATGTCGCGATTTGGTGGTGAAGTGTTGACGTAACCGTTCTAATAGCACACTCCCAATAAGCGTCACTGTTAAATTGGTATGACATACAATTAGGGAATTTTTTAGTATGTAATGTAGCTCCATATTTTTGATAAGGCGGGGTGTCTACTAATCGTAGTATGTATCGAATAGCTGCAATCATGGTCGCTACGTCTTTAGGATGTGTTAAATAGTTGCCGTAGAGATTTGGTTGTTCAAATGGATTTTTAGATTTTAACTTTAAGTGTCCTTTAGATTTCGGATGTAAAAGCATAAAAAGTATTGTAAAACTTTCTACATTCTCTATTGGTCTATAAACGTCATTGTATAGCCAATCTGCCATTCTTATCCCCCGAGCTACTATATCGCCTTCGTCTGACGCCAGAGAAGCGCAGCTACCCAAGAGTTCAATGTCAGGATAATCACCAGGTTCATCAGATACTTCTGTTTTAATATATCCTAAAGTTTCTACTCCAGCCAAAGAAGACATCGGTCCGTCGCCATACTGTGTGTACTGGACAACATTATCCAACGTAGCAAGTTTTCTTTCTACCAAAGTCAATCTCGTCGCGTTCAAAGTGAATGCTAAAGCCGGGAAAGATATGTGGTCGTATAGCGATTCTCCAACTCTAAGATCTTGTATAACATCAATTCCCATGCTTTGAAGGTGGTCCCTGGGTCCTATCCCTGATAACATGAGTAAATGAGGTGATTCGATGGGGCCAGCACTAAGTATGACTTCCTTTCTAGCTGTTATATTATACATTTTTCCCTCCCTTTCGAACTCCACACCGATAGCCGTTTTTGTGTATGGGTCTATAATAACTCTTGTCACTCTACTGTTCGTCAAGATGTGAAGGTTCTTTCTTTTCTTGTTATTGTGAAGAAATGCTCTTGCGCTACTCGCTCGTATTCCTTTACTTATTGTTGCTTGAATGTAGCTCGAACCAAAACTGTCTGGGCTGTTATAGTCGACTTGTCTCTGTCCTAATAATTTTGCAGCGTCCATAAATGCTTTTGATAGTTTTGATCTGAAGAAGATAAAAAAATATATATTTACATTTATAAAATTATAAATGTTATAGTTATATAATATACATTGTATACATAAAGAAGCATGTGGTATTTGATTTTCATAGATTTTATGCAGTGGTAGACTGAAATAAATTGTGTTAGCTGTTTAAAGACTCAATTGGTCGTTTAATTGAATTAGTACAGGTCATACCTAAAAGGAACATCCTCTACGCTCAGCTCGCCATCTTTCCCGTGCCACGGGGATTTGTTTAATCCACGAAGTTTTGCTCTCTCGGATTTAATGTAATACGGGATAACGTCGTCGTATGACCTACAACATTATAAATTTAAAAGAAATTAAATACAAGCAGTTATTTAGTATCCTATCCTTCTATTCCTATCATAATGATCACAAAGCGGTTTCTACAAAAACATCGCAATCCGTTAGTATAAATTATTATTTTCACAGGACTCACAGGATATTTAAAAATATATTTTAATTGTAAAAGTTTTTCATTAGAATTATTACAGTCTTTAAGCTGACATTTTGATTTATTTTTTGGTAATTATTATAGACGTATTAAAGGTTTGTGGGATCGTTGTAACTTAATTAGAAAAGTTATTCCAGATTATTATAATTTACCATCCATAATTTCCTTTAGCGGCTATTCGGTCCCAGTCTTCCTTGAATCCTCTTGTGTAAATCATATAGTTGACGACGCTTGTGCCACCGACTGCTTTTCCTCGTGGCCAGAAACAACGGCCGTTTTCCATACCTTAAGTAAACAAACAATTGAAATTGTCATTTTACGATTTCTAATTACTTTATCTCGATTCTTGGCTTGGCTGTCTACAAGTTAGTCTTCCAAAACAATTGTATATTATATTAGCATTATTTTAACACATATAAACTTGAAATTATGATAGAAAAACTCGGCATTTTATCGTTGAAGTTGGCGTCGTTATTTCGATGAGAATTCAAGTAAATATGATGTACATGATGGAACTTATCTCAAATAAGGTATAAAGTATTAAGATAGCAGGATATTAATAGATTTATACATAGAAATACCGTAATATGTTCTAGTTTGATTAGCATTATATTTATTGAAATTCTATTGAACGTATTTTATTTGAAAGAAGACAATTTTTACAAGTTTTGCGACTGTATATAGTATGAGACATGAGTGTTATTAAAAGGTACATATTACTATGAAAATTGTAAAAAAAATATGGGTTAACCCGTTGTATTGGCTAGACCAAACATATTTTATTTTGTAAAAATATTTTAAAAGAATAAGAATTTAAAAATAAAATTAATTATCTAAATATAAGTGACATAATATGCTTAATTATTCCATGACCATGTCTGGATCGCGTGACTTTGAACTGACTTCCTATATAAGAATATGTTTTGTTATTATATATGTAGGCCTGTGGCAATATGAAAATTAAATTAATAAAAATTGAATCAAATTATGATTGAACTTTAGAATTTATTCATACTTCCTTGTCTTATATAAAACATTTTATTCTTTGAGCTTAATTAAGGATATCTATAAATAAATTTGTTTCGTGTATTAATTAATCAAATGAATCATTTAAATCGGATACAAACCCATGCATACTCCTGGCTGATACTCCATGAGGTAAGGCCATACGTAATTAGTTCGTTGTAACATTGGTGCCAGAATGGGTACTCCTGTGAGAATAGCCTCTCCTTGGCCAGCCTCCAGAAGGAGTACCGAGACTTGTTTTCCTTCACTCAGTCTCGAAGCCAGTACACTCCCTGCAGATCCTGCTCCTACTATAATGAAGTCGTATTCCTTCAAAGGACCTTTGAATTCTGTAATAAAATATCCCAAATGTTGAGTAACTAGACAAGCTTTTCGTCGCTTTAGGCTTTCTTAAAGTTTTTTTATTTCGTCATTAGTTACCTATCCTTAGAATCAAGTACAAATACAAAACTGCGACAGAATAAATTTTATTTCAATTATGAAACTGTATACAAATAGTTTTGTTTAAAATATAACGTTATAAAATATGTATATGCACTTGAATTTTCTGAATTCTAAAAATAAACGACTTGAATAATTTTTTAAATAGTTTTATTTTATTAGGTTTTTTTTTTATTAATTGAAGTCCGTCTCATATTCATTAAAACTAAATTTATGTATGAGTCAAATTATTAAAACATCTTGCTCCTTAACGGTATCAGATGTACCTTTGGATGGCCTGACTTCAACTTTTATAAGCTCCGAGTTCATTAACCTTGAAAGATCACGATTATATTATGTATAATATAAGTATGTATACTTATTACATATACATATACAAAAGAGCTTTGCATGTTAAAAATATATTACTTTATTCCTCTCTCTATATGTATATATACTTACATATACACATTTTTTTTCCTTTTTGTCATTTAAGTACTGATAATGAGAATTATAAATTATTTAAAATTCTAATTTAAAGTAAAAAAAAAATCTTACCTTTTGGCAGTTCGTAATTATCTTTGAACGATGCAAATATATTTGGTGTGGGCTTTTCGAACTGATACATTGGAGTTTTCAACATGACATCCAAAATTCTGCTTTTCAAAGGATATCCAGTTTGAGGAAAATGATCATCACAGTAGTTTAGACATGGTTTTGGTTCTGAATAATTATTGCTAAGAAATATATTATTATTAGATGTCATTGCACCTTTTATTAACACAATGTACACTAACAATGTAGTCCTCATGTTTTATTATAATCAACCCTCACGTGTTGAATGTCAAAAAGAGACTGAGAAATCACATTCGAATGTTTAAAATATTTACTCGTTTGGTTTATTTTACCGTTACATCACATTTTTTTATTGTTAATAATTTTAAAACAATTATACAAAAAAGTTAATACTTAAATGTGCCGTTATTCCGTTTCAACTTAAGTAATATTAATGTGTAAATAAACTTTGATTAATCTATAACAAATTATTAAATTTGGTGTGTCTGTTTGTAATAGTAAAATAAATGCTTGTTATGGACAGTACATAACTGCAAATGCGGTACATAATACATATCAATGTAACATTTGTAGAATTTGTGTCTTTCTCTCTGTATTCGGCTGGATCGATTTTGACGAGTCACTGGTACATAGCTGATCTCAACTAACTAACACAAAGAGACTGAGGTCACTTTTATTTTAGTAATATTATTGTATTTCATTAATAAATAATCAAAAGTTAATATTCCGCGCGGACGAAGCCGCGGACACGACTAATTAATTTATAAACCGACATTGTTCTTGTTTTATTATTTTGATACTAAAATGTTCTTAATTAAATGTGTTTCGATAGAGAACCGAGAACAATAAAGTGAATCTGGATTTATTTTTAATAAATATAGGATAGGTGTCAGTGGTGGCCTAGTGGTTAAGAGGCCCGCCTCTCGTTGCTGAGGGCGCGGGTTCAAACCTGGCAAGTACCCATGTGATTTTTCGAAGTCATATGTACTTTCTGAGAGTATTTAGACATCACTGACATACGGTGAAGGAAAACATCGTGAGGAAACCTGGACTTATATAGTTTCACAATTATAAGTTTGAAATCACCAACCCGTCTTGAGCAAGCGTGGTGTTTAATGCTCAAACCATGTGAGAAAGAGGCCTTGCTCAGCAGTGGGCTCTGATAGGCTGATGGAATAGGATAGGTGTCATTTAGGACCACTAAGTGATGCTCTAAACAAGTCATTTATTGTTTGACACCAACTAGTTTAAGGATTTCGTATGTTTTACTAGTAACCGTCAAATAAAATCTATCTCATTCTAGTTGTTTTGTTTGAAGGCACTTCAGAATCTATTCGATAATAAATTTTTTGATAATTTTTAGTAGTATTTTTTTTGATAATTCTAGTACTTTATTTTATATACAAACATTCAATAACAATTTTATCTACACGAACAGGATTCTTTCAAAGTTTTTAGTATTAGTTAAAATTCTGTTACATATAGGTATTGACTTTTCTTTCATTTTGGTATGGTTGCGCAGAAGTCCTTTTTTTGGACGGTAGAGTAATAAATATTTATAACCTATACGAAGAATTTTTATCAGAAATTTTCGCATTTGCAATATGTATAATATTTTGTTATAGTGACTAATTGTTTATAACTGCAGCAGTACGCGAATGTAACAAAACGGGATTAATGTTCTTATATGTTTATTATCATGACCTTTGTCTAAAGCGTAGTTTCCGAAAACAAGGATAACCACTCCATTTAAAAAACTGAATAGTTTGTTAATTTTTTTGCCTGGCAATCCTAAAAAAATCTTAATGAACTACTTAAAATTTTTAAAAATAAAATGTAAATGAAGATGATATGCCGTTTTTTTTAAGTCTTATAAGTTAGGTACTAAAATATTTTTCAAAAGATTTTCTTAATATTTAAGGTTTATGAAAGTATGTTTTAATGATGATGTTGGCGATTTATACAACAAATGGCTAAATAAGTTAATTCTTAGAGCAAAAATTATTATCAGATGGATATAGGATGAAGTCTGAATATTGTCGTTTAATCATATAATATATAAAGCTTAATAAATTTAACGATATCATGATCCAACTAAACTTTTAAATTAAGGAATACTTTTTAAACTGTTACATTTAGAGTCAGTTAATATTAATACCTTCACATTAAATTCTTTAGGGCCTTGTTTTGGCCTTGGAACTAAATTAATAAAAAAAAGGATTTAACAAAGAGACATTCGCTTTGACTCTATTTTCGTTTATACACAGGGTGACTGGTGAATTACTATCAATATTTAAGGAGAATACTCGGTACATGATGCTCATTCGAATTATGTAAAAAAAATAGGTACTTAATTTTTGACCAAATTTCCGTATAAATAAATAAAGTGTGGACACGTTCCAAGTGTTCCAAGTGTGGACGAGTGCGGCGGCGTGCTGATACAACACCACGCCGCCGCGCGCGAGTGTGTGTGTATGTATACCTAATCTGTAGGGTGTTCACACGATGCGTAATTAATTACATAACTTTTGATTAACTTTACTTAGAAGTTTATTAATATTTATGTTATATTAATTTTTATTTTGTCATATATGATCGTCAAATATCACGTCCTCAAGTATCGATAGTAATTCACCAGTCACCCTGTATATGTATATTTTATTTGGTGAGGACAAGTTGATAAATGGTTTAAAATGTTTTTACGTTTTATAATGTATGAAAAATATTATTTGTATAGATGCTGAATGCTCGTTGTGAGGTCACTATTGTTTCATCCGTTTTATTAGATAATGAACACACTTTAGCTCCCTATGGTGTCTCTGTCATCACATTACAATATGATACTGCAATTGACGATATTAATGTGTAGATTATAATTACGTAAAGTCAATTAATTTAATAAAGCATTAAAAATTCTTATGAAGCTCAGTTTAGGCTTAATATTTTTTGTTACGAGTTATTATTATGAGATATTTGTAAAAATAATGAGATGATATCAGTGAATTCTCGAATGATATTTCCACAATTTTTTTTGTCGTATGAGGACGGTGTTATCTCAATTTATTAAGTACAAAAACTGTATATATGTGTATCAAATGGGCTGTTCCGATAATGCAAGGATATTAGTATAGATATAATATGTTACACATGTTTGGGCCTAAAATTCCATAACAGTGTTATTACACTTTATATGTCGCTTCTAGGTGTAGTTTTTGATACAAAGTGTATTTGAGTCTATTACAAATGTTAATTTCTGGGTACGAAATTTTATTTTGTGTTTATATTAAGTACCCCACTTATGTATTTAATTTTTAAATAGTGCGTGATATATATTTTATGTCTACAATTAAAAGTGTAATAATTTTTAATGATTACGCCATAAAAGTTTAGTTTGGAGTTTGGAGAGTAAAGAAATCTCATTCGAATTAATTAAATTTTGGTAATTATTCCAACAAACTGTTATTAGAAAATATATATGACAGCGTATAGATTTGTAGAGGTTAACATAATAATTCTAAGCGGTCTATGCTGAATACAAAATCTTATAAAAGAATGTATATTAAATCTATAGTCTATATTGTATTAAATTACCACAGTAGGAAAGTAATATTTAAAAAGATAGCTCTTAATGTTTTGCTTGCCAAAGGCCTGCAATAATAATTTTAGCATTTTCATACGCGTAGTGAAGTTGTCTCAAAAAATTATAGGCGCATATTATGTGAACACTTCTACTTTGATAGAACCTATTTGAATATTTCCTACTTATACACTTATTACTATAATCAGTACAAAATTTACTTGGTTTTTACTTATTTAGTTGGGAAAATGTTATAAAAAAAACTATACAATAATGTATTAATTAACTTACAATATATTTAAAATGAGTTATTAGTGTTACAGATATCACCAGTTTTATTTTACAAATAATAATTCGTTATTCTTATTTACATTCTACTTAGATAAATAATGCGTGTTATATTTTAGTATACCTCAGGTATCCATCGAATAGTTAGATTAAATTAAAACAAAACTTAAATCACTATTCTCATTTGAAATATACGTTCCAATCGGTTTTTAAAGCACCGATTATATTTCTTTCTCCTTTGTCTTCAACTTATTCAGTAACCAAATTTACCAAACACAATTGATTTTAAAACAAAGTCATCAAAGATATGATAAGTTTATTGCTGTCTTACGATTATTTATAATTTTTTAAATTCCATATCATTTACTATGCCTATTTAATTTATTATATATTCCATGTTTTTCTTATCATATCCGCTGCCTTATAACCTATCATAATGGCTGGACCATTTGTATGTGCTGATATAGTACGAGGAATGATACCTGAGTCAACAACTCTTAAGTTTTTCATACCTCGAACCCTTAATTCTGGGTCAACTACAGCATATGGGTCATCATCTGGACCCATGCGCGTGGTGGCTATTTGATGGTGCAGGGTCGCAGTCAATGTACGTAACGCACATTCCCAGTATTCATCTGTATCAGGTACGTACTGTAAACAGGTTTTAAATTTTGGTAGGTAGGTTTTGGCTCCATATTTTTGGAAAGCAGGCGTTGCTGCTAATGCTTGAATATGCCGGAATGATGCTACAAAGGTAGCAACGTCACTCGGATCAGTCAAATAGTTACCATACATTTTCGGATGACTTAAGGGATTATTATCTCTTAGTTTAATATGACCATATGATTTGGGATGTATCAGGAGTGGGAAAATAGACCATGAATCTTGACCATCGATAGGTCCATATGCTTCATCAAAAAGAGCTTCAGATATTCTCATACCCCTCCTCACGGCCCTGCTTGCACCAACACCACCGTCAGATAATATAGAGCCTCCGATATTTATAAGTTCAATATCTGGCACTGTAGGGTCGGGATCGTTGGAAACTGGAGTTCGGATATACCCAATACCTTCTACTGCACCAGGTGTTGAAAGTAGATTATCCCCGTGTTGTAGCCAGTCTAATATGACCTTCAGAGATACATCTCTATTCTCAATGAAACTGATTTCTGTCGTGTTCAATGTGAATACCAAACCCGGGAAACAAATGTGATCAAAAAGTCTTTGTCCTACTTGGAGGTCTTGTATGACTGGTATTCCCACGGATTTTAGATGTTCTTCGGGTCCAATACCAGATAACATTAGCAGCTGTGGCGAGGCTATGGGTCCGGCGGACAATATAACTTCTTTGCGTGCGAAAACTGTGTGGAGGAGGTCATTTCTTATATATTCTACACCGTATGCTGCTTTTGTTACAGGGTCTATTAATATTTTTGTTGCTCTACTCTCGGGTAAGATATGCAAGTTTGGTCTATTTTTATGACCATGAAGAAAAGATTTTGCAGCACTAAATCTATGTCCTCTGCTCATTGTGGCTTGTACACGTCCGAAACCAACATTTTCTGGTGCATTATAATCGACTGTTGGAGACCCAAGCATTTCACCAGCTTTAAGAAATGCCTCAACTAACCTCGTCCTGTAAAAGAGTATACAGTACTTTAGATATTTTTATATATGTATATATTTTCAACCTATATATAAAAGTAACGTTTTGTTTATTAAAATATTTACTATTATAAACAGCGTCGTTATTAAAATATAACGTTATAAAATTTTATAAGTGATAATATAGTGAAATTTATTGTTACTAAGAAAACTTTCGTAAACTTACTTTATGGGTGGAAATTCCACAGGCAGGTCACCATCACGACCTCGGTGCGGCGCCTTCTCGTAGCCCTTCAAATCAGATTTCTCCATTTCGATATAATACTTGAGAACATCATTGTAAGACCTGTGAAGAAGTTTAATAGAATATAGCCTATTGTCAGTTATACTAGAACAACACAAATTTACACTAATAACATTTTTTGTTAGTTTTTTTATAACACAATTATGCTAATTTTTTATTTAATATTAGTCCATTGCACTTGTATATTTTATTTCCTTATTTATAACAATGTTGATATAAACATTGCACTTCGAACATTTGTGTTTATAAAACTTATAGCAAAAAGACAATATCATAACTTTAGAAATGACATTTTGTGTATTATTTTTATTATACACACTTATTATTTCAGTAGTCTGTGACAACCATAATAATTAGTAATGAAACATAGTCGTATGTACAAGATCAAATTTGGGAGTGCACTCCATGATATATTTTTGGCAGATAGGCATGTGTTTGGAATACCAACAATACAATATATTATGACTGAGACATGCTTCTGCATATTAAGTTCTTAATATTTTTATATATAATTTCCTTGAAAACAGTGATGTTAAATTTTATTAATCAACGTATAGATAAATATATAATCCTGGTTTTCACTTGATATCTTTATATATAAAAGATAGTCGTGTTAGTCACACTATTTATAATTCAAGAACGGCCATACGGGTTATGCTGAAAATTGATAGAGAGACGACTTAGAACCAGGTAAAGAACATAGGATACTTTTCATGCTATTGAAAAAGTTGTTAATCCAAAATTTTGTTATACATTTTTAATTTTGAAAGTAACGCATGCGGAGTCGCGGCCAAAAGCTAGTGTATATATATTTTTTAATATACCATCCGTAATTTCCATCTGCTGCTATTCTGTCCCAGTCCTGTGGTCTGCCTCTGGTGTAGATCATGTAGTTAATGACGCTAGTTCCGCCGACTGCTCTGCCTCGAGGCCAGAAGCAGCGTTGATTTTTCATACCTTGGATGTTATATCCATATGTAATTGTTTCTTAATAAAAACCAGTTCTAACTAGTCTAACCTCGAAGTCAGTATAAATTACGAAACTGAGATTTAATATTAAATGCAATTTACTAAATTATTTTCAGGCGCTATATATGAAAACTAAAAGAAATGATTTTAAGGTGGTTTTTTTTCTAAAAGCTATATTAATTAATTTAACAGTAAAGGGGCAGATTTAGGAACGTCCTAATATAAATAATGAAAGTAAAAGTAATGTTAAGCTCAGATACCCATGCAGACTCCTGGTTGAGGTTCCATGTAGTAATGCCAAACATACTGTGTGTCTTGAAAATATGGTGCCACAGCTGGAACATCTGTTAACAGCATTTCTGGCTTTCCAGCTTCTATGAGTAACACAGTCGTATTTCTGTTTCTGGTAAGTCGTGACGCTAAAGCGCTGCCAGCAGAACCAGCTCCCACGATGACGAAATCATATTCAGAATATGGTTCTTTCAAGCCTGTTGTAGTAAATAAAGAAATTCTTATTATCAATAAAAATTTAAATGGAAAAAAGAAGAAATTCCTTGGTGACATCTATATTATAAAAGAGCTATTAATCTTTATCAAGCATGACTCAGTAGGTGGTTCTTTTTCACCTAAACGGTCCTTTATTTTCCATTTGTGTAATATAATCAGGAAGAAATAATAAACATAAGCAAGCATGCATTTTTGAAATAAAATATAAACAATCATTGTAAGTTTGACGATATGTTCGCATTGCTTAAAAAATACTTAATTAGTAACTAATATTGATTTATCTAAAATGTATAACACATTAAAAAAAAACAAAAAAAAACAACAGTGATCTTTATAACGGTATGCGGATGATATTCCGTTATTAAAAATTTCCGTTAATCAATTTCCGTATGAGATGTATGCATCCTAATTGGTTTTTATAAAAAAAATTGAAGATGTTTCAAGGAATAACGTTTTAGGCAGAGATTTAGTGTCAAAAGATTACTAATGATTATTGTTTAATTTCAGGTATGTGTATTGATGACAAATATTTTCTACCTCTATTAGTCCTGGTAAGTCCTTTTTTGAGGGTATATATATACATATATAAAGTTAAATACATTACCGAAAGGCGCTATATATATATATATATATATATATGTATATATATATATATCATTTCATTTTTTAATACGGTAGTCGCAATTATATGTAACGATACTAGGATTTGATCCTACATAATATATGTCTCAGCTGAGAAGAATTCATGTTTTTTTCCTATCAGCTAGTATTACAAAGTGGAATTTTAAATACAGTTTTACAATGCTTCAAAGGTGCTTTACTTACATACCTTTTATACAATATATATAAGTTTCTTACAATCTTGTTATTTTTATTTTTTAGTCTGTTTCATTGAACTTGTGTATCGTAATTAAAAATTATATATAAAGGTTACAACATAGCAATGTCAGATTCTAAATCTTTAGGTATTAAACAAAACTGGTTATAACTTTATAAATGTCATACTTCTTCTTTACTTAAATTGAAATTTATTTTCGAGTTTTTAATATTTTTATATATTTTAAAATTGTGTGTTATGAAGAACAATATGTAATATTTATCTTGCGAATTCAAAAGCTTTTTGCATGAAATCACAACAATCGTTACCATATATTCTTAGATATAATAGATTTTCATTTATAAGTTTTAAAAATATTTAGTATTACATATTTATAAAACAAAGTAAATCTAGATTTTTTGCTGGCAGTTTTTGTTATTTTTATATCATTTGTAACATTAAAGTCATTATTATTTCAGCAATTTTACTTGTTAATTGTCAATAATTATTCATTTATTAAGAAGTGATTCGCCTTCGCCCTTCAAAAATTACAGCATTTTCGCTAATAATATTAGAAGTTTAATAAGTAATAATAATATATTAAGTTTATTACATTTATATGGCGTTTTTATGGTTTCACATGTATATAATCACTAAATAGTTTAAAACAAAGTCTCCACCCGCGTCCTTTTTGTTTCGTTGCGTATATTTAACCTCGCAAACTCTAGAATAAACGTTCTTAATAAAAGCATTTTAATATGTTGTGAGATTGTGTATCTATTATATATATTCGTACATTTTTTTTTAGAGCAACGAGGTTATAATACAATTAGTAATAAGAATATAATTGTTTTCTCTTAATTTAATAGAGCATTCAAAAAAGTTTTACACATTTTTCAAGAGATATATTTTTCTATTCATAATGAAAAAAACAAAACATTACATCATCATTCAATCATTCATTCATTCACCATATAGTTCAAAATGGAATATTCTACATAAATTAATTATGCGTATTAATTAGTGCAGATAATATTTTTCGCAGTGAACGATTTATAAAAATGCAGTGCTCGTAAATAGCATATTAAAAATTAAAATGCTTTTAAATAAAATATTTACCTCTCGGCAAAGGGTATGAATCCCGGAGGAAATCGAAAAAATCTCCACCCGCGTGAGGATTCGCTCCTACTGCACTCATAATCTTGTCAACAACAGGATTTCTGTACTCCGGCCAGAACAGTTTTCCAGATCTCTCATCATCTTCTTTAATATCACTTGATACTATATTTATGCACGATATTATTAATAGAATAATTTTTGTCATTATCATTGTATCTAAGTTACCCAAAGCAGGTACTGGCTCTACTGAGGGCTAAACTGTTACTGACATTTTATATCAGAACGTTTCTCGGTTGCTTTTTATCAATCTCAAGAATTTATTCCACTATACAAGTATAGGACCACATTTGTGTGAAACCAGGTCTTGATTGTAGCTTTGCTTGCTTTTTTATTATTGTTGTTTTTTATTGTTAAATTAATTATTCTTTGTTGTGGATAAACTGTACTGTGTGAACTTTTCTGTGTCCTTGACAATATGTATATACTTGCTCAGTGGCTTATGCAAAACTAAATAACGAACAAACTGATTGAACCACTAGAATTTTATTTAGTTAATAAATTAACATAGCCACTAGAATACCGTAAATGACCCAATTATTAGTTATTTAGAATATTTGGTAGCGTTATTTTTACCATCTCACATAAATTTACATATATATATATATATATATATATATATATATATATATATATATATATATATATATATATATATATATATATATATATATGTATGTATATTTATATATATTTGTTTTGTATTTTACTTATATATTTATCAATAATATATATATTTAATAAAGATTTAATCATAAAATTCAACGTAACAACGTCGGATGCTTTATGCAATATATAATTTTCATATGATTGTATATGCACGAATCTATTTTGATAATAGCCACTATATGATGGTACATAAAGATATAATTTCGCCATGATTATTATGAAAAAAAAAAATGTTCAACATTTTTGACCTCATCGCGGTTCATTGACTCGCGAATATATAAGGGCTTTGACCCGTACTATAGCAGGACTTGTTTGTCGTACATAATAAGCAAGTATTAATCAAACATTTTATTATATTAGTAGGTCATATAAGATTTTTAGAAAGTGTGTAATATTTTAGAATAAAATCCGGTTTTTACTGAAAATTAATTTATGGATAGTCCTTTAATTATTTTGTTTTTAGCTTTAAAGTAGTGTTTTCTTTTTGATGGAATATATTTTGTTAAGACCGGTCGTAAGACTTGGAGGAGAGAAATCAAGGACTATTTAATGACAAAAAAAAAAAATATCTTATAGTGCAATCATTTTTAAGTATTAAAAGATCTTTTTTTAATTACGATCGTATATATTATTTTTATGTATGATACTGACAGAAGTTTTTTTTAGTAATTTTGCATTCCAAAGGGTCTGTTAATACATGTTTTGTACCTTTTTCGTAAACCTTTTTGGGATTAGGGTACACTTCAACGATAACAAGGATGACGTTATATATGATGTTATATAAACAATTTTTATTTATCTTGATAATTTACTTATATGCAGTACTGCTACTGTTAATATTTTAGTAATTTTAATACATACAAAACCAGCTGGTAAGATAGATCTCGTTGATAAATAAACCAGCAATGAATATTCTTTTTGAATTAGGTCTTTGTCATCCATTCAATATTGTTTGCAGAAAAAGAAAACCTCTAAAGGTAATAATGCACTTGATATATGCTATATTTTTAATGAATTACATGTCTAAGCATTTTGATTTCCTCGGGGGATGAATAAGGATGCTTGAGATTCTTTTAAAAATAATACTGCATATAGATCTCTTGTTCAAAGTAGTTGTTTGGAAGAAGACTGTTACATTATTTTATAACGAAGCAAATTAAATGACTTTGCTTTCTTTGTAAGAATATTATTTGATCTCACAGTAATTTTGCTCATTATTTGAACGATATTGAAGTGGCTAAAAATCACTTGTTATTCCATTTTCGACTTTTTGGAACAGGTAAGTTAAGAGTATTAAAATTTTCTTATAATCTCTCCCTCTTTTTCTCTATATCTATATATAAGAGGAATTCGTATTAGTTACACTACCTCTAACTCAAGAGCGGCTGTACGGATTTGGCTGAAAATTTGTTGTTAGGTAAGTTGGAATCAGGAGACGGAAATAAGATAATTCAGAATTCGTTGACCAAAGAAAAATTGAAAATAAAATACAAAATCTGTTTATTTACTGCCTCTAAATCGAAATAGTTCGTCTGGTCAGCTGATATACATTTCTAATTATGAAACTAATGTGGTCAAAGTCGCGGGCAAAGGCTAGTATATATTAAGAAGCTAAAAATTCTTGAGAGTCGATCCGTTTTTTTGGTATATACAGGGTGACTGGTGAATTACTATCGATACTTGAGGACGTGATATTTGACGATCATATATGACAAAATAAAAATTAATATAACATAAATATTAATAAACTTCTAAGTAAAGTTAACCAAAAGTTGTGTAATTAATTACGCATCGTGTGAACACCCTACAGATTAGGTATACACATACAATCACACATACGCGTGCGGCGGCGTGGTGTTGTATCAGCACGCCGCCGCACGCGTCCATTCTTGGAACGTGTCAACACTTTATTTATTTATACGGAAATTTTGTAAAAAATTAAGTGCCTATTTTTTTTACATAATTCGAATGACAATCATGTACCGAGTATTCTCCTTAAATATTGATAGTAATTCACCAGTCACCCTGTATATATAGGTATGTATTTATTTTACGGTTCTGACGTAGTTTAAACTGAAATAACGGTAATAACTCGTGACTTAATAATTTTCTTTTTTGTATTCATCTTATTTCGGGATTAAAACTGTCATATATTCAACAACCCTTTATATGTCAAGGCATGTCATGATTTAAAAATAAATTTATATACTTATAAAGTAGCTATACTTTATAGATGCTTTTGTGGTACTTTTTGAAAACATTTTTCAACTCAATACACATTAATAAATACATATATTCGAGTATGTGTGCGTAAAGGATTAATTGGGAGTTGAATCGTTTCTAAAAAAAAGATTTGGCATGACCGGATTTTGTTTACCGGAGCTAAAACATCTTTAAAGGCTTTTTTCTTTTTGGATACTCTTTCAAACGGGTAAAAAACAAAAACAGTTTTTGTACCTATATCTCCAAGTGTCAAAACAATGACGACGCTCTGTTTGAAACGGAGTTCACTTTATATAAGAATTTGTATATTACGTTTCGAGGTGAACGAATTTTTATGTTGGTAAGAATTAAGTGTGCACATATGTAAGATTTATAACCGTTAGGCTGGTGGTTTTACAGTTATCCAATTATTGTGGGGCCGTCAGAGTGAGATTAATCGGTATCAGTAATCAGTACGTTTAAGGATAAAACAAATATATAAATAAAGAAATATATGGACCAGACAAAGCATCATATCACTATTTTTTATCAAAACTTATTATACTATGATGAATGTTTATTTTTATGTAAAGTTATGGAATACCATATGATATTTATCGTAAAATTTTATATATATATGTAAAGGAAATAGGCTTATAAACATCTATATATATATATAGATGTCTATATATTCTGTCGCGTTCCTATAGTAGGACTAGTACAATATCAGCATTCTGTACAGTAGATATAATTATTTTTAATCATCGTTTTATAATTGATTTGTTGTTACAGAACTAGTAATATAATGACAGTAGCCTCGATATATGAATATTATATTTATTTTATACTAGTGTTTGCCTGCACCTCAATCTCGTGAATTTCGGAATAAAGCTGAATGAGAAATGTATAGACTGTATTAAAATAATATAATATAAAAATCAATCGGCAGCGACATCCTATATTGTGTCACGAATTTCTTCATTAATTCTATCTCAAGTGTTATTCTGATGTTTGGACTACATTACTGTAAAATTTCATGGAAATCAGTCAAATGGTTTTTGCCTGAAAAACTAACAAACATCAAAATACAAACCAACAACAATATATAACACACATAGCATGTATGGCATACAAGCTTCTGCATTTATAGTATGACTAAGACCACCGTATTATAAAATTATATTACAGTTTAATTTATTTTAAAACAATTAAATAATTACTCGTACGATTTGATACGTGAGAAACTTTTTGTTATAATGAATGGTATTCGTTGGCAATTTAATTTTGGATCATGGCAATTTTAGAAAAATAATAATTAAAGACTTTATTGTATGTGAAGCAACGAAATAGTGATTGCTTTTGAATGTAAGTGTTATGTGGCATTATAGCTGTGTAACTATTACTAAAACTAGGGCTGGACAGGCCATGGAAAATTCTGATCGGATGATTTATGGTCTGTAACCGTAAACTCTGAACGTGAAATGTTTGTAGACGTCGTCATGACGACATTTTTACTTGAACAACAAATTTAGTATTTTTTTACTATCATTGCTAGAGTATCAAAATAAGTTCTAGTTCTAGTACATGTTGATAGTTAATAAAGTTATATATAATTTTATTATTATTGTATTAAAATTACATTACATTAGTAATTTGTACGATTTTTTTTAACATGCAATATTCTTCGTTATATGATGAGTAAAAATAAAAACAAATGGGTATAAATTCCGTGTATCAATTATTATTATTGAACATAACAGTATTTATGGTTTAGAGTTTGTGTTATTTTAAGGGGAGTGTAGTATAATTTGTTTGTTGAGTCGATTAAAGAACTTGATGCTTTACTCATACCATCATTTCTGAAAATCGATAACCGCTCAACGTGCTTTCGAACATTGACGTCACACAACGTAAGGCTTATCATTTTGTTGAACAAAGACTTAAAATATTATTTCAATAAAAGAATATTGATACATTTCTTCACCTAGCTTTCCTACTTCATTATTATTCTTCTCTTCTTCGTCTTCTCTCTGTAATGAAAACCAAATAAACAGCAGTCTTTTATAAACATTCGAATTGAAACTTTATGTATATACTCCCATAGTATACAATATAGTACTTATTTATTTTTAAATATTAATGTTAATTTTACAAATTAGATAATTATAAAAAATAACCATCGTATTATATTAATATTTATTAAACATCATTCATAATCGTTTATATTAAGAATTAAAAACAATTGTTAAGTCTTCACTTAACAAAAATTTGATAACACAAATATATAGTGTAATTATCATATATATATTTTTTGTTTTTAATCTCATATGATTGTCAAGCGTAATAAATAATATAAGAAGAATCTTAATTTAAGAAAGAATTCAACTTCACACTCAACATAACATGTCAACCAAGCTTGCGAAGGGTACAATTAATTTGCCTGTAATCCATATTTATTATAATAACTACTATTAAGTGCCTTGGAGACCTTTCCTTGATTGTATCTCTACGTTGTTATTATTTGTCGAACTTTATTGCTGTATGTAAGAATGTGGTCTCTATTTTTTTTATTTTACTTTTAGTAAATGAAACCAAATTCGCTTAATGCGATAAATGTTTCTTTTATGTTATGGCTTGTTTTGTGCTAGAATCTCACGTTGCCGCTTCTGATTCTGTATAATTCCATTCCCTTAATTTATCATTGACGTGCTCATATGTTGGTATGTAACTTTTCTTGCGTATTTTTTTTAATATATAATTATATATATAAAGTTATAGCTGCGAAATTTTATTGAACATTTTTATATAACATCATAGCTGCGAATTTTTTATTCATAATATTTTAGTCTTTCCATATTTGCTTGTTACCTTTATATTTTAAGTGCCCTCTAGCGGCGAGTAAAATTATTAATTCTCTCTGCGAAATCCATTACTGTGCTATAGATATGTTTGTAATGGTTTTAACGTTCGTCGTAAGATGGAGCTGCTGCTGATATTTTGAAGTCAAAAATGTAATTGGTTACTTATATTTTAATACTTTCGGTTTTCATATATTGGATACACAAACTAATGTGTTACTAGGAAGAAATAAATTTGGTAGATTATATAATTTTTTCTTTAAAAGTGTGTATGTATAATATAAAATAATGATGCGATGCTTAGCGATGCGATGCGAGCTCATTATATTTTACAACCATTTATTACACAGATACCTTAATTTCAATGTATTTCAGTTACATTATTTTATTATACATTGAATAGACGACAGGTTTAAAAGAAAATTTACTGAACATTTGTGATGATCTTATTAGTTATTTTTTTTAAAAAGGGTGATAAATGAAACAGATCTATAATTATACTTTTTATTTGTTAACTACACACCGTGCTATTTATTAGCCTATTATAAAATAAATAAACCTTATTCTATTTGTACATATACATATAACTGAGACACCATACTAAAATAATTAAAAATTAGAACATCACAATAACATTACAACCTAAGCTTCGGGTAGTAAGGATAATTATATTTGCGGATTTATTCATAAGCATTTTACATAATTACAGTTTTGCTACAATTTTTTCCTAGGATCACTCTTCAGAATATCATAAATGCAATCAGATGCTATTAAGTGAAATTTGAAGATATAATTTTATTTAAATTTTCAAAGATTTTTTCTAATAAATGCATTGCACTTTTACTTTATATTTATTTATATTTGGTGAGGTAGGGTTTTTTGATTTTTAATATACCAAAAATGTTTATTATTAAAGTGAATAGGGGTGATCAGCTTAATTTATGTCACAGTAAGAATGCTTGTAGGACTACAATCCATCACAGCCAACAGTCTAGTTCCATTTACATGTTCTGCGACTTTCTCCCCCAGTCTTCTTTAATCATGTCTGCGCCTTTTTCTGCTATCATGAATGTTGGGGCATTTGTATGACTTGAAACAATTTCTGGCATTATACTAGCATCGATTACTCTTAGATTTTCTATACCATGTACTCTTAGTCTAGGATCTACAACCGCTGTAGGATCACTTTTGACACCCATTTTACAAGTCCCACTTTGATGGTAAATTGTAAAAGTGAACATTTGTGCCTGGCACGCGAAGTACTCGTCACTACCGAAAGGCCCATACTTCAAACAGTCAGCGATAGGAACGTCATACAGTTTCGTTTGTATCTTTTTCATTGCTGGTTGACGAGTTATCTCAATAGCCACTTTGATGCCTTCCACAATTTTTTGCAAATCTTCTGGATCATCAAAGTAGTTTGGAATTAATACCGGATGTGACTTTGGATTTCTGTTTTGTAACATAACCCTGCCTTTTGATTTTGGTCTCATCAGCATTGGAAAAACCATAAAAACTTCATTATTACCTAGAGCTGTATAGGTGTCTGTAAATATTTGTTCATCGAAACCAAAATTTCTTCGCAACAGAGGATCTGAATTTAATCCCCCACTTATAAATAGTAGTTCTAAGTCCGGCCAGCCGCTTACGTTAAATCTATCTTTTAAATCTAAAAATACTAATGCTTCGCAACCACCAGGTACAGACAACGGTCCTTTATGATTCCGCATCCACTTAAATACCAATTCTAAATGGTTTAAAATATACCCCGTAGACAGACTAAGGTTTTGTTGTTGAACCATAAATTGGACTCCACCGGCGGCAATGTGGTCCATTAAATTATATCCTACAGGCAAATCTTTCACAACTGGTATGTTAAGTGACTCTAAATGCTTTTTAGGGCCTATTCCTGATAACATGAGGAGTTGAGGTGAATTGATTGCCCCAGCCGATACAATGACTTCTTTTTTTGCTAATACTTTATAGCGCTTTCCTCGTTTCTCGAATTCGACTCCAATCACACGAGTTTTTGTTGTATCGAACAGTAATCTCGTAGCCATGCTAACTTTAGAAACGTGCAAATTATTTCTTTTCTTTATAGGATGAAGATATGCTCGACTGGAACTGTGTCTTGTTCCGTTCTTCATAGACAGTTGTAGAAAAGACACACCACTTGGATTTTGTCCATTGTAATCATTATACTTAAAGCCTAATTCTTGGGCCCCTTTAACCCAAGCTTTTCCTTTTGTTGTACGAAATGGTGCATACTCAACATTAACATGGCCGTCATGGCCGTGATATTTAGGGTCGTCAAAGGAGGGTATGTTGTAATTTTCAATTTTTTTGAAATAATCCAATACATCGTCCCATCCCCAGCCTTCATTACCTTTTGATGCCCAATTGTTATAATCATTTGCAGCCCCTCGAGTGTATATCATATAATTTAGAACACTTGATCCACCGACAACTTTTCCGCGTGGCCAATTACATTGCTGATTTTCGAAACCTGCACAATATTTTTTCGAGGGTTTCGTTTTGTATCCCCAGTTCGCTTCAGTGAACTGCAGATAATTTGCAAGAATTGGTATATCCATAACATAGTTCTCATTAACCCCAGCTTCTAAGAGTAGAACTTTCACGTCCTTTAATTCTGTTAATCGATTAGCCACAACGCACCCAGCTGTTCCCGCACCAACAATAATGAAATCGTACTCCGTTAACAAATTAACTTGATCGGGTGGTTCATTGTCTCTTTGATTCGTACCTTCTTGTAAGAAATTCATAAACGATGATATCGGGTTGACGGACTGAAGTTTGCTCGGTGATGGGAATAGTAAAACTCCCAACAGAACCTCTAAAAATAGAATCCAATAGCTCCACATCTGAAACGAATAACAAAAACAATTATAATGTTATCGATAACAGCAACTGTTCTAATTCATTTGTTTTATATAGCTTCATTTCTAAAATTAAATACAATTTAAGCAAAATTTACAAAATAGCCATGATACTTTCACCAGATCCGGATATTATATTTTCCTCAAGCAGATAAAGTTATTATTAACTTTTTTGCCTACGCTAGCCATATAATAACAATAAGGCTACTTTATTTAAATCTAGTAATTTTTATGATTTTAATAAAATAAATTAGTTATAGTTACTACTTATTACGTTGAATGTAATTATATCGAAGGGTATATAATAGGGAAAAGGAAAATTCTTGTAAATCCCACTTGGTTTCAATAACTATGTTTTTAGTCTCTTCCTTGTATGGTGACGCCCCAATAAGGTCTAAGAGTAGACGTCTGAGTGTTTTTAATATAAAAATAATGAACTACATACATTATGGTATATGATAATTACGTATACTATGTATGTATATGTAGTTAACATATACTATATAACTAAATATAGTATATATTTAGTCATTATACGAAAAAAATCCAATATGTCTATTTATAGATTGTATGAAAAGTAAAGAAAAAATGTTATCGCCTATAAACATACTATTTCGTGATTTAATAAACCACATCCATCAATTACAGGTAGTGTAATTGTTTTACGCATATTTTAAAATGGGAAACTTACTATGAGGGTTTTCCAACAACAGAACTTCGTGACCGGATATGTCCAATCATGTAATTTTATATTTCTTTAAACATTTTCTTGTCTGTGTCAGTACTCAATTGTGTTATGAGCATCAATGTGAGAAGAAACATGATAATTACGATACGGTCACTCACTTACTTCATTATATATGAGTATAAACACATACAAACATTTATAAATGCATGATATTAGAAGTTTTACATATTATTACACATTTAATTTGATAGTTAGATATATTATATTAAATTGTGATGACAAGTAAATGCAATGGTCGCAATTTCCTGTTGAAGTTCTTGAATCAGATCCTTGCCCCCTAACGGACGTTTAAAACTAACCTTAGCCTGGATAACGTATGTGAATAAAAATTGTATAGTTAGCGGGCTATTGAGGCTGTGATTATTATAATTAATTAATAAATAAATACAATATAATTAATATTGAATTAATTTTGTTATGAATACAAGTACTTACCATCAGATAATTATTGTTATATTTAATATACATATGTATAATTTTATTAACAGAGTATCTATAATGTTGGTGAAATCAGTTCTTTAATGTATTAAATTGGTAGCCTAAACTAATAAGTAGGTAAATAGAAGTAGTAACCTTCATTACCTAAGTTGCACATGTTTCAGCATTTTTTATCTGACTCTTAATGGATTAAGAGGATTAAAGTATTGTGATTTAAAAAAATCTTTACTAAATTAACAACTGTTCATAAACAACAGGTCTCGTAGATATGTTACATTCGTTGTGAAATATATGTGTAATATAATCGCAAGAACCATATAATATGCATTATCTTGGTATGTAGTAATGTGTGATAAGTATTATGTAACGCTTTGGTTTGTTCGCTTCAAGATCAAGGTTCTGTTTTATTTTCGATACATGTCTCTATATAAAATACAAGTCTCCGGTTCGATAACACCAAACCAGATAAAATTTGTGAATATGATTAAAATTTACTACATGTCTGATGGTTTGTTTCTAAGTATGTATATCTTGTAACTCGCGATGGATCAACTTCACTATCTTTGTCACAGTCATCTCACTTAATAGTGTCAACTTAGGTCTGATTAATTATAATTATATATAATAACTGGAAACGCTCCGTATTTAATGTTAAGATACGAACATGTGGTAAACCTTTGAAACCGGTTGCGTCTCTTTCTTTTAAATTTCAATCTTTACTCGACTATTTTAAATATATTCAAGTTAAATATGAATAATAAGTGTGGGTTTTAGAAATATATATTTAAATTCGTTATAATATTCAGATGTTATTTTTTAATTTTAAATTGTTTGAAAGGTTTGAAAAGTACTGCTTTTAAGGTACTGTCTGCAGATCGATTGAATATTTTTATTATATAATTAGAATATTTTATAAAAGTTTATTGTGTCATCCAAATTTTTATGCCATTAATGTTAGTGAAGTTGAGTTTTGTTCGTTAATTTTTACATTCCGTTTTGTTATCAATTACATTCAGTTGTGCAATAACTCAACCTTGAACAAGCCGACTTATTTATAAACATTAATTCAATCTAAATTTGTATATATTTAAAAATAGCAAGATCTTCTAACTGTTCGTGTTCGAGATGTTTAATGTTATATTAGATAATACAATTTATTTTAAAATAAAACAAATAAAGTTTAAATTAATTTTAAAATATTACAGTAGGAATACCTACATATATTAAGAATTTTGCACTACATTATTTGTATTATTAATTTGTGTTGCTATAATATTATATAACTACATTAACATAGTAGTCCAATGTAAGTTGTCAATCCTGTTATTTTAATAATTTGTTCTTGTTTAGACCAATGACTTATTAAAGGATAAAACCTTGATACACAAAGGGTTACTTTGTTACAACTGGGTCTATAAGCGGATAATTGATATGTGCCAATAAATGTAGGTAACATAATTGATCGTTTGAAATTAAAAAACCCTTTGCAATGTTATTACTTAACTGTAACAAAGCCAAATAAATGATCTGTTTTTGTCTTTCTTCCGATTACGTTTATTAAAATAAATTTCACCATTTTCTTCTATAATTGTGAATATAATAATTTAAAAGTATATTGTCGATTTCAACGAATGCAATATAAAGTGCATGATACAAAAATATAATAAAAATGCCTTAGCTACGGTGAACTGATTGCATAAATCCATAAATGTATATAAAAAAATTGCTTCTTCTTCTTATTGCAAATTGTTTAGTTTCTATTTTTTTTGTCGTATAATTATCTATATTTTATTGCATGCGGATAAGACGATCCGTTTATATGATTCACATGGAAGTACTTTAGGTGCATTGATATAAATTTTCTAAATTGCAAAGGAAAAACGGTGTATTACGACTATTAAAAACAATTAATGTTGCTCAACAATAATCAATTACTACGCGAGTATCAATGTTTTTATAGTCCTAATTTGCTACGAACAACCAGCAAAAAAAGTCACAAGAAATTATCTTTACACTGATGATAATGATGTATGATAGAAAAAGTTTATAAAACATTGGTACCCTTACAAAACTCGAAAGTTGTGGTAAAGATACACCCGAAATTTTAATTAGCTTAGGCCTAGACGTCACACTCCACAATTTTATCAGTATTTAATAAATTGAATCACCTCCTTCATAAAAAGTATTCGTAACATTTTAGTATAAAAAAGATATTTTTCACGGAAACTTTATTTAATATTTAGACCACATTAAAAATATATTAAAAATATTTAAACTTGTTATGATTAGATGTTGATTATTTTCTCGTTTATCATTAAACTCTTAGAATAATATCGTTATCAAATGTACTTAAAATACAATTATGTTATTTCAACCTGTTACAAATAATTTTATGGATAATACAAATATTAATTTATGTCTAAACGATCGCTAAGCTAAAGCAATGAATGAATCAATTCTAATTGGGGATTGTTTTAAACAAGACGATGCGATTAGGTTTAAGCGTTTATATATCTCTCATATAAATCGATAATTTTAGTAAGTTGAGATGTGAAAATGAGGAAAAAATTCTATTACTTCCACGGTAATGAAATAAAAGAATATTTATTTTAAATTAATAAACAACCTTAATAACCACGTAATTAGGTTTCGTTTTCAATAAGCCTAAGTTCTTGACCCCGTACTCAAAAATTATTATTAGCTCCATTAGCAAATTTATGTTTTAATGATAACATAATATGATTCATTAACAATAAATAGAAAAGTTATTTGATTAGTTGTGAACAAACCTGTTTTTATAATATTCTTAAATATATAAGATATTAGAAATATTTAATAAAACTATTATTAAATCAAGATAACAAACACCAGTCATATACATATTTAGAAGTAAAAGTGGTTAGGTAATATGAGGTAATATTTATTGTTCGAATTGTCAGAAATATAAGAATTATGAGAATTAATATTAACTAATAAAAATATATTTATTGCTATAAAAGGTAAAGGCATGTCGGTTTTGAATAATATTACCATTTTTATTAATGGGTAACGCTATGGTAGAGCTATTAATCTAACCTCAGTGAGATCTACTGAACCACACTGGTAAATATCGAATTATACTTAATAAAGATTTAAAAAAAATTATAACATATTTAAGCATCTTTTGGTAGTTTTGCCTCATTTAACACTAAAAATCCACTGCTACTACCGATTCTCCTCAATGAGGTTACAAATTTATTGAGGTAAAACTTTGGTCCTTCTATCTCAAGAAGCAAATAGAATTTCAACTCGGCACGAAAGACTTCTCTTTTACCGAATGTGATCATCCAAATTTATATGCTGCTTTTGTGTTTGTTGCTGTGATTTCAATAATAAGATCCGCGTAGTTTGCTTTTTTACTTTGGAAGTATACAAATTGTTTTTCTACAAGCACTGTTTACCACCTGCTAGAACAAATAGAATTTTTTCGCAGTTTTTACTTTTTTAAGATTATTCCTAATTTCATAATTTATAATCTCTAAAATTCGCAAACGCTAAGTAATCAGTTTAGAAAAATCGACAATGATGTTTTCGATTGAAGTAATTTAGAAACTGTCGTATAAGAACGCAAGAGTTGTTAGTTAATTTTACAAAATAATAAATTTTAATATCCTCATAATAAAATATAGACCCATTCGACGGACATAAAAAATATAACAAATTAACTTAAAATTAATTAAATTTGCTTCATAATATTCAAATTATTTTCTCTGTACATCAATGGTCGAATTCTATTGAGGGAAAAGCAAACTTGAATTAATAAATAAATTATGGAAATATCTCGTTAAAAACCTTCGGTGGACTTGTTTCTTTTAAAATTAAGTTATATGTATATAGTTGTCAATCGCCATTTATATGTAGTTCAAACGCTAAAGGAATGTGACACTCTCATCTTTATAACTTTTTCGTGTACAGTGATATATTTAAGATGTATATTATTTTATTTGTTACTTTTATGTATATTATATACTAATAAATATTTGTATTTTTTTTTTGTTTTTTGTTTTTTTTTTTTTTTTTTTATATATACGAAATTGTGCAATTGCTTCAGCTAATATAATACGTAAGTTATTCTGCGAATTTTCTTTTGCTGTGCTTATTTATTTGGAACAAAAATTTATTTAATAGTAAAAGCGTATTGTATTAGGTGCAAATGATAGTATATTTGTATTCAATAGGAGTTTATACGTGACAAACATTATCAGGGTGTTCCCACGATCCATGCCATCCTACTTTATGTAAATAATAATAATGCCCTTTAGATAAAAGGAACATTTGAAAATATTTATTTATAGCCTAATATTAAAATTCAATTTAATGATATAAAGCTACTCTGTCCTGACTTATAATACTTGCGAATAGTTTGTATAATTTTTTAAAATTAACCATGTCGTGTGTTATTATTTACGATAAAATTTTGTTAATTATTTTAAAATAATAAGTATTAATTTTCAATATAATGTACATCATCGTAGAATTAAAAATATAATTCTGTTTGTTAACAATAAACTTACTTTTAAAATAAACGTTTAATAAATCCAATATCACAAAACAAATGTACACTCGCACCGCACTGCATTAGTGGAATAAAAGTAAAAAATCGCCGATGGATCGCAGGACCTGGCGGCTCCTTACTGCGGATAAACTCTTGACGGACCATGTTATATTGTAAAGGAGATACGACCTCTCGTTGATGACGTCGCACCATGGATTGCTTGCGCGGAAAATGTCTCACTAAATCATGTAATTGTTTTGTCGTTCTGTTTTTGCTTCGGATTTTTAAACCTTTAATATATTATATTTATAAAACAATTTCAAGAACTTTCTATGTTCAAAAATGTGTTCATTAAATATTTTAGTTTTGTGCAGGTTTGAATATTTTAGAGAAGACAAAAATGTTATAAATGTATGATTTTGACAGTTAAAATTCGTCTTCAATTTAAATCTTAAATTTTCCACGGAAAATTTTTAACTTTTATCTATAGGTATATTTTTTAGGGTCCAAACAACATGAGGTATTGATAATTTGTTTTATGATTATTGCGACTGTAGGTTGTAAGATGATCTCTGTAGAGACGATTATTGTCGATAGTTTGTAATAAGACCAATCAGATTATAATTGAAGAAAAACATGTCGTCTTGCACAGGATTTATTTTTTTATATAAATCAACCTATTAGCTCAGTAAGATTAACTATGATGCCTTCCATTCTGCCACTATCGTTGCTCGGATAGATAAATAATAACTGAGTATATAAATTAGATATTGTTAAGAAATTTTTGAGTAAAAATCTTTGGGATTATGATTTTCTGTTTATATAAATTTATGAGTTTTATTATTTATATTTTGGTAAATCTCTTTATTTCAAAAGTAAATTGTCGAACTTTCTTCGATAAAATATTTTTATTTAAAATCAGTTGAACTAAAAAAATAAAAATTATAGAATATTGCTTTAAATTTCAATTCTTAAATCTTTTTGACTCTCTATATTGCTTAATAATAATATTAATTTATATAAATAAGCCTTTATAAAATTTTAAAGTATCATTACATAATAATATTTCTATTTGCCATACGTTTTTTATACTTATCAAAGAACTATTATTATAACATTATTATTTAAGGCTCATGTATATAAAATATTTTTTTCTGTTTAGAGGCTTTTGGATTCAAAAAAATACATTAAAATATGTTTGATTAAGATAGAAATTTTTGAGCCGGTTTAATGAAATTTAATACATATATTTTTATATTATATATCGATGGGGATTATATATAATAATAGTAAAAGACAAGAAAATGCAAAACATAAAAAGCAATCTTTATATAACAGTAACTATAAAAATACTTTTGCATATTATTAAAGGAGCATGTTTTAATTTTAACACAAAGGTATAAAATTGTTAGTTGTTAAAAGCGATACGTATTCGGGAAATTTGTATGCATGTTAAATATATGAAATAAAAGATATCTTATATAAATAACATTTAATCAGGAAGAAATAGGTAAAAAGTTGTATAGAAGTGGGTCACCTTGAAAACTATATAAAAAGAACTTTTATTAGTGTTTTAACAAACCTGAATATCATATGTCTAAAACTGCCTTTGTGAATCTAGTTAAATTTTAATATATCCAATTTAAGAATAATATAGTAATTATATAAAACATGCGTCAACAAATCCTAGTATTTGATCAGTTTGATATTAGTATGGGTATACCCCAGTCTTCTTTTATCATGTCGGCGGCTTTTTCAGCGATCATCATTGTGGGTGCATTTGTATGTGCCGCAGGAATATTTGGCATTATACTAGCATCCACAACCCTTAGACCTTTTATACCGTGGACTTTCAAACGTGAATCGACAACTGCCTCAGGGTCACTACTTGGTCCCATTTTTGCTGTGCAGCAGGGATGGTATATAGTATTCGTTAGTGCCCTCATAGCACATAACCAATAACTATCTGAATCGAATTTGTGTTGTGCGCAGTGAGGAATAGGAATATCGTGAAGTTTACTCCCATATTTTTGAAAAGCTTTTGTCTGTGATAACTGCAACACTTTCCTAATACCATATAATATAACATGCTCGTCGTGACCGCCGTCAGTAAAATAATTTGGATTGATAATTGGTTTATCGTGCGGTTTATTACTTCTTAGTTTTATGTAGCCTCTTGATTTAGGGAGTAACAGCATCGGAAATACCATCCAGGTATCACTATTGGCAATTGGTTTATAAACTGTGTCATACAAAATATCATCGATGTCAAATGCATACCTGTAAGCATTTTGAGAAACAATTGAACCGCCCACGAATAATAGTTCTAAATCAGGATAGCTATTTTTATTATTTGGATTTTTTGTATCAATGAAAGCAAGTGCTTCCGCACCGGTTGGAACTGTTAGAGGGCCGGTGTGATGACAGAAATATTCAATGATATTATTCAAAGTTGCAATTCTTTCAAATCTAAGAGAGTCTGTTGTATTGATTATGAAAGTTAGACCACCTAAAGCATAGTGATCTTGCAAGTTATATCCTACCGGCAAATCTGAGACTGTTGTAATATTTATTTTCGTGAGATCGTCCCTTGGTCCTATTCCGCTCAGCATCAATAATTGTGGAGAGTTCACAGATCCGGCGGATAAAATCACTTCTCGTTTTGCTCTTACTACAACTTGCTTACCATCCTTTTCAAATTTTACGCCATAAGCGCGTCTTTTTTTTGGATTTATGAGAACTTTGGTCACTAAAGCATTCTTAATTATATGAAAATTAGGTCGTTTTTTTATAGGATGTAAGAAAGCTCGACTGACACTCATTCTAGTTCCATTCTTCATAGTAAATTGAATAATGGAATACCCAATCTGTGTTTCACCATTATAATCATTGACATTTCCACCGATTTCGACTCCGGCATCAAGGAAGGCGTCTGATAGTGGGGTTCGCCATCTTGGCTCTTGTATTGTCATCGGCCCCTCAGTTGAATGATATTTTTTGTCATTTACCAAACGTGGAATTTCAATATTTTCTGATTTTTTAAAATATTTCAATACGCTTTCGTAATCCCAACCTAGATATTAATTAAATTATGTTAGAAAAAAAGTTTTACTTTTTATAACAAAATATATTATTATTTCATTCAGATATTTAAAACTGTATTCTTTTGTTACTCTTATTGAAATTTATACCTGGATTTCCACTAGCTGCCCACGTATCATAATCTCGTTTATTTCCCCTCGTGTGCATCATTGAATGGAGCACGGAAGACCCTCCTACAACTTTTCCTCTTGGCCATGCACACCGTTTATCACGCATACCCATACATCCGGCCTTCTGAAAACGGTAAGGTCAATATTAGATTCATCGCCTTGATGTAATTATTGTGCAACTGAGTTACGACTTATTAGGACTAGACATGATTGAAGTTCACCGCCTTTAATTCAAACCGTCATTTAATGTAGAATGTATCACGTTGACATTGATATTGCAGGACATCTGACTTTCGCCTCTTACTTCCCTTATGCATAGCCCCTTAATAAATAAATATATTTTTACAAATTTCCGCCCCGCACGTCCACTCGAGGACGGAGAATGTTTTGTTTAAAATTTGTATAAGCTGCAAGCCTATCGCGTAGTTGCTTATACATATGTATATTGACAATAAAGGCTATATTTATTTACTAATTAAAAATGTATTTGTTTTACTTTTTTATAAAATTTTGGTATATAATTAATTTATGTTTGTTTTAGCAAGGAGTTTAGCAGATGTCTCAAAATATATATTACTAGTGTATAGGCGGTTTTTACCATTATTTATTAAATATCAGCCAGTGACCTTAGTAAAGCCATTACTCAAACCCGACATGGCAGTTAGCAGTTGGCTGGTATGACGACGTTCAACATAATACATATATTTGGGATTTGATCTATACTGAGAAACTAAAAGCTATTTTTAATGCCTCATTTCCGCGTCGATTCTATATAAAGAATATATGATGTCTGATAAAAAAAAGAAAAAATACACAAGAGCAAGTGAGCGAATTGGTAGTTAATGTAATCGAAGTAACTTGAACTTCCTATTTTTGTTTTACTGTTTATTTTTTTTAAGACCATAACTGGTATGAATAAATTAAATAATATAAATAAACATTCCATAAAAATATTTATTTTCTGACAGGTTGTATAAAAAATGTGATTTGAGAATTAAATATTGTACAAGATTTTCTTAAGGAATAGGAAGCGGAGGAAATATCGATCCACTTTATTTACAAAAAATAGTAAATTAATAATAATCTCTTTTTTAAGTTTACATTGAGATAAAGATATTTAGTATATGGAAAGGTATTTCTGCAAAAAGGTTTCTTTATTTTATTTTATATATAAAATGAGTTAAGGAGCTTCTTTCTAGGGTTCGCTATTTTTTATATTGTTTGTGTTTATGCTCAGGTCAGCACAATTAATGAGAAAAATTATATACATTTATCTACACCGAGTGTCATGTATTTGTGATCTTTATTTAAGTGGAATTAAGGAGAACTCTAATAAAGGACTGAATTCATTAACGAAGTGTACATTTTCGTCTGGAGGTAGAATTAAATTCAACCTTACGAATTGTGATTAAAATTCATAGATCACATTATTTCATTGCCATTTAATTAATTAGAATGTATCCAGCATTTATCCTCACAGATCAGAAGCTACTAATGCTTACGTCAATTTTCATGTTTAAAGATTTTTTTTCGTATAAAAAGTAACACATTTGTTCACTGAACATTATATGGTAATTTGCTTTCCATTTCAATTACTGGACGTCTTTTGTTATTTACACACAATTTAGGACACCACTATACATAACAGTTTAATTATAAATATTGTTATTAGTACAATATTATTTAATAACAAAATTATTACATACAGACCGGGATATATTTATAAAAGAATCACAACAATTATATCATCTTAATAATGTATATGTATTTTCCTTACTACTTTTGTGATGTTCGTTTGTGGAATTTTAAATAGTCGAGTGAGCTTGCTGACCCTTGCATAGCCTTGGCTGATACATTATTTGAATTATAATAATGGAAGGGGGGATCTATTTCTTAAACAAATGTTATTATCAAGTAATATACGTCGCATTTAAAACTATAAGACATAATTTTTCGCACATTAACGTTTTATGCGTTGAGTGTGTGTTTTAAAATAAAAATTAAACGATGAAACTAATTTAGAACATGTCATTGTGTCTGAATTCTAAAGAAGACTTAAGACTGTAACCTATAGTTTTGTATTTTTACTTTAGTGAAAATTTGAAATCATCGTAAATTTTGAATATGTAGTCTGATTTAAATATTTGTAACTCATCAAAATACATAAATCATTATCAATTCCCAGTTTACTATAAAGAATATAAATAATTGGATAATATTTTTTTCATTTAATAAAAAAAAGTGATGAAGTTTTTCATATAAATAATATTGAAGTTGAATATAATTAACTTTTTTTGTTTTTTTTTGAAGGGGTTAAAATAATAAAATAATCAATCTTTCAAGTAAAAAAAGTATCGCTTTTTTGAAACAGAATGTAGAAAAAAAGTTTAGCAATAAACATTAATTTTAACAACGGTCTACAATTAATTAATATTATATTATTTTTTTTTTACTTTCCAAACATTTGGAACCTCTTGGTTTTTCTTTAATAAGTCTTATATATATCTCCCATTATTTTTATTTTTATTAATAATGTTTTCCATTAAACCAAATATTATTTATTTATAATTATTAAATTATTGCAGTTTATAAATGAAACAAAAAACTATGGTGAACAGTCTATTCGTACGAGATATATTATGTTACTATAATTTCAATTGTTAACTATGATTTTTCTAAGTCTTTTACATATGTGCAAGTAAAGTTTTCTGTGGAGGTTGGGAATTATTTTTGTTTTTTTTTTTTTTAGAATATTTTTGGCACCTTTACAGGTTTTTCCAAATTTTGACCGCTATTATACTTACTTATCTTCCATATCATGTAACTTACAGTTCTTTTAAACGTTCGCAGTACCAAAAACCTAATAAAAATATATAGCCGCATAATAAACTAAAAATATTATAAAGCAAATAATTATTTAGAATAAATATTATTTATCCACATCTATCTATATGTATAACAATGGATTGCTGTTCCTTAGTCTCGCTAAAACTCGAGAACAACTAAACGGATTTATCTTATCTTAGTCTTGAAATGTTCGTGGAGGTTCAGGGAAGGTATAAAAGCTGAAAAAAATTGATTCATTACTGGGAAAACCAAAAAAACAGCTTTTTTCTATTTCCCATACAAACGTTTTATGGACATTAGATTTGACAACTAACTAATATGTCAATCATTTTGTCGCACTTCAAAACACGGAGATTTATGGCTTACAGGTAAACTCCAAAAATATAAATAAAAAAACGTAATAGATATTTCTTGATTATAGGGAGATACGAAGTTCGCCAGGTCTTCTAGTATTATATACATATGATGACAATATTATGTAATCAATTGTAAGTATAAGAAACGACGCAAAACAATAAAGTCTCCTTAATGTAAACAAATTACTGTTATTTATTGAATTGTTTTTCAAATAAATATAACATAACTTTGACGAAAACAAAATCACGTAGGCATAAACGTTTGTTTAACAAAAATATTTAAATAATTTATTTAGAATGAAATATTCATAAACATTGATTCGTGGGTGTTTTGGAATACACGGTGTTCAATTTTTTATTTAATTAAAAACTTATTTGATAAATAATCACTGTCAAATCGTGTAATTTGCAAATTATATTTTAAAGAACATCCTGAGATTTTATATTCGAATTCAAGGAATATTTATTGATTTTAAAACAAACCTGTGAAGATTTTACGGATTTCGACTTATTTTAAAAGTTTATTTTGACAAAATAGGTTCAGTACAACCTACTTAAACAATATGTATTTTACTATTTAATAAAATATATATATAATATATAATTTAATTTGTTCTAATGTCTTTTGATTTTATAGTTTCTTTATGATGATGCAAACTAAGAAAAACCTTTTAATAAAAAATGTTGTCTTGAGTAAAAATAGAAATACGTATTAAAGTTTTTGTGACGCATTTGGCTAAATTATCTATCTGATATGGTTATTTTTGTATTTATTTTGTTATTTATACATAAGGCTTTGTGTAATGTTGTATAATATAATACCTCGATAATGTGTAACATTTATCACGTAGTACTAAGGCAATCCCTCCTACTACGATGCGAGCACGTACTGGTTTTGTAATATTTCACTTTATGATAATTAAAACGGAAATAACATTTTTTTTAAACTAAATTTAGAATCGCCGACATTAAGAAGTATTGATAATTTAATAGACTCGTAAGGAAGGGAATATGTTGTTGGTGGATTTGCCGGCGTGGGAGCTTGTTTCATTTGAAAATCCCGTTCTTGGTTTAACTTTTAACAATTTAGAACGGTAATGAAGAAAGTATAAGCTTTTTCAACATTATGTTCCGTCAAACAAATTTATTTTTTAATATTAGTCTCAAAATGTACAAAAAAGTTTAAAGCCTATTTGAAGTTAGGAACTTTAAACGTGAAGTAATAAAAGGAACGTAAAATTAAAAAAAAACTAAAATTCAATTTGTATACAATAGTTTATACTTGTTTGATTTATTTGGTCAAAGTAAGTTTTATAAACACTGTATATATTTTTTAAGTACCTAAGTATGATCGAAGCTTAAATAAGTTTCAATAGTTTGTTTATTTTTTTTTAATCAATATGACATATTATTTAAATCCATAATTATTTAATCTGTGACGTCACCTGATCTGTTCATTCATCGGGAAATTAACGAACCCATTAAAGAAAGAATATAATTTTGGAACCGGTCCATAATCGCAATATTTATTCAAAGGATTATATATGCATGTCTAGTATTTATAATTTCAATAATGCAAATGTCTTCCGCATGTATTCCGCATAGTGAAATATGTATATTTAAAAAAAAAAATAATTCCTTTTTTTTAATATATTATAAAGTTCTGTTTGTGAATCAGCATTAAGTATAGCGTTGAAAGAAGCAGGTTTTATACAATGTCTCTTTGTGGATGAAATGCTATTGAGATAATTTATTTTTTGTTTGTTTGCCTTGCATGATTTTTTGTATCTCATAAATGACACTACTAACGTATCTTGTATAGTTTTTATATTGTTATCAAACAATGTTCTAATATGGTTGCATCATACAATGTGATTTCAAAACAATATACTTTTGTCCTCTGTAACAGGCAGTGACGTAAAATAATTAAAGATTACAATTGTTTTCCTCTTGAAGGTTAATATTACAAAAAGACAGTTGGATCAATTACATAAGAATAACGTTACGTCCTATAATAATATCTGTTTAAGACTTTACAACTGAGAATTTAAAATATAACATATATTTATAATCAATGTTTGCCCGGGATGAAATATTGCCTAGAACATTTACTGGGTGCGAATTACAAATAATATCTACTGATATAATAAATCCTATAGTATCTTCATTATTTTTTTGTATTTTCTGAACTAATTGTATTTGGTCCGTGTATGTAGATGAAAAATTTTCCTTAAAGACATTTGAATCCTACGATTTTATAATGGGGTATAATAGAGATTTCATACATATTAGACAGAGTATTATGTACACAGCTCTTTATATATATGAAAATATAGCAACCATAGAAGAACACAAAAATATTATAGTTCACTACACTAGAAACGATTACCAAATAGGATTTGGAATGACATCACTGAGATAACCGAACGTTTCTTAAAAACTAAACATGTGCACAAAAAAATCTCAATAAGTTCAAATCATTCTGATAACACATGTTAGCGTTCGCCGTGATATATTAACGTAAAATTATTAATTTTATTATTAATTCTGACAAAAAAAAATATTTCCCACTTCCCCACTAACTGGTTATAGATTTATTGATATTCATCATCCGGCAAACTTCATTAATTACTTGCATAAATGCCGCATTTATGAAAGAATTTGTATAAAAATCAAATTGCAAATATAATAAATGCAAAGTATTTCCTATACTTTTTGTATTGACATGACACGTTGTAATACTTAATACCTTTCAATGTATACATATATTAAACGATATAATTTGCCGTGTCGGCATAAACAATAGCTATAAAAAGTAGTAACTCCAGAAAATAGCATTATATGAAGTTTGACGTGCTTACTGTTTTTTTTAACTTGTCCTTTGTCATTTTCGTGGTATTGTTGGATAAACCGAATGTGATTTTTTTTGTAGGATTTACGTCAATATTGTTTTGGTGCTGCTGTAAACGTTTTTTGTTTTGTTTTTGTCTTTAATAACTTACGTCTTTAAATAAACCGCATGCAAAAAAATAATTACTTGGAGTGAGATGAAACAGATGAAGCATTAATTTAATATATTAAATTGTTAATATGAGTAGAGAAACATGAGGCGGAACCATACAAAAGTGGAAGTCGAAAACTAAATTAAAATGAAACGGAGATGCAGGTCTCCTGTAATATGATGGATTTAGTCAAATGTAGAAAATACATTAAAAACGAATATTTTTAATTGATTCAAATTATCGAACATCAGATGTGCTTTACATAAAATCTTTTTTCTATTTGTTCCAAAAACATATCAATAATAAGATATTAAGAGATCAATAATGTGAAATACAGTCACCAGTTAATTATCTGTACTAGTATTAAATATAAATCGTGATATATTTACTTGAGGTTCTGTGCGATACTTCCAATTTGCGTCAGTGAATTGCAGCATTGTAGCCAAAACGGGGATATCCATAAATACTTGCTCTGCTCCACCTGCCTCTATTAAAAGGACCTGTAATGTATTGAAATTTATTGATTCCTTAACTTTGAAAACCAAAACAAAATAAAAATATTTTCCTTATGACAAACATTGTATGTTTTTAATTGAGGTGAAATGTTTTATTTTTAATTGTATAGTCGTTTATTGTAATTTTTGACAAAGCCACTGAGAGTTGAAGTCAAAAGACTTTTGTGAAATTATTTGCTAATAAAAATATGTTTTATTTTTTATTACATTTCCATCAATTATAGAATCGTTGATATGATCAATTAATATTACTGTTATTCATAATTTTATAGACAAATTAGTGCTCGAGTTAATTGTAATTTGACTTTCAGTTGGCAACGAACCACAACTATAATAGATCAACATAATTTATTTGTTTATTTGGGAATCCCTATAATGTGCCATCATTTCGCCATTATTACTTAGCTAGCTTGACCAGTTTAATTTTATATTATAAAGCCACTTGTTCACTTCTTGCCTGTTTATATTTAACTATCCTGACATTTCATCGATATCCCGGAATTGGATTGTATGTGAGAGGTATCATGACGCGTTGCATTTATTGCTTTTTATAAGATGCATTTATAGATATTTTTTTTTTAAGTTTTTGTTTTATATAAGTAATATGCCTCAGTCCTATATAATTGTTGTTTTTTTAACTAGGTAATAAAATAAATCAATAAATAAAAAAAAAACACGTGCAATCCATTAAATCCGGTCATCGACCTTTGCTACTTTGAATATTATAATCAACAATGAAGGATAGCTTATTTCGTCGAGTAGAATGGTTTCAAAAATAAATATATTGAATTGAGTGTGGTACGCCTAAAATTTGAGGTAAGAAATATCGGAAAAAACCTACATCCTTATCAACAACTAACCCCAAATATTGAAAAGAGCACGTCCTTTATCTATTAAAAATATGTTGAATACAATATACTGCTGATACTTGTTATTAAAATGATCGCAATCCCGGTAACATTAAATTGCTACATCACGTAATGCTATAACTCGAACAAAGCAATGTGACAATACTGACTGTAATATAATATGAGGTCGCGCCTACCTTAATTAATACTTAATTCAAGGTAAACCGTAATTGACCCACGCCCAAGCAAATTAGTGGCTCGTCGTTAAATTCATCTGCGTTTTATTTGTCGCCTAGGAATTAAAAAAATACTAATAACAAAAACTTTTCTATTTAACTTTCGATCGATTATTTATTTACAAGAATGTAGACTGTTCATTATTTGAGGAATTGGTTTTTTAGTTTTGTGGGTTTAGGTTTCAAGTGAACATTAAGCAAAAATTTATTTTTCCATACACTAACAGATCAGATGTATCGGACAGTATTTAAATCCATTTTTATAGAGATGTACCTTAGTAAAGCCCTGTCAAATCAAATCAAGCACTCACTTCAACCTTGGTAAAAATAAGTATTGAAATGCAAATTAGGCTGACCATTTTATATATAAAGACAAATTCTGTGAAATCATAGACTGGGAAAACCGACTCGAAATAGCGTTCTGTCGTTAATGAAGCTATTTCGTTGTCACCGAGGGACGTAGGTCGTAAATATTGGTAATCAAATTTGTTTAACCTTAAACTTGTCGACTTCGGTCAATCTGTTGCTAAGTATACAACCGGCTGTGCCAGCACCGACGATGATGAAGTCGTACTTGGGTAAGATGGAGCTAGTTTCGGCTGGCTCGCCGTTGTGTATCTCGGCTGCATCACGGAGGAAGCCGGCTATCCCATCGAAGATAGTATCCCTTCCAAAAGTTGCGAGAGGGAAGTTGCAGAGGCTGGAGAAAAGTTGACAAAAATAAATCAATGTAAACTATGACATAGTTTAAGTATATTTTTTTTAGGTACTTAGATAAATATATTCATAATATATTGTTTATATTTCTTTAAACACAGATTTTATAATTAGTAAGCTTTGGTTTTATTTTGATGTTTTCAGTGGAAATGAAATGAGATCCGAAATTCAGTTGAATATAGAGTTTTATTGAGAATATTTGGTGATGTTTTATAATTTTAATTTTGCTAAAATAGTGATATTTTTTTTTGGATATAGAGTACAAAAACGAGCAACAATATGCACGTTAAAGTATCATTTAAAAGATATTCTCAGTTATTCGTTAATGACCTTTTAAAACAAAAGCGTCTCCTTACAAATAAACTTATTACTAGAACATGTTTTTATTTTTTCTTACATCAGAATATATTTTCATAACGTTCCACGGAATTTTAGTTTTGTTAGTTAAGGATGTATTTTTGAGTTTATTTTTTGAATACAAATTTGTGGTTTTATACGTCAATAGTAAAAATTTGGAAGGCGCGCCCAAGGTTGAAACTAACTTTTGTATATAAGCATATTGTCTTCCACAATACAAATTTGTCATGACATAAATAAAAAATTGTATAGATTAAGAAGTGGCTAAAAGCACTTTCTACCATTTTCCACACTAAATGTCATTAAAATCAGGAATCATGTGGTCAAGTAAAATAAGAAACGTCAGATACACAGATATTTTAGATATCTGTATAAATTTTATAGATATTGAAAATTGTTGTTTACAAATATTATTATCTAGGAACAACGCTTTATTTAGTAAGTACATAATTTTTTTCATTTTATTTTTTTGCTATAAGCTCTACTGATTTTTTAAGGCACCTAATTTAAATTAACAAAATAAAACGTAAGAATGTTATTTTCAGTACCTTTCAGCTATTACAATTTTTGTGTTTCATGTAACCTACCCGATAAGGTATCACAATCTTATAGATGGCCTTTGTATGCAATAAGATTTGAAAAACATTTAACATGCATAAACACTTATTACAAGTATATCTACTGAGAAAATACATTGTTTTCAGTCAATAAGAGTTACTGTTAACAAGGACTTGTTTACAATTATCATTTTAAGGATTGCTTAAGAAATAGCAAATACACACAAATTGGAGTTAGTTTCGAAAACTGAATATGCTTCCAACAAACTTTATAATAAGCATAAAAAAGTACCTGATTAACACAAATAAATAACAACACTTCCACCTCATCATTCACGACACGACACTCGTTGTTTTGGAAAATCGAACATAAATAATGGCTCTACCAAAGTTATTTAAATTTATAAAATTAAATATCTGCATTACGCACATGAAATGATTTATTGGTCGCTAACTTAGGAGTTACATTGTGGTCATAGTACTTAGAATGTTATAAATATGTAGACATTATTACGCAAAAATATTCATCATAAGTTAATGACTGTCATTTAGTAACGGGATTTTAATTAGCGTTTTTTTTTACTAAAATATATGCATTTCGTTATTTTGTTTCATTGGAAGATATTCTGATAGCAGTGAAAAGTTTTGAGAGCGGAATATGTAAAAAATTATTGTAAATAAACAACAATAAATGGCTATATTTTTCTTAACTCGATATGTATATGATTCAATCCCCGGATGGTACCTAATATTTTTTAACTTAAGCGAAGAGTTACATCACCTTATTCTTTATAAACTAGTATTAGGTTTCTTTTTCGGTGAGCTATAGTGTTCATTTTTGAGCATTGCTACAAACCTAGAGGCCTTTAGTCTTTACTCTTAGTGTTCATGGTTATTCACGTTGTGAACATATAAATTATATCACTTAATTTTTATGCATATTTGATTCACGGGATTATATTACGAGTTTTTGAATGGAAGACCAAATTATAAAGTTAGTTCATCGGTTAGAGGAATTAACTAAGAAATATATTAAAAGACAGTAATGAAATGTAAATAATATTTTTTGCACTATTATAGAAATATATATTCGAATTCAATTTTATTTTATTAAGATTATTTTTGCATTAAGCGGGGTAGGATCAAAAAGATTTGTTTTTTATGTTATTGACGAAATCGAACCACACATCTGCTTCTTCAGAAATAAGTTTGGTAATTAAAATACTAACCACTACTCGCGTCAACCTTTATTAAAAAATACCTATACCTGTTTGTATAACATATATAGAGTCTTGAGAAGTTAGATAGGTATTTAAAAACGATAAAAAATACCGAAAAAAGTAAAAACAATAATCTCATAGTACTTACTTTGTTCATAATTCCTATATGTAGTTTGGTTCAATAAGTACTTTTTCCGTCAATACTAATACAATTAATCTGTCATATATAAATTATATAAAACATGATAAGGGAAAATCCCTTTTACAATTATATCGACAACAACGCTATAAAGTCATACTTGTTTATATTTCCTTTAATCACAACTATTTTATCTTATTACATATTTTCGCATTTAAATAGAATTCGGTATGTCTTGAATATTGAACATGGAATAACCACTTTTGTCGTAGCATTTAACATTATAATTTTATCGATCGTTTTATAAATTCACTTGTTTATTTTAATATATAGAATTATATACATTCCGCACATAAATTTTATACAACATAGAAAACCGGATGAATATCAAAATTTTTGTTTTAAAATATAAAACAGGTTTTTTAGAACAGCGTTTAAACTACAGTTAACTCAAATATTCCAATTCTATTGACGGACAAGAAAAAACTATCACGTAAGTAAAGTATAATAATAAGTAGTAGATTATAGAAATATTTATTAAGTAATCCATTGAGAGAACTTTAAAAAATCATCAATGTAAAATATACTTATATCAAAATTGAATTTAAAAAATGATACATTTTATTTTTATAAATAAATAGATTTATCATGGTAAGGAAATAAAAGGAATGTATTTTTAAATAAATTACCAGGAAAAGGTTAATGGGAGAAGAAGCATATAAATGTATTTAGAAAAATGAAATTGATTATCTGAAACTTATGAATCTGTATTTGCTTACTTGGATAATTTTAAATTCCTTACAATTAACTCCAGAACTCCAGTTTTTCATGAACAAATGTCATCAAATCGTTTTTCAATACGTTATGATTTAATAGAAATAATTACGGAAGCGTAAGAACAATTAAACTATGAAGTCAGAATATCAGAATGATGACTTGTCACATAAATACAGTTGGTAAATAATGTTATTAACACGGGAGCAGGTAAACAATTTGTAAGGAATCTTCGCAAAAGAAGCTACGATATAAAAAAGACGGGCACTTAAAATAAAAAAGCAACATATAAATTTTTAGTGCCTTACTTAATTTATTAGCAATTACCTTGATTCAGAACAGAATATGAATGACATAATAATTATAAATTGGCTAGTACGTACTAAATTCATTCAAAAAATAAACATGCACTTCCTGTTTTATATTTTCATTCATTAATTTATTTTCATTTGATTTATTGATGACGTATAAACAAAAAGAAAACAACGATGGAACTAATTAATAAAGTTTTATAATAAACAACAAACATTATTTATTACATGATTTGGTTATAAATGGTAACTGAAATAATTATTCGAATCGTAATCAACTAAACTTAATACTTGTTCAAATGTTACAGTCAAGTTCAGTTAACAAAAATCTTTTAATTTATCTTCAATGCCTGTGACCCCTGGGCTTGTGCAGTGCAACTACAAATGTAAAATTTATTGTTATTGTAGACTGAATATTTTGAATTCATTGTCTTTATTTTGGATGGATCATGCTAATTTCCCTAGTACCTCTCATATATTCAGGTAAATTAGCAACTGGGTAGTACAAAACAATGTCCACTGTCTAAAAATGTTGATTTCATGAATCTTATTACTATTAAGTTCATAACATTTAATGAAATATTATTTAATAAAGAACCATGAATATTTTTAATAATTGTCATAACACTATTTTCATGGGTCATTGAAGGTTTTAAAGCTTTAATTCATACCCGCTGGTGTAAAGGTACAAAAAGTATGGCACCTATCAACAAAAATATAACAAATAGTCTTACTCATGTATAACGTATAAATACATTTATAAATATTCTATTTACAGTACATACATATATTCTATTTAAACTATGTACATTCAAAGTAAGGGCAAAAAATTTAGTGAAATATTATTCTAAGGATATATTCCAGTGTATATACACGGATTCGCTTCCGATGTCGTCGTTAATTTATTTTTACCCCACTTCTCACACATAATAAATTAATCCAAATTTTGGTTATTATTTTTCACTTCTACCTATTCAACCAATCTTCTTTTATCATGTCAGAACCTTTTTCTGCTATCATGATTACTGGTGCATTTGTGTTTCCACTAACGATAGTTGGCATTATGCTAGCGTCTATAACTCTTAATCCTTCAATACCAAACACCCTCAATCTGGGGTCAACAACAGCATCCTTATCCCAGGATGGTCCCATTTTGGCTGTCCCAGATTGGTGATATATTGTCATACTTATTGATCTAACTTGACATTCAATATATTGATCGGACATATATACGTGTTGTTTACAATTTGGTAAGGGTTTCATATATAATCTTGATCCAAATTGCTTAAATGGGGAAGCGTTCGCAACTTTTAAGGCAATTTTTATTCCTTCAACAAGGCGACTTACATCTAAAGGATCTTCATGATAACGTGGATTCATTATGGGATAATCAAAAGGATTAGAACTCTTTAATCGAACGTAACCTCTAGTATTAGGCCGTAACAACAGTGGCATAATGGTCCACCCATCTTTATTTGCTATAGGTTTAAAGACAGTGTCATATATTTCGTCTTTCAGACCTAACACTTTTTTCACAGTTTGTCCGTTATCTGAAGAAAATGTTGCAGGAGCCATATGGAATTGAATATCAGGCCATAATCCGGAGCTATTGGCATATTTTGTATTTACAAAAGCAATACCTTCAAGTCCTCCTAACGTAGTCATAGGTCCTCTTTCATTTAACACATAATTCATTGTAACAGGAAATGCCTGAAATCTATTTTGGACAATACTAACTGGTTTATCGACTAGAAATGTCAGTCCTCCTACTCCTACATGATCTTGTAAATTTTCTCCTACTGGTAAATCTTTTAGTACTTTTATGCCAACGCTTTCTAAGTGATCTTTTGGTCCAATACCAGAAAGCATTAATAGCTGTGGACTGTTAATAGCTCCTGCCGATAATATAACTTCTTTTCTAGCATAAACAACTTTTTTAATACCATGTTTTACATATTCCACACCGTAAGCTTTCATTGTCGAAGGATTAATGAGTATTTTAGTAACTTGTGAATTCAGTGAAATGTCTAAATTTCTACGGGTTCTCACTGGTCTTAAAAATGCTTTAGCTGTGCTGCATCTAGAACCACGTCTTATAGTCCCTTGGGCCATCATAAACCCGGTTTGGATGGCTCCATTTATATCTCTGTTGTCATATCCAATTTCGACCCCGGCTTCGACGAAAGCTGCTACCAGAGGTGTTTTCCATGGGGCTTCCTGCACAGTCAAATAACCACCTTGACCGTGATACTGACTTTTAGCCAAATAAGGGTTCCTGTTGTCTTCAGATTTAATAAAATATTTAAGAACATCTCGATATCCCCAACCTGGATTGCCAAATGATTCCCATTGGTCGTAGTCGTATCTATTACCTCTTACGTAAATCATGTAGTTTAAAACGCTGGAACCGCCAAGAACCTGAAATTGAAAAGCTTAGAATTATAAAAGTGATAGATGTTATCATTCAATGCTCTCAAAATATTAAAGGGACACTATTAAAAAAAAAAACGAAAATATAAGAAGGTTTTCACTTATACGTCATGTCTTATAAGTAGGGTAATTAAAGAAACTTTTTTTCCTACTAAATCCGTGATACCGCACTCTAGACGTTGCAATAATGTAACCATCGTGCTCTTTATTCGGTTCACTTTTGCATTCTGGATATGGCCCATAATAATAATATGCTAAACGCAAAATTACAACATAAGAATAAGAATATTAAAAATATAGTCTCGTTATGTAATACGAGTATAAGCGAGGTTTAGACAATCTCATGTATAAATATCACTAAACGACTAGATATCTTACTATACGTGATCATAGCAGCATAGTAAGAAAATTGAGCTATGTTAAGTAGTCGGCACTCGGCTACTATACCCTTCGAGTAAGGACTGTGTAATGTGGTTTGCTTATATAATAAAATATTCCAATCACAAATAAAAATAATATGATGAAAATTTTCCCTAATGTTAGTTGTATTATACAATATTACCTTTCCTCTCGGCCAGCTGCACCTGTTGTTCTTAAAACCCAAACAAGCATAAGATGTCGGCTCAGTCTTGTATTGCCAATCCAACTTCGATAGTTGCAAATAAGCGGCTAAAGATGGAACATCAGTGATCTCGTTCTCGTCCGGCCCTGGAAGTTTTAGATACATTATATATATTAGTACGCTATTAGTATTAAAGCCGCCAATGATTTTTCCTAAAATAATAAATTTGACATTCCTTTAACGTCATATTTATCATAACCAATAAAGTACCTGTCTATTTATGCTCTCATAGTTACAAATATTTTTTTTATTATTGTTTCTGTTCTTAAAATTATGCCACATATATAATTATTATATCTATATATTATTATCAGAGTATACCCACATATATACATACAATTAAGCATTTAACATTCTTGTATCCGATGTAATTGACTAAAACGATAACTTCTTATATTTTTTAAGTCTTATATTATTGTGAAGAAATAAACAGATAAAGCCTTTTTATTGTTACAGTATTAATAAGGGTTTGATTAATTATATTATTATTATGTACATTTTAATTGTTAACTCACCACTTTCCAATAAAAGTAAATTCCAATCTTTGACTTCTGTAAGACGATTGGCAACGACTGCACCAGCAGAGCCTCCGCCAACTACTACGAAATCGTACTCCCTCCTAGGTTCTTTATCTAGGACCTTCGATTCTGGGTCATAGGAGTTATAATTATGATACGTGAAGGCCCCAAGCAGAAGTGGTATTAACCATAGACCAGTAACGCTGACTGATTTTAAGGCTGTCGATGCTAAAAGGACTTGGATAGCCATTTTTATACTTTTGGATTATTATTATTGCAGATGATAGTATAACAGTTATTCTTTTGATCTTGAATCTATACGGTGATAAGTGGCTCACTATAATATGTATTGTTCAATAAAGTTTGTCATATATCTTAAACACGGTCCGGTGGTTTGCTTCTTCGCATAGCCTTCTTTGTTTTTAAAGATGGTTGAAGCTGCGTCATATTAACAAACACAGGTGATCAATCTATGGCCTTTCAATTTTTGGACCTGAAACATATAAATTATAATTTAGTTTATGTATTTAGTTGTTAAAAAATCTAATTATTTGTAGACATAATGTGTAGACATAATAATAAAAATAAGTCACGGATATTAATAATATCTAAAAATATTTTTTCTTTTACAGGTAATTCATGAAGCAATGCGGACTAATATCAAGTAAGGTGTTTTAATAAAACAAAGTTGCAAAGATATTAATGTACTGTAACTATTACTATTTTAAAAGTACTATATAAAAATAAAAAAATTACTATCATGTTGGTAAATAAAGAGATCATTTTATAATTCTTCTACTATTTAGGTTATCTAAAACTATCAGCATTTCGTAATTTAAACCCTAATTATGAGTGAGTCCATAATTATGACACTATTATATGCGTCGTCATAACTAGAAAGTGACTATTTTAATACATATTTTATATAATCCTCTTGTGTATAAAAATTACTGAGTAATGACATTTTGAGACAGATTTATGTTCAGTGCTATAAGTTGAACAGAGAAACTAGTTTCCTTGTTATACGGAAACTGCGATCGAATTTCTAGATTAGCGAAAGTGATTGTTGAGATTAAATAAAAGCTTTTTAGACTTTATTATGGCACAGCTTCATTTGTAATAGTCACTATATTTACTAATGTTATTGTGTGAGTTCTAAATTTATTATCTTATGGAGTAGTGGTTAACTGTTGCCTAAAAGAACAGTTGTTACTTTATTTTAATAAACGCAATCAGAGCGTGACCGTTACTATAATTGACGCGTCATAGTTATGTTTATTTAGTTTTAAGTTAAACGCTTTTATATTGTATTTGGTTATTTAATGTTACGAAACTTCTTGTAATAGCTATGATCTCTATTAATCTTGAACAATGAATTTTTTTTGTTACTTTATGTCTAAGTCCATAAATCAATTTAGATTAAAACAGATACAGTTGTAAATATGAATATATTCTCTAAATACTCATACATAGATAAAGTTATAATTTCCAAACTATACGAATAGATCTATAAAGTTCTAACGTATATTTTTTTAACAATTAGTTTTAATTTATGAGTGAGTCCATGGATATTCTCACGCTTAAATTAGGAATTTTGATTATCATTAAAACATGCATTGTCTGAAGTTATCAATTATTTTATATTGGCACTGAAAATTAAGATATTCCCTTCACATACAAAATCATTGAACAGTTTAATGGTGAAATTCAAAATAAATATTTTTCAAATGAATGTCATATTATCTCGTGACTTTCATAATATAAGACATACATGATTTAATACGCTCAATGTTATTTCTTTAAATTATATTTGCATCTTTGGACAACTCATCAAATACACTTGTCAGTGCTTTATAATATTTGATATCAATGTACGCAAAGGATTTTCTTTAATAAATTATATCTATTTAGATCTAAGAACGTGTTCTGTAGAGGAGATACAAGGTCTTTCCAACATATGTTTTCCAACATTAACCATAACGTAAAAAAATCTGACCTACAAAACATGTTAGACCAGTTGTCAAATTTCAAACGTTTATTGCATGCCACAATTATTTATTAGTAAACAAAAATTATGCAATAATACAGTTATTAGGTGAAGGTCGTTTGTCGAACTATTGATTTTGCCATATGCCCTGAATGTGGTAAGTGACGTGATATTACATAATTTTTTTAAATAATTTTGAATTAATTAAGAACGTCGAAATGGTAATTAATTGCTAAAGTGTGTATAGTAAAAAAGGAAACAGATTTCTGTAAGTAAGGTGGTAAAAAAAATTATGAAGCTTAATAGTAATGTGAAATTTTATAATGTACATATTTTTCTATTGGAATAAAACTTTTGATTCTTCGGGAAGCTCTGCAGGTTTGGGGTTTAGTATTAATATCAAAATTGTTATTGATACCAGATCTTAGGAACTTTCCTTCTAATGACGTTAACATCTTTAAGTAGACTATAATTACCAATGTCATTTGTAAGACGACCCGAATGTTGCCAGACGAAAGCCCGTACATACTTTCACCGTTTCTCAACCTGTCGTGGACAATTCGACCTTCATATTATGTAACTTGTGGTAGGTCTTTTAGGACACTATTACGATGTAACATATTGATCGGCATGTTCTAATTTATTGCTAACTATCACTTTGAAAGACTTTAAATTCATCTCTCTTCCGTACTATAAATTGCGTTTTTGTTAATGTTTTTTTTTGTTTTTACGAAAAGATTATTTTACTAATGCGCCTTCTTATTATAGAAATCACATTTTATTTTCATCCGTTGACAAATAAACAAAAACGAATTATTTATGATGCATTAGGAACTTTATATATTTTTACAATTTGTTGCAATAAAATTGCATAAATATGTTTAGCTGCGTGCTAATATTTAAATTTTGTTGCAATGACGTGTCTTCGTGACCTCCTTTCTGTTGTTTTGAAATTTTTTACCACCGTTGGATTTAGAGTCTTCGCTAACAGTTTTTTTTTATTATTATTACAGCATAAAAAAAAAACATATTTTGAAAAAAAAAATAGTGTTTAAAAATCTATAGAGTTATTTAATTAAACATCTTGTTTAGTTTTAGTTACATATGTGTCATTTAATAAAAGGTTTTAGTTTGACAAAATATTATTAAGTAAAGTTATCATAGTACGTTATAAGTTATATCACGTTGTGACGAGCGGAGCGGAGTATCAATGAAAAATATTGCATAAATGGAAGAAGTTTGAAATGTCTATATTATCGGTACTTCTAATTAAATATACAACAAAATTATTTCCAACAGCTACCTACATAACAAGTTTATAAGATCCAGTAGTTTTATCTAACGCTCTAAAATTCCACTCGTATTTATACTGGCGTTATGTACTCAAAACCACTCCTTAATTTTACTATTACCTTATTTAAAATGTATTAAACTGAAACGAACATATTTAGATAAAAACTACACATCCTTTTAATACTTATGATTGCTCTATGGTGCACTGGTTGATTGTTGTGTTATTAAAATAGAAAAATCTCATTAATTGACCGATTAGTCTTCACGTTTATATGTAGTCTGCATTAGCTCTGTTTAACAGTTCCGCATAGATGATAGGTTATTTCAAATATATATCGTATTTCCTGTCTGGTAAACTCCTTTATTTTTATAAATAAACGTATCAGATTTGGATATGTCCTATAAGTGATCAGTGTTAGTATATAAGTATTTTTGTTTGTTTTATTTTTTTATAGATATTTAATTTCGATCTATTGTCAATTATGTTAAATGCCAGGAACTCCTCCCTTTCATTTTTCCTTTCTAAAAATAGCCTTCTCTAAAAGTTAATATGGCTATGCTTTTGTAATTCAAAATGGTAAGAAAAAAATACAGTACAAACGTCTTCTTCAGATGAAGGTCGAAAAAATATTTGTAGGTATACATTTTTTTTACATTATTCACTTACAAGAATATGTGCGAGCGTATGAAATATATACGTAATATGTGCAGTTGGTGTCTTAAAATATGTAGGAACGTAATATATAATCACATGCAAAGGCTAAAAATCCTCTTTGTAATATATAGCGAAAAGCCGCTAATTCGTAAACGCGTTTAATGAAAGGAAAGTGATTTCTATGTAGTAACCTCGTCCCAGACACTGGTAGGTCACGTCAGCCGAGCGTTGAGCAAGGACTCGGCCCCGATACGGTTGAAAACGAGGATGACTGAGCATTATATAATATTATTTAATTTGCATAAGACTTATTATGAATCGACATCTAGAACATTCAACATTTGATGTTTTAGTGGCTTGAAAACAAAGTATAGTTTACTTATCAGTTCCTTGTACATAAATTGGAACAGTTACATATATTAAGGGATATACGAAAGATTGTCCGCAATAAACGATTGGTTTCATTAAAAAGCTTCAAGAGTTATGTTAATCTAATTTTATATGGTTTGCGTGACGTGACCTCGTTTCGAAATCCAATTCAGATAGGCTTTCGTTTATGGCGATTTTTAATGGTTTCATCGTACGAAACGATGCTATCCATGGCTTTGAAATTATAGAATGTAACCTTATATCTTTATTTTTATTTTAAGAGCAATTCTTCCACATTGGTCATAAAAAGACATCGCAGAATGATAATGTTTATAAAGATTTTAATTTTCAATAAAATACAATAATATTTCTCTAAAAGTGTAAGCTATTAAAGCCAACAGATACATTTTTTTTTTATAAAAAACATATTTTCATAACCTAATTTATAATAAACAATATCTGTGCTATTTTATACTATGATTAACAAAAAATGAGTACGATAACAATGATCAAGTTAATTAGTATGGTGTCAAACAAATCAGAGCGTGAAGATAAAATCTTATATCGACTGTCAAATCAGGGTAAGTTTGGCAACAACCTCTGTTAATCATGATACTAAAATGAATCTATTTGTTACGAAAAAAAAAAACAATTACAGAGGTCTTAATACACATAAAGGAACGAAGGAATCACTGTCATTTGTTCGCTATCTTCGATATATAAATTATAATGAATTTAGCTGTAAAAAATGTAAACATACCTCTTCAAATTGATTTAATTCTATCAATTTTTTTAAATAACAAAGTTACGTATTAGTCATAATATGATATTTTTTTTATGTAATCTGGTGTTTATCAAAGTGACAAAACTTATAAAAATTAAGTACAAATTTATTTAATTAAATTTTTACGACAAGTTAATATGTATACTGTAGGTCAGTAAATATTAAAATCATTTCTCCATTATTGCATAGTCATTTGGAAATATTGACTTTAAATTTAAGACGACTACTCACTTCCTTATTCATAATTGTGTAATATGTTGGTAATACTAACTTGGCGTCTCTTTTTTAAACCTGGAGTTTATTATATATACACATATAAAAATGTTGCGACGACAAATTGTTTTAAATATAGTTTATTTCAAGTGTATTGGCGTCACACTTTTGATGTCGTGTAAAACACAATTTATCAATTTGTTATTCCCTTTATACTTACTCGAATAACTCGAATTACTCTTGTGTAGATATCATTTAGAATGGCCGAATGTAAATTTGTGACAAAATGAAATTTCGCGTTGAATTTTATACAAATATTTATTTAGTTGGAAAAAGATAATAATAAAAAAATTAACATTTATTTTTAGGTCACTATTAAATATGAAAAAGGTACACACGAAGCTCTATATTTATGGATACATTTTAAAAAGTCAGTATGATAACAAACGGTTTTTATTTGATGTATCAAATAGGAATATATATTTTTGAATCTTTATATAGAAAACATCAGTTTACTAAAATAAAATAAATAGCAAAATAATGTTCAATCTGTCACCACACGCACTATGAACTTAAAATAAGTTTTTATGGCCTCATGCAAGATGTAAGCGAACATAGCTCATTCGCTCCGTTTATGTCAGCGTTTTACGTAATGACACTTCCCTTGGCTTATTGTTATATAAAGAGATGGTTCTGGAACTTGTGGTCACAGACTATTGTGGGTTTAATAAGTTTCATTCTCTTTATCGCCACTCAATCTCTTCCCACTTTTAAGTTGTATTATATTTATATGTATATTTAAAACGAGCGTATGACTGGGAGAAGTTTATGTACATTTAAAATATCACACGATATCTGAGAGGATGGTTGATTTTTTTGTCACTTACTTTAGTAAAAGTCCCTACTAATGCCTAATTAATTACGGATTCAAACAATGAGGACCTTTCTTAGAAACAGTTTATATGGCAACAGATATACATATATCAAGTCATTGTCAATTGTTATTGTTGATTCGACGTTTTAAGTTTAGTGGTTTCGTCGAATCATCGTCTGATTTGTAATTTATGTACAGCCGCATCAACATTTGTTGAAGTCTGCTTCGATGTCTCAATCATCTTACATAACGTATCAAAAATTTGATGAAACGTATTTTGTTTTTACGCAATTAGACAAGAATTTTGGAAATAGAATTTAAATATCAATTAATATTGTTAGAGTTGTAAATTAAACGTATTTAAAGGCCTCAGTGTGGTTTTTCGTAATATTTAATGGTTTATTTTTTGACATTTCCAGAGAGAAGCTAAGAGGTCATTTACGACTTTAATTACTGGAAGTTCAAAGTCTTTTCTGTTAAAAAAAGATAAAGTTTGGATTCAAAATGCTGACGTCATAGATTTATATATATATAAATTCTATTCCGAAAACTAATCGATATTTTATATTGAGTTAACAAAAAAAACTATTTAATGAAAAAATTACCTTCTTTTTTCGAGTTTATAATATTCTATAGCACGCTCCGTAACTTAAAAGGCTTGACACGTTTTTTTTTAGAACACACAGGGTAAACTAAATAAATTAAAGCGCCAAATGCTTTAAAAATAACTAAGCTACGAGTTAATTTGCTAAATTGAAATTTTCTATTAAATTGGGACGAAATTAATGATAGTACATATTAAAATTGTTTATTTAAAACAGTTTTACTGTGTTTAATGAATGATACTACAAAACAAAATATAAAAGAATAATGAGTTATACTTACACTCATTTCTGAAGATTCGAACACTGAACTGACACTTAAGACTTATCACTTAATACTCTCAGTTATTTAAATTCCAATACACTGATAAGTTCACTGCGATATTTATTTATTTGTCAAGTCACTCTGCCGTAAGTTTAATGATCCTGGAATAAAAAATTAATAAACTTATATATATTTCTATAAATAAATATATGAATTGAAGTATAAATTCTTATTTCTGTTAAGTGAACTATAATCTTTTTGCAACAAAATTATTGCACAACTTAGTGAGATCGATTGAAAATCACGATTGGCCTTAAATGCTAATCACTAATCATAATCATCCGCAAAATGTTATATTTGCAACATAACACATAACAAGTAAGTACATCATATTAAGTAATTATAACACGCACAAATATTTCTTATAAACAACTTCATGTTATATCTGGATTTTACATAACGTTCGGCGTACATTACGTTATATTAGGTAAGGTTCTATTATACCACCAAGCGTTATTATAATAAATAAACATTCGCAACGGCCGTCTAAATTTACATTAGAATAATTCAAAGCAATACCAAGTCGCGCTTTAAATAACTATTCAGATTTCTATTTTGTCAAAATCTTTATAGATATTTAATAACAATTTCTTTTAACTAAAATCCCAATACTAACTTTTGTAAATTAATGCTTTATGTTTGTCCGAAGCGAGTGAGCGTTCCGAGAGCGCGTGGTCGACTGTTGTCTGGTGTTGCGCGGGCGCCGATGAAGTAACAGGGGTCGTAATGTGTGTTACGAGTGCGTTACTTGTGGGTTGTGGGTCGGCCCGGGGTTGAACCTGACGTGGGTCACGTTCTGATGAATGGATCGTTCCATTTATTATATTTTTGTATATTATTTTACGTTTCCTATATTAGATTTATATTTAAAATATTTAATCAATATTTTTTATTTATGTCAACATTTGTTCACATGTCAAAATTAGTATGTTTTAACATTTGTTTGTATGCCATCGGTATATATTAGGTGAAGGTAATTTAGAGCATGCAGAATTCTGATTACCCTATTAATTTCTATTCGTGTGTTGAAAGCGACGTATGTACGTAATACTACTGATTGCCTCATCACTGCACTCAACCCTCGTTGCCAAATCGTTTACACTTCCCATACTAACTTTATTTGAATTAAACTTTCAGATTTTTTCTTTTAAAATATATTAAATTATTATTTCTGAACGCTAGTTAAGATATCATAAAGTAATGTAAAAGGCGTGTCAACCAGGAACTGGTCAGTACAATGTTGGTTACAGCTAAGGAAACACTTTCGACTTCATCCAGATATTGAAAGTAACATTACGTCATTCCTCTGATGTCTCAATGAACGCTCGTATTGTACCAATGAATGATGATATTTATTTTAATTAATTTTATTTTAATTAAATAATTATATGTATTAAAAACTAATTACTGTTTTTTAGATATTCATGTTTGTTTGCGTTACTGAGTACGTTTCAATCTATATATTTATATACTTTTAGGAAATGTTTATTTTATTTTATAGCGCTTACATTTATATATAATGACTGAATTATCTCTCGTTTTCAATCTGTGCTACTTTCCGAAATAGCTTAACAAATAATTGACATATTTTGATGAGAAAGTTTTACTTATAAATATTCAAGTTATGAAATGTTATAGCATTTTATATAATTAAAGTATTCGGTTGTTAATATTCGCCTTACGACATAAACATAAAGGAGGTCGACGGATGGCACGCACTTTGCCTTTATTCTAAAGCATAGACTCTTACAGACCGAAAGGGTCACATGATTTTATATAAATTAATCGTAACTTATTGTTATTTTTATTTATGCTTAAAGACAATTTAGAAAACAAAGCCTATTTATACACATACAGTATACATTTTATATACATATTTTATATATATGACGTAATGGTTAAAATAGAGATGGTAAAGGGAATTTTAGTCACAAAAGGAATATTGAGTCACCTTCAAATTTATGGGATTCATGCATACTCCTCTGTTCGCTTCAACTTTTTGTTTAACTATGCTATACTATTATGGACATTTTTATTATTCTTAAATTAAGTCTGCATCCATTCACTGCAAATAATTACAAAATATATGGACCTAATAAATAATACTAAATACGTTTTATTTGCTAATTATATTCAATAAATAATAATTTTTTATACCAATTTCAAATAATGTTTTAGCATAACAAGATATTAAATTGTAATTTTCTTGTATATGTTTATTCCAGAGATATATTGTCTATTTAAAACTATGATTATATAATAAAATTACAATGTTATTTTATTTCCTTTATAATTATTTAAATGACTTTTTTGAAAGAAATGTGTTGACTTTACGAATTTATCCACAACAGTGACAATTATTTCTTATTTAGTTAAATTATTTATTCAAGAAGCATTTCCCAGGGGTATGAAATAGTATTTTCACTTCGGGCCGTGAGAACATATTTAGATAAAACTCATATTAAAATTACGTACATAAAAAAATAAAGTAAATAACTGACCTAAACACTAAAAGAATAGAGTTTAATTTTTGTTTTAAAACATTATCAATATGGTTTTAATAAATAAGAATCCTTTACGAAAAGCGTTCTTTATACATAAACACATATAATTATGGAACTGGTTCAGTAGAAAAAAAGTTTCTATCGGATTAAATTAACTAAATTATATTTTTTATATACAAACGAAATATATTTCATAATTTATCGTTACGTTAATATAAATAATTAGAATGCTATGGATGTCTCATATATGTGTTAACTATAATTTGTGTTATATAATTAGGATAACTGAATGGGCAATGAAATGAAGGTGTATTGTGAATTATGACTATTGATAAAGAAGAAAAATTGTTTATTTTGTACCCTTGTATCAAATATTGTTTATCATTAGTCGTCATATGGAAATAATGTTGTTTTCTTAATAGTATAATTACGTCATATAAAGTTGATGATATGAAGTTAGGTATAAAAAAATAATTGTTCTCATTGAATTATGTTTTGTTATGAGGCGCCAGTTTAGATTTATATAAACAAGATCTGTGATGGTAATACATTTATAATTTAGTTGAAATATTTCACCTTTCTTTCGCGCCATAAACATGTAATGAGGTTTCATATCGGTCTTGCACAATTTTATTTACAGCTGTTTATAAATAAGAGAAGAACTTTCTTTTAATAGGAATATGACTAGCGTAACAAGAAAATTAATATGGTGGTTGAAAGAACTAAAAAATAAGAAAAGCTGTTTTTTAATGTAGTCTACTTTGAATAGATTTGTCAGATTTTATTTGTTGGTTCAGTATCAAGCTCTAATCACGCGACAGCGTGCCAAGCCAAGTTCTAGGCAACTAACTTCCCAGCGTCTAGTTTATCATTCATTACATGAACCAATTGATGTCACTTTTGACCCTTCTATAAATCAAAACTTCTTTAACGTTAACACATCAAACTACGTCTGTTTAATTTTATACATTTGGAAGATCAAATTTATTGAAGCTAGATCAAACGGATATAAAAAGATGAAGGGTAAAAGTCACAAATATTGCACTATCTGACTGACTGACATATAGTACCTAAACCTAACCTACTTCAAGATGATTTGGAAAGATGAAATCTGGATCCCAGCTGGGTAATTACGTTTAAGTGTAGGAAAAAATTACTTTAACAAAATCAGTAAATAAGTGGCGTCCTCATACAGTAAAAATTGTAATATACGCTATAACCGGCCACTTTCATTACATCAGTCATTTCATAAAGTTACTTAACATTTTAATTCTGAGTAAATCTGACCAAGTCAAATCTAACCTACATCATATGTCACATTTTTAAATAAGCTATTGTTACGGGTACCTTATAAAGCAAAGAAATAGAGTTTAATCATATTATTATTTTGCTCTTATAAATATATATTTCGATTTCGAACTTGGCACTCATTTAAATCTCCATTTATTTTTGCGAAAAAGCCCAGGCATAATTTTGTATTGAACTTGTCTCTCCTTTTTTAAATTTTGTTTTTGGTGGTATATTTCATACCTAGACCATTAAACACAATATACGTGAAGTTAAGATATTGCCTTCTCCATGTAATCCTGTAGTGGTAGCTGGTTTGTTGTCTATTGGGACCTGGATTTCATCAAAATAAAGACAGGATTATTATAAGTACCGCAGGCGCAACAACTAATATCAATTAGTACTATACAAAGTACAACTACATATTATCAATTGACTACTGCTAGGCACTATCACATCTCTGTTAATCATATCTGTTATTTTACTTTCATACTATTATCTACTTTCGCTCGAGTCTTCATACCTCCTAGTTTTCTACATTGGGCCTTGATGGAAAAGTTTAGTTCGTGCTTAATATATGAGAAATAAAAAATAATTAGAGCCACATAGTTCCTTTGGGAACTCTGCATGTATATGTATGTAATACTGAATGAGTAACATACAGTCACGCTTAAACCCGTCCCAACAAACTTTCGTGTTTATAATATTAATAGGATATCAAATATTTATGTATATCTATAATAAAAGAAAGCTAATACAAATTACAAAGTAACCACCTTGATCTGACAGGCGTTACGTGAAAGCTCTGATGTCGGAACTGTGGCAAGCATCTATCTTGTTACTTATTAGAGCCATTGTGCAATAGGAAATGCATACTTCGCTGCATCTTAACTTGGTGGTTGCATACATATGATCGTTACAGATATACTAATAATTATCATTAGTAGTGTAATATGCACAATAAATCCTTTAATATTATGGCTTTTAATTATATATATTTCTAGTAAAAGTAATCGTTCGAAAAACATTATGAGAGGTTTCAAACAGACATTTGTGTATGCTTCGGTGATGACGCATCGATGGCGCTAACATATATAACAATTAACATTATTTATTTCAACTACTCGCCGGTAGATGACGTTTATACGTGTTCCTGATCGGTATTTAAGAATAATACATATAACATTAAATTTATAATATTTAAGAGTTTATTTATTTATTTAAGAATTATGTAATATTCGGTATATAAATGCATAAACTGATTTAAAAAACTTAATTAAGACTTGTTTTATGTAGTATTCGTTATATTATTTTAATACTAAGGATAAGAAAATTGAAAAGGTTTATTACGTTCTTTATTAACAATACTGGGTATAATAAGATTATGTACATACTTAATTATAATTGTTTTAAAAATAAACAACTAAAAGTACTTTGTGACATAAATAGTTCCTAATGGTTCAATGACTTCAAACACAGCAAAACAAAACACTGTCATAATACAAGCCAGTCTTCTTTGATCATGTCGGCGGCTTTTTCGGCTATCATAATTACTGGAGCATTAGGGTTGCCGCTGATGATCGTGGGCATGATGCTTGCATCCACAACTCGGAGGTTGGCAACCCCGTGGACGCGTAATCTTGGATCGACAACAGCATCCTGGTCATGATTGGGACCCATCTTACATGTGCCGGTAGGATGGTAAATTGTAAACGTGAAGTGTTTAAGGCTGCATTCCCAATATTCATCACTGAATAGTACATGCTGCTGGCAACCCGGCAATGGAATGTTAAGAGGTCTCGACCCGTATCTCTGGAACGCGGTGGTATTTGATAAGGCGAAAGCTATCTTTATACCTTCCGTTAGTACTTTAATGTCCTCTTTGTATGCGAAGTAATTCGGCTCAATCGATGGCGCTTGGAACGGGTTTCGACTTTTTAATTTTATCCAGCCCGAACTTTTGGGTCGCAATAACAAAGGTAGTATGGTCCAAGTTTCAGCGTTTTCCATCGGTTTGTATACGGTATTGTAAACTCTGTCACGTAAATTCAATATTTTTCGTATCTGCTCCCCTCCATCAGAATTTACTGAACTAGGTGCAAAGTGAAATTGAATATCGGGCCAGTTACCAGAAGTGGGAGCGTATTTAGTGTTGACAAATGCCAAACCTTCAACGCCTTGTGTCGTCATCGGTCCATTCTCATATAAAATGTAGTTCATTGCAACTGAGAATGATTGGAACCGGTCCTTTTTAAATGTGACCGGTTTGTTAACGACAAATGTAAGACCACCTAGTCCTACGTGATCTTGCAAGTTGTGACCGACTTTAAGATTTGCAACAAGTGGTATGCCGTGCTCTCTGAGATGATCTGCGGGTCCGATACCACTCAACATCATTATTTGGGGCGTTGCTAATGCTCCGGCGGACATGATTACTTCTCTTTTTATTCTGACTTTGTGTCTTTGGCCGTTACGATAAAATTCGACACCGTAGGCTTGTTTCTTGACCGAGTTTATTAGTATACGAGTGACTTGCGCTCCCAGAGCTATGTGCAAATTCTCTCTATTACGTATTGGTCTAAGAAAAGCTTTGGCCGTGCTACATCTGCTCCCACGACGCATAGTTGCTTGCGTCAACATAAAACCCGTTTGTTTCTCGCCGTTTATATCGCGAAAATCATAACCTAGTTCCATTCCGCCTTTTAAAAATGTAATGGATAACGGTGTCCGCCACGGCGCTTCTTGAACCGTCAAATATCCACCTGCTGAATGATACGGTGTTGCGGCCAAATAAGGATTTCGATTATCTTCAGATTTCAAAAAGTAAGGTAATACTTGATCGTACGACCAGCCCGGATTGCCCAGAGCCTCCCATAAATCGTAGTCGTTGCGATTGCCTCTGACATAAACCATTGCATTCAGGACACTGCTTCCGCCGAGGACTTTTCCTCTAGGCCAATTGCATCGGTCACCGTTCATAGCGAGGCAATAAGAACGGTTTTTCGACGGCGTTGTTTGGAACTTCCAATCCATGTCCGATAGTTGGGTGTATCCGGCTAATGCTGGGATATCAGAAATCTCGTTTTCATCTTGACCGGCTTCAAGGAGCAGGACAGTCCAATTACCAATCTCAGAGAGTCGTGATGCCATGACTGCACCTGCAGAGCCGCCCCCGACCACCACGAAGTCATAGATTGGCAATATCTGGAATAATTAATACAAGTCTTAGTATTTTTATATGACATTGATAATTGCAACTGAATTAATCATATTCTCTGTCATTTAGTGGTATATATGTATGTAAAGCTATAATAAAGGTTATTTTTGTTACTTAACCAGAATATTACATATACATATAATATCAAAGTCGACCAAGAAACATAATATTATTTATTATACGTTGTAACAATATTTAACCGTCGCGTGTTGATTATTACTATGTTTAATGTTTATATTATACTCACAACGTTTGTGTCTGTGATATAAGATTCCGGATCATATTGCTGATATCTGAAGTAGGTGATCCCAAGTGCTAAGAGTGGTATCAGTCCCAGCACGGTAATCGGCGAAGGAGCTAGACTCGCCAATGCACCAGCCGCCTCCATGTTTACCTTCCAAATACATCTACTCCTATACTAATATATACAACTTATTTTAATCTCCCTCTAAATCCAATTTTCTAATTTTTTTCTCTGCTCTTCGGCTGATAAAATTTTAGGAGTGTAATTTCTTATTCCAGTCTTCTTAGTAGAGGAAGCTACTTTCGATTTTGCCTTTTCGGTATCTGAAACGTAACCCTTCAATCTGGTGTTTTTTGTGTCCTCCGTATCGAATAATTGTTTGTATCGTTTATCTTTTGGTATTTTAACAGGTCTATATAAATCTTTGTTAGCGTTCTTGTAGTGATCGTTCTTATATAACGACGAGCAGAAGTAATAGCTGCTGGACGATCTGTCGGAACATTCGTTAGCACTGGAACTGCTTCTGTAACCGCTGCTCTCTGTTGAAGAGTTGTCGCTCTTATAACTTTCCGTACTTCGTCTTGGTTTATATCGTATGTAATCCTTCCTATCGTATTCGCTCGATCGATATTCGATATTCGATACTGTATATTGTATCTGATTCTCGTACTTATCTTGGTATTTCTTTACTGGCGAGAGGTTGCCTTGTGCAATGTACGACTGTTCTTGACCCATGTTGCTCCAGACGACGTTCTGCTGCCGAGGTTTCTGTAATTTTAATAAATATGATAAGTAACAGTTTCAATTTAAACCACAATAAATACTACTTTTTTTAAATAATAAATAACATGTCGTTCTTATCGATGTTATTTCGGTATTTATTAAATATCTTTAAGCCTACTTAATGGCAAAAGTTAAATTCAAAGTAATTTGTTTATTTAGTTAGATATTATATGGCTTTATTTTATATAAATCAAAAGTAATTTTCGAATCATGTAATCTATAATTTTATACATTTTACTGATAATGCACATGGAAAATTAAAAAGGGTCTAAATAATTATAGCAAGTTAGATGTAAAGATATTTTTCTGTGTAACTTATATGTAACATTTCTGTTACGAAACACACATTACACACATATGCAGAGTTAAAAAATTAACAAGTTACGCGGAATTTAACCCAGGCGAATTCTTAATGCCCTACTAAATCTATCGTAAATTCAGGTTCGAAAGTAAACATTTTAGTATTTATTTATACTCAAAATTACGAATCTTTTTAAGCGACTTTACAATTATTTTTCTTGAAACAACTTAGTCCTGAAAATTTTATAATTATTAATAAATGTTTTAGTAAAAAATTATCTTGTTTCATATTCATGATGTTGGGTTGAATAATGCAAACTTTTATTTAATTTTCTCTGAAATCAACTCGAATGGAATCAGATATATTCGGAGACGAATTTTTAAATTATTAACTAATACTTTTGTTCCAGGTTAAATTCAGTTACGTTTTTATTGATGAACATCGTCTATTCTTTTTAATTCCAATGTTTTTTATTTTTTCTAACTTAATCAAGGTTTTCCGAAGGTGATGAATGTTCTAGAATGTTGTTTCTTTAATGTAAGTATTATTTTGATATAAAAAAACCGTCATCATCAGCTTGCTTGCGATGGTTAAGTTATTAGTGAGCGGATTTGAATCAGGGATTTATACGAAGGTCACCATTCACTGTCTGGTCTAGTCACTTATGACCTTTTTTATAGAAATGAGTATTTATATAAAGTTTTAATATAAATCCAACCACAAAATATTACGACAGGGAATATTTTCAATAAACGATTTAAGTAATAACAAGTGTGCTCTTTATTAATTGTATAAAGCGCCATCTATTGACGGGCGTTATAATTACAACGGACATTGAACTTATCCAGATCCCGTTATGAATTTTATTTTTACGGTATAAACATAAAATTTATATACTATAAGGTTTTCCTGTTATCCTTTCTAATATATACATATATATTAGAAGGATAACAGTATGCAAAATGTAATACATTGGTATGGTTTGTATCGTGAAGGTAATTTTGTCTTAAAAATATCAGTAGAAATTTTTACACGGTTAAAACAAATTTGTCAGGGATAATTATTTTGCTATATATTTAAGATTATTTGCGGCAATAAACTTTCACTTCCTAGGGTTTGAAATCTTGATTGTCCATATCATTTTATGACTGAAATATAATAATTTCTTGTTCCCAAATAACGTGAATGTTGATATTTAAATAATAGTTTTATACTTTAGTGTCCATGAACCGGAATGTATGTGAAAATTAAAAATCGTTATATATATTTTAACATATAAATTATTAAAAATGTATGTTTGTTAAGAGAAGTTTACTATTATGCAGTTTTCACTCTCAGTCTGTAAGTGTTAATTTGTGACGAAACATGGTCTTGCTTCAACTATCGCTTTCATATTTAGTGACATTGACATGTCATTATTTTCATGGATGTACAAAATATATAAAGATAAATGTTCTAGATATGTTAAAAAATATTCATCCATTTTTAAGCTTAGACTTTTAAATACATACAATATTTCGTGTAGTCGACTTCTTCTGTTATATTATCAAATTTTTTATAACACTGTCTCCACATATCGATACTATTGGTCAACGTTATTAAATTGTCATTTATTACTGTAAGTTTAAGATGAATTTCCTAAAATTTTGCAGCATATATAAATACATATAGGTATGTGGTAAGTGAGTAAAAATTTGTTTTATTCATTGAAAACATATCAAAAAGATTGCAATTTTGTAAAATTAAGAGAAAAGTGTGTTTTAAAAGTGTTGTTGAAAAGATGTGTGTTCTATTTTAAAAAAAAGGATGTAGGATTTTATTTCTAGCAAGTAGATGAGGTGATATATATAGTAAGTAATATATATAAATATATATTATTATATAACAATATTTGTTATATCAATAGAAAACTGTAAAGGCATAACCCTGAAGAAAACAATACGATATTAAAATACAGCATACACTAAAATAGAAAGATTGCTCATAATATTCAGATAGTAAATATATATATTAGCAACGCATGTTTTTATATTAATTATGAGTTATTTATTATAAGTTAATATTTTTTAAACCAGTCCATGTAATAAATGAAAAAAAATTAACAGTGCACGTTGAGATACATTCTATGAGAGAATAACTATTTGCTTGCCTCCATATATGTGACTGCATGGTTATATTAAATAATAGAAGAAACATTGTTTATCTTAACTTAATATTTTTTAATTTCTAACAAGTTTTATCCTCACATATAGAGTAATTTGGAAAAACTATAAGCCCGTCCAGAACAATGGTTGTTATACCTTCACGCCTTTGCACCGTTACGAAAAGTACCGTGACAAAAGAGCGCTCCCATTGTCTTAAATATAAAACAATTAATGAATGTTTAAATGAATATAGCTCTTAATACCAAGGAGGAAGGTTTAAGAATAAAATCTTGCTATATGACTAGAGTTTACAAGTTCAATGTCAAGATTTAAGACATAGGTTTTGTAGAGAATGAGGTTTCGACGAAGATATTCATCGTTTTAAATAAATTATATTATACATAGTTATATATTGCTAACATTAAAAACGAAAGTTTCTGAGTTGTTTCACTTGTAAATTATTGTAAAGATTTCTATAGAGCTTTACAGTTATTTGACTCACCTATCAGATTTACAAATTTATAGCAAGCTATATTGTAGGCAGTGTAACAAAATTGTGATAGAAAACTCTTGTATTATGCAAGTTAGGTCTTATAATTATTTAAGCACATCTTAGTATAATACATATTTCTGTGATTATTATTTTTTTGAAACATAAAAATATCGCCACAGACCGAACAACGATAATGAAAATAATTGATTGTTCAGCTAATAAAAAGCAGTAATAAAAATATTGATGTCAGTCAGTCAGTGGAACGTGGGATTAAGGAATGTATTTTTTATCGAAGGTTTTACCTTTAACTTTATTTACATTTAAATAATCTTTATTTGAACGCGGTCATATATCGTACGCTCAATGCTTGACCGATGACCCGAATAAACGAGTTTTTTTTGTTTAAAAAGTGAACTCCGAATTTAAACTGAGCCGTGTTACTTTAAATACGCTTTAGAGAAGCAGTAGAATATTTATCTTAGAAGTTAGACAAATATTCGTCTATTACAAACAGGCTTTGAAGGCTGTTCTTGTTTCATTTACAAAGAAAATTCTCGTATTTTACAATTTATGCTTAATAATCTTAATTTACTTCTCCCTGCTGTTCTGGTATTATAATTTTAAAGGGCAATTTCATTTGTCACTTTGAAAACAGATATATTGTAAGTTTAATGAAAATGTAGAAACAATAGCTAGTGTTGAAATAACAAGTGAATTAAGTGGGTAGTCTGTAAACAACTGCAGGCTATTCTAACATGTCGGATGACCTCTTAATGGCGCAATACGGATTCTGCAACGAGATTCTATCTTACAACGTCGGTTATTACTATTGGCTAACTGACTTTCTGTTAAAATATTAAAAGTTTTTCGATTGTTGTTAATGTACTAGGTACGAATCAGATAAATAAGCACTTCAATTAGTTTGAAGTAATTTAATCTAAAACGGGACAGACTTTCTACGATTTATCTCCATAACCAATGATAACTAATTCAATAGATTAACAATACTAAAATCAGTAAAGCTACTTCATAGTTTAGAATAAAATTTCATATTTATAAAAACTAAAATATATATTTCAGAGCATTTATTCTTTCTCTAGATGATGTCATCATTGATGATGGTGATAGTTCTTGGCTATTGATGATCGTATTTAAATATTATCTTTATCCTAGATGTTTTGGAATAAATAGGATAATTTTAAGGGTCAACTATGACACGAAGCTAGAGTATACTAATATAATATACTACTAGTAAAGTGTACGTATAATTCATTACTTAGCAATAAAGCGCTCCTAACAAGTTTGCGTAACCTGCAAGTTATATAAAGTGATATATTTAGATATATATACATAAATATCTTTATATACATACATACATTAGAAGTCATGTCTAATAATGCACTAATAAACAAGTAAGTTAAAACAAATGTATGATTGCTATGTATTAAATATCGTTTTAAACGTGCAGCATTTAGGATCATCATCCGGGATATCGCGTGCTAGTATTTAAATTGATGTTTTAAATACAACGTTGCTTAAATAATTATACATGTTGGGATATAATTAAGTAAATTTTCACCTGATTACAAATCTATTTAATCACGTCATTTAGTAGCATTTGGAAAACGAATGATATTTTACTATGACGTCATTTGACATGTATGATTCTCCAACGTCCTGTTTCAAGTGACACCCAAAAGGCATCATTCGATTTAATTCATATTTATATCACGCTTTGAATGGCCACCTTATTCTGTATACAGGATGCTTGCCTTCATTTCATGATTATAAGGTGTATTATTTAAGCAAATATATAATATGTCCAAATTAAGGGAATGTTTTCTTGAGATATTCACAATTAGTGACTGTATTCCATGTGACTTTTATTTACTGTGATTTTTTAATAAACTAATTACGAAGAAAGAATGTTGCACCATTTTTGTGTATATGGGCACCGTAATATTGAAAAGTTTTTATTTTAAATTGACCAGTAGTCTCTGAGATTATTATGTACTGTCCAACATAAGGAAGCAAGATCTGCAGAAATATATCACAAAGCATGCATACAAAAGTGTACGGTAGTTGAATTTATATGGTCGTTTAAAGAATCAGATAAAACTTGAGGCATTTCATCACAAGCATTAAGAATTTTAATTAATAACGCAATCCTATGTATGTCAATATATCCCAGTCCGTGGACGTCGTAGATGTGTTGCGAATAATTCAACATATGTGAAGTACTTAAGAGTTACCCACCACCACAGAGATGCATGTATGCGAACATGAAAATATGCATGCAATGTGCATGTACATGCATGGCAATGTATGTTTTTTTGCATATTGTAAATCTCAACGTGCAAGCGCAATTGCAAAATAGCTTGGCGATAACTATGACTTATGCATGATGTTATGTACGCACATGCCAGCCCGCAGTACAGAGGTAGCGCGGTCATGTACATGCATAGAGGATGCTTTATGCTTTGCCATTAGTATTTCTTGATAGTATTGTTAGTGTCTCTGCAACAATATTACCTAATATTTTTGTTAGTCGAAGACTTTTATCTAAAATACATTATTTATTTCTGTTGTTAGACTTAATATAGAAATATTTGTACGACGTTTTTTTGTAAAATGCTGTTCTTTGAAACTTTTACTCCAATGAGAGACAGAAAATAAGAGATTCAAAGAATACAGCATCTTTTCTTGTTGTTATATTTTATGTCGCAATATAAATAACAATAATAATAATAACAATCGCAGTTGGCATAATCGCAATCGCAATGGTATACATGCTGTTAATAGCAATCGCATTACAATAATATCAATCGCATAGCAATATCAGTCGCAAATTTGCCATATTTGATAATATTCAATTCCTATTACTATTACTAAGAGGATATACAATAATTTATAGTAACATTAAAGAAATCTAAAGATATTTGAAAGTTAAGGTGGATGACCATCAGATTTGTAAAAACAGCAAAGAATAAGGTTTATGCCCTATAATACAAATGTATATATATTTATATTACCAAGTGAACTTATTGTACTTCAAGAGCAAGTATGTTTTAAACTTAAAATCGAAAATAAATAATTTGACATTGAACATGTATTGAATGAAATTTGTGCGTCTTTTGATACCGCAGAAATAAACTTAAGTTGATTGACAATTAACCCTGTGATGATTATTTTAAATAGACAATATCATCATCCGTCAAATTGTTGCTGAGGAATATCAGAAAATAAAAAAGTTCTCAGTTAAATCGTTTCATAAAGAATGATTAAAATTTCCCTATTATTCTCAAATGTTTGAAACAGCCATTGAACTTCTGTCTTACTGTTACAATCGTAAAACCTATTATAAATTTCACTACATATATAGAGTATTTGTGTACGTGAGCGAAGACATGTAATAAAATCAGTTTCGCGGCCGACTTTATTTTGATGAGTTATTGGAGTACCGGTTCTGATTTCTACGTGAAATTTTAAAAAATTATAAAGTGAAAGGCTTTTTTTAATATGATTTTCGTTAGATCAAATGAAACCCACCGCTTATTGTTCGTGAAGAGCAATTTTTGAGCATCGAGTCATATGTATAATATTTGTAGTTCATTTTCGATAGTAGTTTGTTTTTCGCGTTAATTTCTAAACTATTTATATTTACTGACTCAAAACTATTGTATGGAATTGTCAGTCTTCCTTATGAATAAAACAAATTATTGAGTTTTTAAGTGATCTGAGTTATTTTTATCAAATCTTATATATTGAGTGATAAGAAAAGTATGAAGAAAACCTTTTGTATGCCTTTAATTGTATCATTTTCATTCCCAATCTATTAGAAAGCATGCTTGATACCTTCTATTGGTTCGATGCTCACGAAGCAATTGCCAATTCACCATGTGATGTAACAGCCAAAGGAGGAATCTTTTCTATTGGCACGTATATGTCGACAGAGTTTTAAAATGTTTATGTCTTGAACGCTATTATGTAATACATTAAACTGTCACCTGTATTCTAAAGTTATGATGTAAAATGCTAGCGAATGTACATAGTAAATAAAATGCCGATAACTAATTGATATCATCAATTCGTCGGTATATGAAAAATTGTGTAAGTGACTATAGGAATTGAATTTAATCAAATAAGTAACGATGCCTTTCCAATTTAATATTATTTGTGTATATTTAATGATTGCGTAAACATTGAATAAACAGAACATGTGTTTATTTATTGCGAAGCGAATTTAATATTTACTTTTAAATTTGTGTGTGTGTTATCGCAACGCTACTGAATTCTATGATGAATTTTGTAATCCATTACGAAGATTTAATTCCATGACCTAATTGCATGAGATTTTGAAATGTTTCTAATTAAGTATGCGATTTACGAGTGGTGATTCCGATTTATATATTTTTTTTTCAAATTTTAATTATATATTTTGTCGGCGTGCAATTTTTCCATACAGTTGGCTAAGCGTTTCAGTTTATTCACCTTTGATTTGTGTTTGAATTGATTGTATTCAGAAATTCTAAATGAAATATTATAAAATTTATATGTTCAGTAAATGATATATAATATTTATGAGATTTGTGTATATTGTTACAAAATATATAACATATATGCCTATATTATAGAGAACTCTAATTCTTCTTATAATGCATAGGCATAAATTTAATAATTTTTCAAAACCACAGTTATCATTTTTATAAAAAAGTATGTAATTGATTTTTAAGCATTAATAGGAGAAGTTAAATATCGAATTAGAAATGGTAAATGTGACTACTTCGAAATGAACAAAAAAAAGTTAGAGCTAATGTCCGCTAGTCGGGAATCTTGACAGACCGGTAATTATGGTTCAAAGAAATGTGAAATGGAATCTCTTGACCATTACCAGTCAATAAAGGTTATTATTCCGTATATTGTTTGAAAGTTTACTTAGGTTTTTCTTTTCTTTTTACGTTGGTACTATTGCGAGTTTATTTCGACTGTTTAGAATTCAGTATTCGAAATATAAATTTGTAAGAAAAAAATTGACCCTTACAATTTATTCTTTCTGTAGACTGTATTTACAAAGAGGTTTTATAAGTAAACCCATTGTAGTATTTACTATTAAGACTAGTGTTCTACTTGGTAAATATCTTATATTCGCCGTTTAATTTTTATAAATGATTAGTATATTGTTTAAATCGAGTTGCAACTTTCTATTATAATTAATTCAGCGCGATGTTCCGACCTGTTTGTATGATGTCTTGACCGTTATTGTGTAATGAGAGCACACAAAGAATATTCTAGAATAGAACTGTATTGTCTATGGGGTTAAATTATTAATATTTACAAAGCTATCAGGTTATAGGGTTATATTTAATTTTTATTCTGTTATGAAAATAATTTATATAATAATAATTCTAGTACATGGATAGGTAATAATTTGGTTTTCTAAATGAATATTTATTCGAGGTTATCTAAGTTTTTTTTTGTGATACATGTCGCTAGAACCTGTCTGTTGTCCTCATTGCATAGAAGTCGCTGTTAGATACGTGACTAACAATCATAAGGATTAATTGTGTTCATGGCGATGACTTTATTTACAATTTAAGATATAGCTAAGATACCTAATTATTCATATTTATGATTAAAAACATCTGAACGAATTGATGAAAGAGAACAGTATATAAAAACTATTCAATTATATAAGCAATGAACATAATTGAAATTGCATTAATTTTTAATACCTCATTATAAGTACACAGATAACAGTATAAAAAAAGAAAAAATATAAACAAATAAACGTTTACCTTAGCTCCATTTTGGACGAACGATTTAGGAACGGCAATTAAAAAAAAATCCTATAACGTTGACGTCAACACCAATAAATGTCTCAAATTTAAAGTTTTATCACAAACAAAACAGAACATTCACCGCGATAGAAAGTTGTCGGGCACTTTCATCGAGGCGTGTGCTGGCGCGCTTGGATACTCAGCGAGTGAGCTCTACTACAAACTGGGACGGCTCTTTCACGTAGGATCTTTGATTTGTCGCAATTTTGGATCGAGATTCTATTGACAGATTTTAACCTGTCATTCTGATGGTTTTTAATTTCTCAAGCCAGTGTTATACAATTATTTTATTTGCTTTTTTAAAGCCAAAAAGGAAATTGTTTTAAAATTCTTTTTTTTTTTTGAATTTTTACTATTAGAACAATGTGTGGTTTAAATTTATACGACTTATTTATGCTTGCGCATGTGTTTCTTCATAGATAATGATGGCTTCATGGTATTTTTATCTTTAGTGTGTTTTTGTTTCATAGTTATTGTATTAACAAATAAAATATTTTATGGAAACATGAACTGTACTATCAACGATGGTAACATATAGAATCTATTATTTAACTTCTTAGTAATAATTATAACATATTATGTACGTAGTTACGTAGGAACCGGTCAATTGAATGTAAAAGTTTGGTAACGTACAAGGAACTAGTAAATAGTTCCATTCGATTAAATCTTTTATTTGGGTTAGAATTTGTGTTGATAACAGTACATTCCGTTTTAATTTTTCATGGCGAGGTACTAAATTTACCATTAGGTATTTGTACTTAAATGACAATGACCTAATAATTAATTATTTCTCCCACCGAAATATGCCTAATACTTTAGATTTCAGAGACTCCGCTTTATATAGTACCTATATTAGATAATTGTTTGATATGTTATATAAGTGTATTTGAATTAAGTATATTTGTTTTCTAAAATAGAAGAACTTTTTTCAATCTCTAACTAAAAGTTGACTATCTGTTAAAATTTGTGACGTAAAAAAATATAATATGAAATGAAAGTGTCTTCGCTTTAAATAAGAATGATGATCAGTTTTAAATAATGTTATTAATAGCTAGCAGAAACTTAAATTTTTATTATTTTGTTAATTAAATTAACAAGCTTAATATTTACCGTTATTTATTAAACAAAGGAAATTCAGATATTTAAATAGCTTGTATTATATGAAATTAATTGAAGAATACATAAAGTTATTCAACACCCAGAAATATTTTATTATTGAGGTTTATTTCATTCTAAGTTATTAAATGATACAAAGTACATTTTTATTATACGAAAAGTAGTAAATGCTATTTCTTGTTATCGCAAAAGCGCCATCTTTAGTGTAGTAGCTGTAATCGAACTATGATGCTCAGCGCCATCTCACAAAGAATAGCGGCAACTACTGTTATTGCAAACAAAATATAGATGTCACTTTAAAGAAATAAAGTTAATGATATTAATATTTATTTTTATATTTTTGACTTCTATGAATTTTTATAATGCTAAAATTTTCCATTAACATGTCCATTCGGAATAATTAAAGTTTATTTTAATTTTTCCTTATTTATTTTACAATATGCTTCGTTATTATGATCGTTGTTGTAAATATCAGAATTAAGTTATGTAGCTCCAATTCTAATTTTGATACAGAGTTTAAAATTTTAAGACTTCTCTGAAGGTTTATTTGAAATAATAAATTTTGTGATACGACAATAATATGAAATTAGTTTATATGAAGCTGTTACTTTGATATCGTTGATTTAGTAGTATGGATGACAAATACGTAAACACTGTAAATACCAGTGATTAATTCGTCTACAGCTACATTGTACAGTCAAATGCAATATACAATGATAGTTGTTAGTACTAAATATCCAACTTATATACATCATGAAAACTACAGTGCGTACACTTCAACAACAACTACTTGGTACAGGCGTACGACGGAAAATGTGCGCTCTAGAGATTTCTAAGAGAAATGTCGATGCTCTCGCCAAAGTCAAGTCACTTACAAACGTTACGTAAATATCTCGATAACTTAACTTCAATGATGAACAGCACGTGAATTATGTTATAAAATCATTTAAATAATAAAATTGCTAGCATTTATTATGTCTATATAGATTAAATAATTGTCTTATTATCAATAATTATGCATACACATTTTTATAAATTCGCAAATCAATTAATCATCCTTTTTTATGTAATAGTTAATTGCAACTTCGCTTTCCAATAAAATAATATATAAGTATTATGTATTGACATAAACAAATTATGTTAAGGTATACATATGTCATGTTTGTATCGATTTCACTATAAAAATACGCATGTGTGTAGTCTTGTATCAAATATATTAAAATAAATAAACACAATAATTATTACAACTTAAAAAGTAATCCAAAAAATATGATTATAATTAAATCCTGTTATTTTAGTAAATATTTGTCACAGTAGTTTTGTGTAAAGTCGAGTACCTATAGTCAGAATTGCCTTTTTTGTATAATGTTGAGGAATAAAGACAAATGAACCTATATATTTTTTTATTTATTTAATAATTAATATATATTAACCAAAATTCCTAACAGTATATAACTCTATAAAGTTTCTCATGTTTTGAAAGCAAGCAGTTGTTCCAGGGTGAACAAAAGACTAAGCTTACCTTTAGAATTGTGTTCATATTTTTTTCATGAACTTCTTGAAAAACTAAGACCAAAAAATAAGATAAGTCTCAGCAGATGAGTATGTATCTACTTATTATATAACAGAAGAATTTCAACGTAATGTAACTTTCATAAATTGAAATGCGATTTAAGTTTAGTATTGAATTAGTTTAAGAAATTGTAAGAAGTTTCTTAATTGGTTGGTGATTGGATTTATTAGGTGTGTGCGTCGTATGTTAGACCATTTCGATAATACTATTTGATACTATTTCTTTTATATTTGGTTTCATAAAGAATTGTGTTTTATACTGGTTTTGGTTATGGCATATTCTCCAACAACTGCTTACTATACTCTATGTATCAATACCAACGGAATTACTTTCGTCTAATAATATATGTATAAAGTTCTACACAAGGGACACATTTTTGTACTGGAATCTATTTTCTCGGATATAATCCGATATCATCTTAAGCTTGGTTTTGGATGCTGTCACGTGTGAGCGGGAAAGCCAGTCATAAACGCATTAGTGATTCAGTAATTTTCGCAATAATTACGTAAACTGTTATGGAATATTACATATATTAAAGTGGCACTTGTTGCCGGAAGTATTATCATATTTGTTTATAATTTAATTATTATTAATCAAGACGAGAATTTCAATTTTGTTGCTTATGTTTCTATTAATAGTTTCAAATTTATATATATATATATATATATATATATATATATATATATATATATATATATATATATATATATATATATATATATATATAACTGAATATTATGTAGAAAATGTTCTCTTCATATTTATTAGGGATGTGATATTTTTAATTTTGACATACGAAAATATATTTATAAGGCCACTTAAATTATATATTCGACAGCCCTAGCTAATCTCATGTCTGAGCCGTATTTTAGTGAAGTATGAATGTTTAATTAAAATTCTTATTAAATTATTTGATTAATTATCTCAGCCAGCGCATTTGGTAGCATTCATAATAATGAATCTTCAGAGTTGCTTTGTTATGAACAAATAAATATATTTCTTAAAGTAATAATTTTGTTCTTTTTCAATGATTTTACGTTCAGGTACATTTATCATATTAGACAAAGATTTTGTCTAAAATAGTATTGTTACAAAAAGGTGTGCAGATGAAATCCAAATATACATATAGTAGGTATATAATTATTTTCCCGTTTTCAATTTTTTGCCAAATTATCCTAAAGTTGCGTGAATTTTAATGTGAATTTAATTAATTGTTTGCATCTTACGTGACTAATTTCGCAAGTGTTACGATGATGATGTGTTTTTTTCTTTGTTGTTAAAAGTTTAAAACAATCCAATGAGTTACCGAAGAAGACGATAAAAGATATATTTTTCATATGATGGAATTTAAATAAAAAATATCACAAAATAAAAACCATTTTTGTTTTTATTTAAAAATATATATATTTGCTTGGAATAATAAATGTCTGGCGTTAAACTGATCTCTGATCTGGTCTCAACTTAACTGTTGTATTATGTTTTTCTTCAGAGATTGTCGTGATTTGAAATAATATTAAGAAAATGTTATAAGGATTAATTGAAAATAAACTAATTGTTATGGTTTAGGTTTATTTTTTTATGAAGTATTTTTTACCAAGTTTACCATTATGACGCTTATTAATTTTGTTTCATCTTATAATAGTGATGAGATTAATTAAAGCATAGTATATTGGAGAAAATAATTTCACTTATATTTTGACAAACAAATTAGTTTAATTCTCCTACCTATTTTAATGCTTCCTTGTGTTAAAACTACTTCAGGGATTTTGATAAGTTTGGCGTCCGTTTTATGAAATAATGACTAGTTTAGTTACAAAAGCGATTATTTATATTTTCAATTATAATATTTATGCTTTAATGAAACCGGGGGACGTAAATATTCTATATACATTGTTTGAACTATCTGTTTCGGTTCGTGGATTCAAACAATACACCTTTGTATGTCGATTCAACTGCTATTTTTATTTATAAGCTACATTACCACAAGTTAGTACGAGGGCTAACTAGTATATGTACATACTAAAACTTTCAAACCAATAAACACTAATAACAGCGTAAGATTTAGACGTCAGCAATATTTTTTTATATCATTTCATGTTAATTTGATCGTCTGCTTTCTAAGTTCAGTATCGTCGAAGGTGAGGCACGTGTGTAAAAATTTATGTGAAACACCTTGACATTTCATAACTCTATATGTTATTTGAAATCTTTAATAAAAATTAAGATTTATTAGCGTTTACAGATAAGTATAATATACATTAAGTGTTGTGTTGCAATGAATGAAATAAGAATCTTAGGTTTTAGTTGAGTCTGACTGATGCGAAATCAAATAAAATATGATAAGGAATAAAATATTTTTATTTTGTTTGTAAAACGTTTAAAAGGAATCAATGAAATATCTTTATATATTATTATTAAAATTGTAATTGACATCTATTCATATTTAGTGTTAGTATTCAAGTATATACTTTTCTTATTTCAATTATTCTAGACTGAAAGTCAAGAAGATTTCATATCAAAAACATTATAATTTTTCAATTTATAATATGAATATTTAACTAATCCATCATGTTTATTAGAACATAAATATATTTCCGGTAGTTAAAATATTATAATCATATGTGAAAGTGTATAATCAAATCATTCATAATTTTCGGTAAGGGCTAACCATTACGTATTACAATATCTGGGTTTACTATAAGCAATAAAACATCCAACATTGACGTGAAACATATTTTTAATTTCTAAGTAAAATAGGTAACACCAAATATGAAATTCTAAGATTATGTGAATGTGACGTAAGTGGATATGTTTTAAAGAATTCGACTTATTTGACGGTTTTTTTTTGATATCGCTTAAATATAAAAATTTAAGAATGTAAAAACACATTTTCTTAATGTCATCGAAAATATTTAAGCCATAAAATAATTTACAATGATAAGGAATTCATTTTTCTTTTGGACGCAAAAAAATACTTGAACAAGGATTTAATCAAATCACATGAAAATTTAAAGAAATATAAAGTAGTAGTTTATAGCCTGTCGACCATTTTTCCCTATAACCTTAAGATGTCTGTATTGCGTAAAATAAACTATTGCGCAAATAAAAATTATAAACATAACAATACAAGAATTCGCAAAACTAAAATATACGTATCACCATACAGTATAAATATTTAAATCGTTTAAAAATGATTACAGAAAACCAAATATCTAGCAAAGCCAATCTTTCTTAATGTAGACATAAACTGATCCAATTGTTTGTCTCAAATCACCAGACGGAGATATTTGTGAATTAAACTAGTCATTCCAAGTTCAATAAATATAACAGCTATTTTAATTCTGCCAAAAAAATAGTTTTTATATACTCAAAAGAATTACATATAAGATGAAACTGGAATTATTGTACTGGCAACATTTTGTTACATAAATAATAATATATGATGTTGTCTAGTACAAGTTTGTAGTCAACGGCTATTGTTGGTTTACTATTGAAAGCGAAACGTAATGCAAGTTACGTAACACATAGCATTTATAAACAATATTATAACTAGGCTGTAGTCACTGAAAACAAAAAATATTTAATTTATTTTCGATGTTCCATATATATGTATATTTTTAATATAATGAGCGAGGTTTATAAAAATTACGAACACGCCATCTTTGCTCTATTTGTAGTGTAATAATATTTGTTATAACTTTCTTAGCGATATTTCATCTGGTAACGGTATTTTGAAGTATTTAGAACATGACGAGATTGTTTAGAAATGCAATATGCATCGTACATTAATTTTTGATTTTTCTTCACAAACTATTAGATTCAACGTCTCATATTAATTGGCTTTCATAACTATACGTGTCATTCGATCTGCTGCTGCTATTTTGTATAAAACTAAATCTTTCCCCCTTCTTCAGTTGCGTATTTTCAATTTAAATAGAATCTTCTGTAAGAAAATATATTTTTCTTCTTGCTGTATAAAATCTGATATAACTTAAATTTAATATGAAATTGGGTTGGTTTTGTGTTATTATTAATATGTAGGTATATTTAATTCGAAATTATTGTTTAATAAATATAATTTAATATGTTGTCTTCTGTAAACAACAAATACATAGGAGGTATTCAGTTCTATCGGTCATGAGAAAAATTAAATAAAATAATTCACAGAGCATGCCTATGTATAAAACACCAATAGTACTTAAAAAAAAAACAATACTAAATAAATTTCTATATCTAATATAAAAATGAACATTATTTAACAAATATAGTTCTCGTATATTTATTCAGTGAAGAAATAACTAGTGTAGAACTACAGCGTACATCAAATACATAAAGCGAACAAAGCCTCGGGCGAAAGCTTACATGTATAATAAGTTTGTATCTAAAATTCTACAAAAATATTTACAATAACTCGTTTCCAATTACTGCAAAGAACAAAAATAATTGGATACAAAGTTATATTTTAATTTTTTTTCTTTCATTCAGACATTAACTGTCAAATAAATATTAAAAAATCCTATCAACAGAAGTGTCTGGTGAAAACGATTCCAATTAAGACAGTAATTAAAATCAGAATAATTGTCCATCTCGTGATGCATACCACGAAAATAAAATTCGTGAAAATAAATAAATGATTCCAACGAGATTTAAATTTTAGTGACAATGTATTATTCTCACCTGTTCATGTATAATTTTCTTCCGGGCGGGTATCCGTTGTTTCGTTGTTTTTTTTTCAGTTATTGAAGCACATTTTCCCGTCGAAATGGAAAGTCCCGCGAGGTGTCGCTGGCGAGCGTGCCTCTCGGACACTGCGCAAGGCCCGTCTGACGTCTCGAATCTCCACCTCTTTCGATAACTGATGACTTCCTAAAGTTGCGATATTATTATGCGTTTGTGGTGCATTACTTTTACGTTATTATAATAGCAATTGTTTTCTTAACAAGTATGTTTTTTATATTTGCCAAAGTCAATAGTTTTATTCTTCATTCCTTCTATTGGAGTGTTGAATTTATTATCCCTAAATTTGTTTTATAACAAATTACAATATATGTGTTATCATACAGAATATATTTTATCCTCTTAGTTTACCCTGAATCTATAACATCTATAGAATTAACCATTAAAATCTACATTTAATAGAAGTGGATATCTATCATAGTAAAGGGATAGAAAGAATCAAATGTTTGTCTTTAGTTTAAATAAATGAAAAATTTCTCTGTGTTGTCCTGGTAAGCCATTGTATATCGTTCAAATATGATTATGAATGAAGCTGTATAAAGTATATTCAACTTATTGCGGAATATTTTCCTATATTATATCAAACAGACACTTTCGAATTAATGGTATTTGAGATGCACTATGGACAAACTAACATAGCAACGCAACTTCCTGAATACGTAACAGGAGTGGAGAGCTGAGAGCCAAGTAGAAAGCGAGGTGATTTATTCATTTAGAACAAGCAATCTTGATCCACGACAGTATCAATATACTAGCCTGATTCATGTTTGCACAACATAACATATTTTAATTACAATAATTACTGTTAATTGATTGTTAGCTTTGATGTTAACGCGTTTAAATATTGTTTGAGAATTTGTTTATTAGATGTAACGGTAACTGCGTGATGACAGTTAAATGATTTCTGATGATTTAACAGACGAGTAGCTTGGATAACTGTTGACATAAAAAGATATTATATTTTCAGTACTGGATAGGCTAAAGTATAAGTTGAGTACACTTGGGTCATTACTGTGCTATGCTGTATGTTACTTGATCGATGAGAATTTGAGTCTCTATCCTCCCAGATAGATATATTTTTTCCATTTTGAGCATCCCTTTTTGTTCATCGCTCCACACAAAACGTAAGTTCAACGCTTTCACCAAAGCTGAATGTTCCACGGTTTTTAACTTAGAGTTTTAATGTTCTAAATATAACTTTATATTTGTATGTATAATTATATATTAGTTTCTTTTATTGTAAAGTTTTCTGTCCTTAAATTGTTTTTTTTTTGACATCTGATATATAGTAAATAAGTAATATTTTACTAAGAAGTACATATGTGGGAAGAAACTATTATAGAAATATGGAACCAAATACCAAATTTTACAACTTTACTTAATTTAGTTTTTCTTTCACAGGTAACGTACCAACAAAAGCGATGCGTTTTGGTGTGATATGAAAGTGTATCCTGAAATAAATACGAAAAAAAAACAGGAATATTGTCACAGTAAGTTGATACTAGTTTCGACCTAATTTTATAATTATTTTTGTAAATTTTCTTGTGTATTTGGTGTAATTTTTTTTAGTCAACTTGCGTTTGTCATGGTCAGTCGCGGATAAGTGAAAGTGCCTCGGTTTTCTACTCGCAGAAATTGCCTTAGAAGCCGTCATCACGCATTATGGCTATAAATTGACATGATTTTGATTAGTGTCTTGATATGTTGTATGTGTATTTAATTTGTGTGCACTCATCTACATCTGTTTACGACGTTGAAGCTTTCTGGTTGCTGAGTCACACACAAACGCCTTTCATTGTGACTTCAAATATTTTTATTACTTAACAACATTTCTTCAGTGTTTGCTTTATATTAGTTTTTGAAGAATGTCAAAGGATATCTGATATCAATATGAGCTTATGTCAGGGGTTCTAAATGTATCGGCAATTCGATCATATTTAACCTTACCAAAACATAAAGGATTTCAGTATAGATTACCATATAATATTCATTTAATAAACATTAAACGTATGACCTCATATTTTATGCAACATCTACTACTGTTGTATTAAGCATGTAACAAAAATATAATAGATATAACTCCACCGACAACTTTTCGTTTTTCTAGATCGGACTAACAAGTTTCTAATGTGAGTTATTATTTTTTTTTTACACTACGTCGTTTGGCGACCCCGTGGCCGTGTTTTATATTACGACATTGATTTGATAACATAAAAACAAACAAATAGGAGTAACAAGTATAGATATTGCTAATATGATGAATTCTTAAATTTTAATCATAACATTTCGTCTTGGAATTTGTTATAAAGTAAATGATATAATTAAAAAACAAAAGACAAGCATTAAATAATGTTTTTTTCCGTAAATTATTTATATATGGATTATAAATAAGTGTTCGATATATATATTATAAATAACTCATACTTAAATAATATTTTAATGTTGAATCATAGATGGAAAAGAACCCAGTTACCAACTTATATCACCGGATCTATGATTTGCAGTTTATTTGTTTCTGTAAGACGTTACGTCTAAATAACAATATGAATAATGGTGCTTGAGGTCAAGTGTTCTATTGGAGGGCATACGGAAGAGTCTTTTATTATAGAAATTCTATATGATGGTCTAAGAAGAAGTCTCTAAAGACTATAAATAAGTTGTCGCAATGAAACTGGTTTTAGTTATAAAATATGAACTATGTATATAACCAAACTTATTTTTCTGTTTATATTATATCGGTATAAGCTTACAATACCAACACAATATACTGCGAGTGCATTATACATATATAAATAATTCTCGTGGTAAGAAAAATAAAATAAGAATCCCTTAATCAAGAGAAAAATCGAAAGGAAAAATATTTACAATACTAAGAAAAATAATTATTTTGTTCTGTTTGTTTTAAAAAAATGTTTTCCAATTGTAAACAATTTTCTCATATTACGCAACCCTTCCCTGTCTTCTAAGTCAAAATCATTCAGTGGATATTTACGTAATGATTTTTGTATCATTTGTAATGACATTTTGTTTTTGTTAACACAGTATTCAAGGTACGTTACATAATTAGTCTCCTGATTAGTTTGAGATATTTGATGTAATTGTTACTCTGTAATCATAATTAAATGCTATTATTGTTTATTCCTACTGCTGATTTTAAAAAGGATGTCACCTTTTTCTTCAAACTATTTGAGTTTATTTTTACACATAAGTTTCCGTTCAGCATAAACAAAAATGTATATTCATTAATTTTTGATTTGCATATAGTAATAAATTATCTTAAAAAATTATATTAAGACATTATACACCATTAAAATTAGCTTAGAATATTTATTTATTTAAAATTATGCAAATTATTTCCTGACAAATCCATATGCGGTAAGCGACATCTGTGGCTGGCACAGGGTATTATTTCTTAAAGATCAAGTTAGTAAATGTAGATGGCGTTGTTTGTAAATTACAAAACTGGTCATATTATAATATTATTATTTAAGTATATTGGTTGCAACATTTTCAAATTTTGTCTCCTAAATACCCAAGAGGAGGAGAAGTTGTTTATTGAATATCACAAAACATTTCAACTGTTTAGAATGTTATAAGTACTCGAAATGTTTTCATATTCCCTTATGCTTATTTATTTCATATTTATTTTGTCTTGGATTAGTTCAGTTGTTACTTTAATTAATAATGTTTTCATTTCATATGAGATAGACATTTTGTACATTTTTGTTATTCCCTTGCTCTTTAACATTTATTCTAATTCATATTAATTTACTAGGTCCAAAACTGGAATTGTTAAATCTCCCAGTATTTTATTCTTAATGATATCTACTTTTGTTAATATCACAATTACTTAGGTACACACAAATAAGATCATCGACAGAGTACTAGTGAAAGTAGTTCAACATGTCCTAAAGGTCGTACGTTGGTTAGCGTTTGGCTGGGAATACATATGGCAAATAACTTTGATTGTAAAATAGCTGGTGTTATACAAAGAAGTTTTTATTTATAAACCTTAATAACTATAGACTAATTACTCTATAACAATTTATTTAAAAAGTTTTATTGCTTTATTTATTTATTATAATACTAATTAACGATCACCACATTCATGTTCCCATCACAAAGGCTTCTACAGTCTATAACCACTTATAGATTTTTTATACACGGAAAAATCTGTAACTTGGAAGTGTTCTTATTTGCGACTAGAAGCGTTACGTATATCATTATTAAAATGACTATTGGAATATATGTTTATTTTTGGCATTAAAACGCGTTATGGCCAATGGTAATTTCACTAAATATGTATCATCTTTCTTTCTGACATTGTGATGTTTTTCCTATCTTCAGAATTTGATCCAATTTGGAACATTTTAAAGATCTACGGCTTCTACGTTTTTGTTTTGGGTTCCAAGTATTTTTAATTAAATCTGCGCCTTTTTCTGCAATCATAATTACTGGAGCATTAATATTACCATTGGTAACAGCTGGCATTATACTTGCATCAATGACACGCAAGCCTTCTATACCATAAACACGTAGTTCAGGATCCACCACGGCCATAGGATCACTTGATGGGCCCATCTTAGCCGTGCCAGACAAATGATAAATTGTCATGGTATACTGGCGTATATAACATTCCCAGTATTCATCTGTGTATAGAGGTAAATGTTTGCAATTCGGAACAGGTTTACTGTTATATCTAGCACCCAAACGCTTCATGGCTGCTGTTTCAGCTACAGCTACGGCAGCTTTTACACCTTCTCTCATTACTCCAACATCATCGGGGTGAGTCAAATAATTATGGTACATCAATGGATAATCTAAAGGATTTTTAGATCTCAATTTTATAAAACCCCGACTTTTTGGTCGCAGCATCATGGGGAATATTCCACAGACGTCCTTACTAGTTAGATGACCAAAAACTTCTTCATAAAACTCATCAGTTATGCCGTGAGCAACTTTAACTTGAGTTCCCCCATCCGAAGGTATAGACGCAGATGTCATCATAAACTCAATGTCTGGCCAATCTTCAGTTTCATTAGCATATTTAGTATTAATAAAGGCTACCACTTCTAAACCAATGCTTGAAGTTAATGGTCCATCCTCCGTAACAGCGTAGCGTAAAGCTGAATTTATGTTAACAAGTCTATTCATAACGATACTAATAGGATAATCGATTTGAAAAACTATGCCTCCTACGGCAATATGATCTTGCAAATTTCTTCCCACTCCAGCGGAATTGTAGACAACATCAATACCCACTTCTTCCAAATGTTGAGCCGGTCCAACACCAGAAAGCATGAGTAACTGTGGAGACCCAATAGCTCCTGCAGCCAGAATAACCTCTCGTTTTGCATAAACGACCTGTTTGATTCCATCTCTAAAGAACTCAACGCCATAAGCTCTTTTCTTATCTTTGTCTATCAAAACTTTAGTGACATGAGAAAAAAGAGCAATGTGAAGATTTTGTCTTAGTCGCACAGGTCTCAAGAAAGCTTTAGCTGTTGAACATCTAGTTCCTCGTCTCATAGTAAATTGGTACCAAGCATATCCTGTTTGCTGGGCACCATTAATATCCAATATATCATAACCCATTTCTTCGCCAGCCTGAAGAAATGCGGCTCCGATGGGTGTATTATACGGTGCGTCTTGAACCGTGAGATATCCACCTGAAATGTTTGAGTTATGTGTGTGATTAACTTTATAAATATGTCATTTTATTTTTTACTTATGACATACTTCCTTTTATTTAATAATATCTACTTAAGACAAAAAATCTGCATAGTGGAATATAAGTATAAATTATTTTTATTCATTAAATTGACTTTATATAAAAATTCTAACCCGTCGAGTGATATTTTGTATCTTTCGCCAAATAAGGGTTCCGTTGATCTTCTGATTTCTTGAAGTAAGGTAAGACATCTTTGTAACCCCAGCCCGGATTACCAAATGATTCCCATTGGTCAAAGTCTCGTTTGTTTCCTCGGATGTAGAGCATTGTGTTGAGTACTGATGAACCGCCAAGAACCTTCCCTTTAGTCCAACTGCACCTCTTATCAATCATTGCCTGACACGCGGAATCTTGTGGTTGAGTTCTGAAAGTTATTATTAATTAGTAAGAGTATCTTTTAACTGCAGTATCATTCTTAGTATTGTTCACAAGGTTCCATTTTAATACAACATTATGGATCATTTCCGCCAGTGAACATTTAAAATACATAGAAAATACAAAATTATTTCTCAGGCAAGCATATAGTTTATGGAATAAAAAAACCTTCTCGCTTTTCATTTGGTTCTAATAATAGCTCACCGATATTTCCAATCTAATTTGCTTTTGTGCAGATACAAAGATAATAACGGCACATCACTGATATCCGTTTCGTGACCCCCAGCTTCAAGTAGCAACACATTCCAGCCCTCAACTTCTGATAATCTATTTGCTAGTACTGCTCCGGCAGAACCACCTCCGACTATTACAAAGTCGTATTCTTCTCTAAGGTACTTCTGATTGAATGGTCTGTTTTCCGGGTCCAGCAAGTCGTAATGGAAATACGCGAGAGCTGCTAACATAGCAGGAATGAAGGTTAACTTGCTTATACCGCCAATGGTCAGTGCTGCCTTGGCGGCAGCCGAAGCTGTTGTTAGTATGGCCATCGTGAATCAGCTATTCATAATTCTGAAATAACAGATGCCTACATCAATTATAATACCAAAAAAATTATTTAACTTTTATTATGATAGTAATATCGCAATGCTTATAGAAATGTACTAATAATATAAATATTATCATATCTTTAAAATTGAGAACCGATTTGTTGGAGACCAGCGAAATTAACATAATTCTTAGTCCAAGATTTCTTGGGAAATTTATATATACATATGTATTATGTAGTGTTCAACGGTGAAACCAATTAAATAACTACAATAATATTGGAAGCTACATTTATTTAAATTCGAATGAAGGAAAATAAAAACCCATGCCATTGTAAAAAGTGCTTGAAATACTGTGGTATTGTACTTAGAAATGTCATGTCGAAACATATTACAAATACTCAGGCCTTGATACTATTGTTTGATTGTTCTTTATGGGATTTTTAATTCCGATATGGTCCCATACTTGAAATCTATTGTAAATTTCCGGAACTATTTCATGTTTTTTGTAACAACTGAACAAGATTAATAAAATAAGAATGAAAGGTTCAGTGACCTGGTTTTTTGATATTTTTGTTAACACCTTATAAAAACCATTTTCATTCAAGAAGTATGTTTTAAACTTTTTTATTCATGTGTTAATTTAAAAATGTTACTAATAAATTGGTCTGTACTTTGAACTTTATTAGGATTTTCTTCTATTTTACTAAAATTAAAAGAGATTGAAATTTGTTTTAATCATTAGTTTGTTGCCAAATAAAGTCAGATATCAATTAATCAAGACAAGTATTTTACTTCATAGGGTAAAAATTATAATATTTTGCCCTTATTCTATCAGTTAATTTTATAAAATTTCTATGAAGCGCAAGCAGTTTAAATTTTAATGAATAAGGATAATTAAATTTTAAAATGAGTATCAACATATAATATCTTGTCTATGTTAAACTATAAACAAAATATTTTTTAGATCTTTAGCCCGTATTCGAAAGTTTGTTCCAAATAATTACTAGTAACTCTGACGCCGCCTCTTTTATGTAATTCTGTACTACTATAAAATTTTAGTAGTAATGGATCTCTGTAACAGCGCTTTCAAAGCTGATGTTAAAATTGACCGTAGTTCGACATTTATTGCTTCCTTTATATGAACACATGATAAGAACTTCGAACTTTTATCTACAGCGTCCAAATATAAAAAATATGAGAAACTCGTTGCTTCTTTCACTGATGACACATTTGCTTCTATGTAACCAATATAAATCAAGTTATTTCTCTGCTTTACATTATTATTAGAATATTTTAAATATTTTTTGTGTAATATGATCGAACTACTGTGGCACTAACCGCAAGTGCTCTTATATTATTCTCCTTGGTTTTTGTAAGGTTTATGTAATTCAAAAAGCGCCATTCTTAGCGATCGAGAATAATTCTATTCAATGAGATGTTATGTGTTCGTAACGTATGTAGATGTTAAAGTGAACGTCAGCAGATGATATCTTCCATTTATATAACTTTAAGTGAACAAACTCAAATTAAATTTCAGAATCAGATAATTTTTAATTTCTGTTTATTATTTCATAAACCTAATTCGTTTCCGCGTTCGATAATATTTGGATAAGAATGGTCAAATGATAAGCATTTTTATCCTGGTATAAAAAGTCAAGATTTTAAGTCTATCATTGTGATTTTAACAATATCTAAGAGATTTATTGTCAAATTCTTTTGAAATAAATACTCAGAAAATTCTGTATCTCGATATATTAACTCCTATATATTTTTTTTTGTATAAAATACATATAACAGAGATATGTACGGTGTTCATATGGGGGTGTAGATGAAATTTTAATGTGGTATGCGTGCAATCGCGCGTCGTTGTACGTTTAATGCGGTTGACCAAAAAAGGCTCTCGAGGTCTGATTTGGAAACGGTCTAGGGATAAGGATGGTTACTGTACTTGACCCACTAATGTACCCCCGTTAAAAGCACGTGATATCATTTATTTTGATACACAAAAATGATTAACAAATGTATGTAAATTGACGAAAGTCACTTTTTTATTCGTATCGTTAAAAAAAGCTTAAAAGTCATTAAAAAAGCTATTGAAAATTCATTCAAGCTGATTCAATATTTAATATTATTAAAAATTAAATATTTTTTTTCTTCCAAAAATAGACTATTTTAATATATTTTTCTATATGATTAAAACATAAATATATATTCATTATATTCGTGAGAATATTTTTTGTTTCGCCTTGAATTCGCATGTTAATATAGTTTTAGAAATCACACACTAGTAAAATGAGTATATTGTAGCAATATGTGGTGGTGTCGGTTGGAAACGAACCTCTGCCAATGACCTTGTGCTGAAAATGACATGTCTTACTCAACTTTTATACATTCATATTAATAACTGACTTTTGTATATGTGCAATATAATTTAAATCACAATACGTACATACATTTATTTTCCTTCAGTTTTTAACCTCTCGACACAAATTTTAGCCAAGCCTAAAATATTGTGTTGAATACTTCTTAGGTTTTAGTATTTTTATATTGTATAAAAACTTCAATGAATTAAGACAAATAAAAAACTAAACTAAATTAAAATAATTCATACAGAACTTAGAGGGTTTCTACGAGTTTTTTTTTCAATTTAAGTTATATTAGAATATAAATGTATCTAAGTAATACGTATGTTGGATTACTGATTAATGTGACAATGGCTTCGGAGGGCATAAATATAAGAGAGACTTTTTATAATCGCAATCATAAAGACTTAAATATAAAATTAATGTTAATGAGGACGATTATAAATTATTTCATTTGTCAACCGATCGTTAAAGTAAGGTCGATAGTTTAAGCTTTATTGCAACAAGTAATGTACACAGACATATAACATCTGTAGGTAAAAACCCTTTATTATTTTGACTATCGCATCGCATAGGATATACATTTATATACATAATAAAGAAATTTTATTTCAAATGTTATAAATTTCAGCATAATAACCAACATAATAAAAAAAATTATCTTGTATCAAGTGATCATTCTGCAAACTTCAAAATTTAAGATATCTTGATATCTAGAGTGTGACAAGCAACCATCGTGACCAATTTTAGAGGATGGTGTGTTACATGACACTATAATATTTTTTTATGTCACTGCTCTAAATTATAATGATCGTGTTGAACGTACTTTTCAATACAATTAAAATTTATATTAGAAGTTGTTCAAGCCGAATTCGAGTGTTTGATATATGTACATATCTATGGTAAACAGATTTTCAGTTCTTATTCGATATACTATGAATTAAATAACATTTTATTTTTAATTCCTATTCAATTCATAGTAACCACAAACAAGGATATTTTAAAAAGATTTTTATTGATAATTTTTTTTCATCTAATTAATATTATTGTTGGTTTGTTTAGTTAAACATATTGATGTACTTTCATTCATTGATGTTAAAATAAAACAAAAATAAAAAAATTCGCTATATACAGAAAAATTATATTAATGTTTTAAAATTAAACAGACAGCATCTTAAATATTTAAAATAATATAATTCCGTAATCGTACCTGAATGAATTTAAAAAATTGTCTTACGTTCACTTATAAAAAAAACAAAGCACGACACTCAAAACACTGTTATACAAGTTATTTGCGCGCGCGCTACTCGCCCGTTCACACTGCACTGATAGAGCTGGAGACGGTACAATGTTGTTGGAAGTAATTTGGTAATAGCATCTCAGTGTGTTACAAAATTAATAGCGTCATGGGTCAGGACTCTTGACCACTATATACAGTTACCAATACGTACGTAACTACCATTAAAATAAGTTCTTTCATATGTCCTTGGACGCATGTACCTTTGTGATGATATCGAAATTAATTTAAATATAATTTAAACGGGAGACATAAACATGTTAGGCAAATTTATATTTTGCAAGAGGATTTTTGTTTCAAAATAATTTTTAACCGCAAAGGTTATGTTGACGACATGCTGAGGGGAGTTTATGGTGTTTGCAAACCTCATGCCCTTTATGGTAATAGTCATATTGCAAGACGGGAAGTGAAACCTTTCCTCTCAAAGCCATTGTGATCTTTTTACAAAATGACACATATATTTCGCAAATTAATGTTGTGAAATAATTGTTTCATAATAAGTCACTATTTATTAATGAATCATTTAGTATTATAACAATTAAATTATTTTTACATTAATCGAAGTCGTTAAAGAATTAATATTTCCCATATTAATGTATTTTTTTTAATAATTTGTACATTCATATCTATCGAAAATAGCCTTTTTTGTTTCATGAGTTTTTGGGCCATTTGACTAATATTATAATTGTGCACATTGTGATTTAGTTTAATACAATTTGTTTATATGTATATAATATTTGTTTACTTCTATATTATGTCATTAATCATTTTATATACTGGTTTTTACAATGAAATTTCTCATACAGTGAGCTAAAAAAATGTATCAAACAGATTCATAAACGGCAAAAACTATCCGTTTTATATTTCTGTGATAGCTCATTGTTGAAACGAGCGGTGTGACTATCAGTCGTCTTCATTATTTCATAATTTTTCGTTATAAACCTCAAAATTTACCTTTTATGAAAATGGTAAGAAAAAGTTTGTAACTGTATAAAAACAATTGCGATTTTTTTTGAGTCTGCCTGCTCTAGCTGGAAAAGCTGTACTATGTTTTGCATTGCGATTTTTTTCTTGTATACTTTTCTTTAATAAACAAGTGACCTGCGAATGATGCGAATATGCATATGGTCTACTTATATTAATTGTGCGTACGTGCAATGTCAAGCATAGCATTTAATTTAAATTCGTTACTCGAATAGTTTCGTAATAAATCCCGCCTGCCTTGGAAATACCATTGCAGCTACAAAACTGAACGACCATCGTTGATTTGTGTTAGTAAAAGTATAAAATTGAATATCACACGACCTATAAAGCGTTACACAACTATTATATAGTTTTTAACTTTCTTACTAACATTATATTTGTGATTTTTTATTTGTTTGTTTCTATGCTGTGTTCTTTTTCTTTGTAACTTTACAACGAGAAAATTTTTGATTTAGATTAAACTTATTGCATTTGCACTACCAATTCTTTTTTAAAAGCTTTGCCATTGAACTATTGCGAATTACGAGATCTATTTAATAAGTATAATAAGTATAATTTTAGTTACTATGTAATAGCTGCAGCGATAATTTTGTAGTTTTATTTAAGTTAAAATACATAATCAAATTTCGAGGTCATTTTATTGGCATTATAGAGAGACTATTTTGTACTATACTTCTACTCTAGTATAATTACCGTACCATAGCCTAATATTTATATACATTTGTAACGTTATAATATTTTTGACTTTAAATTTGACTCACTAAAACTATAACGAGGACTTCTGTTTTGTCGCAGCCCAAATCTTTAGTAATTAAGCTGTTGTATCCTTAAAAGAGTAGATAAATTAATCTTTCTATATATTTTAACCACAATACCTAGAAGATCCTAATCCTAATTGATGCTTTCTATCTTCCCGTTTTAGTAGAAAAGTTTGTAACGATAAGTAACATAACCGACCACCGACTTAACGTTTACGCATTCGGATTTCCAATGAATGATATTTTTTATAAAGTTGAAGTGAATTATTTGATATACAAAAAAATATTGATTAAGCGGAAGCATCGGTTGTTTTTTTTTTAATTTCTTTAACTTCTGTTATAGTTTCAACTTGAGTTTGTTATTTACACATACGAATATGAGAATAGAATAGCAAATTACCTAATGTTGCTTATGCGAATGCGACGTCGTTGCCGTAAGACTAACGAAACAGCTTCAAGGTTACTCTTGTCCGTGATGTAATGTCACACTGATACAACCTGTGCTTCATTTTGTTAAATTGTTTTCATTTCTTTTTTCTTAGAAATTCGACACTAAATTATAAATTTGACAAATATTTTCATTACTCCTCTCTCCACATATCTTTTACACATTCGTTATTTAAAAAATATCTTGCTTTTTTTGTAAATTCTTGGTATAAGAATTGTGTAAATGCAGTCAATGACAATAATATGGGATCAATTCTTATATAAATTCATTTGTTATGATTGCGGAAAAGAAAAAGGAATGAAGCAACAGTGGCGTCTTCTCGCTAAAGTACATTATGTACATATGTATATCGAGTGTAAATACTCGATGATTGTAGCACATCGACTAAATACTATGTTATGTTGTAATTTGTATTTCATTCCTCATAGGATTTCTAATATTATGTCCAATAATATTTCTTAAATGAAATGTTTGGAAATATCGTCATTATGGTATGTTACAATGTGGCTTAAATTTGTTGGTGTTTTACTATGGGTTAAGATTTTGAATCCTTCACCTGACCCTACCTATTTTAAATTACAACACTAATTGTGCAAAGCGAATATAATATGTTTTCAATTTTATTTCTTAGTATCTTGATTTAGATTTTTAAATTCGATTATTAAGGTACACATTAAAATGTTTGTTATTAGAAATTTGCGAAATGATTGTTAATGTCCTGTTTTGGTAAATGTCAGTCTAAGGAGACGACAATAGTAATACATATTTTTAATCCATATGTGTAGTTGTGAAAGAACGATGTGTAAATGGTATAAATCACAGATTTTAACAGAAGTACTATTATTCAATAATTTTAGGTACATAACAAATGTGACAGGTACTCGGGATCAAATATACGAAATAAAATAAATTAGTTTCACAGTAAAAGTTTATTTTGTGAATAAAAACAACGTGTCCATAAATCTATACAAGTCCAAAAATTTCATTGATAAATTAAGATTGTTGTGTCGTTTCTTTTTCTCAATTTCTTTGAAATCTTTCTTATCGTACGGGGTAATAGACGTTATACTTATATCAAATAACTAATAATATAATTTGTATTATAAAAATTTCATTAATATGATATGATTTACGGTTATACTGAGGAGATGAGGATAACAATTTCTCGTATCATATATTTACTTTTCAAATACTATAGCTTATAAATCTATATTAAAACAGAGGAAAGATTTGTTTGTTTATTTGTTATGAATAGGCTCCGAAACTATTGGACGGATTTCAAAAATTCTTTCACGATTGGAAAGCTACATTATTCCCGAGTAATATGGGCTATATTATATTAAAAAAAAATTAGGGATCCTTACTATAACTCCAATAATGTAACCCAAAGTGTAAAAAAATGATCTGAAAAATTCCTTACGTCGCGTGCGCTGCGAAAACTATGGATGATAGAACCAAATCATTTACTACGACTTTGCAGAACTCATCATTATCTACAAAAAGTATCGCGACAGTATATGTCTAATATTATAGTTATGTTGCAGTAAGCGGTTTTTTATTCTAAAAATGTTATTTATATATATGCCGCCGCTTGAAAAGGCTCTTTATTTGTACCTTGGTATTAATCCTTATCAAAATAAATTACTTTATGTTCAAGACGGCTTCAATACCTTTTTATAACTTTTTGAATTATTCAATTCGGATATTTCATTCGGAAGATATCACAAGTTTAAAAATGCAAGTATTAGAAAAAAGTCGCGTGGTTGCCGCTCACCGCGCTCAGCTAGCCGGCATGCGATGTAGGCTCTATGTAAGCGTCACTGGGGTACGGGGAGGAGAGTCAATGTAATAAAATAAAAGGCCGCGCGGTCGGCTCCCTACACAGCGGTCGTGTGCGTGATCGTATGATTTTAGCTTGAAGAAATTTTGAATTCGCTTTATATTCGTTTCGTAGATAAATATTAAATAAGTACCTGATAATAAATATTATATTTTAATGTAACTATTCAAACAGCTTATAGAAGTAGTTTATAGGTATTCCTGTTCAAAATTTAAGCAAAAATAGTAACAGATAGTTTTCTAAAACCTTATTTTGCATTTTCTTTTATTAAGTACCTACTACCTACCTGATAATAAATATTATATTATAATTATTCAAAAAGCTTAGTACTTTATATAGTTCAACAAGCAAAGATTTATTAAAAGCCTGTTTAATTATTTATTTCCTTTTATTTTTCATTGTATAATGCCCAAAAATGCCAAAAAGATCAAGATCTCAACTTTTTACCATAGTTCACAGGCGAGGGCAATAAAAATACGGCGTAATGAGGAATCTTCATCAGAAACTGAAAATCGCCTTGCAAGTCGGAGAGAATACGCGTTGCAATCGCGTGCTAGAGAGTCAAGTATCGAACGTTCGCAGCGGCTTGCTGAACAAAATTTGAGAATCTCTCAAGTAAGCGCGCGAGAGTCGAGTATCGAGCGTTCCCAACGCCCGTGAGATCAGCGAGAGAGACAACAGATGTCAACGACTAGAGTCCGTAATCGAGTTTTAGCTCACAGTAACAGATCGGCTTTCAGAGACGATCCACAGATTAGTAAATTCTTGTACAAGTTCTTCTCGTTCGTGTTAAAGAAATTTATATGAGAATCGTGTTATATTTTTGTACCTACATATATTAAAGATTCATAACAAGAACTGGATTCAAATATTGTATTGTGTAATGCTGAGTAGACGCTGCGAGGGTTAGGCCCTGTTTGTTTTTAGATAGAAGCGATTTGGACGATCAGTTGGTCGATGAGTTGGTCGATCAGTTGGTCGACCAATTGGTCGATCAGTTGGTCGATCAGCTGGACGATCAGTTGGTCGACCAGTTAGTCGATCAGTTGGTCGATCAGTTGGTCGACCAGTTGGTCGATCAGTTGGTCGATCAGTTGGTCGATCAGTTGGACGATCAGTTGGTCGACCAGTTGGACGATCAGTTGGTCGATCAGTTGGTCGATCAGTTGGTCGATCAGTTGGTCGATCAGTTGGACGATCAGTTGGTCGACCAGTTGGACGATCAGTTGGTCGATCAGTTGGTCGATCAGTTGGACGATCAGTTGCCCAACCAGTTGCCCGACTAGTTTGTCGATCAGTTGATCGATTGAATGAAAATCTTATAATACTGCGATCTCTTTGAAAATCAATGAATTAATTTGCCGACTAGTAACCGAAACGTCGGGATCATCCCTAACAATTTTATAAGCAAAAGTTAATCTGTCTGTCTGTTACGCTTTCACACCTCTAAACCACTGAACTGATTTTAATGAAATTTGTTACAGAGATAGAGTTGATCTTGAGAAAGAACGTAGGAAATTTTTCATCCTAGACTTTTGAAAGGTTCTCTTGGAAACACGATGTAACCGAACTCCACGCGAGCGAAGCTGCGGGCGGAAAGCTAGTATAGTATAAATAAAATAAACTATATTATGACGTACTAGTTTTGTGTGTGACTTCTTCCGGATGGTTATATTATACATAGAGAAAAATATTATATAATGTATGTTAAAGCATTGGATGGCTACCAATCCCCGGCGACATCTATAGCTAGTCTACGTCACGTAAGTACAAAAAATAAAAAAGCCTTGACATTGCTAGGTTTACATTTCGGGACAAAATGTTAGTTTAAGTCTTATTCTGATGTCTAAGCTACGTAATTGTTAAGTTTCGTAGTTTAAGCTTGAAAGAACAACAAATATCCATAAATCCAGTATGTGTGGATTTACTTTCGACTAAATAATATTATTTAAATAATTTTGAAAATAATAATCGAACTTTACGAATTTTATTATTAAGGTTCTGCAAGATAAATATCGTTTTTAGACTTAGAACGTAACAATTTATTGTTTTTGCTAATAAAATCGTGTTTGTAGTTCAATGCCTCGATCGCATGTATGATTTCACTTTGGTATCCTATGAACTCCAAGTCTGCTATTGAAACAAAATTGTGTATAATTAAAATGTTATGACTTAAGAAGAATAGGTAATTTTAAGAATTTAGTTTTTATTTGTTATAATGTCAATACGGTTCTTTTAATAAACAATGGTTTGGTTATGTTTTCGTTGCTTATTTTTGTGATGCTTTTCTCTCCATATATTTTTTAGAAATAACAAGTAAAAAAATAACAGAAATAACTATACGTATGGGTACACAAAATTGCTGGTAGTGATTAGTGAAAGCTTATACGAATACTTGTTAGTTTATTTAGTTTTTCTAAGAATAGTTACAAAAAAATATTTAGATAAGTATGGCCTTGAACCGAATCGTTATAACCATTTCGAAAGTACTTACCGAAAGCTAGCATTAGCCATCAAAGTTAAATAGTAATTATGAGTGATGCTATTGAAAGAATACAGTGTCGGTGTTTATATTTTTGCTGTCAAAAGTTCTTTAGATGTTTTAGTGTTTCTAAAATTATTATTTTTTGTGTTTTATGATCTAATATTTCTTGTGTTTCGGATGTTAGATACTCGTAGTGTTGTTATCTCTTTTTTGAACTCTTAATATTATATTGTTAATTTAATATATAGGGACATTAAAGTAATCTCAAAAGTAATAAACATGTTTAATTCATAATAAATAGATTATCGTAAAAGGTTTAATAGTACATTTTATTATTAAATATCTACTTCAATTTTATTCCCGTTATAGAATAACCAGTGACGACATTTTTTATTTTGCTCTCTTCGGCTATTACTTTGGAATTTTGGGGATATTTGTTGTATTTGATCAATCGATGGAGGCAAGTATGTAATATCTGGAATGTGTACATTCCTTTGATCATGGTTTATAATATTTTTTGAAAATTGTGAATAATCATTAGTAAACTCATTTGGATTATAATTGTAGTATGGATACGGCTCATATAAAATATTTGGTATTGTAAAATCGAAGGAGTAAGGCAATATATAGTTTGTTGTTTCAGGGTAATGATTGAATGTCCGCTCATAGTTATTGTAAGGTGTCATATCACCAAAATCTGCCTGAGAATTGAGAAGATCCTTCCCACGATTTGAAAATGTATTTAAATAATTGGGAATATATTTATCAACATCTTCTATAACATATGGATCGTTAGGTGATTTAACTCTATTGTACTCATTATTACCAGTTTTTATTGCAATTAGATCGTCTTCTGTTGTGGGTGATGCTTGATTTTTTAAATCAATTACAAAAGGTTTATTGTTTCTGGCACCGTAATTATTCGAGTCATGTTTTTCTATTATATTTCCTGTTGTCCCGTAGTTTAAGTTTATATCTTTCGATAAATCCGGGAAAAGGTGACTCATCTCTGAAAATAAGTTAGGTAAAGTCTTTGATTCTTCAACTTTTCTGTATTTAGAATTTTGTTCATTTTGTAAATAAACTTCTTCAGAATTTGAACTGCCTGTTCGTTGGTTATTTTTGGTATCACGGTCTCTTAAATCAGTTCTCACTTGCTCGTGATCGTCTTTAATCATGTCTGATGCCTTTTCTGCTATCATGATTATCGGAGCATTCGTATTTCCGCTCACTATTTTCGGCATAATACTCCCATCAACGACTCTTAAGTTTCTTACTCCATACACCTGTCAATAAACACCTGGTCTTTAAATTAATTATGATAACATTTTGTGTTATTTTCGTTGGCTATGGTTTTTCAATTGCAAATTATTTTATAAAAAATAATTTGATGATATTATTAAGAACGAATACTTGTATTTGTAATAATACTCACCCTTAGTCTAGGATCTACCACAGCATTTGGGTCACCACGTGGACCCATAGCACAGGTTCCCACTGGATGATATATTGTTAAAGTATGGTGGCGTGCTTGGCATTCCAAATGTTCATCTGACATCAATGGATGTTTTGCACAGCCAGGGTTACGATTCGGGTTAGGTCTTGCATTTAATTCTTGCAACGCTGGTTGTTCAACTAACTTTAGTGCTATTCTAGCGCCTTCAGTCTGAAATCATTTGAGGAAGTGGTAAAATGAGTTTTTATTTTTTTTTATAAACTTGCATATGAAGTTATTTTAAAAGGAAATAAAAATATTAACCTTTAGTTTTATGTTGATTTACCCTGACCGTATCACATTTATAAAATGTCATTGCAAGCCAAGCACGGCAATTGCTTGATTTTTAGTGTAAAATAACTTTAATCGTACAATTAACATTAGTATGTATATACATATCTTTTCTTATGTGAAATATTTATTCAAACGTAATATTACCAGGACTTAACTTACCAATATTTTGACATCCTCTGGTTCTGTGAAATAGTTTGGGTAGATTAGTGGAGCTGAAAAGGGGCTCGCATCTCTTAGTTTTATATACCCACGGCTCTTAGGTCTTAAAAGCAAGGGAACTATAGAGAATGAGGAGTCGTAAAGGATGTCCTCATACAATTCAGCATAAGTTTCATCTGATATTCCATTAGCACGTTTCCCAAACAATCCACCATCCATATTGTCTGCTGTTGGAGCAATGAAAAACTGTATATCCGGATAGTCTTCTGCTGGATCCTGATACTTTGTGTTCACAAAAGCCATAGCTTCTGCCTCCATCATGCTATATAATGGTCCATTTTTATTAATGGTGAAGTCGATGAGGCTTGCTAATGAAACGACCGTGTTCAAATTGAAGCAATAATCGGTACCATTAGAATAGGGATTATCAAATAAAAATGAATGACCGCCCATGGCGACGTGATCCTGAAGATTCTGGCCAACACCAGGCGAATTTATTATTGGATGTATACCGAGTTCCTCCAACTGTTCACTGTCACCAACCCCAGATAACATTAATATTTGTGGGGATTGTATCGCCCCAGCTGATATAATTATTTCCCCCCTAGCCCTTATAACATACGATTTTTTATGTTTGGTAAACTTAATACCATATGCAACTTTAAATTCATCTATTAATACCTTCTCTACAAATGAATGCAAGCTTACATGAAGATTGGGTCTTTTACTCGCCGGTCTAAGATAACCTTTCGCTGTACTACAACGAAGACCATCACGAATGGTCGCATGAGATCTAGTAAACCCAGTTTGTGTTTCGCCATTTACATCTAAAATATTGTAGCCAAGTTGTTCACCAGCTTCCAAAATTTTATTTGTAATTGGTTGCTGGTAACGAAAGTATTCAACAGTTATCGGGCCGCCAGTTGAATGATAAGGACTATTCTGGTACTCTGGTATTTTCATATCCTCTGCCTTAAGAAAATACCTCAAAACATCATTATAAGACCAACCTTCATTGCCCATTTCAGCCCAATTATCGTAGTCTTGTTTATTTCCCCTTATATAAAGCATAGCGTTTAATGTACTAGAGCCGCCCAATACCTTTCCTCGAGGCCACTTGCACATTGTATTATCCATACTTAAGCAATATTTATCACTAGGTTCTGTTAAGAACTGCCAATCCACATTCGATGTTTGTAGTGCAGGAAACATTACCGGTACATCTGATAATACATTTTCATCTGGTCCCGCCTCCAGAAGAAGAACATTCCATCCAGGATTTTCTGATAAACGGCTCGCAACAACTGAACCCGCTGATCCACCTCCAACAACTATGAAGTCGTACCACTCATACAAGTCTTCCGGATTGTAATCCTTTACTCTATTTTCTGCATCTTCTATATCAGGACGATATAAATGTATCACTAAACGTAGTAAAATAATGGCTCCTAGTCCCGGCAACAGCCCGAACATAATTCTAGTACTAGAAACTAAAGGTTTAATGGACGCAGGATTGTGACTTGCCATTGTGCACTGCAAGGATACGTATGAAATCACTGCTCTCATAAAACATATACCGTTTGAATAACGTAATGTAATTTGCAGATTAAGAAGACTTTTACTTATTGTTTGTTTAAATTACATCACCAATTATTTTGCACAGAGTAATATATATGAAGAAAAAAATGTATTCCAATCGCATTAACTGCTAAAGTAGCATAAAAATAAACTTTACATAGAAAATATTACGTCAACCAGTACAGTTGTAAAAAAAATTTGGCAAATAAAATTTTAAATTACTTTTTGATATCTATTATTAAGCGGTTATACATTTTATTTGTTTGATATAATAACAATTCTCTGTGTTAAATTAACCTACATCAGTATGTGGTAATTTTGTAGTCAGCGTTTTGAATTCAGTTGGCTCTTTTGATATATGTATTACAATAAAGATTATGCGTTGATTTGACCTACATTCATTCGTCTTTGATTTTATACTAACTTTCTTTCTTATGAACTTTTTTATAACTAACTAGTTTTTGCCCGCGACTTCGTCCGCGTTAGTTTGGTCAAGAGTAATATATGTAGGTATAGCTGACCAGGCGAACTCTATTCCGTTTTAGGGGCCATAAATAATCAGGTTTTTTCTGTTTCAATCAAACAAAATGATTGACATATTAGTTAGTTGTCAAATCTAATGTCAAAAAAACTTTTGTTTGGGAAATAGAAAAGGGCTATTTTTAGGGATTTCCCGGCAATTAATACAATTTTTCTCAACTTTTAAACCTTCCCTGGACTTCCAGGAGTATTTCAAGACTAAAATTAGCCAAATCGGTTCAGCTGTTCTCGAGTTTTAGCGAGACTAAGGAACAGCAATCCATTTTTATATATAGAAGATACAAATTGAACGTCTTGATATGCAAACTGACTTATAGATGCTTACCAAAGTGTTCCTATAAGGATACTGGTGTTCAATTCAAAATGTGAAAGTATTAAAATTTAAAACCCTACTATGTGAATAAGTAACGTTCTATAAAAAAAATCTACAAAATAAGTGGCAAGAAAAACTAAATTATTGGCCTAAAAGATTTTCTACATTGCGAACTCTTTGTTTGTATGCTATGTACATACGCCTGAAGAAATAAATTAATACGCTAGTTAGATGACCAAAACACTATATTAATATGAAATAAAAAAAAAAATAATTAACGATTATAAATATGAAGCTTAGTTTTTGTAACTGTTTTTATAACAATAATACATAATTGTTAAATATATATTTTTTATTATAGGGTGTGTTATATAAAACGAAGTACATATTTCAGAAGAATTTTATTAATTGAAGGATATATAGGAATAAAACTCACGTAATATTAACAGTGCCATGTGTAAATAAAAACATTTATTACATCTTAAGAAGACGTCTATTAAGTTGGGTTTGTCATTTCTTCTTCCAGAAATTTTTAATCATATCACTCCCTTTTTCTGCAATCATAATGATCGGTGCATTAGTATTACCGCTAACAATATTAGGCATTATACTACCATCTACGACTCGTAGACCTTTTACGCCATATACTCTAAGTTCAGGGTCAACAACAGCACTAGGGTCGGATTTAGGACCCATTTTTGCCGTTCCGACCGGATGATAGAAGGTAAATGTGTACTGTCTAATCATACACTCCCAGAACTCATCAGTGAATTTCGTAATTGCTTTACATGCGGGAAATATATTTTTATTAAATTCTGAATGATATTTCCTAAAAGCTTTTGTTTTGGATAATTTAAATCCAGCCTTAACACCTTCGACCAAGGTTTTTATGTCTATATCTTCGGTTAGGTAATTTGGATGGATTATGGGATGGTCATGAGGATCTGAGCTCTTTAATTCAATGTGTCCTCTACTTTGTGGACGCAATAGTATCGGCATAACACTCCATGTGTCTTTATAGTTTATTGGCTTAAACACAGCATCATAAAATTCATTTGTTAGACCATGGACTTTTTTTAAATTTCTTCCACCGTCGGAGTTAGTTGCGCCGGGTATAAAATGAAACTGTATGTCGGGATAGTCGTCGGACGCATTCGTATACTTTGTATTAATAAACGCTAGTCCTTCAACTCCGCCTAAAATGGTCAACGGCCCTTTACCCAATATAAAATATTCGAACAAATATTTAGGATTCAGCATTCTTTTTTCTACTATAGAAACAGGTTTGTCTATAGTAAATGCTAAACCGCCCATACTGACGTGATCTTGCAGATTTTTTCCAACTTGAAGATTTTGAATTATAGGTATTTGATGTTTTAACAATTGGTCTTTTGGACCTATACCAGATAACATTAATAATTGAGGCGTATTTATTGTTCCTGTTGATAAAATAACCTCTTTTTTCGCTATAATATCATATTTCTTACCTCCTTTTTCAAATGAAACACCGGATACAGTTTTAGTTGCAGGATCTATCAAAATCTTTGTCACAAATGAGTTTTTTGATATATGTAAGTTTTTCCTATTTTCAGCCGTATCTAAAAAGGCTTTTGCTGTAGAACATCTAGCTCCGCGTCGTGTAGTGCCCTGAGCGAGAGTAAATCCAGTTTGGTATTGTCCATTGATATCTCTGTTTTTATAACCTAATTCTAATCCAGCTTCAATAAAACTTGTTGCAAGAGGAGTATGATATGGTACGTCAGAAACAGTCAAATATCCTCCCCTTGCGTGATATTTAGTTGTAGCATACTTATGATTTTTGTTATCTTCAGACTTTTTAAAATAGGGAAGTACTTCTTTATATCCCCACCCTTTATTACCTAATGACTCCCAACCGTCATAGTCTCTCCTATTACCTCTTAAGTATAACATGTAGTTTAGAACAGAGCTACCACCTAAAACTTTTCCTCGAGGCCAATTACAACTGCCGTTGTTCATTGCTGTAATTAATTAAACCAGCTTTTTTATTATTATTCATAAATGAATAATGGCAGATGTAACGATTTACAATTTTAAAAAAATGTACATTATTAGTTAAAGATACTGTCGCAGTTTTGCTGATACAATTATTTTTATGTATTTTTACCTAGACATGTTGTGCCTTGGGGGCTTGTTTTATACTGCCAATCTTGATCTCCTAATTGGAATTCAGCTGCCAAAATTGGAACATCGGTCAATATGTTCCTATCGGTTCCAGCTTCTAAAAGCAATATGTTCCAATCTTTTATTTCCGAAAGGCGATTTGCTACCACAGCTCCTGTAATAGGTGTGTTCTGTCATACCTATTTAACTACCTATAAATCGGAGGGAATTTTCTAAATCGGAGAAGTTCATTGGTAAATATTATTAATACTCAAAAAATAAATATTTTTATTAAATGAAGTAAGTTAATAAACGAAATCCAAAAAAATAGAATATTAAAAATCTAGGAAAGTTTGAATATCAGACTCTCAAACTGCAGGTTTCCGCGCATACAAATAGGATTAATTTCGCAGAAACTTCTCAGAAGATTTTCTTTTTTGGTGAAATATGTATAAATATAAAATTAAGGTTATCAGTCATGTAAGTTCTTAAGTTAATTTTTTTAAATAAAATAAATTTTTTCTACAATTTCAAGTTAATGTTGATCTAAGCATTCAAAAATAAAAGCTTTGCTAGACTGACAGACCACTGATGAAAACTTATAAGGGTTCCGTGTTTCAATTTCAGATCCGGAACCCTAAAAAATTCATTTTATGACCATTATCGATAATTAATTCTCTCATTATTTTATGATTTATATTATTTCTTACCAGCAGATCCAGCTCCAACCACAATGAAATCATATTCAGACATTAATGGACGTTCTGGTAAAATATGTTCGATTCGGTCTAATTTTATGCCATTAATCTCAAATGCCTGTGTAATCACTAGACTCAAAATTATTAATATGTTCTTATAACAAATTTTCTAAAAATAAAACATTAATAAATAATTGTAGTGGTTTATGTGGGCATATAATCGTATTTTAGATGTAAACAAAAAATAACAATACCTCCAGATTTCTAAACAACTTCATATTAACGTCTACTGCTTACGATTATTATTCTATAACAACATTTTCTTTAAAAGAATTTAAACAAAATGGATTTTTGTTATTTTATAACTGATTAAATCAAAATAACATGGAAGTAAAATGTATTTGACACACCTTAATAAGTTTCCGTAACCAATTAGTTCATTGTTAATATAAGGATAATGAGGCGAATAAAATTCAATAACACAAGGTAAAGTTAGAACTTCTTCATAGATAAAACCAACATAGACATGACGGCTCAACACATTATATAAAAAATATATGTATTTAATCTTCTATCTTCTATATACAGGGTGACTGGTGAATTACTATCGATATTTAAGGAGAATACTCGGTACATGATTCTCATTCGAATTATGTAAAAAAAATAGGCACTTAATTTTTGACAAAATTTCCGTATAAATAAGTAAAGTGTTGACACGTTCCAAGTGTTCAAGTGTGGACGCGTGCGGCGGCGTGCTGATACAACACTACGTCACGACACGCGTATGTGTGTCGTGACGTAATTCACCAGTCACCCTGTATATAAAAATGGATTGCTGTTCCTTAGTCTCGCTAAAACTCGAGAACGGCTGAACCGATTTGGCCAATTTTAGTCCTGAAATACTCCTGGAAGTTCAGGGAAGGTTTAAAAGGTGAGAAAAATTGGAATAATTGCCGGGAAAACCCTAAAAACAGCCCTTTTCTATTTCCCATACAAACGATTTTTTGACATTAGACTTGACAACTATCTAATATGTCAATCATTCTGTTCGATTGAAACAGTAGAAATTTAATAAATACCGGGTTATTGAAGACGGAATAGAGTTTGCCCGGTCAGCTATACCTATATTACTAATGACGAAATTAACGCGGACGAAGTCGCGGGCAAAAACTAGTACTTTATAAAAAAAATATGTATCCTTGGGAAAATGTTTTTTTCATAGAAATTTACCTACGTATTATTTTAATTCATATTTTATTTTAAATCATTTCTATCTATTTATTTGAATAAAACTGCAAAAATAAACCGTCTTATCTAAAATATACGTAAATTTGTTATTTTATCGTTAAACATACCAACCTATTAATATTATAAATGATTAAGTTCGTGAGGATGGGTGAATGTGTATACAGGGTGACTGGTGAATTACTATCGATATTTGAGGACGTGATATTTGACGATCATATATGACGAAATAAAAATTAATATAACATAAATATTAATAAACTTCTAAGTAAAGTTAACCAAAAGTTGTGTAATTAATTACGCATCGTATGAACACCCTACAGATTACTCTACACTACACACTCACACATACGCGCGCGGCGGCGTGTTGTTGTATCAGCACGCCGCCGCACGCGTCCACACTAGGAAACTTGGAACGTGTACACACTTTATTTATTTATACGGAAATTTGGTCAAAAATTAAGTACCTATTTTTTTTACATAATTCGAATGAGAATCATGTACCGAGTATGCTCCTTAAATATTGATAGTAATTCACCAGTCACCCTGTATACATATATTATGTATGAATATGTGGAAGTTTGTTGCTCTTTCACGCAAGAACTTCGTTTAAATGTTATACCTTATTTTTTTATATATAAATATAAGACACAGTTTAAGACCTATAGTTTAACTCGTTTTTTTTTGTAGTTCCTGCGGGATAACAGCATAACTGTGATATTGTGTATATGTCCCGTGACACAGATTGTAGATGTCGCTGCTCGTGGATTATTGTGTTGTTTTAACACGCTTTATAATATTTTCTCTGACCCCAATTCTCAAGTAAAAAAATATAAAAGAATAAATGTTCTGTTTTAAATTTAAAAAAAATATATACTTTATCTTCTATATATATAAAAATGGATTGCTGTTCCTTAGTCTCGCTAAAACTCGAGAACGGCTGAACCGATTTGGCTAATTTTAGTCTTGAAATACTCCTGGAAGTCCAGGAAAGGTTTAAAAGGTGAGAAAAATTGGAATAATTGAGGGGAAAACCCTAAAAACAGCCCTTTTCTATTTCCCATACAAACGTTTTTTTTGACATTAGATTTGACAACTAACTAATATGTCAATCATTCTGTTTGATTGAAACAGGAAAAACCTGATTATTTATGGCCTCTAAGACGGAATAGAGTTTGCCTGGTCAGCTTCTTCTTCTGCCTGGCAATTTCCCAGCTATAGCCAGGGTCTGCCTTACATGTTTGTGAATAGTTTTGGCTATTTGTTTTTACGACCGGCCGCCTGCCTGACATCAACCCTCTCTTTGGGAATCAACATTAATCAGTGATGTCTAAATACTCTTAGAAAGTACATATGTATGACTCGGAAAAATCACATTGGTACTTGCCCGGGCCAGGATCGAACCTGCGCCCTCGGCAACGAGAGTCGGCCCCTTTAACCACTAGGCCACCACTGCCTGATCAGCTATACCTACATATATTACTTTTGACCAAACTAACGCGGACGAAGTCGCGGGCAAAAACTAGTATTATTATATATTTTACATACTTTATACTATTATATATAAATAAAATATGGAATTTATTTTGGAACTACACATATATACAATTATATACATGTATATAATTCAGACTTTTTCTCAAATAAGTTTTTTAAACTGTAATCCTTCTCATAACGGGCGTTGGATATCAAAATTTTTCCATCTTACATCTTATCATTAAAACTGTAGGAAAGATATATTCGTATATTTTGTTTGTCAATATTTCTTTTGCGTAAGGGAAATTTATTTCAAAATATTTTATGAATTATATAGTTTGTTTAGAAATATTTAATTAATGAAAGTTGCTTATACGAATGCGATACCGTTGCCTTTAGACTGACGAAATTTATTCAAGGTTATTGTTTTCCATGACGTAATGAAACATCCCGTTGTAACTTATATTTCTTTCGATGAATTTATGCTATTTACTTTCACGGTAGCGAAAGTAGCAACTGTTCTAAAGTATCGTCATTTCATTGCATTTACAAATTATAATTTAACTTTACAATGATTTTGTCTATTATGGGTAGCTATAAAGGAGGCGAGGATAAATATAAAATAAAAAAATCGAACATTACAAAAGTCGCAATAATGCAAGAGGTAGTAAAATTACATAAATTATATAAGTTTATATAAAAAACATATTATGATCAATCCTTGCGAAATAATATGTAATGATTGCGGAAAAGGAAATTATTGAGACACAAGTTACATCTTCTCCTCAGTATAAGTACATTATAAATATCGATAGTTAACCTTAGATGAACTAAACGCTTATATTAAATATGATTTAAATACCAAATAAAACAGCAATAGCACGTAACAAAAGTAATTAAAATTCCTGCAGACCTATAAATATCATGGATAACACAAATTTTTCACCAGACACTGCCATTTATTTATTTAATTTACATAAAAAAAAAATATTTATTGTTACACCTTTTTTTTCTAACGTGTGGATAAGCTTTATGTACTATATGTACACACAATTAATATATTCTGAAAATAAAATATAATATATAGGTGTTTGATTATATGACTATATAATAATTATAATTCATTTTTGACGACATATTTCTTTTTGACAATATCGAATGCTTTTTCAGCGATCGCTAAAGTAGCTGCCATAGTATTACCTCCCGGTATATTAGGCATGATACTAGCGTCAACAACTCTGATGTTTTGTGTACCATAAACTATCAATTCAGAATTTACAACAGCAGACGCATCTTCTGGTGGTCCCATCTTGGTAGTACCGACGGGATGATAAATAGTCGTCGCCATATATCTTATGTAACATTCCCAGTATTTTTCAGTGTCAAATAGATATATATCGCATTCAGAAATATTGATGTGTAGTAATTTTATATTGTATTTCTCGAACGTCGAGGTTTTTTCGAGTGTATGAACAAAATTAATAGCCTTTATCATTGTTAGGATGTCGTCTGGATGTTGAAAATAATTGGCATTTATAATGGGTTTTGCTAAATTACGGTCTGAAAGAAAAATCTCACCTCTAGCCTTAGGGTGTAACAATGTGGGATAAATGCCTAGCATATCGTTTTCGTAGTTCAAAGCCTCTATGGCTTCAATGATTTTATTTTTATAACCGAGACCTTCTAGGTATGGCCTTAAAACAAAATTATCGTTCTTAGTGAAATATGTGTAGTGAAATTGTATATCTGGATAATCTGATACGTTTTTTGTATCTATAAAACCCATGTAATCCGTTAGACCGATGTTTGATATTGGTCCTGTTTTCGTTAACATATACTGCAATAAAAACATATGAATAACAAAAGAAGGCAGTTCCATTTTTATATTGGTTTTAAGAAATAATGGAAGAATGATATGATCTTGTAAATTTTTTCCTACGGGTAAATTTATGATGGAATCGATTCCCATAACTTTTAGGTGATCCTTAGGTCCGATTCCTGATAACATAAGAATTTGTGGAGTTGCAATCGAACCAGCTGCCAATAATATCTCTTTGTTAACATCTATGTCCATAATGGTTCCGTAGTTATGGTGTATTTTTACACCAGTGGCTCGTTTAGTTTTTGGGTCAATTATAACCTTCTCTACCTGGGTATTTTTCATAATAGTCATTTTTCCTGCCTGATTAAAAAATGCTTTAGCTGTGTTCATTCGTTTCCCATTTCTAGTTAGCAGTCTTGTTTTCTTGGTCCCAATTAAGGCTTCATGGTTGTCGTAATTATAAGTTGCAAAAGATAGTTCTTTCCATGCATTATCTAAAATACTATACCATTGGTTTTCGTATCCGCTGAAGTGAGGATCAGTTATATTAAAAATATTTTCTATTTTATCGAAATATTTAGACATTTCCTTATATCCCCATCCAGAGTTGCCTAGCTTTTCCCATGTATTATAGTCTTTAGGGTGCCCTCTTAAATAAATCATCGCATTAATAGAACTTGATCCGCCGAGTCCTTTTCCTTTACTCCAAATGCATCTTTCATTATTGAAACCCAGACAACTCTCCCCATATCCCTCTATTGTATATGACCAGTCATTGCTTGAGTTTTGATTTAAAAATAAAAATGCAGGGATCTAAAACAGAATTAGACTGTGTAATATTAAAACTTTAAATGATAAAATAATACTTTAAAGTTACCTCACTATCGATTCCGGGATCTTCACCAGCCTCAATCAAAAGTATATTCCAAGACGGATATTGCTTTGAAAGTCGGCTGGCAATTAAAGATCCAGCAGTTCCTGCGCCAACGACTATGAAGTCAAAAGATATTCCTGAAAAAGGAAGATGTGCTTGTAGGAAACGTGTCTGTACATTATTTTACATTTCAATTGTATTGAAAAGTGTAGTCTGTTTAACATGCAATTTGTGAAATGTTATAATTGTTATAAATATTAGTGAGCTGAAAAAAAAATCGATGGATATACAAGCCAACAATGTGTCTGGAATGTAATTTCGAGAAATCATATGTTGCTTTCAAAAATTAAAGACCATTTGAAGTCTTTAAGAAAAAATCTTACCAGAACCTTTAGTGATGACGTTATGAGCATCGTCTGGGGGCCATTTATAGTCATCCATGATTGCACAATGTGCTGTAATTACCGTTGTAACTGCTTTCAAAAAAAGTTCTCCAGCCGTGCCACCAAACGATAACGGGCATGATGCAGTTATATTAGCTGCCAAAGATTCCATGATGATTTTGTTTCAAAAAATTAAAATATATTCCACTTCACTCATATGGAATAAGTGAATATAGATTCGTTTAGATCAAGTCCGAGGCACTAATGTTCAGCTTCAATAAATACTCTTTAGTTTCTAGTACTATGTAATTAAATCTTTGCCGTTTTTAATTCCATAGAGTAACAAAACTAAGATTACTGTAAACTTTATGTTTAAGCATAAATATATGTAGTAATTCTATTCGTATGAGAATGATAATAATAATTAATGAGTTTGTGAGTTTTCAACAGATGCTTTATTTCCATCCAGCAATAACTGTTTTCTTTAGGACTGTAAGAATGTGATATCAGACCTGGCCATCAATTATTTTAAAGTATTTTATACGATATAAACACTTTCTTAAAATAATTTGTATGAACAAATTGTAGTTAAAGAACTGAAATCCTGTTGAGTTCGATTTGGTTTTGTGACCAAAGCGAAATGGATTCTATATTTTCCTGAAAAAGGAATATGTTTGCAGAATTTGTGTATAATTGAAGAATGTGTCTATAATATATGATTTGAAATATAATTTGATAACTCAAATTAGGGCTTTCGTGATTTTTTTGTTCATCCTATAATATACATATCTTATAATTTTAATGTATTTGATTTGTTTTTGAAGATATTATTTTTTTACGTTAAAGTAATATCAATTTTCTTATTTTATTCTCGTGTCAAAATTTTGTTTATGTAATTATCTATATATAAAAATATTTTTATGAAAAATCTCAAACACGTTAATGATCTTTACCAGCCACTTTATAAGCAGGTGACAGAAATGATAGGATGATAGATTGTGGGTGTATGTTATCGTTTTTAACATTTTAAGTGCTTCCGACATTAATGGCTGCTCTTCAGTCACAGTTACGATTCGGTTTATTTCCTTGCATGAGTTCCCGTCGTATCGGTTATTGAACCAATTCGTTTTAAGGCCATTATTATTCTATCACCTCCCTAAAATTTTCTCTTAATGGTGATTTTCTGTGTCAAAAATATATATAAAAATAAAAAAATTAACGCTTTCTGTTTAATCACAATTATTGTTACTCATAAATTTAACAGTGCTACAAGAATTATCTTATTATTTTCAATTATTCTGTGGCCAGTGACTTTGTACTCACGTGACCGTGGCTTATCTATCAAATATCAAAGTGATTGAAGCTTGACTTATTACTAGGTTTCAATGACTAGTTTTGAGGTTCGACTTTACTTTGGAGTAATGTTTAAAAAGTATGTTTGTTTTTTTACATCTTTCTCTCTTTCACAAAGATACACATGCAAATTTTTTTATTTATCACTACATCAAGTAAAAAATGAAAAGGATTCTTTACCTCATAAAATAGAGAACAGCTAACTTATCTCTGGAAAAACTAAGGATATTTACTGTTAATAGGTATGAGGAAGTCTGGTCTGTGTACCAAACTTTATTGCAGTACTAGTTGCTATTTAATTTCAAATTTTTGATTTTTTATTTGTTATCTTTTACTATTATATGAAAATGCATTTCAGTGTTCATATTTGACAGAAGATGCAAACGAGTTTGTATGTAATGTTTTATTTCTTAAGTTATGCAATAATAACTTTTGGTTCAAATATATTACAAACATGTGTAATTTAAAAATACAATACACATTATTTGTGATAAACTCATAAATGTAATGCTACTTTTTTATACATAAAGTTGTTTCGAGTTTACCAATAGTATATTATGAAATATTACATTTTATTTTTATTATTAAACACATTTTTACTATATTCATGTAAAAAATCAAAATAAAACAGTCTCTTATGTATATAAATATGTTTATTACATACATTTTACTACCTTTATAACTCTCAATTTAAATTCCTATAATAAATAAATAAATAATAAATTACTTTAAATATAATAATCTTATGTTTGTACATTAAATCATGCATAATATCTAGATATTCGTCGTTTCAGCCAGAAGTTTTTGATCATATCACTGCCTTTTTCTCCAATCATAATTATAGGTGCGTTAGTGTTACCGCTAACCAGATTTGGCATTATACTTCCATCAATAACCCTTAGGCCTTTGACTCCGTATACTTTAAGTTCGGGGTCAACTACAGCTTCAGGATCCCAATAGGGGCCCATCTTTGCGGTGCCCACTGGATGGTAAATTGTACAAGTGTACTGTCTTATCATGCATTCCCAAAAACTATCAGTAAATCTTTGAATATGGCTGCAAGCTGGAAACGTATGTTTGTTAAATACAGAGGCATATTTCTGAAAGGCTTGTGTTCTTGATACAGAAAATGCAATTTTTACACCTTCAACTAAAGTCTTTACATCCATCTCGTCAGTCAGATAATTAGGATATATGTATGGATAATCATAAGGGTTAGCACTTCTTAATTGAATATAGCCTTTACTTTTTGGTCTCAATAACATGGGTATTATACTCCACACATCTACATTATTCATCGGTTGAAATACGGCGTTATAAAATTTTTCTGTCAGTCCATGTATTTTTCTCAATTGACCGCCTCCATCAGAATTTGTAGCTCCTGATATAAAATGAAATTCGATATCAGGGAAGTCATCTGATGCATTAACATATTTTGTGTTAACAAAAGCTAAACCTTCAACACCACCCATGATAGTTAGCGGTCCTTCTCCAAGTACAGCATACTCCATCAATGTACTGACAGTATGTAGTCGATTCTCAACAATCGATATCGGTTTATTTACCATAAATGCTAATCCTCCCAAACCAATATGATCTTGAAGATTCTTTCCAACTTGAAGGTTTTGTATCAAGGGTATTCTATGTTTAGCTAGTTCATCTGCTGGACCTATTCCTGATAAGAGTAGTAACTGCGCAGAGTTTATTGTTCCGCCTGAAAGAATGACTTCCTTTCGAGCTCTTATCCTATAAACCATTTTATTTTTAACAAATTCAACGCCAAATGCGATTTTTGTCCGGGGATCTATCATAACTTTTGTAACGAAGGAATTTATCGAGATATGTAGATTTGTTCGATCTTTAGCAGGCCGTAAAAATGCTTTGGAAGTTGAACACCGGCTACCTCTTCTCAATGTTCCTTGGGCTACCATGAACCCCGTTTGGTTTTCACCGTTTATGTCTCTATTCAGATAACCCATTTCCAGACCAGCATCTATAAAACTGGATACGAGAGGTGTATGATACGGCGCTTCCGATACCGTTAGGTACCCTCCTGTGCTATGATATGGTGTTTTGGCCAAGTAAGGATTCTGGTTATCTTCAGACTTTTTAAAATAATAAAGGACATCGTTATAACTCCAACCTTTGTTTCCGAGTGATTCCCAATTGTCATAGTCTTTTTTATTCCCTCTCAGGTAAAGCATATAATTTAGCACAGAACTTCCTCCAAGAACTTTTCCTCTCGGCCAATTGCAGCGACCACCCTCCATAGCTGGAAAATCATTGTAAAATTCATAATTATTTTCTTATAACATTATAATATCTTTGATACTGTGTCAATATGATACTGTGTCAAAGTGATGTGTGCTATAATACGCTTTTTAATGAGTAAATAATACTCCTCTTAATAGTCCTAGACATAATGATTAAATTATCGTTGTAATTGATATCTTGTAACAGATTTTTAATTTTGTTCATTTACCTAAGCAACTCGTTCCTTGAGGCTCAGTCTTGTACTTCCAGTCCAGTTTGCTAAGTTGTAAATATCCTGCTAGCAGAGGCACATCAGATATTTCAGTTTCATCACCACCTGCTTCCAAAAGTAGCACTTTCCAATGACCGATTTCGGATAATCGGTTTGCTACTACTGCTCCTGAATCATAAAACAAATATTCTTAATAAATTAATCATTCACTAGTTTTATTTTAATTTTTATTCTAAATTAGTATTTTTTTAGGTAATAAAGACCTTAAATAGATACAAGGAAAAGAAAACCGAAGATACAACATTATCTTTCTTTTGATAAATGCGTGCAGTAAATATGTCTCGTAAAAGTTAGTGTAAAACATAATAAACTATGCAAATAATTAACAAAGTATTTTGATATAAATATTTCCGTTTATATCTTTCTCATTTACATACAGATTACATGTAATAGTTACAAATTGTTTTCAGTAATAGTAGTCTTTCAAAAGAAGGGTCTTAGTAGTCTTTCGAAAGAAGTGTATATAGGAATCGATGCACTAAATCTTGTCATCGTGAACGTACGAATTGTGTTTCATTCATAAATCTTCGCACTTCATAGTATTATTTTAGGCGATTGATAGAGAAACGGGAAACTCTTAATATCTAATTTGACAGGCAAACATGGATTATTCATGCAGTGGTCTTACTGCGATAAAATAATGAAATTATAATAACCCGCTGATCCAGCTCCTACAATTATGAAGTCATACTCGAGCAGCAACCTTGAGTTTGGAATATCAGCAGGACGACCCTCAGGATCCGTTTGATCGAACTGGTAGTAGGCTATCGCTGCTACCAGCATTGGAATAAACCATGCGACCTGAAACGGGAAACAATAGTCGTACATTTTTCTATACTCATTTATTTGATAGCGAATAATGAATACATAATTTATATGAAACTAATATTATCGGATTTATTACGCGATTTTTTATATTTGACTATAAACTACATTTTCCCGACGTCTCGGCTACTTTACAGCAACCGTGATCACGGGCAGAAATCCGAAAATATTAGTTTCATTTAAATGAGTACTCGCGAAAATCTTAGATCCCGTTATGTGAATACATAATTGTTTTATAGGGATACCTGACGTTAGAAGAGTTTATCAGTAGCTAATATATTTGTATACAATTAATATGTATGATTATGATATAATTATTCATGAATTAAAAGTCGGAACGATAATTTTATGAAACTATTTAAAGTATCAATATTCTTCAAACCATGTACTATGATATGATTTATTTGACATTTTTGTTGGTAACGTTTACTAAGAATATTTGTTTGAAACTATATTTTAGATCGGTACTGTATAACGATATTAATAAGGATAGAGAAAGCTAAGTATTACTAAATCCAATAGGTAAATACCGGAACAATTTCTTTTTGTCATTTCCACTAGATCTCTTATTTTTGCATCAAGTAATAAGTACTTTAGAACATTCCTAGTTTAGTTTACACATTGTTATAAAAAGACTCTCAATTTCTTTAAACCGCTTTAATACACGTATGTAATCAATCCATATTACCTGAGTACCAGCAGCGATGGCCGTGCCGGACAGCACGTCCGCAGCCGCTGTCACTATCGAGCTCATTGGACCTGCAAACAAACGGTATAAAGTCTTACAAGATCCTTCTTTGGAACACTTGTTGATTTATAGCTCAGAAAGACTAAAGAATTATTGAAAAGCCTTTCTTTCTTTATAAGATTTTTAAAGATTATTTTGCGTTGATTACGGAAATGCTCTTATGTCCGAAATTGCTGGTTTACTACATAAAGATGCAATAATTATCATTTGCAACAATGTTATTAATACTTTTAACAATTAATTTTTATTTTACGTATATAACTTGTTATTATCGCTCGCGTTTTAAAATTAATTTCAATTTCGTTGACTGACACATGTTACGCTTCATAGAAGTAATCAAGTTATCTCATATTAGTAGAAAGTGAATATTTCCTCTTTATTGACATGTACAGTTTATACGTATGTATGTATGTATTTGTATCCAGAATACAAAGTCGTTCCGGTGAAAATAATTAATGGTTATGTAACACAAATTTCAAACTTCACTCTACTGAATATTGATTGTGTTGAGTAATAAAACCTTTGTCACAGTGAGCTTGATACTTATTATATATCACTGTTTGTATCACATTAGGTGATGGCTTCATTGAAAGGATTTACGACGGAACAAATTGAAGCAAGATTAAATGTACAATTCTTCAATAACTTATACAGAAGACAATTAAATAATTTACAGTTTAATAGTACAATCTTCTCTAGTATTTGAGTTGTTTATTTTGTTGCGTTACGGTAAAATTACCTTCAAAAAATATAATAAGATTATTTACTTGTTTTGAAATTAAATGACTCTTAAATACTTTCTTAAATTCTCCGTATATCTACTGATATTACCGATGAACTGAACTTGAAAAACTATTTAAAATAAAAACCAACTAAACATTACTTTTATTTAGTCACAGAAATAGGTTGAAAAATTAAACATTGTATGTAGTTGACGCAGTGATAGAAATAACGAGCGTGTATTTGGTTTACTTTTTGGACAATTGATTGAAATGTGACATACTTAAGATTATCCATGCCACGAACAAAACATCGTAATGGTTTGATTTACCATTGTCCTTCGAGAACAATTACTTACTGTCCGCAGACACTGGACTATGGTTCAGCCAAAAATGGATGTCCATTACAAATGAATATGGTGCTAAATAAAAAAATAGGTGAAAGGTTCTAGACACATCTAGAAAAGTGCCGCTTAGTGGCACTAGTTTTGTAGATGTTTTCGATTTACTTAGTTAGACAAATTATGTGATGTAAAACGTAACCGTATATATGACCCTCATTACAATGTAATGTTGTGACATGAAAAAATAAAATCTACCTGTTCTAACTGTATCTATCATTTTAGTCACTTACCTTAATGTCCTACGCTTTCACTAAAAAATAAAAACAAACCACATTATCAAAAAGTTCGATAGCGACCTACTAGGTCCGTCTGTTTCATTCTATTAAATATCGGATTTCCGTTCCGAATTAAAATCCGTACTTTCTTTATATAGTTTTTCGTGTATTTTACGCGCTATTTATTCGTCTGCTAGTGTCAGCTAGCGTCCGATAAGTTAGATCGCGTGTGACGAGCACTTTCTTCGAGAGTCGGAACGTTACTCCTGCGCGTGTACCCGTTATGTTGTACGGGGAAATGGTGGGAGGACATTGCTTTGAATCATCACTCACATACACTTTTTTGTGGGAAATAGACTTTTTTATGACTCAATGGAATTTTATAATTTATTTTGTTGATTTTTTTTGTATGACATGGGACGATGATGATTCAGTTACAACTTTCGGTATACGATTTGGAAAAAACACAAATAATTCATTGTTGCCTATTACATATTAGGAATTAACCGTATTGTTTACATTTTTTTTTCGACACTCTGATTAGATTTTAATAAGAATTCAAAGTGTATCCTAAATTTATACACCAGAGTCGCGTGTAAACTTTAGTAATTTACTAGACTGAGGCTAGTTGATAGTGAAAGTGAAGATGTTAGGTAAAATTAACAACCATCGGGTAATTGAATACAAACTATAGCAAAAGATTAACATTTTATGCTCGATTTGTTAATCTTTGAATAAACTATTGTAAGATACATACTATTTAATAAAATATGTGATGAGTATATTCCTATGTACATAAAGTACTGATATATGTTTCAGTGAAAGTATACCAGCTTCTTGATCTAATCTTGTTGTAAACCTCGGGTTCGACACCCTTTGCTATGTTTCTCTATATCCTGTTTTTGTGGAATGTTTCTCAAGACATATATTTTATATAAACCAACGCACTCTTTATGTGAGTTATGCAGACATGTTTATAAAATGGAAAAAATATATATATTTTTGGGTGTATGTTTCAAATCATACGACTAGTCTAATTATGGATATATTTTGAATTTTGCTTTAAAATAAATTAATAAAATTATATTGCTTTTTTCCAGGGGGTTGCTTCGGGTCTACCCAGAAGCGAACTATAGTGGGTGGCTGGGCGTGGGCCTGGTGTCTCGTGACTGATGTTCAGCGTATCTCACTTGAGGTGAGTTCGTAATATTTATATATGTATAAATATATATAAGTACATATAACTATATATAAGTATAGTCAGTAGTGGCCTAGTGGTTAAAAGGCCCGCCTCTCATGCAGGAGGACGCGGGTTCAATCCTGGCCCTGGCAAGTGCCAATGTGATTTTTCCGAGTCATATGTACATTCTAAGAATATTTAGACATCACTGATTAATGTATTTCCAAAGAAGGTTGATGTCAGGCAGGCGGCCAGTTGTAAAAACAATTAGCCAAAAACTATTCAAAACATGTAAGGCAGACCCTGTCTAAAGCTAGGAAATTGCCAGGTAGAAGAAGAAGATATAACTATATATAAATATACATTACGTATACAACACATAACTATCATTATACTGTAAAATATTAATCACATAATACAAATTTATTCTACGTATATTAGATATACATATATCTAAAGGCCTTTTTATGGATGTCCTGATATATTCTAATAACTTATATACAATTAAAGTCTGGTAACATTGGCATGTATTTGTAATTCAAGTTGCGAAAATTATAACGGAAGGCGTTGAAGTTTAACACAGTATCGTATTTCATCTGTAGGTTATGACATTGAACCCAATGTGTGAGTATGTGGAAACAGCCCAAGGTGTTCCCTTAACTGTGACCGGAGTCGCGCAATGTAAGATCATGAACGAGGATGAGCTCCTCACCACCGCCTGCGAGCAGTTTCTCGGCAAAACCGTGAAAGAGATCAAGATGACTATCCTCCAAACCCTCGAAGGCCACTTGCGTGCTATATTAGGTAAGTTCCAATTTGAAAACGTTATTATTAAAAGCGCCATCTACAATTAATGTGTGTATTTTTGACACTAGCGTCATCTGCTCGCTAGTTTTCGAACTATTTGTAAAGAACTAACATTTTCTATTATAAATTGTTTCTTGTACAAGTTGCTGTCATCACTATTTTACTCCTATGGGTACCTACTATAAGATATTTATAAAACAAACTTCGCTGAAAGGCCCATTAAGCCTTTGTATAAAAATTGGTTTTCCGCGTATTAAAACGGCCTTACTTCCAGCTGACGCTACCGATGATAACGATAATGCGATTTTGTTTCATACGATATTATCTGTATGCGTTTTTAAATAAACGTGACGAATATATTTTACTGCTGCGAATTAGTAGCGCCTGATAAAATATTTAATAAACATCGTCAAGCGAAGTTTTGAATATTTTTTATGTAATAGACGGTATTATTATTTACCTTATATCTCATAATGTTTAAGATGTTATATCTATAATCTAGATTATCATTCTGGGGCCCAAGGCCGAATATTAACACATTCTGAGTGTCATATAAACGAAATAGATTAAGATTGGTTCGTGTATATTTCTCACATATTAATGTAAACAATATGTCTTTGGTGAAAAACATGATATAGCAAATTAAGCGACATATATGGCAAATGTTCTCGAATAAAGAAATTATTATTTGTTAATTTATTATATTTCTTTTTGGCTTTAAGCATATCATTCAGATAAATCCTCTGTTGATTTTGAAGACAATATGTACTATTAGATTTGTTTTCTTATTAAGAGGCCACAAAGTAATTTAATTCTTATACAGACTTAAAATATAACGTTCCTTTTGGCGGATAAAAGAGATTTATGATTTTCTTACTTTGTAACAAGCACGAATGGATCTCGAGTGTCGTATGATGACGTCATTTCCACTGTGACCTGGATAGAAGAGGTTATACTTGACCTACTGAAGGTCAATGATCCGGATTGATCTTCCGTTTCCTAAATCAATTGTATCAAAAATTATTGAAGGAAATTTACCAAGTCTTTTAAAATTCTCATTCCTACTAATCTTTTTTATGTATTTTTTATGATTATCTATTTTAAGCGAACCTGTAGCTAATAAACAAACCAGTTCCCATAAAGGGCAAGTCAAAATTGAATCATCGACCTTGGAAACCAATTCATCTGTTGTTCTAAATGTGTAACACGTGTTTTCATCACACACTGAATTTGAAGAGAAAAAATTATCCATGTTCTGTAAAAGACTAGTTCTTTATTATAGGTGCCAGCAAAAGTAGGAAAGTTTAGATTAAAAAATATGATCTTAATGTATGTAAGGCATTTGTTTTAATAAATAATTGGGATATATTCAATTGAATAAAACTGAAAATTTTAACGGCTTTTATGACCAAATGCTGTCAGACTGCGAGTAGTTAGATTTACATATTTATACGAAAGATGCAGATCACTTCGCAAAATCCTCGAGAAAGTTGCACAATAATATATAATGAGTGAATAGATGATATTAAATTAGAGCAGTGCTTATTTTCAAACTAAAGAAGTTTGCTTCTGCAAAATAATGCCTTTGCTGAATTGTTATCATCAGTCCATAGTTCATTCATTATTAAAATAGTATACTCGTATGTGTATGGAAAAGGTTTTCCGTATATGAAATTCAAAAATAAATTTGATTAATATTATAAATATTGTTGTATTCGACGTTTACTGTACGAGAGTCACGGTTCAAAAACTATCAACAAAATAAACCTCGGCTCTAGGCCTCGTCAATTTTTTTTGTCCATTGTTTGCGAACACGTTTTTGTCACATACGAGTATATTTTCGGCTTGCGGGTTTTTGTTATTAAAAGTTGCACGTATTTCTTCTGGCTGTATTTAGTTCGTTCGTTGGTTAGTTATTTTTCTTAGTTTCAAATGTATGTAGGTTATAAGAAATATATTTATTAATTAATCTTTTTCAATGTTTATTTGTATGTCCTATAGCTTTTTAAATATTGATAAATCCTCCTGGAGATTATTATTAGTAACGAAGTTTCCATTCGTTTTGCTATATTTTCTTATAATTTACTTAAAATAAATAAAAAAGTCTTTATTAACTTCTATGGATCGAGTTAAAGTGAATTATAGCAAAAGATATCATCTTTTCATATTAGATTACTGCAAAGGTATTCATTTTAATTATACCATATCCGTAGTAATAATAAAATCTGTAGTAATTAATTCTGTTCTATACATTCTGAAGATACAACTTTTATATCCTATATACGTAGATACAATACGAATATAAGTAACTATTAGGTTAAGGTCATAGGCAACATTTCGGACGACGATTTCAAATCGACTCAGGCAGAGCTGCGGGCAAAAGCTAGTAAATAATAAACAAACCTGAACTTGTGGGTGGGGAAACTCAAGCTTGTATTGTTACTTGTTAGTCTAGCAATGATTTTATGTAACATTCATTTGTCGCTGTTCGGTAACGCTGTATATCGGAGCCTCGATCCCAATTTGTAATTTCTAAACTCTGATTGTTGTTTAAATCATACTGACGTTCCATTTATTAATTTGTTTTTTTTGTTGCTAATATTTTGATTACTTATATGAGAATTTAAATTAAACCAAAAAGGAGGTTGTCTATTCGTCCTTTATACTTTTTTTTTAATTTTAATGTTCAGTATAGTGAATATTATACAATAGTGTCATGTCGTTCTTATGGATGAGTTTTTTTAATCTCGGCCTTACAGTTTCCGCGACTTATGTCATTATTAAAGGGTAAGTCTAAATATAATGTAACTAACTTCTATAAATACTCTGTCGTTATTAAAAAACTGGCTTATCGTTTACGGAATTAAAACATCTCTATATATGAAATATATTAAGAAATGCAAAATAAAAATTCACTAGATTTGAAAAAATATAAATCACTAATGACTAAAACGGTAGGTCAGTTGATATTTGATAATAAAATTCATACAAAATAATGAAACACTATTGGATATGCTAATAGTTTAATGTAATTATTTTTAATTAAACTTTTAATAGTACACAATCACATGTGGTAACGTTTTGCGATATTTTATTAAAAATTTAACTGTGACGTTGATTTGTATAACGAAGTATAATTTAATTAATATGTACGAATTGCTCAACACAATACGATATTTAATGCACTATTAAAAATATTATTTTAATTCAGTAACAGTTAGAACAGTAAACAGACTTAAAACGATGTCACACGTACATATTACTATCAATAAATAAATCTCTTGATAAACTCTAAATATGTCTTAAAACCATACCCATTCCTCATATCCAAGTATAATTAGCTGAGTACGTCATACATGTTTACATACAGACCTACAAATATTCACTTCGCACATTTCAATATAAAGCCGATTATCTTTCAATATACCTTTCGTCTAAACATATCTCTTAATTGTTTAGAGGATGATATCAGGAACAATAAATAGTATGTTATATTTAGAATATTCAACACAATACAGATTCACATTCTGTATAGTTTTACATTAAACAAAGAGATTAAAAGTCAAAGCATTGTGGATTTTTTTTTCTATTTTCTATGGTAAATTTCCTATATTTGGTTTCGCCTTTTTTCACGGTTTTAGTTGTTGTATTGTCTAAGTATATATTGGAGAAGAATTAGAACAACGTATAAATATTATGTGGAAATATTAGGGATATATTATTTTTCTTTCAATAAACTACGTTAATACTATAATGTGCGAAGACATATGAATGAAAGACTATTAACTCGTCGTATATGGTATGACCATGACAACTTAGACTAAACATTTGTAAAAATGATTCTTGACGTTTAAAATGGAATGCAAATTTAAAGGGATTTTCATAAAGCTAACTATGTATGTGGCATACAAGATATATTTAATTCAGATTCAGTCAATTATATAATTAAATATTAAACTATTATGTAAACGCCGCATTTTGTATGCGCTCTGCATATTTAACGCTAGCGTATAGAAGCAATAAATCTGATATTTAATTTTCTAAATGAATCATAAAAATGATAAGTGATATTTTAATAGATGAAATTATTCTTAATACTAATAAGTTGCGTTCAACATTTACAATAGAAGAAAGAATATATAGAGACACTATAATTTTAAATATAAACTATAAAAATTATTTATTTTCTATACAAAATAAACAGATTATTACATAACTTTCATGTATATAACATATACTCAATATGTTTTAATCAATTCAATTAAATTTTTAATGATGAAAATATCTTATTTCAATATACGCGTACAGCAAAAATGAATTTATTTATACATAGGATAAAATGAAATCGTTAAATAGTATTTACTTATATTCCATATTATTAACTCTGAACAAATTTATTTTGCTTTTTCAATACCTCTTTTTAATTTATCATATTGCTTTTGGTGCATTTTAACTGTAAATGTATAATCCCTTTAGAAAGCTTTAGTTAAAAGTTACATCACCTCTTTTTTCATAACAAGTTTTTAAAATAAACAAAGGGATGTTCGTTAAAAAAAATTAAAAATAAAACGCAAATATTACGTAATAGGAATCATCTGTGCCGGAAAAATTGCAACATGGTATAGAATATACAAATATTTATTTTCTGTCCAATAAATGAGAAGCATTTTCATAGTAACGTTACTGTTGAAATTCTAGGGCAGCTATGAAAAGAATAAATTGCTACTACGAGTAAAATGTACGTTTACAAACATAAGTTGAGAATCATATACACACGTTAGGCCATATACGTAGGTACTTTGAGTGACTCATTTATTTTTATCTTTTAAAGCGCCTCTTAGAACACCTTTTGAAACGCCTCTATAGGACTAGTAAATATTTTGTTCAAGTAAATTCGTTTTTAAGCTTCAAAAAACGTAGCTGTCATCGCCATAACCGTTTATGTAGTTTCAAGAGATTTGAAACAGAGAGGTTCTTTCCACGGCTTTTGAACGGCTTGTGTTGACCCAATTATTAACGAAAACTATGAAGGCCAAAGTTATGGATAATACTTCTGAGCTGTGGTAATACTCTTAAGATATTAATTGATAACTACGACAATTTTACTTCGAACTTTCTTCAAATATTGTTAGATTTTCTACATACAAGTGTTCGAAAACAGCAATTTCATGAATCTAAGCAACTTTAGATCAATTTAACACTATAACCGTAACATTTTTCTTTGTATCTTAATGCGCCTACGTAATATTTTAGTACCTCTGCGCTAATAGAATCATTCATTCATTCATTAATCCGTTAGTCATACTTAATTTTATTCTGTAAATATTGTAGTACATCTACCGTACTAGAACTATAAAGGTCTTTATAAAAGGAACATTTCGATGCGGAAATCAGTCCCGCCGCGTCCGTCGCGAGCGGCGGGTGCGAGCAGCGCTCTGGTTTCATTGTAATTAATGTATGAAAACTCGTGGAGTTATTATTAAAGCTTCATATTATACATCTGCGGAAGTGAAATGCTATAAATCGGATCTCCTTATCTGGAATGTGTTAGTTTTTATTAGATTACACTTAACAGAAGATGCGTTGAGGTTTTGGTTGTTTGTAAATTCTTCTTTTAGAATTTTATGATCTCAAAACTCTTTAATTTTTTTACGTTCTGTATTTAGTTAAATATTAAAAAAAATATCAAATTTTTCCTGGAGTATTCAAGTGTTTGACCACACATATAAATAAATATCCCTTAATTATCATCCCTTTTATCTCTCCGTAAAATTATTAAATGGATCCTAAATTTTATATTACTACAAATGATTTATACATTTCGTAAACGAAACCTTTCGCTTTACTTCAAATCATACGAAATATTGTCGTAATAATTAAAAAAACAATAAAAATAAAAATTTATGTAATTTATTAACATTTTGCCCTGCTTAGTCGGAGATACGAAATTTTATAGCAACCTTGGTAGGAAGTATTATGAAGGTTAACAGACGATGTAAAATTTATTTACTCCAGCTTAATAAAAGCCATTCATTTATTATTTCGTGTCGATTTAAAGTACAATTTGTAAATCTGTAAAACGGACTTTAAATTTAAATAGTTAGTAAACTTCTTAAAACAAGATCCTTTAATCGATATTTAATGTTCAAAATCAGCTGAAACAACAATTCATCTGAAAGACTTGTCATCTTGAAAGACAGGGGTAAAGCGTTGTCTGAAGTGACAGCTTAGTAATTCTTCAAAATTAAAAGGATCAGGTTCAGATTCTTATGGATTTTTGTTGTAAAAGGTCGTTTTTTATCACTTTAAATATAATTAGTTTTTGACTTCCTGATATTTAGTAATAATATAAACTTAACAAGATTACTTTACCGATACTGGAAAGAATTTTCTCCATACGCACAAACAATAGCTATACAAGGTCTTTACAACATGTGATGGATTGAGTTTTAATTAAAAATATACGACTGCAATCTGAAAACTAAAAAAAAAAATGGTCACAATAAATTCCACAAAATATTAGTCCCATACGATTTCAAAGAAATCATGTTGGGGAGATTTTAGTTCCTTAGCTCGAACTCAATCATCAGAAAATAAAAATATTTATTATCTAATCGAAAAATCCTTTTTATCATAAAGAAATTTTTTTAATCTTTCCCTTAAAAGTTATGTTGAAAATGTATAAAAGCTATATAAATCCAATCTTCTTTCTTAAGTCTGTGTAAATATACAATGAAGGCTTGTGGAATTGGAAACAAGAATTACAGATATTGCAGTGATAGCGGCGTATAGCGATAGTATAGCTGATTCAATTCAATATCTCAGAGAAGTTAAAATTCTTTGGATTTTAATACCGATCTGTTATTTTTTAATACTTGAATCATAGATACCATCAGTTGTTTTATTGTATCATTGTTCTAGATCTACCATTTTTATTCTTGTTTTCTATTGTGGTGAATGATTTTCAATGTTTTTATTTGAATGCGTCAATTTTTTATTATTGTTTATCTAATATATACAAAAAATTAAAGTGCTTTTGCCTTTTCTATTCCTCTAACCTAACCTAAAAGTAAAATGAATAACTGAGAGCCTATACAATTCGATGGTGGCTTTTCTATGGTATAAAACATAATTGTGTCTAAATATTCCTTTGAGCATACCTGTGACCTAAAAGAATGACAGGCAACGATTTTTATGAAAACAAGCTGTTATTCGTATCTTAAGTTGATAAATATCGTAAATTATTTAGCTATCATTATATTACTTTTATTATTATTGTCACTCAAAAACCACTTATGATTAGTTAGTGAGTGTCAACTTATCAGCACTCAATAAAGATCATATAAATATATCCTATGTCAAAACCTAGTAGTATAATAAGTTTGGTCTGAAAACGTCTTCCTATATAAGTATCGCTGTATAATTTTAAATTATTACATCGTCTATTTTTTACATTATTTTCATTGCTTGCTCTAGTAACATTATTACTATAAAATGTCATCGTTGTGTTAGATAATAATATACAGTTTTGAGATAAATTAGTAAAATATGAAGTATGGGAATGCTAAGGATCGCATTGGTACCTTTGACGCTGACCTTAGGACTGACTTATTTCAATGTCAAAAAGTGAGTATACATAAAAATTATAGTGAATTGTTAGATTTTAGAGACACATTGAAGGGATTTTTTCTTTGAATAATTAAATTCAGTGAAAAGTTGCATTATAGCAAAGATTTGCAATGATCCATTTTCTCCTATCCCCAATAGTCTATTAGCATAGGTCGACTTTATATGTATTATTCTTTATTGTATATTCTTTGGATATGAACCAAGATGTTAATTGTAATTTTACTTTCATTTATTTCATATCAGATCTAGTCACGTTTAAACGATCAATTTTCTTCACAGGATTTTTGTTACGATTTGTGTACAATTATTATTAGAGTACATATACATTATTTGAAATAAATGATGAAGTTGTGGAACCGGGTGTAATTTTATGTCGGTAAATGTAATCTGCCCCTTAACAAAACCTCTTTATAGATTATAATTTACATCACTTTTATATTATGTACTATAATATAGTCCTTAATGTTTTTATTTGTTTTTTACTTCCGTAAGAATAAAAATCATATACCTGATATTAATATTAAATAAAGTTGATCAGAATGTCTGAATGAACACTAAGAATAGCTTAGAATTGACTGCCATCTATTTTTCAATATACATACATATGTATATTTATAAACATGATCTAAGCAAGCGTTGTATGGCATCCTAATCTTCGTCTTTGTTATTCTTCACCAAATGGTATTCTAATATGGTTTGCGAACTCCGATTTTATGATATGGTACATAGATTTTTTCTTAACAATTCTATCGTCTATATAAGGAGACAATGGATTTGTTAACGAGAGTTTAAAAACAAAAGTTGATGATATTTCTAATATATTATTTCGCGTACGATCGTGGGTGTTTGTCGGTTTATCAAAGCTTAAGATTTTTAAATATACTCTCATTTAATTGAAACATTTACCTTATTTTTTGTTTTATTTTCATTAAAATATTGAACGGAATGGTTATTCCTTACGCTTGTAAACCCATCATCTAATTCTTATTTTATCTGGATATATTTAATTGTTATCAAACTCTTCTTTACCAGGAACGCTTACAGTCGAAGAGGTATACAAAGACAGGGACCAGTTTGCTGGTCTTGTTCGGGAAGTCGCAGCCCCGGACGTGGGTCGGATGGGCATCGAGATATTGTCCTTCACGATCAAGGACGTCTACGATGACGTGCAGTACTTAGCCAGTTTAGGCAAGTCGCAGACAGCGGTGGTGAAGAGGGACGCTGATATAGGAGTCGCACAGGCCAATAGAGACGCTGGGATAAGAGTGAGTGATATATAGAATTGAAGAATTAAAACTTTATTGTATTCCACTTAAGGTTGTATCACTATAAGACGAATATAGATGAAGCTTCAAGCGGACGTCTATATGAAAGTTAAAAATACCTTTTCTTAATCTAATAGTTCATTTGGACTTATGGACTTTGTATTTTGATTCATAAAATCAAAATAGTATCAGAACAGTAGTGAGCATATTTATAGACTAGTTTATTATATGCAGTCAACTTAAAACATATGCTTACAGTAAAAGTTAATCTGACCGTACAATTATATTATTTTAATCTTCTATATATATAAAAATGGATTGCTGTTCCTTAGTCTCGCTAAAACTCAAGAACAGCTGAACAGATTTATCTTATCTCAGTCTTGAAATGTTTGTGGAGGTCCAGGGAAGGTATAAAAGCTGAAAAAAATTGATTAATTACTGGGAAAACCATAAAAACAGCCCTTTTCTATTTCCCATACAAACGTTTTTTTTGACATTAGATTTGACAACAAACTAATATGTCAATCATTTTGTCGCACTTCAAAACACCGAGATTTATGGCTTACAGGTAAACTCCAAAAATATAAATAAAAAAACGTAATAGATATTTCTTGATTATAGGGCGATACGAAGTTCGCCAGGTCTTCTAGTATCCAATAAAATTCTTAAAATTTTCCAAAATTAACATACTTATACTTAACATTTTTGTAATATTAAATTTGTTTTAATACTATTTTTTTATCAAATTTTAGATTCTATCTAAAAAAACATTATCAAACAAAACGTTGTATTCATTGAGTTTGTGTCGTTCTTTTAAATTTAGTAATCTGATGTTTACGTTTATGTACTTTTTCATTTCAACTGTGATGCAACAGTTGTAACATTATAACCAAAACATTTGAAATAGCTTTCAACTCTCATAAAATGAAAAATCTATTAATAAACGTAATAAAATTTTATACACCAAAATACCAACTCATTAGCATTAATTAAAACTAGTGATTTCTGAACGTTCAACAGTGGTGTGTAATTAATATAACAATAAAGTTAAATGCTGAGTAGGAATAAGTATTAAAACAATGTTGCTCATTATACGATATTATTTAACAATTATTATAAATAATTTTAATATAAGTTATTAGAAACATTAAAATAATGGCATGGAAATTAAATTTCTTAAAGTAGCAAGTTTATATTATAGTGTTTAATATATTTATTTACAGTTGAAATGAAATTTTGAAACAATTTTTCCTTTATAGGAACGTCGCCGACGTATGCAAAAACAATAGAAATATCTAGTTTTTCCAATACAAAGCCAGCAATCATGATTGTAGTATATTACCACTCGCAATGCTTCAAACCGTACTGGAATCTTGTAGAGATTTTTCCACTTGTTTCACAGCAAAAGATTGTTACAAACACACAAATTTATAAAGGCTTTAACGATGATAAAGGTTTTAGAAAATTTTAGATACCTTTTACAAATGAATATTCTGTTTTTTTTTCTAATAGAAAAATAGATTTTATATTTGTACGGGAGAAATTACTATTTAAAAGTTGTAATATAATATCGCAGTAAATCTAAATATTTTGATCACTTCATACTTTCCTCTGTTTTCTTTTATTTTTTGATCCTTTATGATATTTTATAAAGTTTATTCGATTACAGTCCATGCTTAAAACCACTTATACAATAATCGTTAAACAATACTATGGAAGCGAAAATATACGGTAATATTAAAGAAATGTCCTGATCATTATTTTAGGAAGCAGAGTGCGAGAAAAGTGCAATGGATGTAAAATATTCTATGGACACGAAAATAGAAGACAACACCAGACTTTTCAAACTACAAAAAGCACAGTTTGACCAAGAGATTAACACTGCTGTGAGTAATAGAACTATCTAAGGTTCATATGAATATTAAATGAATTTGATAAGAGATCGATCAATATTTTTTTAACTTACAGAAAGCCGAAGCTGCTTTAGCTTACGAGTTACAAGCAGCTAAAATAAAACAGAGAATTCGAAACGAAGAAATTCAAATAGAAGTTGTGGAGCGTCGCAAGCAAATTGAGGTTAGTGCTTTGAGAAATAAGATTTTAAGTTTCGTACTTTATTAAGGGTCTTTGTTTTGTTATTACTATGACATTTTATCTTTTGCTGTTGTTTGTTTTCTACTGATAATAGTATTGTTAGGACCTTATACTTTCTGAGCTGTAAAAGGTAAACGAGAATTTTGTAAGAAAAAAACCGTGCTCTTTGTTTGGTAAAGAGTAAACAATGACGAAAAAATAATAAAGGGTCTATTTAAATGATTTGTATAGATAAAAAATTCTCGCATACCAGGTCGAACAACAAGAGATCTTGAGACGTGAAGAAGAATTGGCAGCGACGATCCGTCTGCCCGCGGAAGCTGAGGCGTACCGTCTACAAACCATCGCTGAAGGAAAACGGTAGGCAACAAAGAAGATTAATAAGAACTACTAAAATAACCAAATTTGACCTCGTTTATATCCTTAATTTAATTTATTTCAGTACGCAAACAGTGGAAGCGGCCAAAGCAGACGCTGAACGCATTAAAGTGCTAGGTTTGGCTGAAGCTACGGCTATAGGGGACGTAGGGAAAGCTGACGCCGAGCGGATGTTGGCGAAGGCCAAAGTTTATAAGCAGTACGGCGATGCAGCGATTATGGCGCTTGTTCTTGAAGCTTTGCCTAAGGTTAGTGATACAAATAAAATATTTCCTTGAAAGACAATTCTTTATCAGATTACGTGCTTTGTTTCATGTTACAGTACAAGACTTTCAGTTATTTGCAAAGCGAATTTAAATTGAAAGCACATTTAAAATAAATAAGACTGGATGTCGATGTCTATGTATGTAACATTAAAGTCGTACATTTCAAGGAATCATTTCTTAATTTGCATGTAGAGGGTTTCTGCTTACCGATTCCTTTATAAACATGACTGTTTCAGTATTTCTTTTGCGAAATCTTTATATCGTCTCGTATTTTTATATGTAATTATTATTTTAGATCGCAGCAGAAGTATCCGCTCCATTGTCTAAGACAGACGAGATAGTGTTAGTGGGTGACAACGGCGCTACAGGTGAAGTGGCTCGTCTCGCTGGTGGTATACCACCTGCAGTGAGATCTCTAACTGGTCTTGACATCAATCAAGTGCTGAAGAGACTCCACCCGGGAGGAAACGGTGAGTAAATATAACCAAATATATCCAAGAAATATTTAGGTTTGAAAATCTTTGAATAATAGGAATTTCAACATAGATTTTTATGTGGATAGTTTAAGTAATTTCGTTTTACAGAAGAGCCCAATTTGGCCGCAGCTACCAGCAAGAAGAAGGAGGTAGCGGCGTTCTAAACTAAATTTGCGCTATATATATGTATAACGTGCCATATTTTATTTCATATTATACGTATTCGATGCATAAATGCAGTTACCTTCAAGATGTTATATATTATTTCGTAGATTTAATTTAAGTTCTTTTTGACACAGAACAATATATTAAATATATTTTTTTTATTCATATCTGTAATGCATTTTTAAATAAAATGTAAAAGTAATAGGAGAACCGATATATCATTTAGTTTTTAATATCATAAATTAAAAGAAATGTCTTATATATATAACCTTTGTGGATGTAGACTTGTAGCGATAGATTTTGTACTTTATCTAAAAAAGTAAACAGAGTGTTCTAAAGCACTGCCTTCTTGTAGACACATTAACTATACCTTCTTTAAAATTATAATACAATCACATTCAAGACGTGTTTATAGATCATTAATAAGTATAGTTGTGTTAGAATGTTGTTTGGTACAATTGTACCAATAATAATATTGTACCAATAATATATCAAGAACAAATGTTTCGTTTTATAATCTTAGGTGTGGTGTGATTTTAATATTTCGATGCTCAGTCGTTTGCAGTGTGTCAATCTACCATTAATATTTTTCTGAATATAATGCACAAATGTTGGTGTTTTTGTTTTATTCTTATGATATTAATTTATTTTACAAATGTATTTAATTATAGCAATTATAATATGTGTGAACAGATATTATTCGTTTTATTGAAAAACCTCTTACACTACAATCCTTTCTGCCCTTTAAATAAATACGTCACCGAGCTATGACTAAATTATTTATATAATATAGATTTTCAATAACTAAACATTTACATTGAGAGTAAATAAAAAGATATGTATATATTTTTTAATTATGTACTGAAAATTTTAAATGTACTTTATACAATCTTGGAATAAAGTTGCTTGGAAATAAATTTTATTTCTAATATTTCTTTGGTACGTGTGTTGAATATGATGCTTGTGATTAGATTTGTATAAAAGAAAGGAAAAATGTAAATGGTAATCCAATTTATGTATGCGAAAAACATCATATCTATTATTATGACAGGAAAATGTAAACACACGTAAAGTCTGTAACATACGTAACTTAAATAATAATTCTTCTTTTATTTTCCTAAATGAAAATATTAAATAAATGTTCTTCATAAATAAAGTATTAGATATTATATTGAAGTCATTGTTGCTTGTCTTTTAATGGTGTCAATTTGACACATACTATTTCGCAAATGTCACTCAATTGAATTGACAGTGACAAAACTAGTCCATCAAAGTCAACAACATTTGGCGTATTACAAATACATATTGTATCAATCACTTAAATCACAATTAGAATATGTTTCGTAACTCTTGTTACTTCACTGGCAACGATCAGTTAATTAATTATTATTTTATTAATAAACATGTTTCTAGCCTTTTAATACATACAATGTATTACAACGAAGTAAAATATATAAAAGGCCTGCACATATATATAGATTGGGTACTTTAGTCATGTGAGGTCGCATCGCAGCTCTTAAATACCTATGTAATCTATAAAACAAAGCTAAGTCACTATAGCCGAATACGGCTTGGGTAGATATATATATATTTTATTATAAAATTGGATAGCTACCATGCTTCCAGAAACAAACTAAGAATAACCTTGAGAGTATAATCTTAAGGAATAAATATCATTGAAGGTTGTCTGATAGTAAACCAACAGAGTAAGAAAACCAATCTCGTTGAAAAGCTAAGTTAGAAGATTATTAATAATTAATTGAAAACTTTAAAACCAATCCTTATTTAAAAGTACATACCTAACTATAATGGATGAATGGAACTCCTTGCGATTAGCCTTCTCATTATTGAAGTATGAATTAAGAACCAAAAGATTAAAATCATGAACTTAATCATTTTGACAATTTTGTAGTAACTTTTTTTACCTTTACGAGTATATAATTCTAAGTTATAATAAGGCTTGATTAATTAAATTTTGTTGTATATGTAAGTTTGATAAAGAATTTAGAAGGCAATTAAAGTTTTCCTTTGATATTTTTCCTCCGCATTTTATACTTAACAAAGTTTATTTTATTTTGTATTTAGATCAAACTCGTTGTGTCGGTGGATAAGAAACTCAGAATAAAAAATAAAACTTTATTTGCGGGCGATTTTCTTGGGAATCAAAAAAAGCCTTATGTGATATCTAGAATTCTTTTAAAATTTAAATATCCTCAAATGTTTAAAATATGTATGTTTGTATCGATTAATAGGTATGCAACCATTATTTTCATATATTGCCAATGCTAATACCAGAGTAAAATGGTGAACCCATTTCTTATAAAATTTTCAAGAGTTATAATAATTAGATTTCTTTAAGGAAAGGAAAAAATGCCATAATTTATGGTTCCGAATTAAATGGTCCGGCAAAATAGATTAACAGAGACAATTTTACAAATAGTAAATAAGATATAACTCAATAAGTTCTGAGTTAAAGTTATTTAGAGAATTTTAAAACATAAACTCGCCGAAATATTTTAGAAAATAATTTATTCAGTTAATAGTGAAAGAAAATTCTAACTAATTATATATTTTATATCAATTTGAAGAAGGTACCTTAAAGTCTATCTTTTTAACAAAATGCTGCTTGTCTATAAATTGCACTTTGTATTGAAAATCCATTACCGATAAAGTCGCTTTGCGTGAAGTAAAACGAACTTTTTCAGTTTAATAACAAGATGGCGAGATAGGTCACGTTTTGAGTACATTTTTATAATTAACGCTGCAGTAAAGTTAACATTGTTAAACATTCAATTAAAAGAAAAACAGAGCAACATTCAGTCTTAAAAAACTTTGTATTCATTCCTTCATGAAAATAGTATTTTTTATATATTATTATTAGTATTGAACTGCTTCGTTTAATTATAATTGCAACTGGAAGGATTTTTCTCAAGGAAAATAATAAAAGATTCAAATAATATTTAACATATATGTACATATATCTAAAAGAAAGTTGTGTTTGTTACACTATTTATAACTCAAGAACGGTTGTTGGGATATGATTAGAAATTGGTAAGGACACAGCTTAGTACCAGGAGACGGACATAGGATATTTAATTCTGTTCGATCGTAAAAGAAAAATAACTTAATAAATTCCAATATTTGGTTATGGCCTCTAGGGCGGAATAGAGTTCACCCGATTAGATATACATATGTATATTACTGATTCCGAAATTATCGCGGACAAAGTCGGGGGCCAAAACTAGTAAATAATACTGCTAGTATACGATTTTATCCTGACCGATGTGATTCATCTCCGCGATTGAATATTCTTTGAACTGTGACTAGGTCAATGCCATATTTAATTACTTCCTCAATTGACAAAATTAGGTACCGTTCTTAATAGACCGTAAAGAGAACAATGTCTAGCCTTGATATGGATTAAAGATATAGATTAGGTTGCAATTTTTTTTTATTGTATATATTTAGGTTACACTGATTATAATATTTAACCAATCATTATTGTTGTGAGAATAATAATGCAAATAAAAACAGTGTTATCTGTTGTTATAAATGTAAAAATATATTTTTGCTTATTAATTTGAAGTTCCTATTTTAGTTCCTCTTCAGTTTAGAGTGTGTAAAAAACTTTTGTTACGTTTACATTCTCATACTGTGAATGGGTAGGTAAATACATGAAATTGCACTAAAGTTTGTAACAGAAATTGTTTGATAGTTATGTCATTGAAAATTACTGCGATACCTTATGAACTAAATAAGTTTAGTAACTATATTCTGTAGAGTCACACCTTGCCATATAATTTTAAATAATATACTGTTATTTTAGTCACTCTTTACTAAAGAAAAACTCACTTTAATCCTAAAAAGTCTACCTTTACACGGTACTTGAAAACAATTTCTCTTTTTCAAAACCATTATATTTTTAACAGAATTGCGAACGGAAGCAGAGTGAATAACGCGTTACTTTCAAAGATATCGAATTAATTTAATTTTTGTCCGTAAATGCACACATCATTTAATCCACTTTTATTTTCGACTTGCCTCACTTACGAACAAAGTGGTTTTATTCGAATATTTACCGTTTAAATAAGTTTTTACCTTTTACGAAACAATCTTGTTCTGTTAACAGATAAATTTCCGTTATAATTTCATTATATCTGCTTGATAAAATAATCCTTTCCGCTTTCAGAGTAATTCTACTTTTCATATAAGGGCCCCTGTTGACGCACTTTTACATTTTTATCTGCTGTAACATTATTGGCCCTACTTGCCTACCGAGTTGGAATAATTCCATGTAAATTTACCAATGTAATCTAATATAAAAACATCTTAGCCTGCTTCACTTGTATTGCGAATTTTATTTACTCCGCTTTCGTAAAAAACAATGGATATATGTATATATGTACATATGTCATGAGTTTTGAATATGCTTAACCTATTATCTAATAATTTTTATATTTAAAAAAAAAGAATTTTTCATTTATATTTTTTCTATTCCCTAAGAAAGCACTATATTATATAGCACTATATTAGCACTCTATACTCGTAGATACATTATTTATTTTATACATGTAAACAATGCAATACATAACTTTTCATGAATTTTACTTTTCATAAAATACCTATTGTGCAATTATTAAATCCGCTGAAAATTTTGCGAGACTGTTTGCCAATATATATGTAATTCCATTTCAAAATAAATCTGTAGTTATAATTTAATTAATCGTGTAGTTTTCTCTTAACGACTTTAAAAAAAAGACAAAAACAACAAAAATACTGATCCCTGTTCAAGTTTAAAGTGTCACAAAATTCTTATCTTCTTTACTTTGAACAAAACTTAATATGATTCATGAAAATTTATGACTAGAGTATTAATTCTTTCACAACTATATTTAATGTATTTTCCCTTTAACGTAACAACGTAAATATAAATAATATTTATGTTTCGTAAAATCAAGAAATAATTTAGAAAGGAATTATCCCAGCCTGATATTGAGAAATTTTCATGATTTACTATTATTCTACGTGAATAGTTGTTTCGAAATTGACATAGTTACTATATTTTTCCATTATGAAGTAATATTTAATAGAAAAAAATTGGGTTTCATAAAGAAAACTCCTTTGTGGGCGATCGTAGCCTTCGAGATGTGAATTGATAAAGCTGACATCGACGATATATGCTATCGATCTACGTCAAATAAGATCTATGGTCCACCAGTTGGTATATTCAATCAACGCAATTATTAAACACATTATATATTAATCTAGACAGTGTTGTCGCTAACATTTTATATGAAAAAATATTGCCAATGACCGAGACAATTAAAGGTAGTATATATATACATTTTTAGATATATTACATATTAATTTTTCAACCTAATACTGTTCATGATACTATGACGCGTTGCAAATGTTTATAGTTCAATATTGGAATAATGGAAAATGAAATGCATTATAATTTAAAAGCGGTATGTACCTTAAATATAATTTAAATAAAAAAAAAAACAGTGCTTAAAATTATCACTAAAATTTAAATTATTGTTCCACATTTCCGATTTATGATATAAAAATTGCGAAATAATTTCATAGAACTATTATTACTTTCCTTCAAGTCTGGATAAATATAATATAATCAAATGATTTATTCGGAAACTGAATTAGAATGGCTATAATTATTGACTTCATTAAAAATTATACTTAACTGCGTGTAATAGAAATTTTCGTTTAATCAAAAGCACACAAAGACCTTTTGAAACTGTGACAAATAGGGATATGGCTAAATTGTTCGAACTATAGTATCTTTGTGGTGTAATCTCCATAATCAATAACTGTCCACTATGTTCCCTTAACTCTCTCCTGAAATATAAAATGCAATAAATTCTAAGAAACGTCTCGTCCACTGAGAGCATAAATAGATCTTTTGTATAGTTCAAACACTCTATATACCTACACCAAAAATGATTTGCAGTATTTAATAACAAACACATATTTTAATTAATTAGTAAAATGTTGTCTATTTGACTGAAACGGAACCGAACAATATCTTTTATAAGATTTTTTTCATTAATATACTGCGGCTTATTTACAGGTTTAGTAGTTTGTTTCTCATTTCATTTATAACTGTTTATTTCTCTTTAAATTTAATATTTATTTTTTTCAATAGTAGGAAGTAAAATATGTTCGACTTTCTTCAATATATGTATTTTGGTACAGTTTCGTTTGCTCTTTATTTCATTGTATTTTTGACTTTCATCATGTAATAGTCGAATATTCGTATAAATACATATAGCTGGGTCATATCGACTCAATCTTAAACATTTAATATTATCGTGCTAAGCATTTAATTACGTGCATATAACACGAGTCGCTCTATTTATTTATAATTTTATAAAATTAAAAGAAAACAATTTAGATTTTTATTTTGTAACTAGTTTTTGCCCGCGACTTCGTCCGCGTTAATTTCATGATTAGTAATATATGTATAGCTGACCGGGTGAACTTTATTCCGTCCTAGAGGCCATAAATAATCAGGTTTTTCCTGTTTCAATCGAACAGAATGATTGACATATTAGTTAGTTGTCAAATCTAATGTCAAAGAAAGCATTTGTATGGGAAATAGAAAAGGGCTGTTTTTAGGGTTTTCCCGGAAATTAATCAATTTTTCTCACCTTTTAAACCTTCTCTGAACCTCCATGAACATTTCAAGACTAAGATAAGATAAATCCGTTCAGCTGTTCTCGAGTTTTAGCGAGACTAAGGAACAGCAATCCATTTTTATATATATAGAAGATTAGATTATCATAAATTTAAATACGATACGCAGTTCGTAACCTAACGTACATGTGTTATAAATTTTTCTACATGATTTATTCGATTGTGTATACATATGAAAAAGGTTTTGGTTTTTTTACATACATAATAACTGAAGCACTATACATTAAGCTACTTAACAGCCATGGTTACCAAGATCTTTTGATTAAAATAGTTCTTTTTTTATTCCTAGCAAATTACAATTACTTGCAATCACGTAGGAATTGCATAACCGAGAATAGCTGTGGGCGGATCGTGAGGTCACTAGAGACCATGCGATAATTTATTGTGATATCGTATTAATCCTACAATTCCCACTGTTCTTATTAAGATTATAATTAAATAGGTTCAGACAGACTTTGAGAACTTATCTAGGATTTTCTGATAGTTTTGCTTGGCATAACAGAGTGATGAAGCTAGCTAAAACTAGAATTAATATATTTATATTTCAGAAATTGCGTCTTATTACTTACTGTATTAAATAAACTTCTCTGCAACGTTTGTATCTATCTATAGAGTAAAACTACTTCCATTTGTTGTTTACATAAAAAAATATATAAAACCTTTTACATCGTGTTATTTCTTTTCTGTAATTATAATATCAATGCATATTATATAAGGAATTCTAAGTATAAAAACTCCATTAATAAAATCAATTACGCACTGGTCTCCTATGTGACTTATTGGTATATTTATTTATGAACTAGTTATGGCTCTGATAGCTTCCTCGTGGAATAGTTATTGTTTTATTATTTATTTTAATAAATATAAATGAAATAAAAGCGGTCTTAGTTATTCTTTATAACATCGGCTATTTGTCAGTAGATATTCTGTCACAATTGGTCCAGCTATTTTAGATATTAACATTTGATATAAGGCCGTTAGTATATTATTAAAAAACAGGTACTCTAATTTTAGTTTTTATGGATATATGTTGCAACTCTATATATCTTTTTCTATCATCACTTTGATACTAATCAGCCGAAATAAATATAATAAATATCTATTTAGTATTAATTACAAGACCTAACACAGACAGTCAACTTTTCGTGTCATCATATTAAATTATATATTTACATTACTTTAGTATTTATACTAATCTTATCTTAAGTAAAACCGTTTTATTTTTATGATCTAAATTGCAATAATCATTGTGCAATTCTAGGTAACAAAACCTTGAGCTATTATATTTAATTTGATATCCCAAAATGTTTGTTCATTTTAATTCAATCACTTATCAAAAACGTATCGAAATTTAATTCACAAAAAATATGTATAAGATAAAATCTTACCGCAGTATTATCGATATCATTGCAGATTGATAAGCCGAGTGTCAGGGGATTGTCAAACTTAATTACCTGTAAATAAGAATCATATAATATTAATATGTAATCACCAAACAGTACGCTGTTATATCTTGACAGAGCAGAACGTCTCAGTATCATTACGTCTGCTTTTTCTATTGCATTTTTATAACTCGGGATAAAAATTACTCTTAATAATTCATAACTCTCATAGAGGCTATTATTTTTGTTAGGATAAATTGTATAACATTACTGCATTCATTCATTTCGGCTTTAACTTTTAACTGATATTATAAATCATATTTCTTCCGCGTTTCATATATACTGCGAATTAAGTATGGATATACTGAAGTTGGCGTTGGTGCCGCTGGCTCTAACTGTGGGTCTCACTTATCTCAACGTTAAAAAGTAAGTAATATTAAAAATATTTACAGCCATAAAACATTCCAAGTTTTATAACTAATATAGTGATTGTTCACGTAACGTATAATGTATGTATCGTTTTTAAATTGTGTTTTATTAATTTAATATCATGAAAATGAAGAATTGTCAAAATACTTCGTGAACTAAGTATGTATATGTGTGTGCGTTTGTTTCGTTATCTTTAACTCAATGGAGTAACTTGACCAAAATTGTAAGCTAATCTTGTTAGCAAAGAAATCCTAGTAGTAAATAGTTCTATCTACTCTAGTCATAATAACGTAAATGTTTTACATGTCTTAGCGAATGTTTGACACTTTTGAAAGCGTTATAATTTGGATTATAAATTACAGAACTATGTACAATAATAATTTATGCTCATTCATATTTTAATGGAAAACTCTTTTATTTGATAATGACTAAAACTTGTATTTTCACCAGAAACTCTTACAGTCGAAGAGAGAGGCGTGCACATAAGCATAAATCTGTTTCTGAATTGACGACACGAGATGACTCTTTAAGGCCAGGTTCCCACAAACATACAGTCCTACAGGATCAAGAACGTGTACATTGATGCAACACAATATAGGCTGTCTGGGAAAGTAGATAGCCGTGGGGAAATATCGATAGAGGATCAATACTTGGTCATCTTGGGTTAATAGATGTCCCGCGTGTAGAACTTCCATATTGGAGTTAGTCTTGTCAGATAACGGCGGGGTGGAAAGGGACACTAGATATAATAAAGGTTTCATATCACTAGCTTTATGGAAGACAGCGTTATTATGGCTGAGGATACTCGTTCGTTGGATTTATTTATACAAAATAAATATATAAAAAATACTTGTTATTTGTCCATTGTTTTAAGTTATGAGAACTATGTCCTTGACATAAATCAAATGTAAAAAAATCATTTCAGTTTGATATAGAAGGCCAGTGTAGTCTGATAGAACATATACTTATATTGATTGAGAAAATTGGTCAGTGCCCTTAATGATCCACTAAAAAAAGGGAACTCAACCCTGATTGAATCAGTTACAAGGGCAAAGATATCTTATAAATTTGTCACAGAAATTTATATAAGGATTTTCTGCCCTTATAAGAAATATTTATATTTTATTTAGTTATTTTCATTAAATTAATTGTTTTTTTTATTCTTATAATAAAAAATCTCTCTCTTCAATCAAAAATGGGAAAAATATTTTTACAAATAAAAAAATAGTGATCACAGAAATAAAACGGTTTTCTAATCTGATTTATTTTGTTTTAAATCCTTCTTCCAGATAGCTAAATTTGAAAGTATAACAAAACAACATCCCGCAACTGGAGTTTTGAAATGAGAATATCCTAACTAATGTAAAAAATATATATGATTTGATAATTACAATTTAAACTTGCGTATTACATTTTTTTTTCGAGACGACTACATCAACATATATTTTTTCTCAAAACTGAAGTAATAATAAGTAGATATTTAAAAAATTATAGTGCACCATAAAGTTACGTTGCGTATATTTTTATTTCTAAAATAAAGATTTTAAAAAGGATTATTGAATATTAGACATAACATGTGTATCTTCTACTGTATTTAATTTAAAGTAAAAAAGTGTTCTTATTAAGTTCTATTTTTTGTATATATTATACTATAAAGTTACAATTTTAATGTATAACCTTACCTTATACATTTAAACATAAGATAAAGATGTAATAAAACATTTTTTTTACTTTTACCGTATGAATTTTGTCGCATGTGTGCCGAGATTACAGACAACCAGTCTGTTTATTTGTCTAAATTCGCTGAAAACATAATTTACACAGTGATAATTTTTCACGATCTCCATATAATACAGAAAATATGATATAATTTTATTATTTTATCCCTGATAATGAGAAACGTAAGTATTTAGCTCAAAGACGTATTTGCTTTTATTAAATCATTAGGCACTGTATATGTGTTATATTTTTAGAAAATTTTAAATTAATAATCATATCAATAACATGTTATGAAACTGTTTTTAGACAAGAGAAGAAAGAAGGAACTAAAGTTTAAAAGTGAATATAAACTTTAGTAGGATAAAAATAATTTCAAAAATTATTCATCAATTTTGAGGTAGTATGAAATAATTGTACATACAAGCAACAGTCGCAGATCATTATTTTGCCTATTTTTTATTTATTTTTGTCTCTCGGTCTTGTGCCGAAAATTATGATAAAACTATTTCGTTCTTAATATTTTACCCCACCTGCTCTCGAACCTCAGATTGTGAACAATTATTTTTTTTTGCATTTTGTCACATATTTTTCTCATTAAACAGGATTTATTCTGCTATAATTTTTTGGTTACAAAACATTATCAACCCTAGTCTACAGCATTTACTAGCAAATAATGCTTTGGACAGTCTAAAGCAAATCTTACTTCCTTTCAATCTAAAACTTTAATTTTATACTGTTTTATTTACTCTAAAGCTCTAGTGAAATGATACGATTATAAAAAATAAAATTCAACTATGTTCTCAAACATTAAGTTTGGTCTTTACTAGCGAGATAAAATGTAATGAAACCTTCTTTTAACACGTATAACGAACGTCTAACGCTATTTTCACATTACACGATTTCGCTCGTGCGGGAAAAAATTGCCCGATTTTTAATCGAGGTTTTGCTACTTTCACATTGAACGATAAAAATCGTACATTTTTGTCAGTTCATTGGAACATTTGGTCTGGGCTGGATGAAAACTATGGATCGCGAACAAGTTATTGCGTTATGGATACTGTATCGGCGTCGGAAAAGACAAAGGCGCAATCGCCTTCACTGGATTCACCCAATTAATCAGAGACGAGAGGAAGTCGGGATGTTCCACACATTATTTGAAGATCTTAGAAACGATGACCAAAAGTTTTTCAACTACTTTCGTATGTCAGTTCGCTCCTTTGATGAGTTACATGGGAGACTGAAGAGTGTTCTTCAGAAACAATATTGACAATTAGGTAGAAACAATACTGGGGACAATTCCCGTACGACTAAAGACCGTCTAGTGTGAAAGCGTGCATTTGGTCACGTAGGCCACTAGGCTAGAGGACGATACGGTAGCCGTGCGGTTCTAGTAGCACTGGACGGCTGCAACACGAGTACAAAACGTGCCCGTGTTCAAATCGTGCAATGTGAAAGGTCTCGTACTCTTCAATAGTCGATCAAGAAAAATTGCCCGGGCGATTTTTTCCCGCACGAGCGAAATCGTGTAATGTGAAAATAGCGTAACGTATGAAAAACGTCTAACCGCACTGATGAAGTAATTTTCAGTAACCATTTGCGGCCGGATCGATCAGCGGACTCATATCAGCTACTCGTTATAGTTTTTTATCTGATAATCTGTTATAGAAGCAGAAAAAACTTATAACTTTCATAATTCACGTCATATATATGTTATAAAAAATGTTTCTAATAAACTTCTAATAAGTTTCTAACAAAAACATTGAATAATGCAGAATGAAAGTATAAATGAAAATTTTACCACAAAAAGTGGCATGATTAAAAAAATACTTGAGTAGTAGTATTAGACAGATGGGTGACATTAAATTTTGAAACAAAGTTGTTTGGGTAAAAAAATATATTAACATATTATGTTTACATGTACCTATACTTTTACACTTACATATATCAACGAATTTTATTGTCTCTCTTATAAGTTTTAGTGAACCATTTTTTGACGATGACATGTAACATGAATAGGATCACACGAAAACCTAACTCTCGTTTTATAATAAGAAAATTAAATAAATAAAATATTATCTAAAGGGTATAACGAGTAACATTCATGAAATTTGGTTTCGTGGAAAGTGGTCAGAGCACGAGCGAAATATCCATCTATTATTATAAAACAAATACAATTTTGAAAATAAAACTCAAATAATAATTATTATTATATAAAAATAATTAAATTTTCAAGTAAATAATATCACAAGAACATGGAGGAAATCGTGTTTAGGATGTAATTTATTGTTGCTGTAAGATAAGTTAATACAATGTCTCTTGTTTATTAGTTACACACACACTTACATACATATGTACATACATGCAAACATACACACGTATATCTACTTCTAGGAAAGTTTATCAATAAAGTGCATATATATATTTAAATATGCCAGCTAAGTTGATAGGATGTGATTCGTTGAAAATCAAATAGTGTCGACTTTTGAATAAACAATTAATTATTATTATTAATAAATATTAGGAAATAGTTCGTGGTGCGTACCACTTTGAAAGCACCAGTGACAAACGTTGTTAACTAGCCCCCATTATAAGAAAAAATTTCATTATATGTTTATTTATTTTATGTTCATGGATCGTAAATATTTACGGAACGTTACTTCACAGTATGCCTTCACATCTCTTATCCCTTGTATTCCATAATAACATATTTGCACTCTGTTATCTGTCAGAGCTCCTCTCGATTCAAATCATAAACGTGGTTACTCCGAGAGGAATAGTTCGTTTTATACAATACATTTACAATGGCAGAAATGAGAACTGTTCTAGTCATATACACAGGTGGTACTTTAGGAATGTTAAAAAATGAACGTGGTGGTGAGTTTATTATTATCTTTCACATGTTATAAATAATATTAATGTATTTATGACGCAATATAAATTAATTATTGAAAACACACTCTGTAATCTTCGTGTTTCTGTTGTGATGAAGTGTTTATTATGGTAAATATAAATTTATTTATTATGTAACGACATATAAATATATTAAACCAAAACTATGACTTATCTTACGTCTATGTTAACAATATTTCCTATATTCGAAAAAGACATTACATTTAAATCTGCCTGTACAAGTTATTGTAAATTTAACGATTCTAAAAGGGAACATCATGGAATCTTGTTATATAAATTTCAGAACTTACTCCTCAGAAAAACTTGGAAACAAGAGCAATAAGAAAGTTGCCACAACTTCATGACAATGATTATTGGACACAACATTTGGCAAATAGAGAAAACCAGGAATATCTGGTTTTACCGAGTAAGTCGCTTATAAATTTTATGAAACAAACTTAACTTGTAAGATATGCTTACCTTATGGACAGAGTATGTTTTCTGTACCAATGAATTATATATAACTAAATGTGTTTGAAGTACGGATTCGAAACTTTTTTCTATTTTTGGGACAACATCTCTAATGCGCTATTTAAGGTCGTCAACTGGATGAATTGTCTAACTCCAGACTAATTTGTTTCCAATGATGATCTTGTTTAACTGAATACTTAATGTATTTTAGATGTAATTATGATATCAAATTTTAGAAGATTCAATCAGATGATCAAAACGTTCGTTAAAGAGGTCGTCCGATTGTTTTATATAAAGTTTAAGAGATATGATAAATTAAATATTTAAAGTGATACAATTCTCAATCATGGGCCATTGTTATCTAATAAGACTGATAAGAAGTATTTAAAACTAATAATATTCAATTTGATACAGAATAATGACTTTTACATCATAAAGTGTCACTTGTGTCTGTATATAAAGAAATATATTGAAATGAAAACTTTTTTCATATACATTTATATATACAATCAATAACTAAGAACTGATTTAAACAATATACACTAGCATTCTAGCAGTCATTTATTATAGAACATTGAATTTGATAAGTGATAACTTTATTAACAATGCAATTCATGTTAGTTAGTTTTCTTAGGATTAGTTTTCTTTATTTAAATAATAAAGCTTAAGCTTTAAAATGTTAAGTAGAATAGTTTCTCATATTTTTCATATTTATATGTATGTGCTAAAATTTTTCATCTACATTTTTGCGAATGCATTCTTTATTATTTAATTTACCTTTAACATTTTATGCATACAATCAATTACTTAATTATTAATTTGGTTAAGATCTGTTGATGGTGAAATTAAGCAAAGGAAGGACATTTTTACGAAAATTACCACGGGTCCTCATTACCAGGTTTTTTTGAAATATCAACAGCTTGCCATTATAATTTTGGTATTTTACCATTGTGTCAACACTGGTTTAAATGGTTGTCTACAATTTTATTTCGTAGATGGCCACGTCATAAACACAAAAATCCTTTATAAAATTTACGAATATGATGACTTGAAGGACTCATCTGACTTTACGATTGATGACTGGATTAAAATGGCACGTGATATAAAGGTATGCATAACTAAGTGTATAGCAAATTATATTGGACTTTATGATGATACTATTTTTATTAAGTCCTAGTTTTTGCCCGCGACTTCGTCCGCGTTAATTTCGTCATTAGTAACATATGTATAGCTGACCGGGCGAACTCTATTCCGTCTTAAATAACCAGGTATTGGTATTTATTAAATTTTTCCTGTTTCAGTCGAACAGAATGATTGACATATTAGTTAGTTGTCAAAACTCAAAACTAATGTTAAAAAAACATTTGTATAGGAAGTAGAAAAGGGCTGTTTTTAGGGGTTTCCCGGAAATGATTCAATTTTTTTCAGCTTTTAAACCTTTCCTGAACCTCCAGAAAGATTTTATGACTAAGAAAAGATAAATACATTCAGCCGTTCTTGAGTTTTAGTGAGACTAACGAACAGCAATTCATTTTTATATATGTATATAGAATTTAGAGATAGATAGATATAGATTGACTGTTAGAAGCATAAAAAAGTGGTTGCAACCATTTCGAGAATAAGTAAAAGGACCGTTTAAATGAAACCTAACAAAACATAATGAATTTTGATTTAGAACAATACTTGTGCATTGTACTATTAATTATTTTTATAATATACCAACTATAACAGCGTACGTAACATAAATATTTTTACGTTCGGTACATACAATCAATAATTTTTAAAGAGTGACCAATATAAATAATTTGATCAAAATATCTTGAGTAAGATTCTTAGTAATAATTTTGTAAACACACATAAAATTTTTGTGTGTTTTAGTCCAGTTCTATTAGTGTATTATGTAAACTTCATTGACTATCACTTCATCAACTATTTTAGCGATTTTATAACAACTATGATGGTTTTGTGGTTCTCCATGGGACGGACACCATGGCCTACGGAGCTTCAGCCTTATCATATATGTTGGAATGTGTGGGCAAGACTGTAGTGCTCACAGGTGCACAGGTAAGTTTACTGCCTAAAGCAGATGTGAAGAAATTATAAAATCTTCAAACAAACTTCCATATAGGACTATAATTCTTTCCAAATTAATTACTGCTGCTAGATTATTTGTAGACATAACTTACCATTACATAGACTGTTGTCATGTGTATAAAAAACAATACACCTGTTATGATATAAGAATGTAAATAACAGGTCATAGGTTTATTTAAAATCTACGGTGATTAATTATTATCGTAAATTTTCATAGGTTCCTATATTTCAACCGCACAGCGACGGCACTAACAATCTTTTGTGTTCTATTCTTATTGCTGCCACTCTATATATTCCTGAAGTTACAGTATTCTTTGGAGCCAAACTCTTCAGAGGGACAAGGTATACTCAGATAATTAATTTTTTTAATCTCTAAAATATATATTGAATGAAAATGATTGAATAACGTCAATTAACGTCGTCTGAAGTCCAATCTCTGATGGGAAGTCCACTAAATTATTCTTATTTAATGTTTCATTTTTCTAGAGTCAAAAAAGTGTCTAACACCCGAATGTATGCTTTTGATTCACCAAACTTCCCGCCACTATTAGAAGCTAAGACTACACTTCAAGTAGATCCAAAGACGTTGATTTATTCATTAGGTGCACTGCCAAATGAATGCAGATTACATGATCAATTATCGAAAAAGGTATATATACTTAAGGTTGCCCCCAATATCACACCTGAAATTATGAGAGCAGTGTTTGAGGAATTTGAAGGTAAGAAGAGATAAACTCTAAAATCGATTATTTTGGCATACTTTTTAAAGCCTTGAATACAATAAAAAAAACGATTTTCTTCCAACACTATATATCACATTATACCAAACCAAACAATTTTAAATCCAAATATATGTATGTAGGTTTCAAATAAGGAAAGAAATTATTTTATACCCTTTGATAAGTATACCCTTTCATTTCTGATAAGTACAAATTTTAGAATATTTCGGTCCTTTTTAAAGGAAAACAATTACTTCTTAACTTAACTATTTCATAAAGGCGTAATATTGGAGACGTACGGCAATGGAAACATGCCCATAAAAAGGAGAGATGTGTATAAAGAGATTGAGAGAGCCGTCGCCAGAGAAGTATTGGTCGTGAACGTTACTCAGTGCATCAATGGAACTGTCATCGGAAAAGCTATTTACGAAACAGGACGAGTAAGATTATGAATACATACAATATTTATGAACTCTTGTAATGAATTAATGTGTAGCAGAAATGGTAAAAATATATTATACGTCCATTCAGTTGCTGATAGAATGTGGAGTTGTGCCATCCTTTGATATGACGACCGAGGCTGCATTTACAAAATTAGCATACGTCCTTACAAAAACTGAACTAAAGTATGCGGAAAAAGTTGAGGTAGAATTACGTTTATGTATTTTAAATACGTTTATATATTATTAATATATTATAGATTTGTACGTATAAAGAGAATTACAGATATCCTTTATCTATATATATAAATGACATACATATATATTATAGATATTAATCAGTCTAAAATGCATTTGAAAACAAATTTAAAATTTATGAATTTAATTTTCAGTTAATGAAGACAAATATAAGAGGTGAACTGAATAATCCAAATCATGAAATCACTAATGTAAAATTGGTGTAACAGAGTTAATAACTACGTTATACTTCAGATTACCCTAAAATCGTAATATTCAATAAAAATAAACCTAAATTATATTTACAAATCTATTATTGTTTTAATAATATTTTTCTTCAATTATACAATTTTTAAAGTTCTTTAAGTTTATCACAACCACAAGCTAATTTAACAATAAGTAAGGTACCTTTCGGATTAGGTACTTACGAGTTTATTTTAATTAATTTAAGTAATTTCTAAAACGAAGATAGATATTTCTCATCACTTTGGTGTAACAAAATTGCGAATAATAATATTATAATTTAATAGTAATTGATTACTTCTCAATTTGAGAAGGAATCAATAACTTTAATATATAGATTAAAAGGCTTTGTTTGGTTATTTCAATAATTACATTTTAAATAACATAACCACTACCTGTTTTTAGACTTTGAATTACAATTGCACAGTTAAGTATATATCTATTTGGATTTCTAATCCTACCATTTTCTTTCTGCATATAAATGTTACAGATCGTCTTTTTTATGACTTCATTTTTAACATAGCAAAAAGGGTCGATGTAGTGTGAAACCCTCATTTTTCCAAGTTATAAAAGAGGGTCTTCATCTGTTTTCCCTTCATCTTCTTTACTTTACTGTTCAGTTACACGACTCGCTTGGTTTATTTATTTTGATATTAATTTGTTAATTATTTTCATTTATTTATAGGCAAAGCCGACCAATAAAATTTACCACTGAATGTGTATCCTCTTAACGCGAAAAAGTTACGTCATTTTAAATTAAAACTACAAATATATTTGTGTACTCAATAACAAATAAAAAGGCATCTTCAACATTCTCATTTATTAATAACTCTCAATTATATCTGGTTATCGCTAAATAACAAAATGGGTTCTGTCTAGAACTCGACCTATGTAAGATTTGTTGCAAACCTACTTATTAGCAGTCATTATGGCACCTCTTCAATGTGTATAAATTAATGTAAAAGTAATATGAAGTAGAATTAATTAACAACAGTTATGTACAACCACTACAATTTCTAATAACACTTAATTTTCAACAAAGCTTATTGCTTTAACAGAAGAAAAATGCTTATAATTAACAAAACCGCACTAAATTTGTGAACGCTGTTGGAGCTTCCTGGAGAAGGCGTAGTGGATGGGGCTGGAGTAGTAGTTAGATCCTCAATATCATGTTCTCTGGGTGGAGAAGGATCTTGGCCATCGGTTTCAAACCGTCTGCCCCAAACTCCAAAAGCATATAATTCATCAGTAGCTGCTCTCAACCTCATAGAGTAAACATTGACGAGTAGAAGTGATACTTCATCAAAGGCAAACTGTTCATTCTTCAAAGGCATTATGGATGTGGTCATAGATATAGGGTAATACTTAGAATCTGATGCTTGAAGATCACTATTTCGAATGGGCGGAGGAACAGCTGCTGTGATTTCAAGCTGTTCAAAAACTACCGTAGTGTTCCTCGAATAACTGTCAAAACTGTAACATTACATGTGTTAAATAGAAGTGCAATAAATTCTTTATATAATACGTAAAACTTTCAAACGTTTACGTACCGTTTTCCACAAGTATCAATAGTATCTCCTGTGCATGCAAAGATGGCGCACACTCTCGCTCCACCTGTGGCCAGACCGCTGAAACTCCTCACTCCGCTAAAAGCACTTGCTCTGTATCTATACTTCTGTAAAATATGCATTATTTATATCTTTAAATGAAATTGTATCTTGCATTGTAGTAAAAGAAAGGTATAAGCTTGAGCCATAGTCTTAACATACTTCATATCTTTTTCTTTTACTTTGATTAAATCTTTTTTTTAAGTATGGGTTCCGTATCTAATATGATATATCTAAAAAAATATTAATAAGGTATTGTGTTTGTTTAAAAAAATGGATATCATACTGAACGTATGGTGGAATTTATGGGACAGGTTATAAAATTGAATAAAATCCTTTATACATAATATGGCCAAAGTTGCAAACCATAAATATGCAAACATATTCATAACAGCCTCTCAAGAGTAATTTATAATTAACATGTTATATTTAATATTAAAATATTTATTTTGTAATTTTTATAATGTTAATTAGAAATAATCTAGTTGTAAGAGTTTAAAAAAATAAAACTATACGATTAAATTTATTTGTTAAAAGTAACATACATTTAATTATAAAATGTCAAATAATGTCCGAATATAAGATTAAGAAAACATTTTTGAGATCATTGGGACTACATTCTCAGAGGATTAAAACATAAATAAATTTAAATTCGAAATGAAATTAAAACAGTTTGGTAATGAGATTATTAAGATAAAGCAGTTAATTTATTTTTTTTTGACTGGATAGTGAATGACTGACATTCCACTCGTGGGAAGGTGGAAATGAACTCATAGGTGATGAGCGATCTATCTACGCCTATTCTTTTCTTGAAGACACCTAAATTATGTTACTGTCACTAGGTTAGCAGTCTTGCTATTGTCCTGTTGTAAATGAATTATAATTCATAAATTAAATTATTAAATAATTATTTATGACGAGGAAGCTAAATGTTCGCGTCCTTTATCGCTGTCGTAAATGACATTTTCGATTTGCATGTATCTCCGAATGTCTTCCTTTGTACTTTTGGTAATAACTTTACCATCTCTAGTATATATCCTTCCCCAGATACCGAAGGAAATTAAATCATTCTGCGGTGTATTAATTTTATATGTTATACGCATTCGGTCGCTGTTTATAGCATTCGTACTTTCAAATTCATTAATATTTTCTACATTGTATGTAATGTTTTTCGGTTGAAGTGGAAATTTATTGTTTTGTAACGACTCTGGAAAGTATACGATATCATTGCACTTCAATGTGGAATTATAATGTTTTCCGTATGACGTCATTTTTATCTCTAATTCCTCTATACTTGTTTGACCTTCGCTATCATCGAATCTGGAAAAGAATTATTAAAAATATGAGTCAATTTTTTTAAAAAGCTTGAGGTTTTTTCTAATTTAATTCCTTACTTGTAAACACAGCTTTTGGGATCTTCTGTTTTGCAAGCAACTATAACGCAACCGACATCACCTACGTTACGTTTTGCGTAAACATGGAGTCCATCTTGAATAAATGCTCTGTAAAATGGTGCCTGAAACATAATAAACTATTGAAAACAAAAATAGTTTATTAGAAAAATAGAATATCTTTAATGTTGTTACATGTCCTACATCTTTTATTTGGATATTAATAAGGTACCAGATTAATTATGCAAAATTAACCACAGCCTTGCCAAATTTTGCCAAGAGCTGTTGAAATTATTTAATTGTGTGTATTTATGCGAAATTTATTTTAATTTTCGACCTAGATATCATCATATTTAAACTCGGAAGCCAGTAGAATCATTTAGATGATGTAAGTTTAAGATTACGACATTATTTTTTTACTAAAACATCATCTTAAATTCCTAATATCAGACATTTTTCGGATATAATAATGAAAAGGAGTTCAACAGTCAGAAAAATCAAACTCATAATATTAACCATTAAAACATGGACACTTTTTTAATATTAATTACACATTTTACTTATATGTGAATAATAATACCCGAAGATATTATTCTCCAGATATAACCGCTAGTTTTAAGTGTTTATTATGTTAACATGTGGTTAATAAATTGTATTATTTATCAATATTTATTAGTCAGTCTGATGACATCAGATGACTTTAAGGTTATAAATATTTAGTGATATGAAGATAGCGAAATGAAACAGAAGCATGCTATATTAGATTACATTCACAAACATCTAGCATACGGAGATTGTACTTACCATCAAAATTAATTAATAATTTGAAGCACCAAAACATATTGGAATAAATTTACGCTAATATCATGCGGCATGCATACAAATTAATAAATAATGTGAAAAAATCAAAGAAAAATCTTCTTGGTGAATCCCAGATCAATTTAGTTATACTAATTAATTAAGAATATATCAACACAATACATGTATATATGTAGCATACAAACACAAATATATTTAGTGGTTATTACATTATACATACATACGTTATTTTATCTAGCATATAAAATTATTATAATAATATGCAAAAATTCAATTATTATTAATAAATTATACATTTACATTAAGTTAGAAGTTAGTTTTTAAATTTGAACCGGAAAGTTTTCCCTCTGTTCTTGATATTTAGTCTATTATTTTTAAGTAAACAAATGTATTAGTGATTTACTAGCATCACAAAAACTATCTTTATTGTTTACATGCGTTTTCTTAATAGTGTTCTCGGTATAATAAAATCTCTTACCGTGTTCCCTTCTCTCCCACTCATTCGCACACGAAAGTGACACAGCACGTCTCTATCAACTAGTACAAAGTCCTCGACATCATTTCTCAGTAGTCTCGTCTGATGTGAGGGTAGCGAAGGGTCTGTTATAAGTGTCAGATTATCCTGGACAGATGGACTATCGTAGATTGGACCTACTATATTGCCGGTTACCTGAAAATATGTTTGTACTGTAATTATTACCATAATAAATACCAATAAAGGACGCTCAGTTCACTGACTCCAAAATGATGGGCTTATTATTGATGAAACCAAGATGAGATTTCAAAAATGATTTGAATTCTTTGTTTGAAGATTATTTTAAGAGTGAAGATGATTTTATTCATTTCACTACTCTTTGCACTTGTCCATATTTCAAGTAAAGGTATGTACAATTAATACTAAGTTCTACGTATCTATATTAGAAGTCTTTTAGGTATTTAGTTATCTGCATTAACCGGTAATAATTTTAGTTGTAATTCTTATCGCGACTATGTTTATCTTAATAATTACCTCGCCTGGCACCTTTGGTACAGTAGCGACCAATAGTCTTGTGGTTGGCTGACCAGGCATGATGCTGACTAAAGCACCAGCTTTCCCTGAATATATTCCCGAACCTGAAAAATACAATTTTATTATTGCCATATATTTATGTAAGTTGTAAATGTGACGTAATTAGGGTCGAATTTATTTTGTGACACACTACATTTCAGTCATTAGAAAGGTCAAAATTCTTATATGTCTGTGAAAAGCAAAATTTTAAATTAAATGACGGGAGTAATAACACGGATATAATATTCACCAGCACTTCCAACTCTAGGATTATTGGCTCCAGCGGCAAGGAAGTTAACGTTCATGGAGTGAGCGTAGGCCTGTTGAATCTGGACAGCTGAAAAAATATTATTGTGAGGTGTTAATTTCATTTGATTTACTTGTGGATTACGATGCCCATACAAAGTATTAGACATTATACTTATTAAATTTAATCTGCTTTATTTTGGTATAGGCACTCAAACATGTCATAGGCATTTTATAATGTTTATAAATTAAAAGAGTACCAAACATCCGTACAAATTTTCTTACCGGTTAGATAAGGCATTTCAGAAAACCACATAGTAGAGAAGACGACGTCAGTGATGTTCATTTTTTCTACAACTTGTATAGCGGGAACTTGGAACATGAGGTCAAAGCAAATGTAGTGACCGAAAGTAACTCCGAAGTCTGTCTCGAACACTCCAAGATCTGGTGTAAGTGCCGGAGTACGAGTGAATTCACCGAAGAGATTTATTTTTCGATATCTAAAAAATTATAAAGAATATTTAGTTCCATCATTCATATTAAAATAGTTGTCTAAGCGAGAAAAAAAGTTTAGTTTCAAGAAAAAAATAATCAAAATTCGACTAACTGAACCAAAAATTACCCACAACAAGTAAATTTTCTATTATATACTTATCTTCTATATCTATAAAAATGGATTGCTGTTCCTTAGTCTCGCTAAAACTCGAGAACGGCTAAACGGATTTGGCTAATTTAAGTCTTGAAATACTCCTGGAAGTCCAGGGAAGGTTTAAAAGGTGAGAAAAATTGATTCATTACTGAGAAAACCATAAAAACAGCCCTTTTCTATTTCCCATACAAAAGTTTTTTTTGACATTAGATTTGACAACTAACAAATATGTCAATTCTGTTTGATTGAAACAGGAAAAACCTGATTATTTATGGCCTGTAAGACGGAATAGAGTTCGACTGGTCAGCTACACCTACATATATTACTCTTGACCAAACTAACGCGGACGAAGTCGCGGGCAAAATCTAGTTATATATATTTTCCTTACCTATCAATAACCGCTCCGGATCTATTGAACACGACATTCGTATTGAACAAGTACCGTTTCTGTTCTGGACAGTTCTCACCCTCAGCTTGGGGAATCGTACAGTTGAGTATCTCTTGAACGTTGATTACAACATATATCTCATTCTGTCTTGCCGCAGCTGATATTGATACTAGGATCTAATGAAAATGTTATTTTAAACCTTACATTACAAATTAAACGTTTTTTCTAGCGTGATTTATTATACAGGACTTATTTTAGGGTATCTTTTAATTATCTGTTATTAAATTTGATATTAAAAAACATAGGTTAGATAGTATGGAGCAAACAATGAAGATGTTAATGATTCTAATCTTTCCTATGATCATAATACGTGAAATATGTATCAAGAAGATTTTAATCAAAACTATTTGTCACATTTTAAACTATTGAAATTCTATTTATTTTCGCTCCATTATAATAAGCAATAAAATATATAAGGATTAAAAAATGTACCTCATCATACAGTTCTGGCGCCAAAGCTGGTATAGGATTGTCTTTAAGCAAGCCGTAGATGGGGACAGTAACGCTGTTGCCTCTTGTCAAGGTCATCTCGGGAAATACCACAATGTCAGCATTCTATAATTGAAATAAAAAATAAGTTAATTTATAGCAGAAAATTAAGAGACAATCAGAAAGTCGTTATAAATGTTCAAAAGAATAAACTCTTTTTTACATACCCCAATTACGATAGTAATTTTCTGTTTTTAATGAATTTCGGGATATCTTATGATATTAAAAAATTAAAATGAATTATATTTTCTTCAATTAATTTCATAAGAGTATTGTGAGATTATGAGATTTGCTTCATACTGGTAAACTATACGGAGTACCTAATGTTTTAAAACTGATACAGATTTTTTCACCGCCAAGGTTTTGTCGCCAGATAAAATAAGTCAGAGCTGACAATTATTAATGAATGAATTACCAATAATTCTTGGAAGACAATAGAATCAAATAACAAGGGTATAGTGTGTTTGATTTAAGCTGAGCTTTGCATTTGGGTGAGTGCACACAGATAGTGTAGGTGTAATGTCAGTTTTTTGAACGCTACATTCTTTTCTAGTTTTGAACCGGTTTATACTGCTTTTACTCCGCCTCGTACCTTCCGCACTTCACCCTTTGTACGGGCAGCAAAACAAAATGTTGAAAACACAAGGTCAAGTGAAGAATAATTTGTATAGTTTTTTCAAATTTTTTAATAATTAATTTTTTTTTAATAATATTCATAATATTTTCATCTGGTCTTTTACAAGTTTTGCTTATTTTATAGCACTTATGTTGTGTATCTATTTAAAATATAATACTTGATTGAATTTTAAAAGGTTTTTTGTCTAGTTCTACTCACACAAATGCAAAGCTCAGCTTAAGTCTAACGGACTATACAAATTACAAACACATGTTTGTCTGAATCACCTGGAATGCAGCATCTTGTATTAAATTGATGTAATTCCTCAAGTTCGTTTCCACATTGCTCTGCACCTGGTATTCAACAACAGCTGCAACATAGCTGTCATCTTCTGGGGTCGATCTCTGGAATACATATCTTATTATTTCTCCATTACTCTGTTAAGCTCTCATAAAACTTTTCCTGTCCTAAACATACTTTTTATGAGTTTTGCTAAAATAATTAACAATACTATTTTAAATGAATTACATATTTCTGTAGAATAAATTTTAATACATCAACAATTATACAAAACATCTATCTCAAGACAATATGTAAATAAAAAATGATAAATGTCTTTGTTAAATAATATATCATAAAAAATATGATAAAAATCCGACTAAAATTATATATACCTAAGTGTCTTCAACTGCCAATATCTTTAATGTAAATAAAGAAATAACTATACAAACTAATCTTAAATAAATACCGTCTCAAACGACAAAACTGTTATGTGGAATATTTAACATTTTATTGTTATATTATTTAAATTATTCCCAAGCGTATGTAAATAAACAAGTATAAAAAATAATTTATAAGAGGTGATTGGACTCACTTGATCCGAATATGATACACAAAGAAACGTCAACAATAACAGCGAAAGCATTGTAAAAACAATTGGAAACACGAATAGTAGTGGACTTTATCACTTTATACGAGCATGTGTTAATCGAATGATGTGATATATCACAAAGAACACGTCAGCTACCGACACATAGCCAGATAGACTGATTGCTTTGTGTGCTTTTCCTCAATGGCTTATAAACGTGAGCGTGTAACTAATTATCTTCTTACAGTAAACAATAATTTATAATTATATTGAATTCATAACAAAGCAATCTCTTTACTGAATATATATGTTTTAATTCAGTTTTCATTAGTTTGTAGGACGATTTAAAACACTATTTGAAGTGAGTTAAATAAGTTATAAATTCAACGAAACGCAAAAAGCAGTCGGGCCAATATGTTTAGCTATTTTTGGAAATACTCTAAGCGGACCAAGTCTTCGATTCAACTTTGTCGTCATCACTTCAAAAACAATAATAACAACTGTGTTATGAAACATTTAAATATATTTGTATGAGATTTTTTAGTTCCTTGTCGGTACAACCTTACTTTTGATTTCTGCTATTGATAAATATCCAAACAAAAATTGTTAAGAAAAAATATTATACAGGCTCACGTTATGTACAACGAGAATTTTTTATTTATTCATTTACAGATAAACCAATCGATTGAAATGACTACCTATTAAAAATTATACTCCAATAACTATCCCTTTTATTATTTGGGTCTGTTTCCATTGACCGCAATGACCTCAGTATCTACTCATTGAATTTGTAACTAAGTATACGATTCTGAATGAGGGGAATTACATTTTTGGGTTCAATACCTATTTAATATCAAGTTTCGATTACATAGTAATAACATTAATGAAACAAATACGACATTGATATTTAAAAAAAATGAGGTTTACTTTTAGTAAACACTAGTTTTGTCATAATATTATTTATTTGTCTTCGTGGCTCACTTAGACATTTTAAAGAATAAATATATTGGGCTTTGCTATAAAATACCTGTTTGAAATTAAATATTCATTATGATATAAATAATTTCAATACTAGAATTAATAAAGAGCGATAGGAAAATAAATAAAAATAAACATTAAATACAAAATCTAAGTCGGTAACAAGGTAACACAGCAATAAAAGTAATCATATATGGCTTAATACCTTCGCTTCATCTTAGATTAAAGAATAAATATAAAATAATATTCATAAGTAATGTTAAAAATAGTGCACACGATAAGAATTTTGATATAACTAGCACACTTTTATAGTAAGAGTGAAACTGCTAACGAAACAATCGAAGTTTTTTAAAATGTTCACAGTTTAATTGTAATGTTTTTTTTGAATGAATGAATTTGCATTATATGATGTATTCAAAACCATACAAAATATTTAAATTTAGCATGTTCTAAAGCTGGATATCTAATTTGTTCTAAGATTCAAAACAATTCATTTAACATAATTCTTACTTATATTTTTAATTGTTAATTTATTAACATGAAATCTATCGACTGATGAAATTTTTTGTTATTCACACAATAATATGTGAATATTGAGTAAAAAGAGTATGGTAATTAATTTAACGTAGTAATTTTATTTTGATGTCCTTTTTAATCACCATATTTTTTATTCTCATAATTAATTATTTAATATTTAACAATGAACTTTCTAAAATCATATTTTTCAATATACGCTGGTAATGACAATGACAATGAGTCAAGAGCATCTTAGCTAGACATTAATAAGGGTTCCACAGCCAATTACTAGCCGAGGTCTAGGTCTTCTAAAACACCTCGACAAGATTTATAAACTTACTTTACCTTTTTGTTTGCTAAATAAATCAGAAGGAATATCTAGTTGTTATATAATTATCTTAAAAAAATTAATACCCTTCAAATTTATCATCTTTTTTATTATTGGAAATTAATATATTTTACTACATATTGTCTAGAACCCGGACATTTCAATTTTAATTGATAAAATGGAATTTACAATATCTATAAATTAAAGCCCAACATCCTTCACTAATACCCTTTTATAATACATACGATAATATTTATTGGTAGATAAAAAAAGTTTTGCACGAAGACTGTTTTTCATCCATAAAAAAATAAATGATCATTAATAATTTTCCTCTAAATAAATTAATGAATAACTGTCAAATACAAATTTTTCTTCAATGTTTTTTATAAGGCGAGAAATGAGCAGCTAGATACCAAAAGTCGCCCTAAAAGTGTGGTATTAAATACAATTTCCTACATAGTAAATTGACCTCATAATTCACATACAAAGAAAACAATATTGCTTCTTTGTATAAGAGGATGTAAATGTACAAATGTAATTAGTCTTCATTCGAAAACGAGGTACTAAAGCCTTATAGTCAAATTAAACCTAACTTTAATTAAATCACTCTAATTCTTTTCTCATACACAAAATTTTGTCAATTCAATGGGCATGACCAGTGGGCACTCTTTCTTATAAATACATAATATGTTTTAACGTTCGCCACATAAGATTTAGAAAACGCGAAACACATTAGCGCTGCGTTACTTCATTATATAAAACTGATAAAAATTAGAAAATTTTGTTGTAAGATAGTGTAACAATCATTAAATAAGTTTAGTAAATGTTATGCCAATTAAAGGATATTTACAGAAACGAGAAGTTTCATAAATTCTTGTTTTGTATACAGATAATTTTATTATTATTATCTGTGATAACCATATTTATTTTATAATAAAGTTAACATTGTAGAGATCGTATATATTAATTATATTTTTCTATAACATAAACATAATTCAATTAAACCAATAAATAATTCGCTTTATTATTATTTTAAATTTCATAATATTTGATATAAAGAAATTTACAAATACTAACCTGTATTGAAATATCTACAGCGCATAAAAGCGCTAAAAATATAATGAAACTCTTCATTTTATTTAAGAAAACACTTGCTATCCCTTCTCCTTATTAACACAAACTGAAAAACTAGTCATGAGAACACTTTATATAAATGAGTATATCTGTTTTCACTGTCATCCGATAAGGACGGTAGAAGACGTCATATAAAATATCACCGCTATACAAAAAAAAATAATAAAAATTTTGAAATAATCGAATGAAAATTAACTGACCTAAAATTACTTGTCCTGAAAGAGATAATTTTTTGATATTTTAAGAATTAAACTTTCTTGTTACACAAATATCTCATCTTAAAAGAATAAGTAGGGAATATATGTATTATATAGGTCTGTATTTTTTCTTGCCTCCTTTTTAAGCATTTACATACATAACCGTATGTTAAAACTTTTTTAAGATATTGAAATAAATAAGTACTTAACAAAAAAAATTGTATTAACACGACATCCGTTACTGAAAGCATCATATATTTAAATATTATTTCACCTTTTTCCCGTAGAATGGTAACTAACGCTTGTTTATAGTCCAGTTTAACGGGGAGATCCCTTTTACCCATATATGAATACTTTTGCATTGCAATAGGTCAATGAGAGACTAAGCCATAATTCTTTATATATGTCGTTTCTTCTTCATTTGTTCATCATAATTTTTGCTCATGTCCTAAAACCCTTTGTCCTACATCTCTGTGCACTCATTGTGCACTTTTAAGTACCTAATTGAAGTGATTCAGTAAACAAGGTGATTCACAGCTCAAGTGGCTGAATATTCATAATAAAGTATCTATTCCGGAAAACCTTTGAAATAAATTTCATTTAAGGCCTATTAAAAGTTTGCAGAATATTGCAATGGTAATAAGATATACTCGTACGTATAACTTTTACTATCTTTGTGTCTCTCAGGTCATTTCTTTTTCATTCGAACACAGTAAGGGGAAGCATCATTCACTAAACATTCAACATTTTACTAAAACAAATATACATTAAGGCGACGAGATCAATAAAAAAAACTTTAAAGCCAGGATTGTATCATAAAAAATATGAAAAGTAAAGATCAGAAACAAAAATGTTATCCTTATCCTAAACTATTTTTGAAAAATTAAATTACATATTTCAAATGACACCAACCCGCTGTATATATTTAGTTTTTGTAGCTACAATTTTTAAGGTAAAACTATGTAATAATAACAATAATTGGAGTTGTATTGTAATAAAATATTTCTTTTATCTAAATAACGAATTTATAGACTAAAATCCTAACATATCAGATTGTTATATCAAAATCTTACCAAAGTAACAAATATGGTCAGATATGATAACGTAACATTAAATAATTTTTTATCTCCTTATCAAATAATCTCCAATTTTGTTCCTGAACATTTTCAAGCATATATCGGAACGTCGTAAAGGCATAACTTTTTCTTTTGCATAAACCATATTATCTCAAAAAACGCTACAAGTTCTTCTTAATTTTAATATATTAATACTATTTACAAGCAGAGTTTAAAAGATATGAATGTATCATATATCTAATAATAAACAATTTCTGTATACCGATAAATTCGTACAATCTTTATATCTTATCTTTGAATGTAAAAACTAATCCTCTCGTTCCTGAACATTTCCTTAAATAACAAAAAATATATAATTTTTTTCAAAAAATAAATTCATGCGATAAAAATTCAACGGTATTGCCAATACGGATGTATAATTATTATTTACATATATAATTTGCAAGGAATTAAAAGTATAATCCAAAATCTATTTTAAAAACGCTATCAAAATCTTTAATATCTTAATTGTGATACAATCCCATTGATTACTTTTCTTTAGTCGTATCAGAAATTCAAATCTTAATGGATGTTATCATAGACTAATTAATAGGTGATTAACAGTAAATACAGTGTTAATCCTATGTTATCAATCATGTTTTAGTCTTACGTATTTTATTAAATATTCTTAATATAATACTTATAATAATACAAAAAAATACACGCATATGCTTCTATTAATTATGCATTGTGCTTTCAGATCAATTGCTTTTATGCATTGACAAAAATAATAAGAAAAAAACTTTTAAAGAAATACGTAAATTTCAATGATAATCTCCTGTTTATTCTTAAATCAATACGAAATCAGTATTACACAAAAATATATACAAAAAACTAGTTCGTCAGAAGTCATATGTATATAACTATGTACCTTATGCATTTTACAGACAGTGGTTTAATTGTTTGCTGAAAATGTTTGAGAGTAAAAACTATAATATACGAGTACTCGTAATCTCCGTAAGTGGTTGGGGCCGCCAAATTAGCGTTGAATTTTGAAAACAACTTTCATTGACAATTGTATTTACCTCTAAATAAGTAACCTCTAAATAAGTATTGTCATAAATAACAGTGGGCAAGGACAAGTGACCTGTTTTTTTGTAACGGCTTTTTGTAATTAGGGTTTGCAATTATTAACAGATCTAAAATTAAAGTCTAGATAGATCTTGAAGGGTTGTACATCTTTCTTAGTCAACTTACACTTGCGAGAATTCGACCCAATCTTCTGAGTTTCCATTTCGTTAGCCTTCTTTATTGCTAAAATTAAGTAATGTTTTGGAAATGAGAAACATCTTTGTAATTTAGTTCAAGAAAATAGTAATTGCCTTTTTAATGTCAACAAAGACGCAGCCGGCCTACATGATGAGCAGTAGTAAACGTCGCCTATGGACATCTGCAACATCTATGTTGAGGACGCCTTGCCGACTTTGGTTATTGAGGAAAAGTAGGGGTGGGAATAAGGATATAGCAGAAAAGGGTGGGAACAGGGAAAAGGCAACCGGCTCTCTCACTATTTTTTCCTTCTACCTGGCAATTTCCCGGCTATAGCCAGGGTCTGCATTACATGTTTTGAATAGTTTTGGCTAATTGTTTTTACTACCGACCGCCTGCCTGACATCAACCCTCTTTTGGGAATCAGCATTAATCAGTGATGTCTAAATATTCTTAGAAAGTAGTATTAATATTCTAAACTCTCACTCATCGGACGAAATGCAGCCATTAAAGGCTACATCACACTGATCTTCTGTGAGAGAATGGTACTTCCCCAGTCGAGCCATCCCATGTTCTACCTGTAGTATTTTGACTACAGTTAGGCTCTACCACCTAAAACTCTGCCTTGTTGAGATATCACCGTTATTCCATGGTCAAATTAAATAATAAGTTTGTTATAATTTTGAATTAGTCTGCAGGCACACATAATTAAATGAAATGGGTTTTCGAATTTCCCCATCTGAAGAAAAAATGAATCAATCAGTAAAATTTTACACAAATATGTGTACTTACTTATACATATTATACTTCATAATCAAATTTGATATCAAAAACGCTTACTATACCAATGTGAATTGTGTGAGTTGTGAATATTCCGCGTCAGAAAATCGAAAATAAAGTGTCCTAAGGGTTACCACACAGTAATCCGTTGAAAATTATTGAAGTATATTTTTGTTATGCCTATTTCATTCTGTGTTGTTTTTGAAGTGTAGAAGCTCCTTTTAAAATATTTCCGCAAAACATGCGTAACATGTTATTAAATTGATATACATTTTGTTGAAAGATTTCATTTAAGGCAGTATAAAATTATTTGAAATAAATATATTCAGATAAGAAACCTGGTTTAAAATTTTAATTAATTAAGCAGGTGCTAAAAAGATGAAATTATTTTTTTAACTTACTTAGGTAAGTATAATAAATATTTAAGAATATTCTAGAAAAGGGTGGAAAAAAACACGAAAGTGATTGGTACAATCTTATTTTCTTAGTCTTTATTTGTCTTATTTTCGTATATATAAAATTATGGAACATTTATTCTAATCTGAAAGTTACTATCGAGACAACAAAGGCATGAGTTCCCTAATATATGTATCTTATAAATACGGATACCTAAATTCTTATTTTACAAAATTCCTTTCAGGAGAGATAATGGCGGTTAAAAGTTTGCATTCAAATAGCTATGAAACTAATCACTGTTGTAAATCTGATTCAATAATCCTATTTTTGATAACTATGGAAACTTCTAGAAGTTCAGGGCTATTCACACTTGGCGGTGTTTCTGAGTTTAAGTAAACCGAACAAACATTGCTGATAGGTGATATAAATTCCCAATTAAACTATTTATTTAACCGTCAACTCTTGATGAAGCCTGTTTTGAATGTTGAAGGTGACTCCTCAGACTCTGGCTGTTCAACTTTTGTCTCCGTAAAGCCTGTGAACGAAAACGTCTTTGGCCGACTTCAGACCTCCAGCGAACGGATCTTCGGCGGTCTACTGCTTCTTGAAAATTACAAGTAAATAAATACACTTAGCATGTTAAGTAGTTACAATATTGTCATTAAAAATATACAAGTGTTCGCATAATATGAAAGTTTGATAAAAAAATATTATGAGACAAAACCTCTCAGCATTCCATGGATTCACCATGCAGCCGAGTGCATGGCGTTGTAGGTAGAGGAGCTTCAACAGTGCCTGGGACTTGCGAACCAGTTGTCTTGTCTTAAACCTTTAAGAGTCTTGTCATTTGTTTGTCATTTGTCATGTCTTAAACCTTTAAGAGGCCTCTATCTAACATGCGTTAAACGCTCACCCACTCCACTATCCAAGCTCCTCTTTCTATCTAACCAAATTTGAAACTAACCTACTAGGACTGATGTTAATTCTGGACAGTCCAAAGTCTTTTAGTAGGTTGTAGAGAGATTTGGCTGTTATACCTCTCGCTCCTACCTCTACTGAGTATAAATTTACAATGAACCTATTCTTAGTGGGTTTGTCAGTGATCTCGTAATATTTGTCAACCTTGGCATGGTCTTTGGGAATGTTGATTTCCCAAGGAACACTGAGCTCTATTAGCACAACGAGCTTTAAAATTCGCCAATATAAAAATAATAAAAAATGATATACGAATATAAACTTACTCTTTAGTCTATTAAGGTCAGTTCCGATATCCATATCCTCAATCCCCATATTTTTCATTACCTCTTGACTGGTGCTCAATAGTTGATTGTATATCATATATTCTTGATTGAATTCCTTTTGAAGTGTTTTTTCTAAACTTTTTACTGCAGAAAGGTCTACGGCCTTTGAAAATGAAATATCCACGCCTTTTTCCATCTCCGATATTGAAGTGACATTCTAAAATATATTTTATAGGTAAGTATATTCAACAGTAAGAAAAAGATAGAATGTTAGTGCCTTAACAGTAAAATTTGTGTTTCATGTTCAATATTGCTCTCAAGCTAGTTTAGGAATTTAATATTTATAATCATAGGTGAAATTGATTGCTATTACAAATATATTAAAAAAAAAACATTGACAAGTAATTGTGTTAATTTTAATATTATTTTTATTAGTATATAAGTCGTGGACATACCAGATTTAAATGAAATCGAAGTTAAAATTGATATTAAATGTGCACGTACTAAAGTGTCGGGTGCACCACATGGGAAAGGTAATAGTTAAATTATACGGGGATACCTCTATGACTGTAAATATTAATAGAACTATGAACCAAACTACGTCCATCACGTAAAACACATGAGCTCAATAATAAACTTTCTTTAAACAGCGACGCTAGTGAAATGACTATTCTGTTTCGTTCATTGTTCAAGTAACAATGGAAATACATTCGCAGATATCTTCAAACATTATGCAACAAAAAAACAAACAAACATACCTTCCCTACGTGACTAATAATTATAAATAGATAAGTGACCTATTTTAAATATTAGGTAATCTATGATTTTGCCATACTATATTTCTCCATAGTCGAAGGTTACTTTTAAAATACGAAAAGGGTTAATATAAATTTCTTATTTATACAAAAATTAAGGAACTTGGTAAATATTATTATTATGCTTAAACCATGCAGAAGCCTTGCTTTTTCAAAAAAACGTAAATTTAAGACATAATTTAATTAATAAATTAGATAGTGATATAAATCATAATTCAAAATTAATACAACCATCAGCAAACTTTTGTTAGTGAGTAAGTTGACCTCCTTTTTGAGCGAACGCTTACGCTCCCCAAAAAGGATTTTTGTAGGGCCTTTGAAGCTGGAACGTTTAAGTAGGATGATAGAAATTAAGCTTCTATTTTTCAATTCCAGAATGACAACCTTAGATTCCAGCGTTCTCTTGTTATCTCTCCTGTTGAAGACTGCAGAGCAATGTTAATTATACTCGAATATACAGATTTTTTGGAGCGTTAAATGTAAATATCTATAACAGTTTAAAAAACCTCATGTTCTTGAATTTAGGTGTAACTACAGTTTAGTCAGTGGTGGCCTAGTGGTGAAAGGCCTGCCTCTAGTGCACGAGGGCGCAAGTTCGATCCTTTCAAGTACCAATGTGATTTTTCCGAGTGATATGTACTTTCTAAGCACCAGACACCACTGACGGCCGGTGAAGGAAAACATCATGAGAAAACCTGGATTTATAATTTCACAATTATAAGTTTGAAATCACCAACCCGTTTCGAGCATGCGTGGTGATTAATGCTCAAAACCTTCTCAATGCGAGAAAGAGGCCTTTGCTCAGCAGTGGGCTCTGATAGGCTGATGACGATGACAGTTTAGTCAACGGCATCTATATAAACATTTGATTTTTTTTCAATCTACCAGATTTAGATTGTTTCGATATTTTGTACATTAACAAATTTAAGCCTTACTTTTATAAGAAGGGTAGTATATACTTAAGGCATGTAAGATTAAATAATGAAATAATGTTAGCAATAACAAACACACGTAACAATCAATTACTGCTACCAAGATTATCACATGTCACCCACACGTCTTAAAACATTCTCATTAAATGCAAGTAAAAACATGTGTTAATGTGGATGAATAAGCTAGTACACTCACCGATACAAAGCCAACAAAAAAGCACATCAAATTTGATATTTAAAAATTCTATTTTATTATTTCGTACAGTTTTGTTTATTTCAAGGAAATAATCTCAATAGCAGCTCAGCTTCACTTCCAAGTTTAGTTTAGCAATTAATAAGCAAGTGCTTATAAGAACTGCATACGTACCGACCAATCCGTCATCATGCTCTTGAACATCTGGAGAACTTCATTTTATTCCGACAAATAAATTTCCTTTAAAGAGATTCCTTTACAATACATTAACCATAAATTTCAATTTTTCAATTTCAATTAAGAATCATCTTAACACTCAAGTAGTCTTTAGGTAAGTCATAACTTCAAAATTTATTCAGTCCACCATTATTTTATACATTCTTTCACTTTTTTTAATCGATACAAACCGAATAATCAAGCAAATTAATCAATTAGTAGATTTTCCTAAAAATATTTAAAAAAAGACATGAGTTTTTCTTAAATATTTTGAGCTATTTTTAAATTCTCTATTTTGTCTTATACGGTCATAGATTTAAAGTAAACCCTCTGAATTTATATGTACTGGGTGGCGCAAAAGTAAAGACCCTATTTGGTTCAGCTATAACATTTTTTCTAAATGAGAAAACTAGATTTAGGTTTTTTTAAATGTATATTTGTGCCATTAAATTTCGTACCATTAGGATTTAAAGATGATGTCTTTTAAATGGTGACCTCCAGAGTTGATACACATTTGAGCCCTATTTATGACATTTTGCATAACTTGCCGTAACACTTCCTGCGATATGTTCGTTATTTCTTGACGAATGTTTTCTTTTAGAGCTGCGAGAGTCTGTGGCTTGTTCACATACACCCGAGATTTCAAAAAACCCCAAAGAAAGAAGTCTGGACTGGTCAAATCGGGTGATCTTGCAGGCCAAGGCAAATCGCCAAAACGAGAGATAACTCGGCCTGGAAAAGCGTCCCTCACTAAGTCCATAGTGTAGCGCGCTGTGTGTGACGTAGCGCCGTCTTGTTGAAACCAGATGTGCGCCAGCCCCAATTCGTCCAAACTGGGTATCAAAAACTCACGTAACATGGTTCTGTAGCGTTCTCCAGTGACAGTTATCGCATTGCCTCCAGCGTCTTCGAAAAAATAGGGTCCGATCACTCTGTCAACACAGATGCCTCACCATACAGTAACTTTTAGTGGGTGTAGAGGTGTTTCTTGAATAATGCGCGGATTATCAGTGCCCCAGAACCGAGTATTCTGCTTATTGACATGCCCTGAGAGATGGAAATGCGCTTCGTCACTCATAACCAATTTTGTGTATCAACTTTGGAGGTCACCATTTAAAAGACATCTTCTTTAAATCCTAATGGTACGAAATTTAATGGCACAAATATACATTTAAAAAAACCTAAATCTAGTTTTCTCATTTAGAAAAAATGTTATAGCTGAACCAAATAGGGTCTTTACTTTTGCGCCACCCAGTATATACAAAGGTATACCGTATTTCAGATGCCGATAGACAAAATATGACCTTAGGCGAAGTTTTTACTAGTTCATCGATTGTTTCTGTATACAAAAAAATATACATACATATTAATGATCAATGAACGACCAATTGACCTTTCGACAGTTTTTTTTGCAGATTTCTAAAGGCGGTCGATAAAAGAAAATATTAAATGTAGTAAATTGTATTAGGAACTGTTATTAGAAATATTATTAATTAATAATTCATACAACACACATACAAATTATATAAGAATTTTATAAAGAGCCATTCTCTCGATAGATTTTCTAGAACTATTTATCATATATTTTAACAGTAGATTATTTAAGAAGAATAAAGCAACAATCTCCCAGAACTAGAAACAATAACTGTATTGACGAATAAAGTGGTGATAGGAGAACAAACAATTTATTATCTGCGGGTCAAATAACTAGTGTACGCGAGGAGCACGCATCAAACCAGTTTGAAGCGGTTCTGTTTAAATTAACGTTATTGAATACAGTACAATATTTTCCAATTACTTTTGATTGTTCTATTTGTACATTTAGATACTAAATATTTATGGATTGATTATATATTGAAGTATTGTATACCATAATTTTGGCAGCGGAAAGCAATCGATTTGTGTAACGGAGATATACATAAAACAAAATTATACATATATCCAAAAACTGTAAATTTTCATGTGGAAAGACAAGAAATATTTTGGCACCAATGCAGTTAGCTATCTTAACACAGTTTCGAGTTTTTAAAGTTATAAAATTAACCACCATTATTATAACGATTTCCATCAATTGCATGATTTTATATTATGCATTTATAGATACCTTTTTTTATCATATGAAACATCATTATCTTGTGTATGTCATAATATATGCACTGTGTTACGTTGAATAGATTACCTCCGACAATCGCCAGGTAATTATAGGAACCTTTCCCCTCGATGTCGACATAACCGCTTCGAACCGGTTATATGAATTACTTCACTATCAGCTGATGTTTTTACTACACCGACCGGCGACCTCTGATAATAAGAAATAATATAAAAATATGATACTAATATCACATATGTTAAGCAAACAATTTGTTTTATAGCAATTAATGTCATCAAAATACGTCCATATGTTTTTTTATGTACTTTGTATATAGTAAAATATAAAATGTTATAGAATGACACTGCTTTTTTTCAATGTAATGATTACAGTAGCTATGTACTTTTATGTTGACCATGAGTTAATGTGATGCAACTGGGAGCGATTTTTTCTAATGAATTCTTTGTACACACGTAATTATTATTTTCTAATGCTATAGAATTTTTTAGCATGAATTAAATTATAAAAGCATTATTATTTTAAATTAAAAAATCTATATTCAACTTATGGTTATTACTTGAGCTATGAATGTATGATTATAATTATAAATTAAAACGTGAAAAATTAATTTATGTCAATAAGTGGTACGAAAGAAAGTTTTTATTTTAACATAAAATTTAATGCCACTTGAAGTTTCCAATATTTGCACATTTTTTAAATATTATAATGTGTATTTTATAACCACCTCTCTTCCTGCCATTCCTTAATATTATGGCACTTTCAAATATTAGGATTAACTATTAAAATTTCATGTTATATTAACATAACTTTAAAAAAATGTCTAGACTATATTAATCAATGTTTAAATGTTTTAAAGGCTGAATCTAATGTCATGAATATTTTTTTTTATAAAACATTTAAATTTAATTTTCACATTAATGATTTATGTAACTAATTAAATATACTATTTTAAACTCACCCTCAAATATTAAGTTCACGTGGAAATTAGATGTATTATGGTCAAACAACAGCAATAAAATTGAATTGACACAAAAATATAGATAAGCCAAGACGTTTTGCAGTTCGTTGTAAAAAAAACACAATGTGATAAGGAATGCCAAGTTCGGGGTGAAGACGTTGCTTACTGAAGTTCAGTTTATATAGAAACCAGTGTTTGATTCACAGTTAGTCGGTTGGTGATCGTCTGACAGTCGACTAGACGAAATATAAAGACAGCAAACATGCCACCAGTAGCCGTGCCTGAAGAGGTAGGTCCTACATATTACTTTATTATTTTATGTATACCCCGGTTTTTATAAACATTTTGTTCTATACCTTTTATTGTTTGTATAAAACTTGCGATGTTTTTTTGTTTATAACAACCACTTTGCATGCCTTTCTATATTTAGAAAGGAAGTCAAGATTTGCGATTGCTTTAATGTAATTTTATGTTTTGGGCGTATTATGAAAGGTTTAGTTTATAATTTACTTTAAATATAGATTTTTTTATTTAATAAAGTTTTGTTAATTTCTATGAGTCAGATTAATAGTGAAAATATTTAAGATTTTAATTTTAAACGAAGAAATAATTATAGCCTGAAATAAAAATCTGATTGTGTATGATTGCAAATACTTTCTACTAATCGTAGTATGTTTTGAAATTTTATATAAATAATAGGTTAATTAAAATTTAACTAACTATTAATTCCGAATGTAATTGCCAATTATAATGAATGACTTCACTTTGTAACATAAAATTGCAATTAAATAAGGAATAAAACGATTTTGGTTTTAACTGAAGACGCAAAACAATATCTTTTATCCAATAAAATTATTGTTATTTAATTTCTATATCTTTATTTAATTTCTCATCTTTCTTAATTTTTTCTTCATCTGGTTTCTTGGCGTTTTTTTGCATTTAATTCCTACTATTATACGATTTTTAGTTATCAATTTTATTTTTATTTTCCTAGCCTTCAAAGAAAAAGCTCCGTGTAGCCATAATAGGTCAGAGTACTTTCGCAGCTGAGGTTTTCAAATTACTGCAGAGAGATGGTCATGAAGTGGTCGGTGTATTCACAGTACTCGACAAAGGAAATCGAGAGGATCCTTTGGGTAAATATTAATGGATTTTTCTTAATTTTTTTATATTAAAAACATTTATCTTTTAATGGTCCAACACTTATTAATCACTAGAGTTATATAGTTCTGTTTATTTTTTTTCTATCAAAATTTCGATTGTCTCCGTAGCAACTATCGCAGCCCAGAATGGTAAACCGGTGTTCAAATACAAGACGTGGAGGGTGAAAGGAAAAGTTATCCCGGAAATATTAGAAGAATACAAATCTGTGAGTCTGGCGTACATTGTATATTAAATAAATTAGTTATAGTTAATTTACGAGTTAATAAAATAAAAATAGCTTTATTTTTATATTAAAGACAAAAAATATTTCACACAATTACTTTCCAAAATATAAAATCCAATAATTTCAAAGCAAATAGATATATTTAGTTTATTATTGTGTTTACATTGTTTCAACAAATTCCGTTTAAACAATAGCGGAAATCAGCCCATCATGAGCTCGAAGTGTGCCAACATGACGATATTACATCGGGCCACGCACCTACTAAACCTATGACCTATGATATGTGTTATCAAATAAACCAAATCTCAACGAACTAAAGCATATATGTCTGATATATTGAAATAATATTAGTCCATCGAATATACATATAACAGTTCAGTAACTATCAATATTTTAGTATAATTATATACCAATACGAAAATACTTAATATCCTCTAAATAGTCACAGATTTCTATAGCTTGTGAATGCAACTTATTTTCTTTTGTTGATTATTATTATTATTATTTTAGAAAACTCGATTTTTTAATTACTATTTTTACACCAATGTTTCTATTGCCAGGTAAATATTGCCAGGTAAATATTACCTGAATTTTATATTTATTTGTAATTTTATCGTTAGCTTTAACATTTTATTAAAAAGCCAATAATTACTTGTTTACAAATAAATAGATACTTATGTACAACAAGGAGCAATCTACAGTGGATCCTTAGGACTTTTTGACGAAAATTTTGGTTGCAACGCGGAAAACTGACTATAATTTTTCATATTTTAATTCAACTGATATTTTGTTCGTATTTATATAGGAGAAGTCAGTTAAAGCGTTACGTATGTGAGGATCATTAATTCATTTTAGTTTGTTATGCGCCGTTTATCGTCTTAACGTAAAATTCAACTGTACATATTAATTTGAAAATCCGGTTAAAACCGAACGTAACTTGTTATTCGACTTCCCTAATGAATTATTCCATTTGAATTATATACTGCCGAAAATGATTCAGGCTTTCAAATTGTTTTATATATAAAAAAAAATCTGTCTGTATTATTCTCATCTCCCATTAAAAGTAAAGAGATGCATTACTTAATTGGACATCCATATAAGAAACCGTAACTTTTTTTTTTATTAGTACGAGTAAACATAAAAATTTGTTTTAAAAGTTCAAACTGTACATAATGACTATATTTATAAAATTTCACTTTACTTTTCAAATAAATGTAAAATAAAAATAACCTGTGAATTTAAAATTGATTAGAGAATATTTTAAGACAACTTTAGTTCTAATATACATAGTGTTGGAATTTTATTAATAATAAAAATTATTAGCAAAGCGTTTTCGAAACTCAAAATATTCAAGAATTTGAATTTTAATAAACATTAATATCATAAAACCAAAATGTCATATCATCATCTACGTTTGTAAAACATAATGATAACTAGTATATTTTTTATTATAAAATATTACAACGAAATCATTTTTAAAATAAGTGATAAACCACGTGTTATCAACATAAATTAAATCTGAGTTATATAATATTATAAAGTATAATTTATTTTGCAAGATATCCAAAAAAAATAATTGTTCGTGTTAACAAATGAAAATGAATACGACGCCATTGTATCTTTCCGAGATCTTTGTTTAAAGTTATAATAATAAAAACTAGTAAACGTGTTAAACTGACATCACGTTTTCTACCGTCTAATTATAATATCAATAGTAAGTCTCGCTTACACACCACACGTATAGACTATAGTAATTCGTATATTCGAATGTTATGACTCAATACTAAAAACTTAAAAAAAAAACTGTACTCTCAATTAAAATTTATTTTAAAATATATAAGATTGGCTTCGACTAATATAAAAAAAATTATTTCAGGTAAATGCCGACATCAACGTTCTACCATTCTGTACCCAGTTTATTCCCATGGAAGTTATTCTGCACCCGAAATATCAGAGTATCTGCTACCATCCCAGCATCTTACCTAGACATAGAGGAGCATCTTCTATCAATTGGTTAGTATATAGTAACTTATCTTTCAGTACCATTATATTGATATTGATATTGATTGAGAATACACTGCTGTTCTACAGAATTCATATTTTTTTAACTTATATAACTCTGGCTTATTACTGTTTTGAAATATTCTTTGTAGTTGATTTTTCTTGCATAACCTATAGAAGTGAATTGCCTATGTACAATTTATAATTCTATCAACGAATATACAATGCTTGTTTATCCAGGACCCTTATCGAAGGTGACACCACCTGTGGTCTCACTATCTTCTGGGCAGATGACGGCTTGGACACTGGACCCATTTTACTACAGAGAAGTTTTCCTTGCACCATTGATGACACTGTGGACTCATTGTATAATAAATATTTATATCCTGAGGGTGAGCATTTGACAGAATTTATAAATCAAACTATAGATCGTATATAAAACAAAGACTCTCCCATTTGACAAGACATATTGATTAGCTTCCTGATTTAATAAAATTTTGACATTATAGGTATCAAAGCATTAGCAGAATCTGTAAATATGGTAGCTAATGGAGTAGCTCCACGTATAAAACAAACCGAAGAGGGAGCTACATACGATCCAGCACTCTTTAAACCCGAGACTCATCAGGTAAGTTTAAAAAAAATCCTAGTTTTATAATACCGTTTCTTAAGCAGGAAAAGTAACCTATACCTTTACAAACATATTATGTGAGCAGTTTATAATGTGAACAGTCAAAAATAACCGAATAAACATTTTATAGAGACCAAAATTATTTTTTTGTTAATACTATTTTATAATAAGTTTTGGAATACTGTTTTCCAAGAACAATTGTGTCGAATTTATTAGTAAAACTAGTATTTTAGTCGGATTACATTTAAAATTTTAACAATCACCTAACATATCCCAAGGACAAACAAATACGTATTTGAATACTTATATTACAATAACAGTAATTTCCATAAACCGTCATACTTTTACAATTTACATAACATTTGGACTAATGTGTACTAAATTAAAAAAGTAGAATTAAAAGGCACACTAAAATATTATACTGCTTGCTTTGCATTTAATAACATTTTAATAATATTTTATTTTTCATAATGTTTTTTACAGATTGATTGGTCTAAAGGAGGTCTCGCTTTACACAATTTTATTCGTGGTCTGGATTCTTCTCCTGGCGCTACCACCTTCATAAAACCACAGACCAAAGACGGCGTTGATAAAACCAGTGATGCTAACATTGAAATTAAGTTCTTTGGTTCCTCATTGTGGGAAGCGGAGTACGAAACGGAGGGTGATAAATTATTTATCACAGGATTAAACAAACCCGCCGTGGTACACGCTGATGGTTTATTAATAACAGCTAATGACGGAGTTAAAGTGAGTCTCCAAGTTTAATAAATTAACTTTTATTGTTACATAATCAAAATCTTCTTTACTCTTGGCTTTTTTCAGCTTAACATTCAGAGGTTGAAAGTAAATGGTAAGATGATTAATGCCCAAAACTTCTTCAAAGGCAGAGAAAACAAAGTCTCCCTTGACTTAACTGCGGAAGAAAAACAGTTCATAGAAAAAGCACGTGATGTTTGGAAAGCAATATTAAGAATCGAAATAGAAAACGACACTGATTTCTTCGCTTCTGGAGCAGGCTCCATGGACGTTGTCAGATTAGTAGAAGAAATAAAGGATATAGCAGATCTCGAATTACAAAATGAAGATATTTACATGAACACAACATTTGAAGATTTTTATAACGCAGCTATACTTAAACAAAGAGGTGGTTCAAGTAGTAAGGAAGTTATTTACGATGGCGTAGAGATGGAAATTAATAAAATGAAGATTAAATTTCCAACGCAACTATTCATCAATGGAGAATTCGTTAATTCTGACGGCGGAAAAACAACAGCTATAGTTAATCCCACGGATGAATCGGTTATATGCAAAGTTCAAGCTGCCACAGCAACTGATGTTGACAGGGCTGTCAAAGCCGCTGAGAAGGCCTTTGAAGAAGGAGAATGGTCCAAAATCAGCGCAAGGGAAAGAGGACAATTATTATTCAAGTAAGTAGGACCAAAGTAAATATTTGTGTTTTTAGGTATATCTAAAAAAAATGGGAAAATTTATATAAACCAAATCTCACGTATCAGGTTGGCGGATCTAATGGAGAAGCACAAAGAAGAATTAGCCACTATCGAGGCAATAGATTCAGGAGCGGTTTACACTCTAGCACTAAAGACTCACGTTGGCATGTCCATCGAAACATGGAGATATTTCGCCGGCTGGTGTGACAAGATTACAGGTTCAACCATTCCTATCAGTCATGCAAGACCAAATAAAAATCTGACTTTGACTAAGAGAGAACCCATTGGTGTCTGCGGACTGATCACTCCTTGGAATTATCCATTGATGATGTTATCTTGGAAGATGGCTGCTTGCTTGGCAGCTGGTAACACCGTCGTTATGAAACCAGCAGCGGTAAGATTTTATTTACGGTTCATAAACTTATTTGAATAACATTATGTAATAATAAAAACAAAACAATAAAAAACCTTTACGTATCATTATAATTTTGCCATAACATCTCTCATCTTCTTCAATCCAATATATCAATTATTTGTTAGTCGTGTTCATGAGAAGTGGACAGCGATCATATTCTAGATGCAAATTGTCTAATATTCATTTCTTATTCATTAGGTATGTCCTCTCACCGCCCTCAAATTCGCTGAGCTGTGTGTCCTAGCCGGCATTCCACCGGGAGTTGTTAACATTGTAACGGGAAGCGGAGCTCTGGCGGGACAAGCCCTTGCTGATCATCCTCGTATTAGGAAACTTGGATTTACTGGCAGTACTGAGATTGGTAAATTACTTTTTTAATTCTTTTTTTTTTTTTGGTACGAAGCTATTTGACTAATTTCATTTATCACATTTTTTAAGCAGTTGGAAATAATAGTGTGACTGATTGTATTATTGACTTTATTTTAGAGAAGTGTGACTATTTTTAATTACCTTATATAAACTATTGCAGGCCAAACTATTATGAAGTCTTGTGCAGCATCAAATTTGAAAAAGGTGTCCTTAGAACTGGGAGGTAAATCTCCATTAATCATCTTTGAAGATTGTGATCTCGACAAAGCAGTTAAAAATGTAAGTGTATATTATATTTTAGGCCGTTTTCAACAAACCTTGTGTTGTTATGACATGATAAAAGTAAGAATTGGACTAATAATGCGAATGAAATGTTTTATAGGGAATGGCATCAGTATTTTTCAACAAGGGTGAGAATTGCATAGCAGCCGGTCGTTTATTCGTGGAGGAGAGAATACACGACGAGTTTGTAAGACGTGTTGTGGAAGAAACCAAGAAAATGAGCATCGGAGATCCATTGAACAGAGGAACCGCTCATGGCCCACAAAACCACAAAGCCCATATGGATAAACTCATATCGGTGTGTTCAGATTTATATATTTTTTAGAGAGCCAACGTTACTTTCGTTTCCTAAACTGATAATGTTTATACACTAAATACTTTGTATGTTACAGTACGTTGAGAGAGGAGTAAAGGAAGGCGCAAAACTGGTGTACGGTGGAAAACGCGTGGATAGGCCAGGATATTTCTTCCAACCAACTATATTCACTGATGTCCAAGATAACATGTTCATTGCTAAAGAGGAATCTTTCGGACCCATTATGATTATTAGTAAATTTAGCAGCAAGTAAGTACATCCTACTGTTTCCTTTATAATACTATTACTAGTGAAATTACAACAACATAAATTTTTCAAATGATATAATCGGTTTGTTTGCAAAATCAAATAAAACCAAAAGAACCACAATCCATGCACTCATAACAAAATTATATATATTATCATAATATAACCATTACAAATTACTTTATCAGTAACCTGGATGAAGTGATTCGTCGTGCAAATAACACAGAATATGGTCTGGCGAGCGGCGTCTTCACGAAAGACGTCTCACGAGCACTACGTGTTGCTGAGCGCGTGGAGGCTGGTACCGTTTTCGTGAACACATACAATAAGACCGATGTCGCAGCGCCATTTGGCGGATTCAAACAGAGTGGTTTTGGAAAGGATCTAGGTAAACATTCTACTCCATACTAACGTAGTTGCACACGAAAGCAATGGCGGCCGTCTTAGTTTTTCTAATTACAATAAACAATGTGAAATCTAAGCATAAAGCATTCTTGTGATTGAATTTTAGATCTTAAAAGTTCATTTTATAACATCCGCAGAGTGCTGAGTTAATAATCTTTCGTAATTGTTTCAGGTCAAGAAGCTCTTAATGAATACCTCAAAACTAAATGTATTACTATAGAATATTGAAAAAATCAGTGGAAAAAACGTCGATTTTAATATGGACCACAATAATACAATAAATATTTAAAGACATGAAAAATTTCGATTAAGTTATGTACATAAATGGTTTTTTTTTTTATTAATTTTATTAAATATAAAAATAAATTAAATATTTTAATACAATGTTTTATTTTTTTCCTATAACAAAAAGGGAGGTAAAATTATAGGAATTAATTATAGGCTCATAATACCACGTGTATGTACAAGTAAAACTTAGAGTATAAAAGGACAGTTTTGTCTGTTTTTCGTATTTATGAACAAATAAATATAAATTATGATATTAAAAAATCTAAGAACGTTAACAAGAACAAACACTAAGTACTCAGGTAAGACTTAACATAAACAAGGCGAATGCCTAAATGTTCTAACAAGTTTATATTGCATCAATTTATAAGCTAATATCTTGCTAAATCATGGAAGCTTGCTAATTTGTTACCTGTGTAACTAATACCCTTCTAGACTTATTACGAAGATACCCATGTTGTGAAATTTAACGTCACGGAAACAAACTTTTTCTTATCAATTGAAAAAGAAGGTCGAGAACATAATTAATACATTGATTGTCTTCAGTTATAATACAAATATTGACCACTCTACGTTTCTCAAGGCATAAGTCCGGTAATATGTGAACTTGACTGTATTCTTCTATCACATATAAAACTGCTGCACCTCATTCGCATGGATTCTGTGGAAAGATTCTCACACAAATCTTTTGATGACCATAATTTGGGTAAAACTTTCCTAGACTGCTTTGAGTACAAGCTGTAAAGATAGCATAATTAAGATTTTTGATATGACAGATTTTGGAGAGTGTGAGCAGGAGTGCATGATTTAACTCTTCCATACTCCTGCAGACTTACGAAAACTTCAATTAGTTGTAGACCTTACTCGTATCATTTGCACATGAAAGAATTGGAACCTTTTTTGTTAGTCTGTGTTTTCTTTTTAGCCGCTTTCAAGAAAAGTGTTAATAGGCTATTACTGGAATAGTGCATTTTCTATGTATGCTTTCATTTACTCCTTTCAAGTGATATGGTAACCAAGGACTATTAATTTATGATTAATATATTTGAAATAATTAAAATTACAACATATTTATACCAAAACTTATCTGAATGACTTATACCTACGTAAAACCTTGTATCATCTTATATTATACATAGTATTAAAACACAAAAACTTAAAGTTTCAACTTAATATTATTACACTATCAAAGATCCCATCAAAACAAAATTTTTGTAACATAGTAGGTACTAACATGAACTAGAAAACACACTCTTTTTCCAGTTATGCTGATACGCCATCGAATAACTTAATTTACAGTTTCGCGAATACTTTTTATGACGGCTTTTAATAGAAGGCGTATTTTGAATGATACATCTACTGAAAATCCCTGAGGTGAGAACTAAAAAGAGCCTTTAAGAAAATAAGAACTTGTTTTTCTGTAAAATATAAAGGCTTTTTTATAAGAATTAATTGAACGAAGTAAGAGCTCCGAGAAAAGCTATATAATTTTTATTACATCTAATAAATATGACAAGGGACAGTAAATTTTTTTACGATCACTACAAGACTCGTTTTACTTCAAAGTTAAAACTACTCTTTCTATATCGCTCCAATTTGGCTTTCTAAATATCAATATTCTTTTTGTTTTTTCATTTCTTTATGTCTCTTTGCCAATTTATCAACCAAGATTTTGGATTTAAAGACTGCAATTTATTTTGAAAGAATATCATTTGTTTCGGAAAAAATAAATGATACATTACGATATCTTTTATTTGTTTGAAGGATTGTGTAACGAATAATAATCATAGGTTTTAATTAACTTCAAAAATAAACATTATTACAAAAGCAATATTTATACTCTAATAATGTTTTTGACCGTAGGTAACTTATGAGCAATAAGATAAGCTAGATAGTTATTTTTATTACTTCCGCGTGAGAAATTCGTTCGTGAACGCGATCGTCACAAATTCTTAACGGAACGCGACCATACTGTGACATGAGTGTTATTTTTGACATTAGCCTATCTTACATTCAAAATAAAAGATACTAATTAATTTTCCCTTAAATATAATATTTAAAAATGAGTAAGGTTAATTTCAGGGATATATCGCCAATTTTACAAGCATTTAGAAATTTCCTACTCGGTGTAAGTATTTCAAGAATATTTTTTCATTGTTATGTAACCTATACATAATAAAAGACAGGATATATTTTTATAGAGAAAATTAACAAATGCATTGAGATTTGAGCCACTCATTGCAGCGAGAACTCAACCGCCCCCACAAATTCCTGATGGAGTTACACACAAGTATGTTTGATTACCTCTATAATGTTAATACTAAGAGACAATATGCGTATGATACTCATATTGATAATTGATTTCAATTAGACATGCTCACAACTATTACTACACTCGTGATGGTCGAAGAGAAGTCATGCCTCCTCAGGATGTGACACAGCAGTTGATTCCTGACAGTAGTGCTGATAAAGGGTAAATATACATACAATGTTTCTTGTTTCAGTAACATATGTAATATTCGAACTTTTTACAGTAGTAAATATAATAGTAGACCATCACACTTAATTTTAAACATCTCATAAGCAGTTCTTAAATGTTTCCCACTTTCCAACAACATTAAATATAAAGTGGTGTTTAATTTTGTCTTATTATAGTATACCAATAATGTAAATGAAGGTTTATGCAACATTTAAAGGCTTCCATTAATGAATTTATTACTATTGTTGACTATTTATTAAATTCAATTAAAACTTAATCTTTTAGTCATTACCACTTATGTCATAACTGTTTTACCATACATAATATATATCCTATCTAACTCCCATTTTATGATGAAATTGTTTATTTGATACAAAATTTTGTATTTAAGGTAGTGTGGAGATGATAAGATAGGCTTATTCATACCTCAACTGTGTAATTAAGATTCTAAGTCAAAAGATGTCACATTATTGTATTACTCATCCTCATACTGTTATATATTTTCACAGAACTCCTAAAACAGCTGCAAATGCCCTGCCAAAGCCTGGAGCCATATTCCATTGGGACAAACATTATTAGTATCATAACACGATGGCTTATTAAACAACAGTATAGTTCTGTCTGTAGCTTGTGTTTAATAGAATATATGGCTTAATAAACCTTAAAAAAAAATAAACGACTTTTATTTTTTCAATTTATAATAAAAATAATCACATCATTTACATCTCGTCAGACTGTGATCACGGTTGCTGTAAAGTAACTAAAACATTGGGATAGGTATGTAGTTTTTAAAATAATAAAAAAACGCATAGTAATCCAAAAAATATAAGTTACATTTAAATGAATGCTCGCGAAAGCCTTAGATCCCATTAAGAAAACTCAGTTTTGGAATTTCATATTTTATTATAAAAAAACAACACAGTTATTAACACTTACAAAAATAACATTAATTACAGCTCCAGATTCATATTTCGATTAACAGTTCACACATTAAAAGCTTTGAAAAAACTATCTCCTGTAGATAAACAACTTGTCTCCTTATAAACATAATTACTATTCAGAACATAATAATTACTAATGATAGATTACAATCTCATATATCTATATAAGACACCTAACTTGAGAAGTAATCATTACATAATGTATACTACATATTCTAAAAAATCTTAGAAACAACTGTAAACCCATGCACAATATTTAATATTTAAAAAGCTTAATGGCTTGGTTCATGCACTAATTCCTTATATTCTTCCATATATTTTATTTTTAATACAATAATGTAGCAATACCGCTATAATAAAATGTCAATGTTATATCTTAAACTTTCAGAGTAAATTCATTTCTATTCATCATTTGATGTTATAATACATTGTTACTAATACACATTATATAAAAACACCACATAAATGTGTAGCGTAATCTAAAATACAAATTGCAATTATTCTAGTCAAAGTTATTAAAGAATTATAAAAACACTATTTATAAAAGCCACAATGATGAGTAGTTATTTTAATTTCATATTTTAATATCAGATCTGAGACACTAATAAAGTCATGATTAAAATTTAAAAAAAAACATGCTAATGTTAGTTATACATTATTCGTTTTTCATGTCAACAATTAAATGCAGAGTTTGCTTGAACTATTACATAGTTTAAATAAATTATTATTATAATATTTCAATCACTGGAATCTGTAGTATCAGGTGTTCGTATATGCATTAATGAGAATGTTCCAAAGGTGAATGCTCTCGTACGAATCGGTCTCCTGGACCGATATCTAAACCTGTGTCATTTATCACCATCAACTTGCTTCCGGAACTGCATTGCATCACCATAAGCCTTCTTGACAGCCTTCCTATCGGTCGGTTTCCGAGATTCAACCAATTTGGCTTCATCTATCTCCTTATCCAAGCCTAAGATTTCCAATTTATTTGGAGGCAACCATTGCCATGTTCGTTTAACGTCGAAAAATAGAACTAGATATAATACTGGTTCATGAGCATAATTCTTCTTGAGGTTCAGTACATCTTGAGGTGGCACCGGTAATGGAACTCCATTGTATATGTAACCTTTTGGCATCTTCGGATCTATTATTAGTGCGGGATACCAAGGATAGCCTCTGTAATAAACATGAAATGTTTATATCTGAACCAAAATTGTATGAAATGTAATATTATCAAAATACAGGTCTGAATTTGTATTGAAGCAAACACAATACTTTTTGACCTCATCTATTCCTAACATTTAAAGATATCTCTGTTTTATATTTGTCCACATTTTAGTGGAGAGAATTTTTTTATAATAATACAAAACAAACTCATCTTGAGGTAATGTTTATATAAAGTAAGAAATGATAATAATTTACCTGCACTTTGCCCATACTAATTGCAATGGCTCAAGCAGAACATCTGATTGTGTTACTTTCACTGGAGTCTTGGATGTAGAAGATCTTGTACCACGGCCCTGTTATAGTCATGAAAATTTAAAACAGGATTTAACTTCAAATTCTTAGAACTACAATTTTTTCATCTAATGGCCTTACAAGATTATGCTACTGTATAAATTTAAACAGAAGGTGTACATTTTGCCTTTAGGCACTATCTTAAGGTAAATACAACAATATAATATGATTACAAAGATAATTTTGCAGTAAATTAATCATTCCTTTCTATGGTCTAAAGTAATATCACCACAACAAAAGAGCATTACAACAGAATTACAAGTTAAAATCAACTCTGTCCACCAAAGATTAAGGCCTTGAAAGAACAAAAAGCATTTAAATCTGTGTCTGATGAAAATAGACTCATATTATTATGTCATAAGGTATTTATTACCTTGACGGGTGTCGCTGGCTGAGTGCGGTCGACTTCATCAGCCCGACGGCCGCGACGTCTAGGCTCCGGACCGTGGCTTTCTAACGAATCCAACGTTTCATTGTAACTAGAACTGGGAGAAATATAATAATGTATATAGTAACCACAATAATACAATACAATTACTTTATAATAGACATATCAGAAACAGAATGCGATTGAAGCCGAAAAACAGAATTAAATGTGAATTATATTTCATCATCATAATTAGCCTATAGGAGCCCACTGCTGAGCAAAGGCCTCTTCTCACATGAAGAAGGTTTGAGCATTAATCACCACGCTTGCTCAAGATGGGTTAGCGATTTCAAACTTACAATGTGAAATTATACGTCCAGGTTTTCTAACAATGCTTTCATTCGCCACCTGTCAGTGGCGTCTGTATACTCTTAGAAAGTACATATAACTCGGAAAAATCACATTACTACTTGTCAGGTGTCGAAATCGCGCCCTCATGCACGAGAGGCGGACCTTTAGCCTCTAGGCCACCACGATTATTTTATGTATTTATCCACAGATAATTAATACTTATAAGTTTAATTATGTTTACCCTTCACTGGAACTGTCATCGCCAGATCTATCATCGTCATAATGAGTGCACGATGAGCACGACTGGGACCACGCTGAACTACTGCTTGATGATCTGATAAAGTATATGTACTCAATAAATAACTCTATATACGCCTTTTTAGACATAAAACTTATTAATCTTTTTTTTCGTACAAAGATTAAATAAAAAAATATATTCAAACAGCTATATTTTATAATGATTCTTGGTCTAAAACTTCATTTAGTGTTATAGAAAGATTTTATTTGGTTCAGAATAGGACTTTTATGTACTTATACATGATATAGTTTACCTTGATAGTGCCAAATCGCTATCCGAGCCGACCTCGCCTGGAGGGCCGCGGTATTGAAGGAACGAGGCTCCTCCTAGCACTTCTGTGTCCCCTCTGATACAATATATTACATGGAATTAGTATACTATGTAAAAAATCTATGATAAAATACTCATATTAGAAATTAGAATGTGACAAAATTTTCTAACCAGAAAGAAATAAAAAATTCCTTAAAGATTAGTAACAATTTTATTTATTATACTCTATTTATCAGGGATCGTTTATACTTAAACAAGGGCTTTGAATTTTCTCAGTCAATAATCAATAACCAGTATAAAACGACCTCTAGTGGAATAATTAAATGTATAGTTTACATATACATGTCAAATACCTGAATAGATCTGTGGTCTTATCTTGTTTCCGTGGACGACCGCGACCCTTCTTCCTGGGCGAGGGTTCCGTATGTCCCAAGCTGGCTGATAGTGTTGGCAGAGTGGCTAGTAATATATAGTCATATTTATATTAAGGAAAATTAAAATGAGACTTCTTTGAACTGAATAATATTAAATAAAAAATATACAAAATTAATCTTCTATATATATATAAATGGATTGCTGTTCCTTAGTCTCGCTAAAACTCGAGAACAGCTGACCGGATTTATCTTATCTTAGTCTTGAAATGTTCGTGGAGGTTCAGGGAAGGTATAAAAGCTTAAAAAAAAATGATTCATTACTGGGAAAACCATAAAAATAGCCCTTTTCTATTTCCCATACAAACGTTCTTTTTGACATTAGATTTGACCAATAACTAATATGTCAATCATTCTGTCGCAGTTCAAAACACGGAGATTTATGGCTTACAGGTAAACTCCAAAAATATAAATAAAGAAACGTAATAGATATTTCTTGATTATAGGGCGATACGAAGTTCGCCAGGTCTTCTAGTATGGTAATATATTAAAAGCTTTGACAATACCGTCAGCGTGCTAACTAATGTCTCATGTACTCATAAGTTATGTCTTAAAAAATGACAAAATTCATATAAAACTTATAATGAAAAAAAACTAAGTGTCATGATATAATGGTCATCTTACCATCAGAACCAAAACTCTTCGGCGGGGTTGTTATTGAGGGCGTCACAAGCAAAGTTGGTTTTCTCAAACCACCCAGCAATCCTAGGCCTGTTTATAAGACATTTTAATTATTCAATATCCACAAATCCTATTCGAATATAGATGGAATTTTGTAAAGAAACTTTAGAAGAAATTAAATGTCATGACCGATACAATTATTAAAATAGACACAGACAAATAAATTATTAGATTTACAATTTTGACATAACTTTTATACTGGAATTACATTAATTAAATGAACAATAAAAAGATGGTTTACAAAATCTGATAGTGCTTGTTCACAAGAAGATTAGGACAAAATATCACATACTTTGAACCAAGATGTTAACCCAAACATGAATATGTATACGCATGGTCGCACTTATAATGATAGTATGTATGTGTGTGTGTGTGTGTATGTATATTTATATACAAAAATATATATAAATTTGGTGATCATACCAGTACTTTCCAGTTGCTTCGTTGGTGACTTTTCCGGCGTAACCAATTTTTGTGTTCGCTCAACAGTCTTCGATTTAATTATAGGCGCTTCTGAATCCGTTGTCGGAGTATCTGAGAATATTATAAAATTACATTTAATTAAGAAATTACAACTAACCTTAGAAAAGCTATTAAGAACTTTCCTGATAATTTTATAATATCACAAATAATTAGAATATACATATTAAACTTAATAAAAACTCTCCATACGATACATGTAATTTCTAAAACATTTACATTATGAGTTGGTTATATTAAAACTAGTATCTTTATGTAATACTAGTATTTGCCCGCGACTTCGTCCGCGTTAGTTTCCTCATTAGTAATATATGTATAGCTGACCGGGTGAACTCTATTCCGTCTTAGAGGCCATAAATAATCAGGTTTTTCCTGTTTCAATCAAACAGAATGATTGACATATTAGTTAGTTGTCAAATCTAATGTCAAAAAAAGCGTTTGTATGGGAAATAGAAAAGGGCTGTTTTTAGGGTTTTCCCGGCAATTATTCCAATTTTCTCACCTTTTATACCTTCCCTGAACCTCCACAAACATTTCAAGACTAAGATAAGATAAATCCGTTCAGCCGTTCTCGAGTTTTAGCGAGACTAAGGAACAGCAATCCATTTTTATATATATAGAAGATTTCCTTCGTGTCTGCTGTATAATGGTTTATTTACTATGTTGTCATATTACAAAGAACTTCAAATTTACGTTATACATTATCAATATCTCAACGGACTAACCACCGAGGATGCCAAAGAGCGTGCAAAGTAGATGAGTTTAAGTAGGAAGGCAGACCCTGGCTAAAGCTGGGAAATTGCCAAGAAGAAGATTACCATTATCCCTGGGTGGTCGAGGCGACACGTGTCCTCCCCTCCCACGGCCCCTCCGCCCCCTCCTGCCTCTACCACGACCACGGCCGCGCCACCAATTGCGATTAACTTTACTCTTAGCTGGTGACGGCTCGCGCTGAAAAAATTCCAAGTATATATTAATTTATTATTATAATAAGACTTATTCTTTGTTAATTGTAGTGAAGAATTAAATATTTAAAAGGTTTGTAACGAAAAATTCGTTTTTATTGTATAATCCTAGTTCAAAGTAAGGTCAGTGAAACAACTGGATGGAATGAAGGTCGAATGCTATAATGTTTAGTTTATAAAATGTTATTTAATAACCAAATAGGTTGTATACCGGATTAATATCATCATCGGTGTCTCTCAATGCGCTGGTCCGTCGTCGTTCGCTACGTGCCAGGGATACGCCGCGCTCGCTTCTAGTATCTATATTATAATATTAGAATTAATGTCTAATGTATAGATAAAATTCTTTTAATCCTACTAATATTATAATTGCGAGAGTTTGTGAGTCTGTGTTTGTTATTTCTTCACGATCAAACGGCTCATCCGATTTTGATATAATTTTGTATACAGGAAGCTGACGTCCAGGAATAACACATAGCCTACTTTACATCCCGGAAATCCGCGGGTAACACCGCGGGGCGCAGCTAGTATTATATATATTCGAAAGATATAGCATTTATAATTTAAAGATGAATGTACATAGATTTCAACTTTTGTGGAACCAAAATGATCACATGTTTAATGAAATATTTAACATTGGCTCTGTAATTTAAATATTCTAACCGGCTGTACGATCGCTGTCACTGCTTGTGTGCCTAACACTCCTGCGCCTTGACTGTGTGTGTTTCTGTGCATGTGTGCGTCCGTGTGTGTAAGTCTCCTCTGCGTCCCCCTCCCCAGCCAGCGACGGTAGACCTGCCTCTATGACGTCACGACGCGCTTGACGAAATATAGACGTGCACTGCTCCCTCATCTTGACACCAGCTCTAAACGGATAATTTTCTTATTAGGAAATAGTAATACAAATAATTTTGGTCATTAGTAGCAAAGTTTATAAGAAATTTCATATTGTATTAAATATGTATGTAATTCGAGGCTTACTTGTAAAATACCGTATCCTTTTTATTATATGTGAGGCAGTTGTCGATCATTAGTTGAAAGTCTGCTTCTACGTCATCTATAGTCTTATAGATGCCTCTGTCCAATTTCTTACCCATGGTACTTAAATCCATGGGATGCTTAACGACGGTGCTGTAATCTGGAACCTAGGAATATAATTACATTACAACATATTTGACTATATATACACAGAGTTACTTTTTTGCGAACACGTAAGTAAATGTTTAAAATACTCCAAATATGTATGTTATGTTCGTACTTTTTAATATGAAATATAATAACACCTGTTTAATATATCGCTATCTCTGTCCCTCTCTATATTTTTATATATATCTGTCTCACCTCAAGCGGGTCGACTGGCTCTGTGAACACGTCACTATGATCAGCGTGTCTCATCATCCGCAGCATCTTGCTCAGCATAGCACGTTCAGGGCGCAGCGTGTGCAAGACGCAGCGCTCCCAAACACGAGTGTATTCCGCCTTCAGACGCTCGCGTTTACGTACCAACTCACACAGCAATCTGAATGTTACCAAAAATACTATTACACTGATATAACTATATTCATATTATTATTATTATAAACATACAAATTTCGATTTATTAAACAAAATTATTTTTTACTAGATCATCATTTGTTGCCATTCACAAAACAAATGACAAAATAGCAGCATATTTTCCAACGTGTACCATAGATGGATTCCTAGATGAATAATAAACTAGATCTACATTAACATTAAAATATTATTTTACACGAATTAAAATCTATTGTTTAATAAATAAGTGTATCCAAAAGAGAAGTAAATACATATATAACAATTGCATGATGGCCTGACTAGCAGATGTGATTTTTTCAATAATGAGTTATGTAGCAACTAAACGAATATATGTAATGTACATATGTATGTAATACATATGAATGTATATATTACCTTGCCCTCTCAAGATCTTGTCTTATCCTCTGCCAATACTTAAGTTGATTGCAGAGTTCTCGTACATTTACAGTGCCATCTTGAATACCTCGGCTCCCTGTAAACATATACATGAAATAATACATTCATTTCATAGAGGAAAAATATTAAGAAATCTGGTAAAATAATTTTCCAAAGAAATGGACTTCAAAAAAAATATATAAATTAAAAGAAAATTTTCAAAATAAGGCGCCTTTTTAGTATTAAAACAAAGTATGGTGCAGGTGAATGAAATTTGGTAAGTTGTTGAGCCAGTACTGAAATCAAAGAAATATTAATCTGGCTATAATACCGATGAAACTTTAAAGACATGCCGTGATTATTTAATTAAAAGGAAAATACAAATTTCTTATATCAATTAACTAGATATACCAACGGTCTATGATCCTATAGAAATCTAAACCATCATGACTACCCCTACCATCCTATCTCTCTCCTCTACCAAAGGTTGCCTGGAAGAGATCGCTGTTTTAGCGATAAGGCCGCCTATTGTACATTTTTCTTTTCTTTGCTTCACTCCTATTCTTTTTGTCTATATTGGTGTGCAATAAAGAGTATATATATACATGACCCTCACCGTGATGGCTGGTCAGGCTCTGTAGCCTCCTAAGGAGAGGAACCCCGTTTCTGCTGTGTCTTTTAAGGGTCCAGTAAGCCAGGAGTCTCTTCATCAATTGAGCCCTAGCTGCGGGCGTTCCATGTGATAGTTGAGCAATCTCAGCAACACGTTCAGGTGGTAATGTTGGTACTAGGACTACCGGCGCCCATGTACGCTTCAACGCTAACACTCTCCGAGCCTATACAATTAATTGGATTGTAATACAAAAAAAAATCGCTGAAAATTCTTTAGAAAGTACTAGTAAAAAGTTAAAATTTCACATGATATTCAATAGATATTAGATGTTAATTTATATAGTTAGAATGTAATTATATGTGTTGGAAAAATATCACACCTGTTTTATCTTGTCCCTTCCTTTCTGACGTATGGAAGTCAAATCTGAAGATTTACTTTCACCTTCCGATTCCAAAGCTCTTCTCTCCTACGAATTATTTCAATTAAATTAGACAATAAATAAACTCATGTTTTATATCCCTTTAATGTTTGAGTGTATGGAATTCTTTAAATAGATTTAATGGTATTATTAAGAAACAATTTAAACCTGTAATACATGTGCTGGCGTGTGTGCATCACAGTATGCCATTTTGGCCACTTGAACTGGTTGACTGGGATCACGGCCAGATCCGGCTGCTTCCATTTTCATATACAAACTATAAGAAAAAAAATTCACATTAAATAACAAGATATTAACACTGAAATTAAAAGATTAAATAACTCATATATATCTGATGAATCAATGTACTATGACAACAAATTGGTAAAATATTTCACAATCCCAGTGTGAATGCAGCCTTAACTTATAAAAATTATCAAAAGTATTAGATATAACACAGCAATAGTTATAAATACTATGTATTGGATATTTTTTTTGAATTATTATCTCAAATTTCAAGTAACTTGTAGCATTCCTATTTTCTGGAAGACAAGTGGAAAATTTCGAAGCCATTAAAATAAAAATGTAATCCATACAAATCAGAAAACTTTGACTTTAAAAGACCAAAAATTCTAGCATGCCTTGTTATTTTAATATGTTCAGTAGTAAATTAATATAAACTAACCCGGCCTGCTGGGCGCATGTAACATGGAAGGCACTGTAACAGTTGCTGCGGTGGCATTGTATACAAGCACCCGCACCACGCTGCTTGCAAACCATACACTGAAGCTTCCAACGAGCAGGCGGAATCATCTCTATTGAATCTGTTGACGAATATATTATATGAAGCTTTTCTTTTAATGTATACATAACTTGCTTAATTTCACTCCACTTAAAATACTCGAAAAGAAACTAATTATTAATTATATATAGATACATATCCAGTTTTTATCTTCTAAGATAACTTAAGGAAGACTTCCATGTTTATTAAAATTTACAGAAAGAAAATTAGTCATCTATTTTACTTGCCAATAGGTTCCAAAAATACTGTATTTGCAAAGCGAACTTCTGGTATCCAGAGCGCGCAAACGACGTGAGCCCAAGTGCCTTGATCTGTCTGCTTGAATGCTCCTAAGAAAACAATACTTATGAAATCTTTATTACTAATGAAAATTTATAAAAACATGTACACTTTTGGACGGTTCAACCATCTCTCTAGAACCTACTAAACATACCTTTGTAAAAAGTTTAAATAAAGTAAAACTTGTACCTCCAGTGTTGGGACATAGCACACAATTAACAAGTCGTGATGGTGATTGAAGACAGCGTCTGCACAGCCATTGTCCCTCTGGTATATATGGCACCTTAAATAAAATAATTAAAATATTAACAACTTAAAGAGGCTTCCCAAACCATTTATCTTATAGATACCATTAATGTAACATTTACATGATCCTTCTTTTAAATTGCAACATACAATATAGAATTCTCCAACTAATCCTTCTATTACTATCTAAGTTAAATGATAATTATTCAAAATGTACATACATTGTACATCAAAAATTAGACTAAAATTTCATCAGAAAGTTTCTAACACCTAACAGGTTTTAAATATTCACATTTATTGAAACAATTTTTAAACAGAACCTATTAGATGAATATTTAAACACCTATGAACAAATTAACCTATTAACATACTATACCAAAATTACAAGGAAGCAACATAAGTTTTATAGATATAGATCACCCCATAACAATCTTGGTGGACAGCCAGGTTACACATATCACAGAACAGGATCACATTAGTGTTCTGGCATTCACCGTCCATACATATACAACATACAGCATCTTCGTCTACTGTTGCCGCTGGCTGTTGACCATTCTGTGTAGCCTAAAATTTACATACAATTATTACAACTACTTATCTCTTTACCTTAATATTCTAGTCAGTAAAATATAAAAACTATGATTTTTTTTATAGTAAAAACAAAATAAACCTGAAAATAGGATTCCTTTTCCAATCTATCCATGAGTAGCTCCAAGGTATCAACAGAGACGGGCGGTAGACCCTGCTTGGTTCTGTTCTTATTAATGATTGCCAGCCAAGCTGTGTCTTCTTCATCGACATCATATTCCACTTCACCATCCAATTCCTCAGCTGACTTCTCTATGAAACGTATGTACGCATTTGGGCGAGGTGGTGCATCACATACCCGTGCATTATAATCTGGTATTAGCTGCAATATAATCATGATTTTAGATTAAGGCAAAAATCTAAATGAAGATTTATATTTTCATATTATGAGTTTGAGATACATAAAGGACCATATTGGAGTAGCATAATCTTTATACATATAATAATATAAATATCATTTATATTTTTATATATATATAATTCTTCTGTGAGTGTATGTCACTGAACTTCTCTCAAACGACTGGACCAATTTTTATGAAATTTTTTGTGTGTGTTCAAGGGAATCTGGGAATGGTTTAGATTCACAATTTTGTCCGCTGGACAATGTTTTTTTAATTAATTTTTAATTTATTAGTAGTTGTTGATACAAACGTTTTTTTTTACATTAGATTTGACAACTAACTAATGAGATTTATGGCTTTAATAGGTAAACTGAAAAATATAAATAAAAAACAATAACAGCTCTTTCTTGATTATACGAAGTTCACCAGGTCTTCTAGTAACTATATATGAAAGGATTTTTAACTAATATACACTAATAATTTTGACCAAAGTTAAAATGAATCTGTTATACTATTTTTTTTTTTTTTTTTTGATGACGTAGTGGAAACTCTTTTTACGAGCCGTCCAACCGACCTTGGTGGGGACGGAAGGGATGTGTGAGGCTCGGCCTGGGCAGGCCCCTACTCACTAAAACCACTGCGAAAGCCATCGGCCGCTATGTCGATGTACCCCGGATCTGTCAGCGACAGGGCACACCAGCGACTGGCCGGTCCTGGCAAAGACCGGACTTACTCCCTCGGAGAATGGGGGCGATCCCGGCAATTAGGACCACCCCGACGACGCCGGGCTTTCAGAAGGGCCGGGTTACCACGCCGACCCCAGCCCGGAACACAGGGGTGCTATTGGAGGCGTAGGAATTGCCTCCGTCGCACCCCCGTACGTCGCCTGCGGGGGGAGGGAGCATCAGCCGCCCTCTCCCTTTCCCGCTGAGATGCCTCCTTCGTGGACATGACCGTCTCACAGAAGGAGGACACCGCCAACCAGGACCCATCACTCTCGAGCATCTTCTCCACGACACTCGAAAGCGACAGGTCCACTCCGCCGAGAGCCGCCACAAGGTCTTGGCGCTGCGCAGCCCATCTCGGGCACACCTCGAGGGTGTGCTGGGCCGAGTCCACCGCAGCGCCGCACTCATGGCAGCCTTCTCCCGGCTCTCTCCTGGCCGTCCGACACAGGTAGTAACCAAAGCACCCGTGCCCGGTTAAGACCTGCGTCAGACGGAAAGTGAGGGGTTTGCGTTTCCGCCTCATCCAACGCTCTAGGACCGGGCGAAGCGCTGCCGTTGTACGTCTACCGTACGGCTGCTCCGCCAGGTCCTCCCCCCACTCCCGCATAAGGCGCTCCTCCCCCTGCCGACGAACCGCTCGGATCTCCTCCGACGAAGGGTTCTCGCCGAGTGCCCTCCTACCCGAGACATAGGAGAACAACTCGGCTCGAACCGACGCCACGAGATCCCAAGGCGGATCGCCGGCAAGGGCAGTCGCTGCGGCCCAGGAGACCGTACGGTACCCCCTAATCACCCTCACCGCAGGAGCCCTTTGCGCAGAGCGCAGCAGGGCTTTGGTCCTGCGGCTCATTGGGCGATCAGCCCAAACGGGAGCACCGTACAGGGCTATACTCCGACAGACCCCAGAGTATAGCCGCCTGCAAGCTGCGCTGGGTCCTCCGAGGTTCGGGAGGAATTTTCCCAGCGCACCTGCCGTCCTCACGACCTTCGGCCCCAGTTCCTTGAAATGAGGCACGAAGGTCCACCCTCCGTCAAGAGTGAGCCCCAGATATTTCATGGTGGGACTCACCCTGACCCTCCCTCCTCCAATGAGGAGGGTGGCACCCGGCGGGGGTCCTTTCCGCCCAGTCCCGCGGAAGAGGAGGGCTTCGGTCTTGTCTATTCTCACCCGAAGCCCCAACCTCTCTATGCGGCTGATCACGAGGTCAGTTCCGACCTCGGCCAGCCGCGCCGCCTCCCTGTAGTTTCGTCCCCGGGATAAGACGAGGGTGTCATCGGCGTAGCAGATGACACCCATCCCGGGGAGGAGACGACTCCGCAGGACCCAGTCGTATCCGACGTTCCACAGGACCGGTCCCAGGACCGACCCCTGTGGCACGCCGTTTTCGACTGTCCACCACTCTATGGACCCCCTCCGGCTCTCGACTGCCACCCTCCTCTGGGAGAGGTAGCTGTTTATCAGCCTCCTCAGATACAGGGGCACTCCGAAATACTCGAGTGCCACCTGTATCGCGCTGTGTGGGAGGCTGTTAAACGCGTTTGCGATGTCCAACGACACCGCAACCACTACCTCTCCTCTGCGTTCCGCCTCTTCCGTCACCGCCCTCAGGCGTTTGAGAGCATCGACGGTCGACCGATGGGCTCGGAACCCGAACTGGAACTCTGACAGTCCCGGGCCCGAGCCTTCCTCTAGATGCCGAACGAGACGGGTGGCCATTATTTTCTCCAGGGCCTTCCCCGCCTCGTTCAGCACAACCACCGGTCGCCACGCCGAAGCCGAGTCCGGAGGCCGGTTGCCTTTTGGAAGAAGGCAAAGCCGGCCTTCCTTCCAGGCCCTCGGGAACTGCCCGGACCTCAGACAGAGGTCGAACAGCTCCTTGAGGGCTCCACCGAGGTGCACCAGGGAGAGAGCGAGAACTCTCCCGTGCACCCCGTCCGGACCCGGTGCGCTCTTCTTACTCTGGAGGCGAGCCAGAATCGCCTCCATTTCAGACTCCGTGACGGTGGGCGGAACGCGGTCGCCCTCATCCAGCGTCGGCCGGGCCATTCTGGGGGGAGTAAATCCCGCTGGAGCGTCGGGGAAGAGTTCCCCGACGATCCCCCTCAGAGCAGCCGGCTGGAGCACCTCCGTGATGGGGGCCGACTGGGCGCAGAGTTTGTTCCGCGCCCGCTTGTACGGTCGGCCCCAAGGGTCTCGATCGAGACCCTCCACCAGCTCCAGCCAGGCTGCCTCCTTGGCCCGGCGGATGGCCTGCTGCAGGATCAACTTCTTCTCCACGTAGATCCCGTACAGCCGACCATCTCGCTCCTCGTCCTGGGGGCGGCGTCGCCTACTCCGGGTGTATGCCCTCCTGGCCCCGTTGCAGGCGACCCGGAGGTCTGAGATATTCTCAGACCACCAGTATACCGCTCCCCGCGGAGGGGGACGTCCTACGGGGGGCATCGCCGCTCGGCAGACGTTTTGAAGAACGTCCCCAAAGCGGCTAGCCCCTTCATCCACCCCTGACTCCGCACCCTCCGGGAGACTCCAGCGACCGATGACGGCCGCTTCTTCAGCCAGTTCCCGATTGAGCTTTGACAGCGCCCAACGCGGGAACCGACTTCTCTCCCGAGGCGACGAGGAATTCGACACTGGACTCCGGCGACCGGCAGGAGTAGGAGACACTTCGAACCGTATGTAACGGTGGTCCGAAAGCGTCTCCACTCCTGCCTCAACCCTCCATCCCTCCACTCTGCGTGCGATGGTCGGAGTGGCGAACGAGACGTCCACCACTGAACCTCCCGACCTTCGCACGCACGTCTGGACCGTCCCCGTGTTGAGAAGGGACAGTCCGGCAGTCAGCGCCCATGCCTCCAGCTCCCTCCCTTTCGGTGTTGTGCGGGGGTTTCCCCACGCCGTGGACTTGGCGTTGAGGTCCCCCAGCACAAACACCTGGAGAGGCGCTAACTGCCCTACCACCGGCCCGAGAGAGTCGAGAAATCTCTCGAAGGCCGGCAGGTCGCGGTTCGGGGAGAAATATACCCCGACGATGGCAATCTCCCCCCAAACCGCCGCCACATACCCGTGGCCCCTCGCTTTGACGGCGAGGGGGGGCCCGGCTCCCGGCCGCGTGACGATCGCAACCAAGCCGTCCGCGTCTCCCGCCCAATGAGGTTGGGCAGGGACACAGTACGGCTCAGCTATGACCGCCACGTCTACGGCCCACTCCGCCATGGACTGCAGGAAGAGATCCTGAGCCCCGGCGCAGTGGTTGCCGTTGGCCTGCAGGAACTTGAGATGTCCGGCCATTATTCGGACATCTCAGCTCCTGACGCCTGCCTCGAAACTCCCGCCCTTTTAGGCTGGTCGGGGAGTTTCCCACGGGTGGATGGAGGACGGCACGAATGGCCCCCCATCACATGGTCCGCCGGCTTACTCGCGTCTGCGCACACAGCGCAGTGCGGTGACGCGGTGCACTGGGCGGACTTGTGGCCCTCCTTGCCGCAGCGGTAGCACAAGCCGCTGCGGTCTTTTGGACTGGGGCACGCGGCCGCTACGTGCCCCATTCCCAAACACTTGAAGCAGTGCTTGGGTCGTGCCTCCATATATGAGAGCCGCACTTGGCTCCACCCCACCGTTAGGCTACCCAGCTGCAGCAATTTTTTTGCCGCCGCAGCTGGCATCTCCAACAGGGCGGAGCCTGTGCCGCGAAGCCCAGGTCGCACATTGCGCACCTTTACCTGAGCTTCGGTGCAGCCCCCCTCCTGCGCTACCGCAGCTATCAGCCGGTCCGCGGTCGTCGCGTCGTTGAGACCCGTGACCCTCAGGTCTGTGAATTTCACAGGCCTCGACACCTCCACCTCCTCCGCTAGTGCGGACTTCAGCTTCTCGGCCAAAGCATCGGCTTTGTCCGCACTGGTGGAGCCGGGCACCTCGATGATGCGAGCCCCTGTTGCCGATGAACGGATCTTCAGGGGCCCTATGCCCAGCTCCTTGGTATTAATCTCCCTCTCAGCCTTCAGGAGAACTGACAAGTACGATGCCCCCTTGGCCGCTGCATCAGGCCGTAACTTGATAATTACGGCCTGTGAGCGCGGGAGCATCACTTTTTTGGGGCCCTCTTTAGGGCCCACCTTCTTTTGCTGCGGCGCCGGTTTATTGGGCACTGGCGCCACCTTCTTCTTCTTGGGGGCCTTGCGGCTGACTACCTCCGTCCATCCCGTCGTATTGGCCCCAACCCCCGTTACAGTTGGTTCGGCCCTTCCACTGGATGTGGATGGACCGAACGCGGTCCATACTACCTCCTTTCCTCCCTTGGACTTCTTACCTTTCCCGTGGGAAGGCGCAGGGAGAGAAGGGAATTCGGCCTCCGATATAGCCGGTGCCGGAGTCTCCGAAGCCGGCAAAGGGGCCGGTTTCTTGGCCCCCCTTTGCAGGGCCGCTTGGCGAATCGCCCTCCTGGCTGCCACGGCGACGGCCGAATTGTCCCCCGCCAGGGGGGGGCGGGAGACTTCTTCTCCTCGTAGCCGGGACTCCATCGCGGCAAGTCGACCATCGACCAGGTTGCCAACCAACCTGGCAATGTTCGACTCCAGCGTTTGGAGTTGGTCCTGGCTGACTGGGCCCTCCGAAGCCTCCTTGGCTGCCGCAACCCTCTCTTTTCTCATCTCCTCAAATTGGAGGCGATGAGCGCGCACCTCCTCCTTGAGACTCGCATTTTCCCTTTGGAGCCGACCGATGTCGGCTCTAAGGCGGTGGGTCTCCTCTGCCTCGGTGCGCGTCACCAGGACGTCGAGCACCTCCTTCAAGAAGGCGGAGGCCTTCATAATTTTGGAAGAGTACCCCCCTTTAAGGTTGGTACTCTTCCCCACCAAATCCTTAATCAGGTTGAGGCTTTTCTCCGCCTCAACCACGATTGCCTCCGCCCTCATCGTCTCCAGTTCCGGAGGGACCTCCTTTTCCTTTCCTTTCCCTTTCCCCTTTTCTTTCGCCAACTTCTTCTCCATACAGGAGTCGAAGACAGCCTCCGAATCCTCCTCCTCCCGCTGGCGCAAGAACTTCCTGGCTCTAGCCAGGTGTCTACCTCGGCCTCGCCTCCCTACCAGCTCCAACCCTCGAGACATCCCGACCCCAGTCTCGGTATCGGAGCCAGACATCTCCGAAAAGAGACGTTTGGCCCCTAACGCCGACTCCGGACGAGACGACATCGAGTCGTCCACACCCGAAAACCCCTCTAAGAAATTGCCCGTTTCCCCCCCCGGGGCAGGCCCCCCCCCATCATATTCCCTATCTCCCATTCCCTATCTCCCAACCAGAACACAAAACCAGCTTAGGTTAGGTTAGGTTAGGTTAGGTTAGGTTAACTTATGTTAGCTTAGGTTAGGTTAGTGAATTAATATAATAATTTAGCAAGCGGCTCTCGATACGGCATACCCAAATTACTATATCACACCAAGACGTCCGATCCCTACGGCGGCTCGAACGCGACTCCAATGAATCTGTTATACTAAACAATTCTATACTGATGAGCTGTAATATCTATTTAAATATCTTTATCTTTATCTTCTTTAGTCAGTGGCGTTTTCTTATAGATTCGGCCAATGTCGTGTACCGATATTATACTGAACTATGTAAAAAAGGATTTGTGAGTGAACAAGGTTGTGACTAGAAGCTTAGAGCTAGAATGGTGCTGAGGTCTTTCATTGAATGCTAAAATGTCGATGTATCTAAAACAAACAAAAAAGATGCACACTATATATACAGGTGGTTAGTTGATTAAACTAAACACATTCTACAGCTTGATGCTATTGAGGTTAATAAATGAACATAGAATATAAATAAAATAGGTATTAACAAAAGATAGAAAGGATTTGAAGTTAATGGGATGGGCGATATCAGGAGGAAGGAGATCATAAAAAGATGTATGTAAATATTTTCTTATTAAAAATACTTTTATGGATGCTAGTATACTGGAGAATGGATACTGTTTCTTGAAAATAACTAAAACTTACACGGAATGTAGCCTCTGGTAATTTAACATGAGGCTCTGAAGGTGGCTCTACAAATGGCATTGGCTTTTCTAATTCTGCATTTTTTCTCTCCCACTCCTCCAATGATACTATAGGCAATGGCTGGTCAATGGGTATTCTACTAATTTTTCCATCAACTTCAAACTGCACCACTTTCTGTGCTTCAGCAAAAGTCAAAGCTTCCTTTGGAGGGCTTTGAAGTGCGATATCTCCAGTTGGCACAGCAGCCCGAGCCCTGCCTTTCTTGCGACTGCTTGTTATCGAAGGTGTCGCCGGCGTTGGATTGTCATGGTCATAGTTTACTAAGTGATATTGCAAACCACATAAACTCTTATATACTTTATCACATTTCTCTAGCGGACACTGATACGGAGGAGGCCTGTTCTGACGCAATTTTTTGCAGAATTCAAAGACATCAAAATCCAAACCCATTTTGATATTAAAAGTTGTCAATAAGCCATAGCAGCCAAATTAATAAAATTTATATCATTAAAATACACGGGTGCCTTAAGTTAAACAAGAGCCATTGGAGATTGAAGTATTCGATGTCACGCTTTTTACAGTAAATACTAGTTTTCTAAGAAAGTGAAAGGTTTATACCGCAATTTAAACGAGAAAACATCACAATTTAACCCGACAGAAGACAAGCAAACAGCAAACCCGAGTCCAAATTTTGAACTGACAAAAGTGTTTGACAATTATCGATAAACTGTATCCTACAATTGTATGCACCTATATAATCTTTTTTGCAGAAAGAAAAGAAAACCTGAATGTAAATAATATTAAAAAATAAATATGTGTATATAAAAAAATGAAACTGACATCTTAAATTATTATAGCTTATCATAGAGTAGTTATACAATGCAATGTTTAATTCTAGAAAATTCTGTATCTGTGTTTCTGTTAAGTCTATAACATTATAAATTTCTAGAAGTCACGAATTGTCAGTCCTTGTTTTGTATAAACATTTATTTTCGAGTCGCCAAGTGCCTACTTGCTAGAGTTACAATTCATCTGTTATTTGGCGAATTACTTCAACTATTTCATAATAAACGCGTAAAATAGATTGTTTTTATGAAAAATGGATATCTACGGCTACTCTTCGTATCCATACAATCAATCAGATGAATTAGCGAAGCAAATGTTTGCCCAACAGGCGTTAGCTTCATCAGTTCGTGGAATGGAACAACCGCATGATATGCCGGCACCCACAGGATCTCCATGGAACGTTCAGGGTATACCTTGGAGTATGCAGTCACCTCCAAATTTAGTCCATTTTACTGCTCAGACTCCAGATACTAAAGTGTCTCCAGTAGTACATTGCAAAAGAAAAAGTCTAGATGTAGATCCACCAATGTAAGATATCAAGATATCTTATTTTTTCTATTTAAACTTTTCTATCATTATATTAGATTTTAGTATTATGAATTTTTAACAATCCTATAATTCTTTTTAGTATCGATAGTTATGTGTTAATTTTTTGAATTATTCACAGATATACTCTTTACATGAACAATTTAAATTACTTTGTAAATCATGAAATGTTTTACATTTTATGATTTTGCTTTCTTGTGAAATAATTCTTAAGTAAAACATAATTGTGTCTTACCAAGATAGAAACTAATATTCAAATCATATTTAAAACATGTAACTTAGAAATTTTTGCATAAATTATTGATTGAAACAAGCGGAATATTATACTGGCCAGTAATGGTGTTATAAAGCTCTGTAGAGTCGAGGATTTTTGTTTGATAGCCCACGCAGTTAGATGCACCCCATCTTATTTTTATTACAGAAATTAAGTTTTTGATCAAAAAAACCAATCAAATTTTAACACTGAGGTTGCTTCACTCCATTTTACACCAAGACCTTTTTTTTTTCGAGAAATGCTAGAAAAACACTTTTATATAGGTTACTAAGATACCTGTTCTAGCAATTTTATTCACCAAAAATGAGTGCCAGGAGCCATACAGATCATAAATAAATTTGTATTATTTTAGACCGGCAAAACAATTTATAACAGAGGAGAAAATGGCAGCTCATCTCAATGCTTTACACATATCATCAAGCTACACACAGCACTCCTTAGCTAGTGAGGATGTGATGGAGGTAGTGGTGGACCCGACAGCATCAGTTGCAACAACTTCTAGCATCAGTGAAAAACTCAAGGGGCATACCATCATACTATCAGATGATGTGAAGAAACTTCAAAATGAACCTATACTACCGGCGTCACTTATTGAAAGGTATATGTTACTTAACATTACATATATCCAAGTTAGATTTATGATCCAGACCAAATATCAATTATGTATTCGATCCTAAACTGGATGATCATTGTTAAAAGATTGTATAAAGGTTATTTAAGAGGAATTTTATCCACTGTACAATAAACTGTTACACTTTTTTTCAGACTGCAAAAGCCACAGATGTCACTTGTAGTTTGGAGACCAAGAGAGAACATTCTAGAAAAGATAAAAGAAGACAAAGATGTAGAATCCGAAGAAGAGAAAATGGAAAAGAGAAATGGTGTCCTTGTGGTAGAACATTCTAGAATGGATATGGAAATGTGACAATGTTTGTGGTAGTTAATGAATAATGTGTAAGTTTGAAAGTGATGAAGATAACAGCTTTTGATACAATTGGATTACAAAATCAAAAATGTGCTGTTTCAAATCTATGTTTTATGTTTTCAACTAAATAACTATTGTACTTCAAAAATATAATTGAAAAGTCTGTGGTACTTTAAGTGTGTTTTTACTAATTGGCTTATAAATGATTTTAGAGTTAATAACATTTATATATAATTCAATTTTTAATTAAGATATACCAGTGTTTTTTTATTAATGTGGTCAAATCGATAAGATTTGACCACATTAATAAGACGTTAATAAGTAATAAAATTGTGAGTAGATTTTTTTTCGTGATTTTCTTTTTTTGGTGTCTTATAATTTGATGTTTCTCGTTTCCTTTTGATACATTTCTAAAGAATCTAATCTAAAGAAATAAAAATTATTGGTATTTTTTTTTAATTTGTATGTTTATTGTTTCAAAATATACTGCCAATGTGTCTAAATAATTTAATGTTAGGGATTAAGAAAAATATTTATTTAAGTATTTTGTTGTAATTACCTTGTTAGATTCATTAACCTTATGTGAAATCATTATCCATACATATTTGATTTTAATTTGTTTCTTTCTATTCACTTAACAATAATTTGAAAATGTTGTTTCTACTATTAATATATAAATACATTTTGTACTGTGAATCTTTTTGAAATTAGTTTTTAAGTGATATTGGTTAAATACCTTCATGTAATCATTTTTGCTAACTTAAATTTGGTATAAATGTCTATCTCTATTGAAGACTAAGTTTTTTTTAATTATAATTATTAATAATAAACCATTACATATTTGCTGTAGATCTTAACACATGAGAACACAATTTAAGTGAATATTTAAGTAAATAGTGTTCACATGTGTGTGCATTACTTAGCTAAAAAATCTCACTTCATAACCTTTAGATTGTTGATTCAAACAGTACCTATATTTAATATTCTATGGATGTTAATTTCAATTTCATTGTGATTTGCGTAATGTGAGATTTTGATATAAAAATGATCCTAGTGAATAATTTAAAACAATTAAAAGGAAGTTTTTAAATATTTCTTACTATATGTCAATGTTTATTCCAACTTTGTAATATGCAGAATAATAGATAATTAAATTTGAGAATAAAGGAATATACAAAATTAATCCTGTTTTTATTTAATAAAGAAAACATAAATGTCACAATCAAATTATTTAATAGCTTCAGTAATAGTACAGTGTATTAAGTTAAAAATTGCGTTTCGTATAAATATATTTAAAAACTAACAATTGGTCCATAAAGTCACAAATATAATTTAAATGTAAATTCGGAGATTTCTGATTGTATTTGTCTACTCTAACGTTTACAACACTATCACTCATCCCTAATTTAAAAAATTTAACATTATTAAGTATTCAATAAAAAAAGAATCATGTACATCGGTGTAGACAAAGAAATTTTTCCATTTAATAATAAGTCATCGCGCGTGAATACAGTCATGCTATAGGCCATAGGGATTATTTTTGTGTATCGGTTGCCGCGCTCGACACTCGTCGCGGCGGGAGGTATAAACAGGCGAGGGGTCCGATCGCGGCGCCAGCGTCATATAATATTTGTACACTATTATATACAATATTTCCAAGGTGGTACAGCCTAGCTGTGGTCAAGTGATTGCAGATCGAACACGGGCTGGCTCGACCGGGGAAGTACCACCCTCTCACAGAAGATCGGCGTGAAGTAGCCTTATTGGCTGCGTTTCGTTCGATGATTGACAGAGCCAGTTGCCCTTTCCCTTTTCCCATCCTTTCCTACCCCTTCCCATTTTTTCTCCCCCTCTTACCAAATCAAGGGTGGCGACACATCCGTAACATGTCTTATGTCGCGGATGTCCATGGGCAACGGTACTACCTCCGTCAGGTAGGCCGTCAGCTCGGTTGCCCCCTTTAACATAAAAAAATAGCTGGAACTTCTAAAATCAGCCAAAGAAGTCTTGCCCCTACAGAAACAAATCAAAGATGATATCCTAGAAATGACAACAGCCGGACGAAAAATCAGATTCTTCTGGCTACGAGCACATGCAGGTACAGTGGGAAACGAGAGAGCAGATGAACTGGCTAAATCAGCAGCCCTACTAGAAACCTCAAACCCAGGTTACCAGCTAATCCCCCTGTCCTACGCCAAGAGGAAGATCCGAGAAGAAAGCCTCAAAAGATGGCAACAGCGATACAGCCGTTCACCAACAGGCACGGTCACAAAAATGTTCCTCCCCGACGTTGACTCAGCATACAGAACGGTGAGGAGCACTAAACTAACACCAACACACGTGCAAATGCTGACTGGTCACGGAGGCATAGCTCAATACCTGCACAGATTCAGGCTAATAGCGAGTCCGGGATGTGAGTGTGATCCCACCGTAACCGAGACGGTGTGGCACTTACTCCTGAACTGCCCAAGATATCAAGGATCCAGAAGAGATCTAGAAAACCTAATCAACACCACCGTCGACATGGAGATCTTACCAATAATACTCTGTGACAAGAAGACCAGGGAACCGTTCCTCGCATACGCTGACAAGATTCTACGGGCAGCCGCAAAAAGATATAGCAACGCGGACCGGGATAGAGCAGCTGAAGAACAGATCATCATCTCCGGTATAGACCCAACACCCAACTCCCGGCATATAGAACCGCCCACCCAAGTCGGTATGCCTAGACAAAAAATCGAAAGCATACTATCAATGGGAGAGAGTGGGATCCCGGGACTAAGAACGAAGAGCGTGGCCCTATACATGGACACCCCCTATGAAAAACTGGGGATCAGCTTCTGCTCGAACACCGGACCGAACAGCGTATCTATTGCACCGGGACTGGCCTCAATCATAAAAGGCAACTCTGGGAGAACCGCCATGAGGAGGAAGAAACTGGAAGCAATAGGAGAAGCGGAAGTCGGAAACCACAAATGCCGCGTCTTGTACATCAAGAACAAGACAATACTAATCCTGGAGGCACAAAACGACAGATCCCAGTTCAGCTTAGCCCGATCCCTCCTTTCGGCAATAGCGAAGACCAGCAAAGACAATGCGTTACCACCCAAGATCATAAGCATCGACGCATTGTCCGCGGGCTACTACAAGGGTGAAGTATTAGATCATCTAGGAAGTGTAGAAGCATCAGAATTCCACGAGGTGATCATATACGAAGACAGAGGGGAAGACCTAAGTTACCTGAAGATCCGGAAACCCAAAACCCCCACTGTCACCCCCGCTACAGGTTATCCATCAAGCCTAACTAGCTCCGGTAAACCATCAGGCTCAGAGCTTCAACAACGGAGATTCCAGGAAAAGAGCACTCAGAAAGACCCCAAAGCCAAAAAATCTTCGGCCGGGTGCACCATATCCTCGATCCTCCAAAAGTTAACGCACGGAGCTCGAAGTAAACCATTAATCGAGTCGGCAATCCACGGAACACCCCCAACAGCCTACAAAAACCCACCACACAGTGCGCCAACAAGAAGAACCAAAGCCGCAATGGGTGTGGTTCAGTCTCCTGAATATAGGAAGATCGTCGAACCAAGAGACCATCTTATAAATGCGTTCCTTGAGTATATCTCAATAATTAAAGGGCAAAAAGCGGAAAAGACCAACAGATGCCGCAAAATCCTAGAGACGTTCCACCTAGGGAACGAAGGTTTATTGAAGGTATTACTCGAGGAAGCCGAAGCGACGATCTACAACAACAGCACCTCGGAAGTGGTTAGGGGAAGACAAATGCAACCCCATATGGCTGCATACAATGGAGAAAAGGGCATTGTCTACCTTAACAAGACTGACACCGGGAGATCAGGAATACTGATCTATGACACCCCACCCACGGACCCGATAGTGGTTGTAACCGATTCCACAAGGATCTACCTCGAGGACAGCATATTAAAAAGAGCGGACGAACTGATGGAAGCCACCGACCTCGAGGAATGGAAGGTTCCAACCATCAACTGGACAAACGGTGTACCGGGATGCGGTAAGACGACCTGGATAGTGAAGAACTTTAACGAGACCACGGACATAGTAGTGACTACAACTACAGAAGGTAAGACAGATCTGAAGAACAAGGTGGCGATCACGAAGGGACCCGCCGCCGCGGCCAGAATCCGTACAATCGCATCAGTGATCGCGAATGGGGTCAAACGGAACATAGTGTGCCAGAGACTAATAATCGACGAGGCACTTATGAACCACTTTGGCTCCATAGTAATGGCACAACAAATCACTGATGCCAGCGAGGTTCTGCTGATCGGCGACATCAACCAACTCCCCTTCATTGAACGCGAAAATCTCTTCAGACTGTACTACAAAGGGCCTGAACATCTGGCAAATATAAATCAGGAACTACTGTGTACCAGACGCTGCCCTATGGACGTAGCCTACGCGCTCAAAGACATCTATGACGGCATCTACTCCTCCAACGGTATAGTAAAATCCGCTGTGCTGAAGGAATACACTGGTGCGAAAATACCCAAACACCTACCTAGGACCCTCTACCTTACGTACACGCAGAAAGAGAAATCTGAACTGCTGCAAGAAGGATACGGAACTGGAGAAGAATCCCGCACCATGACTATTCATGAAGCCCAAGGTCAAACCAGCGAGATCGTCGTAGTTATAAAACGCAGCCCCACCAACTGCTCACTGCATAACAGCGTGCCCCACGCGGTAGTAGCTATGTCCAGACACACAAAGGCCTTCTTTTACTATTCAGATAACCATCAAGACGCACTTGAAAAAATCGTCACTATATCAACATCAGCAACCGCCCAGCAGATCGAGAACTACAACATCAAAATGGCAATCAAATCGAGGGATTTCAACACCATTAAGAATATAACTGAGAGCTAATTCTTGAGAAATATCTAAAATTAAATCTTGTTGTCTAAAAAGGGCATGGACCCTAGAGTTCATGGAGTTTAATAATAATAAAAAAAAAAAAAAAAAAAAAACAAAAAAATAAAATATTTGGCTGTTGATGCGAATATACATTCAGACTATCCGACCTTATTGCCACACAATAATTGTTATTTTCAAACCGTGCTTATTAGCACGATTTTTAGTCTTTGAATAATTATTTATTTTTAGATATGTTTTGTTGTTATTTTATATAATGGGTATTAAAAGTTTTGCAGGTGTTTAAAATATGTTATTAGTTTTCATTTTATTACTTTATAACTGCAGTAATAGTAGGTACCCATATTAGTTATTTTGGTTGTGTTTAATTGTATTAATAGTGTATTTTCGTGATTATTATATAATTACTATACTCGTATATTATCGTAAGTGTAAGGTAGCTTCAGTTACCGTCGATTAAAAATACACAATACCACCTAAAAAATGACCATCTTTATCTCGAAATTCGAGCGATGCTAAGAGGATGAGAAATGCGCGTTCTCAAGAATGGGCAGAGGAAAGAGCCAATGAAAGCTCTTCACAGAAAGAGATGCGATTAGCAGTTGACAGAGCGAGACGAGCTACATCACGGGCGTCTCAAAGCTCTTCTCAACGAGAGCTGAAGCTTACCATTGACTGAGAACAACATGTGTTATCCAGAGATTCTGAAACTGCGTCACAACAAGAATTGCGTCTCACTGCTGATCGCGAACGGCATGCATTATCTCGCGAGTCAGAAACCTTCACTAACAGGGAATTACGTCTCATTGCTGACCACGAACTGCATACATTGTCTTTCGAGTCAGAAACTTTCACTGACAGAGAATTACGTCTTACTGCTGACCGCGAACGGTATACATTGTCTCGCGAGTCAGAAACCTATACTCCGAGGGAATTACGTCCCACCGGTGACCGCGAACGTCATATTTTATCTCGAAAATCTAAAACTTTTACTCAATATGCAAACCGTTTGACAAATGAAAAGGAGCACCATAATAATATTCGATCTCTCGAAGACGATCATGAGCATGAACAACGACTAAGTCGGTACGCGAATATTACAATTCTTTGAGACAAGAACGATAAGTAATTTTGTGTAATGAAAGATTAAGAATTGAAGATATTCGGTCTATTGTCCGTGTATTGTCTTGTGTATTCCGTGTATTGTCTTTTACTGGAACTTGCCTCCACTACTCGCACCACCATTTTTTATTATTTTTCCGCACTTCTGCTAATGCTCATTATTTTGAGGAATTTACTTTTTTATTATTAGAAATTTGTTAAGTGAGTGTGTTTAGTTTACTAAGTGACAGATAACTCAAAACTTATAAGGACCGGACATTTCATTTTAATAGGCAGTAGGTAAGTAGAAAGAATTATAAAACGTGACTTTTTTATTTTTATTTCATTATTCAAAACTAAATGAATCGAACTCGTTCGATATTTTATGATTATAATTTGTGAATAATGCTGCACTCAGTACCTATAAAGTAGGTATTAAAATTAACAGTTCTATCCAGTTTTTTGTATATTTTCACTCAAATACCTTATTTTACAATATGTCTGTTAGAAAAGATAAGAGTGGAGCGGAAAAAAGAAAATTACAGTTTGGTCGAGAAAATATACGCAAAAATTGAAACTTTTTTTAAATCGGAACATATAAACGCGAATGAAAAAAATAAAAATCCATTAAAAATCGTAATAAAAATATGCAAGATTTTGAAAACCAAAGTCTGAGTAAATCAAGGACTCAGTAAACGGCGCAGAAAAATTTAAAAGAGTTTAAATTTAAATTACATAATTATATATAACCTTTCAATTAATGTTGCAATAAATAATGTTTTAATAAATAAATAAAATATTTTATTTTCCTATTTATTCCTGTCCTTAACATATATTTTAGAAAATAGTTTCTTGTCAAAATGGCAATTAGTTAAATAATTAGGTAGGGCCTCTAAGCAGTTTTAGCCCAGGGCTCCAGAAATCAAAGATGGGGTGGCCTTGAGTTTGTGTATGGATGAATTGACAAAGGTTCTGTAAATATACGAGTCTTAAGAGCACTGTCGCTGGTTTGTTCGGAATCATTGTGGGGGTGACACTGCCACTTCTACCCTTGGGCTGTGGGGGGGAGACACTGAGATAGTTGGACTATCTGACGGCAACTTGATCCTAATAAAACACTAAAATTAAAATTCCAAACAAAATACTGAATAAATATTACGTTTCTAAGCATAATTGAAGATTTCCATGTTCTATAATCTAATGTTTTTCATATCGAATGAAGATTTTACGAACAGAATCTAAAATTATAACTCACTCAGTAATATGTTATGTTAAAATAAGTTAAGCGGAACCAGCCATTACGAAATGTCTGACACTATAGGCAGTTTTAACAATTTGAAGGTATCTTGATAAAATCTTTATAACTATTACCCCGGTTCTTTCAACGGCGTGGTCACTCGTAGCGGACTCGTAACGTAATAATACTTATTTACCGATTGTTTTATGAGAAATGGATTTCTACGGCTGCTTTTCGTATTCATACAATCAATCAGATGAATTGGCGAAGCAAATGTTTGCCCAACAGACTTTAGCTTCATCAGTTCGTAGAATGGAACAACCGTATTATATGCCGGCACCCACAGGATCCCCAAGGAACGTTCAGGGTATATCTTTGAAAATGCAGTCATCTGGAAATTTAGTTCATTTTACTGCTCAGACTCCGGATACTAAAGTGGCTCTAAAAGTACGTTGCAAAAGAAAAAGTGAAGATGTAATGTGTCCACCAATGTAAGTTACCAAGATATCTTATTTTTTCTATTTAAACCTATATTACCTACTTCTAAAATTCTGATTACATTTGAACTTTTCTATCATTATATTAGATTCTTTTTAGTTTCGATAGTTATGTGATAATTTTATGAATTATTCACAGATATACTCTTTACATAAACAATTTAAGTTACTTTGTAAATCATGAAATGTTTTACATTTTACGAATTTGCTTTCTTGTGAAATAATTCTTACACAAAACATAATTGTGTCTTACTAAGATAGAAACTAATATTCAAATCATATTTAAAACATGTAACTTAGAAATTTTTGCATAAATTATTGATTGAAACAAGCGAAATATTATACTGGCCAGTAATGGTGTTATAAAGCCCAATAGAGTCGAGATTTTTTGTTTGATAGCCCGCGCAGTGAGATGGGGTGGTTTTTATTACGAAAAAAAAGGTTTTTGATCAAAAATCCAATTAATTTTTAACACTGAGGTTGCTTCACTCAATTTTACACCAAGATCTTTTTTTTCGAGGAATGCTAGAAAAACACTTTTATATAACTAAGATACCTGTTCTAACAATTTTATTCACCAAAAATGAGTGCCAGGAGCCATACAGATCATAAATAAGTTTGTATTGTTTTAGACCGGTAAAACAATTTATAACAGAGGAGATAATGGCAGCTCATCTCAATGCTTTGCACATATCATCAAGCTACACAGAACACTTCCTAGGTAGTGGGGATGCGATGGAGGTGGACCCGACAGCATCAGTTGCAACAACTTCTAGCATCAGCAGAAAACTCAAGGGGCATACCATCATACTACTATTAGATAATGTGTAGAAGCTTCAAGATGAACCTGACTTCCGGCGTCGCTTATTGAAAGGTATATGTTATATAATATTACATGTATCAGAGTTAAATTTATGATCCAGACAGACAGACATAGATCATATACTCACTCCTATACTACATGATCACTTTAAAATATTGGTATAAAGATTATTTAAGTGAAATTTTATCCACTGTACAATAAACTGTAACACTTTTTTTCAGACTGCTAAAGCCACAGATGTCACTTGTAGTTTGGAGACCAAGAGAGAACATTCTAGAAAAGATAAAAGAAGACAAAGATGTAGAATCCGAGGAAGAGAAACTGGAAAAGAGAAATGGTGTCCTTGTGGTAGAACATTCTAGAATGGATATGGAAATGTGACAATGTTTGTGGTAGTTAATGAATAATGTGTAAGTTTGAAAGTGATGAAGATAACAGCTTTTGATACAATTTGATTACAAAATCAAAAATGTGCTGTTTCAAATTTATGTTTTATGTTTTCAACTAAATAACTTTGTTGTACTTCAAACATATAATTTAAAACTCTGTGGTACTGTAAATGTGTTTTTACTTATAATTGATTTATAAATATTTTTAGATTGATTGATAGATTTTAATTGGTTTATAAATGATTTTAGAGTTAATAACATTTATATATAATTCATTTTTTATTGAAGATTATTAAGATATACCAGTGTTTTTTTATTAATGTGGTCAAATCTTATCGATTTGACCAGACATTACTTAGTAATAAAATTGTGAGTAGATTTTTTTTCCTGATTTTCTTTTTTTGGTGTTTTATAATTTGATGTTTCTACATTTCTAGAGAATTCTTATGGGTTGTAACTTGATATTTGAAAATGCAGATAGTAGATGAATTAAAAATTATTGGTATTATTTTTTTAAAATTTGTATGTTTACCGCCAATGTGTCTAAATAATTTAATGTTAGGGATTAAGAAAAACATTTATTTAAGTATTTTGTAATTACTACTTTACTTACTACTTATTTTAAGTAATTACCTTGTTAGATTCATGAACCTTACATGAAATTATTATCCATGCATATTTGATATTGTTTCTTTCTATTCACTTAACAATAATTTGAAAATGTTATTTCTACTATTAATATATAAATACAGTTTGTATTGTGGATCTTTTTGAAGTTAGTTTTTAAGTTATATTGTATTAATGTATGTTTGGTATCATTTTTGGTAACTTGCATGGTAACTTGCAAACTTGCATGGTATAAATGTATATGTTTATTGAAGACTAAGTTTTTTTTTTACTATAATTATTTTTAATTTATTATTTTTAGGTTTATTATTAATTAATAAACCATTATATATTTGCTGTAGATCTTAACACATGTGAACACTATTAGTAAATATTGTTCACATGTGTGTGCATTTTTTAACTAAAAATTTTTATTCAATTTCAGGAATCAACAATCTAAAGAGATTGTTGATTCAAACTGTGTTTTTAACATTCTTGAATGTTAATTTCAATTTAATTGTGATTTGTGTAATGTGAGATTTTGATATAAAAATGATCCTAGAGAATAATTTAAAAAATTAAAAGGAAGTTTTTAAATATTTCTTACTACATGTCAATGTTTATTCCAACTTTGTAATATGGAGAATAATAGATAATTAAATTTGAGAATAAAGGAATATAAAAATTAATACTGTTTTTATTTAATAAAGAAAACATAAATTTCACAATCAAATTATTTAATAGCTTCAATAATACTACAGTGTATTAAGTTAAAATTGCGTTTCATATAAATATATTTAAAAACTAACAATTGGTCCATAAAGTCACAAGTAAAATTTCAGAATTAATCTACTTCACAATTAATATTTTTATCTAAGCACCATAGGCATCACATGTCTTCAATCTACTCTATACTAATCTTGATTACAGTCTTATGAATTTTAAGATAAAGGTACAAAATTTTTATGAGTAATTGTATAATATTATATATTATTTAATTTCACTACAGGCACAATTTTTATATTCTACTTTATTATAGTATGATACATAATTTATCACATCAACAGTATTTTATAATATCATATACACGGCCAAAAACGTTTAGCTTCAGAATAATTTACGATATTTTGTCTATTATTAATTGGCATGTATGTTTTGTTTATACAGAATTATTCAACTATTGCATCCTTTTAGATACTTCTTTTAGGTAAATGTGTGGTGGGCTAATTAGTTAGCAATATTACGTTAACAACAGCAAACCTTAAAACTACAATTACTTTTTAAATTTTAATAACAGTGCTGGACACATTTTCTTTAACACAATTTTGGCAATTTTCTCAATTGTCATTACAAGTTTCAACCTTCAACTGTAGCCCTCACAGATAACATATACTTCATCTTGTCACTAATGTGTAACGCATATTAACATCGATAATGCTGACAATTATTATTTTCTCACGGATTTGGCATTACAAGTTTATACTGTAGCCTTCACAAATAACAAATACAACATCACTAATGTCTAATACATTTTAAGTTAAAACAGTGCTGGAGAATTCATTTTTACATTGTTTTGGCATTACTATTTTCAACTGTAGCCTTCACAGATAACAAATGAAAAGTCATTAATGTCTAAAACATATTCACTTTAACAGTAGCAGTATCGAGGTCTCTTTTCATGTTTTCTAGTTGTTTGATGTCTTGGACGGAGGTTTCACACTTCTGTACAACTAGCGAGTGGTAGAAATGTATCGCGAACGCAACGAACACTATCAATACTGAAACAATTTAAAATAATTAAATATCATTCTTACTATAAATAGACACAGAATGGAATATTTGTGCAACTTCAAGAATTTTATGTATTCTTGTAAGGTACAACATGATTCTTTTCCTGAAGTTATATATTTTCAATAAAGAGCTATTCTTTAAGGATAGGTAATATCGTAAATAGTTATATAAGTATAACAAATTACATTTACATTTAAATTGACTAAATTTTTAGTTTATTATTTTTATTGATATTATACTTAATTACCTGGTATAACAATAACTGTGGCTGCGGTTGCGGCCGCGAAGGAATAGTCCCAGAACTTGACCCAACACAATATAGCTATCTCGACTAAGAATAAAAATAATCCTGAAATAAAATTATAAAATCATTACTGATCATTTAGATGTACAAACTAACATTTAATAATATTAACATTTCATGCAATTGCGTGTCTTTTAGTTAAAATAATAAAACAACTAGACGTTTATAGAATTTATAGTACAAAAGAAAATTAAAAATTAATTTAATATAGGGACTAACATACCTAAAACAGTGCTAAATGCCCAGGCGAGCTCAATGAAACCGCGCATTCTCTCGTGCGGGGAATCCCTCAGCGCTCTAGCGGGATCCCCCGGTGTGTCCATCTTGCTGACTGCGTCTATATTCGGCAGGAGGTATGTAGAGATCATGAGAGCGAAGATGTGAACAGCAACTAGTACTGTTGTACACACAGCAAACATAACAAACAACCACTCGGGCACATTCGTTGGTTCGTTTATTTGAAGTTCCACCATCGCTACCATCGCGAAACCTTAAAACATATAATAATTGTAATATAGGTATATATATTTTTACGAAACACCATTCGAGACTCATTTGTATTGTTAAAATCTAATATCATCGAACCCTTTATAATCCTTTATCTAAATATTTTAAATTTATAGTAAACAAACGCGTTGCATTTTATTACCTATAGTCTATATATATAGATTTCTTTATTTTAACGGCTTAAGCGTCATTTAAAATGAAGACATTATTATAACATATTTTTTAAATATTATTTATTATGTATTCTATATTTTTAATTTACGTCATCCATTCAAAAGTATTCTAAATATATAAATGTATTATCATAAATGAATATGTTTTATCATAAATAACGTATTAACTATTAAATAACTGTATTCATAAATATCACAATAACATTAATTCAGTTAAAAATAAAATGTTACAAGAAAGTTGTATGATCTTAAATTATTAAATTGGGTATTGTCGTATATATTCAATATATATAAAATATTGTTATTTGTTTATATAGATTCTGAATTGTTTTATTTCTCTAGTAATAAATTATTATTTTTCAAAATCTGATGTGAATCAATATTAAGTATGTATTTATTAGATATATTTTATAGTTAATACATATAACTTACCTGAGAGTAATTCAGAGGTGGTAGCGGTAGCTTTGAGCTTGGCTCGGGACATGTGTAGCCTCCGCCACGAGAGTCCATCCGAAGTAGCCTTCTCCTCGCTCCACGGCATAGCCAGAGCTACTTCACTGCCACTCTGAAAACGAAATGGAATGGAGACATTGAATCTATGTACGAGTATGTATGGTATCTATATAGCGTCTTTCCTTTGCTAATATTAATACGTCTTGCTTTCAAAATTAATATTATTCGAGGAATGAAAATTTTATAAATTATACTTTACTTAAATCCAGACAGTATTTGGACGTACAGTGTTATTTAAATTCTTTCATGTATTATTATTAGTATAATAATTTGTAAGATATTTTATGTACTGAATGGTTAAATACGCAAATAAATTTCACTCTAAGAAGTAAGAAATAAAGTAACTTTCTAAACTTAATTAATATAATATTTAAACAGCAAATTCCATACATTCAATAAAATTTAAACCAAACGGTTTTTTAGCATTTTAATTGTTTTCAGTCAATTTTATAGTCTATTGTATGGAAATCTTTACTGAAAAGTTATATTTTAATTTATTTTCATTATAGTTAAAGACAGAAATATAATGAAAACCAATTTGACATAAAAATCCATTGTTTAGCTCTTAAGAACTTCTTACTTTAAGGCCATAAAATACAAAGTTATAACGATAACTACTTTGACGTAGTTAACAAAACGTTTGAAACAAAATAGTATAGATGATGATAAAAGATTATTTTAAATATCTTAGAACCAATATCTTTATAGCGTGTCCCTATTATTGCGTTCTGACGCAACTATTTTGTTAATAGAAAAATATATTTTTTCATCTATCTTATTTCTCTGTGACATGTCGAATGGCGGAATAATTTAATGGGAGTATCCGATGATTTTAGCAAAACGTAAATTGGACTTATAATTTGAAATTTTAATCAGTGAATACATTATTAAGTCAGTGTTCTTTCTTTTTTACCTTGACAATAGATAATTTGTGGTCTTACCTTAATGGACTGGGTGCATTGACAAGGGCTCTGTAAATATCCAGGGCTTAAGAGCACTGTCGCTGGTTTGCTCGGAATCATTGTGGGGGTGACACTGCCACTGCTACCCTTGGGACAGTCGTACTCCAGGCTGTGGGGGGGAGTCACTGAGATAGTTGGACTATCTGACGGCAACTTGACCCTAATAAAACACTAAAATTAAAATTCCAAACAAAATACTGAATAAATATTACGTTTCTAAACATAATTGAAGATTTCCATGTTCTATAATCTAATGTTTTTTATATCGAATGAAGATTTTACGAATAGAATCTAAAATTATAAGTCACTCAGTAATGTTTTGTAATGTATTAAAATAAGTTAAGCGGAACTAGCCATTAGCCTACGAAATGTCTGACACTAGGCAGTTTTAACAATTTGAAGGTATCTTGATAAAATCTTTATAGCTATTACCTCGGTTCTTTCAAAGGCATGGTCACTCGTAGCTAACTGAACGTAATAACACTTCAACGGCAAATGAATATTATTTAAACGACAGTTGTAGTGCAAACTGATTCTCAGTTTTATCATTTGACAGCACAAGGAGAAACATATTAACTTATTTACTTATTTTAATTATTATGTCATAATATTTACCCTATTCAGGTAAATGAGTCCTGATTTTAATTAACTTTCAGTCATGTTGCGCATTTCGAATCCATATAAAGTAAATATTAAACCATATAAATTCGAATGATAGTAGGAACAGAGGTATAAAAGTTTGATACGAATATTTTTGATTATACTTTGCAGTTACATTAGAAATACATCATATTTTATAATAGTTATGTCTGTTAGTTTGTCTGTCGAAACAAAACATTATCTATTAATCCAATAATAAATGTATTTATGATAAATTTTTCTAGTTTTTAATATGTCTACACGTAGTTGCAAAAAGTTTAAAAAAGGGTTAAAAAATACTAATCATTTAATAAGTAAACAAACATAATACTTTATTTATTATCTATATAAGCAAATCAATCGTCACGAGTATTGAATATACATAAGTGATTTCAAATGTAAAATATAGGTATATTTATAAAGTTGTTTTTGTTTCTTAGCTTTATTACACGTAAATATGTTTTCAATGCCAAAGGGATAATATAATAATAATAAGCTAGCTAGCTTAAACTATTATGAATATTCTTCAAAATAATTTTCTGTTTCATACAGCACATCTTGAAGCATGTATTGATATTTCAAACATTTCCTCACGATTTTTTTGTTGCTTTTCATACACAACTTAATGTAACGTAAGCTTAGCTATTTAATATATATGAAATGGATGAAATTCATTGATACTATCACATTTGACTCGTTAAATTGAGATAAATTCTGGTATCTGTTATTTTGATTGTAATAAATTTGACACTCACTTGACTTGACAGCCGCTGTCATAGCTGGGAGGTTTACCGAGGCATTGACTTGACTCGCATAAACCCAAACTCTTCGGTCGGAACTCTCTTAGCCTATAGGGTCTGGGTCGTTCGTATAGTAGGTGGTCGGTAGTGTTATATCGTTGTAAGGTTTTCGGTCTAGACTTTCCAACCGGCGGGGTCTGCGTGCATTGGTCTATCCGAACAGCTTCCTCTACACTAGTTACGAAGCTGGCTTCGGAGATCTAGAAGTAAAAAGGATGGGATCAATCTAAGTAACTTGAAAATAGATAATAGATATTAGAAATAAGTCTCCGAGAGTTTCAAGAATCCCAATTCTGTCATATATTTTCAATATATAACTTCACACATCATTTATTGTAACGCAGACAGCCATAGACGTTTTCTTTGAGAAACTAATGACTTCTTGATTCGGAAGACTGTTTATTTACTTATTTATGTGTTTATCAACTGATTAAAACAATGACCATAGTAGCTTGAATTGTTTAAATACAATTTATTTCTAATTAGGAAATTTGATTAATTCTAAATTATATTACATTTTTTTTCTGTCGACTCTATACGTATTTTCTAATTTACTATGAAAATCTGCTCTTTAATTAAAGTCTTCGCTGTGATAAAACACATGTTTTTCTTATATTTAAAATGATATCCTACAATACACAGAATCTCATAAATACATTTAACATATTTGAAGGATCTTAGACAAACACATATCCTTTACAATGAATAGCTTATAAATAATGAATTACGTCATTCATACAGTATTGTGATTGGCAAAAAAATATTCTTTACGTTCGGTTGTATTAATGACATCATCAAACCAAATACACATGAAACTTTTGAATTGGATCATTTTTAAGCTACGATCGTAGTAATCGTTTATTATAAAAAAATGTTCTGAAGTATAAAACTTCACACGTTTCTAATAACTTAGATTAAATCTAAAGGTTTTCATACAACTTATCCTCAAGAATGCATACAACTATTATATTTTATGGTTATTATTTTCTCAGCATTAGCTCTCGAGTATTCTCAGAAGTTCCAATACAATGTTTATGATTAAAATAAACGTTTCAAAGTGTCCAAATAACAATGTCATCATTATAATATTTATCTTGTTCGCACAATTTTTATGTGTCGAAAAAAAGACGTTAATATTTAATATTTTACTCTAGTTGACGGATAGTAAAAGAAAGGTTAAAAAAAATAACCTATTGCACCAATGTCAATGTCAAATTACTATTACATGCATAGTAATCAGCGAAATGACTGTCTTCCACCTTACCTCTTGTCACGGTTCGCTTCACTCGGGTGACTCTAGAATGCGTCAATGTCGTTTAATCCATATAATCTTATGATGACAGGCCAGAAAATAGTTTTTCGGACAATAGAATATTTTGTGTACATGCTTCAATATATTGTTAAGCAGGAAACTTTTAATTTATAATTTATTTCCCAACGAATTTTTTTCATATATTTACTAATTGGCTTTAACAGTTTCAAATTCACATTTAAACATTTTTAACGTATGTTTTTTATGTGACAACATTTGTATTTTAATCTCTTTAATTCCTCGTCACGTTTTGTTCTAAATTTGCAGTCCGTATCTCTGTAAATTATTCCGTTCCACCGGTTCAATCGCTCTTAATGTCAATCAAATCAGTACATATATGTTAACAACAATTTATTCCTTACTTTCTTTTCCCTTATATAAAAACTTATCGAGAAAGAAACAAATAAATGGAGTTGAAATCAATGTAGCTATTTACATTTAATATTTTTGCGACTTGTAAATGTTGTAATGAATATTAAATGAAAATATTTTACCAGACGACATAGAATATCATTGAAATTTAAATTACTGTTTTCACAAAACACCGTTATCTAGAAGTAAATAATGTGGATAATATTGAATTAAACTTCGATACGTTTTGGTTTAAGTGCTAAGATGATTCATGGATTGATAAAAAATCTATATATCTTTTCTTACAGCAACAAAAAAAGATCCAAGTGTATAATTTTGAGGCTACAGCAACATACAATATAACTTTCTATGTACAACATACATATATATTGAGATATGGCATTTATAAATCTTACCTTAACTAACGTGGCAGAGCGGTAACTAATTCATAACATTTTTTAAATGAAATGCTTTAATCAAATAAGTTTGTAAAACGTGTACAATTTCTCTAATTATTCATGATTAATTATGATTATAAAAATTAAAGAAAATGTATTGTTTAAAAAGTAAGAAATCGACATGCCTTGATATAATTTTAATGTACATACACATATTTGACGTCATCAACAAAAAAGATAGCATTCAAATGTTATAACCGATTTATGTATTTTAGTCATGCATGAAAACCGAAATTTTTAGCCTCATACTGTTATAATTTTATGGCCCAAGCAAAGCTTAACAACTCTATGTTTATTAGTTTTAGGATTGAATGTCCAAACTAAGAGCTAGAAGTTATTTAAAATACATTTAATTGAGGTTCACTTTTACTATTCTGAAACGTATATTTTTATTTTTCTATCACTTAGATGGTGGAGGTTATGAATTTTATTTTAATACTATACAATTAACATCTTATAAAACTCAAGAACACTGAGGATTATTCAGTCGCATTAAAATTCGCAATTGCAGTTAGAAATTATATAATTTTATTTTATTGCACTTAGCCATGGATTCTAGTTATTTGATGAATTAATATTTCGTTTTTTTAAAACAAATAATTCGCTTTTATGGTACTTTCTATATTCCTAGAGAACCATGGGGTTATTACTTATTTCCTTAGGAGGAGAAATTGTATTTTTTCATATAATATAAATTTAATCATACTCTTTGTACTAGCTGTGCAGGGATATTCGAATGTTTGATATAATAAATACGCTGTAGTATCGTAATATTGAAGTTATTCTTAAAATATAAGTCAGTTTAAGAAAAAAAAAACTAGGTGTTTGTACAAAATATAATGAAAAAAAAAACCACAAAATTTCACACGAAATTTAATAAGTAAAAAAAAAATTGCAAACCTTTGCGGCCATACTCGCAGATTCTTCAAAAAAAAACTCTTAATCACTAATCAATTATTATGAATGAATAATTTAGATTAAATAAGTTCGCGTACTTGGTTGGTTCGCAACATTGTATGGTAAGACGAGTTCCTACCACCAAAGGAAGAAGGTCACTGAAGCAGCGACATGGCGCGCTATGTTTTTACAACAGATAAATAATTCCGCATGATGTACGTGTAATGACTGTCGAAGATCGCCCCGCGTAATAAACGGTTAACAGGTCAACTAAAACACAGGTTGGGAGTGATTATACGATAAAATTATATAACGAGAAAGAAAAAATTACTTCCATCATTTACAACTTAAATAAATACCCTACAGATGCTATTAGGTAATTTTCTATCTTTCACCTTTCTCATCATGTAATTAAACATAACTTATTATTTATTTATGTTATTTAATAGTCGAATTGCAAATTGCAATTTCTAGAGCCGGATTCAGAGGTTTTATGATAGGTAGAAAGAATTGTTGATTCTTTCCCATCAAATGTTTCGGTAAATGAGAAATTTAATGACATTTATTTCGAAAAATACAATTATAATATTAGGGTTTAGAGTATTATAATAATTTGAATAGATTTGAATTTAACGTCTTGGTTTCTGATTAACCATTTTTCTCATTGAAGTCAGCGTTTTATCGCCTATTGTAGCTGTTTTATGAACGTAAGTACATACTAAATTTTTTCCATAGTAATAGCTTTATTCTAATACCACAAAACCGCTATTTGTATCAAGATTATAAAATGTATAATTTAGCGCAGTTCCCATTCAGATTTTTCTCCATTCTCTTATCAAAATTATTATATATATAATAAAATTTGTTACAATTGGCTATGTGATACATATAAGTAGAAACATTAAAAATCATAATACTATCTACATGTATAATAGTTAAAATTTCTACAGTAGACGATAAACGAAAAATTAAGTCATAAATAAATAAACAAAGTGTGTCTTTCAGACGAAATTAATTAACACTGTTATGTAAACACCAAATTATAGTTCCCAAATAGCGAATAATACCATTTACGCCTCTTGTGCAGTATAAACAAATGTAGGAATACATTATAATTTGGTAGTTTTCCGAGTCCAAGACATGCTAAATGTTGACGTCAATATAACAGTATTAAAATAGTAAATCTTTAAATTCATCTATTTTATAATGTTACTTAATCTTTTGATATTTTTATCTAGCCTTTTTTATCAATAAAAAAAGACATATTTGCATAATTGCGGAGATAATTTCTAAGCGTTTTTTGAATATTACACATAAGATTGTATTAGATTTAAAAATCTTATATAAAAAGTATCTACCTTGTTACATTTGTATTACATTTTTTTTATTTTATTGTTTCTTTACAAGGGCATAACTAATAACTTAGGTTATCTTTAATCATTTAAGCCATGTTGATCACGACGGTGACGTTCGTGGTAACTTAACCCAACCTTGGTCGTGATGTTCATAGATTTATGATTATCTAAGAAATATTATAAAGAAATAATAATTATTGAGTAGAGTTTGTCTTGTACAAGTTCTCGTGCATTGTGCTATGTTTAATACTCTTATTATGTATGTACGTTACGTATTCTGTTGGTCTACATAATGTGGATAGTGTTTATTCCCGTGAAAATGTATGGTGATAGTTATTTTTGTTTTTGTCGGATATATTTAAAGAAGAAGTACATAAATAAGAAACAACAAAGATGTCCCTAACAATCTAACATTGAGATTTTTTTAATAACAAATACGCATATCTTCCCGCTTAGCAGTACTGGGTTATGTTCAAGTTCAAGCCCACATTGGTAGGCATACAAACCAGAACGATTAGGATGCTTTCCCTAGTCTAGAGAAATTGGAATACCTAAAGAAGCATCCAGAGTCATCGCGTCTGACTCATCAGTAACAGTTAGAACACTTCCAAAGGGTCTTTTAATTGGGTAATGGGTGTCAAATTTTCAATCCAATAAGATGTCTCAAATATCCGTGTTTGTACCCAGCCCATTAAAGGGAAAGAAATCATATGTTTTATTTAGAGTCATCGAACTTGTTTCCACAGTTTCTAAGGGCTGCCTAACTAATGACAAAGAGCATCTATGCTACCCCAATCACTGGGAAAGTACAGATCGTTTTTGATGAGACCCAGGCACTCATATCCTACCTCAATCAGAATATAGCGTCAGTAACGTGAAGTCGCGAGTTGATTCATGGCCTCCCAATAAGTCGTAGAACCATAGAATCTTATTTTTTTAAAAACAGGTTTAACTGATGATATTTTCCCACAACACCAGCCACATATTAAGCAGCAAGTCGAAGGGCTTCCCCAAATGCTAATTCTGGTTCGCGTTAGACTTTCATTTACATAATTGTGTAAACCCACGTATATTATGGGTAATATTAAAACTCACCTGATATATATTTGTTAATAGTTAAATATATTATTTTTCCTTCAACAAAGTATTTATATGTATGAATTTGAGACAGTAAATTGCCATAACTGAAATTAATTTCGTAAGAAGAAATTATAATAATCGTTTGCCACTTAAGTTCAATTTTATTATAATATTGAAAAGTAAATTTTTAAGCAACTATTTGGATTTTGAAATGGAATTTAATTTTGTTTTGAAATTAAAATAGAAAATATTAAAGAGTGAAATTTTTTATGGACCATCGTGGTTTATCAACATCCATTATTTTCTTTTATTTACATAATAAAACAGTGAATTAAGATCAAAAGTTTTGTTACAACATTTTGATGATACTTCATGAAGGGAATATTATTTCTAAGATGCTCTTAAAATAGCGTCTGAAGAAATTTGGGTAACAGTTTATAGAAATATCGTGAAGTGTCAAAATGGTACGAGTGATTTTACCAATTTTTGAATAGACTTAATACTGTTTAATTAATTGTTTTGAAGTGGGAGTTAAACCCACAATAGAAGCTAAATATTACATCATAGGTGTCAATATTATTTAGCAACCACTAAAACTTTGAAATCAAGTTAAACTTTTCCCCGTATTGTTTTAGTAGTTTTGGATTTGAAATTCATTTTTACGTATATAGTGAATCGGTACCGATAAGGAAAATATTTGGGTTTTGTTACAATGTAAGTTCGTTAATAATTCAATTTCATATTAGTGTTTATACTCAGTCATTATATTAGTAAACTGTATTAACTCTAGTAATATAAATGAATGAATGCAACGCTCCTCTCGAACTTGTTGTTGTCTTTTTCTAGTGCACTTAAACATAAATATTATTATGGTTATCGTATAAGATTAACATGACGGCGCATCCGTCAAAAATCATACGTCAGGTTGACTTTTAGCTGTCTGAGGTTAGCCTAGTGAAGCGTCATTGTCGTTGGTAGCGAGGGCGGCCATCTTTATAGTATCGTGCGAGATGACGCCCGCGCACCGCGCTCGTGACGAATCGCTGTGTATCGAAGTGATAGTTATATCTAGTGTTTCGATTGAGTTGGTGTCGTATTGAATAGACTGTACTTTATCCCTTTCAAAGTATGAGTTCCCATGAAGGCCCTCCTGTTCTTACAACGCCCTCCTACATCAGAAGTGGGATCGAAAGGGCTTTAAAATGAGGAGAGTAGTGATCATCCATCTATGTCAAACTTTGTAAAAAATAATGAGAAACTTGTCGATGAAAATAATGTCAACTTCTCAACTAACTTCGACGACGTAGTTGATCCGGTTCAATCTGGATCGTACGGAAGCAGATATAAGGGTTAGGACGTCTCGTCGTGTCTTGATCGTAAAAGGTACCGGTAATTGAGGCTCGCCGGTGAAGGAGATATCTGTGTGACCATGGGCCGAGCCGAGGGGAGTTGACGACGTCATCTGGTGAGACTGTTCCTTTTCTTTTTAGTAGTGGGTGTACTTGTTCATGTAGTACTAATGTGTGTCTGTATCTGAAAATTTTTCAAATAAATTTCTGTGTACTTTGAGCAATGAAGTAGTTCCCCTGAAAGGCATCGGAGACTTATTGTAATACACAAATTTTAAGCCCGGTCATAATTCAAAGTGTTTCAGTGTCTCTTTTGTTTCATATTATTAAAGAGAATATTATTTTTGAATCCGTGATTGTTGGACGGGACCTTGTAGAGTGGGGGGTTAAAGGAGAGATAAACAGTGACTACATTATTTTCTCAAAACCTGAAACGACAAAAACAGATAAGTGCCCAACCTCAGACAGTCTTAACTTTTCTTGTATCAAAACTTATTTGGAAGGCGACGATAACAAAGCCCTTATCGATGTTTTTAAGAAGTATAACTCATTTTATTATTAAGGGCACCTCTTAATTCTTAAGACCCTAACATAGTCTAAAGAGACCTTACAAATTATAAGAGGTTGTTCGATAAAAAAAAAATGGATGCCCTCTTTGAAACAATCATTTTACACTTTATCAAGCCCCATTCTAATTGTAAAAAAAAAAAAAAAAAAAAACCGAATGACAACTCTGACATAATGTATGTTGACTCTAGGGAGATTAACACCAATTCTTATAGTAAGCCTTTTGTTTTAGAAATTTTATACCGAACTATTTCCGCCTAGTACGATCCTTATGTCTACTCACTAAGTTAAAGGGTTTAATTAAACGGTCAGAAGTCCACGGTAATATCCGTAAATGGATAGTTCAAATACTTACCACGGAGTCTATTCTAACTATATTTGATCGCGAGCCTCCTATAGAATTACACACGAATGCCAGCGCCAACGGATACGGTACCATTTTAATTAAATGAAAGAACGGAGTTCCTCACGTTATTTCATATTTCAGTCGCCGGAAAACTGACACGGAATAAAAGTATCATTCTTATGAACTTGAGACCTCGGCAGTCGTTCGAGCGGAAGAATATTTGAAGCAAAAGCTATATGGTCATCATTTTATTGTTTTCACGGGTGGCAATCCTTTCAAAGCTTCTTAGTTAAAAAAAAAAAAAAAAAAAAAAATTAACACCGAGAGTACATAGATGACCCTGAGCAGGGCACTTCCAAGAGCGACAAAAGCAAGGCTCAAGTAGTTAATAAGTCTGTGCAGTTTGTAGAGGTAAATCAAGGGTGGTTAGCGGTAGAACAAAAACGTGATGCATATGTTCAAGATATTGTTGCTCAGCTCTTAAATAATAAGTTTCCCGATTCAATTAGTCACACCTACGATGTTAGAAACAATATGCTATATCGAAAAAAAATTGAGCGAAACAAAGTTAGTCGTTGGTAACCTATCGTCCATCAGTCCCTTGTATGGACTTAAATCAACCATATCCATACTGAGATAGACACGTTTAGTTTCTTGATGGAGTGCAACGCAGGCAGGTATTTTTAGGTGTTCTGGGATTTGGTCCAGTCACCTTTTGAGATTTAGTCCTCTAGTTCGGTTACCGTCCACTTTTTCAATCACTAGCGGACGTTTAAAGCTGTCCGTAGTTCTGTCAGGGAACTGACCAATCAACGCCAGTATGTGCTGCAAATAGATATTAGATAAGCGCTGACCATATTTTGAGGTATGCGTAACATACTTCGTCATCACCACATTCCTAAGGCATCAATTCTTTGCCTGTCAACGACTTTCATAGTCCACGTCTTTGCACTATACAGAATCGGATAGCTAGATAGATAGAAATATAGAGAAGGCGAGCGTTCGTATCAGATGTATTTTTGTTCCATTAATAATTTTCCTATCTCTCCAAATTTTATTCAGTGGGGTTATTGCTATTTTGGCCATGTAAATTCTCCTACGGATTTGCATACATTTTATTGGCATACTATTCACATAGATATGACTGGGACATTAAGTGGCAAAAGCGACAGAAAAGAAATACGCGTCAGTAATGATTGATTATGTTATCAAGTATGTCCTTTAAGAGCATACTCTATCCCTCGATGCCAGTTGTACTATTAAAGCGTTGAGAAAAGCTGTTTCTCTTTTCGGTGTTCTCAAGCGAATTGTTATATCGGGGAAGGGGCTTTGTAAGCGCGGACTTTAGAGAATTGAGTAAAACACCTCGTATAGAACTTTACTTTATAACAACAGGGGCAAATAAAGCCAACGGTCAAGTAGAAAGGGTCATGCAGATTTTAAAATGTCTGCTAACTATTATAGAAAACGATACCCATAAAACGTGGCGTGACAAACTTCCTGAGGTACAAGGGACGAAACCTCTTAGCATTCCATGGATTCACCGTGCGGGTGCCGGGTCCATCGCGTTGCAGGGAGGGGAGCTTCAGCAGTGCCTGGGACTTGCGACCCAGGTGTGGGTTTGAGGGGCCCCTTAACTAACGCGCGTTGTACGCTCACCTCCACTGTCCAAGTTCCTCTCCCTACCTAGCCAAATTTGAAAGGAACCTGCTAGGGCTGCTTTCGACGTACGTTCCAAGAATGAATTGATGTTAGTTCTGGACGGGCCCAAGTCTTTTAGTAGGTTGTAGAGAGATTTGGCTGTTATACCTCTCGCTCCCACCTCTACCGCGGACGAACCTATTTCGAGTTAGTTCGTTAGTGAGCTCGTAATACTTAATGACCTTGATGGCATGGTCTTTGGGGATGTTGGTTTCCCAAGGCACCGTAAGCTCTATCATCACAACGCGCTTTAAAATACGCGAATATAGAAATATGTCTGCTCTGGAGGCTGACGCACAAATATCTTCGGGGATTTTGTGTTGTTTCTCATACGTATCCATCATGATAGTCCAATCCGAAGCCGCTTTAAGGATAGAGTAAGGCTTGACGTTTGATTTTATAGCCCTGGTGCTCTCTCTCACAAAACCTATTGATCACTCGTTTGTGGTTATTTCCCTTTGCGCTCTGGCTACCGAAAGACTAACCGCTTCAAGTATGATCTCTAAAACCCTATAGTGACGACGCGAGAATTGACCGCTGTCCAGGAGAACCTTACATCTCACTAGCAAATGCTTAGCAGTTCCAACTGCCTTTCCGCAGATATAGCAAGTGTTTTCGGTGCCTTTACCCCATCTTACTAAATTACTCTGATCTGGGAGAGTCATCTAGCACTTAATAACACAAGCCGTAGTGTTACAGGATATACTCCAACAGAACTAATGTTTGGCATACGCGCGCAATCTTTAGGGATATCATTAATAGCCCAAAATTCAGACGAGCCGAGATTAGATTTAGACAATATCCGGAATAAAACTTCCCTCAACACTGAAAACGCAGATCAAAAGGAAGTAGTTAAATTTAATAAAGGCAAAGCCCAAGTAAAACCTTTTTTTTTTTTTTTCTTTCTCGGGGAGATTACGTTTTTGTTAAGTGTAGCAAATGTTACCAAACTAAACTGCAAAGAAAGTTTAGGGGACCTTTTATCATAACTAAAATTCTAGACAACGATAGGTACGAACTGAAACATACCGATGAATCTAATTGCACTTTAAAATACTCTCATGAAAACTTGGGCGCAGTACCCAGAGGCTTTGAAGGGTTAGTTGACATATCCACTGAACTAAGTAATGAGGAGGCCGAGACGGCGGGTCATGGAGTGGAGAGAATGGAAACGAAGCTATGTCAGATGATGAAAGTGAGTAGCTGAGTAGCTCTGATGGCCTCCAACATTGATAAACCATAAATGAGTTGTGTAAGTTTGGGTTGGTGTGTTTGAGGTGGCGATGGAACTGGCTGATGCGGCCGATGTTTCTAGTAGTGATGGATCAAAGCGTGCAGGGGCTGGCTCGATGGAGTCCACGTCCGGTCGACGCTTGATCAGGTTGTGAAGATGGACGGGCTAGCTCTGTGGAGTCTATGTCCGGGTCATCGTTCACTCACATGAGTATAAGTAGTGGAGATGATGGGGCTAGCTCATTGGAGTCTCGATCATCGTTCATTCGTTTGGCTGAGTTATTCTGGATGCTCTGCAGATTGTGGTCAGACGAATATTGTCGTCCAGGTCAGAGCCATTTAAGTTGGCTGACTTGTTCTGGTGAGACGAATATCGTCGTCCGAGTCAGAGCCATTTAAGTTGGCTGACTTGTTCTGGTAAGACGAATGAAGTCGTCCGAGTCAGAGCCATTTAAGTTGGCTGACTTGTTCTGGTAAGACGAATGAAGTCGTCCGAGTCAGAGCCATTTAAGTTGGCTGACTTGTTCTGGTAAGACGAATGTAGTCGTCCGAGTCAGGAGCCATTTAAGTTGGCTGACTTGTTCTGGTAAGACGAATATTGTCGTCCGAGTCAGGAGCCATTTAGGTTGGCTGACTTGTTCTGGTAAGACGAATGTAGTCGTCCGAGTTAGAGCCATTTAAGTTGGCTGACTTGTTCTGGTAAGACGAATGTAGTCGTCCGAGTCAGGAGCCATTTAAGTTGGCTGACTTGTTCTGGTAAGACGAATGTTGTCGTCCGAGTCAGGAGCCATTTAAGTTGGCTGACTTGTTCTGGTAAGACGAATGTAGTCGTCCGAGTTAGAGCCATTTAAGTTGGCTGACTTGTTCTGGTAAGACGAATGTAGTCGTCCGAGTCAGGAGCCATTTAAGTTGGCTGACTTGTTCTGGTAAGACGAATGTTGTCGTCCGAGTCAGGAGCCATTTAAGTTGGCTGACTTGTTCTGGTAAGACGAATGTAGTCGTCCGAGTTAGAGCCATTTAAGTTGGCTGACTTGTTCTGGTAAGACGAACGTAGTCGTCCGAGTCAGAGCCCTTTAAGTTGGCTGACTTGTTCTGGTAAGACGAACGTAGTCGTCCGAGTCAGAGCCCTTTAAGTTGGCTGACTTGTTCTGGTAAGACGAACGTAGTCGTCCGAGTCAGAGCCCTTTAAGTTGGTTGACTTGTTCTGGATGCTTTGAACATTGTGGCAAGACGAATGTAGTCGTCCGGGTCAGAGCCCTTTAAGTTGGTTGACTTGTTCTGGATGCTTTGAACATTGTGGCAAGACGAATGTAGTCGTCCGGGTCAGAGCCCTTTAAGTAGGTTGACTTGTTCTGGATGCTTTGAACATTGTGGTGAGATGAATGTTGTCGTCTGGCTTAATTGCTACGAGATGCTCGCCTTAAGTCTTAAGTACCATAGCACATTTTGATGATTGTAACTAGTCGTTTGTCAGGATGCCGAACGGAATAGACACAACTGTAGTTCATTGATCCGAGAATCGCCCGAGGACGGTCGGATGTCAGTCCGGCCGTGACGGCGCATCCGTCAAAAATCATACGTCAGGTTGACTTTTAGCTGTCTGAGGTTAGCCTAGTGAAGCGTCATTGTCGTTGGTAGCGAGGGCGGCCATCTTTATAGTATCGTGCGAGATGACGCCCGCGCACCGCGCTCGTGACGAATCGCTGTGTATCGAAGTGATAGTTATATCTAGTGTTTCGATTGAGTTGGTGTCGTATTGAATAGACTGTACTTTATCCCTTTCAAAGTATGAGTTCCCATGAAGGCCCTCCTGTTCTTACAACGCCCTCCTACAAACACATCATCCAAAAGTCTTGCAAAGAGGTATATGTATATAAATAAAAATATAAATATTGCTAATTAACTTCAATGCGATATGGAGAACTTTAAAAGTCTCCTCCTCACTCCACCGTTATTCAGGTGTAATGGACCATCATATTATAGGGAAAGGATATTAAATATTAAAACATGCTGCCCCTATTTCTTCATTAAATATATTTTAATTCTTAGTTCTATACTATATAACACAATAACAATGTGGAGTTATAAATATTATCACTAAATAAAGTAACTAAGTAAATAAAAAATATAAGACAAAGCAAGAAAATTAAATCCGAGTTTTGCTGAGATTGCCCACATTTGCTCAGTTTATACATATGACGTTAAGTAAATTCTGTTTGCGTTTTTCATGTTTATTTGGTAATCATCACTACTATAAAAGGCGGTAAGAAAAACAATGAAAAAAATTGTTTTCGACTGCGTTCATTCAGGGTCAATTGTTTCTCAGATTTTTCAATTTTAATGGATATAGAATGAATTCGTCATCTCGAACGGTTCTACTGTTATGTAGGTATTTTTGAAAGTTCAAGTTCAGATCGGAACCCTAAACCTCTGCTTCCACTTACCAGAATGATAACAATTGTTAAGATTTCAAACAAGCTTGAAAAAATCATATTTAATGTTAATGTTTCAGAAAAATCTGAGACCTTTATTATAAAAGCCATCGACATAATTGATGAAGAATCATATAAAGTAGACGTTTTTACGAAAATCACATGAAAAAATTTTTTAAGTCATAAAATTGTTCAAGTAGCAACGAATTTCATGACTATCTTGAATAGTCACGTTTTTTTATTAGTCAATAACCATCGATAAAAAAGTAAGAGTGGGCTATATTATTGAAACGTACAAAATATTTTTCTTAAATTACCTTCATACATATGTACGTACAAGTATTATTACATAATACGTATTCAAAAATCACTTGTATATTTTCTTTTAGACGGTCCACAAAATGAATTAAAAGTTTTGAGGGTAGATTTATATTTTGGGTGTAAACTGTTTTTTTATTCACGCTATAATAATGTTTATAACAATATTTACAATAGTGGAAGACGAAAGAGCTCAATATAATTTAATCATGATTAATATACTCATTCAGTTACAGTACTGAAAAGTACTTAATGAAAATATTAAACTTACCTCTACAAGATTGGCTTCCAAAACGTAAAGGTTTCCTTACAGTGATAGTTTAACTAGTTGTACAGAGGTAGCTTCAAACAATTTCCACTAAAGTTATCTTACTGAAATATAAGAGAAAAAGTACGCGATATGCAACTTCACAGCAAGAATGACCGCAGTCGACTAATGTTCTTGCAACTCATTAATATGGGATAATATACTTTAGTTGACCTACAAACAGGGTTGAGTCGAGGAGTATTAATTTTCCTTTAAAAATTTTAACCTAACTCTATGATATAATTTATTAAATTCCTCATGATTTTAATACTGACAAATATTCGTCATTATTATAAAAAAAATATGCAAATGGAAAGTACTTTATTAAATAGCGTGAAACATTGATTTTTATAGTTAATATATTTTTTCATTCTTAAAATGAAATACGTATATATATTTCATTTAATATTAAAAACATCCATTTATTTTAATTTTAAGTTAGTGTCAGTCACGATTACATTACGGCTACCGTGCAAATCCCTGTTAAAAGATAAGGAAATTACCATAAAATTTCATTATTTATACAGAAAATAGTAAAAGTCAAATTTAAAAATGCTAACAAAAAATTTAATATTTTTGATAAATATTATAGAACACCGATAACAAAACACCATAGGTATATGAAACTTGTCGAGTGCCGACCCTAAATAGTTTGATGAACAAATAAAGTAAGTTAATTTGAACAATGCAGATAGCGAAATGGTTTTAAACTTGTCTGAACGACCTGGATGTTCTAAATTGATACCGGCAAGCCGTAAGGTTCTTCCGTAATAACGGGAGTCAAGTAGCCAATAGAAACTCTTAGGTCAACCACTTACATACATGACCAGTTTTCTTCCGTTACTGCAAACATTTGCTTTGTTTTCTTTCTTTTTTTTTTTTTAAACAAAACTATGCACAATTTACAGTGAAACTGATTTCGATTTCGCCATAAAAGAATTTATATCTGTAACGTATTTACTTAAAAATTAATGTAAACAGTGCAGCGTCTACATTTTATTTAACAACACATAAACATGATACTCGTATTTGCTTAACATATGATAAAATTTTATGTTCGTAACTACTAACCTTATCTATAAATTGTTGTGTACCTACACTCCTCTTGTACATAGACATCGCTCAAAACATCATAAAACCGTATATTTTTAAGAACAATTTGTTTTCCATGTAAATTAGTTGGCTGTCCTCTGCGATTAAATAAAATAAGCCGGAGATATTATATCACTACAAAGTTCGAGACGCTACGTACTTTGGAGATTTTCCAAACAAGATGTCAGAGATATATTTATGCTATAAATAACGTTATTTCATAGTATTTTTGACAGAAAGATTTGGTATATAACGATAAATATTATTACAGTGATTGGCATTTAACAAAAATCCAAATAGTTTTACTGGAAGAGAGAACTGAATGTTGAGCATAAAATCAACTTAAGAAAAACTTTTAAGGTTAAAACTCTTTGTTGTGATTCACAATCAAGATTCTTCCCTTGATGATTTTATTGGGCAGCCGAATCTAATTTATCAGTGCCGATTGTATATATGTGCTAAATACATTTCTTTATGTCAAACCAGTTTATTATTATTTTTCCCTTGATGTTTAAATTAACACACTATTTAAAGAAGTGAAGGCTTTTTTATTATAGGTAGGTACTTGAATTAGCTGAATATAATCATTGTATCACGCCGCGGTGAATGTATATTTATTTCTCTCAAACTATTGATTGCTTCAATATTTAATAATATCGAATTAACGGAATATTAATGGAAGTTGCCTCTACATTTTACTACCGGTTTTTCTTACAAAAATCTGAAACTGTATTAAGCATCGACAAAATTGTATTATGATAAATTGCTTAGTTTTTTAATTACATGTATATTTAATAATAAAAAAGTTATAATCTCATAAATAGGATGTTTTGTAGTACTTTACGTAGGGTTTTTTTGTGACTTGAAATACTACTAAAAAAATTTCAATAAAAATTCCCAGCTAAATAACCAAGAAAACAATTATTAAATAAATACTGGACCTAAAGACAAAATAATGGGAAAGTCTTCTTTTCGGCCTTTAGTTAGACACATATTAGACCTATAAGTTATAGCTAAAAAGTAATCTTTTTTTTTTTTTTTTTTTGATGACGTAGTGGAAACTCTTTTTACGAGCCGTCCAACCGACCTTGGTGGGGCCGGAAGGGATGTGTGAGGCTCGGCCTGGGCAGGCCCCTACTCACTAAAACCACTGCGAAAGCCATCGGCCGCTATGTCGGTGTACCCCGGATCTGTCAGCGACAGGGCACACCAGCGACTGGCCGGTCCTGTCAAAGACCGGACTTACTCCCTCGGAGCATGGGGGCGATCCCGGCAATTAGGACCACCCCGACGACGCCGGGCTTTCAAAAGGGCCGGGTTACCACGCCGACCCCAGCCCGGAACACAGGGGTGCTATTGGAGGCGTAGGAATTGCCTCCGTCGCACCCCCGTACGTCGCCTGCGGGGGGAGGGAGCATCAGCCGCCCTCTCCCTTTCCCGCTGAGATGCCTCCTTCGTGGACATGACCGTCTCACAGAAGGAGGACACCGCCAACCAGGACCCATCACTCTCGAGCATCTTCTCCACGACACTCGAAAGCGACAGGTCCACTCCGCCGAGAGCCGCCACAAGGTCTTGGCGCTGCGCAGCCCATCTCGGGCACACCTCGAGGGTGTGCTGGGCCGAGTCCACCGCAGCGCCGCACTCATGGCAGCCTTCTCCCGGCTCTCTCCTGGCCGTCCGACACAGGTAGTAACCAAAGCACCCGTGCCCGGTTAAGACCTGCGTCAGACGGAAAGTGAGGGGTTTGCGTTTCCGCCTCATCCAACGCTCTAGGACCGGGCGAAGCGCTGCCGTTGTACGTCTACCGTACGGCTGCTCCGCCAGGTCCTCCCCCCACTCCCGCATAAGGCGCTCCTCCCCCTGCCGACGAACCGCTCGGATCTCCTCCGACGAAGGGTTCTCGCCGAGTGCCCTCCTACCCGAGACATAGGAGAACAACTCGGCTCGAACCGACGCCACGAGATCCCAAGGCGGATCGCCGGCAAGGGCAGTCGCTGCGGCCCAGGAGACCGTACGGTACCCCCTAATCACCCTCACCGCAGGAGCCCTTTGCGCAGAGCGCAGCAGGGCTTTGGTCCTGCGGCTCATTGGGCGATCAGCCCAAACGGGAGCACCGTACAGGGCTATACTCCGACAGACCCCAGAGTATAGCCGCCTGCAAGCTGCGCTGGGTCCTCCGAGGTTCGGGAGGAATTTTCCCAGCGCACCTGCCGTCCTCACGACCTTCGGCCCCAGTTCCTTGAAATGAGGCACGAAGGTCCACCCTCCGTCAAGAGTGAGCCCCAGATATTTCATGGTGGGACTCACCCTGACCCTCCCTCCTCCTATGAGAAGGGTGGCACCCGGCGGGGGTCCTTTCCGCCCAGCCCCGCGGAAGAGGAGGGCTTCGGTTTTGTCTATTCTCACCCGAAGCCCCAACCTCTCTATGCGGCTGATCACGAGGTCAGTTCCGACCTCGGCCAGCCGCGCCGCCTCCCTGTAGTTTCGTCCCCGGGATAAGACGAGGGTGTCATCGGCGTAGCAGATGACACCCATCCCGGGGAGGAGACGACTCCGCAGGACCCAGTCGTATCCGACGTTCCACAGGACCGGTCCCAGGACCGACCCCTGTGGCACGCCGTTTTCGACTGTCCACCACTCTATGGACCCCCTCCGGCTCTCGACTGCCACCCTCCTCTGGGAGAGGTAGCTGTTTATCAGCCTCCTCAGATACAGGGGCACTCCGAAATACTCGAGTGCCACCTGTATCGCGCTGTGTGGGAGGCTGTTAAACGCGTTTGCGATGTCCAACGACACCGCAACCACTACCTCTCCTCTGCGTTCCGCCTCTTCCGTCACCGCCCTCAGGCGTTTGAGAGCATCGACGGTCGACCGATGGGCTCGGAACCCGAACTGGAACTCTGACAGTCCCGGGCCCGAGCCTTCCTCCAGATGCCGAACGAGACGGGTGGCCATTATTTTCTCCAGGGCCTTCCCCGCCTCGTTCAGCACAACCACCGGTCGCCACGCCGAAGCCGAGTCCGGAGGCCGGTTGCCTTTTGGAAGAAGGCAAAGCCGGCCTTCCTTCCAGGCCCTCGGGAACTGCCCGGACCTCAGACAGAGGTCGAACAGCTCCTTGAGGGCTCCACCGAGGTGCACCAGGGAGAGAGCGAGAACTCTCCCGTGCACCCCATCCGGACCCGGTGCGCTCTTCTTACTCTGGAGGCGAGCCAGAATCGCCTCCATTTCAGACTCCGTGACGGTGGGCGGAACGCGGTCGCCCTCTTCCAGCGTCAGCCGGGCCATTCTGGGGGGAGTTAATCCCGCTGGAGCGTCGGGGAAGAGTTCCCCGACGATCCCCCTCAGAGCAGCCGGCTGGAGCACCTCCGTGATGGGGGCCGACTGGGCGCAGAGTTTGTTCCGCGCCCGCTTGTACGGTCGGCCCCAAGGGTCTCGATCGAGACCCTCCACCAGCTCCAGCCAGGCTGCCTCCTTGGCCCGGCGGATGGCCTGCTGCAGGATCAACTTCTTCTCCACATAGATCCTGTACAGCCGACCATCTCGCTCCTCGTCCTGGGGGCGGCGTCGCCTACTCCGGGTGTATGCCCTCCTGGCCCCGTTGCAGGCGACCCGGAGGTCTGAGATATTCTCAGACCACCAGTATACCGCTCCCCGCGGAGGGGGACGTCCTACGGGGGGCATCGCCGCTCGGCAGACGTTTTGAAGAACGTCCCCAAAGCGGCTAGCCCCTTCATCCACCCCTAACTCCGCACCCTCCGGGAGACTCCAGCGACCGACGACGGCCGCTTCTTTAGCCAGTTCCCGGTTGAGCTTTGACAGCGCCCAACGCGGGAACCGACTTCTCTCCCGAGGCGACGAGGAATTCGACACTGGACTCCGGCGACCGGCAGGAGTAGGAGACACTTCGAACCGTATGTAACGGTGGTCCGAAAGCGTCTCCACTCCTGCCTCAACCCTCCATCCCTCCACTCTGCGTGCGATGGTCGGAGTGGCGAACGAGACGTCCACCACTGAACCTCCCAACCGTCGCACGCACGTCTGGACCGTCCCCGAGTTGAGAAGGGACAGTCCGGCAGTCAGCGCCCATGCCTCCAGCTCCCTCCCTTTCGGTGTTGTGCGGGGGTTTCCCCACGCCGTGGACTTGGCGTTGAGGTCCCCCAGCACAAACACCTGAAGAGACGCTAACTGCCCTACCACCGGCCCGAGAGAGTCGAGAAATCTCTCGAAGGCCGGCAGGTCGCGATTCGGGGAGAAATATACCCCGACGATGGCAACCTCCCCCCGAGCTAAAAAGTAATCTAAGTAATATAACTAAAAACTAAATAGTCCTTGATAAGCATAAAATGTTTGTCTACTAAAGTATCCATATAATTTTTTGCTTTTTTATCTAATACAATAATTGTTAATGTGTTTTGTGAATAAAAGCATAATTTTTACTTTATTATGACACATTATAAACAACATATTTGATATCTTACATTATCCGGTACTTCCAACATTTCTGCAGATAACTTTCAAAACTAGGAGCATCACCACGATCTGGGTTCCTCCTGTAAAAGAAAAAGTTTCCTTAATAATGCACTTATCATAGTTTAATTTTAAATTATTTTCGACTTAAACATAAACAAACAATTTGACGGGAAAAGTATTAATTAATGATATTTGTTTCTAGTAAGAACTGAAATATCATTTCTAATATTGTCATAAATTTGTTATTTCCAATGAGTATATTTCCATAATTTATAAGATAACCAATCATTTTTGGTTTTGTGTTTGATTCTATGTTGAGGCTCATGGATTAACAGATTAAAAATATTTATTGCCACTACATTCCTGTCAAAACTCAAAAGTCAAAATATCCACGCATGTTTATTTACGGTTTGTGTTTTTCAGATCTTTTAAAAACAAGATTGCGATACTATTATTTTTGATAAATAATAATAATTTATTTGAAATACCAGCTATAACGTTCGAAATGTGCTTTGGGACATAAATAACCAAAATTTTATATCAAATAAATTCGTAAGTATTCTTTTGAAACTATTTTAATACATAAATAATTTAAAAAAAATTCGTCTTTACAATGAATAGTATCCTTTATTAGACTTATTTAAAATAAAACTCATATAGACTATTTTAATGTTGTTATGTTTGTGTTAAGCAAAAACGTTTAGATGTATCACAAGTTGTATGAGTAATTTATTTGGAATACCCATTGTAAAGAACACAAACCACTAAGTTCCTTATAGCCAAGTCACAAAACCTTAAGCATAGACGACTATGATTAAAAATTTTGTTTACCTCAAAAAGTATATATTAATTAATATTAGTTGCTCGGAATACTATCTCTCCTTCATAAATCAATCTAGTTTCATAAAACTCCTATTAGTATTTTTACATGAATGCTTGATAAACATTTATATATTATAGGAGAATATATATGCCAATCTTATCATGTTGTAAGCTTATATTGTACAGTTTCCATAACCTAAGCTTGGTCGGCTCATAGCATTGTGGTTACAAAGTAATTTATTTTCATAACCACTTATGCTGAACCACTTTACCTAACATATGATTAATTGGAAGTCTAGTCCAAATGAGTAGAACAATATTGTATGAGTTTAAAAACAATTGATATAAAGATATTGTTTTATGAAAGTGAACAAAAATTTTTTATTGAAAATATTAATTATTATTATAATTTAAATTACTATTGTATTTTAAATAATGTTATTAAATACAAACAGTTCTTGAAATACATGAATAAAGCAAAGTATTACTTAATAAATATTTTAAAATATTCTTCTATTTCATTAAGTTAAGTGTGAAGTGTGACATGTAGGATGGAAAGTCGCCTTGCACTACTTTCTATTGAAAATTGAACTAGTAGCCTATATGATGCAAGTAGAACGAATCTGCCGTAAATGACATCATCTGGGCCCCATGGATATTTTAAAACATTTACAATACTGTATATATTTATAATAATTAATTCACTTTTGGTCTAAAATGTATTTTGGGATATTGAATTGAAAAGTTATGGTTGGAAAAGTAAATCTACTTCTTTGCCCTCTCTCTGTTTTTTCCATGGATATGTTATAAATGAATAAAAATATTCAGTAGTGTTATTCATCATCATCATCATCACCCTAGCGTTGTCCCGGTTGTTCGTCCCGCCCAGGGCGGGAGAACCCAGGGTCCGCTTTCCCACTCAGTTTCCTCCACTTAGCCCGGTCTTCGGCATCCTTCTTGTGGAGTCCATTGTTTTTTATTCTCAGTTACTTACTCCATTCAGTAGTGTTATTGTACTTGATTAATACAAATATAAACATTTGATATGTAGGAATACTTGCAATACAAATATTTCAAATCATATTCAATTTAATTACATATAATGACAAGTTGGAATTTGAATTCTTACCAAACAACATGTTTTACCGGCAAAAGACTCCTTATAATTCTTTTATATACCTAATTAAAATTAATTATAATAAAGTAGCATTCAAGAATTAATGTTAATTGTGAAAACCATAAAATCAAGAAAACATTTGTAGAAAATACTGTATTCATAGACACGTACTAATTGCCAGTAAAGATCTATCTATTTTAAGAGCGCTGTTTATGTTTTACTGTATTTTTTTACACGCTTGTGTGAACTATTCACAATACTGTTTGAATACATTGTAATATTCATAAAGGTATCGGCGCCGCCTTCCTTACACTAGATGATGTTTTTACAATAATCTGACGACGTACAATATCGTTGTTTAGAATTGTTTAGATTTGTTTACTCTTTGCAATTCGACATAAATTCTTAACGATCTCTCGCCAGGTTCAAAGTCTACTAATTAACATGATTGAATTATAATTGGTAAACAGTTATGTTACTTATGTGGTTAAGGTAACAGAAAGAGTATTATAACTGTTAAATTTTGTTCTTATTATTTAAGGTAACGTTATTAAATTTGAAGGTATTTTAGTTAAGCAAACTGTTTACGAAAGATAATGAAATAGTATTGGAATCAAGATAATATAATTTTGATTTTAAACTAAGATTGATTTTTGACGACAGACGTAGTTCAAATTGAAATTATATAACATATGTTTCTCTCAATTTTGAAAATAATTATTTATTTATTTATTTATTATAAGTGATATTAGAGCAAGTCATGGAAGCCATAGAACTATAACGTTAATTGATAAAAAAATATTTCGGGGGATCCCAATATTTTACAGCGTAAACAAACCTCTCAAGAATAATACATCATTACATTTTTCAATTGAGATACTTACGATGACTAGGAAATTAATGGCACAAAAAATCTCGTATTCTGGTAAAACAAATATTATAAAAAAAGTTTAACATTCTGAGTATATTTTTATCATTAGTTGAATATCAAAATTTGAACGAGGTGGCAGACAGGATTATTATTTACGAATTTCGTTCCCGTCTTCTTTGTCGTTGCTATAAAAGAACATGTAACAAAATATGGAGAGTACTAGAAACTTCTACAAGGGAATCCTTATATAGGTAAAGACATATTTCTTTTGGCAAATGTTAGGGCAGTCTCATGATATGACAAAATATATCTTTTAATTAAAATACAAATACAATTATATACTATTAATATAGTTATTCGCAGTGCAACAAACCATAGCATTTGCAGCATCTAAAATCTAGATCCAGTTTCGCCTTTTCTGGAATTATATTCCTATTATATTTTTTTCTATCCAATTAAAGTGGTCAGACTCATGTACGGAATTCTTATAATAGATGTTACCGTTGTGAATGCTTAATGGTTATTATTGCTGATTTATAAAACAGGTTCCATTCATCAGATTGTATCCGGTTAAGTCTGAGCGAAAAAAACTACGATACAATGCTAGTTTTTTTTAACTTTAATCATCGATAAATCCAATGGGATGTATCATCTTGTTTTGAAGCCTTGTGTAGATGTAGTGTCTAGGTAGGTCTAGGTTGGTCTAGGTAGGTCTAGGTAGGTGTCTAGGTAGGTCTAGGTAGGTGTCTAGGTAGATCTAGGTAGGTGTAGTGTGTAGGTGTCTAGGTTCGACCTAAACATCCTTATGAATTACAATGTAAAAAAAGTCTTCTTTAAATAAAAAATTTGCCAAATAATATGCACGTGATGATTTTTTTTTTTAATCAAACCAATTCTTATCGTCACGGCTGTAATATGATTTGATTTCTTTTCCCTTATCGCCATAAAACGTACATACGTCAAGTTAATTCTTGTAAATATTTAATACTTCTAGTATCTTCGTTCTAAATAAAAATATTTTTTTTCGTATAAAACTTTAGAATTTTAGGTTGAATCTGAGTCCCAAATATGTGATGTATGTGTATTATTTCATATGAATAATACCTATAATAAAGTATGGCTTTCCACAACTTATAATTTGTACTGTCTATAGTGGGTGTTACAAAAACTGATAATGATCTAAGTCGATACAAAAAATGTATATAAATATATATATATAACGTACTTGTACATACATACGTCATTATGAAATCGTATTACAAAGGCAAATGCTTTGATAACCTGACATTCATTGCAAATCATGCTTTGTTGTACTTAAGAATGTGACGCGTCATTTCATTAATTGAAAACTATGGACATGAAAATTTTAATAATTTGAATGATTCATTGATTATAAGATAAAATGCGACGAAAACCTAAGTCTTTATTTGGGGATGACAAATGTCAATCATTCTGGAACAGTAGTGATTTCTGAAAAAGAGGAATTCACGACAAAAATATTAAACCATATTTTTTATATAAAGATTATAACATGTACCTATGTTTTATTTGCAGAGGAGATTTTCTTTAACAATACGTGACCAGTGAAGTTTACCCATGTTAATATGTTCTATATGTGCTCAGTTTTCATGATAAATAACTGGAAATGCTCCGTATTTAGCGTGACGAATCAAACTTACAGTAAACATACGGTTTGACAAACGACTATGTTATGTATTAACATAATATGAAAAAGTATAAGACTATTTAGACATCACTGATTAATGTTGATTTCCAAAAAGAGGATTGATGTCAGGCAGGCGGCCGGTCGTAAAAACAAATAGCCAAAACTATTCACAATACGCAAGGCAGACCCTGGCTATAGCTGGGAAATTGCCAAGGTAGAAGAAGAAGAAGATAATATGCAAAAGTACGGTAGAATAGAACCATTCTTCATTCAAGTCGGTAAAAAAAGAAACGGAAATTTGGATTCCTTTTTTGTTTTCATTCGTTAGTTTTTATACACACAAAGAAACAAAAGAAGCCATCCTCCTAATGGATCTGAGTCATACTTAAATTATAGACGTATATTTGATAGCCCTAGCATTAAGACTTATTTGTAGACCTAAATAATATGATGCTACTACTAAAATGTTTTGCGATTCAGTACGCGATGCGGATCTTCAATTTATTTAATTATTAACGTGAAATCGTATAGATATGTAAAATTTTAAAGTGTGATAAAACGTTAAAAAAAAATAGCCACGTCTATTGTTAAGTAACGGAAATGTCAAATAAAGTACCTTTAGTAAATCTTAGATATGAAAAATATGTTTTAAAATTTAAAGAACCCTGCCATTTTTTCTATGCTACGGCATAAAAAATACACAGAGTACAAAAATAGATGTAGTCTTAAGATTTAATACATAGTTAGTTAAAATCCTTGAATGTGGTTTTTTTATACTGTACTGTAATGTACAGGTAGGTGAATCATATATGAAACTGTTTGTTTTGTGATATCATTTAATGTTATTTAAACAACAGATGTTATGTTAATTATATTTTATTCTCGTGAAATATTCATGCCAAATGTTTCTGACATATTGTTAATTATGAGTCGTACGTTTATGTATATTATATAATCTTGTACATAGTTATATATGCCGTAAACTGTATTTCCATATTATGCTAAAAAGCTAATAAAGTCAAATATTCTCGGTTATTTTTACATGTAATTTTATTTAATAGTTCAGTTAAAATTTTCTATAGGTTAACTCTAAACCTTGTTGTCAAATAGTTGTTATATAATATGCTTATTTATCTATTTCTTTAAATCGTGGAAACTTAGGAGCAATTAAGATGTGGTCATTAAATATAGATTCCGATGTATCTTATTGGGTCGAATATTACGTCCAATACATATGATAACAATTATAATAAAAATGTATATGATATTAAATTTTTACTAAAATAAATTAAGTTGATTCTTTTAAAAACTTCTGTCGAGTGTTTTTTGTTCACTGTCTGTTATGTAAGGAAAATAATGTTACTCTATAGCCTATATTTATTAACAATGGCGTCTTTTAAACTAATTTTCTATTGTTGGTATAAAAGGTTCGCTAGAAAGATTAATTTGATCTTTCTTATAAATAACTTAAGGATGCTTCTTAAAGAGACATAAGTTCGTTTATGAAATAATTAAATAAAACTATTGTATATTAATTTGGAGTCTGTTGACAGACTAAATAGACATGGGTTCCGTTTTTTTTTTAATTTTGAAATTAGAATTAGCCGATGGACGAAATGGAAACTGCAAGGAGTATAACACAAAAGTATAAAAAAGTAGTAACATTAGTAATAAAAGATTGTTTTATTTCGCGTTGTAATTTATTTTCTTGAATAGAATATTACTTATGTTGCCATCACGACCTAATAAAAGTTTTATCAAAATAATTTAGCACAGATTATCCTTTAAACATAAAAAAAATTGCAATTTCATATAACATTCTTATATTATATATGGTAATAAAAAAGTGAGTACATATTAATGAGATCTAAATTTTCGCGAGTACTCATTTAAATGAAACTAATGTTTTTCGGATTTTACTTCGCGTTTTATTTTTGATTAGAAAACTACATACTCCCGACGTTTCGGCTACTTTTCAGCAACCGTGATCACGGGCAGACGAGTTGTGAGTGTCTGTCAAATAAAACGCGAAGTAAAATCCGAAAAACATTAGTTTCATTTAAATGAGTACATTTTGTTTTATGTTTGCACAGAATTGAATAAAACCATCGCATATAAATGTAACTACATTTAAAAGTTGCATAGCAATTATAACTATCCCACACAATTATAAACACGCCAGCATTGTTTGAGAGAAAAAAATTACAATTCTCTCTTCTTTAAACATAATTGTTACTATTCATTAAACAATATTTAAATCTTTTTTTTTATTATGTCACTGTTAGAATTAATTTACTCTATTTTATGTTAATTCAATTGTTTTATGTAATATTAAGTCTATTGTCTAGTTTTTATTAAATATATATATAAATGAAAATCGTAATTATCAACGCACTTCATCCGACACCGCGTGACAAATCAGTTTGATACATCAAAAAAAAAATCTATAAAAATTGACAGCCGTGACAATATTTTGACAAAATTATTTCGTAATTTGCTTTTTTTTGTTTGTTTCCATTCAAAAAAGTTTATTTTTCAACAAAATCTTATGTCATGAATAACTTTTTAATTCAGCCATTTTGATAATAAATCGTTAATTCTAGAATATTCTGTTGTTTTCTGGTTTGTGATATAGTTCTAAGTTAAATTTAGATATAAAATATTTTCTATGTTTTCTAATTATTCAAGTTACTTCATTATAAGACTTTTTATTATTCATTTATTTTTTACAATTATCATCTTATTTTTACTATAAATTATTACCGTCCTCTAACTTATTTTTATAAGAAATATACTTTTAAGTGCTTTTTAATTTTGTTCAAAGAAAATAAATTATTAATTAACTAAAATAAATATTCTTTAGTTTGATATCAGAACGCGAGGTAAAATAAAATTTGTAACCTGGACATTATTAAGTAGTCAACTGTACAGTGTACCTTAGCTCGAGTTTCCAGCGTCACACTACATACGGAGCGTTAAAAGTATTGACTAATAAATCTCACGTTATAGCAGTCACATAGTAGAATGAGAAACTCAAAACGCTTGGTATGTTAGTCACGAAACAAATTTGTTACTTGTACTAAGCATACTAAAAACAAGTGCGAATGCAAGGAAGTAATATAAAATGACAACAATATACGCACAGCAAGTTAATTTTAACTAAGATACAATAAGATGCAAAATATAGAATATTATTCAATTGCAACATTTAACCTTCCAGTGAACGCAAGGTCGAAAATACCGCGAATACTCATACTTGAAATATGTTGAGAGTAACCTGTCTTAGACATAGAAAATGAAAATTTAAATTTAGAACAAATTAGGTATATTTAAATTTAGAATATAAAAATAGCAATGCGATTGGTCGATATTTATATAGCAGTAAGTTCACGTCGCTTAGCTTTTTTTTTTAATTTATTATAACCAGTGACATTGACAATAATTTTTATACCCTAAAACATAACAACGAAGGCATTGTTAAACGTTTAGAATTTATAATTTAGTTAGATAATAATTAAAAATCATCCATTATTAGATGAAACGGCCTCGCAATAATTGTTTGCAAATAAAACGCTTAAAAAACTATAAATAGAGGGAAAAGATTGTTATAGAAGAATATAATGCCTGGTGACGTATGTATATCATAACTATCCAGCCTTCAGCATCAGCCTTGCTATTGTCAGCTAATTATATAAAATTCTGTTTGTAGTTTGTACGTACCTCTAACACATCACAGGCAAATATGTTAATAAGTCTTAGCTATCGTAACAACCTTGTCTCTATTATAATTTTAAGTGATATTATATTTTGAGAACGGTTTAAGTCTTAACCCTGTTTTTTATAACCAAATGTAATTGTTACGTTCTTTTTGTAATATTTCGATGTTAACTAATTTGCCGTTATGTCATGAATATGAATATATAATATGAATATAGTAATAGTACATTTTTTATAAATTAATATAATCATTTACATTTTTATTTAAATGTTTCAGTAATATTATAAATTAATATATATTTAAAGCTTAATTTGAATGTACATTTTTTATTTGAACTTAAATAATGTAATTCTTGAAATCATGTTTTTTTTATGATGCTATGATATGTAATGATAAGTGGAAAAAATTGTAAGCAAGTTACTGATTATTACAGATTAAAATTTATATCACAATAGTAAATTAAACAAAAACAATAAATAATATGCATAATAAAACATATATTTTTAAATAAATTTCTACGGCATGTAAATTTTCTTATTGTTATCTGTTGAAGACGTTTTTTTTTTAATATTTAAAATACCCCAAACCCTATAATTTTGTCGGAGACATGATGACGTCACTTCCTACATTTCAGTCACAATTGAAATCAAAACATCATTAAAAACAAGAATATTAAATGTCGATACATAACTGTATTTACAGTGATGTTTGTAAACAATATGGCGGAGCAGCAAGCAAATGTATTGCTTGATACACGACCACCTCCTGATCCGATAATGGTATCGTATTAAGAATAACAACTGCAAACACACAATGAACGATTGTGAAAAAAAACTTTGACATACAAATATCACTTAAAGATTTATAGCAGTTGTTAGAATAAAGTGCTTTTATTCTTTACATTATGCGTAATTTTGTTTAATCTGTAAATGTTTCCCGCTATTGTCAAGACAGTACTGTAAAGTTTAATTTCAGAATTAATTTTAAATTTCGAATTTATATCCACAAAAGTCAAGTTAAAACCTATTTTCTGTCGTCGATGAGACATATGTAAATGAGCTAATTTGATTGCAAGGAGGGATGCTAGACGAATAAATTAAAAAAAAAACTGAGTTCGCCTTTGTCATATATTTCGTATTAGTTAAAATATTGTTATTCTCGTACATAATCAAAATTGGTAAAGGAAATATTGAAGATTTTTGTACGTTAAAAAAAAATGATTTCTGAATATAAACTTATTACCGTCGCTTTTAGATAGACGATGTAAATTGTTTTATTGTCACTATTTGTATTGATATATTCGCAGAAATGGCTAATTAATGACAACCGTACGGCTTACGGTTTCTAACAATTGTTAATTATCATTTCGCGGTATCTTTTCGGTAAAAAATTATAAATTAAATTATTGTTTATTTTGCTATAGTGTAATGATTAAATCCCTTCCTAGAGTTGGCGATGTTCACCGCATTTATATTTATATATTTATCAGCTCCTTTACGTGTTTCTACTGTACAGTATGAAATTACTGTGTAAAGTTATATCCAATTTTTATAATACGAGGTTAATGATAATGTGTTGTTTTTATCATATCAATTTCGCAACAGATCCTAAACTTTAAATTCAAATGAAAATCTCCATAATATAGTTCATATTAAAATATTTTCACATTCATCTAGACTGTCTAGATAAGTAAAATCTTTGCTTCAGTATGAATATTAAAAAAAAAAAATACAATTGTAAAACAAACATTTCGAAATTCGAACGACTCACCTATCTCATTTAATCACTTGAAAAATCCATAACTCATACACTGAACATGACAAATTTTACACGGAATTTCTTTAAAACAATGAAATTTCTATATTTATCGTTCATACATTAACGTGGTATACGTGCTGCCGACGCGGTGCTAGCTGACGTTCTAAGACTGAAGACAACGAAAGGCTCGTTCCGTGTTTAAGAATCAAGTTATTAACACTAACTTGATCAACTAAACGGATTTAACGAATACATCTTCCCATATAAATGCTATAGACATATTTTTCAGTATATTTATAACTGTATTTTAGTTGCCATATATTACGGACGGTAACAGAACATACATAAATGTATCAATGAATTAGAATTTCCAATTATGTCAGATTCTATTAAGATAGAGTACTGTTATATACATTGTATAATCTAGTAGGACTTAACATAGATACAAAGGAAACACCATAAAACCGGTTGCAGTTACTTATAAATCGTGGTTAGTAGACAGGTAAACTAACTTATATATAAATATATACATATTTTTTTAATTAATTTAATAGTAAACATCGATGATCCGAAATATACAGCCAATTTGATACAAATTATAATCTATATCTCGTTCTAAAAATGTGAATAATTATCTGTGTTATAACAATTAATACAATAAGTCTACTTAACTGTTTTATGTTAGTTATAATAATATGTAATGTTTACATTTAAATGTAATAAGTACATTTGTATAGAAGGTTACAATAGTGACACCAGATTTTGTTATAAAATCGACTCTGCAATAATTACACAATACAATATAGTGACATCGTATGGTTTATGCAACAAATGTTGAAGATAAGTGTTGACTCGTTTTACATTATGCTAACTCATTAATGACGTATATATATGAAATAAATTAAATTTGAGATTGTAAACAAAAAAGTATTTATATTGCTATAGCAACAATAATTTGAATATGGAACGTACAAAAACTACGAAGAGATTCATTAAAATTTAAATCACATTACATTCGTGTCATGCCTCTGAGATTGATTTCCGCAGTTTCTTTTTTCACATTTTCCAACCTGTTGTTCGTAAAAGAACCTACATGACGTCATTTACGACTCATTTCCTACAACATTCCACGTTTGAAATTCTATGATGTATATTGAAGCTATTTCTCTTCATGTTTTTACATAATTAATTTTGATATTCGTTATTTATTACTTACATATTTTATAATATCAGAAAGGAAAGTTATCTACCTCTGACTGATTCACTCAAGCTTGACTTTATTTTATATCAATTAGATTCCTACGGACTCTTTTATAAACAAAACAGACCAAGTACCGACACTCGTTTAAATATGTAAAATTAAAATTAGCATAGAGGTAAAATAAAACTTAAAAATTGCAGATATAAATTACTATTCTACGTAAGCTATAAATATATTTTCTTATAGTTGTACCTATATAAATTATATCAAATTCATTATTTAAATTAAAATATTGCAGTTAATTTATACATAATAAATTTTAACGGTATAAAATGTTTTTAATTAAAATTAAATAATATATTTAAATAAATGAATATCAATAATAATTTATTGGAATGTTTATATCATGATTATATACCTCCTATTATTGAAAATATGTATAAAATCAAAATTCATTCAATCAGCTACTACATAGTTACGTGAAAATCGTAGAAAAATGCAAGGCCGTGTTCAATTATAAGTAAAGAAAGGTCTTGATAGTAAAATTATTCAACAGAGCATATTTTACAAATGGCGGCTACATAATAACATTTTACCTCTATAGATGGCTGTCAATCACGCGTCAATCACGTGCCGCCTCCACACTACATTTAGTTGTGTACCGAACAGCGATGGAGACGCACGTATCGACTACGCCATATATAGAAACGAATCAAAGCAAAATTGAATTGGAGAAAGAATTTATATACGCATGGAAGTCATACCCGGCTCTGTGGGACCCTAGAAATCAATACTACACTAATAAATATAAGAGATTGGAATATCTGAAGAAGCTTCTGGAAGTATACAAGAAAATCAAACCGGGCGCAACGACGGATGACGTGCGGAAGAAGATTAACATATTTAGAAGCAATTATAAAAGAGAATTGAATAAAATAGAAGAATCTAGAAAACGCGGCTGTAGCGACGTGGTGTACTCGCCGAGGGTGTGGTTTTTTCCATTATTGAATTTCTTGATAGAAACCAAACACTCCATGAAATTGGTAAGAGTTGTTTTGTATTTAATAAATGATTATTTTTCCTAAAACGTTTACAATTACAGTTGATTGTAAGAAAGATTTTTATAATATTTTTTAAATGGTTTTATAAAATTAAATTAAGCTTATCATTCTAGCCACAAAACTCATTCGATTCTGAAGAAGAAGTGCGTGCATCGAGAGAGTTTGAAGATTTCAACGGTACGACAGAAGAAACTAAGACGAACATAACAAATGTAAACGAAAAAAGTAAAATAAAAGAAGAAATATTCGAAGGACACGTCTGCGAGAGCTACGAAAGCATTTCAAAAAGAAGAAGATGTGAAAATCAAGACGTACAAAGCAGTACTTCAGATGCTTGGCCGATGCACGTATATAAATACAATCCCCTAGCCGTAATCTGGTCTGAGAAATTAGAGAGATTGTGTCCTATACAGAAATTATACGCCGAGAAAGCCATAAACGACATCTTGTTCGAAGCCGAACTTGGCAATCTTAACAAGTACTCGGTTCTTATAAATCCACCGACATGTTCTAAACCGCTGACGTAATAAATTTAACAGCTGTAACGTAATTCACAATCGATCAATCAAGCCGTCAATCAATCAATCAACCAGTCAGGCAATCAATCAAGAGTTAAATAACATGACGCAAGCGACCGTTCCGACAGCTTCCATTATTAAAATAGATCACACTGAAGACATTCAAACATTTCATTTAATACTAGTTTTCGCCCGCTTCGTCGCTTATAACAGAATGACGTAACATAACTTATTTTGAATTTTTTTTTGGTTGCTATTTATATAATATTATAGTCAGTATTTATATATTATAGTCAGTGGTTACCCAAAGAATAATGTTTTTATTTTAATAATTACGAAAATATAAAAAACATCCTCTATTACATTTTCTCCATTACCCCTGGGCCCTGTCGTGAACTCACTATGTATGTTAAGATAACTATCTTTATCTTAAAAAAATCAATTAAAAAATATTAATTTACTTACTCTGTAAATACTATCCTTTAAAATATGCCCCGTGGCGTCGTCTGTAAAGGAGTAGAGATATGGTTTTCATTTTTTATTATTTTTTGCGACATCTAGCGGAAGAAATATGAAACTCTATACAACTTTGGTACTCACCTTATCTATGGAATAGTTAGAGGTATTTGTGAAATAGTCTCCAAAAATAAGCGTACGATGGGGGCACATGTACAATATGTACCCTTATACAATTGAAACAGATTGTTCAATGAAATTATCGCATACTCTTGGACATAAACTTAGTTTCTCTACGAAACATGAGTGTGCCCGTGCAATTGAACACGTGAGTTTAGTCAATATAGCAGCTTTTATAGCTTTTTTACTACTTCAACAATATTGACTTAAACAATAAATGGCCATTGACAACTCCTTATTCGTATCAAATCCTCGTAGGCTTTGTATTACTAATACACACATATGATATAATAATAAAAATCTTTATTGATTCTGTTATTTGTGTTTGTCTAAGCATTCAATGCTGTAGGTAAACATCACCTTTAATTGTTTTTATGTCTTTCATATCTTACGAACCCATACTCGATAGTTTCATACAATTTTATACAGTACTAGAAGACCCGGCGAACTTCGTATCGCCCTATAGTAAAGAAATATCAATCACGTTTTTTTATTTACATTTTTGGAGTTTACCTGTAAGCCATAAATCTCCGTGTTTTGAAGTGCGACAGAATGATGGACATATTAGTTAGTTGTCAAATCTAATGTCAAAAAAAACGTTTGTATGGGAAATAGAAAAGGACTGTTTTTATGGTTTTCCCAGTAATTAATCAATTTTTTTTCACCTTTTATACCTTCCCTGAACATCCACGAACATTTTAAGACTAAGATAAGATAAATCCGTTCAGCTGTTCTCGAGTTTTAGCGAGACTAAGGAACAGCAATCCATTTTTATATATATAGAAGAAGATTATGTAGTTAAAAGCTATATATTATTAAATGTCCAATCATTGTCATATAGATTTTTGACCAAGTTCCAACACAATGCCTAGTAACCACACACGATACCTAAATGAAACTAATGACTATGTCTTCTTTTACAATACTGATTAGTAAATTAGTTTTGTGCGTTATCATTTAAACTTTTCTAATAACTATAAACATAATTACCCAAATATTTATTGTGATTACGATGTTTATTTTTTTGAATAACACATCCATTGTTAAAGATTTGTTATGTTAAATGACCTCTTTTAAATTTGTTTTGTTTTCAGGTCTTTAAAAATGTCCGAAGAATTTGATTGTATTAGCAGTTTCTTTGATGGAAATAATGTCACTCTAAGTTCGGATACATTGTCAGTTGCATCGAATTCAGATTATGAGAACACCAGTCAGAATTCTATGAACTCGGAGGCCGACTTGAGTTTATCACAATTAACAATAGAAGAGCCGAAACCGTTAAACATACCGCCTTTTTTCAATCTTACACCTCGCTTAATGCCTGAATCACCTCATTATATAATAGAGGAAGAATTCTCTCTCAACCCCTGGGCGATGTTAGTAGCAACTATATTTCTAACAAAGACGTCAGGAAAAACAGCTAGGCCGTATATAAAAAGTTTCTTCACGGACTATCCTACGCCATATCAAGTGTTAAATGAAACTCCATCGTCATTAGAGAGGTTCTTCGAAAACTTAGGATTAAAAAAACGCGGTAACATGATTTGGAAGCTAAGTTACCAGTTCGTGTCTGGTAAATGGCGGCGTGCTAGCGATCTATGTGGCATCGGGAAGTATGGGGAGGACGCATATAGGATATTTTGCTTAGGTCACACGGATGTCAACCCTGACGACAGATATTTAAAGCTCTATTTAGATTGGCTGCAACATCACACCGAGTTCATAAAAGACAGTGGCGTAACTGACAGCGAGAACCTATTACAAGATCCGGTTCTGAAATATTATAGAATTACATTAAAAAGTAATGTATAGAATATTGTTATAATTATACTGTAATTAATAAAAGGAATAATGTGAAAGTTATTTGTTTGCTGAATTAAATTGTAAGTGAACTAAATCAATATCTTAAATACTATAAAATGTAAATATTAATTGTTTTGAAATAATTGTAATGGAGTTTTTATTAGTCCTGTTATTTTATAATATAAGTATTTAAAATATAAAAAAAAAACTTTGAAAATCGAACTTATTTGAAAATTAAGGGTGGGTGGCTTTTGACGTACATATAATAATAATTTATAAATTATTTACATAACTCTTGTATTCTTTAAAATATAAAGTTATTAGTACTGTAAGTTATACTACCATTAAAGGACTTAAAACGTAATGTACATATAGGTATGTAAAATTAAATAATCAGTGATTGTCTAAAATTAGAATTCAGCAATTGCTTTTATTGTTGTTAAGTCATTTAATTTTAATAATAATTTTGACAGAATTGCTCAATCGTTTTTAAAATATAGATTATAAAAAAGAACTGTAATTATTGCATAATAATTTGAAAATTGAAAGTAACTTCAGATCGTAACAAAAGGGTTGCCATCGTTTATAGCAATTTGTGGAGGTGATATGTGTTGCTATACGATAATTTTATAACCATTTAATTATTAAAAAAATATCAATAGAAAATAATTAAGTAAGTAGATAAGCATCATAATAATTAGTATTCGATGTACAATAATTTTTTTTTACTCTATTAATGGCCATATGCAACGATGAATATTATATAATTAAAGAGACAAAACATTAAAAATGTAAATCAAAATAAATTAATTTATCAGTAAGAGATAAATTAATTTTTAAAAAATTTATTCTTTACTCTAAAAAATGTGCTGTTATTATTTGTAAATTTAATTATAATTTTTTTAATTGAAAATGTAACCATTCATTTTATTTTCATTAAAGAAAATATATCTTTTAAAGTGTTTTTTATTCCTTCATTTTATAATGAGTAATGAACCAACAGAAAAGCGAGCAAATATTTAAACGGAAAGCACTTAAACGAAATATACTTTACATTAAATAAGCAGAAATAATCGAGCCGCCTTTATATTAGAAATATCAATAGTGTTTTCTTGAATATTAATAATTTTCTATCAGGCACTATCGTGTTTTTTCTTTTCTTTATCCCACTTTATTAATGAAAAATTTATACTTACAATATATATTTTAAGTTAGAGATAAATTTTTCATATATATTACGTAATTTTACAAGATTAAAATATGTTTGTTAACAAATTTTATATTGAACTCATGAGCAAAAGGCTCTTTAAAAGGCGTCAACCATTTTAAGAAGGAAATTTAACTAAATAACCGTGAATAATTTCCCGTTAACTTATTATCTTTACATATTTTATTTATATAATGATATTTTTTAGTTTCAGAATGATTAATCATCATTTTTCCCCATTTTACTTCTAAATAAAATTTCCTACTCTTTTAGGCCTAAAAACATTGATACGAGTTATTATTCTCACCCTCTCGCTGTTTCATTATAGATTACAAAAATAAAATAAATTCGCTATCGCAATACATATTTCGTAAGATTGTATAACTATTTATTAACATACAGTGAAATAAAACCTTGTTCCTTAGTATAACTAGTTTATTTTAATTTACGAGCTTCAAGTTATATTCGCGATCTTTCAAAATTTCGCGCCATCAGCATAAATAAATAAACCAATAAGGCGCTCCTAGTAGTGCCAACATACAGTAAATTGCCGGAGTGATTGCATGCCGCATTGTTGGCAGCAGTGTCGACTGTTGCAAATGGTGGATTGCGTTACTTTTTCTCGTGCTCCGTCTAAAATATTTACGTAAAATAGTGTTAATTTTGTGGTGCAGTGTTTCTGACTCTCAGAAACATGTCGGAAACACTGCCGAATAACAAAAAACAAGTTCCAAGGCAACTGGTGAGTGTTTATTGTTACATTTTTACGTATTTAGTCCCGGGTGACGCCATGGTGGCTTTATCTGGGATCACGTAAACATGAAATGGTGCATCGCTGCATCGTGTATCGATTTATGTAACTTATAGAAAAGTGTTAGAAAATGTATTTTAGCTAATAATGTATAATAAAATTATAATCAGTGAGGGTCATCGGACTTGATTTTTTGTCACGCCGCGAGCAAGTTTTAAACGCGGCGGCCGTATGCATTCGCGCATGCGAGAAGGTGTCAAAATCTATAATAAATTCGCTTTCGAAGATCGCAGCATTGCGATGTAGCGACGTTGACAATGAACGCCGCGTAAATTGCGCACAGCAGCAACGTCGTTATCGGGGCATACCTTGTGGGCATCTGGTAGGGACGAAGGCGTTATCCTCCCGCGACTGCGGAGGGCAGGGTGCCTGGGGCGTGCGCCCGACCACACGTCGAGACCGCTCGTAATCTAGTTTATTACTTAAATATCTTCCAACAAACAATTATACGGCGATGGCAAGACGAACGTCCAAAACATTGTTATGTATCCAACACAATTAATTTACTATATGAATATCACCAGGCTTAAACTTGCCATCTACAAGTAAACAAAAACGAAAATAACACAAAACTTGTTGTTAGGTATGAGATATATTTGAAACAAAGAACTAGCCTTGAATATCTGAAACAACCTATGTATGAAACAAAGTGATAAAAGCACTTAACAGTTAAGCAAACTGTAAAACATGTAATATTATATAAGATTATCATGAAGTTATATATATTAATACATTTTCAAAAGAAGATATATAAATTAAAAAGTATGGATAAAATTTACCTCACACCAATTATCTCTTGACAATCCGAGCAATGGTATTCAAATATGGTAACATCGTTTAAAACTGGTCAAGGTATTATTTATAATTACAATAATAATATATACATATCAAAATATTGATATTTGTAGAGATGAGTTTTGTTATGTATAATGAATAGAAGTTAAACTAATTAACTTATAAAACCTCCTTGGCTCGTGAAAATATCATATTTTCTATGATAGGTATAGTATTGAGACAGATATATCAAAATTCAGTCAAATCATATATCAATAAAAAAGTAATCAAATGAAATGTATATAAAAAGAAAAATGATTAATAAAATGAAAATAGTTTTTTTAGAGTTAAAAATATTGAATATACGGATTATAGTTTGACTTCAAGAAAATTAATGATATATACTATTTATTAATAATTTTTATTCTATTCAATTGCTTTAAATACTCACCTCCAAAGAATAATAAGGTATTGATTAAATTATATTAGAATCTGCATTATCATGAAAAAGAAATCTCTGGAATTCAAATTCATGTAAAGCAAAAATTTTGATAAAATATTTCATAAAATAATCTGTTAAAAGTCTCAATAAAGTTTATTTGTAATAAAATGATAAATAAAAATGTATAAATATAAGTAAATAAATAGGACATAAATTTAACATATTACCAGAAATCAAAGGTACCGAATAAAAACTATTTGAAAATGTTCACAGTACATATTTTATCATATTATTCATCCTATTAGTGAAAACAAAAATCTAAACTTGTTTGAGGTAGTATCCTCTGACAATATTTTGTCCCACAGACTTTTATCTATGGTAAAGTTAAATATTATGTGTCCCTAAATCGACCCGTAATGTTTGCACCCCACGCCATTGTACACATGCCCATCATACATGAAATATTATGTAAGAAACCCCATAAAAAACTTATAAATAATATGTCGATTGTAATAAGTATCGCCACTGAATTTATCTTTAAAAGCAGTAACAGCATTGTACGTAACTTTCGCCTTCCGCATTGATATCGTATCCACATATACAGTTTCAGTGTGTAATATTCACTAATATAGAACAGCTGATCGGGACCTCCCCAGAGAAATGACAAATGTTGCTTAACTAATATAAAGACATGTGTTGTTAATGTTTAAATCGAAAAGCGATATCTTTATACGCAGTTTTAATAATTTGGATTGGCCAATTTTTTGTAATTTTCACTCTATCATTTGTCTTTACTAGCTTAATTTAATAAATTAAATACCCTTCACGATATTTATGCAAAAATTTCAGGACGATCGGTTGCTTAGTTAAAACTTAAAGGCGTTACAAATTCACACTGGCGACTATAATGTATTAGTTTAATACTGTTCTGACTCCCGGTTAGTCGATAGGGTTGCTATAATTAGGTTCAAACTCTGTAGTCAAGGACTAATTCGTTTCAGTTAATTATTCTATGTTAAAGAATATTCATTTTTTATATAATGAAAACCCTAGAGTCCAAGCGACACAAAAATAAACATGAAAATAGTGAAGCTTTATGTAATCCAATGTTATGTAACGTAAAAATTTGCCACATCTGCTCTGTTCTGGGTTTTCGTTTCAAATATATATATATAAAAATTTTGGTAGTAAATTCATCTATTGTTAAATATTATCTTGCCAACTAGACCTAGAATTGAAGTGTGCATCTAAAATGTTTACCGGTTTTATTGTGAAGGCTAACATAGTATTATATCAGCTATATATATAGAACAGTAAGTAAAGTTAGTATAAATTGTTACAGAGAGAAAGGAAACAGCGTAAGCTCTATTCAGATGAGTGGGCGCTGGGTGACGATGAGGCGGAGGGCGGACGGGGCTTCTCTCTCGCTGACAAGTTGGAGAGTCCGCGCTTCGAACATGCTGGGGCTGTGCTGGAGATGAACGGTGCTGACCTCACAGTGGCATACCTCCAGAAACACGGCTTCACAACACCACTACTATTCAAAGAAAAACTTGGGTTGGGCTTAAGGTGAGTTTGTTTTTAATCCCCCACTATCTTCGTCTTTTCAATCGCCCGTCAATATTCGTTAAGCCAATGAAATGGAAAAGAATAAAACATATTTTTCATAACAAACTACGTTATATTTTGTTAAATAAAGTAAATTAGGTTTTATCTTAATACCAATATATTGAGATAACATCGTGTTAAACGTTTTACTAAACCACGCAGATTAAATTTATTAGTTAGGAATTTGTACCAAACGTTTCAGTGAATTGCAGTATTTATTCAGAATTATTGAAGCATTCATGTTGTAAAGGGATTCATTGATGATTAAACTATTATTGAGTATTACCGGGTATAATCTCTGCAAATGTTAGAGAGCATATTTAGCTTTGAACGAAATATTCGTATTAAATCGTATCGGAATTTGTGGTATAAAATGGAAATTAGAAATTCAGTGTCATACATTCAGTTAAGCAACGAATTTTAATCATATTATAATATTTTAGACCATATATTTTTGATCGTTGTTTTATAATCGAGATATGAGTTTTTATTCTAACAAAGCGGAACGCTTTAAATAAATGTCAGCTTTGTAGGTGACTTTAAAAAAAAAACAAGAATGTTTTCAGACCTGGAAGTTTATAGGTATTGGACATTGGTGGTGCTATGAAAAACGTTAAACGTCAACTGTCAAACGACTTCCTATGTTTGTTTTTTTTTGACGCTGGCAAATGTTCCACAAATTCAGTGTGAATATTGCCATAGCAAAAAGTAAAAAGAATAAATATTGGTTTTTACGACGCCATCGAAAACATGAAAAAATCGGAATGACGACGTGCTGTCATATTGTGAGATTGTTATTTTGGTTTTAAAGTAAGAATAATGATTTACATAAAGTTGTCAAAAGAAGAGTTAAATTTGCATTTTATAAATATGCAAAAGGCTGTATTTTTAGGGAGATGCTGTGTGTGTATGTTTGTGTGCATGTCAGTTTGTGAAAACGTAGTTCACAAACGGATCGACCGTCTTTGATGCGGTTTTATTAATTTGAAAGCCAGTTTGTTCCTGTACATATTTCATAGCCATGTTTGTAAAAGTCCATCCAAAAGTTGAGGATATTCAAAATATATATTGTAATATTAATATCATTTCTCTTCCAACACGATGAGGCATTGTTGGCGTATAATTACTCCATTAAGTGCTCCAGGCGTGCCATTATAGTTGTTAAACGACAATTAATACGCCGAGCTTTTAATTTAATAAAATTTTGTGTTGCAAAATGTTGAGTAACATTTTATAGAAGCGATCATCGGTTTCAACTTCGGAGAAATTTCCTGCATGCTGAATTTATATTTGAAACAGATCGTTTGTGAATATAGGATTTACAGTTTAGGTGCGGAAATTCCTATTAAATAATTTCACGCTAGAGCGAATAGAAATATAAAGCTCACTCAAAAATCATAAACGATTTTTTCGATCAAATTAAAAGTTATTCTAAAAAGTATTAAAAGCGTATATGAAAATATTGGTTAAAAAACCGTTTTATTTGAACATTCGATGAAAGTTTTAATAAAAATTATTTATTATTTCAACAGTAACTGACATGCGTGGGTTTTTATATTGAATAGCATCAGTAAATATGTGCAGGGTAAAATTAATATGAAGAAATATTATAAAAGTCGTATTTAATTTTTGAATTATTATTTCCAGTTAAAATGAAAATTCATTTCATTTCCAAATTAAGTAATGTTAATAAAATGTATACTAACATATTTATTTAATTCTCAGCAAGGAATAAATAAGCTTTATTTTCGATATGGCTACCTCTGGCTTTTAAACATACCTTTAATCTCTTTGGCCACGAATACATGTTAATTAACGCAATTTTCACAAAGGAAATTTCGCTACTATTTGTATTTATTCCAGATATTTTTTAAGAGATACAATGTATTGTTGTCGTTTATATCAGTACGTGTCCTCTAAAACTGACTATAATTAGAAGTTTAAAGGGTCGAAGCCTGGTGTAGTGAAGGCCAGTCTTAAGTTTAAGTCTGAAACTTTGATTCGGAGCCCGTCTTGGGTATTCGTGTCTTGAGCAGATGTAGAGTCCTGTTGGAAAGTCATCGGTATGTTTTTAAAAAGCCTATTGCTAAGATTATTATTTCACAACATGGTCCAGGACCGTATCCTAATAGGTTTATCTGAAGTTTTCATTAGTTTTTCACGAAAATATAGGTTTGTGACCTCTTGATAAGACGCGCCCTATAAAACCATCACTCACGCAGGATGTAGACCTTTTTCTTCTACCATTCGAGCACCTTTAGAACTGTGATTATACACTTTATCATTTTGCTTAGTGTTATTCAATCGTGGAAAATTTCTTTCATCTGAAAGAGGATATTTCTGTACCTTTCACCTACGTATCACGACGGAAGGCGTTTTGATCGATCCACACTGTTTAATAATAAAGATTGATTTAGGGCATGTCCTGTATACCGACGATAGGCACCGAGCTTCAGATCATGTTTTATATTACACCACAGAGTTATAGGGAGAATCTTCATTTTTCGCGATAAGATGTTTTGTTTCCTAATGCTGGATTTAACTGCAGTAACAGACTTATTAGTTTTAACAGCACGAAGCTGCCCCTAACTTTTCTGGTCTTTGAAAGACGAAGTGTTGTATCTGTTCATAATTCAGGATGGCTGATCACTGCAATCCTATTTTATTTACACCCCATTCTATAACGTTATTTGATAAAAAATACAAGAAATTCCAAATACAACTTAATTAAATGGTTAAAAATACAACAAAAAAAAATTGTTTATGTACCAGCATTTATGGCCAGACTAGTTTTTTAAATACATAACTTTTCGACGAGAATATTGTATCAGTTATAGAAATTTGTATGTACGAGATTCGATTTCTTTGTTTTATTGTATTAAAGACAAGTGTGCCTTCGAATATATTAATAACATCCATCAATTGTTCACTTGTGTCAGCTTAAGACGAAACAGGAAGACGTGGAGGGAGTTTATTTGTGATAAATGTCAGCCAATTATTCAGTTTAGAATTATATACGATAATGATCGGTATATTAATATTAAAAATGTACGTTCTTAAGTTCATGTTATACTTGTCGTCAGCCTATCAGAAAGCTCACTGCTGAGCAAGGCCTCTTTCTCACATGGAGAAGGTTTGAGCATTAATCACCACGCTTGCTCAAGACGGGTTGGTGATTTCTAACTTATAATTGTGAAACTATAAGTTCAGGTTTCCTCACGATGTTTTCCTTCACCGTATGTCAGTGATGTCTTAATACTCTCAGAAAGTACATATGACTCCGAAAAATCACATTGGTACTTGCCAGGTTTGAACCCGCGCCCTCGGCAACGAAAGGCGGGCCCTTTAACCACTAGGCCACCACCATGTTATACTTGTTTATGTTTTATTTAGTATAAGTTGGATATCTCCAGTTAGTTGGTTTCGTTTAACGAATGAACTAGAAGTGACAAGCTTTCGTTGGTTATAAAACTCATACAAGGGTACGTTACTGTAAAACAAATATTTATCGAATCTTTCACGTTTCGTTGCGTGTAAAGGTCATGTCTTTGGATATTGAGCATGTTCAGGGTCTCAATATATGTATATATATACACACACACACATATGCGTATATGTCTGTATATGGTATACAGGGTGACTGGTGAATTACTATCGATATTTGAGGACGTGATATTTGACGATCATATATGACGAAATAAAAATTAATATAACATAAATATTAATAAACTTCTAAGTAAAGTTAACCAAAAGTTACGTAATTAATTACACATCGTATGAACACCCTACAGATTAGGTATACACATTACACACACACACATACGCGGCGGCGGCGTGTTGTTGTATCAGCACGCCGCCGCACGCGTCCACACTTGGAACACTTGGAACGTGTACACACTTTATTTATTTTTACGGAAATTTGGTCAAAAATTAAGTACCTATTTTTTTTACATAATTCGAATGAGAATCATGTACCGAGTATGCTCCTTAAATATTGATAGTAATTCACCAGTCACCCTGTATATGTAAAGTAATTTAAACCATTAATTTTATTCGTATTTTTTTCTAGTAATCACATGGCTAAATCCATAAATCAAGTACAAAAATTCATGTATGTATTTATATTTTTTATAAAGCAATTAATTTCAATAGTTTTTGAGTGTGAGGATAATCTTAAGCATAATATACAATCGTATTAAAATAAAAAAGAACATAAGAAATGGTGCAACTCTGTTATAAATTACAGTTCTTAATTCGTTTGAAAACCTAAACTGTTATCGTTATTTATTTTCCATATTCACAATTAAAATTCATTTAAATAAATGTTTTTTCTAATTTTCAATCAACGGTTCTTTCCGTTCGTTAGCTTCATTCACATATACAATATGTTTTATTTCTATTTTCATAGCAAATATTTTTGTTTGTAAAACACTTGTATTCAAACAGTTTGTTGATTTTATTTTCATGAAAACCGAATGAATGGATTTTCGAATTCACGTCTAGTTTTTCGATTTTCACGTTCGGTATGTTCGTGACTGTTGTATAAAAAAAGATATTTTTTTTATCATTTTTCACTTAAATCACTCGATTGTACGGTACTATATACATTTTTTCTAACCGTTCACCGGAATTCAAACAGTCTTTTGTTAAAAACATAAAATGTAGAATTCTATGTCATTATTATTATATCATTTGCTGATATCGTCGTCTTATCAATCAGAACGAACTAGCTCAGGCCCTTTTTATTCCGTGTTGGCTGTGTCATAAAATAAATAGATTAATATTTTTCAATACCGCCTGTTTGTCTATTCATTAATAAATGGTTTTCAATTGCAATAACTGGCCACGAGAGATTTAATTATGATGATTGCGGAGTCTAAAGGAACACTTTGTTATTATTAAAATTCCCGGGAAAGGGCTGTATCGAGGCGATAACTATTTTTCCTGTCTGTACAATATAATAAATAGTTCTTTTTTTCTATGAGATTCATATTTTTTTATTATTAAGTTCTTTTATTCATTTGTCATTACAGTTTCTATCCTCTCGGTGCTTTGATATTTTTTTAGTAAAAATTCACTAATCCTTTGTGATAGGATTTTCTACAAACGTGACGTATGATATATAAAATGTTGATATGATAAAATGCATCTCACATGCTCTCGCTGCTCTAAAAATTCTCTATAATCTAGTTAAATCCCCATCAATAGCAATTTACGTTACACAATTTTCCCCTGACAAAGAGTAATGGACAAAGCCGGACACACAGACAGAGAGGAAAAAAGTTTGTTAATATCTATATGTAATTTAAGTGAATATATGTACTTATAAGACCATTATATACTTACATTTATTAAAGTGATTTTCAAGGTACAAAAATTTCATTATCGTGAATATTGAATAAAACAAAAAACTGTAATTATAAAATAATTTCGTTGAAATTAAAATCAGTAACGCGCTTCAATGACAAGAGTAAAAGCTGAGTGGATCGATGAATTTTTTTACAGTTTGTATGACTTTTGAAGCTCGGAAGTATGAATAGCTGCATATATGTAGTGAATGTAAATATAAATTAGGGTGCCAATTGATTGGATTACAGCAAGCGTGGCTGGGAGATGAGGATATATTCGATACTAGAAGACCTGGCGAACTTCGTATCGCCCTATAAAAATCAAGAAATATCTATTACGTTTTTTTATTTATATTTTTGGAGTTTACCTGTAAGCCATAAATCTCCATGTTTTGAAGTGCGACAGAATGATTGACATATTAGTTAGTTGTCAAATCTAATGTAAAAAAAAAAACGTTTGTATGGGAAATAGAAAAGGGCTGTTTTTATGGTTTTCCTAGTAATGAATCAATTTTTTTCAGCTTTTATACCTTCCCTGAACCTCCACAAACATTTCAAGACTATGATAAGATAAATCCGTTCAGTCGTTCTCGAGTTTTAGCGAGACTAAGGAACAGCAATCCATTTTTATATATAGAAGATTATAAATCATAACTTATTGATTGTAATTAAATTCCAGATTAAAGTCATATGATCAAAATATTGAATAGCAATATTTTTTATTATTATTCGAAATTATTCATATTCGTATGAAAAGTCGACTATGTAATATTACCATTCCGACCTTACTCCTAAATCATGTTACTCAGTTCGCAGGCTGTGTGCATCGGAGCCTTTTCCAGGAACCGGCTGGTACGGATACAGCCAGATTCAATTATAGGTAGTCTATAGACGCAGGAAATATATGATACGTACAGAGTGATGGAAAACTTGGTATCTACATAACGATATAGCTTCCACGGAATATTTAAATTCAAACGTTTTATTGAATGTGCGAGTATCGTTTGACTTTATTGCTTTTTGCTTATCAATAAAGCATGTGTCTCTCGGAAGTCGTGTCGCAGGAAATGTAATAAGTTCATATTCTCTACGATAAATCTCTGTGGATTTCCATGAAATCTTGTATGTTTTTATTAATTTTGAAATTTTCTTAGTTTCTTTTCTTTCTTCACACTTGCAATGCAGCTGTATTCAGATTGGAATTATAGATAATAAAGAATACTAGAATTAAAATCGTCTAGTGTATTCCTTTTAAAGATTATATTATATAACAAATATAACAGAATATAAGTATTACGTCTGAAACTGAGATCGATCTGTAGGTAACTGAGTGCATTGTTTGTCTCCAAGCATGAACGATACCATTAAACTCCTACCAAGAGTTTGCATTATCAAATTAAACACGAAAATTTTATAGTCAGTATATCATTACTAATTACATTGATACTTGTGTTAAGATTTATTAAAGAAGAAGTGGACTATGTCTGTGCTTATGTTGTTACAAACTTTGGTAAGCACATAGATTGATAAAGATCCGCGAAGATATTGTGTTTGTTGAACTCATCATTTGTCAGTACTGTTTATGTCCCTTTAACCATCGCGTGATCGAAAGCACTTTTAAAATTATAATTGAATCGTAAATAATAATAATAATATACAAGTAATAAAAAGAATAATAAAACTCTTATCTGATGTTAAATAAGTTAAAACAATCCCAGCGATGTAATTGCATCAAAGCGGTTGCTGAATGTATTCTAAAACATTATTTTCATCGTCTAACATAGAGAAATGCATTTTTATTCAGATTCAAGTTTCACCTCTCGTAAGGATTAAGTTTTATTTTTATCTTTTTTTTTGGTTCAGCGCTCGCAGTATAGGAGAGCTTTAAAATAGCGAATGTTTTTCAGTTCACTATGATCGTCGGATATGACTATTAAACTTTTAACATTTTAGCCTTTTGGCAACGGAACTCGTTGAGCATATTTTTTGATTGGTTTTTCATCGGATAAAGTTGTTAATAAAACTGAAATCTCGGTGTAATATAATTTCAAAATGAATGGTGTAGCAAAATACTTTAACGGACACAGACTGACAACATTTCAGCTAACGGCTTTGTGTTTGTAACAATCTAGTTCTAGACTATTCTACGACTTTATACGTTACTTCGTTGAATTGTTAGGACTTAGGACTTAATCATTCTTTGGCTCCTTATACAGGGTGACTGGTGAATTACTATCAATATTTAAGGAGAATACTCGGTACATGATTCTCATTCAAATTAAGTAAAAAAAATAGGTACTTAATTTTTGACCAAATTTTTATGTGATTGTCCTACTTTTGATATTTATAATTTTATATCAAAGGATTTGTTTTGATCAAAATTTTATGGTGAAGTTCTGCGAAACAATATGACAAAGAGAAAAATATTAATATCTGAAATTTAATGCGTACGTATTGTATATAAAAAAAATATATATATTTTTTTGTATTTTTTATAGGGATAGTATGAAGTTGCAACGTGACTATATTTATAGAGGTGGCTTAGGAATAGTTTTTTGCTAGATATAAGTGCAATGTGTTTAGCAGGTGCATGCAGTATGAACGGACACACCGGTTGATAACGGACGACATACATAATATGACTTTCGCTTGTCTGGATCTTAATTGGATGATGCTCTCTGTTAGATATAAAGCTTAGTACAAGACGTTCGACCGATTTTTATAGCGAATGGTTGTGTGTTTGTAAAGTGCGTTTCGCAATGACTGAAGTATTATTATTATAATTTTATTTTATTGTTTGAAATATTTTTATCAATACGTTATTTTATTTCCTATAATTTTATTTTTATTCCCATTGTTATTTTATTGTGATATGACCTTTTGTCATGTGCGCATAAATACTACTGGCTGTACTTTAAATATATATATTTTTTATTCAGTATAAAATATCGAATATACAAATAATTGTCGTCGACATATCCGACATGCTACTGACTATACTCACAATTGTTAAGGTTTTTGTTTTGCAAGTTCTGTACGGTTTTATTTGAAAAATGAAAATTTTATTTCATACATCAACATGTTATCATAGATAGTTGATAGTTTATTAATATAATCATGATCATTATAAAAAATATATTACAACTAAGCACGCAAAGGTCAGATGATGTTTAACAATGTACCAGGTGTACCCCAAAGCTCTGACTATAGGCTCAAAGGATTCTATTAATATTCAAGTGTTTGTACCTACATTGTTGGAACAGGTTCCTAACACCGTGAAATTTCATAAATATTAAGTGATTAGTAACGGCTAGGTTTAATGTTACATACGTTATGATCCTAGATTACTAGTTACTGCCTGCGGCTTGATCTGTTCACGCACGTAATGCATTCATTCGTACTATCAGTATGGGATGAAGTTTTAGAAGTTAAATACATGATGCGTTTTTATATTTTTGTTTCTAGAACATTTCATACGAAGTATTATCCTATATTTTTCTATATAAAAAATACACGTATAATTCTGTTTCAACTAGAGATTTAAAATTTTCATATTTTTATTTAACTTAACTTTTTCCCTTTTAGACAGAGCAATCGATACGGCGAAGGTTTGATATAGATATATTATGAATATTTGATATATTACACTCGAAATAGATTTGTTGAGTGTATGCAGCAGCGTCGAAATGTATTTTAAAATACATGAATTAAGCAATGAATTTTTAATCAATCTCTAACTTCTGTAGGACACTCGACAGACAGCGAATGTAGAACAAACCCCACGGTGCGGATTAAAATGAACGGATCTGAAATTTACAGGCTTTATATTTTTCATTCGAAAGTACTCAACGTCTAGTATCATAGATTAATTCTGTGAATCCGATTCCATTCGAACTGTAATTAATTTGAACTGGCGTTTGTTTGATCGGATTATGCGTCCTATACTAAAAACGAAAATTACGATCGATGTTATGAAACAGAATTGAATACGTGCTCCCTCTACGAACCCTAAGGGACGACTGGCGGTTAGAGGTCTTTGTAAGAAAATCGTTTCGGTACTAATAAAAAAAATCCAGCGACATCAACTCATATAACACGAATGTTTTGTAATAAAATATTAAACATTATTTGTAGTTATGACTACATCCGGTGTTATTTTTTTTGTATGTGTATGTTATTAAATTGTTTTGTATTCGACTTCCTTTGTCTACAGAGTGCCAACCAGTAACTTCACAGTCAACGACGTGCGCATGTGCGTCGGCTCTAGGCGGCTTCTAGATGTCATGGATGTTAATACGCAGAAAAATATTGAAATGACAATGAAGGTAACTTAACAAACGAAGTTAGAATACCTACAGGCGATACTTATGATGCTATTTATATTATAACATAGATGATAAAACATTTAAATAGTAACGTAGTAAAATATAGTTCGAGTTAATATTGAAAATGTTGTTTGAAACTCTTAAAGATGAAACTTTTATTGTTGTTTTATTATGACGTAGTTTCTGATGAATTACATTACCTATATAAACTGAGTTTGTTAATCTGAACTGATATATTAAATATTTCTATAATATTTTCACGTGAAACTATGAAGTGACTTAAAAATGACGTAAAAATTACAATATTTTTTTACTATTAATTTTATTATAAAAATCGAGGATTAATAACTAAACCGAACTACTAAACACAAATAAATTATATATATAATACGTTATAAAACAAAGTAGTAAGTTAAAAGCATGTATTACAAGAATTCATATAAGGAATTTTACTAGCGACATGTAAAATTCAAAAGAGCTCGCCATACGCGTGTACATATTCAAAAGCCTTTCAAAGTGTAATGAGCAACCCGAGCGTGTGGTATTTCAGTAAAAATATTAAACGTACCTACAGTTTGAAACTATGTTAAGTTTTGTGTCAAAGTAGAACGTTTAAAGAGTATGAAATGTAAAATTATTATATATATGAGATTATATGTGTAAATATGTGATAATAATATGTTATATGAAGGATTGGCAGCGTTACTATGACGACGAGAACAAGGAGAGGCTGTTGAATGTGATCTCGTTGGAGTTCTCACACACACGTCTAGAGAACTACGTGCAGGCGCCGCGTATTGTGAGACTTATTGACTGGGTGGATACTGTATGGCCGAGACATTTGAAAGATCAACAGGTTACTATGGAAATTGATAATATTATAACATATTTGATATGCGATAAACCTGAGATAATAGTTTAAGCGCAACGGCGATGCGATGGCAAGTTCTCTAGAGCATTTCACTTGTATACATGAACTTGTATTATTTATAATGTGTTATTGTGTTTAAACTTTAAAGATATACATATAATTGTTCTTGTATACTTACGATAAGTCTAATGTATTGCTCAGCTAGTGATTTCATTGCTGCAAGCGTTTTATGAATGTACTCTTGCCATGCATGCCATGCGCATACACATGCTAACGATCATTATAAATATGTTTGTACATTACAGACTGAATCAACGAACGCGTTGGATGAAATGATGTATCCGAAGGTCCAGAAGTATTGTCTCATGTCCGTGAAAGGCTGCTACACGGATTTCCACATCGATTTCGGCGGTACGTCAGTCTGGTACCACATACTGAGAGGTAATTACTTATATTCATATACCTTACAGAAAAAAAACTCTTTTAATATGCTATATTCTTTAATAACTTCTATAAATATTTCTATATGACCAGGAGCAAAAGTATTCTGGCTCATTCCGCCCACTGAAAAGAATCTCCAGTTGTACGAGAAGTGGGTGTTATCCGGGAAGCAATCTGACGTGTTCTTCGGTGACACGGTCGAGAAATGTATCAGAGTTCATGTGAGTTATGAAACATATACGCTACTTTTATAATATACCCAAAAAAAAACTACTTTGAATATTTAACAATATATATAAATACTTAAGTGAGTAAAAATAACAAACGTATGAAATTCATATTAATGTTTTCTTTGTTATATATGAATACTTTTCTTAGTTACAAGCCGGCTACACATTCTTCATACCGACCGGTTGGATACACGCTGTGTACACACCGAGTGATTCACTAGTCTTCGGAGGCAACTTCTTACATCAGTTCGGTATTGAGAAGCAGTTGAAGATAGCTCAAGTTGAAGATGTCACTAAGGTAATTTGTTGATATTAATTAAACATTAAGCTAAGACGAATATCAAGCTTTGCGGTGTCGTATAAGAGCGTTGCTGAGCGGCGAATATATGTATGTAATTGTATTACGTTTGTGTTTGAGAACCTATTTTCTTCTAAGATTTGATGTAATTTTGTATGCAATCCCCAGGTGCCTCAGAAGTTTCGTTATCCGTTTTTCACTGAGATGCTGTGGTATGTACTGGACCGGTACGTGAGCGCGCTTTTGGGGCGGTCGCACCTAGCTCAAGAGGGACAGCCCTCGCCCACGACGCCCACAACGCCCACGCCGCCCGCGCCGCCCAAGGAACATGTCCACCTCACGCAAAACGAACTTCACGGACTCAAAGTACGATCTAAATCAACACAATAGCATCACCGATTTAAAAATAATCCAGTATATTATACACATACACATTAAATTTTGATTATAATATTTCATAAAAAATTACCATACTAAAATTATGTTTAATTGGTTTGAGTTTAATCATGTCATTTACAAATGTTTAAAATTCCTTAAGAAAGACCAGTATTATCATACAATAATGAAGTTATGTCAATATTATTGTAGGACAGAGTGAACAAGCTATAAGGAAATTATTATTCGACTTAATCTTTATCTTATATCTTTAAATGAGCAATTCTTTAAAACGATTTTTAGTAAATTTAGTATATAGAGGGTTTCGGGGCGATAACTCGATCTAGCTAGAATAATTTTTAGAAAATGTCATTTTATGAAAAAAAGGAGGCATTTCAAATATGACCTATCCTGACACCTTTTGGCGAATAATACTACTTTTTGCTCATCGCTTTTACTAAATGCTTTAAAGACACAACAGCAGATGGCGTTGTTAAGTAATATTAAGTCGATGAGTGTTTGTTTTGAAGTTAGACGAAGAAATTAATTGTTGATTTATATCGTTTTGTGTCTTCTTAACGTGTTCACTTAAAATGCCTAAACGAAATTTAAAAAAAACACAAAATAAATACTAATAATTCCTAAATACCGAGCAAAGCTCGGTAACCAGATGTTTCCATATAAATTACGATTTTTGTGAACTATCCAAGCATTATATTGGTAATAAATTTTTTGATACATTATAAAAAACAATTGTTAAACATGTCACTTTCATAAAAAAATTGTTAAAGAAACTAACAATTCTGAGAAATATAAGTATAACACGTCTTGAGCATTGCGTCGACTAACAGTGACTATACTATTTTTAATGTTTTTTTTAAATAAAAAACATTTGGATTTCGATTGGTAATATTTCTTTTAGCATGTATGGATGCTTTATTATTGCAGATTAACGGGAACGCCCTCTGTCAGTACATACAACATACTGTATACAGTAATACCCCGCTTAACGCGACCCGTTGTGCGCGGTTTCACTATAACGCGATTTTCAAAAATTTATTCAGGTTGGGACATTGCAGAGTATAGACAATAATGATGACCGTGTCTTGAACGTGTGTCAAACGATTAAAAACAGTGTTTAGTGTTATGAACGCATTTTACAAGAACGTAAACAAAACGCCACCCAAAAGACAATACATGTATTTTTTCGTAAAAAATAGGAGTACCTTTGTATTGTATAGTGTTCTTAGAATTAAACTGATTGATTAAAATGATTTTTATATTTGTGTATTAAATTTTGACTGTGTTTAATCATAAACCTCGATATACGCGAATTTCAGTTAACGCGATTTTCTTTGGAACGTATCCCTCGCGTAAAGCGGCGTATTACTGTATATGTATTTGGTATTATATGTAAGATATATAGCAATAATTCCTGTTGTTTATTTCCAGGCTATAGTTGTATATCTTCATCAGCTGCCAGCAGCTCGTAAGTCAGTGCCCGAGCTGCTGACGGATCCGATAGCACTGGTCCGTGATGTCCGTACTCTAGTGGAACAGCACAGACATGATAAACAACAGCTAGCCATTACTGGCCTCCCATTACTTAAAGGTATAATAGTCATTAATATAGTGGATAGTTATATTTTATAATACTGGATTGATATTAAGTTTGCCTTTTTAAAGGTTGTGTGTGTGTGTATGTATGTATGTGTTTGTATGTATATGTTTATTTACAAACACACATAAGTACATTTAAAGTGAAAGAGCACTTCAGTTTGTGTACTTATCAGTGATTTTATCGATTAATGTACTAAACAAGTTAATGGCTTCTTTTTTATTGTATTAGATGTTTTTTTAGATCTTTTAACTAAATTGTTCATTCTAAATTAATTTTAATGGAATTCCACATCATAATGAGAATAAGAAAATAACCAAAAATATATTAACATGTCATAAACCCAGTCCTCTAACAATATATGGTTTAGAAAAATCCTATACATATATGTTAAACGCAATGTCCTACACAGTCATCAGACATTATGTAGACTAGGTAGGCTGATAGAGCTGTAGAAAAACAGTGAATACACAATAAACACCTTTATTAGTAATGCATTCAATCAATACAAGTACTCTTTACTCTAACTTTATATACGAAACTATTATTATGACCGTTTTCGACACATACAAATATGACACATACAAATATATACTTTATATCCAGGTCCTGATGAGCCATTGTCCGGAGAGCGTCGTCAGTCTGGAGGTCGTGGTGGTCGCGGTGGTCATCGTGGTGGACCCGCGCGACCACGGCCTGACCATGCTGCTAACGCGCCACGTCGCAGGCGGACCAGGTACATATAGAATACTAACAGATAGTCAAAGAACTTGTTACATATATACTGCAGAACTTAAGTAAAGAGAATATGACAACTATAAATATTCTATTAATACACACAGAACTTCTTACATATATACTGCAGAACTAAGGTCACGAGAATATGATAATTATTAAATATTCATAATAGTATATGCTTGGTGGGTGGATTTAAATGTAACAGATTTGTTTCCTGAGTAAACAGAATTAATTTAAACATTATAATAATTGCAAAGTTATATTACACATATTATATTGTTTGTCCGTTCTTGTTAATTTATATAATATTTCAAGATAATATTTAAAATAGGTGTTAAATATGGCTTAAGAATCTGTAATTATATAGTTTTTTTTTTAATATATTTTCAATAAATAATTCATATTGTTTTGTATACAGATGCAAGAAATGCGAAGCCTGCCAGCGTACGGATTGCGGTGATTGCGTGTTTTGTCATGACATGGTTAAATTCGGTGGTTTGGGGCGTGCTAAACAGACTTGCATCATGAGACAGTGTCTACAGGTACATGTGCTACAATACTAGCAATGAAATATGTATAAAAACAAGGTTGAGGTTTTATATTTTAAATATAATATAAATGTTTCATTTTCCAGCCAATGTTGCCGGTGACAGCGTCCTGTGCTGTGTGTCATCTGGACGGATGGATGCAGACACCTGTTGCACCGCAGGCTAAAGGCAATTCAGGTATTACATAATTATGTGAAATAATCAACCATTATTAAAGTCAGAGATGTATTTATATATAAAAGAAAGTCGTGTTAATTACACTATAGCTCAAGAACGACTATAGGGAGTTATCTGGAAATTGGTGGGGTGGTAGGTTGGAATCAAGAGACGGACATAGGATACTTTTGAATTAGATGGATCAAAATAAAATTGCTAATAAAATCCAACATCTGTTTATTTACTGCGCCTGAGTCGAAACAGTTCGCCTGGTCAGCTACACAGCTGTAATTAAGAAATTAACGCGGGCAAAAGCTAGTATTTAATATATGTAGTTTAATATAATCTGCGAATGTGTCATCAGGTCGTAACGGTCCATCAGTACTGCGGGAATGCTCGGTCTGCTACAGTATAGTTCATCCAGCGTGTGTCCCACCCGGAGGTCAACTCAACGAAGACCTGCCTAACTCATGGGAGTGCCCCACATGCACCACAATGGGTCTCAACCACGACTATAAGGTGATATATCAATTTTGTATGACACTGTTAACTAACAATAGCTGTTAGATAGAAATATTTGTTGCATCTTATATACCAACTTTGTATAACACTATTAACTCTAACAATACCTGTTAGATAAAAATATTTGTTGCTTCTTAAGTGAATCGCGTAGTGTTCTTGTTTCATGTAATCAATAATATACAGACAGAAAATCCATTTAGCAAAAACCATATGAAATATGCTACCAATTCTGTACCTTCTGTATCTTTGTCTATTAGTGGTGTAGAACGAATTGAACTTTATGTTTACTACTAGTTAGTTTACTAAATTAAACTAATTGAGTTTTCTATGAACTTAATGGTATCTCGTAATATTAATCAAATTTAACTCAAACAAAGACAACAGAATTATCTACCACACAATTATTTCATAGACCATTGATATAAACTAAATTAATATACATTTTAATATTATACATAACAAATATTTCGTAGCCACGTCACTTCCGAGCCCGTCAAAAATCTTCAGACTTGCGTCGCATGAGCGTTGGGTCCGATGCCAGTCAACTGAGTCAGCAACATAACACCACAACGGCACAGGTTCAGTAAATTTAATAGTATTAGAGTTATTTTATTTATAAAATACAGAAAAAAAGATTTATAAATATGTTTTTCAACGAGAGTTCAAGGTAAACAAATTCAAGCCAAAAAATACTTATTGATTTCTATGAAATATAACAGAAGATCCACTTATATAGATTTGAAAACCTTTAAATTAAATAGTAGCAAATGAATTACAGTTGTATACAAAATCATTACTTGAAATATAATTGACTATTCATAAATTGAATTCATAATTGAAGTAGAGAAATAATAATCAAAAGTAATCATTAAAGGAAGTAATATAAAAGTCACTATTGGTACTATTACCTTTCTCTACTAAAAGAGATTTTACTGTACTAAATATTGTATATTTTTTAGACCAAATTACCAGTCCCACCTCCACCGGTTACTGTGAAATCTGAGGCGGGTTCGGACAACGAAAGCAAACCTGAGAGCACTAATGTTAAAACAGAAGAAGGTATATTACTTATGATTATGATAATAAACATTTTGCTCTATAAAAAAAACAACAATTAATAAAAATATTCTTATATATATAGAAATAAAACGCGAAGAAGATACATCAGAAGCACCCGAGGCGGAGGGAGTTGAGTGGGAACCGACAGCGAAGAAACGACGAGCTAGCGACGAAGACGAAGCCCCTAAGAAACAAGCACTCCGAGCACATCTGGCTCTACAGCTGACACACCATTCAGCTAAAGTAATGTTATCTTTATATATAATAATGGCATGGTATATAATACTTTGTAATGAATTTACAAAACATTTAAATATATAACTCTTTATCGCAAACAGAACAGTCAATAGTTTCGTATATAATGAATTTACAAATTTGATTTTTTACATTTAATGCATGTTTGCAGTATAAAACTATTAAATCTAATTTAAATACTAGACTTATTAAAAAAAATGTATTATTAAAAATTATGGCGATAGGCAGGAGGCCCTAATTTTTAATTCTTGAGATAATTATATTTTAACAACCGTCTATTTGAAGTTTAAAGATGCTCATTAGTCAATTTACCATAAGTTTGCAATGCCAACCTAAATACGGATCGTTTTAAGTTCTTTGTCTATTTACCTACAATATTAATAACTATATTATATAATATTTATACCAATACAAATTAACGGTTATTCAATATTTGGACAAAATGCTATAATAATAAATGTATTGTTTTATTTAGGCTTTAAAGAAACCAATATATCCTGTACGTCCGGCTCCTTTGAACGTAGCCAATGTGAGCGGTGCTTGGTTGGACCGAGGGGCGATGCTGCGTATCTTCGCTAAGCTTACGCCACACGAACTCGCTACATGCGCCCTGGTCTGCAAGGCTTGGGCAGAGTATTCAGTATGTTATTATAACAAAAAATATATTCAACTTAAATTATGATATATATTTAAAAGACAAGGTATTATCAATTAAGGAACTGTTATCTATTTCTGAAAAAATATATATGTATATGTATTTTCATGCAACTATTAGATTTTATAATACCTGTTTTGGTTCCAAAAACGATTCAAAACTTGGTGTCACAAACTTTGTTAAGAAGTAACAAGAAAGTAACGGTTAATATAAAATCAATAACTATCTTGGTTTAAATGAGGAATATGGGTATATATCTTCTTGAAATCTTTATAGATTTTAGCTATTTGCCCGCACTTGATACGGTTTGCGTGCGAGATTCTAATTAAGATTTTTTATTCGTTTAAAATCTCTTTTCCTTGATTATATGTTTAACTTCCTCTAAGCATTAGTTGTAGTCCTTAATTGATTTTCATTTCTAGATGGACCCATCCCTTTGGCGAAGTATGTCATTCGTTCAGGTTCGAGTGTCGGCGGCGCAGTTGGCGGGTATAGCAAGACGACAACCGCTCAGTCTGGGACTCGAGTGGTGCCATCTAGCGAGACGACAACTAGCCTGGTACGTGTCAAATAACACCACACAATTTAAAGTTTTACTTACTCTACTTCTGTTCATAAGTTATGTACAACTACAAAATATATATGGTAAACGATCAAAAGAAGCATTGATAAACTGATTGGGATTATCGTTTATATATATATATATATATATATATCTTCTTGAAATTCAGGTTGTTGGCTCGACTACCAGCATTACGGTCGCTATCCCTGGCTGGTTCCCCGGCAGAGGCGGCCTTAGCTCTTCGCTCCAGTACATGTCCGCCTTTGACAGCCCTGGATTTATCGTTCGCCAGATGTTTAGATGACGCTAAATTACGAGGGATTTTAGCACCTCCTGAGAACTCTAGGCCGGGAGGCGGAGCCAGGTCGGGGACTGAGCCTTCAAGGTTGGCAGCACTGGCCGTTCTACGTCTACCAGGAACTGATATCACCGACGTTGCCATGCTGTACATTGTACAGGTAAAAAAATAATGATGATTCATAATAAAATAATAAATATTTAGTATCATATATTGATCGAAACACTTATTCAGTTTCTGCATCCATTGCAAGATTTCAAAGAAGGATAAATGAGAAATAGTTAACAG